>OY726522.1:71970013-73286263 GCA_963383655.1 Bathymodiolus septemdierum | reverse complement strand
GAGAAAACACCCAGCGAAAAAGAAACAGGCACCTATGCAAATGGTAAAATCGGGGGTTCCAATGCAGAGAATAGCAACGGATATATTGGGTGAGCTTCCGGAGACAGAAAATGGCAACAAATATATACTTGTGGTCTCGGACTATTTCACGAAATGGACAGAAGCCTTCGCTATGGCAAACATGGAAGCAAGAACCGTTGCCAGAATAATAGTAGAAGAGGTTGTAACCCATGTCATCCATTCAGATCAGGGGCGACAGTATGAAAGTCGGTTGTTTCAGGAAATGTGCCAAATGCTGGGTACAACCCAAACAAGGACGACACCATACCATCCAAAATCCGATGGTATGGTTGAGCACTTTAACCGGACACTGGAAACAATGTTAAGTGCATATGTTTCAGACAATCACAAGGACTGGGACAGACAACTTCCGTATGTAATGATGGCATACCGTGCTACGGCACATGAAACCACAGGTTTCAGCCCAAACATGCTAATGTTGGGCCGAGAGACATCAACTCCTTTAGATCTTGTTTATGACATGCCCCCTGGGATAAAACCTGTTCCTGCAAATATGTGGGTGTGGGAACTACGGGAAAGAATAGAAGAGGCACATGCTTTGGTCAGAAAATATTCAGAGGGGAGCATTTTGCGACAAAAGACATACCATGACAAAAGGGCCTCATGGGAACATTTTGAAGCCAATGACATAGTTTATGTGTTCTTCCCTCAGAAGAAGAAGGGATGTACACCAAAGTTCACATCATTTTGGAGGGGACCATTTAACATTTTGGGAAAACTTTCAGAAGTTTTATATGAGGTTGATTGTGGTAGAAACAATGAACCACAAATCATACATTGTGATAGATTAAAAAGAAAAGTTAAACAGAGACTTAGGGGCGAATCTGAACGTGATACAGATCCTGTTGAAATAGACAGGGAGGAGGTTGTTGAAGACATTAGGCCTGATGTAGGATCAGAAATTGTAAATGTTGAAGACTTGGCCCAAGGTTCAGGTACAAGCAGGCCAAGGCGAAAAATCAGATCACCAGAAAGATATGGTGATTTTGTTTATAAGTAAATATGTTACTTTTGTAAATGTTAGTATGCACATAGCTGTATATATGTTTGTTTATATCATTTTGAACCTTACCCTTGTAAGTCACCTTTTATTGACAGGAACTCTTACACCAAGCGGTCTGTTTAAGTTGGCATGAAAGATAGCTGGTGAGGGATCGGAACTGTTTGTTTTAGACTACTGAAGTCTAATGGGTATTATGACATTAGGTCATGTTTAAATTCTTAAGCATCTATATTTGCTTCCAGACTGTGTGTGGAACATTTATACTTGTTTTAGGTGGTGTTCTGGCACAAAGTTTTGCGGTGTTAGATGGGAATAGCCTTCAGAGCTATTGCGGAAACAGTTCGGGGTTAATGTTATGAAAAAGACATTTGGTTTGATGTTTTTAGCTTCTTAGTTAAATTGGACGGTTTATTTTATGGTGTTGGTGTAGGAATATTATTTAAAGTCATGCGCGGACGCATGAAGTCGGAGGCGTGGGTAGTGTAGCGAAATCAGCGTTCACATCAACATATATGTAATTACCGGGATTGTCCCCCTTTGTTATTACAATGGTCATATTAGAAATCCGTTGACATCCGTGTTATTTTTAATCAAAACATGGCACAAACGATATTTATTTGTTAAGGATGGATTAATAAACACATACAGATTATTATCTTTAGATTATCACTTATTTGGAATGAATATTTAACAAGAAGCATTTGGTAATGAATTCAGCTTGTTAGGCTAACCGAACATCATATGAAACAGTTGTTTTGATTGGTTAATCCAATTTAGAATTGACAGGCTTTCTTTTACGGTCGCGTTCATCGCACTTAAGCCGGAAGATTTGGCAGTGAAGGTGTGCTGGTTGATTGAAGAATATTCAATACTGAAACCTCGCTGTGTGAAGACACAATGTAAGAGAGAGTTTGAAGCAATACGACTCTTTGCTGGGTGCTGCGTTGTTCCTCTGGCAACAACTCATGGCCCTCATGGGTTGGTGATTGTTTCAAGGTTAGTGACAACCTTTTGCTGGGTCCGGTGTTGAAACCAGTGGTTACAACTGACGACTCACATTTGGTTTGGAACTATTATTAATTCACACAGTTTTCATGTTGTTTATGGTATAGATCTGTCGTCTAAGGTTGTGACATAGTTTTCGTTTGAGACAGGGTTTGCGACATAGGGTTCGAGACATAGGTCTGAAGCAGGTGTTGTTGACTGGTGACTGGTTAGTTAGGTTTCAGACAGGGTCTGAAACAAAGTAGTTGTTTATAAATATTCATTGTTTATATTGTGGTCTGTGTAGTGTTAGTGTGTGTTGCATTAGGATAGTTATATATTAGTCTGTGTAGATAGTGATTTAGCATTTATTATTTGCAAGGAGCCATTGTACCTATTTTAGTTTGTTGGGTTAGACATTGTTTGAACATTCTTTTATTATACAAGACTATTATTTGTCAAGTCCCCAGGAAACTGGTACGGACCCAGTGTTTATATACATCTATTCAGGTTACACGCTACATTACATGATGCAATGATTTCTTCAGAAGATGGCACAGTGACCTGTTGTGTTTGCTTGATTTTATAATTTGTTGCTTTTTTATCACTAATAGAAGTATTTTGTACATTTTTTAATCTTCTGTCAGGGGTTTTATTTTTCGTAATTGACATACATGATCTAATTGGATGATTAATCTTAATAGGATCAACAATAATGTTATCTGTTTCATGACATGAACAGTGGAGATTATCACAATGGGAGCACATCAAATTTAGTGTTTAAAAAAAGTTTGATATATTTATATTAAGATTTGAAGCAGATTTGTTGAAATTTAAGGCTTTGTTATCTTTGCCATCTTCCTAACATGAATAAAGCTCCCAATTTTTTTCTTTATGCCCATATTTACCACAGAAATAACATAAGACTGCCTGTGTATGTCTACTGGCCACTTGCGTACATCGGGATTAATCCCGGATCAATGTGATCCAAGCTTAAGTCTAGCTTATTTTGTTATGTTCACTTGCGCACCTTCGTTTTATAAATGAGTACGGTTCAGGTATTGAGTTCAACTCTGAACCAGGTATAGGGCGGGTTTAAATAGATGATCAAATAAACATGGACGATTATATTGATGACATAGATAGGATAAATGTTGTGGAAAGGTTGTTAAGACGGGATCAAGTGATTAGGGACCGACAAAACCCTTTTTTAAACTATTCTGAGGATGAATTTATTGATAGATATAGGCTGAATAAGTGAATAAGGAGTGTGTATTGACAATATTAGCTGAAATAAGAGACAGTTTGGACCCAAAACTGAAAAAGTTATCATCAATTTCGCCTCTTAATCAGTTTTCAATTGCATTACCATTTTACAGAACAGGGAGTTTTTTGAAAGTATCAGGAGATTTGTTCGGTGTTCATGAAGCACAAGTTCACGTCTAATTAAGCGGGTATCCATAGCACTTGCTTCACTGTACAAACAATATGTTAAGTTTCCATCCGAAAATAAAGTTCAAGAAATTCAAAGGCAGTTTATGCAGCAGAGCAGAATTCCTGGTATCGTAGGTGCTATAGATTGTACACATATTCCTATCCAATCACCAGGAGGGGATACGGCAGAATTATTCCGCAACAGAAATGGATTGTTTTCCATTAATGTTCAGGCAATTTGTGACCATGATCTGATACTAACAAATGTTGTAGCAAGATGGCCTGGAAGTACTCACGACAGCCGGAATTTTCAGAACAGTAACATTTGTGCCCGTCTGGAAAGAAAGGAAATTCAAGGTATATTAATAGGTGACAACGGATATCCACTCAGACCTTATTTGATTACACTACTCCTGACATGCACGACACGGGGGCAGAGACATTTCAATTATGCACTTTGTAATGCACGTGTGAAGATAGAAAAATGTGTTTGGAATATGGAAAAGACGTTTTCCCTGCTTACGACAACAGCTAAGATTTAAGCTATCTACAAACGTACTGGTCATTACTGCATGTTCCGTGCTGTATAATATTGGCAGGAAAGCTGCAATTCCTGTTCCAGACGGAGGTGATGAAAATGACAACAAGGTACCAGTTCCAGTACCACCAAATGCTAACCATATGCATTATGTTGGCTGTTGATCTGCTGGGGAAGCATTTCCGTTACAGCATTTGAAAATTTGTCCAGCTCATTTTCGGCAGGTCCTCCTCCAGTTTTCTTTTTTTATCTCCTATCCTTAGCAACAGCCGATTGTGTACGGGCTTTTAAATTTGTTCAACTATAGATGTGATAAAGTAGTGATTGTAGCTACCAACTATCACGGCTATGACAACTGTAGATGTGATAAAGTACTGATTGCAACTACCAACTATCACGGCTACGACAACTATAGATGTGATAAAGTACTGATTGTAACTACCAACTATCATGGCTATGACAACTATAGATGTGATAAAGTAGTGATTGTAACTACCAACTATCACTGTTATGACAATTATAGAGGTGATAAAGTACTGATTGTAGCTACCAACTATCACGGCTATGACAATTATAGAGGTGATAAAGTACTGATTGTAGCTACCAACTATCATGGCTATGACAACTGTAGATGTGATAAAGTAGTGATTGTAGCTACCAACTATCACGGCTATGACAACTGTAGATGTGATAAAGTAGTGATTGTAACTACCAACTATCACGGGTATCACAACTATAGATGTGGTAAAGTACTCATTGTAACTACCAACTATCACGGCTATGACAACTATTGATGTGATAAAGTACTGATTGTATCTACCAACTATCACGGCTATGACAACCATAGATGTGATAAAGTACTGATTGTAACTACCAACTATCACGGCTATGACAACTATTGATGTGATAAAGTAGTGATTGTAGCTACCAACTATCACGGCTATGACAACTGTAGATGTGATAAAGTAGTGATTGTAACTACCAACTATCACGGCTATGACAACTGTAGATGTGATAAAGTAGTGATTGTAACTACCAACTATCACGGCTATGACAACTGTAGATGTGATAAAGTAGTGATTGTAACTACCAACTATCACGGGTATCACAACAATAGATGTGATAAAGTACTTATTGTAACTACCAACTATCACGGCTATGACAACCATAGATGTGATAAAGTACTGATTGTATCTACCAACTATCACGGCTATGACAACTGTAGATGTGATAAAGCAGTGATTGTAACTACCAACTATCACGGCTATGACAACAATAGATGTGATAAAGTACTTATTGTAACTACCAACTATCACGGCTATGACAACAATAGATGTGATAAAGTACTTATTGTAACTACCAACTATCACGGCTATGACAACTATAGATGTGATAAAGTAGTGATTGTAACTACCAACTATCACGGCTACGAAAACTATAGATGTGATAAAGTACTGATTGTATCTACCAACTATCACGGCTATGACAACTGTAGATGTGATAAAGCAGTGATTGTAACTACCAACTATCACGGCTATGACAACAATAGATGTGATAAAGTACTTATTGTAACTACCAACTATCACGGATATGACAACAATAGATGTGATAAAGTAGTGATTGTAACTACCAACTATCACGGCTACGAAAACTATAGATGTGATAAAGTAGTGATTGTAGGTACCAACTATCACGGCTATGACAACTGTAGATGTGATAAAGTACTGATTATAACTACCAACTATCACGGCTATGACAACTATTGATGTGATAAAGTACTGATTATAACTACCAACTATCACTGCAATGACAACTATTGATGTAATAAAGTAGTGATTGTAACTACCATCAATCACGGCTATGACAACTGTAGATGTGATAAAGTACTGATTGTAACTAGCAACTGTCACTGCTATGACAACTATAGATGTCATAAAGTACTGATTGTATCTACCAACTATCACGGCTATGACAACTATTGATGTGATAAAGTTCTGATTGTAACTACCAACTATCACGGGTATCACAACTATAGATGTGGTAAAGTAATGATTGTAGCTACCAATTATCACGGCTATGATAACTATTGATGTGATAAAGTTCTGATTGTAACTACCAACTATCACGGGTATCACAACTGTAGATGTGGTAAAGTACTGATTGTAACTACCAACTATCACGGCTATGACAACTGTAGATGTGATAAAGTAGTGATTGTAGCTACCAACTATCACGCTATGACAACTAAACATGTGATAAAGTACTGATTGTAACTACCAACTATCACGGTTATGACAACTGTAGATGTGATGTACTGATTGTAACTACCAACTATCACGGCTATGACAACTGTAGTTGTGATAAAGTACTGATTGTATCTACCAACTATCACGGCTATGACAACTGTAGATGTGATAAAGTAGTCATTGTAACTACCAACGATCACGGCTATGACATCTATAGATGTGATAAAGTACTGATTGTAACTACCAACTATCACGGCTATGACAACTGTAGATGTGGTAAAGTAGTGATTGTAACTACCAGCTATCACGGTTATGACAACAATAGATGTGATAAAGCAGTGATTGTAACTACCAACTATCACGGCTAGGACAACCATAGATGTGATAAAGTACTGATTGTAGCTACCAACTATCACGGCTAGGACAACCATAGATGTGATAAAGTTCTGATTGTAGCTACCAACGATCATGGCTATGACATCTATAGATGTGATAAAGTACTGATTATAGCTACCAACTATCACGGCTATGACAACAATAGATGTGATAAAGTTCTGATTGTACCTACCAACTATCACGGCTATGACATCTATAGATGTGATAAAGTACTGATTGTAGCTACCAACTATCACGGCTAAGACAACTATTGATGTGATAAAGTACTGATTGTAGCTACCAACTATCACGGCTATGACATCTGTAGATGTGGTAAAGTACTCATTGTAACTACCAACTATCACGGCTATGACAACTATAGATATGATAAAATAGTGATTGTAGCTACCAACTGTCACGCTATGACAACTATAGATGTGATAAAGTACTGATTGTAGCTACCAACTATCACGGCTACGACAATAATAGATGTGATAAAGTACTGATTATAGCTACCAACTTTCACGGCTATGACAACTAAACATGTGATAAAGTACTGATTGTAACTACCAACTATCACGGCTATGACAACTATAGATGTGATAAAATACTGATTGTAGCTACCAACTATCACGGCTACGACAACTATAGATGTGATAAAGTTCTGATTGTAGCTACCAACTATCACGGCTACGACAACAATAGATGTGATAAAGCAGTGATTGTAACTACCAACTATCACGACTAGGACAACCATAGATGTGATAAAGTACTGATTGTAACTACCAACTATCACGGCTATGACAACCATAGATGTGATAAAGTACTGATTGTATCTACCAACAATCACGGCTATGACAACTATTGATGTGATAAAGTTCTGATTGTAACTACCAACTATCACGGGTATCACAACTGTAGATGTGGTAAAGTACTCATTGTAACTACCAACTATCACGGCTATGACAACTATAGATGTGATAAAGTAGTGATTGTAACTACCAACTATCACGGCTACGACAACTATTGATGTGATAAAGTAGTGATTGTAACTACCAACTATCACGGCTATGACAACCATAGATGTGATAAAGTACTGATTGTAGCTACCAACTATCACGGCTATGACAACTGTAGATGTGATAAAGTAGTGATTGTAACTACCAACTATCACGGCTATGACAACTGTAGATGTGATAAAGTACTGATTGTAACTACCAACTATCACGGCTATGACAACTGTAGTTGTGATAAAGTAGTCATTGTAACTACCAACGATCACGGCTATGACATCTATAGATGTGATAAAGTACTGATTATATCTACCAACTATCACGGCTACGACAACTATTGATGTGATAAAGTACTGATTGCAGCTATAAGATGTGATAAAGTAATGATTGTAACTACCAACTATCACGACTATGACAACTGTAGATGTGGTAAAGTAGTGATTGTAACTACCAGCTATCACGGCTATGACAACAATAGATGTGATAAAGCAGTGATTGTAACTACCAACTATCACGGCTAGGACAACCATAGATGTGATAAAGCACTGATTGTAGCTACCAACTATCACGACTATGACAACCATAGATGTGATAAAGTACTGATTGTATCTACCAACTATCACGGCTATGACATCTATTGATGTGATAAAGTTCTGATTGTAACTACCAACTATCACGGGTATCACAACTATAGATGTGGTAAAGTACTCATTGTAACTACCAACTATCACGGCTATGACAACTGTAGATGTGATAAAGTAGTGATTGTTCCTACCAACTATCACGGCTATGACAACTGTAGATGTGATAAAGTACTGATTGTAGCTATAAGATGTGATAAAGTACTGATTGTAGCTAGAAGATGTGATAAAGTACTGATTGTAGCTACAAGATGTGATAAAGTACTGATTGTAGCTACAAGATGTGATAAAGTACTGATTGTAGCTACAAGATGTGATAAAGTACTGATTGTAGCTACAAGATGTGATAAAGTACTGATTGTAGCTACAAGATGTGATAAAGTACTGATTGTAGCTAGAAGACCTGATAAAGTACTGATTGTAGCTACAAGATGTGATAAAGTACTGATTGTAGCTACAAGATGTGATAAAGTACTGATTGTAGCTACAAGATGTGATAAAGTACTGATTTTAGGTATAAGATGTGATAAAGTACTGATTGTAGCTACAAGATGTGATAACGTACTGATTGTAAATACAAGATGTGATAAAGTAATGATTGTAGCTGCAAGATGTGATAAAGTACTGATTGTAGCTACAAGATGTGATAACGTACTGATTGTAGATAGAAGATGTGATAAAGTACTGATTGTAGCTACAAGATGTGATAAAGTACTGATTGTAGCTACAAGATGTGATAAAGTACTGATTGTAGCTACAAGATGTGATAAAGTACTGATTGTAGCTACAAGATGTGATAAAGTACTGATTGTAGCTAGAAGATGTGATCAAGTAATGATTGTAGCTAGAAGACCTGATAAAGTACTGATTGTAAATACAAGATGTGATAAAGTACTGATTGTAGCTACAAGATGTGATAAAGTACTGATTGTAGCTACAAGATGTGATAAAGTACTGATTGTAGCTACAAGATGTGATAAAGTACTGATTTTAGGTATAAGATGTGATAAAGTACTGATTGTAGCTACAAGATGTGATAACGTACTGATTGTAAATACAAGATGTGATAAAGTACTGATTGTAGCTACAAGATGTGATAAAGTACTGATTGTAAATACAAGATGTGATAAATTACTGATTGTAGCTACAAGATGTGATAAAGTAATGATTGTAGCTAGAAGACCTGATAAAGTACTGATTGTAAATACAAGATGTGATAAAGTACTGATTGTAGCTACAAGATGTGATAAAGTAATGATTGTAGCTATAAGATGTGATAAAAGTAACGATTTTAGGTATAAGATGTGATAAAGTACTGATTGTAGCTACAAGATGTGATAAAGTACTGATTGTAGCTACAAGATGTGATAAAGTAATGATTGTAGCTGCAAGATGTGATAAAGTAATGATTGTAGCTACAAGATGTGATAAAGTAATGATTGTAGCTACAAGATGTGATAAAGTACTGATTGTAACTATAAGATGTGATAAAGTACTGATTGTAGCTAGATGTGATAAAGTACTGATTGTAGCTACAAGATGTGATAACGTACTGATTATAGCTACAAGATGTGATAAAGTAATGATTGTAGCTACAAGATGTGATAAAGTACTGATTGTAGCTATAAGATGTGATAAAGTACTGATTGTAGCTACAAGATGTGATAAAGTACTGATTGTAGCTAGAAGATGTGATAAAGTAATGATTGTAGCTACAAGATGTGATAAAGTACTGATTGTAGCTAGAAGATGTGATAAAGTACTGATTGTAGCTAGAAGATGTGATAAAGTACTGATTGTAGCTGCAACATGTGATAAAGTACTGATTGTAGCTAGAAGATGTGATAAAGTACTGATTGTAGCTACAAGATGTGATAAAGTACTGATTGTAGCTACAAGATGTGATAAAGTACTGATTGTAGCTAGAAGATGTGATAAAGTACTGATTTTAGCTATAAGATGTGATAAAGTACTGATTGTAGCTACAAGATGTGATAAAGTACTGATTGTAGCTAGAAAATGTGATAAAGTACTGATTGTAGCTAGAAGATGTGATAAAGTACTGATTGTAGCTACAAGATGTGATAAAGTACTGATTGTAGCTACAAGATGTGATAAAGTACTGATTGTAGCTAGAAGATGTGATAAAGTACTGATTGTAGCTAGAAGATGTGATAAAGTAATGATTGTAGCTACAAGATGTGATAAAGTACTGATTGTAGCTACAAGATGTGATAAAGTACTGATTGTAGCTACAAGATGTGATAAAGTACTGATTGTAGCTATAAGATGTGATAAAGTACTGATTGTAGCTACAAGATGTGATAAAGTACTGATTGTAGCTAGAAGATGTGATAAAGTAATGATTGTAGCTAGAAGACCTGATAAAGTACTGATTGTAAATACAAGATGTGATAAAGTACTGATTGTAGCTACAAGATGTGATAAAGTACTGATTGTAGCTACAAGATGTGATAAAGTACTGATTGTAGCTACAAGATGTGATAAAGTACTGATTGTAGCTAGAAGACCTGATAAAGTACTGATTGTAAATACAAGATGTGATAAAGTACTGATTGTAGCTACAAGATGTGATAAAGTAATGATTTTAGGTATAAGATGTGATAAAGTACTGATTGTAGCTACAAGATGTGATAAAGTAATGATTTTAGGTATCAGATGTAATAAAGTACTGATTGTAGTTACAAGATGTGATAAAGTACTGATTATAGCTATAAGATGTGATAAAGTCCTGATTTTAGCTACAAGATGTGATAAAGTACTGATTGTAGCTAGAAGACCTGATAAAGTACTGATTGTAGCTATAAGATGTGATAAAGTCCTGATTTTAGCTACAAGATGTGATAAAGTACTGATTGTAGCTAGAAGACCTGATAAAGTACTGATTGTAGCTACAAGATGTGATAAAGTAATGATTTTAGGTATAAGATGTGAAAAAGTAATGATTGTAGCTACAAGATGTGATAAAGTACTGATTGTAGCTATAAGACCTGATAAAGTACTGATTGTAGCTACAAGATGTGATAAAGTAATGATTTTAGGTATAAGATGTGATAAAGTACTGATTGTAGCTACAAGATGTGATAAAGTACTGATTGTAGCTACAAGATGTGATAAAGTAATGATTTTAGGTATAAGATGTGATAAAGTACTGATTGTAGCTACAAGATGTGATAAAGTACTGATTGTAGCTAGAAGATGTGATAAAGTACTGATTGTAGCTAGAAGATGTGATAAAGTAATGATTTTAGGTATAAGATGTGATAAAGTACTGATTGTAGCTACAAGATGTGATAAAGTAATGATTTTAGGTATAAGATGTGATAAAGTACTGATTGTAGCTACAAGATGTGATAACGTAGTGATTGTAAATACAAGATGTGATAAAGTACTGATTGTAGCTACAAGATGTGATAACGTACTGATTGTAACTATAAGATGTGATAAAGTACTGATTGTAGCTAGAAGATGTGATAAAGTAGTGATTTTAGGTATAAGATGTGATAAAATACTGATTGTAGCTACAAGATGTGATAAAGTACTGATTGTAGCTAGAAGATGTGATAAAGTACTGATTGTAGCTACAAGATGTGATAAAGTACTGATTGTAGCTACAAGATGTGATAACGTACTGATTGTAAATACAAGATGTGATAAAGTACTGATTGTAGCTACAAGATGTGATAAAGTACTGATTGTAGCTAAAAGACCTGATAAAGTACTGATTGTAGCTACAAGATGTGATAAAGTAATGATTTTAGGTATAAGATGTGATAAAGTACTGATTGTAGCTACAAGATGTGATAGCGTACTGATTGTAAATACAAGATGTGATAAAGTAATGATTGTAGCTGCAAAATGTGATAAAGTACTGATTGTAGCTACAAGATGTGATAAAGTACTGATTGTAGTTAGAAGATGTGATAAAGTACTAATTGTAGCTACAAGATGTGATAAAGTACTGATTGTAGCTACAAGATGTGATAAAGTACTGATTGTAGCTAGAAGATGTGATAAAGTACTGATTGTAGCTATAAGATGTGATAAAGTACTGATTGTAATTACAAGATGTGATAAAGTACTGATTGTAATTACAAGATGTGATAAAGTAATGATTGTAGCTAGAAGACCTGATAAAGTACTAATTGTAGCTACAAGATGTGATAAAGTACTGATTGTAGCTAGAAGACCTGATAAAGTACTGATTGTAGCTACAAGATGTGATAAAGTACTGATTGTAGCTACAAGATGTGATAAAGTACTGATTGTAGCTAAAAGATGTGATAAAGTACTGATTGTAGCTATAAGATGTGATAAAGTACTGATTGTAATTACAAGATGTGATAAAGTACTGATTGTAATTACAAGATGTGATAAAGTAATGATTGTAGCTACAAGATGTGAGAAAGTACTGATTGTAACAATAAGATGTGATAAAGTACTGATTGTAATTACAAGATGTGATATAAAGTACTGATTGTAACTACAAGATGTGATAAAGTACTGATTGTAGCTACAAGATGTGATAAAGTAATGATTGTAGCTACAAGATGTGATAAAGTACTGATTGTAGCTATAAGATGTGATAAAGTACTGATTGTAATTACAAGATGTGATAAAGTACTGATTGTAATTACAAGATGTGATAAAGTAATGATTGTAGTTAGAAGACCTGATAACGTACTAATTGTAGCTACAAGATGTGATAAAGTACTGATTGTAGCTACAAGATGTGATAAAGTAATGATTGTAGCTAGAAGACCTGATAAAGTACTGATTGTAGCTACAAGATGTGATAAAGTAATGATTGTAGCTAGAAGACCTGATAAAGTAATGATTGTAGCTACAAGATGTGATAAAGTACTGATTGTAGCTACAAGATGTGATAAAGTAATGATTTTAGGTATAAGATGTGATAAAGTACTGATTGCAGCTACAAGATGTGATAACGTACTGATTGTAGCTAGAAGATGTGATAAAGTACTGATTGTAGCTATAAGCTGTGATAAAAGTAACGATTTTAGGTATAAGATGTGATAAAGTACTGATTGTAACTATAAGATGTGATAAAGTACTGATTGTAGTTATAAGATGTGATAAAGTACTAATTGTAGCTACAAGATGTGATAAAGTACTGATTGTAGCTACAAGATGTGATAAAGTACTGATTGTAGCTAGAAGATGTGATAAAGTACTGATTGTAATTACAAGATGTGATAAAGTACTGATTGTAATTACAAGATGTGATAAAGTACTGATTGTAATTACAAGATGTGATAAAGTAATGATTGTAGCTAGAAGACCTGATAAAGTACTAATTGTAGCTACAAGATGTGATAAAGTACTGATTGTAGCTAGAAGACCTGATAAAGTACTGATTGCAGCTACAAGATGTGATAAAGTACTGATTGTAGCTACAAGATGTGATAAAGTACTGATTGTAGCTAAAAGATGTGATAAAGTACTGATTGTAGCTATAAGATGTGATAAAGTACTGATTGTAATTACAAGATGTGATAAAGTACTGATTGTAATTACAAGATGTGATAAAGTACTGATTGTAATTACAAGATGTGATAAAGTAATGATTGTAGTTAGAAGACCTGATAACGTACTAATTGTAGCTACAAGATGTGATAAAGTACTGATTGTAGCTACAAGATGTGATAAAGTAATGATTGTAGCTAGAAGACCTGATAAAGTACTGATTGTAGCTACAAGATGTGATAAAGTAATGATTGTAGCTAGAAGACCTGATAAAGTACTGATTGTAGCTACAAGATGTGATAAAGTAATGATTGTAGCTACAAGATGTGATAAAGTACTGATTGTAGCTAAAAGATGTGATAAAGTAATGATTTTAGGTATAAGATGTGATAAAGTACTGATTGCAGCTACAAGATGTGATAACGTACTGATTGTAGCTAGAAGATGTGATAAAGTACTGATTGTAGCTATAAGCTGTGATAAAAGTAACGATTTTAGGTATAAGATGTGATAAAGTACTGATTGTAACTATAAGATGTGATAAAGTACTGATTGTAATTAGAAGATGTGATAAAGTACTAATTGTAGCTACAAGATGTGATAAAGTACTGATTGTAGCTACAAGATGTGATAAAGTACTGATTGTAGCTAGAAGATGTGATAAAGTACTGATTGTAATTACAAGATGTGATAAAGTACTGATTGTAATTACAAGATGTGATAAAGTAATGATTGTAGCTAGAAGACCTGATAAAGTACTAATTGTAGCTACAAGATGTGATAAAGTACTGATTGTAGCTAGAAGACCTGATAAAGTACTGATTGCAGCTACAAGATGTGATAAAGTACTGATTGTAGCTACAAGATGTGATAAAGTACTGATTGTAGCTAAAAGATGTGATAAAGTACTGATTGTAGCTATAAGATGTGATAAAGTACTGATTGTAATTACAAGATGTGATAAAGTACTGATTGTAATTACAAGATGTGATAAAGTAATGATTGTAGCTACAAGATGTGATAAAGTACTGATTGTAACTATAAGATGTGATAAAGTACTGATTGTAATTACAAGATGTGATATAAAGTACTGATTGTAGCTTGAAGATGTGATAAAGTAATGATTTTAGGTATAAGATGTGATAAAGTACTGATTGTAGCTACAAGATGTGATAAAGTACTGATTGTAACTACAAGATGTGATAAAGTAATGATTGTAAATACAAGATGTGATAAAGTACTGATTGTAGCTAGAAGATGTGATAAAGTACTGATTGTAGCTATAAGATGTGATACAAGTAACGATTTTAGGTATAAGATGTGATAAAGTACTGATTGTAACTATAAGATGTGATAAAGTACTGATTGTAGTTACAAGATGTGATAAAGTACTGATTGTAGCTAGAAGATGTGATAAAGTACTGATTGTAGCTACAAGATGTGATAAAGTACTGATTGTAGCTAGAAGATGTGATAAAGTACTGATTGTAGCTACAAGATGTGATAAAGTAATGATTGTAGCTAGAAGATGTGATATAGTACTGATTGTAACTACAAGATGTGATAAAGTACTGATTTTAGCTACAAGATGTGATATAGTACTGATTGTAGCTACAAGATGTGATAAAGTACTGATTTTAGCTACAAGATGTGATATAGTACTGATTGTAGCTACAAGATGTGATAAAGTCCTGATTGTAACTACAAGATGTGATAAAGTACTGATTATAGCTACAAGATGTGATAAAGTACTGATTGTAGCTATAAGATGTGATAAAGTACTGATTGTAGCTAGAAGATGTGATAAAGTACTGATTGTAACTACAAGATGTGATAAAGTACTGATTGTAGCTACAAGATGTGATAAAGTACTGATTGTAGCTAGAAGATGTGATAAAGTACTGATTGTAGCTACAAGATGTGATAAAGTACTGATTGTAGCTAGAAGATGTGATAAAGTACTGATTGTAGCTACAAGATGTGATAAAGTACTGATTGTAGCTACAAGATGTGATAAAGTACTGATTGTAACTACAAGATGTGATAAAGTACTGATTGTAGCTACAAGATGTGATAAAGTACTGATTGTAGCTATAAGATGTGATAAAGTACTGATTGTAAATACAAGATGTGATAAAGTACTGATTGTAGCTACAAGATGTGATAAAGTACTGATTGTAGCTAGAAGACCTGATAAAGTACTGATTGTAGCTACAAGATGTGATAAAGTAATGATTTTAGGTATAAAATGTGATAAAGTACTGATTGTAGCTACAAGATGTGATAGCGTACTGATTGTAAATACAACATGTGATAAAGTAATGATTGTAGCTGCAAAATGTGATAAAGTACTGATTGTAGCTACAAGATGTGATAAAGTACTGATTGTAGCTAGAAGATGTGATAAAAGTAACGATTTTAGGTATAAGATGTGATAAAGTACTGATTGTAACTATAAGATGTGATAAAGTACTGATTGTAGTTAGAAGATGTGATAAAGTACTAATTGTAGCTACAAGATGTGATAAAGTACTGATTGTAGCTACAAGATGTGATAAAGTACTGATTGTAGCTAGAAGATGTGATAAAGTACTGATTGTAGCTATAAGATGTGATAAAGTACTGATTGTAATTACAAGATGTGATAAAGTACTGATTGTAATTACAAGATGTGATAAAGTAATGATTGTAGCTAGAAGACCTGATAAAGTACTAATTGTAGCTACAAGATGTGATAAAGTACTGATTGTAGCTAGAAGACCTGATAAAGTACTGATTGTAGCTACAAGATGTGATAAAGTACTGATTGTAGCTACAAGATGTGATAAAGTACTGATTGTAGCTAAAAGATGTGATAAAGTACTGATTGTAATTACAAGATGTGATAAAGTAATGATTGTAGCTACAAGATGTGAGAAAGTACTGATTGTAACAATAAGATGTGATAAAGTACTGATTGTAATTACAAGATGTGATATAAAGTACTGATTGTAACTACAAGATGTGATAAAGTACTGATTGTAGCTACAAGATGTGATAAAGTCCTGATTGTAACTACAAGATGTGATAAAGTACTGATTATAGCTACAAGATGTGATAAAGTACTGATTGTAGCTATAAGATGTGATAAAGTACTGATTGTAGCTAGAAGATGTGATAAAGTACTGATTGTAACTACAAGATGTGATAAAGTACTGATTGTAGCTACAAGATGTGATAAAGTACTGATTGTAGCTAGAAGATGTGATAAAGTACTGATTGTAGCTACAAGATGTGATAAAGTACTGATTGTAGCTAGAAGATGTGATAAAGTACTGATTGTAGCTACAAGATGTGATAAAGTACTGATTGTAGCTACAAGATGTGATAAAGTACTGATTGTAACTACAAGATGTGATAAAGTACTGATTGTAGCTACAAGATGTGATAAAGTACTGATTGTAGCTATAAGATGTGATAAAGTACTGATTGTAAATACAAGATGTGATAAAGTACTGATTGTAGCTACAAGATGTGATAAAGTACTGATTGTAGCTAGAAGACCTGATAAAGTACTGATTGTAGCTACAAGATGTGATAAAGTAATGATTTTAGGTATAAAATGTGATAAAGTACTGATTGTAGCTACAAGATGTGATAGCGTACTGATTGTAAATACAACATGTGATAAAGTAATGATTGTAGCTGCAAAATGTGATAAAGTACTGATTGTAGCTACAAGATGTGATAAAGTACTGATTGTAGCTAGAAGATGTGATAAAAGTAACGATTTTAGGTATAAGATGTGATAAAGTACTGATTGTAACTATAAGATGTGATAAAGTACTGATTGTAGTTAGAAGATGTGATAAAGTACTAATTGTAGCTACAAGATGTGATAAAGTACTGATTGTAGCTACAAGATGTGATAAAGTACTGATTGTAGCTAGAAGATGTGATAAAGTACTGATTGTAGCTATAAGATGTGATAAAGTACTGATTGTAATTACAAGATGTGATAAAGTACTGATTGTAATTACAAGATGTGATAAAGTAATGATTGTAGCTAGAAGACCTGATAAAGTACTAATTGTAGCTACAAGATGTGATAAAGTACTGATTGTAGCTAGAAGACCTGATAAAGTACTGATTGTAGCTACAAGATGTGATAAAGTACTGATTGTAGCTACAAGATGTGATAAAGTACTGATTGTAGCTAAAAGATGTGATAAAGTACTGATTGTAATTACAAGATGTGATAAAGTAATGATTGTAGCTACAAGATGTGAGAAAGTACTGATAGTAACAATAAGATGTGATAAAGTACTGATTGTAATTACAAGATGTGATATAAAGTACTGATTGTAACTACAAGATGTGATAAAGTACTGATTGTAGCTACAAGATGTGATAAAGTACTGATTGTAGCTACAAGATGTGATAAAGTAATGATTGTAGCTACAAGATGTGATAAAGTACTGATTGTAGCTAGAAGATGTGATAAAGTACTGATTGTAATTACAAGATGTGATAAAGTACTGATTGTAATTACAAGATGTGATAAAGTAATGATTGTAGCTAGAAGACCTGATAAAGTACTAATTGTAGCTACAAGATGTGATAAAGTACTGATTGTAGCTAGAAGACCTGATAAAGTACTGATTGTAGCTACAAGATGTGATAAAGTAATGATTGTAGCTAGAAGACCTGATAAAGTACTGATTGTAGCTACAAGATGTGATAAAGTAATGATTGTAGCTAGAAGACCTGATAAAGTAATGATTGTAGCTACAAGATGTGATAAAGCAATGATTGTAGCTACAAGATGTGATAAAGTACTGATTGTAGCTACAAGATGTAATAAAGTAATGATTTTAGGTATAAGATGTGATAAAGTACTGATTGCAGCTACAAGATGTGATAACGTACTGATTGTAGCTAGAAGATGTGATAAAGTACTGATTGTAGCTATAAGATGTGATAAAAGTAACGATTTTAGGTATAAGATGTGATAAAGTACTGATTGTAACTATAAGATGTGATAAAGTACTGATTGTAGTTAGAAGAGGTGATAAAGTACTAATTGTAGCTACAAGATGTGATAAAATACTGATTGTAGCTACAAGATGTGATAAAGTACTGATTGTAGCTAGAAGATGTGATAAAGTACTGATTGTAGCTATAAGATGTGATAAAGTACTGATTGTAATTACAAGATGTGATAAAGTACTGATTGTAATTACAAGATGTGATAAAGTAATGATTGTAGCTAGAAGACCTGATAAAGTACTAATTGTAGCTACAAGATGTGATAAAGTACTGATTGTAGCTAGAAGACCTGATAAAGTACTGATTGCAGCTACAAGATGTGATAAAGTACTGATTGTAGCTACAAGATGTGATAAAGTACTGATTGTAGCTAAAAGATGTGATAAAGTACTGATTGTAGCTGTAAGATGTGATAAAGTACTGATTGTAATTACAAGATGTGATAAAGTACTGATTGTAATTACAAGATGTGATAAAGTAATGATTGTAGCTACAAGATGTGATAAAGTACTGATTGTAACTATAAGATGTGATAAAGTACTGATTGTAATTACAAGATGTGATATAAAGTACTGATTGTAGCTAGAAGATGTGATAAAGTAATGATTTTAGGTATAAGATGTGATAAAGTACTGATTGTAGCTACAAGATGTGATAAAGTACTGATTGTAACTACAAGATGTGATAAAGTAATGATTGTAAATACAAGATGTGATAAAGTACTGATTGTAGCTAGAAGATGTGATAAAGTACTGATTGTAGCTATAAGATGTGATAAAAGTAACGATTTTAGGTATAAGATGTGATAAAGTACTGATTGTAACTATAAGATGTGATAAAGTACTGATTGTAGTTAGAAGATGTGATAAAGTACTAATTGTAGCTACAAGATGTGATAAAGTACTGATTGTAGCTACAAGATGTGATAAAGTACTGATTGTAGCTAGAAGATGTAATAAAGTACTGATTGTAGCTATAAGATGTGATAAAGTACTGATTGTAATTACAAGATGTGATAAAGTACTGATTGTAATTACAAGATGTGATAAAGTAATGATTGTAGCTAGAAGACCTGATAAAGTACTAATTGTAGCTACAAGATGTGATAAAGTACTGATTGTAGCTAGAAGACCTGATAAAGTACTGATTGTAGCTACAAGATGTGATAAAGTACTGATTGTAGCTACAAGATGTGATAAAGTACTGATTGTAGCTAAAAGATGTGATAAAGTACTGATTGTAGCTATAAGATGTGATAAAGTACTGATTGTAATTACAAGATGTGATAAAGTACTGATTGTAATTACAAGATGTGATAAAGTAATGATTGTAGCTACAAGATGTGATAAAGTACTGATTGTAACTATAAGATGTGATAAAGTACTGATTGTAATTACAAGATGTGATATAAAGTACTGATTGTAACTACAAGATGTGATAAAGTACTGATTGTAGCTACAAGATGTGATAAAGTACTGATTGTAGCTACAAGATGTGATAAAGTAATGATTGTAGCTACAAGATGTGATAAAGTACTGATTGTAGCTAGAAGATGTGATAAAGTACTAATTGTAGCTACAAGATGTGATAAAGTACTGATTGTAGCTACAAGATGTGATAAAGTAATGATTGTAGCTACAAGATGTGATAAAGTACTGATTGTAGCTATAAAATGTGATAAAGTACTGATTGTAATTACAAGATGTGATAAAGTACTGATTGTAATTACAAGATGTGATAAAGTAATGATTGTAGCTAGAAGCCCTGATAAAGTACTAATTGTAGCTACAAGATGTGATAAAGTACTGATTGTAGCTAGAAGACCTGATAAAGTACTGATTGTAGCTACAAGATGTGATAAAGTAATGATTGTAGCTAGAAGACCTGATAAAGTACTGATTGTAGCTACAAGATGTGATAAAGTAATGATTGTAGCTAGAAGACCTGATAAAGTAATGATTGTAGCTACAAGATGTGATAAAGTAATGATTGTAGCTACAAGATGTGATAAAGTACTGATTGTAGCTACAAGATGTAATAAAGTAATGATTTTAGGTATAAGATGTGATAAAGTACTGATTGCAGCTACAAGATGTGATAACGTACTGATTGTAGCTAGAAGATGTGATAAAGTACTGATTGTAGCTATAAGATGTGATAAAAGTAACGATTTTAGGTATAAGATGTGATAAAGTACTGATTGTAACTATAAGATGTCATAAAGTACTGATTGTAGTTAGAAGAGGTGATAAAGTACTAATTGTAGCTACAAGATGTGATAAAGTACTGATTGTAGCTACAAGATGTGATAAAGTACTGATTGTAGCTAGAAGATGTGATAAAGTACTGATTGTAGCTAGAAGATGTGATAAAGTACTGATTGTAATTACAAGATGTGATATAAAGTACTGATTGTAGCTAGAAGATGTGATAAAGTAATGATTTTAGGTATAAGATGTGATAAAGTACTGATTGTAGCTACAAGATGTGATAAAGTACTGATTGTAACTACAAGATGTGATAAAGTAATGATTGTAAATACAAGATGTGATAAAGTACTGATTGTAGCTAGAAGATGTGATAAAGTACTGATTGTAGCTATAAGATGTGATAAAAGTAACGATTTTAGGTATAAGATGTGATAAAGTACTGATTGTAACTATAAGATGTGATAAAGTACTGATTGTAGTTAGAAGATGTGATAAAGTACTAATTGTAGCTACAAGATGTGATAAAGTACTGATTGTAGCTACAAGATGTGATAAAGTACTGATTGTAGCTAGAAGATGTAATAAAGTACTGATAGTAGCTATAAGATGTGATAAAGTACTGATTGTAATTACAAGATGTGATAAAGAACTGATTGTAATTACAAGATGTGATAAAGTAATGATTGTAGCTAGAAGACCTGATAAAGTACTAATTGTAGCTACAAGATGTGATAAAGTACTGATTGTAGCTAGAAGACCTGATAAAGTACTGATTGTAGCTACAAGATGTGATAAAGTACTGATTGTAGCTACAAGATGTGATAAAGTACTGATTGTAGCTAAAGGATGTGATAAAGTACTGATTGTAGCTATAAGATGTGATAAAGTACTGATTGTAATTACAAGATGTGATAAAGTACTGATTGTAATTACAAGATGTGATAAAGTAATGATTGTAGCAACAAGATGTGATAAAGTACTGATTGTAACTATAAGATGTGATAAAGTACTGATTGTAATTACAAGATGTGATATAAAGTACTGATTGTAACTACAAGATGTGATAAAGTACTGATTGTAGCTACAAGATGTGATAAAGTACTGATTGTAGCTACAAGATGTGATAAAGTAATGATTGTAGCTACAAGATGTGATAAAGTACTGATTGTAGCTAGAAGATGTGATAAAGTACTAATTGTAGCTACAAGATGTGATAAAGTACTGATTGTAGCTACAAGATGTGATAAAGTAATGATTGTAGCTACAAGATGTGATAAAGTACTGATTGTAGCTATAAAATGTGATAAAGTACTGATTGTAATTACAAGATGTGATAAAGTACTGATTGTAATTACAAGATGTGATAAAGTAATGATTGTAGCTAGAAGACCTGATAAAGTACTAATTGTAGCTAAAAGATGTGATAAAGTACTGATTGTAGCTAGAAGACTTGATAAAGTACTGATTGTAGCTACAAGATGTGATAAAGTAATGATTGTAGCTAGAAGACCTGATAAAGTACTGATTGTAGCTACAAGATGTGATAAAGTAATGATTGTAGCTAGAAGACCTGATAAAGTACTGATTGTAGCTACAAGATGTGATAAAGTACTGATTGTAGCTGTAAGATGTGATAAAGTACTGATTGTAATTACAAGATGTGATAAAGTACTGATTGTAATTACAAGATGTGATAAAGTAATGATTGTAGCTACAAGATGTGATAAAGTACTGATTGTAACTATAAGATGTGATAAAGTACTGATTGTAATTACAAGATGTGATATAAAGTACTGATTGTAGCTAGAAGATGTGATAAAGTAATGATTTTAGGTATAAGATGTGATAAAGTACTGATTGTAGCTACAAGATGTGATAAAGTACTGATTGTAACTACAAGATGTGATAAAGTAATGATTGTAAATACAAGATGTGATAAAGTACTGATTGTAGCTAGAAGATGTGATAAAGTACTGAATGTAGCTATAAGATGTGATAAAAGTAACGATTTTAGGTATAAGATGTGATAAAGTACTGATTGTAACTATAAGATGTGATAAAGTACTGATTGTAGTTAGAAGATGTGATAAAGTACTAATTGTAGCTACAAGATGTGATAAAGTACTGATTGTAGCTACAAGATGTGATAAAGTACTGATTGTAGCTAGAAGATGTAATAAAGTACTGATTGTAGCTATAAGATGTGATAAAGTACTGATTGTAATTACAAGATGTGATAAAGTAATGATTGTAGCTAGAAGACCTGATAAAGTACTAATTGTAGCTACAAGATGTGATAAAGTACTGATTGTAGCTAGAAGACCTGATAAAGTACTGATTGTAGCTACAAGATGTGATAAAGTACTGATTGTAGCTACAAGATGTGATAAAGTACTGATTGTAGCTAAAAGATGTGATAAAGTACTGATTGTAGCTATAAGATGTGATAAAGTACTGATTGTAATTACAAGATGTGATAAAGTACTGATTGTAATTACAAGATGTGATAAAGTAATGATTGTAGCTACAAGATGTGATAAAGTACTGATTGTAACTATAAGATGTGATAAAGTACTGATTGTAATTACAAGATGTGATATAAAGTACTGATTGTAACTACAAGATGTGATAAAGTACTGATTGTAGCTACAAGATGTGATAAAGTACTGATTGTAGCTACAAGATGTGATAAAGTAATGATTGTAGCTAAAAGATGTGATAAAGTACTGATTGTAGCTAGAAGATGTGATAAAGTACTAATTGTAGCTACAAGATGTGATAAAGTACTGATTGTAGCTACAAGATGTGATAAAGTAATGATTGTAGCTACAAGATGTGATAAAGTACTGATTGTAGCTATAAAATGTGATAAAGTACTGATTGTAATTACAAGATGTGATAAAGTACTGATTGTAATTACAAGATGTGATAAAGTAATGATTGTAGCTAGAAGACCTGATAAAGTACTAATTGTAGCTACAAGATGTGATAAAGTACTGATTGTAGCTAGAAGACCTGATAAAGTACTGATTGTAGCTACAAGATGTGATAAAGTAATGATTGTAGCTAGAAGACCTGATAAAGTACTGATTGTAGCTACAAGATGTGATAAAGTAATGATTGTAGCTAGAAGACCTGATAAAGTAATGATTGTAGCTACAAGATGTGATAAAGTAATGATTGTAGCTACAAGATGTGATAAAGTACTGATTGTAGCTACAAGATGTAATAAAGTAATGATTTTAGGTATAAGATGTGATAAAGTACTGATTGCAGCTACAAGATGTGATAACGTACTGATTGTAGCTAGAAGATGTGATAAAGTACTGATTGTAGCTATAAGATGTGATAAAAGTAACGATTTTAGGTATAAGATGTGATAAAGTACTGATTGTAACTATAAGATGTGATAAAGTACTGATTGTAGTTAGAAGAGGTGATAAAGTACTAATTGTAGCTACAAGATGTGATAAAGTACTGATTGTAGCTACAAGATGTGATAAAGTACTGATTGTAGCTAGAAGATGTGATAAAGTACTGATTGTAGCTATAAGATGTGATAAAGTACTGATTGTAATTACAAGATGTGATAAAGTACTGATTGTAATTACAAGATGTGATAAAGTAATGATTGTAGCTAGAAGACCTGATAAAGTACTAATTGTAGCTACAAGATGTGATAAAGTACTGATTGTAGCTAGAAGACCTGATAAAGTACTGATTGCAGCTACAAGATGTGATAAAGTACTGATTGTAGCTACAAGATGTGATAAAGTACTGATTGTAGCTAAAAGATGTGATAAAGTACTGATTGTAGCTGTAAGATGTGATAAAGTACTGATTGTAATTACAAGATGTGATAAAGTACTGATTGTAATTACAAGATGTGATAAAGTAATGATTGTAGCTACAAGATGTGATAAAGTACTGATTGTAACTATAAGATGTGATAAAGTACTGATTGTAATTACAAGATGTGATATAAAGTACTGATTGTAGCTAGAAGATGTGATAAAGTAATGATTTTAGGTATAAGATGTGATAAAGTACTGATTGTAGCTACAAGATGTGATAAAGTACTGATTGTAACTACAAGATGTGATAAAGTAATGATTGTAAATACAAGATGTGATAAAGTACTGATTGTAGCTAGAAGATGTGATAAAGTACTGATTGTAGCTATAAGATGTGATAAAAGTAACGATTTTAGGTATAAGATGTGATAAAGTACTGATTGTAACTATAAGATGTGATAAAGTACTGATTGTAGTTAGAAGATGTGATAAAGTACTAATTGTAGCTACAAGATGTGATAAAGTACTGATTGTAGCTACAAGATGTGATAAAGTACTGATTGTAGCTAGAAGATGTAATAAAGTACTGATTGTAGCTATAAGATGTGATAAAGTACTGATTGTAATTACAAGATGTGATAAAGTACTGATTGTAATTACAAGATGTGATAAAGTAATGATTGTAGCTAGAAGACCTGATAAAGTACTAATTGTAGCTACAAGATGTGATAAAGTACTGATTGTAGCTAGAAGACCTGATAAAGTACTGATTGTAGCTACAAGATGTGATAAAGTACTGATTGTAGCTACAAGATGTGATAAAGTACTGATTGTAGCTAAAGGATGTGATAAAGTACTGATTGTAGCTATAAGATGTGATAAAGTACTGATTGTAATTACAAGATGTGATAAAGTACTGATTGTAATTACAAGATGTGATAAAGTAATGATTGTAGCAACAAGATGTGATAAAGTACTGATTGTAACTATAAGATGTGATAAAGTACTGATTGTAATTACAAGATGTGATATAAAGTACTGATTGTAACTACAAGATGTGATAAAGTACTGATTGTAGCTACAAGATGTGATAAAGTACTGATTGTAGCTACAAGATGTGATAAAGTAATGATTGTAGCTACAAGATGTGATAAAGTACTGATTGTAGCTAGAAGATGTGATAAAGTACTAATTGTAGCTACAAGATGTGATAAAGTACTGATTGTAGCTACAAGATGTGATAAAGTAATGATTGTAGCTACAAGATGTGATAAAGTACTGATTGTAGCTATAAAATGTGATAAAGTACTGATTGTAATTACAAGATGTGATAAAGTACTGATTGTAATTACAAGATGTGATAAAGTAATGATTGTAGCTAGAAGACCTGATAAAGTACTAATTGTAGCTAAAAGATGTGATAAAGTACTGATTGTAGCTAGAAGACTTGATAAAGTACTGATTGTAGCTACAAGATGTGATAAAGTAATGATTGTAGCTAGAAGACCTGATAAAGTACTGATTGTAGCTACAAGATGTGATAAAGTAATGATTGTAGCTAGAAGACCTGATAAAGTACTGATTGTAGCTACAAGATGTGATAAAGTAATGATTGTAGCTACAAGATGTGATAAAGTACTGATTGTAGCTACAAGATGTGATAAAGTAATGATTTTAGGTATAAGATGTGATAAAGTACTGATTGCAGCTACAAGATGTGATAACGTACTGATTGTAAATACAAGATGTGATAAAGTAATGATTGTAGCTAGAAGATGTGATATAGTACTGATTGTAACTACAAGATGTGATAAAGTACTGATTGTAGCTACAAGATGTGATATAGTACTGATTGTAGCTACAAGATGTGATAAAGTCCTGATTGTAACTACAAGATGTGATAAAGTAATGATTGTAGCTAGAAGACCTGATAAAGTACTAATTGTAGCTAAAAGATGTGATAAAGTACTGATTGTAGCTAGAAGACTTGATAAAGTACTGATTGTAGCTACAAGATGTGATAAAGTAATGATTGTAGCTAGAAGACCTGATAAAGTACTGATTGTAGCTACAAGATGTGATAAAGTAATGATTGTAGCTAGAAGACCTGATAAAGTACTGATTGTAGCTACAAGATGTGATAAAGTAATGATTGTAGCTACAAGATGTGATAACGTACTGATTGTAAATACAAGATGTGATAAAGTAATGATTGTAGCTAGAAAATGTGATATAGTACTGATTGTAACTACAAGATGTGATAAAGTACTGATTGTAGCTACAAGATGTGATATAGTACTGATTGTAGCTACAAGATGTGATAAAGTCCTGATTGTAACTACAAGATGTGATAAAGTACTGATTGTAGCTACAAGATGTGATAAAGTACTGATTGTAGCTATAAGATGTGATAAAGTACTGATTGTAGCTAGAAGATGTGATAAAGTGCTGATTGTAACTACAAGATGTGATAAAGTACTGATTGTAGCTACAAGATGTGATAAAGTACTGATTGTAGCTAGAAGATGTGATAAAGTACTGATTGTAGGTACAAGATGTGATAAAGTACTGATTGTAGCTAGAAGATGTGATAAAGTACTGATTGTAGCTACAAGATGTGATAAAGTACTGATTGTAGCTACAAGATGTGATAAAGTACTGATTGTAACTACAAGATGTGATAAAGTACTGATTGTAGCTACAAGATGTGATAAAGTACTGATTGTAGCTATAAGATGTGATAAAGTACTGATTGTAGCTAGAAGATGTGATAAAGTAATGATTGTAGCTACAAGATGTGATAAAGTACTGATTGTAGCTACAAGATGTGATAAAGTAATGATTGTAGCTACAAGATGTGATAAAGTAATGATTGTAGCTATAAGATGTGATAAAGTAATGATTGTAGCTACAAGATGTGATAAAGTACTGATTGTAGCTACAAGATGTGATAAAGTACTGATTGTAACTACAAGATGTGATAAAGTACTGATTGTAGCTACAAGATGTGATAAAGTACTGATTGTAGCTATAAGATGTGATAAAGTACTGATTGTAGCTAGAAGATGTGATAAAGTAATGATTGTAGCTACAAGATGTGATAAAGTACTGATTGTAGCTACAAGATGTGATAAAGTAATGATTGTAGCTACAAGATGTGATAAAGTATTGATTGTAGCTATAAGATGTGATAAAGTAATGATTGTAGCTACAAGATGTGATAAAGTACTGATTGTAATTACAAGATGTGATAAAGTACTGATTGTAATTACAAGATGTGATAAAGTAATGATTGTAGCTAGAAGACCTGATAAAGTACTAATTGTAGCTACAAGATGTGATAAAGTACTGATTGTAGCTAGAAGACCTGATAAAGTACTGATTGTAGCTACAAGATGTGATAAAGTACTGATTGTAGCTACAAGATGTGATAAAGTACTGATTGTAGCTAAAGGATGTGATAAAGTACTGATTGTAGCTATAAGATGTGATAAAGTAATGATTGTAGCTACAAGATGTGATAAAGTACTGATTGTAACTATAAGATGTGATAAAGTACTGATTGTAATTACAAGATGTGATATAAAGTACTGATTGTAACTACAAGATGTGATAAAGTACTGATTGTAGCTACAAGATGTGATAAAGTACTGATTGTAGCTACAAGATGTGATAAAGTAATGATTGTAGCTACAAGATGTGATAAAGTACTGATTGTAGCTAGAAGATGTGATAAAGTACTAATTGTAGCTACAAGATGTGATAAAGTACTGATTGTAGCTACAAGATGTGATAAAGTAATGATTGTAGCTACAAGATGTGATAAAGTACTGATTGTAGCTATAAAATGTGATAAAGTACTGATTGTAATTACAAGATGTGATAAAGTACTGATTGTAATTACAAGATGTGATAAAGTAATGATTGTAGCTAGAAGACCTGATAAAGTACTAATTGTAGCTAAAAGATGTGATAAAGTACTGATTGTAGCTAGAAGACTTGATAAAGTACTGATTGTAGCTACAAGATGTGATAAAGTAATGATTGTAGCTAGAAGACCTGATAAAGTACTGATTGTAGCTACAAGATGTGATAAAGTAATGATTGTAGCTAGAAGACCTGATAAAGTACTGATTGTAGCTACAAGATGTGATAAAGTAATGATTGTAGCTACAAGATGTGATAACGTACTGATTGTAAATACAAGATGTGATAAAGTAATGATTGTAGCTAGAAAATGTGATATAGTACTGATTGTAACTACAAGATGTGATAAAGTACTGATTGTAGCTACAAGATGTGATATAGTACTGATTGTAGCTACAAGATGTGATAAAGTCCTGATTGTAACTACAAGATGTGATAAAGTACTGATTGTAGCTACAAGATGTGATAAAGTACTGATTGTAGCTATAAGATGTGATAAAGTACTGATTGTAGCTAGAAGATGTGATAAAGTGCTGATTGTAACTACAAGATGTGATAAAGTACTGATTGTAGCTACAAGATGTGATAAAGTACTGATTGTAGCTAGAAGATGTGATAAAGTACTGATTGTAGGTACAAGATGTGATAAAGTACTGATTGTAGCTAGAAGATGTGATAAAGTACTGATTGTAGCTACAAGATGTGATAAAGTACTGATTGTAGCTACAAGATGTGATAAAGTACTGATTGTAACTACAAGATGTGATAAAGTACTGATTGTAGCTACAAGATGTGATAAAGTACTGATTGTAGCTATAAGATGTGATAAAGTACTGATTGTAGCTAGAAGATGTGATAAAGTAATGATTGTAGCTACAAGATGTGATAAAGTACTGATTGTAGCTACAAGATGTGATAAAGTAATGATTGTAGCTACAAGATGTGATAAAGTAATGATTGTAGCTATAAGATGTGATAAAGTAATGATTGTAGCTACAAGATGTGATAAAGTACTGATTGTAGCTACAAGATGTGATAAAGTACTGATTGTAACTACAAGATGTGATAAAGTACTGATTGTAGCTACAAGATGTGATAAAGTACTGATTGTAGCTATAAGATGTGATAAAGTACTGATTGTAGCTAGAAGATGTGATAAAGTAATGATTGTAGCTACAAGATGTGATAAAGTACTGATTGTAGCTACAAGATGTGATAAAGTAATGATTGTAGCTACAAGATGTGATAAAGTATTGATTGTAGCTATAAGATGTGATAAAGTAATGATTGTAGCTACAAAATGTGATAAAGTACTGATTGTAGCTACAAGATGTGATAAAGTACTGATTGTAGCTAGAAGATGTGATATAGTACTGATTGTAGCTAGATGTGATAAAGTACTGATTGTAGCTATAAGATGTGATAAAGTACTGATTGTAGCTAGAAGATGTGATATAGTACTGATTGTAGCTATAAGATGTGATAAAGTACTGATTGTAGCTATAAGATGTGATAAAGTAATGATTGTAGCTACAAGATGTGATATAGTACTGATTGTAGCTAGATGTGATAAAGTACTGATTGTAGCTACAAGATGTGATAAAGTACTGATTGTAGCTACAAGATGTGATAAAGTACTGATTGTAGCTAGAAGATGTGATAAAGTACTGATTGTAGCTAGAAGATGTGATATAGTACTGATTGTAGCTAGATGTGATAAAGTACTGATTATAGCTACAAGATGTGATAAAGTACTGATTGTAGCTACAAGATGGGATAAAGTACTGATTGTAGCTAGAAGATGTGATAAAGTACTGATTGTAGCTAGAAGATGTGATAAAGTACTGATTGTAGCTACAAGATGTGATAAAGTACTGATTGTAGCTAGATGTGATAAAGTACTGATTGTAGCTATAAGATGTGATAAAGTACTGATTGTAGCTACAAGATGTGATAAAGTACTGATTGTAGCTATAAGATGTGATAAAGTACTGATTGTAGCTAGAAGATGTGATAAAGTACTGATTGTAGCTAGAAGATGTGATATAGTACTGATTGTAGCTAGATGTGATAAAGTACTGATTGTAGCTATAAGATGTGATAAAGTACTGATTGTAGCTACAAGATGTGATAAAGTACTGATTGTAGCTATAAGATGTGATAAAGTACTGATCGTAGCTATAAGATGTGATAAAGTACTGATTGTAGCTAGAAGATGTGATATAGTACTGATTGTAGCTATAAGATGTGATAAAGTACTGATTGTAGCTATAAGATGTGATAAAGTACTGATTGTAGCTACAAGATGTGATAAAGTACTGATTGTAGCTACAAGATGTGATAAAGTACTGATTGTAGCTACAAGATGTGATAAAGTACTGATTGTAGCTAGATGTGATAAAGTACTGATTGTAGCTCTAAGATGTGATAAAGTACTGATTGTAACTACAAGATGTGATATAGTACTGATTGTAGCTATAAGATGTGATAAAGTACTGATTGTAGCTATAAGATGTGATAAAGTACTGATTGTAGCTACAAGATGTGATATAGTACTGATTGTAGCTATAAGATGTGATAAAGTACTGATTGTAGCTATAAGATGTGATAAAGTACTGATTGTAGCTACAAGATGTGATAAAGTACTGATTGTAGCTATAAGATGTGATAAAGTACTGATTGTAGCTATAAGATGTGATAAAGTAATGATTGTAGCTATAAGATGTGATAAAGTACTGATTGTAGCTAGAAGATGTGATATAGTACTGATTGTAGCTACAAGATGTGATAAAGTACTGATTGTAGCTATAAGATGTGATAAAGTACTGATTGTAGCTAGAAGATGTGATATAGTACTGATTGTAACTATCACGGCTATGACAACCCAATTAAAATATAAACACTTCTAAATAGGCAGCTTTGAAGCCTGGCATTTCATTGAAAGACATATTGGCAATTCATATCAGGTTTTAATTCTGTAACAAACTGTCTTTTCATTTTTTATCATTTAATTACGTTTATTTTAGCCAGTCAGATAACATACGATAAGCTGGAAATCATTTATTTTCTTTGTCGCGCAAAGCGCGAATTTCTTTTCCAGGATTTAACATTAGGTTATATGACAAAAACTCTGAATCAGATTATTTTTTTTTCCTCCACCAAAATCAGAATATTTTTTTCAGCAACATTGGGAATCAGAATATTTTTTTAGAAAAAAAAAACATTTTATTTCCACTCAGGTAAGTCATTTTATTTATTTTCGTTCAGTCGTATTTACCAGTCGAACACACTGCAGGTTTATAAAAGAACTGAAGTTCTGTTGATATAAAAGGTAAAATATTGATTATTTTCGTATACTTTCAGGGGTTGGTTGTCATGTTGAATTTGGGTTCGAGAAATGTTTGGATAAATGGTAGATGTTGCGTGCTGGTATAATATTTAATGAAGTTATTGAGTACCGGAAGTAATAGTCCGTAGTTGGAAACCGGATACTGTGAGCCGGATATTGTAAACCGGAAGTTATTCCATAGTTGGAAACCAGATATAGTGAACCGGAAGTTGAAAACCGAATTCGTAAACCGGAACTTATAGTCCGTGGTAGTGAACCGGATGTTATGGAAGTTGTATACCGGAAGTCAACAGTTGAGTATCGGAAGTGAGAGTTCTTAATTTGAATTTTTGTTGAATCAGAACTTAACTTGAAGTGTATAACATTGCAAGCATATCGTTATTTATTTTAGTATCTGCTCAGCTACCAAGAACATTAAATTTAATACTTGAAAATAATTTGGTTTCATTTGAATATTTTTCTTTTTGAAAGTGAGCTGAACTGAAGGTATGCAAATTTGACATTGATTGTTGATTTTTTTATTATTATTTTTGTCTGAATTCTATTAATTTTGTGCATGTTTTGTATTTTTATTTGTATTAATTTTGATTATTTTTTGTGTCAAGAATTATGATTGTTTTATGTTCATTTTTTTTCATTTAGTTTTTTTCTAGTAAAATATTTAATTTTACTGATGTTTTGTTCTATTATGTATTGGCCAACCGACAATTCCGATATCCTACGTCTTTACAAATACATTCATCAAAACAGATATTTAAAATTAAATTATTCCCTTTCAGATGCTGAATTGATGGTAAGTAAGTGGTTCAGGTTTAAAATTGATTATCTGGTTGTGCAAAAATGGATGAAAACTTAAAATTTATGGATATTTGTTTAAAATCACCTTGTGATTGCTTTAACATTAAATTATTAACCAGTTAAATCCTGTATTAGAATGGCCAATTATTTGGGTCCAGGGGTTCAAGACAACAATTTAATGTAATATATAATCAAAATATGCTTTAAAAATTTGCAGTCGAAACCAGAAATATATCTGTAAATTGCTTGTTCCCAGTTTCTTGAATTCATATATATTTGGAAGACAACATATTATTTCTAAGATAAATGTAATTTTATATATAGCATAAATATAATGCAGTATCAATCCTTTAACAAGTAGTTCAATTTCATAATTTTCAACATTTACTGGCTCTTTATTAATTAATTAACAAAACAATCTCCTAAAAAAACACTGAACAAGGGCAACGCAAAGCGTGGCGTATCCCCTCGCCTAAAAATTAGACCCTGTGACCTTGACCTTTGACCTTGAAAATCAATAGGGTTCCAGATTCTCATAAGGTCTAAGTATGTACCAAGTTTGGTCAAAATCCATTGAAGGATGTTGATTCTAGTGTTCACAAGCTTTAAGGATGTTACGCATTAAAAATTTGACCCGGTGACATTGACCTTTGACCTATGACCTTGAAAATCAATAGGGTTCTAGACTCTCCTAAGGACTACGTATGTACCAAGTTTGGTCAAAGTCCATTGAAGGATGTTGATTCTAGTGTTCACAAGGATGTTACGCGGTAAAAATTGACCCGGTGACATTGACCTTTGACCTATGACCTGGAAGATCAATAGGGTTCCAGACTCTCCTAAGGACTAAGTATGTACCATGTTTAGTCAAAATCCATTGAAGGATGTAGATTCTAGAGTGTTCACAAGGATGTTATGCGGTAACAATTTGACCCTGTGACCTTGACCTTTGACCTTGAAAATCAAAAGGGTTCCAGATTCTCTTAAGGACTAAATATGTACCAAGTTTGGTCAAAATCCATTGAAGGATGTTGATCCTAGAGTGTTCACAAGGATTGTGACGGACGGACGGAAGGTAGCGTTACTATATCCCCTCGCAACTTCGTTGGCGAGGGGATAATTACAACCTATAACAGAATTAAATAGATAATATGCTATTTGTCTACCAAAATGACTATTGATGCGTACAGTGTGTGTGCTTGTCACATTCGCTTTCAGCTCCACCATTGGCTAGCAGCTTGCTGTGAAAAGGGGAGCAGAGTGTGTAAGCCTTCCTTGCCAAGTATAGCCTCTCATACAGTAAGACCTATGTGGCCCAGATATGGGAACCTCCTCGAGGTGGTAGATGGTAACTGGATGCTTCGCGGCTCCAGGCAGAACCACAAGGTCTCGGAGGAAACTAGGCCCCTAGATGCACGGCTTGCATGGCCCACCGGTGTGTGGATATGTCCTGGTGTCTGCAAACCTAGTTCCCAGCTATGGGTTAAATAGTTCCACTATTTTGTGGATGGAGAAGGAAACTCTATTATCAAACCTCTGCTGCCTTACGGCATACCCATTTATGGGAAAAGCTTCGGGAGAAAACCCAGAGGATAAATCCAGTTTGGGACCTGTAAAGTCCCTCATGTGCTTCCAGAAAAGGTCTTATACCAGAAGCTAAGGGAGAGGTAACACTGAGCCAACAGAAACAACGAGTGAAGTCGGAGGTGCTGGGCCGTAATTGGCGCACTCTAACAGACCACAACACCACGCATTTACAGCCATTATGACACTTGGACCCATGGATGCCCTACAGAAGACCACCAGATTCATAGCGGAAACTGAAATTCAAGTGTAAAGGCGAACGAAAAGAAGAAGCAGATATGCTATTTGACATTTTCATTCCTGTCCAAATTCATTCTAAACTTTGTCTTATTCACTTATAGTAATAGCTGTCTAAATCGAACACCCTTCTGACCTACTTTTTAATTCAGAATATAGTTGTTCTGATGAGATGTGTTACATTTATCAAGATTTCATACAATGTAACAAATTTGATGCTCAAAATATCCAGGATTCCAGTTTATTCAGTGTTCGCTTTGGACAGTTTTCACTGTATAATCAAATGTTCTGGCCTATCACAATATATAAAAGTAAACACACCAGGTTTAAACAGGTCAGTGAAATGTCTTTTCTGTCACCAGTCTTGTCATATACAAAGCCATATATTTAACATTTATTTACCAGGTTTTGTCAATGATTGAACGACAAATTGTGCCAAGAGAGTCACACTTTATATATGTTTGGAATTTAGATCTCTATTAATTGTCTATTACCATGAACCTTCAGAAGATCTTGTATATGATTGGACTGTGCTATGGATGGTTCAGTTATACTGTAGTTGGTTTTATTGGTGGGGGAAACCCAAGCATCACAGAAAACCTCTGAAAAAACCATCAGAGAGAGTATTTTGGCATTAGGTGGTGGTTTGTGAAATCTCTCAAAATGAAAAAAGGGCTCTACATCGATAACATTAATGGATATGCCAGGTACAACATGATACATCTGAAACAATGCTCTACCAACTGCAATCGAGTTATAAAATTAGAAAAAAATTAAAGGAGTAAATATCCAAAATTTTGGAATTTTGGTCTCTTTACAATAGGAGCTTGTAATCGCTCACCTGGTTTTCAATTGGACTACCCGGAGAAAACCACCAACCTGTCGCAAGTCACTGACAAACTTTATCACCTAATGTTGTATCGAGTACACCTCGCCATGAATGGGGTCTGGCATTAGGAGATATGCTTTATATAGAATGCACTTAAAATTAATAACAAAAGGGAGAGAACTAAAAGTATTTTATAGTAACAATACACGCTAAATAAAGTACACACACCAAGAAGTTACTGTTTATGTAAAAAAAAATTAAAATATTCTAAAATAGATTATCATTTTTAATTTAAAATAGATTCTTTTTTTTTTATTTATAGTATATTATATTTACGCATCAACCTAATATGTCGCATAGCAAAGTAATTTCATTCATGCTGAATGGAAAGATGATATATAGAGATTATCACATGACCGTTTTCATATCGGATCCCTTATCAACCCTTGGTTCATATATATCAGCCAGAGAGTCGGGAGGCTCGAGGACTAATGAGGGATCTGATATGAAAATGGCCATGTAAAGATTTTTTTTATCATATACTTGGCACAAGAAAACATTTCCAGAAACTGACGAATTACAATGTGATACAGATTACGGAAAGGGGTGCGATATATTTCGGAACTGTGTGATTTTTTTTTTTTTATATCCGCCTTCTAAGGTAATCTCGGGAAGATGTCTAATGCATTTCATTAGATTTTAACTTTTATATTACATGCTAAAAAAATGTGTTATCAACTATAGGTATATGATAAATAAATACATCTCGCCCTTTCCCCATTCATGACTTATCACCGGGTTTGTAACAAGAGTAACATGACAGGCGTCACTAGTGGGGTAGGAACTGCTTACTCTTCCGGAGTACCTCAGTTCATCCCTGTTTTTTTTTAGTTTGTGTTCATCAATCTTTAGTCTTTTGTAAACCACTCTCCTTTTTCATTTTACCATTATATTGTCTGTCCTTCAATTTACGGCTTCTGATTTGGTATCTTCAAACTTTTCTTTATATTTACATTAACTACATAGATGGCCGTGAAATACTAAAGCGTAAAGGTAAAATAAAAACGTTTATTTCAGTATAACGTCATAGTATATCATTGAGTATCCGGCGATGAAAATTATGCTCCTTTATGAGACGGATTCATAGTGAGTATAAAATATATGTAATAAGCAAACAGTATAAATACTCTTGCATTCTGAATACCAAAAAAAATCACTCGTAACCGAAAAACGATAATTCACTCATGAATGTGCTATCTCACATTTGTGATTTACTATGTTGTTCAGTTACTCGTGGCTTATTTTGGATATTTGGATGTTGCAATGCAGTTATACGTGTACTATATATATATATTATACATGTATATATATATGAATGGCAAAATGATGTTTATAGAGTGGGATATTTCAATTTATCAACACAGGATGCTAATACTCTGGCATTTAATTGGACATAAGTCATATGCTGACAGGATGCTAAACCTTCTGGCATGCAGTAACATAATGTATCACAAACAAATCTTCTTTATCAATTTAATAAGTTTTCTACAAATGTCTGTAGCTGATCATCATCTTGAAGTCCAATAAATCTATTCATAATTTTCCCATTTTTCACACCCAATACTGTAGGCACAGATTGTACCTGAAATAAACAAAATGAACTACTGTTATATGTGTAATATCAAAATGTGTAGAAAGAGACTTTTTAAACTGAAATCTCTTAAAATGAAAAAAAGGACTCTACATCGATCAAATAAAGGGGTATGCTCGGTACAACATGATACATCTGAAACAATGCTCTACTAGTTTATCTGCAATCAAGTTAGAATTAGAAAAAAATATCCAAATATGTGAAATTTTTGTCATTTTTCAATAGGAGCCTGTAATCGCTCACCTGGTTTTCACTTTGACTTCTAAATTTTACATTAAAGGAGAACGAAACCAACTGATGATTTGGGGTTTTACAGAATTTAGAACTAATAAAAAAATGAAAATATGACTTTTTTAATGAAAATTTTACAAGGGCTGATGTTATAGCACGTTTATATCTTATTGATTTTAAATTTACCGGTAAACATGCAGGCTGCCATGTTCAGCTTAACTGCATCGAAACAATAATATAATTTTTGGAATTCCGTCATAATGGATAAAAATTTCGAATTTCTAGATTTTAATAATGTGATTTTTTTTTTTATCAAAATATGCATAATTGGTTTCAATCGACTGCAATTTTTTTGTAGAAATATCCAGAAGAAATGTTAAATTTGAACTCATTTTGACTTGGATTAAAGCAGCAATAAACAGTTAAATTCCTATTATTAGTAACTACCTCCATCTTGAATAGAGATGTCAAACACAATTTTGAAAGGCGACGACCAACGACTATAAGAGCAAAATTGTGTTTTATTTGGTTCAGCTATTTCAGAGAAGATTTAAATGTGATAATTTTTTTTCAAAATATGCCTAATTTGCATCATTGTTATAAATCGACTGAAAGAAAAATTCACAGAAAAACCTGGAATAAATGTTAAACTACTGGATTGCCATGTAGCTGCAGTTAAATTTACGCCTTTTTTTCCCAAAATATAAATTTCTTTAGTGGCTCCTAAATAACTCATTAATATGAGCATTGTGCAAAAAAAAAATGCATTTAAATTGGATGTAAAAGAAAATCATTCATGAGGATTGGAAACCCATTAACTGGTTTAACCCTACCACATTTTTGTTCCTGTCCCAAAACCAATACTGGTACTTACTCCATATTCCATCGCAAGATCAACATTGTCATCTACATCTATCTTTGCCAGGTTAACTTTTCCTTCTCTGGAAGCTACAATTGATTCCAGTCTTGGTCCTAATAATTTACATGGACCACACCAACTACAAATCATAATTGAAATTTAAAAGTTATTTTTGATTTTATCAAAATATGCAAATCAGATAATAAAACTTCTATCTACTGTACACAAATTCCATTGAAACATTGAGTGAGTGATTGTTGTTTAATGCCAAGAGAGAGAGAGAGAGGAATTGCTCAATTATATCATGGTGAGAACAAGTTACATCTTGATGAGATGATGATGATGTCAGTTTTGTACTAGACCAACATGCTTAATTGGATTTTTATATTGTTAGCTCACTGAAACGATAGTCCACAGGTTAGACATGCTGTTACATTCTGACACATTAACCTTATTCTAGGCCAACTAGTCTTTGCTCTTAATCTTACTCCTTAATGCTGAGAGCTTAACAGAGAAGCTATAAAAACCAATTTTATAGTCTTTAGTATGACCTGAACAGTGCTCAATCTCACGATCTACCACACCCTAGGCAAGCATGCTTACCATTACACCAACGATGCAGTTTGAACTGAAACATATTTAATTAATTAAGATGAAGAAATATAATTAGGTTGCCAACAGATTATCTGTGGATTATTTATAACTCCATGTTGACAGGGAATCTTACCCTTTTCCCTTAATGAACCTATGAGATAGCCATCATATAGAGTAACTGGTTTTAACCTCAGTACCAATCACTGCATTACGTTTTGATAACCGTTCATGGGGAGTTGTACAAGACACAACCTTTGTAATCAACTTTGTCAGTGAAATACGGAAGGTGTGCAGTTCTTCCTTGTACTCACGTTTTCAACCATCATATTTTACTGGTACCATTTTTCAAAATAAAATTTTGAAGATTAAGGATCATAGCTTTAAAAGAACAAATTTCAGAAGAAAATTTGGTGTTTATTATGCATGGATCAAGGCATAATATCTCCCTTGTTTAAACACTGGCTAATTCAAGCAGCCCTGAAGTTCCATTATTATTAACAATCTCCCTTGTTTAAATACTGGCTAATTCAAGCAGCACTGAAGTTCCATCATTATTAACAATCTCCCTTGTTTAAACACTGGCTAATTCAAGCAGCCCTGAAGTTCCATCATTATTAACAATCTCTCTTGTTTAAACACTGGCTAATTCAAGCAGCACTGAAGTTCCATCATTATTAACAATCTCCCTTGTTTAAACACTGGCTAATTCAAGCAGCACTGAAGTTCCATCATTATTAACAATCTCCCTTGTTTAAACACTGGCTAATTCAAGCAGCCCTGAAGTTCCATCATTATTAACAATCTCCCTTGTTTAAACACTGGCTAATTCAAGCAGCCCATATTGACATCTAACCTCCTACATGTATATAACCAATATACATGTACATGAAATCAGAACTTGTTATTGCAGGTTGGGGTTTATGCTTCATAACGAGTCTGTATTGTTCACTTAGCTATGCAAGTCCTCTATCGTCTATGGGTTAAATTAATATTATAGTTTTAGAGAAAACACTTTTTCTGGCAAACTTTTTTTGTCTTATGTTAAACAATGTCATGTGGTAGTGGTCAACCTGGATTTTCCACCCATATAAAAAAAATATTGATTATTCATGTACAGTTTGAGATCAAACAAGTTTATTTCATGAGATATATTATTCTATTCATTATTTCATAGGTTCTTATAATTATTATGTTTAACTATATCTGTGGTAGAGACCATCTTAAACTTCTGATCAACACTAAAAAAAAGAAGACATTTTGTAGAGGAAAATCTATGAAAGTCCAACCAATTTTGCTTTAAAATGCTTGTCACCAAAAACAACTTTAAAAATATTGAATTCTTCACCACATGTTCAATGTTAACACTTTGTCCTGTAGAAGTGGCCATCTTGGATTTCTTATTGACAAAAATAGTCAAAGCTGTCTTACATGACTTTCCAATGGAACATTGAAATATGGTCATATAAGACAGATGGTTGCAAAATACAGGTTTAATTACCGTATAAGTGGGTTTTTTCGCGGGTACCTAATTTTTGCTTTATTCACGATAGTCATCGCTCAGTGAAAAAAAAACCACATAAATTTCTGCCCTTTATTACATAAATATCTTTATTTTCTTAAATAATCGTACAAGTTCTGTCTCCCCTAGTATGACTGTAATGTATATAACAAATATTTAACAATTATATGGTCACTGACATTCTTAAAATTGTTGAAATGACGCTTTTAAAATATCTAACAAAGGTGGAAAATTCTTCCCAAAAACAATGCATTTGGTGACAAATGCAATGTAGCAGGTAAATTATTTTACATGTAATTAATTGCCCTTTATCTTTAAAACATTAATTACCATGAATAGTCGTTGCTGTGTAAACACACATTTTTTAATTAATATTAGCATTTCCATTCACTGATTTGTAATTGTTGGTGTTAATTAATTGATCACATTTTGTTTCCGAGTCTTATTTGTGTTTCATTTTTGTTGTAATAATACATATATCTTAAATTTATATTAAATGCTCTTACACAATTTTCTATTAATGAACATGAATACAATTCTAAAATACTGCCGATCGCATACACAAAGCTCTTACTCAATTTATTTTAAAACATTTCCTATTTTGAATTATTGGTCAAACAAGATGTTGCACGCTACGTCGTGCTAAGATTACCCCCACTCGTTCATTTTCTAAGTCGCACGGTAAACAGGAAGTAGATGTGCGGTAAACCTGGAAAGGGGAGACACGGTACAAGTCACCATGACAAAGCCATATATCAAATATAAAATCATTTCTTCCAGTAGAAGCTGAGATAACTGTTACGAAAGTTTTCATTACGGCAAACATGAAAAATTCTAAGTCGCACTGTAAACAGGAATTAGATGTGCGGTAAACCTGGAAAGGGGAGACACGGTACAAGTCACCATGCTAAAGCCATATATCAAATATAAAATCATTTCTTCTAATAGAAGCTGATATATCTGTTACGAAAGTGTGAACGGACGGACTAACAAGGTGATTGCAATATAGCCCCCTCTCTACGAGTAGGGGTATAACAATTCAGATAATGTTATTCTAATATAACTGTCAATCTGCAAAAATTTAATTTTGGTTAAAACTCAGGATCGTGAAAATTAACTACAGCTAAAAAAAATTCCACCAATTTGAAAGAAAATCGCGAAATTTGCCTCCCACGAAAAAACCCACTTATACGGTAATATGAAATGTACCGTGAAGGGAAATTAAAAGTATGGTGACATAATAAAAACCATTGCTTTATAGAGGTGGTCATTAAAGCAGATTTGACTGTAAACCAAAAACTTTGTACCAGTATCATGTAAGGAACATTCCAACCATGTAACAATTCCAATACATAGGCAGTTTCTCAAAAGAAGATACATTTATACGAAATTTCAGCCAATCAGAAATTGCACAAGTAGCAATGTTCAATATCCAAATAATAGGAAAATCATACAAATTGTTTTATTCTATTTGTTCCTTTGGTTTTTATGAAGAGAAAGACTGAAATGTGAAAAGTTAAGTAACTTAAAGAGTTGCAGACAACAGAAACAATGGATGCAAAGCAAAGACAATACCTCACATGGTCATATAGCTATGTGCCAGATGAGCTATAAAACAACAAAAGTCTCAACATAAATAGTTAATGAAAAATTTACCTTGCATGAAAATCTACAATCACAGGTGTTGGACTTTCAAGAACTCTTTCCTTAAAGTCAGTAGTGTCTTGCACATTAAAGGCCTCAAACTTTGCTGTTGTTGACATACAATGTGACATCTGTGGATTTGATTTTATAGATGATACTATGTTTTGGGAACATATTGTTGTGTGTCTGTTCTGGGAAGCAAGATGTCGGCCAAGTCGGATAACTTGACGTCTCAAAACTTGACTCGTCATATTTCCTATATAAATCTAAAAAAGATTATTCAATATAAAGTAAAGGCTAATCTAAGACTGTATCACAGTCCATTCACTCAACTGGTTATTCAAATACAGTCTTTGTTGTTTTTGAGAAAAGGTTCTTTATTCATATTCCTATTGGGCATAGAGAGTCCTTTACAGAGATATTTGCATCTCACCCCGACGAGTCCTAGGTTCATCATTTTCTGTTGGGACTCGCCAAAGTTTTCAAATTTATTGGTGGAATTCACCAAAATTTTTAGAAACGCCTTCTGGACTCATCAAAATAGCTACAAGTATCCTTGTCATATGCATTTTATTTAGGTTTGTCCTTGATTGCAGTTAGTAGTATTTTTTAATTCCAATCCACACTAAAAAAATGTTTTAAACAAAACCATCGAAAGAAATGTGTAGCCAAGCTTTAATTCAAATGGTTCAGTAGTTTCCGACAAGTAAAAAATTCTTTCCTGAAGTGACCACCATATTGAATTTCTAATCAAATTCCAAATATTACATTTTCAAACTTTTTTTTTATCATCATGCTACTAGTATACTCTGTGTCACATTATTTTTTGTATGCCCATTCGTTACAGTTACTCTTTTGAATTGAAAATCATGTTTGTTTGATGGTGTTGTTTTATGCCACGGCACTTTTAACAGTATTTCAGTTATATCGTGGCAGTCAGTTTTATTGGTGGAGGAAACCAGAGGACCCGGAGAAAACCATCAACCTGTCGCAAGTCACTGACAAAGTTTATCACAAAATGGTGTACACCTCGCCCTGATCGTGATTCAAACTCACAACATCAGTGGTGATAGGCACCGACTGCATGTAAATCCAACTACCATACGATCACGGCCACGACAGCCCCTTAATTGAAAATTAAGAACTATACTCCATCACAAGATCCATGTTTAATATTCTCCTTTGACAACTGGGATGAATGAATATGTTCTTGACTTTCTATACAGAGATTTAACATTTCATGGTCTCCATCTTTGTTTCTAAAAGGGACTTCTGGGTTGTTTATCCTATTTCAACTCCACATTATAACTTTCTGTTTATACATATCCGAGGTTTGTTTGCAAGCTAAATAAGACATAGTTGTCTTACATCATATACCAATGTTTCATCTTCATACTGGTTGATATGAAGAATTTCAAGCACAGCTGACCGAATGCTCCCAGAATGTGAGTTCAGATACATGTATATCCAGCAGCTAAAAAGTCTATCCTAAATCTTCCATTACAGCTGAATAAAACCTGTGCATGTGCATTCAAAACAATTTGAATGATAGGTATGTCATTCTTGAATTTAAATTGCACAAAAGTGTATCTTTCAGATGTACTTTACTTTTACTGGTGTTTTAGTTTGATGCAACATTGTTAGAGGTTTTCATTTCACAACAATTTCCATTGACTTGAAACTAGGTGACACAGATGTAAAGTTTTTGTGAAGAAAAGCTACACCATCTGTAAATTAAGTTGTCCAAGGTACATGTATACAACAACAAGCCCAAAGCCCAACCTGTTACCTGTCTGGTAGATTCACCCTTTATAAGGGTCACTTCCAATGGGATAAAAATACATATATAGGAACTGGAAAATTAAATTAAATTATGAAAACTGTGTAAACTGTGTGGTGGCACATAACCTCAGTAGAATCTCCCTTACATCAACCACTATTTAGTGACCTTTTGGTGTGAAGTCCATAGCATATTGTTCTTGTGATGTGTTCTAAGTTGTACAAATGTTCCTTTCTAATTCTTCCTACTACATCACAGCACTTAGTATGTGATGGGTCTAGAATGAATTGCAGTAGGAGGTTGAATCTGGTTCTCAGATTTTAGAAGGTCGAAGGTGTTCTCACTAAAGTGTGTTCTCATGTATTGTTTGAGTGATAGATGTTTCTCTCGAACATCCTCCAAGTAGCTGCACTCTAGTAAGAAATGGCTAATTTTGCACAAATTGCACATGTCTGATTCTCGCTCTCTAGAGAATTTTGCTCGATCTGCCTGCAGGGTATACGTTCGTGTAAGAAGCCTGTACTTGACTCCTGCTTTCTTAACTTCCATGGTATTATTTGGTACTAGAGCCCAGACTGGGTGAGGCTTGCCTAATTGTCTATTGTCGTCAAAGAATTCCATCGTTGATTTTGTAGCTCTTTCTTGCTCCCAGGTTTGTTTCCAATAGTTCAACTGCATTTTTTACCATTCTTTTCCAGACTGCCTGGGGTTCCAGACTTCCTTGGGAGGCACTGATTCCATTAATGTTATTATGGTTGGTAGATTGTACTTTTCAAGGATGTTTCTAATTCTTGTTGCAAAGGCATTTATATTTTGGGTTGACATGACTTGTCTCTCTGTAATTTGAAATTCAATTGATGAGCCGTTCTGAATGATGTTACCAAAGAAGGAAAGCATTAATTTGTCAACAGCAGCTTCCACTGTTTCAATTCCTAGCAGTGTGTATGTGGCAGCATTTGCTGTTTTGTCTGGTAACCCTTGAATCTGACAACAGATCTTAAGCTGCAATCGTTCTAGTTTCTGAATGTCACTTTTTGAGAATTTCAATGTTTCTATCTAGGTAGAGCATATGTCTTCCAGAGCTTGACGGCCACTAGTGGATTTGTTCCTTTTAGAGCATGCAGGCCTGGGCCTAGCAATGCATAGATGGTTTTTCAGGCTGTTTTGAGCCACTCCTCAATGTTCACTTTACTTGTACTGTTGTAGGTTTTCTGATCAGTCCAAGATGTTTTGTTTGATCTTTCTGGGTTATACGTAGTTCTAATAATAAAACCCTAAATGCTCGCTTACTCGCAAGGGTTTTAACGGGATGCGATTACACGTAATGGAGCAGCCGCCAAGATTTTTTGCGCTCGTTTACAGAGTTTCTGACGCCTGTATTTATCAATAATAAGACATAACCTTTTTTTTTGTCCACTATTATAACAAGTTTTTATCACCTACCAGTATTTTAGAATGCAATTCCCATAAAATAAAAATCCATGTTTACTGGACATTTTGAATTTCATTATTTGTGGTCATTTCCGGTCAAAGCCTCACTTTGGTATTTTCCTTATTTGGATGTCGATACCATATTTGGCTATTTGAGGCGTGAATGTTTACATCAGCCGTAGAAACATCGTAGTAAGAAATATTTAGAAAAGCTCTGCCTTCCGTAGTTTCCGTTTATGTCACATGATACACATTATGGTGAACGATCAATAAATTTGAACAAGGTTGTTGCTACCTTTGAAAAGCATACATTTCTCAGCCAAACCGATTTAACAAGGACTGGGATTATCAGTAATAGTTATAATGAAATATTTGAAGCGTAAATAGTGAGTTTTTATGTTTCAACTGCAATTTATTTTTTGCTCCATTGTAAGGAATGGGGCCACTTTGTAGCTCCGCCGAGACACAAGTTTGTCACAGGAGCTACATTATTACAGCTAGTATACGGTTTTCGCCAAGACTGATGTCGATCTGAGTATGAGATTTTGTTGATGGTACTAGATCCGACTTGCTAGGATTGATAGTTACTAAGTCCATGTTAGTCAGATTGTAAACAATGTCTAACAATGCCGGATTCTTGTGTTCGTTCCTTCCAAGTATGGCAATATCGTCAGCACAGGTAGGTGCCACTACCCTGATGTTTCCAATTGTAGTTCCCAGGTCTGATCGTTCTAGTGCCTTAAGAATGCTGTTGTTATATCTCTTATAAAGTACGGTGAATAGTTTCGCACCCCGTCTTACTCCCGAGTCGGAGTTCTTGGGTAAATTGTTCCGATATCAGTGTTGCTGGGAATTACCGAATATCTAGTTTAAAAATACAAAGAATCCATGCAGTACAAGATTAATGATTCAGAAAAGTTTATCTACAATTTAAATATCTTGGGGAATATTGATTATTTCTATATATCGTTTGTATCAGTTCAGGCTAATATTATTTTGCGTCATTTCTAATTTTCGTATATTATTGATATGGCATGGTTCCGAAATAAAACACAAGTATGCATTTTTTAATCAAATAGGATGTATTTGCATTTTTATGTAAGTTCGTTTCTTTTCTATGTTTTAATCAAGTTTTTTCTTCGGGGAAGAAGTGGAAAGTCACCTGTAAATTTGACCGGAAAGAGATCTACGTGTATTTTCGTGCGTACACAATGTATCTTAAAGGCCAAAATAGTGACGTATAAATACCTCACAATGTCCAATGATGGGAGGGTCTAAAAGCCGGAAAATGAAAAAATACATACTTTTTCTATCATATCTTCTGAATGCGTATAGGTAGAATAATAATTTGAACGGATTGTTAAAGCTTATAAGAAGATTTATCAGATGATATATAATTAATTTAAATTGAAATTAATTTTAAAGCCAATATGATGGCCGGAAAAAACAATTTGGTAAAATTTTCAAACCAAATTTACGACTTTGAACTCAAATATCTCGAAATATATATAACCTGGTCAAAAAATCTTTATTGATTTCCAAAGACATTTTATTTATGAACAAGATGATATAATTTTTATACATATAATTTCAATAAAAAACCCGAGAACGACCGAAAGGCGGAAATATGTCGCACGTGACCTACTTTTGCTTTGCTGCCACTTAGGTGTCCATTGTCAACAAAATTTGAGGATTATCTGTCAGTATGGGGGTGTAGATGGTAGGAAGATATACAAAACGGGTTTTCCTTGAAGAAAAATCATTTCACTATGCAAATTAGTAAACGATTTGCGTCCTATCGACATTTTGACAGGGGAAATAGCGATTGAAGTGACAGGGGTAGTAGGAGTGAGTCCGGCCTTGTGGTATTTTAGGTACATAGTGAGCATATTTTTTATTTTTGACTCTACACAAGTGCCTGTGGGCAAAACAGGCTGCACAAAAAAAAAACCTTTATATATAAATAAATAAAGTGTATATATAGGTTTGTGACTTCCTACTAACTGTCTGTTAATGTGACTCATGAAAATGAAAAAAACAAAAACGGCAGATTATACAACATGTTAAAACACTATTTCTGCAAGTATAATATCGATAGGGACACCCTATTTTGGAGTAGTTATTCGTTGTCGTTCATCTGTGGACACATTGGTTTGTGTGCATTTACTTATTCTAGTTGACCAATTTTGCATTATGTTTTACCCTTGTCCGTCTCTCTTTCCCTCCGTAATGTTTTGGTTTCCTTTCAATAACTTGAGTTTGCCTTGGACTTGGTCAAATGTTTTGAAATTTGGCTGTGTTAAGAATCACAAAAGGTCTGTCAACTTTGATTTAAACAAGAGTGGGGCATCTGTGTCGCATGTTCACCTTTGTTTTTCATTTTATTATATTTTTTGCTGGTAAAATACATGTGTAAATTTGCTGACCGACTGACTCACTTCAGTATGTATGTGTCAACAACTGCCATACACAAACTGTTTAATTAAGGTGTTGCCTGATTGTTGAGCCACTTTTTCAACAGTTATAGAGCGTTAGAATAAGTTGCAAAATGTAAAACAAATACCGAAGTTGGAGAAAAAAGATGGCTTTATAAGATACAATTCCAAAAAGTTGACCATAATATAGGTCATACAACAAAATTTCATATGTGAAAAGTACAAACTGGAAATTATACAGACTTCTAAGAAATTAGCAAAATTGTTGTTGTTATTTAATGTCAAACTTCTTTGCTACATGACTCAATTGATCGTAAAGTGTGTATATTAACACCATGTAAAGGCTTAAAATCTAGTACACTATCACATTACAGCTTTGTGTGATGATTACAAAATATTTAAATTTTGTTTTTTTTCCTGTGGTTTTTTTTTTCTGATTTTATTGATAATCATAGATTTACTGGTCACCTCTCCCACAATGACAAAGGAATGAATTAATCCACATCAACACAGGCCGTGTTCACACTGATTATGTGAAACATGTTTTGTGTAAACTGAATGCGTTTGTTTATTTCTACATTTCTACGTGTAAATAATCAATACTTTTACCTGTAATTTGTTATTTATTGAATACAATGTACTAAAATTCAAGAACATTTATATATTTCATTTGATTAAAGCTAGATATTAAAATTCTTAAAAAGGTCATGTCCAGGTATGTTGATTGCTTAACAAGAATTATAACTTGCTGTGTTTAACATCTCTCACTTAATACATTGTACATAGAAAACTTTTAAATAGTCAAAATAAGAATTTTACTTGAGAACAGAAATTATACTAGGTCACAAATCAAATTTCAGTATCTAAGAAAAGAAAGTGTGACAAACAGTAGTCTGCACAAAGGCAATTTTGCTTGTTTTTCCCCTATTCAAGTTTTCAATCAATCAAAGTTTTATTTAAAGTCGGTACATTTTATAACAATACAACATAAGCTCTCAAGAGCTTTTCAAACCGACATGCATAACAAAATTACATAAATTAAATACAGCACAACAAAAACATGTCATTCAATACAAAACCAATACACATCCAGACAAACCTATGCATACATCTCTGTGTTTTGACCTCTGGACCCCCACAAGTGCCTCTCTGCGCACCCACTGTCACAGGACCAGAGGTCAAAACAGAAAAATTATGCAAATTATAACCAGTCTATATTTAAGCAAAGAAGCAAATTAACTCCAGCACATAAAATATTCATGTACTTTTAAAACATATTTTTTTTAAATATTCTAAAAATATGCTAAAAATATTCATGCAGAAATAGCCAAGCACTAAAATAGAGCACAAGTTAAACTGAAAAGCATCAAGTTAAGTTTGTTGTTGGTATATGCTTTGATTAGAAACATATAAACAACAAAAAAAAAAAAAAAAAAAAAGCTGGAAAGAGCTTTTTTAAACTGACATACAAATTACACATACAGGTATATATATATACCCACAAAAATACATGGACATACATTGACAAACATATAAAAATTCAAGCATAATTAAAATACAGCAGCAGATAATTAGGTTATAAGCACTACGAAAACAAGCACTACCCTAAAAAAGTAGGGATTAAAATACAAAATAAAGCAAGCATATAAGCAGAGCCATGCAAGAAATATATGTATAGCAAAGCGAAAACAAAAATTTTAAATGCACATCACTGAGACATGGCACGGAAAACCTTGCGGAATAAAAGTTCTAGGAACAAAAAGAACACGAGCACCCATCCCCATCCCATTTGCTTATCAAGTTTTTAAAATTATTTAAACTTATTCCCTCACGCAAGTCATTTGGAAGTTCGTTCCACAATTTTGCTGCACCATATCTCAGTGAATGCAGACCATACCTGGTGGTTTTAACTCTTGGTATGTTGACAGTGTTGTTGTATCTAAAAGAGTAAGAACTTTTCTTTATAATTACTAAATCATGTAAATATACAGGAGTTTGTTTATTTATTATCTTAAAAACTTCTATAGCCATCGAACGTAATCTCCTTAATCTCAGTGAAGGTAACTGTGATTTTTCAAGTAAATTTTCATAGGAGCTGTCTGAATCGTTATAAATGAACCTTAAAGCCCTTTCTTGTATTTTCTCTAATTTCTTTGTGTTACTTTCGCCACAAAAATGCCAAACTAAAGGGCAATAGTTAAAATTTGACAATATAAAAGAATAATAAATTGTAAGCTTGCCAAGTTTACTCAAGTTTTTTCCAATGCGTTTTAGAACATTTAGTTGCTGAGAAGCCTTTTTACAAATATGTGATACATGAGAATTAAATGTTAATTTAAAATCAAAGGTTACACCTAAAAGTTTTACTTCATCTTCACAATCAATCTTATTTCCTTGTAGCATAAAACTTAAATTTTTCTCATGTGTTTTCCTACCAATTGAAATGGCCTGAAATTTATCAGGATTAGCCTGCATGTGATTTTCAGTAAACCACTTAATAAGTATAGCACTCTGTTCTTCAAGAGTTTCAATAACATCATCTACACTGTTGCTTCCGTAAGATAAAGTATTATCATCTGCATAATTGTGCAGATCTCCCTTTTTTACAAAATGAAAAATATCATTTATAAAGATATTAAACATCACAGGCCCCAGAATGGATCCTTGGGGCACTCCTTTGTATATATCAAGAAAAGAACTACAAACAGACCCTATTTTAACACACTGTTTTCTTCCAGTAAGATAGCTTTGTAATAATTTTAAAGAATTTTCTGATACACCATAGTTTTCTAATTTCAATAGTAAAAGGTTATGGGGAAGGCAGTCAAAGGCCTTTGATAAGTCCATTAAGTTTGCTAAAGGTGCTGAATAATACATATTTGCAATATCATTCCAAGGGAATGGGAGTTACAGTAACCATTATAGATATTAGTTAAATCCTGTCCATTTTGTGTTTGCAGTCAGTACTATACCAATCCAATTGTAACGCAGTATAATTCCATGGAATGGTTTTGATAATACATTGTGTATTTGATTTTCTTTCTTCAGATGTATGAGTAATGGACTGATGGCCGGGATGAACAGAAGGGCAAGAAGGATAAATTCCCTTTTGCAAAGTCATGCTTATTTAAACTAATCAAAGGTTAGTGATTATTATTAAGATTGTAATTTTGTTTATGATTTTCAAGAGTTTACTTAAATAGTATTTACAAAGTGTTATTCTTTTCATTTTGATTGTGATGTTCTTCAAGTAAAATCTTTAATGAGTATATTTTATAAAAAGTTAGCATTTAATTTGATAATATAATAATTGATTGTGTTATTGGACACTATGCAAATATTAAAATTATTAATACATTTTTTAGGAGGGGAGGGGGTATTTGTAGTGAATTTTAAACAGTAGCAGTGAAATTTACATGGTGCTTTATTTTCTCCTAAAAAGGAAACTGCAAATATACATGCGAAGAAATCCAAATAAACAATATACAGTTTAAGGACTAACTTTAAGGTAACTACAGTAGCAGCAGTCTTGTGTACCTAGTCATTTCAATTTTGTTGGCATACACATTAAAGAAATGAGAACAAGTTGGATATTATGTGACCTCGGATATGTTTCAGATATAAAGACTAACATTTCAACTTGTGATTATTTGAATGCAACAGAAACCATTCACTTAAACCAAATCATGTGTATTAAACTTCAATAAACTCATTAACTTGTGTGTTCAGGTATATATCAGAAATAGTAATAGAAATCTTTATTTTTACTTTCAGAAAATCTTCTGACATCATAACACAGATGAGGCAAAAATTACCAAATGTGCTGCCAATTTCGTGAAGTTTGTGCCAGAAAGGATAGGCGGTGGTGGCAGAGGAGACAATTGACTTTTAATACGAAACAGATCTTAAAATTCTGTCAGACATCATTTATTGATTTAATCATTATGATACATTAAATAACTGAGAACATTTTATGATAAATGTATGCAAATAAAGATTGATTGATTTTGATGATGCAGCAGTCTTCAAAACTTTAATGTTGAGCCAATTAATTTTGTATATATACCGTTGAACCTGGTCACTTTATAGGAAACCTGTGTTTAAAACAGTCAACAAATATGAGTGAACTTTGTAAAGTCTGAAATGTCGCAATGTAAGATGTCCATAAACGGGTTTTGATTTTTGGTGTTTTAATGTCACTTTCAACAATATTTCAGCTATATCATGGCGACCAGTTTTAGTGGTGGAGGAAGCAGGAAAGAACCACCGACCATGGACAAGCAACTGGTAAACTTTATCACTTGCGGCTGTGAGTCGAGTGCACCCTTTTTTATAATTTACAAAGCCGAGAGCGAACCCACGTCGTATTGGTGATAGGCTTGTATGAGTTGTTAGATCCAACGACCTAACTCATTGAGCCACCTGTGTCCATAAATGGGGGATCTGTTGGAATTTTGTGAACTTTTGCATGCATCGTTTATTTATGTATTCAAGTAACCTCTCAGACTAAGGTTAAAATAAACATCAGTAACTTTACTAGGCAACATTCAAACGTTACTCGTAAGTTATTAAGTAACATTAAGTCAATAATGTTACTGCAACGTTACTGATTTACGTTGAAAAAAGTACATCTTATGTTACTAAGTAACGTAAAATTGAAAACGTTACTGTAACCTTAATTTTACCTTACTAAATAACGTTATTTTAAACGTTATAACAACGTTGATCGGAGTCCACAAATGACGTCAACACAACGTTAATTTATAACGTAAGTACAACATAAAGTTAATGTTATTCCAACCTTATATAAACGTTACTTTGTTTGCTGGGTATTGATTTTCAAAGAAATTTCATTCATAGTGATGTAAACTTATTTTTAATTATTTCATAAGAAAAGACCAAAACCGTGGCCGGAAAAGACTCTGGTGTATCTGATCGTATGTCAGATTTACGAAATACTTAATTAGATCACAACAGGCTGACATTCATAATATACATTGGTCTCTTTGATCTATAATTGACGTGATTGACTGACAACTGTTCATGTTATTTACAGTTACAAATGAGATTTTAATTAAGGGCGAAAATTTTAACTTGCTATTCATTTTTATATTACTTATGCTTAGGATTCTTTCTTTCCCAGCGATACATTAATTTGAACTACATTGATTTCTATATCATTGTTGTACATACGTTTTTTTAAACATGTATGATTTAAAAGATAACTAAGATTAAATCATCTAATTAATTTAAATATAACATGTAAATAATACAAAAAATACTTATTTATTTTCAAATGCAAATTTAAAATAAAAAATGACCCGTATCTTAAACATTTCTTATAACAGATCATGTCACTTTAAAGCAATATTGTGAAGTCATTTCTGGATCAATTTTAACATATTTTACACCAAAACATTCGGAATTGTCTATGTTTTGCTTGTTTATTTACTCATTATGTTTATATGAGTGGTTTTTATTTGTACATAATTTTTCCATGATTTTCAATTTTTAGAATTTATTTTTAGTTGAAATATATAAGAAATTATATACAAATAAAAATCACTCATAACAACATAATGAGTAAATACACAATCAAAATATTGACAATTCCGAATGTTTTGGTGTAACATTTGTTAAAATCTATCCAGAAATGACTTCATAATAAATTTTTGAAGAAATATGGTTTTGGTTGATTATATAGGGATTTTTTTTTACATTTCCGAATACTATTGACAGATGACTGTACATTCAAAGAGGTAAATCTGAGATCTGACTTGTATTACCAGAGGCTTTTCCGGCCACGATTTCTGTCTTTTTCTGCGGTATAATTTAAAAAGATGTTATATCAATGTTTTTGATAACAATATGCTTTCAAAAATCAATATTTAGTTTTTTACCGGATCATTTCACTTTCATGCATTGCAATGCATACGGAAAGCGAGAGGTATCTTCAGACTTCGGACTTCACACTTCGAAGTTCAGACTTCAGATTTCGGAATCGTTATTTTCAGGAGGGGAGGCTAATATTCAAATCTTTTTATGTTATTATGACCTACATGTATATGTCATGCTTCTGTTACTGTAATGTTCTTGATACCTTCATATTATGTGGTTAAAGTATAGTTAAGAGTTCATGTGTTAGGTTCTGTATGATGTAGGACCATCCAAACCTTCATGCAGGGATAATGTAAGCTTCCCGACAAAAGTAAGTCCTTTTGACCCACATTTCATGCTTCATGGACATTGGTTATGTTTTAGGTCCAAATTCATATATGAGGAATTGTATGATTGCAGAACCATCCAGTCTTGCATACAAGATTTGGGGGGCCCGGTATTTATATTTAAATGTGGCAGTCGAAAAGAGAAATATCTCGGGAGTGCAACGATATAATTGGGTCAGCGAAAGGATCACAAATAAGCGAAAAATATTGAGGCGAAGTGGGGAAGGGGTAAAGGGCAGATGTTTACCTTGAAGTAAAGAAGAGGAGGGGGCATATATTTTTTGAATGAAACAAGTGCCTGTGGTTGTAAGGTTTGTTCATGGGTACTTTATTTTTGTCTTCCTCATAATTAACATGCTTTCTTGAGGTGTTTAATATTATGTATTGCTTCACTCTTTGTTTGACATCTGATTAAATTTATACTATTTTAGCATTTGATGTGTAATTCATAAAAAAAGAGGTTATTTGCGCACTTGTACAGCATGCATTTTTGCATTGGTAGAAAAAAAACAAACTTTTTACTGTTCTCGTGTGTTTTTTTTTATGTAAATTTTGCAAGAAAAGTTTCGCTTGAGATCTTTGACAAAAGTAGACCAAAATGAATGAATTATTATTTTTTTTGCATACAACTAATAAATAAATAAATACCAAAAAAATGACGAAAAAGACTTCATCTATTATAATATAATAGCGATTAAGTGGGGCGAATCGACTCACTTTCCGGGGCGAACAGGTAATCGGGGCAGGGCGAAACGACCCGGATTCGTTCAAAGTTGAAAAATTTACTTCCGATTTGGTACACCAGCTGTCTTTCCGGCCACGGATTTTAGCATTTTTATTAAAATTATATATATAAAAGTTATATCATCTTGTTTATAAATAAATTGTCTTTGAAAATCAATAAAAACAATTTCACCAGGAGCCTACAATTTCAAGCAATAGCCAATACACATTCAAAGTCGTAAATTTGATATCAGACAAGTCACACCAGAGTCTTTTCCGGCCACGGTTTTGGGCTTTTCTTTTGAAATAATTAAAATAAACTTCACATCATTTTAATTATAAATGAAATGTCTTTGGAAATCAATAAAAAGTTTTTGACTGGATCCCCTAAATTACATGCAATGCACATTCAAAGTTGAAAAAATGACTTCCGATTTAGCACACCAGATATCTTTCCGGCCACAGTTTTTGCCATTTTTATTGAAATTATAAATATATAAATTATATCATCATCATCTTGTTTATAAATAAAATGTCTTTGGAAATCAATAAAGAGTTTTTGACCGGGTTATATATATTTCGAGATATTTGAGTTCAAAGTCGTAAATTTGGTTTGAAAATTTTACCAATATTTTGTTTCCGGCCATCATATTGGCTTTAAAATTAATTTCAATTTAGATTAATTATATACCATCTGATAAATCTTCTTATAAGCTTTAAAAATCCGTTCAAATTATTATTCTACCTATACGCATTCAGAAGATATGATAGAAAAAGTATGTATTTTTTCATTTTCCGGCTTTTAGACCCTCCCTCCAATGATGTAAATTCAAAAAATAAACCACGCCCCTAGTAACAAATTTAAGCGTTCAATGGCAGTCGGAAGTTGACAATCGGAAGTAATGTTGTTATTAATGTAACATAAGGTAAATTATAAAGTTGTTTGTAGCGGAAAACATTTTCTAATATGTAACAGTTTGTTTGCGTACGTCATTGTTAATTGTATATTTAGTGTACAATAGGAAAAAAATATTTAACTCGCCCAGTTTACACAGTTACTATGGGCTATGCCTATGGCCATACTGCCTTACTGAAGTATTCAGTGAATACTGGGGGTCGGTAATTTACTTAAAAATGTGGAAACGACTTACATTACAATTTTATTAAAATCTTTAGTTAAAACTCCATTTATTTCCAAGCACATACGCTTAGTGTCCGTCTCTTTGTCCTCTGCTTTGCTATTTTCTAAATTTGGTGGCACTTATCGTTACGGTAATGTGTTTTCGTATGTCATATGTTTTCGTATCATCCATTTTATGTTGATTTCCACAGTGAATGCGTTATTTTTTACGTGTCTTCCGGTTTCTATTTAACGTGACATCTGTCAAAAATGTTCAAGGTTGCTTTTAAAGACGTACTGGTTGGGGAGTAGTTCTCGCCATTTTTTACGTATTTTATCCAATATTTTAAAGAAGCAGTCGAGAAACCTTTGTTTCACCTCATTATTATTTTGCATGAACCATAACGATTTACCTATGAAATAAATTTTCATAAAGGAAAGCGCACACTGATCGGGGATCCATTATTACGATGTTGCGATTTTTAACAGAAAATGGCCGCAACAGAAGCAATTCTCGCCAACTTTCAGGAATATTGTTTTTTGTGAAGCTAAAGCATCAAAAGGAAAGAAAAACGACATTTTAGAAAATTAAAACCCTTTCTTAAAAAGTTGACCGGTTTTTGTATTAGTTTGTTGAAAATTCTGATAAATATTCATCGCTGTGTAAAGGCTGTCATGCCATCCCCATTCCGTAAAATACATCCTTTTCAACAGTGGTTTACCTGATAATTTTCATTTCATTGATGAAAAGTAATAAATCCAGTTTTTCTAGATTTAATATTAATATTTTGTCCATGTTTTATGCCCAACGTGATAATATAGGATCCATGTATTAAATTAGCAGTCAAGGTAATTGATGACGTAAACAGTACATGCGCAGGTGGCCATTGGCATTCACATGGAATCTTTTTTTATTCTGCAACCGTGAATATTTTGGATTGTAGGGATTAGTAATAAGGCAAAGTGCGACACTTTTTAGAAAGATCTTAAAAATAAATTGGAAATATGGTGTCACTAGATTCTCCGATGATCATTCCATGTGTTTTTCTATTTTAAGAGTACCAACACACGTGACCCCCTGTTGCTGTTGTAACAGAATGTGGGGTGCAGTAGGGTTTTTTCCCGATTTTAACGATATTTCACAATGGAATACGATAAAAATTAATACGAAGGATTGGAACGGCGTCCTTTAATGATGGGGGTAAAATCAGACGAAAATTCGCGAGCACTTGCACTAAATGAGACAGTTGGCGAGAATTGCTTGTTGGCGAGAACTACTCCCCGACCAGTAAGTACCAAAAATAGTGAACCTAGTACCTACCTACTGAACCATACTTTTTGTAATGCTAAAAATTTACTTCCATTTATAAAGTAGCTCGAAAAAAATCCAGAAGGGCTATATAAAATTGAACTATGTCGTCTGCCTCTCAGACACCTGCTCTTCCTGTCATGTGACTGTCATGGGGTCACTGATCGTACTTGTAAGCAAAAGAGCTGACTGAAATGTGCCTGTTTCTTATATAAAATATGGTACCGGGTCGTTTCGCCCCCTGAGTCGTTATGCCCCTATTCCCGTTCGCCCCGGGTCGTTTCGCCCTCATTTATTAATAGTGCTTTAAAAAATGAAATATGGAAAATACCATTGCAAATATTCGTATTTTGGATGTTGTAAGGCTTGTTCATGGGTACTTTATTTTTGTCTTCCTCATAATTAACATGCTTTCTTGACGTGTTTAATATTATGTATTGCTTCACTCTTTGTTCGACATCTGATTAAATTTAAATACTATTTTAACATTTGATGCGTAATTCATTTAAAAAGAGGTTATTTGTGCACTTGCACAGCATCTTAGTCATTTCATGCACTTTTGCGTTGGTACAAAAAAAGCTCCAACCTTTTTACTGTTCTTGTGGGTTTTTTTTGTAAATTTTACAAGGAAAGTTTCGCTTGAGATCTTTGACAATTTTAAAGTAGACCAAAATGAATGCATTATTATTTTTTTTGCATACAACTAATAAATAAATAATTACCAAAAAATTGTCGAAAAAGACTTCATCTATTATAATATAATAGCGATTAAGTGGGGCGAATCAACTCACTTTCCGGGGCGAAACGACCAAGGGTGAACAGGTAATCGGGGCGAAACGACCCGGATTCATAAAATACATGTCACCTTGCAGTGCATGTGGTTTCAGCACTAAAAAAAACATCAAAAGTAAACACAATTTTGAAAGTGGTCATTTTGAAACATTCTGTTATTTTATTTAGATGTAGTATGATTTGTAGATGGCCAGAACCATGAAATTTTAAAACCAGCCCCATATATCGGCCCTGTTTTTACTTCATACGAAAACATATGACGCCATTTTACTGACAGCAAAAGTTGTCAGATAATCGAGAGTATATTAAAATACAAGAATGGCTTTTAAAACAATCTTATGTACAAAGAAATATTTAACTAGCCATTCTTTGAAAATTCCAATCGTCATATGAATGAAGGGTTAACACTGTTAATCGCTATATCGGAAAATCGATAATAGTACGAAAACCCATAACACGATACTAATTGGTAGTCTGAGATTGCTCTGCCGTCCGATGGTTTTTTGTTCGACTTGCTGGAGCCGTGGGACGTCAGAGCGCTCTGCATAAGGAAAACAGCGGATTTGCCACTCCAACTCTGGGTTGGCACATTTCCACGTTTCGTGGCTATCAGATTTTATTTTCTATCCAAAACCCTTATATAAATCGCTTCACCAATCATTTTTCTATTCATTCATAACCATTTTACCCTCAGAAAGTGGTGTTACACTCGAGTACAGCACGATTTTCACATAGATCCTATCATTTCGCCATGTCAGTTTATTTTTCAACCATTTGTTACGTGACTTCGAGAAAACTATGATTACCGCAATGTATCATGGGAGATGATTTGCATACATATGATCTTACCTTGTCCAAAATGATAGGGGAGAATGAAATACATGCTCTTTCCGAAGCCTGTGGGTAACACTGCCATTGAATCTTTTCTTTCCAACACATTTTGTATTATTTCCTTCTGCTCTGATTTGAGCTGTAGATGGAACTGTTTGTCCTGCAGAATACGCTTTATGTCATGTATGTTGTTGTTTACGTATGCAAATAATTTGGCGCGCTGCATTCAATAGCTCCCATCATGCAATGCATTGCTGTCATCATTCAGTTAGTATCGCGAGATCACGTTTAATGGCTGAAAAATTAACTGACATGGCGGAATGATAGGGTCTATGTGAAAATCGCGCTGTACTTGAGTGTAACACCACTTTCTGAGGGTAAGATGGTTATGAATGAATAGGAAAATTATGGGTGAAGTGATTTATATAAGGGTTTCGGATAGAAAATAAAATCTGATCGCCACAAAACGTGGAAATGTGCCAACCCAGAGTTGGAGTGGCAAATCCGCTGTTTTCCTTATGGAGAGCGCTCTGACGTCCCACGGTTTCCGCAAGTCGAACAAAAAACCGTCGGACGGCAGAGGAATCTCGGACTATTAAAGGGAATCTTCGCAAAAAAAATATTTTTTTATATGTTTTTCCTGATGTATAAATATGGATGTTTTTATGTATATTAGCGTTTTATTATGTTGGATAAGGGAATGAAATCGATTTTAAAATTCTGTCAACGATACATGGAAGTCGCCATTTTGATAGCATCTCAATACCAAGTATCACGTGACGTCTAAATACCACCACGCCCCAAAACAAGCGTGACAAACCAGGGTCCTCATTCAGTGTCGATATGGCTTGTCAGGCGTACAGTTGTTTAACTTGATGGTAATTCTTTTTATTTTTCTTATTTTAAATTAATATGAATTTATTACACAATCACTTTTTGCAGATTTACGTTTTGCTTCTATAGATTATGGCAAAACAAATGAATCGGGGGGGAAAGGTTCGTCTTAAATGAGACACATTTACAAAAGATTTGTTTCCAAAATTGAAGAACTACGAAATTAAGCTAAAAAAAAGAACGGACATCCGAACAATGCCCTGAATTCGTTAAAAAACCCCACCAAAAAGGCCTATACTACGGGGCAAAATTGTTTTAATGACATTATTCAGTAAGATCGCACTTTGTAATCGATCGTGCATGCACTACAATAAAGATACACATAAGCTAAAAGCACAGAAAGTTACAGGGTAGGAAGCCATACAATTGAGAGGATTATGTAAACATAATTTGTAATAGATTTCATTTGACAATTACAGACGATGAGTATTATAAATAAGTTTATTATACAAAAACAAAGCGTAACATATAATATGTCTCTGCGTAACATATTTTGTTTATTTTAATCACGTCTTTCGAACTGGTGGACCCTTCTGATTAATCTAAGAATAGTCATAAAAAATTTGTTCATCACAATTATTGATATTTCACCGCGAATATTTAGTTTGTTGTATCGTTGTTGTGTATCAATCATAATTGTTATTTGTATATGCCCTCCTGGGGCCCTGATTTGGTTAATAAACTTATTTTAATTTCTATTTCTATAAGGAAAAATTGCATACGAATGGTTTTTTGTCTATTTTGCAAGAAGAATTTCTACCCTGTCCTGTTCACCCTGCTTTATTTCATAATTTTGGTTGTTGCTACATCATTCTGATGGGACACAAAAAAATCAAGATAAAAATGAACAATTCAATATAGCTTACGATCAATGGTAATCTTTTTTTTTTGTGAAAATAGCCCATGAATCATTGCTGCATTAGGTGTGGATCCAGCAGTTTTGAAAACGGGGTGCCAGGCTCTTGTTTGCCAATTTTTACCCAATTTATACACGAATTTTACTAAATTGTCGAACACCCCCTTGATCCAGCAGTGTGCATTAATATGCACCCATTCCTAATGTGATCAGGGTCGTGTATTTTTATCACCTATTAGAACCTTTAAAATGTGTATTGCATCTGCTATTCTAGGCACGGGTAGCGTAATTTGTTTTCATTTTATTTTCTGTTCTTATTATGTTTTTGTATATATTCCTTGTACATGCCTTCAACCCTTAGGGGTAAAATCTTAGTTAGTTAACGGGTCGCAAAATGTGCATTGCGCTTCTGATTATTGCCAAATATTGTGACACATGTATTCAGGTATTCGGTCAGAGGCCCGTCGACCGGATGTAAAATGACACTTGTATATTCTGCCTGGCGATTTCCTGTGTGGACCTAAACTCATTACGTAATATTAGGTACCCTGCTGAGTGAACCGGTGTGAATGACCTGTCGTTTTCAGAATGAAGATAAAAATAAGTAAATCCCGCATTCACTTCTTACTTCAGGAATTATTTGCCTTAATTTATTGAAGAATAAAATATTTAAAATTAAAATATAGTCTCTCGCTTCTGAAAATACATGAAAAATATAAGAAATATATTTTTCGCATAATATTTTACGTTTCGCTCATCAAAAATGACAAGCAAAAAAAGGAAAAGAAATTAACATTTTTAAATCACTTGCTCGCTCTGGACAACGTTTTTAGCACAAAATCCGAAGAACAAGAAGTAAATCTGGTGAGGCCTAATCTCTTTATAATTTTTGACTGCCCTTCATCTGTTTATACCGCTCATGATCATGATCTCTTCCGAACTTTGTCTAAATGAATATCAGTGGATATCAAATTTGTGTCGTTCTGACGTGGGTTGTTCTCGATTTCCCGACGTTGGGCACTCGCTGCCTCTTCCATTTGTCTGAGTTCTTCTTCCGTATATTCTGGTTCAAGTTGGTAACCAAACACCCCATAGTCGTCGAAATCTACATCACTTGAGGCGCTAGTCACTTTCCGTACTTGAACTCGACATATTTAAGCTATAACCAAAACGTTAATTTTGGGGCTTTATATAGAAATGTTCCCAAACAAACAACACGCGTTGAACAAAAGAAAAGTAAAGAAATATTGATTGAGTAAAATCATAATCATTTGATTAAATTAAATTAATTATAACATCTTTTTTTGAACACCGACTGTTAAAATAATGATTGAGTAAAATCATAATCATTTTCTTTTATTGTCAAAAAGAAAAATTCATTTCTAAACGTTTAGGCCTAAATCGTTTTATTTAATATTAAAATTAAAACATCTTTTATGAACATCGATCGTTAAATTATTATGATGAGACAGCTATATATAGTTAGGCCAATTTGGCGCCTCTCATAATGAACACTTATAATTTCAAGGATGGTGTATACTTTTTTTTATCATCTAAAACATAATTTGTTCCTGTTATTTCAACATTATATTTATTCTAATGTTTTAAGAATATTTTATCTTTAATAGATAATAAACGATCTACCAACTCGTCTTGGAAAGCAAATAGTGTGTATTCAAATTCCCATTTTATTAATCCGGTCACCTTGAATTTTACACCTGTATAATTTTACCCTCCGGCTAGAAAACACACAAGCGGACATCTACATGCGGAGATCAAAATAACAGTAAACAGCATGCCGAATAATGATTATAAAAAAGGGATTAAAACAGAATCTAGCAATCAATACACAAGTTACGCGTTGTCAAAATTATCCATTATATTTTTCAGCACATTAGCAGTAAAACAAAATGAACATAATTGTAAAAGGGATCCGATATATAGCGAATATAGGTGACTGTTATAAAACACTCTTTCCGTTGTAAATATAAAGGAAATGAAACATTTTGTTCATTTAAAATAGTTGTTTGTCAAAAAAGTACGTAGCTGTTCACTTCAGTATTTAATTTTCCAACGGTTATTAGATTTAAATTACAGTCCTCTGAGCGCTTTAAATGAAGCGAATTTAACATCAGCGACCCAGACTTTAAATTTCAATCCCACAATGCATTTTTGGCTTAAAACGTCACAAGCTAGTTGAAAAATTAGAAATTAAAATTACAAATTTGCGATTTGCTTCGTTATTTGTGGAAATATGTCGATAAAACTTTGTGAATATGTATTTTATATCACCAGGAACATATTTAGCTAACATGTAAAAAATCTCGAAGTTTCCCTTTAATTGGAGGCCTAAGTTCTGCGTGGAGTGTACATAATATTTAACAGTTTGTCCACCGTTCTCCTGATGTTTGAAGCTAACATTTTAACGCAATCTTCAGTGAGGTGTACACCATCGGTACCAACAAACTGTTTCTTAATTTCAAATGGAGGTTGGGTTCTTAAACTGATTTAACACTGCCACTTTTTATTGAAGTGTCTTTGACAATTCTGGAGAGTGAGTGTTAATGTATTCTCTTATCCGAACATCCGGGCATTTAATAATTGAACGGAGTGAAGTCAGCAGGAATCTGGATTTTACCTCGATTTCAATGGAAAATTTGTATGAAATTTCATGCAGTAATCCTGGGATTGAGAATATGTGTACTCAGTCACTCTTTTTCGTAGTCATATCACATTATATGTAATTGGTCAGTCAATGATTAACAAAATTGTTGATGTGAAGAAAATGCTAGGAGGTAAAGCCAAGCAAAATCTGTGGGATTCTACATATATGTTAATTAATTATTTGAAATCTATTAACAGAAGGTAAATAATTATATTAAGTACATTCACCTCTGGACCTCGTTGACGCTACTTCTTTTCTCTATTTTGATTATTTTTAATCATATACGACAGGTTTATTTTAAATTATGAAAATCTAATTCAAATTGTGCATTGAAATAGAGATAAAATGCAGAGGATATCTGCTGGCTGAACACCTCCTTCGATTATAAAATCCCAGGATGTCCGGATAAGAGACTCGAGTGACATTTTCCCTCAGTTTCTATGATATTCTGATTGGATTTGTAACTGTTCTTACGGAGTTGATTTTTAAATTTTTTATTTTATTGCCAAATCTCCCTATTTCGCTATTTAAGATTCCCTAATAGTAATATACTATACATGGAATAGTGCACAATCCTATCGGACTATGGCAAACCTTATATTTAGATTTTTTATGTTCAAATTCAGCCACCTGTTATTAAGTTACATGTATATCATTTTAAATCGACTGTTAAACTAATTTTGTAGATTAACTTTTAAAAAAAAAGTTATTATGTCTCCCCTTCGAACGAAGGGAGACATATTGTTTTAGTCTGATTTTTTCTTCCGCTTCTTCTGCTTCTTCTCAGCGAAGCTTGTCCGGACCATAACTTGTTTGTCTTTTGAGATAGGTCAATGATATTTAGTATGTGGGTGCATGATCATTAGGTGGTGTGTCGTATACCATAATGACCTTCGTTGGACCTTGACCTTTGACCTCAAGGTCAAATAATTCTTTTTTAAATAGTATCACTTGTTAAGGGGAGACATAAGTTTTAGGTATCTAAAACAGTTCTTCCTAGTTTCATGTATGCTACTTCTAAAATCGCATTTAACTTGATATGTCTCACACTGGATAAAATACTGATTACAAAATAAGCCAGTAGAGATCAATCTTGAATGCCTTTTTAGCTCACCTGGCCAATTGTCCATTGCTGCTTTAGTATAAGTCAAAATCAGCTCAAATTTTAACTGAAGCTACATGGCAAGGAGTAGTTTAACATATATTCCAGGTTTTTCTGTGAAATTTTTCTTTCAGCCGATTTATACCGATTATGCAAATTAGGCATATTTTGATAAAAGATCACATTTAAATCTTCTCCTCTGTAACCGCTGAACCAAATTAAAGCAAATTTGGGGGAGGGGGGTCCCCTTTCAATATTGTGTCCGACAGCCCCGCCCTCCATTCAAGATGGCTGCTGTTACTAAAAATAAAAAAATTCTTCAATTGTCCATTGCTGCTTTAATATATGTCAAAATGACTGAGCTCGAATTGTAACTGCAGCTACATGGCAATGAGTACTTTAACATATATTCTGGGTTTTTCTGTGAAATTTTTTCAGCCAGTTTATTCTGTTTAGGAATATTATGAGATAAAAATCACATTTAAATCTTTTGCTCAGAAATTCGAGTTGAAATGATCTTTGGGTGGCCCACTTTCAAAATTATGTGTAACACCCCCATTTTCTATTAACTTTAGAAGTCAAATTGAAAACCAGGTGAGCGATTACAGACTCCTGAGAGCCTCTAGTTTTTTTAATTTACATTTATGAATGATTTTTTCCATAATGCACTGACATGCACCCAGAGTGGGATGTAATCCTGTTGTACACCAATAATATCCTTGGAATGATATTGTTTTTTGTTTAATAACCAAGAAAAAGAAATATGTGTGTTTTGTTCATTATAGATGGGGCTTCATGTGATGGGTTATACTTTCATTTAAAAAAAATCAAACTGCTTTATATTAGGAGTACATTATTGTGACACTAATATTCTACATTGTTGGTATCATGCAAGAGACAGTCTTTCATCTTTCTTGAATTTAATTTTAATTTGTTTGCAACAAATTGCTTTTGGTGCAAAGGAGACGATTGTCAAAAGTGTAATGAATGTTAAGTTTTTAACCAACAGGAAAACATAGGATTAATTAAAAAATCTAGGAAATATGTGTATTTTTGTCAGAAACTATTGAATGATGTTTTCTTGAAATGTGTTGGCCCAAACAGAATATAAATGAGCATTGGATAGACCTTCATCGGTTTTATGTTTTAGATGACCATTTGAAATTTTTAAATCCAACATTGCCACCAATTTGGAACATAGTTTTACATACAATGTAGAAGTGGTAGCCTGGGGAAATGTAGATTTAAGCCAAATTGTACAAAAATGATAAGTGGTTGGTCTTTTTACAATTTTGTATATTATATTGACACCTCCAGACACAACTGAAGTGTTTCCATGTAATTCTTGGTCATTTGATCCCTTAAGTGTATAAGCGATCTTCATGGCACTTTTACAGTATATGACGGTTTCCATTCAGTGTGGAATAGAAGCAGATTCCTCCGGAGCACCCGATCACACTTCCAGTTAGTGGGTGTTCGTATGGTCCGAGACCGTGTTCTGTTTTCAGTGCCTATCACCACTAACGTTCTGAGTTTGATTCCCACTCAAGCGAGGTGTACTCGATAAAACATTATGTAATAAAGTTTTTCAGTGACTTGCTGCAGGTCGGTTGTTTTCTCCGGGTACTCCGGTTTCATCTACCAATGAAACTGTCCGCCACGATATACATTGTGTATTAACTGAAATATTGTTGAAAGTGGCGTTAAACACCATAACTCTAACCCTCTCTTTATGTTTGTACTGTTGTCTTTACACCCGGTTCGTTCCTTTACTCGACTGTCACTTCGGACTTGGACATTCTGTGTCCATCTCATAATCATTTTGACATCTGAAATGACATTCTTCATTTGACATCGTTTTTCTTTTACCAGTTAGACTCAAAAATGGTAAAATACCAGTTAGACATAAAAAAAAAATTAGTAAAATATGACCGCCATCATCTGACATCGATCGTCTCTCATCAATTAGACATAAAAATGTTGTTGTCTTCTGCAAGTTATAGCCATCTAAAATAGTAAACTATGATGACCGTCATCAGTAGACATCTGAAATGACTACCAACATTAAGCATCGTTCGAAATTCGTCTATTTTCAGTTAAAAATCTAAAATTGACGGTCATCAATTATTAGACCTACACTTTAATCTGCCAGGTCTAAATAAAACACCATTTTCAAATTAACTACTGTATTAGCAAACTAAATAATAACGTATATACAATCAAACATATAAACAAGAACTCACTAACTCAAGAACCCACACTACACGTGCTTTTATCTAATTATCATGATGAATATGCATCATTTGAATTTCCCTAAGCAGTAACATAAGGAGGCGTGTCATTAACCATTAAAATTGTTCTACAAACACCGAAAGTTGTAAATAAACGATACATAACATTACATATGCACAGTCAAAGAATCGCAATTTGAAATAGGCTCCGCATATACAAATTTACTAAACATGTCAATTGCAGTAAAAATATATGAATGTCCTGCTGAAAAAAGAGGAAATTGACCACATAAATCCATCTCCCATACTTGAAAAGGCTCGGACGGTGTAGGCAACGAAACAATGCCGGCCTTAGTATGGAAGCTTGAGGTCTTTCTGATTTGACATTTGTGACAAGATCTCACATATTCTACTACTATTGTCGGTAGTCTTTGGAAAAAATAAAATTCCCGAACTATATCAATCGTATTTTTAATGCCTGAATGACCTCCCATGGGTGAATCATGACACATTTGTAAAACAAGTTTGATCATCAATTTCGGAACTACCAGCTGATAATGTTGATGAATTTTTGTTTTTCTACGGTTAGATTTAGACAAGTTACTATGAAATAAAATTCCATCGACAAGAATATAATCTGCAGCTTCTAAAAGCAATTTACGAGATTCTTTTTGCGAATACGGCAATGTTCGGTCTCTTAAATATTTGATAATTGCCTTCAAGTCATTATCTTTAGCCTGTAAATCTTTAACATTGCTAGGTGTAAAATCACAGTTTTGGGACAAATTTATATCAGAAAGTTTGATAGTGTGATTAGTTTTGTCACTGTCATTATCAGTAGTTTTATCAAAATCTGACATAGGTGTATTTACATCTGTTTAATATAGTTGAATAGTCAAACAAATTTCCATGATGTGATCTGTCATTAGTGGATTTATCAAACGCCGAATCTGACACTGTCAGCTATGTTTACACATTCGTTTTGAAAGGTATATTTTCTTTTTACTTTCCTTTTGCAATTCGATGATTCTATTACATCATCCGTATCTGCATCATATTCGGGATCTTTGAACAACGGAACATTCATACACTCTGTCACTATCAGAATTGTGTAATAACTAAATAAGTCAACGAGATTTTGCCCCGTTGGTAATTTGATATTGCCAGTATTTTCAGTTACATACGGAAAGAAAGGATCGTCCTCATCAGGACTTAGAACATCATATTTGTCTCTTGGATTATCCCAGTGATTACGAGGCATCAGCCACCTGCATTTGTTCAGCTGGCTTATATTGAAGGTCAAAATTAAATTGTTGTAAAATGGCTAACCACCTTTCATAAATAGCACCCTTAAATTGTTTTTGAAAGATAGGCTTCAACGCTTGATGATCACATTCGACGACGAAACGATTACAGTCTAAAATGCTAACAACCATTCCAAGAAGTTCAAGTTTTGTGGGGCCATATGATTGTTGCCATTTACTCGGGGATTTTGATCCAAACCGTACTACTCGTGCTACATCTTTTTCATTATGTAACTGATAAAGCATATAACAGGAGGACTAACCGGTTAATCGAGAAAAGTCGTTCGTGTACGATTGTTAATCGGATTTTTTGATTCGTGAACGATTCGGTTACTAGTTCGTGTACGATATTTCCGGATTTTAAAAGTAAGGTAAGACACCAAATTTCAATATTCTTTTGTAAATATAAGCATAAAGCAAAAAAAGACTTCGTAGTTCCTTAAATGAATAATTAATAAATTTAATTCGAAAGAGTAAACTTCATAACAGACTTTCATTTTTCAATAATTTGGTCAGAAACGTAGATGTCACTCTATTTTTTGTTTTCAGTTTCCATTTTCTAGCAAAAAACGCAAATTTTCTAATAAAATTAACATTTTATGACAGAAAATAAATTTGAACTTCAAAGTTACTTTATCTTATACTTACTTTTCGTGAGAATTCTTAACTTAAGCAAAGATATAGTTTCCTTTTTGCATATTTCCAATTTTTTTGTTCGTCAACGAACGTGTTATTGAAAAATATGGTCATGTACGATGTATTAACATTTTTGCAGACTATGGCTTTTGTGTGTTCCACTTGTGTTGACCTTGATTTCGGCGTGGAAAGTTCTCTTTTTGTACGATATGATTTATTTGGTGTTGTCCTTATATCATGTTTGCTGTTTTCTGAAACTTGACAATTTTTCCAGTAATGTTTTTTTCTGGTAATTTTTCTTCTTCTTGAAACAGATTTGGAAGTATAGTCATGGTTTATCTGCAAACATATAAATTATGCATACTTACTTTATAATGTAGGTCTACGGTTCTTTGGCTTTCACCTTTTGGTAATTTTGGCTATATTTTGTTCATATTTTTGACTTATTATTTGGGTTTCCAAACTTTGGCGTTTAGCTCTGCTGACGAGGAATTATTTTCCGAAATGGCCATCCAAGACATCAAAATTGGTATAGATTGTTTTTTTCTACATGCAAAAGTTATTGTCGTTTAAGTACTGTTCCATGTAAGAGTCGGGCAATGAGTGGTGCATCAATTGTTTAACTTTTTATTAAAACTGGATAAAAGTGTTCATTTGGTAATCCAAACATTTCCTTCTATTTCGGATTTTCATAAAACTAATAATGTTTTAGTAGTTATAGATTGAACTTTATGACGGGAAAGTTTTCACGTACTTTTTACTGCATAATGGAACCAAATATTTGCGTGTTAATAAAGGGCGAAGCCCTTCTAACGGCCATACGATTTTTGGTAATAAGTCATATCCCTCCTATATTGATAGCTAAATATCTGTTCACCGGAAGCATGAAATTATAGAACAAAGTGGTAATTTAAAAACAAAATAAATACTATTTCAATAAGAAATTCGCAAATCTGTAACCATTTCAATTCTTCTCAATTGAAATAAACTTAAAAGAAAATTCTAATATCAAAATCGTGTGCTACAAGAAATGATCGTTTCATGTTTACAGTGACGGATGACGTCATTTTCTAGTGTGCATTTCGTCTGCTTCGGAGAGGAAAGAAACATGAATAAATGTGCATCCACTTCTTGGTCATCCTGTCTCTGAAAACTTTGTGAGCTGGTGTCAAATATTGAAGAACAGCTCCGCATCGTTTTTATGTATACAGGAAACCTATTTCATCTCCACGATCTCGCAATTTGAAAGTGATTAAAAAAATGTGTACATTTGAAGTGCATTTGTGTATGATGTCTGGACAACTGATTTTGTCAGGTATTAGCCTTTTAACACATTTTCCATGGTAAGGATATATTGCAATTGCGTCTGACCCTCACTCCCCTTTCCAATACCACCAAGGATCCTACTATATAAATCCTTGCTACCACGCATGGCATGCATTTTTTCTCTCTCGAGTCCCCCACCATTTTTTCCCATGGCCATGAAGGCATGATCTGTGATTGGAATGGGGTATTTTTTTTATTCTCGTGACCCTTCATTTATGTCTCTTATTGATTCACCGTTATTTGTGAAATTCTCAAAAATGGCAAATTTTAATTTCCGTGAATCGTGATTTGGATTTTTTTTTATTTTCTGAGATCCGTCTATGGAAAAGGTGTTCAAAATACATGGACTTCGTCCTTCAAACAGGTTGCCTGTCTCATATTAATGTGTAATTGTTTAGTACAGAAAATTAATATGATCATGATGTTTTGTTTTTATCTTATATTCAATCTATTATAAAGGACAAAGTCCTTTTAACGGTAGGCTGTCCGATTTTTCCTCCTTTCTAACCCGAATAATGCAGCTGGTCGCTACATTAACCTTATCCAGCGATAGTGCCGATAGAGAGCGCAGTATTATTCGAGTTAATTGATAGCCAAATATCTGTTCACCGGAAGTTTGAAAAAATAGATCAATTGATATTTAGAAACGCAAAAGAAATATATTTCAATGAAAAATTCCCAATTCTTTAATTATTTACTCTATGCAAAATCGAAATAAACTTGAAATAAAATTCGAATAAAAAAATCTCTTTCTACGAAAAACTCGACGGAAGAGCGGCGTGGGTAAAATGAACGTAACAGCCATAACAAATCGGCTACAAAATTCATTCTAAATAAAAGATAACGTGTACGGATCATCGTATTATTGAAATTTTAGGACTTCGTCCTTCAAACAGGTTGCCTGTCTCATATTATCTACAAAAGGCATTTTGAGCCATAGCATCGTATACATACATGTAAAGGTTCCTGAATATATTTCAGTCATAACTTTTTTGTTTAAATTACATTTGAATTTTTGACTGGTTTTATAGGGATGACATTTTGGCCAAAATTTTCCCGTACTTTATTATGATTGTTCCAGTATTGCAGGAGTTATTGACCTTTTCGTGGAATTTACTGTTTGTGGGGGGTATTAGTTAGCCTTTGGCTTACAGTTCTAGTTTGAGGTCGAATGTGTTTTAGTACTCAACATAATATTTTCTTAAAATGGATGTGTACTTACAATTGGTGTTGCCTGATTCTTACAAAGAATAGTACATAAAAATATATTCATGAATGTCTATTAGTAATTACTTAGAAATAGGTTTTCGATGACGCAAAATTATATCTTGCCGCGCTCATATTTCATGAGACACACTTATAGAAAGCAACATTAGAAAATAATTCATTAAAATTTCTAAGAAAAATGCAAGTATCTTATATTGAGTAATCGTTCACGAACATCGATCACGAACAAGAAATGTTTAACCTGTTCGTTCACGAACAAAAAAATGAAAAAAATATTATTTTCCCGTCATATTTTGCATATTTTGTGAAAAAGGTCTTTTAACCACTCCAATATAGAAGAATGTTTCCATTAAAGTGATGTTTCAGTCATAAAAAAGTGTAAATGTGTGAATATAGGAATATTATAGTTCTTGTGACATTTTGATGCAATGCTTTTTAGACTTTCTTACCACATTTCACGCAAGGTTTACAAGAACGAAAGTTTTGGAGCATACACCATCAAAGATATACAATAAAGGAAGGGAACTGCGAAGAGATGATTAATAATTGTTTCCTTAATTAGTAATAATTGAGGCTTGCCGTCAAGGAATCATGTCCGGATCCTCAAAATAATCGTACACGAACTAGTAACCGAATCGTTCACGAATCAAAAAACCCGATTAACAATCGTACACGAACGACTTTTCTCGATTAACCGGTTAGTCCTCCTGTATAACCTATTCCACGTGATGATGTATCTACGGCTAGACGAAATTTCAAATCGAATATAGGAAAAGCTAACACTTCCGAGTTCAACAAATTGTGTTTTAAGTCATCAAACGCTGTTCTGAACCCCAGTGATAAACTTGTCCTTTCTTTAATAATATTGTTAACGGTGAAATTTTCACACTAAAGTTCGGAATATATTTTCCGAACCAATTAAACAGACCCACTACACGTCGTAGTTCCTTAATATTTTTAGGTGGTGGATAATCCTGGATAGCTTAAACTCAAAAATACACACGATTCTTGGACAAAAGAACATTTATTAGGTACCAGCGGAACGAAATCGACTAAAAACATCATTTAAATCTTTGACATGTTGTTCAAAAGTTTCTGAACATATCAAAACATCATCTAAATAACACAAGCAAGACTTAAAAGTTAGTCCACGCAAACTTTATCCATCATTAAGTGAAATGACGCTGGAGCCGTTGAAAGACCCAATGGTAATCTCAAAAATTTGTAGGTACCAAAACAAGTATTAAATGCTGTATCGAGTGGAATCTGGGGAAATATTCATTTGGAAAAATCCGGAAGAAGTTATAAAATTTGGTGTACATTGTGAGAATGATTCAGTCAATTCATCTAAATTTGGAATATGATATTTGAATGCCATTGTCTGAGAATTGAGACATCGGAAATCGCAAACAAATCGATATTGTGACAAAGCTGCATCTTTATCTGACAAATGCGACTTTATGGTTTTCGCTCGTTTAGTTACGAGTATTATTGGGCTGGTTATTGGTACGTCTTCATTTTCGCTAACAGGTGCGATTATCCCTTGTCGCAATACTTCTCTCTTGTGTGGCGGCAAGCGGTATGGTTTTTGATGCTTTGGTTTTGCATCAGACTTTAAAATAATTTTGTGTTGAACGGCTGTAGTATAACCAAGATTTGAAATTTTTTTTTGTCACAAATATGTCTCCGGTTTTGAAGCAGACAATCAGAAAGTTTTTAAAGATAATGTTTCCGAAATTTTGAATTCGTCAAAGAAAACGGAAGAATCTGATTTATTTTGACCAAAGTTTTGTACAGAAGACACGTTGTTTACAACTTTAACTGGTGATGTTTTATCACTATCCATGACAATGTCATAATTTTTGTTAAGGAGATGAAAATCTGATAAAGTTGATCTTTTAGGAATAGAGACGACTTCATCTGTTGGATTCAGAATTTTAAGCGGGACAACGTGATTAATAGGAATTGTAACTAAAGTGTTTGCGAGCAAGAGTTCATTACACAATAAGAACTTATTATTTACACGTGTATACAATCAAACATATAAACAAGAACTCAAGAACCCAGACTACACGTGCTTTTATCTAATTATATCTAAGTTCAATTTCTCTTTCCCTTTTCTTTTATTTTTTCTTTTATTTGTTTAATTCCTACGTATTTTAGAACTCTATATGTTGTATATATACTTTTTGATTTGGACTAGTTTTTCAATTTGAAATTTTTATCTCATTGTGTCAATTCTTGATATAGGTTTTATTGTACATGTATATTGTATTTTATGCACTGTAAAGCGCTTAGAGTAATATTGTTTTAGATTAAGCGCTATAGAAGAATTGTAATAATAATAATAATTATTATTATTATCATGATGAATATGCATCATTTCCCTAAGCAGTAAGGAGGCGTGTCATTAACCATGCAAACCATATGGTTCCATCAATTAATAATACGCCAATCTACAACTGCTCTGAATTCACTAACCAGTATCAATAATCATGATTATAACACAATGGATATCGCTAGAGCTCTTGTCAGTTATATCTGACGACCCTCCTCATTCGACATCAATTCTGAGTTTTTTTTTGTAAGATACAGATTTTAAATTATCTTCGTGTTTTGACATCCTTCAGCTAATGTCTATGCCATTTATTTCATTCATTTATTTGTGTTATTGTGGTCATTTTGTGGGTGATCGAAACAGGATATAGGCTCTTGAAATAATTCTTTGTTTATAAATTACATCATTTTTTTTTTTTTTCAATAGTGTTTTTGAATATTGAAAGGCTGATACATACCATTCGTCCGTTATCAGGGTTTGGTGAATGCTTAATTTTCTGTAAAGATCGTAATATTATTTGCAAGAATTTTGTGTGAAAAGCATCACTTATGAAGGTTGGCGTCTAATTACATAAAAATTTGTATTTTGAAAATTAAACATTTATGCTTATTTTTTTCTTTGAAATGTTCTTTTTTTCCGACTGCTAAATAAGTTTTACTTACACCTTAATTTGGCACAGGAGATAATTCCTGACTCTTTTTTGCAATTCCAGTGGCTCGTTATATTCCAATAATATGGCTGCTGCGGCTTTAGATCAGCAAGTGGATGATCCATGGAAACACGTTGCTGCCAAACGTACTGCTGCCCTTCCAAAGCATTCTCTTTTTGGAACCCCATTGGAAGTTTATGATGTCGATGACGTTGAAAGTATGAAACGAATCGACCCAAAAGAACACAATAAAATTTTATTAGAACGGAGAAAAAAGGATAAATTAAAGTTGCCAGAAGAACTAAGATCACGATTATTAACAGGTATTTTTGATAAATGAATAAAAAAGTACAACAAAGGTATGGAAATGAAGAAAAAAATCACGATCTGATTGAAATCACATCTGGTACTTGTCCCCTTTATTATGTGGAGGTGTGGGAGCCCATGTCATGACATATCAGTAAAGGAGAGCAAGTCAGAGATGGGATTTTAATCAGGGTGAGAAAAAAAATTCTTCCGTAAATGGCCGTTTTCGGGTGAAGACGACCGAGGTAAGACGAGTCCACGTGCACTCGTCTTTACTCGTTGTGACATCCAATCAGAACGCCTCTAACAAGAAAAAAAATCGTTTAAATATATACCCTAAGCCGGGAATGTCACACTGTCTGATAGCTGAATAACAGATATATTACGGATTTAACCATTGGTTTTTTTTCCAAAACAGACTCCAACCGTATTAAATATATTTGTGTCTTTTATTTTCATTTTTTCATATTTCTAGATGTCCTTTTCCGTACCTTTGACGTCATTCTTCAATGACGTCAAAATATGTGTCACGTCATATTTCATGTCTCATGAAGAAAAATACTGTAATTTCAATAAAATATTAGTGAGAAAAGCTCAAATATCAGTAGAAAGCTACTTAGTTTATTAGTCGGTGTCACAAAAGTCAATTTTATGTGATGTGTATTTCATAGCGCTCAATGATATTGATCTGATAATTTATGCAAATTAGTTACTGATCAATGGCGGGCGTCTCTAGGAGTTCGCGATAGTGAAAGTTGTTGGTTTACGGAAGAAATAGGTACTTACATGCGTTGTTGGGAAAGCCCGGGTGATCTTCCTCTCGTGATAGAAATTGTTGTGTCTTTTCGCTCGTTTCGCTGCGCTCCACTCGCGAAAAGACATAACATTTCTATCACTCGTGGAAGATCACCCGGTCTTTCCCAAGAACGTATGTAAGAACCTATTATTCTTCCGTAAATGGCCGTTTTCGGGTCGAGACGACCGAGTTAAGACGAGTGCACGTGCACTCGTCTTTACTCGTTGTGACATCCAATCAGAACGCCTCTAACAAGAAAAAAATCGTTTAAATATATATCTTAAGCCGGGAATGTCGCATTATATACCCTGTCTGATAGCTGAATAACAGATATATTACTGATTTAACCACCATTGGTTTTTTTTAAATACAGACTCCAACCGTATTAAATATATTTGTGTCTTTTATTTTCATTTTTTCGTATTTCTAGATGTCCTTTTCCGTACCTTTGACGTCATTCTTCAATGACGTCAAAATATGTGTCACGTCATATTTCATGTATGGAGTTTCTCATGAAGGAAAATACTGTACTTTCAATAAAATAATATGAGACAGGCAACCTGTTTGAAGGACGAAGTCCTAAAATTTCAATAATACGATGATCCGTACACGTTAGCCTCACCGCCACCGGACGCAATTACGAACAATTTCGATGATATTGACCGTGGCATTTGATAATAATTTATAAATTTGACCAAATTGATGAAGCTGATTGCATGTTCATATTTCAGATTAAACACCAATATTCCTTTTGAATCATAGCCCATATATTATTCAATGCATTGTTACGGGTTTTAACTTGGAACAGATTTTCATGACCCCGCTCTAGTCACTCTGTGACCTAGATCCGGACACAATTTCGAACGACATCATAATAACCTTTCTAGTGTAAATTATTTAATGACAACTGTTAAAATTGAAAGAGCATTCATTCATTTACGTTCACATATCTATTTGTATATAATACACATGACATAAAAACCTTTCCTTTATTCATACCATAAATGTGTGCCAGTTTCCATTCGGAATTCCTTGGACTCTTCAATGAATAAGGTACATTACGGATTTTGACATTTTGGGATAGATCAAGGTAAGGAAAATGTATTATATTGACTGTTTTTGTTTTAATTTCAATGTGTTCTACATATGCATAGAACCAGGAGATCATATTCTTTCCAATTACAGGCATAAGATAACAAAATATGCGAACCTCAATGAATTTTAGCGATAGATTCCAAGTGCAATTGTCGATCGTTTTCTGTTTACAAATATGAAAACCCGTCGTCCGCAACATTCAACAACTGCTCATGAATAATTTTCTCCCAAAACACGAGTTTAATTCATGTTTTGAAGGAACAGATAGGGGACATACTTTTTATTTCGTTCGTAATTGCGTCCGGTGAGGCTATTATCTTTTATTTTGAGTGAATTGTGTAGCCGATTTGTTATGGCGTTCATTTTACCTACGCCGCTGTTCCATCGGTCTTGACGAGTTCTGTCCCCTGGCTCGTACCTCGGCTAGATTGAGACAGATTGAGTCAGTCTATTCCATCGGGAGTTTCGTAGAAAGAGATTTTTTTATTAGAATTTTATTAAAAGTTTTATTTAGATTTTGCAGAGAGTAAATGATCAAAGAATTGGGAATTTTTCATTGAAATAGATTTCTTTTGCGTTTCTAAATTATCAATTGATCTATTTTTTAAACTTCCGGTGAGCAGATTTTTAGCTTTCAATATAGAAAGAAAAATCGGACAGCTTACCGTTAGAAGGACTTCGTCCTGTATTAGTGAGAAAAGCTCAAATATCAGTAGAAAGCTACTTAGTTTATCAATCGGTGTCACAAAAGTCAATTTTATGTGATGTGTACTTCATAACGCTCAATTTTATGATATTGATCTGATAATTTATGCAAAGAGTTCGCGATAGTGAAAGTTGTTGGTTTACGGAAGAAATAGGTACTTACATGCGTTGTTGGGAAAGCCCGGGTGATCTTCCACTCGTGATAGAAATTTTGGTTTCTTTTCGCTCGTTTCGCTGCGCTCCACTCGCGAAAAGACATAAAATTTCTATCACTCGTGGAAAATCACCCGGTCTTTCCCAAGAACGTATGTAAGAACCTATTAAACTTTACTTCCAACAGACACATTTAATGTACTTTATGTTGTGAAAATATTTCATAAACTCATAAACTGGGAAGAAAATCAATGAATTCAATCGTTTTGTAAATTCATTTATTGTAATGTTAAAAGACATTTAACAGTTTTAAATATTAAATCGATAATATATACTTATTGATGGTCTGTGTTGTGTTTATATAGTGTGAATTTCATTTAACAGAACCAAATTATGGATTATAACAATTAGATTGTTTAATCTTTAAACCCCGTGAAACACAGTCTGGATAACAACAAGTCTACCCTGTTAGGTTGTCATGCAAGCATTGCTGACGTTAAACAGACCTGACAGGTAGGACTCTATTCTTTTTTACGATCTTATGGTAGATGTTTGAATATAGCATGTAAAATCATCCAGTAGATATGTCGATTGTATTTATGATTATTTTAGTTTGCCAATGATATAAACCTGGCGATTGCTTAATTGTAAAAAATATTTGAACGAGAGCAAAGTTGGTACAAGATTATAAAAATATTCAATACAAAGTTATCATGGTTATGCATTTAAACATCACTACATCAGATAAATTGTTGGTCGGTGTACTATTAATACAATAATATTGTGTTATATGCCGAAATATGTCCCAAGGCTAGAAGGCATTATGCCTTCTAACTTTGGGACATATTATACAGATATATCATGTTTGGGAGGGGTATTTGAGAAAAAATACCAGTCTTGAGACTAAATTTCCCTAGACTTTCGGCTCGGGAAGGAGTGGTATTTGCGAAAAATACCAGTCGAGAGACGAAAAATTTCCCGAGCCGAAAGGCGAGGGAAATTTAGTCTCAAGACTGGTATTTTTCGCAAATACCCCTCCCAAACATGATATATCTGTTTAATTACACCGAATATTATTTAGAACACTGGCTAAATAAATAATACCTTTTGTTTGTCGTTTTCAGGACCTAACATGATGTATCTGTTTAATTCTACCGAATGATGTTGCATAAAATGCACAACTGATATTATTATACCTCACTAACTTCTCATTGGGTTAAATCAAATCACATGACCTGAAACATTTTTAATGTTTTGTGAAAATTAACCCAAACGGGAAACAACCCATTGCGTGCCTCAAAAGGGAAACAACTCTTTCAAAAATTTCATAAAATTTCAAAATTTTCATAATATTTCTAAATGTTCATAAAATTTCAAAATTCTAAAATCAATAAAAAAAAATTAAAGTTCAAAATTTTCAAAAAATTTCAATATTTCAAAATTTTAAAAAAGTTTCAAAAATTTCAGTTTTCATAAAATTTCAAAATTTTAATATTTAAATAATAATATTTTTAAAAATTCAAAATTTTCATCAGATATCAAAGTTATTAAACACACATTTTGCTTAAATACATGTATTTATTTAAATGCCCAATCCTTGGTCTATTGTTCGGTATAATAAAACAGTTATTGCCTTCAATGGATTGTAAACATCGGAATTGTTAACCCTCAAGGGGTTGTTTCCATCGGACTAAAGCCCTCGGGAAAACAACCCCCATCAGGTTAACAATTCTGGATCTTTACATCCACTGAAGGCAATAATTGTTTAACGTTTTACAAATTTTGTTACAAGCATCAACCAATCAGTTGACAGCATTCTGATACAAGGTGTAATTATTCGGCATATGGTAATATTGTGTTGTTCATGTTATATGCCGAAATATTTCCCAAGGTTAGAATGCACGACCCGAAGGGGAGTGCATTATGCCTTCTAACCTTGGGACATATTTCGGCATATAACATAGACAACACAATATTATTGTTATAATTACTCTGAATGTCTTTGATGATTTAAAAAAAGGAAATTTGTCTAAAATGTATTGATAGTATAAAGATTGGCAAATAATATTCATTTAAATTAAAGAAATATTTAATTTCAACAATAACAATGAACTGTCAAATATTTAATTCCTAAACCTGGAACTGGCCATTGTTTTGACAGACGACAGCATCAGCGTTAAAGAAAAACGTATTATACATTGTAAATTGTACACTGTTAAAAGCGCTCATGTGATCCTGTTTAGACCCCACCTATTTAAATGACGTAGCATTGTTCTAAGCTCCGCCCATCAGCATAGTAATGACTCCAACAATAGTATAGCATAGTACGACGACGCTATTTATTCTTTGTAAAATTATGTTTCGATAATATCATGTCAATTATAATGAAATTTTCTTACATGAAGAGTAATAATCACAAATAGGAATCAAATAGATATATCTCGACCAATAAACAGGCAGAAAGGGTCATTCGCATTAACGACTTGTGTGATTCTTTGGCGGGAAATAAACATCCGATGAATATTTATACATGTATATGGGGAAATGTGGGTAATGAATGTAGAAAATAGGTTATTGATTTCTCTATATGTTTTATTAAAGGGTCAGATGAATACGTAGCGAGAAAAAAGCAAGAATACGAACAATTAAAAGCATCATTTAATAAAACAGACAAATCCATAAAAGAAGCTGAGAGAGAAGCTTTATCATTTAAAGGTAGCCATACTGACAGAACTAAACACATCCATCTCTCCCAAGAAGCAACCGAGTTGGCTCGGCGTATGAATAAAGTTGGCCTGAATGATAGAAGCAGTTATAACTATGATAAATACGGTAAAGAGCGCAAATTACCTGCTCACCAATACAGCTTAATTGGCGATATTCTTCGCCCTGGAAACGACTTCGCTGCACGTAGAGAAAAAACTGATATAACCATGCAAAGTACAAATCCAAATAGTGGTACACTTCAAACAGCAATTGGACGACAATCATCTGCACGGGGCGCTAACAGCCCTGTTGCAGCAATAGAGTTACCTCCTAATATAAAACATCAATATGGTACAAGGGTATGTGACGATTTATTATCGGATGAAAAGGTAGTTAAGCAAACATTAGAAGATCAAGCCAAAAGCCGAGCATCAAATAGAAAAAAAGAGAGAGAGATTGTTACTACATTAGAAAAAAAACTTAAACCAGAATATGAACAACTTGGCAATTTTATGAGGCAAAACGTGTTTCCTGGATATACAATGGATCATCATACCAGTACTACAAAGTCTGTATACACTGATGCTGTCCACTTAAAACGGCACCCTGACCCAGATCAATGGAGGTATCAGAGGGATGAATTGAGTAAGTATCAAGTCTTACAGTTCTTCAAAGGGCTAGGTTATAATTGACGTTTTTATGAAGAAGATTATACTGGTTATTTTGAAATTCTGATTCTTTATGATCGATTATATGTAAAGTCAATTATACACAAACTGGGGAACATGCCAATAATTTACAAAAATGATGGAATAGTGAATTGATATTTAAGGAATATGTTCAATTTTTGAACAGGTTATACTATGTAACCTGGTTTGGGGCAGTGTACGCTTTATTAAAAGCGTAACCGGTTCCAAACCAGGTTATTCGTTGGCGAATGAATATGTTGGCAACGTCACAATACCAACCCAGGTTACATGATGTATAACCGATGTTGCTCCAGGCGGATCAGCCAATCAGACTGCAATATCCACATTAAATTAAATTATTATAATATAGCATTCAACAAAGAGTGTCAATAATTTGCATATTATTCCTTAAGAGGTTAAAGTAATGATTGCAAAATTGCACGCTTCCTTGTTCATAAAAAAAACACTTAACAAATTTATTTTTATACCAAAATAGATCGTGTATTTATATTGTCTGTTTGTTCTTAGCACGGTATGAAAGTAGATAAATGTGCACATGGTTGTTCGACAATTGATGCAATGTGTATGAGCAGTTAAGGTTTCAGTTGGTGCATGCACTTTTCTTGCTACCTGTAATGTATTTAAATACTTTGATAATTATTTATCTGTAGTTTTGTGCCAGGAAACTATTTTCCCTGAATTTTATCAGGCATGTTAAAATAAATAAGGAAGCACTGTATTACACATGGGGTGAAATTTATTAGTACTATTCATTGGATGGTTCTCTACAGAAACTTTTTTGTTCTATTGGTACTGGTTGGATAAATATAAAAAATAATCTACTCGGAAATCAGAGCAGATCGGATATTGTAGGAATGTTCATTCTAATTTTGAGTTTTTGATGTGGACCAAAACCTCCAAGAGAAGATGGCTTTTTGATGTATTAATATTGAATAGTCCGCCCTTCAACATTTCTAATTTTTGTGTTGGACCTGTCTCTCTTTAACTATTAAGGGACATCAGTTTTTATTTTCAACATTATGGTGAAAAACTGTTTAATGATGTTTTTCATTCAATATTTGAGTTATAATTTTATTCTGCGAATGACATTACAATATAGCCAGTAGGGTTAACTGAAGGCAAGTGATGTATTATACTTTCATTGAACAGCTACTTTGAAATTTATTTAGTATAAACTTTTAAAATCTGATCCACAGAAAGCTTATTATTTAGATAAAATGCTTTAGGTGATCGAAACAAGCTCTGCTTTCTGAGCATTGGGCTATAGAAGAGTTTGAAGATAGCAAAGGGGTAATCAGAATCCGTAAATCGAAGAAGAACGGACAACACAATGGCCAAAAGAAAAAGGACAAAAGGACAAACAATGATCTACAAAACACTACACATAAAACTAAAGATCAAATAACACGAACCCCACTATAGGTTTCTTTCATATGTTATTTTAGAGGCGAGTGTAATCGAATAGTGTAGAAAAATCAATCTGAATATCAATTCCTGCCTGTGTACTAGTGACACTTCACAGGGATCAAAACAACAGAAGTACACAGAACGTCCACATATGGCGCATAGGGAAATGTCCCATCGATTGTTTTGAGGGGATTGTCGGGTTATAATGCAGAGAGCTTGATAATAGACCTTTTTTAGTGGATGTCGCATGTGGAAAATGCCACGCTCATTGTACGCTAAAGACCCTTTTTGCAGGAATAGGAAGTGTGTGAATTGTTGCCGTTACAAAGGGACATTTTTATCATCCCTAAACAACTCTCCTTGCTTTTGTTCCAGTGGCAGTCATAAATTCCGGTTGCTCTTGGAATATCTGCCACTGTACCTTAAGCATCCTACAATCAATAAGTTAATCAACCTAATAAATACTGCTTGTTCATAGGACAATAAGTTAAAAATCCTGATTGTCTGAAACTCCATTATATAGGTTCTGGAAATTCAACTGTACAAATTACATCATTGTTAGAGTTTTAGCTGACATTTTTTATATATATTTTTTCCCCCTTGAACATGTTCATTGGTACACTGCAGCACCTATTCGCTTTGGGCGATAGAAAAAGACAGTTTATTGACAAGGGATATCTTTTTGTGCAGGCTAGTGATTGTCTCGAATTCATTTTGAAGTACAAGTACAACTGTAGTGTTCATCATTGAAGACTTCATAGCCACTGTCAGATGAAGAACTACAATATCATGGTCGTCTTCCTTCACTTTTGATTTTTGAATTTCAGATGGACTTTCTTCCATATTCTTTGACTTACACCCAATCTCTATCTTTTTATATCTGCTATTATAGTGTATTTATCATCTGTTTTATTTATTTATTTATTTTATATTTCTGTAGAATTTATATATTAATCTTTACTAATATCCTGCTTGGTATATTCTAACCTTCGCTTTGTTTTAGGTACATGGGCAGAGCACAATGTCATCAATACAAGAATGAAAAAAGCATGGGAGTCTTATTTTATGGAGACCGTAGCAAATAAGAAGAAAGCTAGTTAAGAGAACAGTATTTCAATATTAAACCATACAATTTTCACCTTCCATATAGCATGTTCATTATTTTAAAAATTATATAGGATAGTTCATTATTACTTTAATAATTGGTCAGTATTTGATATAAGTCCCTATTTCACTCCATAATACAGGTACCTGGTCAGAACACAATATTCTGAGAAATAGAATGAAGAAACTGTGGAACGAATTTCTAGATGGACAACCAAAAGCACAAGCTAACTGGGACAGAACTGCCAAGGCACCACCAAAGTCTATTATAAAAGAGCCTGTCAAAACTAGACAAAGGAAGCCAACACAAAAGCCAAAGGAAACTAAGCAAAAAGAATCTGAATTTGAGGAAATTAAATTTGTTACTCCCCCTGTTACACCCCCTCCAGAAAAAGTGACATTGGCCCCAAAAGCTGGCAAAGATAACGAATTTTGGGATTATTATGATCAAGGTGGCAAACAATAACAAGTACTATGGAATTAATTTGAAAGTTTATAATATTTAACCAGATCTGCCACCAACTTTGTATATTATAACATACCTTTAATTTGTGTGTATTTTTAAATGAGGCTCATAAAATAACATTCTCATAGTTGTCAACAGAATATACTGATGCTACTTTTAAAACTTCATCCCCATAGTTCTGTTATATAAATGTAATTGTTTTATCTATTCATTTATTGTGTAGGTTTTATAGCAACACATATATACTATTCTATATATTCATGTTTCTATTGTTACTTGCAATGTGATTCAGTATTAAAAACCAAAGCTCACAACTGTAATATTTACTTCAATGATGCCTAGTAGACATTAAGACAGCTTCAAATATATATCACTAAAAGTTTTGTATACATTAAGACAGAACCGCATCGGTGGTGTAATGGTCAGCGTGCTGGCCTCGAGTGCGGTAGATCGTGTGTTGGAACCCCGATCGTACCAATCAAAGACTATAAAATTGGTATTTGTTGCTTCTCCGCTAAGCACGCAGCATTAAGAAGAAAAAGCAAAGACTGGTTGGCTCGGAATCGGTTTGGCGACATGTATATCCGCTGACTGTTGTTTCAGTGAGCTATCACTATAAAAATCTAGCTAAGCGTGTAAGTCTAGTACAAAGCGTATCTCATCATCATCTCATTAAAAATTAACTTGTTCTTGCCATGATATAGCTGACAAATTACTGAGTTGGTGTTAAACAACAATCACTCACTCACTCATTATGACAGCTGTGAATATATGTTACAAACTATCACTATAGTTTTGCATACATTAAGACAAATGCGATTAGACAACATCAAATACAGGCTTCCGACTATTATTTAAGATTTGATTTGATTTATTGTGTTTAACGCCACTTTCAGCAATATTTCAGCTATATCATGGCGACTAGTTTTAGTGGTGGAAGAGGCCGGAGAGAACCACCGACCATGGGCACGCAACTGGTAAACTTTTTCACTTGCGGCTGCGAGTCGAGTGCACCCTTTTTTGTAACTTACAAAGCCGGGCGCGAACCCACGCGGTATTGGTGATAGGCTTGTATGAGTTGTTAGGTAATCCAGCTACCTAACTCATTGAGCCACCCGGGCCCTATCATTAAAGACTTAAAACTCATTTAGACATCATCAAGCATATGTTGCCGTCTATCATTAAAAGTCTTAACCTCATTTAGACACCTTTAAATGTATGTTACTGACGATCACTAAATGTCCTGTACACATTTAGATAACTTTTAATCAATATTAAAGATGTCACTAAATAGCTGGTACAATAAGATCACCGGGGATATATTCCGTTTGTTTTTCCGCTTTCATGATCAGATTTTAAACAAGAGTAACACGATGGGTGCTACTAGTGGAGCATGAATTCCTTACCCTTCCGGAGGACCTGAGTTCACCCCGGTTTTTAATGGGGTTCTCGTTGCTCAATCTTAAGTTTTCTTTGTAGTGATTTGTCGACTATTGTTTGTCTTTTTGTCCTGTTTAATTTCGCCATTGTATCGTCTGTCCTTCAAATTACGGATTCTGGTTACGCTTTTGGTAATTTTTTTTTAAATCAAATGTAACCGAAAATCACTAAAGGTCAGATGCACATTAGCGACTTTCAAGGGTTACTGGGAATAACTAAAAGTCTGGTACACAGTAGAAATAATCAAAGACTGAAAATCAGTTAAACATTTATTACGCATTCGTAACATTCAACGGTGACCGAAAATCACTTAGCGAGTAGTACCGATCAAATTTGACCGAAAATCACTTAACGTGTAGTACCGATCAAAGGTTACCGAAAATCACTTAACGTGTAGTACTGATCAAAGCTTACCGAAAATCACTTAACCAGTAGTACCGATCAAAGGTTACCGAAAATCAGTTAACGTGTAGTACCGATCAAAGGTTACCGAAAATCACTTAGCGTGTAGTACTGATCAAAGGTTACCGAAAATCACTTAACCAGTAGTACCGATCAAAGGTTACCGAAAATCACTGAACGTGTAGTACTGATCAAAGGTTACCGAAAATCACTTAACGTATAGTACCGATCAAAGGTTACCGAAAATCAATGAACGTGTAGTACCGATCAAAGGTTACCGAAAATCACTGAACGTGTAGTACCGATCAAAGGTTACCGAAAATCACTTAACCAGTAGTACCGATCAAAGGTTACCGAAAATCACTTAACCAGTAGTACCGATAATCACTGAACGTGTAGTACTGATCAAAGGTTACCGAAAATCACTGAACGTGTAGTACCGATCAAAGGTTACCGAAAATCACTGAACGTGTAGTACCGATCAAGGGTTACCGAAAATCACTGAACGTGTAGTACTGATCAAAGGTTACCGAAAATCACTGAACGTGTAGTACTGATCAAAGGTTACCGAAAATCACTTAACGTGTAGTACTGATCAATGGTAAAAGTAAATAACTAAACGTTTATTACACATTAGCAACAACCAAAGGTTACCAAGATCACTAATATTCTGGTACACATGTACATCAGCAACAATAGAAGCTTACTAAAAATTACTATTAGTCTGGTACCGGTTGATTTAAGTGAATGGCTTAATAGGATATCTGGTCAAATTTAGACAAATTTCATCAAAACGTTATGGATACTCAATAGAAAAATCTTGCTCATTTACAATCTAATTAAAATTAAATCTACGCACTTGTTCCCTATTTTCTATCGGGTTTTTTTTTTTTTTGGTCGTCGTGTGTGTACACGCGGCGACCAAAAAAAAGACCGATAGAAAATAGGGAGCAAGTACGTAGATCTAATTTTGATTAGATTGGCTCATTTATAATAGACCACATAAAAATATTACTCCATTAGAAGATTTAAGAAATATTAATTTTAGTAGTGGTGGTCATCCGGGATAGAAGGACAAGCTGTCCGACCTGATTTTGAAAATGGGTCACCTAAGACCATTCTAATCAGATCTAGTTTCGTTTGTATCGAAGGTTTCTGAGTAGAAGGTTTTGATGAGATTTATTATTTTTTCAAAATAAGCCTAATTGGTATAAATCGGCTGAAAGAACAAGAAGACACTAAATCCCGAAACACATTGAACTACTCATTATCATACAGCTTTATTGTAAATTTGAGGTCAGTTTAACTACAAATAAAGCAATAATAGTTAAATAAAGACATTTCTATTTTTATCAACGCAGCCACATTGATTGTAGTGAGTGTCGATTAAGAATGAAACTACGACAAAAGAGATGATTTCAATTTTCCCATTGTGAACTTTCCATTTATATGTAGCAACATTCCAGCCGCACCTGCATATGGAGTATATATCTCTCAGTTGATACGATATTCCAGAGCTTGTGGTTCCTATATCATGATTTCCTTGATAGAGAGTTGCTGTTAACATGGAAGCTACTGAACCTCTAAAAGTCTGTCAGCTTCATGTTGCAAATTCATGTCCGAAAATGGTCCGGGATTTCTCGGAGGTTTGCTTGTGCTTGTTGGGCTAACCTTCTGAATCTGTCCCATTGCTGTCGTGAGATTGCATCAGCAATTTCATTATTTTTACCCTCAATGTGTCGTGCCCGAAATATTATGTTGTTTTGCAATGTATATAATATAAACGGGCGCATTAGTGCCATGACACGCTTAGATTTGGAAGTTTGCGTATTTATAATATCAACCAAAGCTCGATTGTCGATGTAAAATTTAACTTTCTTATTTTGAAGACGACTGCCCCAAATTGCCATGGATAGTACAATAGGTACAAATTCAAGGAAAGTAATATCCTTTAAAATGCCTAAGTCGACCCAGTTCTGTGGCCACTGAAAAAACACCCACTCTTTTGAGAAAAAGCCAGAACCCCCCATAGTCTCTGAACCCGCACTGTCTGTATAAAGCTCTAATGTCTCATTATCTGACCATTCAGATTCGGGGAAATAAGCTTTCCCATTAAAAGATTCTAAAAAGGAAAGCCAGACTTTCATATCCTCTTTAACTTCCGAGTTTAGCTTAATAAAATGATGAGGTTTCTTTGCCTTGACTGTCAGATCATAAAAACGTCTGCTAAACGCTCGGGCACTACGCACGGCCTTACTTAAAAAAATCAAAGAACCAACAAGGGACTGCAAATCCTTTAAAGTAATTTTATTTTCCTTTGAAAACTTTTTCAATTCGGCAACCAATGCATTCATTTTACTTTGAGGAATTCTAACCATCATTTCATCCGTATCGATTTCAAGTCCAAGAAAGGTAAGAACATGTACAGGACCAACTAATTTTTCGTTTGCTATAGGAACACCCAATTCATCACAAATTTTTAAAAAACAATTCATTAACATTTGGCAATTGTTTGAATTTTCTTCTCCTGCAAAAATAAAATCATCCAAATAGTGATCCAAATTCTTTGAGCCTGATTTTTTCTCAACTAGCCAGTGCAAAAAAGTGGAAAATTGATTAAAAATTTTGCAGCTAATACTGCAACCCATGGGTAAACATTTATCTATGTAGTATTCCCCGTCAATTTTTATGCCTAATAGTTCAAAATCATCCGGATGTACCCTCAAAAGGCGAAACGCACTTTTGATGTCAATGACCCAAGTTCAGCCTTTTTTCCAAGTTTGCTGATCATTTCAATGACATTGTCAAAAGAAGTGTAACGCACTGTACAAAGATCAGGGTCAATAAAATCGTTAATCCCCCTTCCTTCAGGATAAGACAGATGTGTAATCATCCTCCAAGATTTCCCGTCTGATTTGGGTACAATACCGACGGGTGAAATTTGTAAAGTATCAATTGGTAAAGTTTTGAATGGACCTACAATTCTACCTAAATCTATTTCTTTTTGTACATTGGCTTTAAGTTCATCTTTATGTTGAGAGGCTGAAACAAGGTTTGAGCTTTCTCTGTGAAAACGTGGACCTGTATAGTGCAATTTAAAACCGTTCAAAAATCCTTCAGTTAATTCAGAAACTGTATCTTTACATGGATAATTTTTCAAATTTTTAAGTACCATATCAGTTTTTATTGGGGAATTCCCTATGGCCCAATTATCTTGTGTATCCCTGCCCCTGGCTTTGAAATCGAAAACCTTGACCTTGTGCTCTTGTTCTGAAACTACCGCGTAATCCTGGACTATTGAAACCGGTTGGGGCTCTTGCACGAAAGGGGGACGAAAGGAATGATTTCCTACATTTTCATATGTATTTCTATTCGGACATGCATAATAAGGGTGATGTCCAGAACAACAGAAACACACATGTTTGTAGTTACAGGAGACTCGGTCGCACATTCCCATTTTGTTGAAATTGTAACATTTATTAACAGATGTTTTCGATTTATCATTTTTATAGGAATCGGGCAACGAATTCCTAGTATTCCCCATATAAAGTAGCCACAGTTCCTGGTCGACTATTTCCCATGATTTTACTGGATCAATACCCATTTTCAACCTAAACTGTTCATCATAAGTTTTCCATCCCAAACCATTTATTCTTGAGGCACCTAGCCTAACAATATGCATATATTTTAACAATGCTTGGTATTTTTCAGGGTGAGCAGATGTATATATGCTTATGCATACATTAAATGCATCAGTCCATTTTTCGATTGTATGTATTGTTTGCTTGGTTTTTTCTTTTGTTGACAGGACTCCGTCAATCAACACAACTTGCTTATCATTGTTTTCTGAATTTGTGTTCTCGGATAAAATTGCTAAATCAATGTATTGACCACTTACAATTTTGGTTCTATTTGTTTGTGAAACATGAGACCCGAGAAAAGAATGCACACTTTGTACAATATGTACATCGTTGGTCTCAAACCTTAAATAATCGTTAGGATTTATACCTGCACTTGTACTTGTACTTGGCTCTGTAAATGTAACACTAGGAGACATGGGGATCTCAGCTTGCTGTCTTGTATAAATAGAAACCGGTTGACTTGGAGTTGGCCTATTTGCTACTTGCTCTGGGGGAGTCTGCGACTGTGCACGTGTTTTTGGAGTACTAGTGTTCTGGTTTGATTCCCGGACCCGCTTCTGTTGGTCATCTGTACCCCTCGCGTATGCGCTGTTGGTTTTTCTCTTGCTTCGTCTCATCTTTGTCTTTATTCTGCTTACTCTGACATACAATAAATATAAATGGAAACACTAAATTAATTTGGCTTCAAATATTGACATATTAACATGATTGCCCCTCCCCTCCCCCTCCCTCAGTGGCCCTTTGCGGTGTTAAACTCGCACGATTCCTCGAAAAGAAGAGATTCGAAATGCGATTTACTAAATTTATTCCCGGGGTAACTCTTTCAAAGTTTGAAAATAAAAATGCACCAACCCGTACTTTGATTTTAACCTTTCGTCACAAGCACACGTTTCCTGGTATTTGACTTTCCATGATAACATTTTCATTAAGATAAAAAATTAGGGTGAAATATTAACATATTAAAATATATTTCGATAATTAAAAAATAAAAATAAATAATAATCTAGCAAACGTTTATGAAAAACATCTTCAGCAAGCTGAATGTCGAGACGACATGCCAAAATCTTTTGAAAAGTTCAAGCTTAATCCGTGATAATCCAAGCATTTCTTCAAAGAAAACTGTTTAAGAAATACTAAAATAACATTTATTATTCCTATTTTTCATGGCTTCTAAACTGGTTTTTTAACAAAAATTTAAGTCAGAAATTTATGATGACCTCACCTCATGAAGGTTTAAAAATAAAAGGCTGGGATATTTCCGGTGAAGACTTTTGTACTTGAAAAAGGGGAATAACTCTTTATTTGCGGGATGCCTTGGTTTTGTATTCAATGAAGGATAACTCTAGCAACAAAAATGAAATTACTGCAATAATTCCATCTATTCTTTATGCGAATAGATGTGATTATTCATTTATGTTTTATTTCATGTTTGGTTGTATTTATCCGGATATGTGTATTGCATACAACATTACATCATCTGATCGCTCCATTGGACATTATTTACAAACACTTTAGCTCCTCCTATTTTATGTCGTAATATACCCATAAGTCATAGCGATTTACTATTTCCGGTTTGACGGATTTTTTCAATGAATGCATCCAGGCGTTAATGCAGCGACTAGCGGGAGAGTAATATAACGACTGGATTATTCGGGTTATCAAAATGGTAACTTGAATAATACTGCGCCTTCTATCGGCACTTTCGCTTAATGCAGCGACTAGCGGGAGAGTAATATAACGACTGGATTATTCGGGTTATCAAAATGGCGACTTCCATGTATCGTTGACAGAATTTTAAAATCGATATCATTTCCTTATCCAACATAATAAAACGCTAATATACTTATAAACACCCATATTTATACATCAGGAAAAAGTTTCCCTTCAAGAAACAAGTAAAATAAAACAACCCTCACTCTTTTTCATCCGGGCTTGGGACCGGGTTATTGTTTTTTTTTCTTCTTTTTTTTCCCTTTCCCTTTTTTAATCAATATCCTTCTTCGTGCAATTTTATTTCAGATTTCTTCCTTCTGAGATTTTATTAATTCTTCTTCAATTAGGATTTTATTTTTTTCGAACTATTTATCTCTGATTATTTTCTGTTTAATTGATATTTCCTTGCCTCTAAATTGTTAACTGTTTCTAATTAAAATCACTGACAGATTTACTTACTTTCTTCAAGTCTGAGGTTTTGGTTGATGCTTGATACAATACCAGGTGTTACCTTTCAAGTTTCCTGCACAAGACCTATGCTTCCAAAAAAAAATTTGAACGAAACAAACCCAACATGATTTTTAGGAAAAGCTGAGAAATTACCTTTTTCTAAACAATGGACTAGATATTCTCTCATTTTAATTACTGTTTTATCGTCTTTGATATTTACCGACGCTATTTCAGTGTTGACAGGTGTTTTTTCAACAATTTCCTGTTTATTGTCTGAGGGCGTGTCAGGTATTAACTTTTCAACTTGATGTAATGGTTTTTCGTTTTTCAAAAACTCAATTACCTCGTCTGGACAAACTACTCTTTTTGGAAGAATTAAATCAGATGCAGGAATAAATGCCCTTTTAAGTTCGGCTTTTAGATGATAATTACCCATACCTGACCGGCCACGTTTAAGAACGGCATTCATACTTTCTGAAAGATTGTTAGTTATGCCAGAATATGGATCAAACATTCCTGGATATTCTTCAATTACCCATTTCCCGGAATGATATTGTATTGAAGATGAAACAATTTTTTTGAAATGTTCTAAAACTACAGCAGTCCATTTAGATGGATACAACATCAACATTAGATAATTTCAAATATTGGTCAAAGTACTTTACCTGAGAATGACCTGCAATCGGTTAGGCATGTTTAGATGAAGAAATATAAATTATTCAGTTTTCAAACGTTAAAAATGAAACTAAAATATCTAAATTAAAATTAAAAGATAAGCACTATATATGTATATACAAAATAAAAAACAAGTAATATTTTATTTCCACTTTTTTGTTCTTTAACACTCAGACTGTTTAACAAAGGGACATTAAAACAAAACATGTAGCATACAGCAAATAATAATAATAAGCAAATTAAAAAAGCATAAAGGATTAAAGGACGTCGTTAATATGGGGTTTAGCTGCGGTTTGCTAACAGAAAAAGCTGTGTAATACAAATATGCAGAGAAAATCATGCAAAGACTATTTGAGAATAATATGCAATAAACATACATTATATAAGTTAAGTATAAATTAAAAAATTTTGGGAATGTACCGAATCAGATTCTACATTAATGTAGGTCTGAGGTCAGGTACGCTGGCAGTCTTCATCATCGTGCTTTTTTTTACTAATATTTATTTTATTGAAAAATTACAAATTTTACATATCATTGTTTTTTTTTTAAATAAGAGTTCATCTGAAAAATAAATTGAAATTATGTCTACACGACCAAATAGCATGTGTATAGGCATAAACATAAGGGTAATATTTAAATTCTACATTATATAATATAATATTTTGAATGTCCATAGGAAATGTATCTACATGTAGATCTGCCTTAATAAAATCTTTTATCAACTTTCTAAAGTTATCTAACATAGGACATTTCACAAATAAATGCACTATAGTTTCTATAGTATTTTTGCAATATGGACAATTATAAGTGTCCAGATAAATACCTCTGGTTTTCATTTTTTCCCCAGTAGGTAAACACATATGTATTGTTTTATATATGAATTCTCTAATATATAATGTATTCACTAAACATAGGGTAACCCATATTGATTTGAAATCAATGTAGGAATAGTTTAACTCTACTTTATGTGAGAGTTTATCAAGGTCCAATAATTGTAAATATATATCCTTTACAGTTTTGTTATCTAGTATAATGTTTTCTTTGTATTTTAAGTACAAGGTTTTAATTGTGTTGTGTGTGGCTATTGTTTGCATTGTGTACTGCACGTAGTTAAGTGCTAGCTCCGGTAGTATATCTCTAGTAGTATAGACGTTTTCAGAAATCGGTGATTGCTTAGTTATCGTTCGTGGACGCTAGGTGGTGTTACTATCGTCCGCCATTACGAAAGTGTAACAATCGGTTGTTGACACTAGTTACGTTTAATCAGTATTCATAATTGGATTAGATAAACACGCTTCAGTTAATATTTTATGGCTTATTCCCGTGATTTTGGCCGAATATTTCGAAATATGGATTATTGAATTGAACTTAAACGGTTATTGTTTAAATTGTTCAGAATCACAAAGTTCAGGACCAGGTCGGACAAATCTATACGGTCATCAATATGATCAAAATTAAAAAAAGAATTAGCTAGTCATTTTGCCAGATGTGGGCTAACAGATCGATCTGTAGCTATTCAGATTTTAACCTTGCTTATGTGACAGAATTTCAATACAAAACGGGGTACGCAACAACAAAAAACGGTCGGTATGGAAACCCTCAAAACACATTTTTTACTAACGGTATATATTTTGTACAAATAAAATAAGTTCCCTTCGAATATTGTCTTCACTTCACAAAGCCACAAAGTCGCATATTCTTATGATGTAGGGAGCACTTGTGGAGGAATAATGTTCCTTCCGTATGCGGTAGAGGATAACATAGAAAGGAAAAAAACCGGAGTTAAATGTTGTCTTAAATGAAAGTTTAAATACTATAAACAAAGGAAACGGGAACAAAGTGAGCAGTGTAGGAATTATTGTTTTTCATGTAGAAGACGCATAAAATAATTAACAATTTACAAAGAGGTATCACATTTCTGTAGATAAATGTTGAAATAAATCTTGATTCTGTAAGAAGTAAAAATGAACGACATGATGTCCTGCAACAAAATTCGGCGATTTTTTTTTCTTTTAGTTTTTTGTCATTATAATTCAGTGATATATATTTTTATCATTTTTAACCCTTTGTGGGAAGGGGTAGAGTTTAACTGTCATATTGCAAATCAAATACAGGTAAGAATCAACCCAATTCATCAATTAAATTTTTGTGTTTTAGTGATGTCTCAGTTATAATGATAGTTATCTTTCTACAATATGAATTTAACACCTTTGTTGCAAAATGACACGACTGTCTATTCCCCTAAGTGCCAAACCCGGGAAGCAGCGCATCGCTGTTGACACGGTCGACCTTCAGCAGACTACAAGTCTAGAAAGCCCTACCACTTCCTTAACACGTCAATATTAAATTTTAATTAATCTTCAAAAACATAAAAAATTAAAGAATAAATCAATATAAAACTATGAAATCCTAGCAAAGAAATTTAAAAAAGAAGACAAATGGGGTGAAAAATGCCCGTCCGGTTCACGTATCTGAAACCTGGGAGCAAATAGTTAATTAGGTTCCTCATGAAACTTTTTTTTTCAGATAAAGAAATTCAGATATTCAGATGTTTTAATTTGATAAAACTTAAATTCCTTTTCATCTTCACTACAGAAATTGACCGACAAAAAGTTTTAGTTTGTTTTACAATCTAACAAACAAAAAATAAATAAAAAAACAGAATTGAAAAATGCACCTTAAGATGTCACATTCAAAGTTAAGTTCTTTCTTATAAGTTAGGCACACTTTTTATCATCATTATTTCACTTTAAATCGTATAGTAATAATTTCAAAAAGCGTATATTATAATTTATATATTTACTTTTTAATTTCATACACAATATTTTTTGATTACCCCTTTTTTCTTATGCTTGAAAAACAACAAAAAAGGAAAAAAAGTGCATGCAGTTTTTTATCAAGTAGGATTTATACTGATTTTGTATGAGGAATATAACGGTAATTAAAAAGAAAAATACATACCAGGTAATTTATTTGTTGTCACTAAATCATTGTCATTATATCTCCGTTTACAAATCACTCCACAGCATCTTTGTTTGTATGTCTGGAACTTGTTGGCCACCATTACAAAAAGGTTGTATCAGGGATTTCCTCTGTAGATATTCAAAATTACCACCCCAGAATATAGTATATATGTATCTGTTGAAAATCTGTATGTGTTTTGCTGACGGGGGAACTATCCTGGCTACATACAGAATTTTACTCAATATATAAGTGTTTATGATAAGAACCTTATGCCTTAAACTTAACCTTCTATCCTTCCATTTTTCAAATTGTATTTTAACTTTATTTTGTATCTGTAGCCAGTTAGTATTTTTATGGTCCTTACCAAACCATATTCCTAACACTTTTAACTTGTCTTTTACTAGTTGGTGTATATATGGGTGGTTAATGGTGTCAGGGTTACCTATTTTTGCTTTTTGTTCGTTTATTCTAGATCCTGACACTTGTCCGAAATTTTTGAACTCTTTAATCAGTTCATCGTATTCGGAGATATCTGTACTTATAATTGAGCAATCGTCTGCGTGTTGAAAAAGTTTTGTGTTTTTATGTGTATTTGGGATATGTATGCCTCTAATATTGTCATTACATCTAATACTAGATGCCAGTGTTTCTATAATTAGAGCATATAGTGATATACTGAGAGGACACCCTTGCCTGATAGACCTAGTAATACCTCTAATATTGTTATTACATCTAATACTAGAGACCAGTGTTTCTATAATTAGAGCATATAGTAATATACTGAGAGGACACCATTGCCTGATAGACCTAGTAATAGGAACTATGTTTGTAAGTAAGCCATTTACTTGAACCTTGCTATTTATGTTTTTGCATAAAATTCCCACCCATGTGATAAAATTCACCGGCAAATTTATGGCTTTCAATACTTCAGTTATAAAAAGATGCTCCACTCTGTCGAAAGCCTTCTCCTGATCAAAGGATATTAGTAGACCATCAAGTTCATTTACATCCATGTATTCTAAGATGCTGCTTATCGAAAATAAATTATCAAAGATGACCTTATCTGGTCCAGCTCCTGTTTGACTAGGGTCTATCAATTTATTTATTACCTTGGCAAGGCTGTTCGTTAAAAATTTGGCTATAATTTTATAATCAAAACATAATAAGCTAATAGGTCTCCATTGCTTAAGATCTTTATAATCCCCCTTATTTGTATACATCATAGTAATGATGCTACTTTTCATAGTGTCAGTTAGCTCCCCTTGTAAATATATGTTATTCAAAACCTCTACCAAATCTTTCCCTATAATTAGCCAAAAACGTGAATAGAAAGATTTACCCAACCCATCTATTCCTGGAGACTTATTATCTTCAAAACTATTGATTATTTTTATACATTCATCTGTAGATAAAAAAATTATCAAAGTAAGTCCAATCTTCTTCATCAAGTTTTTTTCCAAATCAAGATGGGTTAAATATTCTTTAATCTCGTCCAGACCAATAGTTTGCCCTTTATATAAATCTGCATACAAATTATATACTACATCAATGACTTCCTGTTTGTTTTCTCTTATTTGCCCCATATTGCCGCAGTAATTTCTCTGCGATCCCCCCTTTTTTCCTCAGCTAATTTAAAAATCTCTATGTTATCTATATCCTCTTCAAAAAATTCTTGCCTTGACCGGATTAAGATACCTTTTTTCTTTTTGTTTTCTAACATAATAATATTTTTTTTTACATCTTTTACTTTGTTTTCATCTACATCGACACCATCTTCTTCTCTTTCTAATTCTAAGTATAAAGTTTGTAGTTTTTTCCTCTCATCTTCAGCTAAATTCTTAGAAAAAGTTATACTTAAGCTTTTTATTTTCTTTTTACCTATTTCCCATCGGCACGATGTAGCATTAAACGAAACACTTGTGATAATAAGGTCTACAAATGGTAAGTCAGTATATATGGAACTCTTGAGATGTGTTCACATCTGACATCCTGATTGAACTTTATGAATAATGTAAGCTAGCTATTAATTTACTCTTTAGTCAGTTAACAGTATTCAAATTATTACATTTGTACTTGGGTTTAATCATCATATATTAGGCCGCCTAATTAGTGATTGCTCAATCACTTCAATTAATGATATTGTATTTGTATTTGATCATATCCAATTAAAGATAATCATAGCTTTTGACAATCTGTTACAAATAAAACATTATTTCAGTTTAAATTCGAAACAAGTGCCGAATAGTAGTAAAAAGATTTTAATATGGTTAGATATATAATATAAATTGTGAAATTTGGCGGAGTAATGGAATTGTATGTAATTAATAAGTAAGATCGAGGATTAAATTGCCGGTGACCAACTATGAAAAGGTAGGCTTCCGGTCAACATTGTGCGTTTATCTAATACGTTAACAAAAATATTTTTATATCATCAGATAGAGTATAAAATTGTCTTTAAGAATATGTAAACGGTTTTTGACCGGGTTCCTTGCATTTTGAGAAATTTGAGATCAAAGTTGAAAATTCGCCGATGGATAACTCTGAAAAGGTTGGATTCCGGTCAAGATTGTGTTTTCCACCAATATTTCCATAAAATCATATTTATATCATCTGATAGAGTATAAAATTGTCTTTAAGAATATTTAAACGGTTATTGACCGGGTTCATTGAATTTTGAGAAATTTGAAATCAAAGTTGAAAATTAGCCGACGGTTAACTCTGAAAAGGTAGGCTTCCGGTCAAGATTGTGCTTTTATCTAATATTTTAGCAAAAAGATTTTATATCATCTGAGAGAATATAAAATTGTCTTTAAGAATATCTAAACGGTTTTTGACCGGGGTCTTTGAATTTTTGTCCATTGCCCGATCTCATTTTTGACACTTCCGGTCAACTTTTAAGTACCTAAATACTAAAATAATATTTTATTATTTATTTCTTTAAAAGATAGATCGTAACAATAGCTTTTAGAATCCGCTTAGATTTTTATCCTAGGTTGAGTACTTTTCAAGATATGACCTTTCAAGTACCCATTTTGGGCTTACTTCCGTGTTTTCCCACTTCCGCGTTTTAGACCTTCCCTTTCTTCATCTCCAATATTGAAGATCAGTGATCTTTGTCACGTAATACATTCATATATCCATAATCCAGTTTGATCAAACTATGTACACAACATACATCTGTTAATCAGAATATCACAATTCCATCACCTTGAATTAAAATCTATAAAATCGGACTTAGTATCCTCCAGAGCACTATATACATTTGAGCTTAATAAGATATCGTCTCACTTTAAAAATAAAATGTATCATCTACTCTATTACTTAAAACATCCTAAATTCTAAAATGACACATCTACTATATCATTTAAAAGTCCTTAATTCTAAAATCTAAAAACTCTTAGTTTTAAAATCTAAAAGACTCTTAATTTTAAAATCTAAAATTATGTGTTTATAAACCGGCTTCGGGATACCCTACTGATTTTGCTTTCTGCTTTTCACTCTGATAAGCATTTTGTATCTCGATGTGTGCATGTTATATATGAACCTTCTACATTGAGATTCTAGTTGTGTTAACTGTTTCAATAATAACTTATCTTTACACACAGGATTGTCATGATTCAGTAACACAGAACAGTCAAGGAGAATTTGTATCTTTAGATAGCTATCCAGATTATAGAACGTTTTTCCAGTTATTATATTGAATTCTGTATCTATGTCATCTAATACACTGTATCTCACAGCCTGTAAAATGGTACATTTGAGAAGAAAGTGTTCCATGTTTTCCTCTTCCTCACCACATAGTTGACATGTGGTATCTACCTGGTTTTGATTAAATCGAGCTCTATTGGCAATATATACTGTCCACTCACAACCTTCAATTTTATTGGAATTCTGTTTGTGTCTCTTGTTGATACTGTTTTGATATAAATCAATGGATGTTGTTTACCTGGTTTGTATATTTCTGTATTGAGGAAATCTATACTCTTATATAATTTTGACGGTTCAATCATGTAATTTTTCCAATAACTATTTACTTGTTCATATAATAGTTTCTTTCATTGATATTTTGTATATGGTGATTCTAATAACCAATATATTTCTGATAAATCATATTTCCACAGCAGTGATTTTACCTCTGTAAACCAGCTATTACTATTTATATCCAAAATGCAAGTTGTCGTCTAGCTATCTTTTTCTCTGTTGAGTCTTCCGAAAGAAGAAAAATGCTATACATGAATGTTAGTATTTTCAAATGAATTTGCCCTTCTATTGGAATTAAACCAGAAATGGTGTATGGTACAGGGTCTGCTACATTTTGAGGTAGTGACAATATTTGTTTCAATAGTTTTTTAAAGAAGCAATCTAACCTTGTGATGTTTTTTTCTTATCTGGAATCAAAACTTCTAAACCATATTAAGTTATTGTTGGAATAACATATGTTTTTAATATATGGATAAATGTGCTAGGATCAAGACCGTTGTTACCATGAAATCCTGCAGACATCAGACTGTGCGCAGTGCGTCTTGATTTTTTGATATTTTCATCAACAGTATTCTTAATGGTTTCTTTATCTGTTTTAGAACGTTGTATTCCTAAATGTGTTGCGGTTTCCACATTTGATAAGATGGTATCTTTCATCTTCAGCTCTATTGGATTGAGTCTACTTTTTTTTTGCTTTCCATTTGTATGGCCACGCTCTTTTGCGGTTGGAGTTTATACTGTTCAATACAACTATAATTATATGCCATATTGAGCATGATTTGGGCTTCAGTTGGATCTGTGCAATTTAATGTAATATCATCGGCACAAGCTGTTGCTCCACATTCTATGTATCATATATTCATACCTAATCTTGACTGTTGTAGTTGTTTTAACAATGGATCTATGTATATTTTGTAGAGGTCAGCACTTAGTATATCTCCTTGACGAACTCCTTGTAGCATACATGTATTAAAATTTCGGATACTAGTCCATTAAATTTGATAGCTGATGAAGCATTGGTATGCAAGCTCTTTATTAGAGTTCAGTGTTTGTCTTGTATTCCTAAATGATATAATTTCTTTAGTAAATTTTTGTGTACTACAACGTCAAAAGCTGACTTGGCATCCAATAGAACTATAATCAAAAGTTTTCCTATATCTAAGGCTTCTCGTCTGGCTTCTTCTAATATGAATGCAGCATTTAATGGGGCTGAGTGTTTGGTGAATCCCCTTTGTAGTGGACATTGTTGTTGATTCCATTTTGGTCTCAGTCTATTCTTCATTATGGATTCTATAATTTTACAGACTACTGGAGTAACAGGGGATACCTCGGTAATTTGTAACATGCAATTTGGAACCTTTATTTTTGAAAATAGGCGTTAATAATCCTGTTTTTAGTAGATCAGGAATATGTCTTTCTCTAGTTATTGCCACAATGATTTTGTGTATAATATATAAAAGTTCATCCCCACCGGACAGTATGTTTTCTACGGTTAGTTCAAAGACATCTGCTGTTCTTCCTTTTTTCATAACTGATAATGCAGTATTAATTTCTTCATATGTTGGTTCAGGTATATCTTCTTGTGTGGTTAATTCTGTTATTATATCAATTGCATAATCATTTATATCTGAGGATTTGTAATTGAAATCGGGATCAAATATAGGCACTGCCAGATTTGAAAAATGTTTTCTAAAACCGTTTATGATATTTTGCTTTCCACTCATTACTTCATTGTCAATATGCAGATCTTGCATACAACCACGGATTGACTGTCTTTGTCTGTTTATTAGCATATGGAAGATGTTACTATCTTTCGTTCTAATGTTCATTACCTTTTCCTTTAAACAAAGATCTCGCATAGCTATTTCAGTGCGATATACTCTTCTAAGTTGTTGTTGACATCTTTTTCTATGTTCTACTAGTGGATGATTTCCTTTTGGTTTCCCTGCATTACACCATTTAATATTCGTCTGTTTCATTTCTTTATATGCATTGGATATATCATTATTCCATACTTGAAGTTTTCCTAGTTTCTTCTTTTGTCTTTTTTGAGGTGTATATTTTTTTGCACTATCTCGTAAAATATTACTAATTTCTATAATCATATTTTCAATTCCATAGTTGGATTCAAGTTTCTGTGCTTCTTCCATTACTTTCCTATTGGTTATCTCCTGATTTACCATTTCACTATAACATTCTTTGTCTACCTTTTCCCAGTTGATCTTAACTTTCCCATCCTTTGTATCTGTATCAATCATTTGCTCACAGTCAGTATCGCAAATTATAGATATTGGGTAATGATCTGAAACATCTACTGCTAAGTCATCCATAATATATTTTCTAGAGAAGTTTCTATTTGAAGATTTACTATATAGAAAATAGTCAATTTCACTGCATGCTTGTCCAGCGGAATTTATGAAAGTATTACCTGCAAATTTTATTTCCAAATGACATTCATTTATAAATTGATTAATGTAGTTTGCTCTATAGTCATTACTTTTTTTGGTAAGATCTTCATTTATATCTCCTCCTATTAAGATATCGTGTGTCAAATTATACTTTTGGTATATCTCAAAAAGTTGATCTATACTGTCTATGTATTCATCTAAGTCATGACATCCTTTAGTTGGTAGGTATACAGATACTATTAATAGTGGTCTTTGATTATTGTCTTTAAATTCAATACATTGTATTCTTTCATTTCCATCTTTGCAAGGTTTGATTAGGTGGTGAATTTCTTTTTTCCATATAACTGCAACACCGCCATATCCACGAGTTTTTTTTTTTTTAACAACGTAATATATTTTATTCAAATGCTTGCTACAATTAACACGCCAAAAGTCCAAGCTCCTTTTGGTGTTTCCCTGTTACATCTTGTTCTGATTATCCAGGGCTATAATCAGAATTACATGAAATTTATATACAACCTAAATATAATTTCTATTTAATACCTTTTGAAAACATTTATTTATTTTGCATTTATTATATAATTTTTTACTTTCATTAAAATGTACACTTTTGAAGTGTTTTATTTTCATTTATTCTTTTAATATATTCATTGGCAAATATTCTATAAACATCAATATACTTTGTTTTCTGTTCAGATATATAGTACGATTTGTAGATGGAAAACCCTACAACTGTTACCAAGAAATTTAATGCAAGATAGTTTTTATCATCTATCTTGTATCCAAGTACTATATGATTCAAAGTAATTTTGTTTTCGATATCCAAACCCTTCATTAAATTCTGAAATGTTGTCCAAAACTCTTTTAGAAAGGTACAAGTAATAAAATAATGAGAGTAATCTTCATCTAATTTACAGAAATTACATAAACTATTCCCAACAATTTTCCATTTGGAAAGTAAAACTTTATTTGGTATAATAAAATGAAAAAGTTTCCATCTGAACATTTTAAGTTTGTTTTCGTCAAGAAATTTGAAAATGAAAAAATATAGACTACTTGTATTTGGTTTTTCAGACAACACTAAATAATTAATCCAATAATGTATACCAATAGGGTTTGAAAATTTAACATTCACCAGTTTATTATATAATAACTTATTAGACAATGTAGATAAATTAATAAACTGATTGTTCCAGATGAAATAATCTTTTTTGATATTTACAATGCTTTTAACTGAGCTTTCTGTTTTTAAAATGTCTATCCAATTCTTTGGAAAAGCTTTTATAAGAATACTAAATTCAGATATCCAATTAGATTTATTTTTTAACATGTGAAGAATAAATTCTTGCGTAATTTTACCATTATTATCTATTATATCATTAACAAAAAATATTCCACTATTAGTCCATTCTTTAAAAAATAAATATTTTTTTTCAAATGTAATAAATCTATTTCCTCATAAAATTTGCTTTCTTACATTACTGAATGTCAATGGTGAACTTAATTGACCACCACCTGTTTTTATCCAACTGGTCAAAACATTTTTGTAAAATTCGGGAATATTATTTAGAAACTGTTTATGTTTTTTCACATCTATGTTCATTTTAAAAATAAGCCATATTTTCCCAATACATTTAAATATTTTAGTGGTATCAATTTCCAATTCGAAAATTTTGAGTCAGCTAATCTACTTACCCATGATGCCTTCAAAGATATAAAATAACTTTCTATATCTATCATTTTCAGTCCACCCTTCTCAAAATCTCCTATCAATGTATTTCTTTTTACCTTATCTGGTTTCCCATTCCATATAAATTTAAAACACTTACTCTCTATCTCTTTTTTGTATTTTTCTGGAATAACACATGAACTAACAATAAAAGTAAAAATAGGTATAATCAAAGCTTTAATGATTAGTACTTTACCCAATATTGAGAGATTTCGCTTTGACCATGACAAAAATAAGCTATTCATTTTTTCAATTTTTTTTTCCCAATTAAGTTTTTCACATTCTATGTAATCATGACCATAATAAATACCTAAGGTCTTTATTGGTTTGTTTGTCCATTTAATATTTTCTTCCTTATCTTTACTGTGTTTTAGTTTCCCAATCCACAACCCCTCTGTCTTATTTCTATTTATCATTAAACCTGAAAAATTACCAAAAATTTCAATTTCGTTCATAGCAACAGATATATCGTTTTTAGAGTTAACATATAGTGTTGTGTCATCTGCTAATTGCTAAATTTTTATACTATGTGTTTGTTCATCTATTTTTATCTGAAAACCCTTGATATCCTTATTATTTCTTATTCGAAGAGCCATGATTTCAACTGATAAAACAAATAGCAAAGCAGATAAAGGATAATTTTGACGTATTCCGCGCGAGTTTTTGAAAATCTCTGATATCCAGCCATTGTTCATTACACAAGTTTGAATATTACTGTATAAAGTTTTAACCCAAATTATAAACGATTCATTAAACCCAAAATGTTTTAAAGTTGTCAAGATAAATGTCCATTCAAGTGAGTCAAACGCTTTTTTAAAATCAACAAAGACTATTGCCCCTTCAACATTATAAGATTCAGCAAAATCAATAATGTCTTGTATTTGTCTATGATTGAAGGCAATGAACCTGTTTTTAATATATCCAGTTTGATCATTATTTACAATTTTTTCTAAAACTTTTTTTAAACGCTGTGCTAGAACATAAGAAAGAAGTTTTAAATCAACATTTAAAAGAGAAATTGGTCTATAATTAACTAGAACTAAGGGATCCCCCTTTTTAAACAATAAAGATAAAACACTAGTCCGCTGAGAAAAACTCAGTAGCTTTTCATCATAGCTTTTATTTAGAACATCAATTAAAAAAAAATTGACTTTTCCCCAAATTTCTCTATAAAATTCTACTGTTAGTCCATCCAAACCTGGGGCTTTATTTGATTTCATATTATTTATTGCACCGCCATATCCACGAGGTTGTTGAGATGGATTTATGTTGTTCTGTATATCTACTGATTCTCCCTCAAAACATATGTCTGTCGCTATCTCTCCTAGTTTATGAATTTGGAACTGGAAAAGCCAATGTTCTTGGATTAAAATTACATTGTTTTCTCTTATTAAATGATTAATAGCTTGCGTACTGGTTTTAATATGTTTACAGTTGTACGATACTATTCTCAACTTTTGTTTTTTATTTACTTCAGATCTAGTTGGTTTATGCTGTCTCCTAAAAAATGGTTGTGATGAACTTTCTCACTATCTAATCTTTTCTGTGTTGTTTCTTTCCAACACTTTTCCGTTTTTTGAAAAATTTGTTCATTTCTCCGATGCGACTGAAACATGTTTTGCTGGTTTGATTGAGCATTTGATGTTCTACTGATGTTACTGCTGTTCTTATAAGTTGGTTCATATGTTGATGGAATCTGATGTCTATTCTCTGTCATTATGTCATTATATCTGATCTTGATGCATGATATGGCTTTTGGAATGTTTCGTAGATGTTAGCTTGAGGAATATTTTGAGGTATTTGAACCGGTGCTTGAATCAAGTTTTGGCCATGTAGGTAAAATGGAAGTCTATTATGTGGGATCATAACAACTGTTTGTTGATCATTATATGGATTGTTCCGGTGGTTATTAGAGTTATTTACTAATTCATTATGATTCCTCCTTTGTTGCTCCTCGTTTGTCTGTTCTAAATCTTTATTATTTTCTTTTCTATCTTCAGTATTTTGTTTATTTATACTCCTTTTTTGCTCATTTTCATCTACATCCAATTTCTGAATCTGTATATCAACCTGTTTTAGAATATAGTTGGTTATTTTCGTGTGAATATCTTGAAGCAATGACTGGTTATTTGTGTCATATGTAGTACTATTAGATGATGTACAATTTACCTCTTCTTTTGCTGTATATGATTTTGTATCTTCTAAGTTTACTATCTTTCGTTTTAGTGCTCTTATTGTATTTTCATATTCAGCTTTTTCTAATTCTAGATTTTTGATGTATGATTCTAGTCTGACTGTTCTTTCATTATTGTCTTGCAACGCTTTTTCTCTGATTTTCATTTCTTCTTCCCGTTTACGTAATCTTATTTCTTTTTGTCTCAATTCTGTAGTTTTGTTATTAGTTCTCTGTTGTTGATTGGAACTCTGTCTATTTAAGACCACTTGTTGTTCTTCATTTGAGTTATTTATGTGCTTCTGTTTTGGAGTTGATTGTTGTTGAATATTGGGTTTGAGGTTTAGGCTCGTCTTCCTGAGTGTTATTTATGATTGTGGTTTTCAGTCCAGTCTGTTCATTTATGGATTTTTCTAGTGCATTTTCTCTATTCTGTGTTATGGTTATGGTTTTTTGTTTCGTTCAGAATTTTTTTTTGGACAACACAAGAGTTAGAATATTTAATTATTTTGTTCCGCAAAGCGCAATTTTTTTTCCAGAATTTAACATTAGGTTATATGACAAAAACTCTTAATCAGATTATTTTTTTTTCCCTCAACCAAAATCAGAATATTTTTTTCAGCAACATTGGGAATCAGAATATTTTTTCAGAAAAAAAACATAACCCCCCCTTCAAGTTAAATGGTCGTTCCCTAATAAGGTTTCTAATTGAATTTTCATCATTTCATTAACTGCTTTTACATCTAAGCTTCTATTATCTTTCAAGCTTTCTGTTATGATTTTTTGTATACTGCTTAGATCTTCGTCTATAAATTTAGAAACATTTTTCCCATTTAGGGAACGACCATTTAACTTGAAAAGGGGGGGGGGGGGGGGGTATGGTTTTTTTTTCTAAAAAAATATTTTGATTCCCAATGTTGCTGAAAAAAAAATTCTGATTTTGGTGGAAGAAAAAAAAAAATAATCTGATTCAGAGTTTTTGTCATATAACCTAATGTTAAATTCTGGAAAAAAAATTTGCGCTTCGCGCGACAAAAAAATAAATATTCTAACTCTTGTGTTGTCCGTAAAATTTTTTCGGAACGGAACAAAAAAACATAACCCCCCCCCCCCCTTCAAGTTAAATGGTCGGTGCCTTACTAACATTTTAGAAGTAGTGTGATAAAAGTTTATAGTATATCCTCCTAATTGGCTTTGTCTATCTGAGACCCTTATAGTGACTTGAATTATGTTTTTCCTTGTTTTATCTGTGACATTTGTAATTTCTGCTTTGCCATCCTTGTCTGAATAATGTTGATAGAAATAGACTGCTGCAGTTTTAAGGAGCTCATATGTTGCTACGTCTGCTTCTGCAACTATTCCTCCTCCAGTGTATTAATAATTTAAGCTTTTTACTCTTTTTGCTGCTATAAGCTTCTTTTTCTAGGTTAAGCTGGTAGTCATTCATAGCATAAGTTGGATTTTGCCACCTACTCATAGCCATTTTTGTTTATTCTTGTTATCTTGTGAACAGGGCTTCCCTTATTCACTTTGTTAATATTAATATTAATTAATATCAATTTAAATTATATTGGTTCCTATGTTGACACAGGTTTAATTTGACTATACTAATATTCACTTAGATTCTATTTTAGAAAATTGGTTTAGTTTAAACATATTTTATTTGCATACAAGTTGCAAATGGGATTGGACACAAGTTATGACAACATTAGTGAAGTCCTTTCCCTTAATTGGTGTAAACAGGGCTTCCCTAATTCATACTTTTGAGTCTATGTTTGTTGGGAATTTCTAGATTGCTTTTCTCCTTTTGTCCTAAGTTATATACTTGATCTTTTAGCAGTGTTTACATCAGCAGTATGATTGATATATGGCTGACTGTGAGCAGGAGTTTCCTTATTTGCATTTATAAATTAACAATATATTTCTTTTCTCATTATTCTATGTTATATTTATTTGCATAGTATTGTTAATATAATAATACTTCTGACGCTGTAGTACAGTTACAGTTATTAGATTGGTTCCAGATATTGATTTATATACTAAAGGTTGTTTGTTTATCGTGAACAGGGCTTCCCTTATTTACTTTAGAGTTTTAAATTTCTTTCCTTTCCTATTATTTTCCTATATTAATGCAATATGCTACTAATTTTGATTTTTGTAAACAGGGCCTTATTCACTTATGTAGATTTTATGTCCAATTTATCTTAGGTCCCTTGCGTATTTTACTAATCGATGTAACCAGAGTCTCGCTATCGGTCTCCTTGGATGTATTCCGTCAAATAAGAGATTATAATTTACTCTGTTGTTTGCATGTGATATTCTTTTTTTCCTTGATGATATAATTTGGTCTTGACTGATTTTTGGTGTGGTCCAATCCCTGTTTATTAGGTTTAGTTGATTATTAAAGTATTTTATAATGGATTTCAATCCCGTGTCTTGTTTCTTTTCAATTTCTTCAGTCTCGGTATTATATTCTCTTCCTTGATGTTTATTCCATCTGTAAACTGAGAGAAATGGATACTCCAAGAATATAACTTTAGCTTGTCTATTTTCACGAAATATTCTTTGTTTGACCTCTCTGTAGATTGTCAAAACATGTTCTGCTTGTTGATATGGATAGCGAGATGTATGTATATATTTACCAGATTTATCTGTCAATTCACAAGTTCCAAACCAGATGTATACAATAGGACGTTGAGCTCTTCTTATTTGCTTAATGAAATCTTCAACGAAATCGGAGTTGATGTTTGCACCACTTTTATATATAACATGTACATATGATAATAATCTACCTGGGATTACTGGTTTAATGTATTTCCCTTTACTATCTGTAATTATAAATATTTCACCAGGACTAAATTCTTTCTCAGTCAAAGCAGCTGCTCTGTTAATTAATTTAGTAGTTTCTTTCTTGACCTTTAAGATTGACATCAATGGATTTTATATTGAGTATTATTATAATGTCACTAATTTATGGATACACTAGCATCGACATGTACGAGTAAATTGGGTCACTGATACAGTCAATGCGTTGTTTTAATCACAAGTGTAGCACTTGGGGACATTAGGGCACCCTTGCCGGTTTGTATTTATATAATATATCTTATCAAATTGTAGCTATTAAGTACAAATATTAAAGTTAACTGTAAAATGTATAAAAAAAATTCTAAAAATTCAAAATGGCGTCCAGCCCACGCTAAGCTTTATTTTCCACTTAATGTTTAAAAGGTCTTGAAATGACCATTCCGTATCGGGTACACGACAGTGCTATACAGAACCTTCTATAGGTGCTTCCTTCCAAATTTCAATTAATTTGGCCTAATGGTTTTAGGGAAGATTTTTTTAAATTGGCCAAACACAAACAAGAACTGCCTATGGCAGCCATATTAGTTGTATGATCAGCACGAATATGCAAATTTTGTACAGGATCATTCCTACAAAGTCACAATGCATTGTGCCTCCTAGTTTCAGAGAAGAATTTTATTTTTTATTTTAGCCAATCAGAAACAATAATTGCCCATGGCGACCATGTTTATTGTCCAATAGGGATGAAATGAGGTAATCTTTCATAGATGCTTCCTGTAAAATGTTGCTTTATTTGGTTAAATGGTTTCGGAAGATCTTTTAGAATTTGACCAATCAGAAACAAGAATTGCCTATGGCAGCCATGTTTGTAAACAGATCAGGACAAAATGAGCAATTTTTATCGAGGACCTTCCATAGATGCTTTTACCAAGTTTCGGTTCACTTAGCTAAGGGATTTCAGAGGAGAAGCTTTTTAGAAATTCACCAACTAGAAACGAGAATTGCCTATGGGGGCTTTGATAGTTAACGGATCGAGACGAAATAAGCAATCTTTATTGAGGATCTTCCATAGATGCTTCCTACCAAGTTTCGTTTCATTTGGCCAAGCGGTTTCAAAGGTAAGCTAAAAAAACAGAAAACACCTTGGGGCCTTCTTGGAAATGGGTAGGGCTACAATCCCCTTAATCCATCTCGACCTTTATTCTATGCTAAACATTCAGAAGAATCAATCAACTGGAACGAGTTATTGAATGTAAACCATTGTGTCTACTGATGAACGACAGACAGACCCATAACATAAGACGAGTTTGAAGATACCAAAGGGGTAATCAGAATCCGTATATCGAAGAATAACAGACAACGCAATGGGCAAAAGACTAGAGGCTCAGTCCACTGAGCCTGTGTCGCTCACCTTTCATTCTGCTTTGAGGAAACTTAATACACAACCTTCTATACATGTAGATGCTTCCTACCAAGTTTCAGTTCATATGGCTAAGTAGTTTCAAAGGAGAAGATTTTTTAGAAATCGACCAATCTGAAACAAGAATTGCATGTGGTGGCCATGTTTGCTTACCGATTGGGACGAAATGAGCAATCTTCATAGAGGACCTTCCATAGATGCTTCCTACCAAGATTCAGTTCATTTGGCCATGGGTTTTCAGAGAAGATTAAAATGTGAAAAGTAAACGGATGACAGACGACAGACACCAAGTGATGGCAAAAGTTCATATTGCCTTTGGCAAGGTTTGCTAAAAAGAATATTAAAATGTGAATACCTACTTGTAATGTATAGAATAAACATGTTACACTATATCAGCATTAGTTAATTTCTAAGGGAGATAATGGCAAGAGTTATCTTTCTTTTAACAGAGGAGAATAATATTTAGAAATCAACCAATCAGAAAAAAGAATTGCCTGTGGCGGCTATGTTTGTTAACCAATCTGGACAAAATGAGCAATCTTTATAGAGGACCTTCCATAGATGCTTCCTGCCAAGTTTCGGTTCATTTATCCAAGTGGTTTCAGAGGAGAAGATTTATAAAAATCGAGAAAGCATCAGAGATGCAACAGCCGAGTTGCAAGTCAAAATCATTTGGTCTTGTTTTATAAATAAGTAAGAAACTAAAGAATAAATGTATGTATGATGGATTGGAAATATTTTCCTATTCAAGATATCATCAAGTTTCAGAGGACAATAAATAAATTATTGGGGCATTTAATTTGTTTATTCACCCTGATCATAAATATATATGGTTTAGGGGTGGGGATCTCAACCATTATAAAGTTCACTTCAGGTAGGGGGTGGGGTATGACCCCTCGAGGCCTGAGCTATAAGGCATTTAATTTGTCTAGTCACCCTGATCATAAATATATATGGTTTAAAGGTGGGGATCTCAACCATTAAAAAGTTCACTTCAGGTAGGGGGTGGGGTATGACCCCCCGGGCCTGAGCTATATGGTATTTAATTTGCCTAGTCACCCTGGTCATAAATATATATGGTTTAGGGGTGGGGATCTCAACCATTAAAAAGTTCACTTCAGGTAGGGGGTGGGGTATGATCCTGGGGCCTGAGCTATAAGGCATTTAATTTGCCTAGTCACCCTGATCATCAATATATATGGTTTAGGGGTGGGGATCTCAACCATTAAAAAGTTCACTTCAGGTAGGGGGTGGGGAATGATCCTGGGGCCTGAGCTATAATGCATTTAATTTGCCTAGTCACCCTGATCATAAATATATATGGTTTAGGGGTGGGGATCTCAACCATGAAAAAGTTCACTTCAGGTAGGGGGTGGGGTATGACCCTGGGGCCTGAGCTATAATGCATTTAATTTACCTAGTCACCCTGATCATAAATATATATGGTTTAGGGTGAGGATCTGTCACATTTTTTTAAACAGATTCCCCAGTGGGGTGGGGCTGAGCCCCGGGGATAAAAAATGTTGAATGCGCAACTTCACATTGGCATCTCTACCCATACCAAATATTAAGCTATGTTTGTTAACCAATCTGGACAAAATGAGCAATCTTTATAGAGGACCTTCCATAGATGCTTCCTGCCAAGTTTCGGTTCATTTATCCAAGTGGTTTCAGAGGAGAAGATTTATAAAAATCGAGAAAGCATCAGAGATGCAACAGCCGAGTTGCAAGTCAAAATCATTTGGTCTTGTTTTATAAATAAGAAACTAAAGAATAAATGTATGTATGATGGATTGGAAATATTTTCCTATTCAAGATATCATCAAGTTTCAGAGGACAATAAATAAATTATTGGGGCATTTAATTTGTTTATTCACCCTGATCATAAATATATATGGTTTAGGGGTGGGGATCTCAACCATTATAAAGTTCACTTCAGGTAGGGGGTGGGGTATGACCCCTCGAGGCCTGAGCTATAAGGCATTTAATTTGTCTAGTCACCCTGATCATAAATATATATGGTTTAAAGGTGGGGATCTCAACCATTAAGAAGTTCACTTCAGGTAGGGGGTGGGGTATGACCCTGGGGCCTGAGCTATAAGGCATTTAATTTGCCTAGCCACCCTGATCATCAATATATATGGTTTAGGGGTGGGGATCTCAACCATTAAAAAGTTCACTTCAGGTAGGGGGTGGGGAATGATCCTGGGGCCTGAGCTATAATGCATTTAATTTGCCTAGTCACCCTGATCATAAATATATATGGTTTAGGGGTGGGGATCTCAACCATGAAAAAGTTCACTTCAGGTAGGGGGTGGGGTATGACCCTGGGGCCTGAGCTATAATGCATTTAATTTACCTAGTCACCCTGATCATAAATATATATGGTTTAGGGTGAGGATCTGTCACATTTTTTTAAACAGATTCCCCAGTGGGGTGGGGCTGAGCCCCGGGGATAAAAAATGTTGAATGCGCAACTTCACATTGGCATCTCTACCCATACCAAATATTAAGCTTCTATCTTTTGTAGTTTCAGAGAAATGTGTAATTCTCAAAATATGTACTTTTTCTATAAAAAAAACCAAGATTTTACAAGAAAAAAACAATTGATTAATCTGAATTTCAAACTCGCTCTAAATAATAGTGTAATAATGCTTTCTACCAAAAATTACGTTGATCGGCCAAAAACTAAGAGCACTATCGCGTTAACAAAGATAATTCTCAAAATATGTACTTTTTCTATAAAAAACCATGATTTTACAAGAAAAAAACAATAGATTAATCTGAATTTCGAACTCGCTCTAAATAATGGTGTAATAATGCTTCCTACCAAAAAATTATGTTGATCGGTCAAAAACTAAGAGCGCTATCGCGTTAACGAAGATAGGCTAACATACGCCCGCCTTTTGCCAAAACATAAGCCGACTGCAACTTTGTTGCAACTCGGCCAATCAGAAACAAGAATTGCCTGTGGCGACCATGTTTGTTAATAGATCGGGACAAAATGAGCAATCTTTATAGAGGACCTTCCATAGATGCTTCCTACCAAGTTTCAGTTCATTTGGCTGGGGGGGTTTCAGAGGAGAAGATTAAAATGTGAAAAGTTAAAGGACGACAGATGACAGATGCCAAAAATTACGTTGATCGGCCAAAAACTAAGAGCACTATCGCATTAACGAAGATAATTCTCAAAATATGTCCTTTTTCTATAAAAAACCATGATTTTACAAGAAAAAAACAATAGATTAATCTGAATTTCGAAGTCGCTCTAAATAATAGTGTAATAATGCTTCCTACCAAAAATTATGTTGATCGGCCAAAAAGTAAGAGCGCTATCGCGTTAACGAAGATAGGCTAACATACACCTTTGGTAAGGTGAGCTAAACCAGAGGCTCTCAAGAGCCTGTATCGTTCACCTGGTTATAAAAAAAAACAATTGGTCCTATGTAAAAACTATGTCCTGCAGTGGTAGTCATCTTGGAATTACGATCAACATAAAAAACACAAAGTTTGTAAAGGACCATCCAATGATTGATGCACAGTTTAGGTTCAATCAGTGCAATAGCTTCAGAGAAGAAGATATTTCTGTATTTTCCCGATATGGTCCTGTGTTAATACTATGACCTGTGGTGGCAGCCATCTTGGATTTCCGATCGGCATTAAAAACAGAGGACCTTCCAATGATCATTCCTGGGCAGTTTGGTTTCAGAGAAGAAGCGTTTTGAAACATTTTTCCCATAGGGTCCAATGTTAAACAAGTCCTGCCGTAGCCGCCATTTTGAATTTCATATCAGAACAAAAAACGTAAAGTTTGTAGAGGACCATCCAATGAACATTCATGTACAGTTTGGCTTTAATCATATTTGTAGTTTCTGAGAAGAAGTCATTTGAACATTTTCCCATAGGGTCCAATGCTAATCTATGTCCTGCGGTGGTGGCCATCTTGGATATCCGATCGGCATACAAAACACACACCTTGTAGAGGACCTTCCAATGATCATTCCTGGGCAGTTTGGTTTCAACTGTCCTAGTGGTTTCAGAGAAGAAGCGTTTTGAAACATTTTCCCCATAGGGTCCAATGTTAAACTAAGTCCTGCCGTAGCCGCCATTTTGAATTTCATATCGGAACAAAAAACGTAAAGTTTGTAGAGAACCATCCAATGAACATTCATGTACAGTTTGGCTTTAATAATATTTGTAGTTTCTGAGAAGAAGGCATTTGAACATTTTCCCATAGGATCCAATGTTAATCTATGTATTGCGGTGGCGGCCATCTTGGATCTCCGATCGGCATAAACAATATAAAATTTGTAGAGGACCTTCCAATGATCATTCCTGGGCAGTTTGGTTTCAATTGTCCAAGTGGTTTCAGAGAAGAAGCGTTTTGAAACATTTTCCCCATAGGGTCCAATGTTAAACAAAGTCCTGTCGTAGCCGCCATTTTGAATTTCATACCGGAACAAAAAACGTAGTTTGTAGAGGACCATCCAATGAACATTCATGTATAGTTTGGCTTTAATAATATTTGTAGTTTCTGAGAAGGCATTTGAACATTTTTCCATAGGGTCCAATGTTAATCTATGTATTGCGGTGGCGGCCATCTTGGATTTGCGATCGACATAAAAAACATACACTTTGTAGAGGACCTTCCAATGATCATTCCTGGGCAGTTTGGTTTCAATTGTCCAAGTGGTTTCAGATAAGAAGCGTTTTGAAACATTTTTCCCATAGGGTCCAATGTTAAACTAAGTCCTGCCGTAGCCGCCATTTTGAATTTCATATCGGAACAAAAAACCTTGAGATTGTAGAGGACCGTCCAATGAACATTCATGTACAGTTTGGCTTTAATCATATTTGTAGTTTCTGAGAAGAAGGCATTTGAACATTTTCCCATAGGGTCCAATGTTAATCTATGTCCTGCGATGGCGGCCATCTTGGATTTCCGATCGGCATAAAAAACAGAAAATTGGTAAAGGACATTCCAATGATGATTCATTTACAGTTTGGGTTCAGTCAGTTCATTAGTTTCAGAGAAGAAGATCTTTGAAATTTCAGCCAATCGGAGCATATTATTGGCCCTGGCAGCCATATTGAATATCCAACTGGAACGAAAAACAGTAACTTTGGTCCAGGTGAACTAAAAAGTACAAGGGGACAAAGAACCATCTACAAAACATACACATAAAACTCGAGTAACTCCACTAAAAACTGGGGGCGAACTCAGCTGCTCCAGAAGGGTAAGCAGTTCCTGCTCCACTAGTGGCACCCATCGTGTTAATCTAGTTACAAACCTGGTGATAAATCATGAAGCCAAAATTTTTATTGTCCTATAAATATTGTTGAAAGTGGCATTATACACCCATACTTTGTAAATTAATATGGTTCTTTTCAAAGCATCCCTCAACAAAAGCTCTCCCTGCATGTACTAGGTGATAAATAGTAATGCCAAGAGCTTTTTGTCAGTTATCTGCAACCGGCTGGCGGTTTTCTGTCGTACAAAAAAATGTACTTCAGTTTTCTCCATTGATAAATTTGAAATATTGTTGATGGGGCATCAAGTGCCCTATGCCTTACTATTGTTTGATAGCTGTTTAGTATCAGCTAGCATCTTTCATAAACAAACCACGGGTGTCAATATTCCCCTATAGGTGCCCCTTGGGCAATAAAAAGTCCAGGTGGTTAAATGCAGATCACCTATGATTAACATATAAACACCAGATATCAGATATAATGTGGCCAGGCCACAATGTTTGGAATTTTTGCAAAAGAAACCCCCATTTACTCCATAACAATTAGATGGTTCTTCAAGAGTGTCTGGTTAGACAAGTTTCAGTCTAAAAACAAATGCATCAGTTTAGTAGCAGCATGTTTTCTTTAGTAAATAAACAACAAATCATATTTTTATTCATTGGACAAATTTCTTTGTCTATTTTTTATTATTTTTTATAATTTTTCCAGCATTTTTTGCCTTACCCTGATGCTCAACCCTAAGAACAGTCCACACAGCATCTGTGGCTGGGGACCATCCAGGCCACAGCACCAAGGCACAAATTTACATTCTGTACAAAAATAAGACGTGTTTAATACAGACTGTTGTTTTCACACACCATTTGTCTTGATCGAAAGCCAAGTTCCGTGGCCCACTATAAAGGAAATGAAAAATTGACTATCACATGATCACTGTTAAGTATTCTGTTTTTTTGGTCAACCACTTAAATGCTGACAAAGCTATACTATAGAGAAAGAATTCACATTCAGTCACATATCACAAGAAATACTGTCTACAACTAGAATTACTTGTATACAATTTAGAGCACAGCTCATTAATTTCACCACCAAGATCAAGGCACAAAGGCCACATATATTTTGAAACATTATTCAATTTTTTGTAAATCTTTATACGAGTTATTTTTTTGAAACTTAACCATTTAATTTTTTTTTTTTATAGAAATTTGAAATGCCCCCTTAAATGAAAGTGACTATATGTGAATTATCTCCCCTTACAAACCATTTGAAATACACAATAATATGCTCCACTGAGAATGACAAAGATTAATTCAATAACAGCAACAACAGATTGCATATCTCTTGATGTGTGTACATGTATCATTACAATGATCATGAATATATGTTGTACCTCCTTACCTGTGAGTAACGGTGGTTATAAAGAAAGTTCAACATATATTACAGTAAAGATTGAATGGTACATACAGACACTCACACATCTACCTGTTTCTAGTCTATTAAGCAGTAAAATTAATTCAATTTTTGTCTGACACAACAAAAACATTATTAATGAAGCTTTTAAGTACATGAAATAACTGGTTGCAGTAGACAGACCAAGAGAATATCATATTGTTTAGAAACAGTTAAAAATTTCAGTTTAATATGGATAGTATACATGAATCACCAACTAAACTGAATCAATACAAGTATCACCTATATTACTTTAATACTGGTTTCCAACTTGGAGGCCAAAACTTATACATTTAAATGTTTTCCTGTACATTTGGAGTAAATTTATTACTGTGTAAATTATAAGTGAAACACAACATATCAAACTTGATCTAATAACTTTTTCTTGGTCCTTCCAAGTACTACGAGACTGTGGAAACTTTTTATAAGAGAAAGAGATTGGCCTTGCAAGTATATTACCAATCAATTAATACTGTAAACAGAATATTAGATAATACATTAATTGCTATAATAAATCCCATTATGTAACCATGGCAGCGTCATGCATTGCAGATATCAAAATTGAACTGCCCACACTACATCAAATATATAAACTTTAAAATTATTGTATTATGCACAACATACATACAATGTCACAGAGTATAAACTTGCTGTTGTTCGAAACAGACAAACAACACTTGGTAACCTCAACTTTCTTTTGCTTCTCTGTCTTGTCCAAAAACAATTTATTCTGTATCAATGTAGGTAACTGGTATGCTTCACCTGCAAATTTTTTCTATTTCTTCTGTTAAGCTTAATATTTCAATTTTTATATTTTTACAGATTTTTAGCATTTTGTCAGTTTGAAAGAAGTGTATACACATAGATAATATTTATCAAAAAAATAAAATAAAATATTTTTTTCTTTAATTTTTTAACAAAATTAACATGTGTAAAAAAAACCTATCTTTTTACAGACTATAAAAACATGGTCATTGCACAAAATGGTTGACTGATAACGTATATACATGATACTCCGTAACGAACACAACATGTTAACTTTGTCCAAAAATAGAAATCTCAAATAATAACAAAAAATAAAATACAGCACTTAGTACTATTAATGAATGATTCTAACATGGGACTTCTCATACATTTTCCAGGGAAATACTTTTAATTATCAGTTATGATTGCACATCCACTCCCAAGAAGGGGAACATTATACAGTCCAGGCGATAGCACTTTACATGAAGTATGTAATATATGTCATATTTGTATCATTGGAAACATGGACCAAATATGGCAAGTATTGCTACTTTTTAACATGTAAGATTAGGCTTTAGACATTTATCATTAAAGTTTAAAAAAATGTATGTTGGAGTTTGTTGTATTCAACTCAATAAAGCCTTTCTGAATTGGTGTCCTGCCATTCTATTATTTATCTAAAGTTTTTAATGTAAACAATAACCGGAAGATAAAAAACAAGAAAATCCCTCAAGAAAGTTTTCAATATATTTGAGATAATGGATTTAACAAAATATTTTTATTTCTTTCTTTATGAAATTGTTAATTTTGTAACACTTTTGGAAAATCTAAAAATTACAATTGATAATGAATATAAATAGAAATAATTTTACTTGCCCTTCATATTACAAGATGGTTACAAGCACCTTAAATCTGGCAATGGCTACATACTGTTTAAGTATTGAAACTAGGGCCAAATTAAGAAAGATATTTTTCCCCAAATATTTTACCTAAACCTTGAAGGCATTTTCTTCAGAAGTAACTTCTAAAATCGCAGTGGAGCATAAAACATTCGTACTCAGCAGACATTTTTATTAGGTTGAGCAGACACTTGGTTGAACATCAAATCTTTAACAACCGTTTGCATATAAATGAAATGTGAAAATGAAACTTGACATTCATATCATTCATTCAACCATGAAAATTGTGAGATCAGATATGGCCACACCCCCATTTATTCATATCACAATGTTTTGACTGTAACAAATACAGATAAAATATACGTAAATGTCCCTGCAACGTTGCAGCAGTTACTATTGCTTCCTGTCAACAACAGGTTTCCATAGCAACATGGCATAAAGGGTATTCATTGGTCATCACTGCTCACAATGTCCGATCTCATCTTGTCAGACTCAAATGGCAGTTTTAAAACAGATCAACATTAACAACAGTTAGAAGTTTTGGACATCTGCTCACTAGTTTAAATCTCGGTCTTCAAGATATCGGTATTCAAATGTGAAACCTTCTTTTTTCCGCTGATTCCATTTTTCATAGTCAAAGTAGATATATGTGCCCTGAAAAAGAACAGAAAATTTCATAAATAATATGTCTAGAGAAGAAATTAAAAGTGTTCAAATTAAGTCACTGAAATCAATTTATCTATCATAACCAATTTTATATAATATCAGATTTACAAACTCAATGCAAGACAATTGTATTCCAAGCTTGACGTCTGACAAATATGGATACAAGAATATAACAACTTGAATACGCTTTCTCATTTGAAATATATGGTGGCCACAAATATGATCTTGCTAACAAAGTGGAATAATAAATTTAAGTTCTATTGAGTTCAGAGCTCTACAATGCGACCAAAACACTCGCATTTGTGAGTTACTTTTGTAAAATGCAAATAAAAATTATGTATTGATAGCCAGACGGCGAATTGATATTTCCAGAACATTTTGTTCCCTCACCGATCGTATTTTTCAATTTAAATTCCGACGTTGATTATCTGGTCTTTAAAAGCACACAATTGACTCAGATATAAAAGTTTCAAATCACATACTTTTAACGCTTGCAAGTGACCATGATGAGCAAAAGACAAAACCTTCATACAAAATATTTTGCTAAAAATAAACTGTTTGAATCAAGTGATATGAAGCTGGAATGTCTGATGCAACATCGACAGAAGTATGAAGCCAAAATAGTGATGAAGGTTCAGGTTCTAAAGCGTTCTGAAGCTAAAATGCGATGTCTGGAAGTCAGAGTTTTTGTGGCTCATTTATGATTCCAGTAACAATGTGATGCATGTGATGTTTGGAGAAAGGCAGGCCAAGATATTGCCAGCGAAACCGAATTTGTTACCAGAAAGAAAAAAATTAAATGTGAAAGTCTTGTTTATTAAATAAAAGTCTGAAATATGGAAAATGTTTCAATATGGTATCAGCAAAACCCATTCCTCAACTAAGCATCTTTTGTCTCAGGACATTAATAATTATCCATGAATAAATACATATTGAAGTTGCATAGTACGAATTGGTATCTTTATTAATCTGTCGAGTAACTTTTTTTGTTGGCGAGTAAAAAATGTTTCCTTACTAGCCAGGGCTAGTGGGGGCTGGTATGAATTGTAGAACCCTGTCCATAGACAATCTAATTAAAATTAGATCTTTAATTGCACCCTCCCCCCCCATTACAGTCTTCGAAATTAGTTGGTGGTCCGGTGCCCGAGGCCAGTAAAATCTGTCTCAGGCTTGTAAAAATCCCAAAACTAGAAGTCCGCCTGGCTTGTGCATTTTTTTTTGTCTGAGAAGAGGTAAGTATTTTTGTTTCAGCTGTTGAAAGTTTTGTGAAGTTGCTGTTTCAATTATTTTTTAAATGGAGATTTACAATTTTTCCCTCTCGAGAAAGGAAAATTTGCAGTCGTAAATATCTCCATGTTTTGGAGAACCGCAGTCCCGAGTCATCCGATAGAGAGGTTCCGAAAGATTTACTTGGTCTTTGAAAAGTTTGATGACACATGCAATTTTTGTTGATGATATAAACATCCGACTTGACATTGAATAATTATTTTAACTAGGACAAACATTGGTTATGGCTTTTTCCATAAAATTTACCGAAGGTGTCTGCCCAGGTAAAAAGCTGCAGACGCTAAAGAGATCAACAGAAGAAATTGATGATGCCAGTGCAGCGGTATTAACAAAAGGACTATTAAATATCAAACCAGCTGGATGAAGGATTGTCCCTGTTTATTTCATGACGAGGAAACAGACAGATAGATTGAATTTTTACAGTAGTGTCACATATGTTCGTGGACATAGATTATTCAACCTGAATGTGGTAAAACTAGAAACCTGGAAATTGTCTTCAATGGCTACATTGTTTCTATTAAACTTCATTAAAATAATAAAGTTGTTTTGATTATAAGAGCTTTGTCGTTCACTAGTAGTAGTTGTGAGCTTTGTTTTTGTGCATACAAATCAGCAAAACATGTGAAGTAGGTCACAAAATTTCGTGGAAATAGTTTGCTCCAAAATTAACTTAAAAAGGCAAGTAGCAGTATGGAAGCCCAATGGTGACCACAAAATTATGATTTACTATAAGTATATTTTTTAAGCTTTTCACATTCATTTTAACTGATCATATTGCTTTAAATGATACCTGGAAGATATAAATGAAATACACATATAATTCATTGCATTTTTTAATACTATAATAATTGTATAATCTAATTTTATACACTTCCCTATCTCTTTATTCAAGATAGTGCTTCAATTCATATTTTGAATTATACCTGTGTACATGAAACCAACTTACACATTTTATTTTCTTCTTTGATGAACACTGCTTAAAAACTCCAAAAACATAAGATTATGGCACTCATTGTGTTTCCAATTTTTTTTTAAATTTTGACAGAGAATCTCCAAGAAAGTCACATGACTTTGTTTACCAGAAAATGGAGAAGCCATACGACAATTGGATTTGGGATTGCAGCTTGGGGTCAAATATATTCAGGCCGGTGTAAATTGCAAGAATTAGGGAATAAGAAAAATTCGCCATTTTGTAAAACATTTAATTAAAGAATAAATCTGATCCTGCTAGAAATGACCAGATTCATATTGCAGGTTATTGCGTACTAGAGAAATCCTCAAGTTGCTAAAACATATAAGTGATGACATCAGACAACAAAGCACATGCAGGATATTTACTTTTCCCCGAATGTGTGTGGCTAGAGGGATAAATAGTGTTTGAAATAATAAAAAAAAAACAATGAAAGAAGAATAACAAACAGAAGCTCACCCTCAAATTTGTAAAAATTTCTATTTTTTTTTCGGGCCAGCAAAATAAAACTTGGGCTTGTGGATTTTCACGATTTACTGGCCCGGTTGGCTTGTGGTCTGAAAAGTTTTTCGTGAAGACTGCCATTATCTGATGTCACGATCGGATATTGTCAATCAATTCAAGACTTCAGCAAATACATGGCTAAAACCTGACAATAATATTGGGACAAAGTCGTTCTAAGTTCTCATTCAACCCTGATCGTAAACGAATGAGAACGAAAAATCAGAAGATGATGAGACAGCACTATCATATCAGGCCTTTCAATAAGGGGCGGTACCAGGTACTTTTATCCACCTAAAATGGTCATTGGTACCTCCTGATTTTAAAGAGTGTTGTATTAGATATTCATGAAAAATGTTCAAATTTTAATAAAAAGTGCCGTCTGTATATAGTGAAGTACTGGTAGACTTGAAAAATATTGAAAGTCCTGTCATATTGGTTTTTTCTTCTTCATTTATTTACTTATTATGAATACAACAACTCATTAACATATGTATCTATGGAATAAATAAAGTATTACTATTTTACTAACCTGAAATGATTTTTTTTTTTTTTTTTTTTTTTTTTTATCAAACACGATGTCTTGAAGCATCATTTAATTGGAGGTAATCTTCTGGTCTCACAAACTTTGACACATTTAGAGTTTTACTATATCATACTATATTAGAATATGACATACACAAACATTAAATTACCTGTTCATAGTCTTCTGTGATAGTCTTTGGTTCTTCGTGCCGTTGAAACCACATCATGTATTTGGTATGAAATCTCCATGACTGTTTCTTCAAAGCTTTTGCTGCCAGGTATTGAGCTTTTGTACCCTGAAACATTCATGAAAGATGTATTTTATGTTCCAACAGATGCCATGTCCATTTAAATAATATGAAATTAAACAAATAAAGGGGTAAAAACATGCTTATTGTTAATGTTTATTGCAACTGACAATGATTTTAGTTGAGAGGTGATTGATCATTTTGCTGATATTGGTGGAAATCAAAGTCTCTAATTTAAAAGTGTTTATATACATGTATATATAATTCCTCAATAGATGATAATGTTTCAATGTTATAATGTTTACATCACTCAAGGTCTAGTTTGTTCCCCAATGTGATTTTTTTGCACTTGAAAAAAATAGGACATCTACAAATTGAGCTGAAAATTTTATAAAAGACTTTTTCAGACTAGTAGGTGATTAATACATGATGTTCAATACTAACATTAACAAGATGAACTGTGAGCTAATGCTCACCTATGATACCCCTGCTCTTTGGCAAACAGGAAGTAGAAATCTGACGGGTCCAAAAACGCTTCCCACAATATAGGGTACCTATATGAAGCTTGTGACCAAATATCAGATTTCTGCCATCAATAGTTGCTAAGAAAAATGCGACGAAAAATGAGCATATATGTTCAATGTGTATAAAAATCAACAAAGTCGGCAAACAGGAAGTAGGAATACGATGGGTTCAAAAACGCTTCCCACGATATGGGGTACTTATATGACGCTTGTGACCAAATATCAGATCTCTGTCATCAATAGTTGCTGAGAAAAATGTGCATATATGTTCAATGTGTATAAAAACCAACTAAGTCGGCAAACAGGAAGTAGGAATCTGATGGGTCCAAAAAACACTTCCCACGATATGGGGTACTTATATGACCAAATATCAGATCTCTGTCATCAATAGTTGCTGAGAAAAATGTGACGAAAAATGTGCATATATGTTCAATGTGTATAAAGACCAACTAAGTCGGCAAACAGGAAGTAGGAATCTGATGGATCCAAAAACGCTACCCACAATATGGTATACCTATATGATGCTTGTGACCAAATATCAGATTTCTGCCATCAATAGTTGCTGAGAAAAATGTGCATATATGTTCAATGTGTATAAAAACCAACTAAGTCGGCAAACAGGAAGTAGGAATCTGATGGGTCCAAAAACGCTTCCCACGATATGGGGTACTTATATGACGCTTGTGACCAAATATCAGGTCTCTGTCATCAATAGTTACTGAGAAAAATGTGACGAAAAATGTGCATATATGTTCAATGTATATAAAGACCAACTAAGTCGGCAAACAGGAAGTAGGAATTTGACGGATCCAAAAACGCTACCCACAATATGGTATACCTATATAATGTTTGTGACCAAATATCAGATTTCTGCCATCAACAGTTACTGAGAAAAATATCTTGGAGGGATGGACAGACGGACAGAGGTAAAACAGTATACCCCCCCTCCCTCTTCGGGGAGCGGGGGTATAAAAAGCTATATATAGACTGAACCTTCGTTTTAGGTGTCATCATCTTCAGAATGCATTTGTAAAATAATGTACTGAAATTCTTTTAATTGTGGACATTTAAATACACTGTTGTGACCTCTGGTAAGAAGTCTGCCATCTAAAAGAGGAGTATTTCAAGAAAGGAACTGCAATGAAACCTGTTAAATTAAGTCCTCACTAGAAACCAAAGTCAGTTTGAAATCTGTGCATATGATAACAATTTAATCTGAAAACATGTCTATTGTTTTTGCTTTTTACTAGTTCCACTAATCCATGACACTCACATTTCATTAATATGCTATAATGCAATTTATTTTAAATTACTTAATTTCATGGTACATACATATCACATTGTCTGTGACATCAAATGTTGAAATATATATTCCTTGAAAAAATCAATTGCCATGTTATTTCGAAATATCTTTTCATAATTATTTTCATATATCTATTGCTAATCAACATAAGAATTGCATCCGAGTTAAGGAGACACATATATCAGTTTTTTTTTATACGAATCCTGAAATTTGAATGTGTATTATTAATTTCTTACCTCCATATAATAGAAAATAAAAAACAATGTTTCCGTTGATAATCGTTGAAAATAATCCACTGAGTCTGCATGAGGAGGTGGAAGTTGAGGGTAAAATGTCGGCGTAGGGAACGGATGACGGGGAAGATAATGTCTGAAAAATAACAGTTGCAATGCTTACTTGTAAATCTTATCTTTTAACATATTACACATTTTGGTTTTTGCTTTCCTAATAGTTAATATGTAAACTATAATATAACACTATTACATAAAAATAACTATTATTTAAGGTGTTTGATCTTTTTACACCTATTCTATATGGCGATTGAAAGTTCAACCACAGGTAGAATGCAAGAAAATAACATACACTGAAGAAAACATATGATACCTTAGCCTGTATCACTCATCAGTTCATGGACAGTTAGCGTTCAATCAAGACTACTTTTTAGAATCAGAGTCTCACCTCCCTTATATACCGACAGACAATGCAGAGCTCCAGATAAGCTGCATATTTGCGTTTTTTACGCTGTGAAAACGAGTAAAAACGCATGTATTATCAGATCAGAGTGTACATTTACGCATACATATTGCTGTGTAAGCAAACTTTCCAAATTCGGAGCGTACTTGTACGCTGTTGACAATAATACATCGTGTACATAAACAATACATTTTGGACTTTGAGAAATTCCCCGTAATTACTTCTCTTTATACTTTTCGAAAGAGAAAGTGTATACATCCGAGGGGTACCGAATGTTTGCCTTATGTCAAAAGAGATCTGATTGGATGTTTAGGATAAATCATCCAATCGCGGTCAATGTTACAAATAAATGCGGTTTAGTTAAGAACTAAAACGAAAGTGAATTTGGCAACACGTTGTTCGTTGAAAATGAGCAAGAACATGAATAAGCGCGCTACGGAAAATGATATACTTTTTTAAAAGTTCCTGACAGTTTCATCTGTGTCTAGTGACAGTATAGTTAAAGGAATCATTGATGACATTATCAACACGGCTGTGAAAACTGCCGAAGTCGACGAGCAAAAAACAAAATATTTACAACATTTTATTAATAAACATGACACAATCGTGTCAAATTAAACAGAGATATACATTTCACTTGCATCCTGTGTTTATTGAATAACACTTGTGTCCAACATAATTTTAAAAGTGTACATGTAAGCAATCTTTTCTGAAGTAGAGAGTACAACAGTGCAAAGGAAATATGCAAATACCCATCATTTTCAAAAGTAGGGGGTAATTACCCTTTGGACTTGAAAATTATCTGGAACTCTGACAATGAATAAAAAAAATCTGAAAGTCCTTGTTAAGAGTGTTTTACTCCCAATGTTCTATTTATTATAAAAGTATCCATGTTGGTTGGTTGATGAAATCATCAGAAATATACCCTACTGATGACCAGAGCAGAGTTTGGTTCAAATTGAAGTGTTTTCAAAGAAGAAAATAGTATAATTTGCATATTCTACAAAATATATCCAAAATTACCAAATTTGTGAAACACGTTTGGACACAGATGTATGTTTCCACTGCAAATTGTGTGAATTTTTTTCACAAAATAAACTACATCAAAACAAGGCAATGATGTAATGACAGCATTCCCAACTCCCACATGTCTTATACTGAGCAGTTTTGATAGTGCAACTGTCTTTTAGTTAAGTTTATTTACATTATAACACTGTCTGTAAGAAATGATTATCAAGCCGCAAAACTATACCATAATTACTCTTAATTTTTTGATAAAAATTTACCCTGTCCAAAAGACATTATGACCTGCCAAACTATATTATCAACTACACATCATGGCCAATCGTCCTACCAAATATGAGAGCTATTGACCAATGACTTAGAGGAGTTGCATTCACAAATTAAAGTGGGACGGATGAAATTTTGCTTTATTGACTATGTAGGTGTTTTACCCTGATGTTTTATTTATAGTAACAGCAGCCAGTTTGGTCGTCAGATACAATATTGAAAGTACAAACCCTAATGATGACTCTGGCAAAGTTTGGTTCATATTATAAGTAGTATATATTAGTTTTAGAGAAGATCTTCAAATCATTTCTTGTTAAAATAGGTCATATTCCGCAAAAAATTGTCAAAATTACAAATTTCATGAAAAAAAATCAAAATATTAAACAACTCATTAGCATAAAACTGCATTATAAATTTCAGCTCATTTTAGGTTAAACTTAAGCAATTTTTAGTCAAAAGAAATTTCTATTTTTAGTAACTGTAGACATATTGGATGAAGGTCGGGTTGTCGGAAACAATTTGTGAGAGGACCATTCTGGTAAGGTGTGATTAAATTTGGCTCAGCAGTTTCAGATTTTTTTTATGATTTTGCCCACCAAAATCAGCCTAATTTGCATATTTTTGTCAAAAAACGACAAAAATGCAAATTATTTCGACAAAACCCATAACATACGCCATATCTTTCATTAAAATGGACATATTCTTTAAATTTCAGCCATTTCACAAAATTTCTATTTTTAGTAATGGTAGCCATCATGGATGGAGATCTGGGCTGTCAGATACAATTTTGACAGGAGACCCCCCCCCCCCAAGAACTATCCCAGCCTACTTTGAATTTAATTGACCAAGAGGTGTCATGGTAAAGGATTTTCAAATCAAATTTTGACTATTTTCAGATAATTGGATCATCGAATATAATTTTAAAAGTCAACACCCTAAGGATGATTCAGCACAATTTTGGTTGATGTTGCCCTAGTGGTTTCCGAGGAAATGATTTTTTAAGTAGTTTATGCCAGATCGACAGATGACAGGACACCAAGGGATAGCCCTTTGGTTCAAGTGAGCTAATAAAAACCAAATAAATATATAAAATTTATTAGAGATGTCTGGCGAAAAGTTGGGCTGTGGGTATAAATCCTACCAGATTTTTAGGCATACAACTTTTACATTTCAATCATTTTTTTTCGAACCCATTGGAATAATTGAAACCAAACTTGGAATGAATGCTACTGTAGGAAGTTTGTGTGCTCTTTTTTTTTGTTCAGACAGAAAATCCATCACAGAAGCAAGAAACCACAAAGTGCCAAAAAAAGTGTTTTTTTGTATATAAAACATTTATTTTCTAATCAAATTAGCAATAGAGGGTCAAATAAGGCCAATACCTAAAACTTAGAATTTTTACTTTAGTACAATTTTGATTTTCATTTCTTGTGAATTTTTTTTAGATCAATAGGCTTATATGGGGCAAATAGGGACTAATGTCACACAAATAAAAACTTTTTAATTTTCAAGTAAGATTGGTATGCTGTTTTCTCCACCAAATTCTTCAGAAAAATTCCAGTCTGCAGTATTCAAACTGATATGTTGCACCTCTAACCGTATTTGATACGAGGGGACAAAAAGGAATCAACATCAAAAATATTTGATTTTCATTTACAAATGATGTCTTAAAATAGGTTAAAGTTAAAATCATTTAGGATGCAAACTGTGCATAATTAACCAGATGAGTGATACAGGCTCATGCGAGTCTCTAGTTTAACTTAAGGGTCGAAGTTGTGTACCCAGATGAGTGATACAGGTTCATGCGAGTCTCTAGTTTAACTTAAGGGTCGAAGTTGTGTACCCAGATGAGTGATACAGGCTCATGTGAGCCTCTAGTTTAACTTAAGGGTCCAAGTTGTGTACCCAGATGAGTGATACAGGCTCATGTGAGCCTCTAGTTTAACTTAAGGGTCCAAGTTGTGTACCCAGATGAGTGATACAGGCTCATGTGAGCCTCTAGTTTAACTTAAGGGTCCAAGTTGTGTACCCAGATGAGTGATACAGGCTCATGTGAGCCTCTAGTTTAACTTAAGGGTCCAAGTTGTGTACCCAGATGAGTGATACAGGCTCATGTGAGCCTCTAGTTTAACTTAAGGGTCCAAGTTGTGTACCCAGATGAGTGATACAGGCTCATGTGAGCCTCTAGTTTAACTTAAGGGTCCAAGTTGTGTACCCAGATGAGTGATACAGGCTCATGTGAGCCTCTAGTTTAACTTAAGGGTCCAAGTTGTGTACCCAGATGAGTGATACAGGCTCATGTGAGCCTCTAGTTTAACTTAAGGGTCCAAGTTGTGTACCCAGATGAGTGATACAGGCTCATGTGAGCCTCTAGTTTAACTTAAGGGTCCAAGTTGTGTACCCAGATGAGTGATACAGGCTTATGTGAGCCTCTAGTTTAACTTAAGGGTCCAAGTTGTGTACCCAGATGAGTGATACAGGCTCATGTGAGCCTCTAGTTTAACTTAAGGGTCCAAGTTGTGTACCCAGATGAGTGATACAGGCTCATGTGAGTCTCTAGTTTAACTTAAGGGTCCAAGTTGTGTACCCAGATGAGTGATACAGGCTCATGTGAGTCTCTAGTTTAACTTAAGGGTCGAAGTTGTGTACCCAGATGAGTGATACAGGCTCATGTGAGCCTCTAGTTTAACTTAAGGGTCCAAGTTGTGTACCCAGATGAGTGATACAGGCTCATGTGAGCCTCTAGTTTAACTTAAGGGTCCAAGTTGTGTACCCAGATGAGTGATACAGGCTCATGTGAGCCTCTAGTTTAACTTAAGGGTCCAAGTTGTGTACCCAGATGAGTGATACAGGCTCATGTGAGCCTCTAGTTTAACTTAAGGGTCCAAGTTGTGTACCCAGATGAGTGATACAGGCTCATGTGAGCCTCTAGTTTAACTTAAGGGTCCAAGTTGTGTACCCAGATGAGTGATACAGGCTCATGTGAGCCTCTAGTTTAACTTAAGGGTCCAAGTTGTGTACCCAGATGAGTGATACAGGCTTATGTGAGTCTCTAGTTTAACTTAAGGGTCCAAGTTGTGTACCCAGATGAGTGATACAGGCACATGTGAGTCTCTAGTTTAACTTAAGGGTCCAAGTTGTGTACCCAGATGAGTGATACAGGCTCATGTGAGCCTCTAGTTTAACTTAAGGGTCCAAGTTGTGTACCCAGATGAGTGATACAGGCTCATGTGAGCCTCTAGTTTAACTTAAGGGTCCAAGTGGTGACTGATTAAAACTAGACTCAGTGGGCTGAGCCTGTGTCGCTCACCTTTCATTCTGCTTTGAGGAAACTTAATACAGAACCTTCCATACATGTAGATGCTTCCTACCAAGTTTCGGTTCATATGGCTAAGCAGTTTCAAAGGAGAAGATTTAAAAAAAATCGACCAATCAGAAACAAGAATTGCATGTGGTGGCCATGTTTGCTAACCGATCGGGACGAAATGAGCAATCTTCATAGAGGACATTCCATAGATGCTTCCTACCAAGTTTCGGTAGTAGCCATGTTTGCTAACCGATCGGGACGAAATGAGCAATCTTCATAGAGGACATTCCATAGATGATTCCTACCAAGTTTCGGTGGTAGCCATGTTTGCTAACCGATCGGGACGAAATGAGCAATCTTTATAGAGGACATTCCATAGATGCTTCCTACCAAGTTTCGGTTCATTTGGTCAAGTCGTTTCAGAGGAGACAGGCCTCGACAATAACGTTTGTCCGATTGTCTGGGACAAGTGGAAACGTCCGTTGGACAAGTCAAATTTGTTGGTCACTTGTCCGTCGGGACAAGTAAAAAAAAAACCCATACAGAAATACCCTAAAGGATCATCGTAACTTTTCTTGCAAATGCGAGTTTGGTCAATAATTTTACTTAATTTCACATTAAATAGTTCCAAAATCTGTTTTTTTTCATTGCCGATAACGTATATGCAAATTAGGTACATGCAAATTAGATACTGGTTATATTTTCTCGATACTACGCATGGTAGACATAGGTTGACTTTCCCTCTAGTCGATATTTGCATGATCTACTGACAACATCTCACTCCCAAAAGTACATGTTTACAAAGTCCCTACCTGTTACTAGTTAATAATAATTAGATTTTTCATATTAAAGGAAGTCACGACTCACGATTAGCATTATATGTGAACCGCCATTTTTTTTTAAAGGGATTATTCATTATTGCTGTTTTGTTTGTTGTTTTTTTTTTTGACGGTTTATTTCTTATTTATATCAAATATTTAAAATTGTTTACTTTAGAAAAAAACATTTTAATCTTTCACTTTTATAAATAAACATCGTGTTTTTGAATTATGAAGTACTGGTTCCCAGCATATATATTTCTGTCAACATTTGTTTTAATGTGTGGTAACAGATCAAAGTAAACACAAACTGATTGTGTGATTAGGCTATTTATAGCTATCGGCGAGTGATTTAAGTTGAAAACGTTTTGTCAGTAAATTTCATTCTTTAATTGTAATTACGATAACAATTAAGAAAACAATAGCTGTTGAAAAAAAGTAAAAAAAAGTCGATCATTTAATCAAGGATATACTTGATTTAATATAATTATTCTTTTGTTTCTCTCTAGACTCTAAATTTCACCCACAAAAGACGGAAATATTTAAAGATAATTTTAACACATTTTTTTTATTTCATTGTATCCTTTCCATGCATTTGTCCTCCACACGAACAGGTTTAAAAGTTGATGTGGATAATATACCCAAACTCTCGGATTTTGGGAGCAAATATCATAACCTCTATATAAAGACTCCCTGTCTTGTACGACCTTTTTCAGAATTCCCTTCAATGGTCACTATAGACAAGTTTGACTATATATATAACACATTGCTTAAGGAGTAAATTCCGGAATACCTCAGTCCTGGGTGGTCACTGGATCTATAGATCATGCTTTCAAATTTTGTTTAAAATACCAGGGTACTAATTATTTTATAGTCTTTTAGAACATTTTCAAGAATTTCATGAAAAGCCTATGTCTTGTTTCTACCAAACAACTAAAACTCTTTCATTTTTTTCTATCTTTGGGTAAAAAATTTTGGACAAGTGATGTTTTAATTCAGACAAGTCAATCTAGAAAGTTACTAGCCCAAAGGGACAAGTTTGAAAAAAAGTTATTGTAGAGGCCTGGGAGAAGATTTTAAAAAATCGGCCCATCAGAAACAAGAATTGCCTGTGGCAGCCATGTTTGGTAATGGATCATAACAAAATGTGCACTATTTAGAGAGGACCTTCCATAGATACTTCCTACCATGTTTCAGTTCATTTGGCTGAGGGTTTTCAGAGGAGAAGATTAAAATGTGAAAAGTAAATGGATGACAGATGATGGACACCAAGTTTTGGCAAAAGCTCATATTACCTTTGGCAAGGTTTGCTAAAAAAAATATTAAAATGTGAATACCTACTTGTAATATATAGAATAAACATGTTACACTATATCAGCATTAGTTAATTTCTAAGGGAGATAACATCAAGAATTATCTTTCTTTAAGCAGTTCAGGCAAGAGTTATCTTCCTTTTAACAGAGAAGATTTTTTTAGAAATCAACCAATCAGAAACAAGAATTGCCTGTGGCGGCCATGTTTAATAATGGATTGGGATGAAATGAGCAATCTTTATAGAGGACCTTCCATAGATGCTTCCTACCAAATTTCAGATCAATTGGCTTTGCGGTTTAAAATGTGAAAAGTTAGCGGACGACGGATGCCAAGTGCAAAAGCTCACATTGCCTTTGGCAAGGTGAGCTAAAAAGATTAAAAGACAATGATAAGTGATGTAAACTAATAAATAAAATGTCAGCTTTATCTCAATAAGTGATAAGGTTTAAGTAAACAATCGTGCCTTCATACTAATCAATTCTTGACACCCAATACCATTTCGTCTATTTCTTAAAAATTATTTAAGTGTCAATAAACTGTGGTCATATCAACTGTTCTAGTTCAGCTTTCTTTACATGAAGCCATCCATAAACATTTTCTGGTTTGCTGTAATATGCCAAAACCACCAAAACTGTCCCTTCTCCCCCCCCCCCCCTAAAAATATCGGCAATTCTAAGAAAATTTCTTGTTACTATTCTTAGGCAGTTTTTAATTTGCATTAAAGAAAGTCTTTTTTTTAAGGTACTGAGAATTAATTATAATTTTGCCGATAGTATCAAACCATGAAATTAAGATTTCAATTTCAATGAATATTTGTTTATATTCGAACAAAAACGACTAGCGGGAAGACATTTATAAACATTTGAATCACAAAAATTAAATAATATATATAGGGGGGTGTTTTGATAATGATTTATTTTGGAAAAAAGTGGAGCGCTTTGGTAAAAAGTGGGGATGTTTTGACATGAATTCATACTTCAGCCATGTCCGTTCCCTTTTCTAGATTTCTAGTAATTTTCTATCCATTATCTCCTTGTACCCCCTTTTTTAAAATGTTTTACCGCTCACTTTCATTTCTGTGACCTACCGGCTAGGGCCCCGTCAAAATATTAAAATAAACAAGGACAACGCAAAGTGTGGTATATTCCCCCTTTGAACCGGTGACCTTGAAAATAACAATATTTGAAAATAACAACCTTGAAAATAACAATATTTGAAAATAACAACATTGAAAATAACAATATTTCAGTCCAATATCAAAACCATATTTCGTGAAGAAAAGTTCAAATGGTGAATTTCTATGTTTGAATGTGCATAACTGCACATTAGAATCTAAGGATGTACAAGTGCATAGTTTTGGGCATAACTCTAGAAAAACTCAATGGACCGGGATATGGTACTAATGTGCACATCTTCATATTAGGATCTTGCAATATACTAAATTTCACAAACATCTCATTAAGCATGTGGGAGGAGTTGTGATGACAAAGTGCATGGTGAATTGTATCAAATTTCCAAGTCCAAACGGGCAAAACTCTGGAAAAAGCCAATGGACCAGGATATACTACTAATGTGCACATCTTCATATTAGGTTCTCGCAATTTCACAAACATCTCATTAAGCATGTGGGAGGAGTTGTGATGACAAAGCGCATGGTGAATTGTCTCAAAATTTCTAAGTCCAAAAAAGCTTAACAGGGGTAAACCTCAATGGACTGGGATATCCTACTAATGTGCACATCTTCATATTAGGATCTTGCAATGTACAAAGTTTCATGAACTTCTGATTAATCATGTAGGAGAATTTGCAATGACAAAGTGCATACTGAATTGTCCCAAAAATTTGACCTGGTGACCTTGAAAATCAATATGGTTCCAGATTCTCTTAAGGACTAAGTATGTACCAAGTTTGGTCAAAATCCATTGAAGGATGTTGATTCTAGAGTGTTCACAAGGATGTTACGGAAGGACGGACGGTAGCATTACTATATCCCTTCGTAACTTCGTTGGCGAGGGGATACATAGGTTTTTATTATTTTTTATACCAGAAGTTAAACAATATGGACGGAGTTAAGCAACAAGACAATATGCCCCAAAATGACTCAACCTTGGGTTTTAAATGAATAAATTTCAAATCGCACAAAATATTGTGTAGTCATATATTCATGATTATCATACTTATATTATGTTCACTAGTCTGTGAACATAATTTGTAATTGGAATCTAAAAAAAAAATGATGTCAGCTTTGTTCCGGTCTGAGTTTTACACAAGGATGAAAAGATTTTGGGACGAACACATATCTATTTACCGCATGTGCAAACTGCTATTTACGATTCTGAGGTAAAGTTATTTTTAAAATAGGGAATATCCAGTCAACAACTTGGTCGTGACTGAACGAAATCATTTGTTCGATTTTATGTGATAATTCAGCAACTGACGTGAACATTAATTTTTTTTATGAAAAATATTCCGCAAGCCAATCGGACTTGTGGTTTAGAAATTTCCACTGGCCAGACAAAAAATTCACTGGCCACGGGTCATCGGACCACCGCTAATTTCGAACACTGCTTACTAATAATTAGGTTGTGTTAAAGTACAACAAACCAATATTTATTAAGAATGGCCCGACTCAAAAGATTAAACGGTTACTGATGATTTACAACACAAACTTTCTATAATACCAGTATCTTGGGGGTTTTGTTTGTGTGCAACACTGGTTATGTTTCTTTCTTAATGGTTGCTCATTCTTCAAATATAATTTGAGCTTTTGTATCTTTTGTAATTATTTCCTAAACTAGGTTAAAATGACAATTCACCTGATCCTTTCTGAATCTGAGGGATGTGGCAGATGATGATATGCAGCCTCCAACATTGTTAATTGATAAAAATGTTCTCGACTTAATGGCACTGGCCCTAAAGGGGCTACACCGAGAAGAGGATTCAATCGTATTGTGGTTGTCTGTGATTGTTGGTCTGTCGGCGATGGTGAGGTGGGTGGAGGTGGCGCTATCGACGTTATCACTGAATTGTTAAACAGCACTGAAAATGCAGAGAATATTTACTTTAAATTTACATTATATAAGATTATTGTCTCTTTCAATATCATAAATCAAGTTACTTATTATACATGTTATATACATTATACTGTTTATAAAAGATACTACATTGAATGCCGTGATAAGTAAACAAATAAAATCTCTGTAAATTAAACCTAATACAAAGTTAAAAGACTGAAACACTCATTCATTTTCTTTTACCAGGAACACTATATCACTGAATAAATCTACTCGTATCAATCAGAATGACTTTTTCACGGCTTACCCTTAGTAATTTAGAAATAGGATATAAATTAGTTATTATTTTACTTGACTCTTATTTTGAATTACATTCCAAGTAATATTCCTTAGTTTTTCTTTTCATGTTTTATTTCTTCTCTCTATTCATCTCTTCATATTTACATGACTATTTTCCTCGATACAAACTGCTGTCATCTTACCCCTTGAATCTGTTGATATTGACACTGTTTCTATTGACGACGAAGAAGGAGGAATCTGATTTTCTAAACCCGCATTAACTACTGCTTGTTGTGCTATGGACTTTAAAGAGGACATGGATTCTGAATTTAACTCTGTACTCTGAAAGAATAAAATTAAATATGCGAAACATGGAGAAAATAGACTAAAAAAAAGTTCTGTCATATTGTATTCAAAGTAAAACATCACCACCGGACCTTCAACAATCTTAAAATGATTGAAACCTAATATTGATTATCATATGACAATTACATATATGTAATTCTTTAGTGCATATTCCACTGCATTCAACAACTTGGTGGTTTATGTTGGTCCCTTTAAGTCCTGTCATATCTCAGATATGGTCAGTTTGAATATTGCTGACTGGAATTTTTTGGTGGAATTTGGTGTATAAAACAAAATAGATTGGAGATTCTGTGACATTATAGCCTCAACGTTTTAGTCTTTGATAAAGTAGATTTCAAAATACATATAATCGCATTGGTGGTGTAATGGTTAGCGTGCTCGATTCAAGTGCAATATATCATGGGTTCGAGCCCTTATCTGGTCAAACCAAAGACTATAAAATTGGTATTTGTTGGTTCTCCGTTAAGCACACAGCATTAAGGAGAAAGAGCAAAGACGGGTTGGCTCGGAATCAAGATAATGTGTTACAGTGAGGGGATGTGTCTATCCGTGGACTGTTGTTTCAGTGAGCTAGCACTATATAAAAAAATCCAACTAAGTGTGTTGGTCTAGTACAAAGAGCACCACATCATCATCAAATTAACTTGTTCCCACCATGAAATAGCTAAAAAATTGCTTAGTTGGCATTAAACAACAATCACTCACTCATTCAAAATACATATTTAAAATCAGCTTAAAAAAATGAGCAGATTTTAAGATGCAGCTCGCAACCATATTTTAGTATATATGTGTAAACTTACAAGTCCTCCTTGTCATGCAAGTGGGTGACATTTAATAAATAACATTGTTCATCACATACCTACAGTAAAACCCCATTATATTACATAACATAATAAATAAAACACCTTTCCCATAGTTGTGTTATCTTAGAACTATGTCAATGCTGAATAAAAATGAGACTGTTGAATTTTACAAGAAAAGGCTAAATGTTACGGAAACAAAATGAGTATTATATATATATATATATATATCCTACATTTTGGTTATTTAAATGGATGGATTACAAGCTTCAAATGTGTTCCTTAATTCATTTTGGTCTACATTTTCAACCAAAAACTAAGATTTCCCCCCAAAACCCTTGCTTCAAATATTTCCATGTAAGAACCCATCCAAGATAGTGATAACAAGATATGATTATAATATAACGATTATGTAGTCTCCCAAACCGGCCACTGACAACCGGTTTAAAAAATAAATTAAAAGCTACCTTTGAAATCAAACAATGTTGAATTTTTGCGGTATTGTGGTGGCCATTTTGAAAATGGAGACTGGTAGAAATTTTTCGATGTCAGGAATTAATTCAGGACGTTGAAATCGAACAATGTTGAATTTGTGCGGTATTGTGGTGGCCATTTTGAAAATGGCGACCAGTAGAAATTTTTCGATGTCAGGAATCAATTCGGGACATCATAATCTACCCACATATGAAATGTCGTTGAAATCGGACAATGTTGAATTTGTGCGGTATTGTGGTGGCCATTTTGAAAATGGTGACTGGTAGAAATTTTTCAATGTCGGGACATCATTCTCTACCCACATATCAAATTTTGATGATATCGGACAATGTTGAATTTTTGCGGTGGTCATTTTGAAAAAGGCAAGCGGTAGAAATTTTTCAATGTCGGGACATCATTATCTACCCACATATCAAATTTTGATGATATCGGACAATGTTGAATTTTTACCGCCCATACTTTATGCCATGTTTTGGCAGCCATTTTGAAAATGGCAGACATCTCGAAAATTTTGAAAATGTAGAATCGCTCCTCTAATGGTGACCTATCACTATGTCAAATTTTATGTCTCTATCATTATCCATTTAGAACTTATGTACGAAATTTCAACTTTCCCATAGGATTCTATAGTAACCCCCACCCCCTTTGAACCCCTCAAAATATGACTTTGACCCCCTTTACCACAAAGCTGAAAACTTTAGGAAACATATATCTATAACTCCACCAAGTTTCATGAAATTCTGTCCTGTAGTTCCTGAGATCTGCCGTGGACAAGTTTATGTGCCAAAGAAAGAAAGGAGAATAAAGAGAATAATAATAAGAAACGGAGCAAAAACAATAAGTCTCCCAAACTTTGCTTGGGAGACTTAATTAATAATTACAAGCCACATGCAAAAAATTATTCAAATCTATCCATGTTTACTGAAGTTATCACGTAAACAAGACAATTTTCAAAATCGGTGATTTTTCAACCAAAAACTAAGATTTTCCCCCCAAAACCCTTGCTTCAAATATTTTCATGTTAGAACCCATCCAAGATAATGATAATTACAAGCCACATGCAAAAAATCATTCAAATCTATCCATGTTTACTAAAGTTATCGCATCTTGACACAATTCTCAATATTGGTGATTTTTCAACCAAAAATGAAGATTTTCCCCAAAAACCCTTACTTCAAATATTCCCATATTAAAATGCATCCAAGATAATGATAATTACAAGCCACATGCAAAAAATTATTCAAATATATCCATGCTTACTAAAGTTATTGCACAAACAAGACACAATACTGGCGATTTTTCAACCAAAAACTAAGATTTCCCCCCAAAACCCTTGCTTCAAATATTTCCATATTATAACCCATCCAAGATAATGATAATTACAAGCCACAAGCAAAAAATTATTCAAATCTATACATATTTACTCAAGTTATCGCGTAAACAAGAAAGTGTGACGGACGGACAGACGACCGCTATTACTATAACTCCTTACCGCTATCGCGGAGGGATAACAATAAGATAGTAAACAAAATGCTATAATAAAGAGGTAATTAAACAAGAATCTTCTAATTTGATGTGGAATTTCCTAAAAGACTTGACATGCATCTATAAATAGATTAGAACAACAAAAATAAGTAACAACTTAATACTAAATAGTGCTAATAAGCAGTGTAGGTGGTGTGCTCCTAACAAAAATTCCTTTTTTTTCATATCAATTTTAAATTGTTTAAGGTCATTTAACTTTCAGTTTAAAATTTAAACAGTGGAGGTAAATGAATTTGTTAATAAGCAGTAAGCACACAAAGTCCCTGGAACCATTGAATTATTGTCAAATATATTACCAATGAATCTCTGGCTGGTCTATACCATGTTAGCTACAACAAACAAATGTAACATATTATTTCTTATCATTGATTATCGTGATTGAATTATATGTAAATACTGGTGTCTTCTCAATTCTGAATTAAATACTGGACACTTGAGGGGTATTATTGTGATTGAATTATATATAAATACTGGGGTCTTCTCAATTCTGAATTAAATACTGGACACTTGAGGGGTATTATTGTGATTGAATTATATATAAATATTGGGGTCTTCTCAATTCTGAATTAAATACTGGACACTTGAGGGGTATTATTGTGATTGAATTATATATAAATACTGGGGTCTTCTCAATTCTGAATTAAATATAAACACCGAGATCTTCTTGATTCTGAATTAAATACTGGACACTGAGGGGTATTATGAGAGATCCTTGTAGGATAAAATTCTGATGGGCCCCAACCAAAGAGTCATAAGCCCCACTAGTGTATCTTTTATTCTTTTTTGTAACAAGATGAACTGTGAGCTAATGCTCACCTATGATACCCCCGCTCCTTCGCAAACAGGAAGTAGAAATCTGACGGGTCCAAAAACGCTTCCCACAATATGGGGTACCTATATGAAGCTTGTGACCAAATATCAGATTTCTGCCATCAATAGTTGCTGAGAAAAATGCGACGAAAAATGAGCATATATGTTCAATGTGTATAAAAATCAACAAAGTCGGCAAACAGGAAGCAGGAATCCAATGGGTTCAAAAACGCTTCCCACGATATGGGGTACCTATATGAAGCTTGTGACCAAATATCAGATTTCTGCCATCAATAGTTGCTGAGAAAAATGTGACGAAAAATGTGCATATATGTTCAATGTGTATAAAGACCAACTAAGTCGGCAAACAGGAAGTAGGAATGTGATGGGTCCAAAAACGCTTCCCACGATATGGGGTACCTATATGACGCTTGTGACCAATTATCAGATCTCTGTCATCAATAGTTGCTGAGAAAAATGTGACGAAAAATGTGCATATATGTTCAATGTGTATAAAAACCAACTAAGTCGACAAACAGGAAGTAGGAATCTGACGGGTCCAAAAACGCTACCCACAATATGGTATACCTATATGATGCTTGTGACCAAATATCAGATTTCTGTCATCAAGTTACTGAGAAAAATGCGACGAAAAATATCTTGGACGGACGGACAGAGGTAAAACAGTATACCCTCTTCCCCCTTCGGGGAGCGGGGGTATAAAAATGGTGAGTCTCAAATGCAAATGACGAGTCCAGGACTCACGAAGACGAGTTGCAAGTATCTTTGATTATTGTATGTGAATTACATACTGTACATGACAGGGTTTGATCCTCTTCTACACAATGGGTATGAATGTGTCTTAATTTACTTTGTAATGTAGTGAGAGGGTTAAGTCTTTATTTGGTCTGAATTGAATGGTATACACTGAATCTTGTTATTTCTGCATTTTGTTAATTATTTTTTTTTAATGAATAGCACAGCTAACAAGTTAGCAATCACTTTTGAACTAATAAAATACAGCGATGTTATTTCTTACTATAACAATATTTAAATAGAAGGGAATTCATTTAATAAAAGAATCCAGAATACAGGGGTTAAAAGATAATTCTTAACTTGAGAAGGAATTCTAATAAAACCAGCCCATTTAACTTCATTTTCACACCTATTTTTAATTTCTTACTAGGGCAAAGCTTAAATAAAATCCCAAAATATTTTTTTTTTATTTGAGAATATTAATTTAACAAATTAGAACCTCTACTGCTTAAACACTCAAAAGTTTTTTTTAAACCTGAAGTGTGCTAAAATAAATTTGCATTCAAATAGAGAATAAAACCAATATATGACTAAAATCACACAAAAATATGGATATAATATGACATAAGAAAAACTTACATTGATTAAAGAATTAAAATTCTAAATATTCCTGATAAACTTCACACATAAATAATCTCATGCAACGGCATAACTTAGAAAATCACAACCAATCAAATTACTTCTTAAAACTACAAAACATTTCTTGCCAAATTGAAACGATTTATTAAACCAGAATGAGGAAAAAGACACAACCTTCTTAACATGTTTAAAAGTGACCCAAAAATGTGGAATTGAAATAATGTAATTTAATTGGCTGTCCAAAAAAAAAAAAGTGATGCCATGCTGTATCTGTTGATTACTTACATTGACACTTTGAGGCTTCAATAATGGTATGCCAGCACTAGAAGGTCCGTTCATCACCAGTTTGACTTCTGGTTTAATACTACTACTATTAGTATTAGAGAAAGTACTAGCACTACTTGATCCAATAAATGAAACACTTGGTGAAACAGAAGATATATTATTCACTAGTAACGGTGAAGGAGCTCGTGGTATTGTAGAGTTCATTGAGACAGAGTTTGTTATTACTGGTGACATTGATGAGTTTGTTGGCATACTGATACTGCCAATACTCCCTATTCCTGAATGTTCTAAAGAATTTTGTAAATTCTTTATTTCTGTAATAGAGCAAAATGATTTTATATACACAACAATCAATATAATTAACTTATATATTAAAAACAAAACACATGTGTAGTGCTGATGAAGAATCTGGTACATATGTTTAAAGATTATGTTTGTAAAAACAAAACACATGTGTAGTGCTGATGAAGAATCTGGTACATATGTTTAAAGATTATGTTTGTAAAAACAAAACACATGTGTAGTGCTGATGAAGAATCTGGTACATATGTTTAAAGATTATGTTTGCAAAAACAAAACACATGTGTAGTGCTGATGAAGAATCTGGTACATATGTTTATGTGTAGTACTGATGAAGAATCTGGTACATATGTTTATGTGTAGTACTGATGAAGAATCTGGTACATATGTTTATGTGTAGTACTGATGAAGAATCTGGTACATATGTTTATGTGTAGTGCTGATGAAGAATCTGGTACATATGTTTATGTGTAGTACTGATGAAGAATCTGGTACATATGTTTATGTGTAGTACTGATGAAGAATCTGGTACATATGTTTATGTGTAGTGCTGATGAAGAATCTGGTACATATGTTTAAAGATAATTTTTTTAGTTTCATCGTTAAGCAATTTAAATTGATTGTTCATCTTGTATTCACTGTTTATGGTAATAAAGACAACTTTTTATGTTGACATAAAATTATTATACACTATATGTTAGGACTGTTCACAAAGCATTTCCATAGTAACATTGTCCATGTTTACATAAACACTATCATACCTTTTTCTTCTGTAAAATGATCCTTGTTGAATAAAGATTTTTTACATAAGAAGTACACTATTAAAAAAATCACAATATTGCCAACAAGAAAAACTGATAAGTTGTTCCTCCAAACCCTGCATATCTCCTAATTTTACATCTACAGTGAAACCTGTTTACACAGAACCTTCATGGAACTAGTTTTTCTGTTTGGAATAGACAGCCCAGACAGGTGTTTGGTTTATATTAGATCCTGGTTTATTCAGGGTTCAGTTTAGACAAGTTTCACTGTATATCTAAATCAGATAATCTTCTTCTATTATGTACTATCAATTACTTAGAAATTGAAAACTTAAATAATTGCTACATTTTGACAATAAAGAAGCTTCTGTACATGAAATTTTGTATAATGGTTTAATGAAATTATTAGAGATTTAAAAACGTACAAATGTATCCAAGCTGATGCTGCCACCATCAACAAACAATATAATATATAAATATTAACTTTAAAATGATGAAGATACAGGTGAACTTTCTACTGACTTCTATCCTGTACTGTTGAGTTCTATATTGACATATATTCTATGTAATCTTTTGTCTGCAGCTGACAGTGACAAGACAAAAATAATATGATCCCGAAAAAATTACTTATTTGGAAATCATAAATATGTCCCTTATATCTACAACCCCAATATCAGTCTTTAATAGAAAAATATATAAAAATAGTATTTATATATTTATATAAAGTATCTAATTTAGGTGACCTCTTGTTTTTTTTTCTTTGAAATTTGTACAATAACTTTACAACAGGCAACGTAACTTTGTCTGTGATTGCTGTAGTTAAAAGAATTCTAGTTGTCATCAGAACAGGCAACATAATTATATTAATAATTTTGTCTGTGATAGGAGTTGTCAAAAGAATTCTAGAAGTCCTTACAACATGCAACATCATTTGTCTGTGATTGGAGTCGAGTTCTGGTTGTAAGACAAGTTTTAAATAGGGAAATATAACATAAAGATTGGGTGGGTTATGGTGTTTTACACCACTTTCAACAATATTTCAGTTATATTATGGCAGTTATACCATAAAGAAGATCAATTTGTATGTGCTGTTGTGTTTTTTGTGTCAAAAACAAATGAAACAAGTAGTAGTAATAAATTAGTGTTTTCAACCTACTAGAGTGTTTATATTTGCAAACCCACCTCCAAAGCCTGTCATATGTATATGTGGCCTTCAATCTGAAAGCAAACCCAGTATGCAGAAGAGCATGCAAACACTTTTTTTTCTTTAATATTTTTTTTTAAAGATTTTAGATATTCTTTTTTGTACAGCAAATTAAATAATTTTGATGGGATAAATTAACCTATGGTTCCCCAGATCCTGTAATTGTTCTCTTGGAAAACAGATGGTTTCAGCATTTAGAAGAAGATTTTGTGCATGGACTTTTCCAGATATCAAGTTAATGCATTTATATAATGGTGGATGTACAACAAAAATCACATGATTGAATTAGCTCACATGGCCTTTGGTAAGGGAACATAAACATCATAGAGGATAATGAATAGAAAAAAAAAGAAATGACAATCAGGGCAAATTATACATTTAAACATCAATAAGGCATGCATTATTCCCAAATTTCTTTCCCGAACTATGAGACAAGTCTACTAGATAAGCCATAACAAACATGTTAAGTCAAAAGTCCATGTAATATAGGGCTAATCCCATTAAATCATACTTTCTACTCAATGAAGGCACTGTGAACAAGTCTTTCAAAATTTAAGTCTAAAGCAAGATTTTGAAGTAAATGTTTAATTCATCAGTATGGGCTGTACATTTGCCTTCTATGGATTGCAAAGTATGTTTAAATGGAATAGGTTTACAAATATTTTCAATGTTAATTTTCCCCCCCACTGTTAATTGTTTAAAGAAGATAGCTCACATCAGAAAGTAAAAACCAGAGGCTCTCAAGAGCCTGTATCGTTCACCTGGTTATAAAAAGAATCAATTGGTCCTATGTAAAAACTATGTCCTGCAGTGGTAGTCATCTTGGAATTCTGATCAACATAAAAAACACAAAGTTTGTAAAGGACCTTCCAATGATTGATGCACAGTTTAGGTTCAATCAGTACAATAGCTTCAGAGAAGAAAATATTTTTGTTTTTTCCCATATGGTCCTGTGTTAATACTATGACCTGTGGTGGCAGCCATCTTGGATTTCGGATCGGCAGAAAAAACCCAAACTTTTTAGAGAACCTTCAAATGATCATTCCTGGGCAGTTTGGCTTCAATTGTCCAAGTGGTTTCAGAGAAGAAGCGTTTTGAAACATTTTTCCCATAGGGTCCAATGTTAAACTAAGTCCTGCCGTAGCCGCCATTTTGAATTTCATATCGGAACAAAAACCTTCAAGTTTGTAGAGGACCATCCAATGAACATTCATGTACAGTTTGGCTTCAATCATATTTGTAGTTTCTGAAAAGAAGGCATTTGAACATTTTCCCATAGGGTCCAATGTTAATCTATGTCCTGCGGTGGCGGCCATCTTGGATTTCCGATCGGCATAAAAAACAGAAATTTGGTAAAGGACATTCCAATGATCATTCATTTACAGTTTGGGTTCAGTCAGTTCATTAGTTTCAGAGAAGAAGATCTTTGAAATTTCAGTCAATCAGAGCATATCATTGGCCCTGGCAGCCATGTTGAATACCCGACTGGAACGAAAAACAAAAATTTTGTAGAGGACCACCTAAGGAACATTCCTGCTAAGTTTGGTTCCAATTGGTTCAGTGATTTCGGAGAAGAAGCTTGAAATGTGAAAAGCTTACAGATGACGGACGACAGCAATAGTTCACATGAACCTTTGGTCCGGTTGAACTAAAAACTAGAGGCTCAGTGGGCTGAGCCTGTGTTGCTCATCTTTCATTCTGCTTTGAGGAAACTTAATACAGAACCTTCCATATGTGTAGATGCTTCCTACCAAGTTTCGGTTCATATGGATTAGCAGTTTCAAAGGAGAAGATTTTTTAGAAATCGATCAATCAGAAACAAGAATTGCATGTGGTGGCCATGTTTGCTAACCGATCGGGATGAAATGAGCAATCATCATAGAGGACATTCCATAGATGCTTCCTACCAAGTTTCAGTGGTAGCCATGTTTGTTAATCGATCGGGACGAAATGAGCAATATTCATTGATGACATTCCATAGATGCTTCCTACCAAGTTTCGGTTCATTTGGCCAAGCGATTTCAGAGGAGAAGATTTAAAAAAATCGGCCAATCAGAAACAAGAATTGCCTGTGGCGGCCATGTTTGGTAATGGATCATAACAAAATGTGCACTCTTTAGAGAGGACCTTCCATAGATGCTCACTACCAAATTTCAGTTCATTTGGCTGATGGTTTTCAGAGGAGAAGATTAAAATGTGAAAAGTAAACGGATGACAGATGATGGCAAAAGCTCATATTGCCTTTGGCAAGGTTTGCTAAAAAGAATATTAAAATGTGAATACCCACTTGTAATGGATAGAATAAACATGTTACACTATATCAACATTAGTTAATTTCTAAGGGAGATAATGGCAAGAGTTATCTTTCTTTTAACAGAGGAGAATTTTTTTAGAAATCAACCAATCAGAAACAAGAATTGCCCGTGACTGCCATGTTTGTTAACCGATCGGGACAAAATGAGCAATCTTTATAGAGGACCTTCCATAGATGCTTCCTACAAAGTTTCGGTTCATTTGGCCAAGCGGTTTAAGAGGAGATGATTTAAAAAAAATGACCAATCAGAAACAAGAATGGTCTGTGGTGGCCATGTTTGTTAATGGATCGGGACAAAATGTGCAATCTTTAGAGAGGATCACCCATAGATGCTTCCTACCAAATTTCGGTTCGTTTGGCCAAACGGTTTCAGAGGAGAAGAATTTAAAAAATCAGCCAATCAGAAACAAGTTGCCTGTGGTGGTCATGTTTGTTAACAGATCGGGACGAAATGAGCAATCTTTAGAGGACCTTCCATAGATGCTCCCTACCAAGTTTCAGTTCATTTGGCCAACAGATGACGGATGCTAAGTGATGGCAAAAGCTCACATTGCCTTTGGCAAAGCGAGTTAAAAAATTATGTGAAAAGTAGGACTTTCCTCGACCAATATTCCAATTCCCATGATAGCAGCAGAAGATTTGGGCAAGGAAAATATGACCGTTCTTACCCGCTTTATTAGTGAGGTCATTGAAAGGTAAAAGCTTCATGGCAGTTGAGTTACGCTGCCAGACAGAAGAAGTGTTGTAAAGCCGTGGAAAGGAAAAACCTAAAACATACAAGCAGTTCTAAACAATCTTAATGTTCATTTACATGTGTCATCATAACAATAAATGACAAAAATGCACATTTGAAAAAAAATTAACCTTTCATTCTTCACAATATATTTCTAGTAAACATTTGTATATGTAGCCATCACAGTCCATTGTGTATTAATTTATAAAATCAATAATTTCTGTAATGTTGATCTACTGAAATTATTTCTAAGTATCAGTTCTTTGAATACTAAAAACTAAAATGGTGTTCTCAGCTCTCAATAATTATTTTGTTTTTCTGACATACTACTATACACAAAAAACATAGGACTTTGTCATTTCCAATTTTTGGAAATCCTTAATCATGTGAGAATGGTGTATTAACTACACATAAATAATTTCATGATTTTGATTGATTTGTAAATACAAGTCTATTCACTAATACTGATTAATTGATTGATAGCAAAGTAGTGGGCCCCTTGTTGTAACATATTCTATATACTTCGACATTCTGAAGTCAATCCGGTTTAAATAATTCCACACAAAATAATATAATAACATTGCTTTCACATGCTTATAAAACATAAATAAGACTATTTGTTCTTCTCATGAAGAGTGTACTCCAGGCCGATTGTAATTACTCTGTGAATGTCATTTTAATTTATCAAGGCTGAGTGTAATTACTCTGTGAATGTCATTTTAATTTATCAAGGCTGAGTGTAATTACTCTGTGCATGTCATTTTAATTTATCAAGGCCGAGTGTAATTACTCTGTGAATGTCATTTTAATTTATCAAGGCCGAGTGTAATTACTCTGTGCATGTCATTTTAATTTATCAAGGCTGAGTGTAATTACTCTGTGCATGTCATTTTAATTTATCAAGGCTGAGAGGAAGGACATTTCGTCAGACTATCTCTACCAATAGACAGATATATTGTCAATAATGAAACAGTCTTAAAACTCCAAGTCAACATATAGCATCTTCTATTAAGCTACATTATAGGAGTGTCTACTTTAAAAGACAAATAAAACTTAAATAGCTTTGACACACAGTTCCTGTTCTAAGCTAGCTCAATAACTGGTATAAAAGGCTTTGTAGAAGAAATTTTATTTGTAAAAGAAATGCCTGGTTTTTATAAAGAATTGGGATACAGGATAGCTGCCACTTAAGACAACTGTAAATCAAGTTAAATAAAACGTGTGTATTGGTATATCTTCCAAAGTAATTTTTAGGTTTCAGTATTTCATTTATTGAGCAATAATTTTGTGTATTACCATCAGTACTTTCACATTTTAACAAAATGTTGGAACTTAAAATATATCATAAACAAGTACTAAACCAGATTTATATTTAAAATAAGCAACATATTATTCATCCTAGTTACAATACACAATGAGACATGCAATACCAATACACAATATTAACTGTAGTACTGTTTCTCATGCAAAATAATCTACTATTTAAAGTGTTGACTTCTTTCGAGAGAAAAAAATCATACAAGTCTTAAGATTTACATTATAGGCACTACAAGTTTTCATAAATAACAAGACGTAAATTGGGCCCCAAGAGCAATATTCAAAGAAAAAGAAAAATCCTAAACACAGACTTTCTTCTTCAAGCAGTTTTTGTCTTTTACTAAGAATATGTCTATAAAACCTTGAGTGACCCTAGTGACATTTATCAAACAGGTGGTATAATGTAGATTATGGTAGATATGTACCTGTCATACTTGGCTGTGAACTAGTTGTTGTTGAGTTCAATAATAACGGTGGTGGTGGAGTTGTTGTTACTGGATAATGATTGCTGTTTGTACTGTCATTTAAAGAATTCCTAAAGAAAACAAATTCAAATCATACTTCTTAATAAAGTATTAAGATTATACAAATTAAAGGAATTCAAAAATATACATTTATAAAGTTTTTTATTGTGAAAAACCAGTAAATACAGTACCGTATTTTACGGACGATAGGTCAATATTTTTTTCCCTCAACACGCTGGCTTCGACCTATCATCCACATCGACCTATACAAGGATGAAGTTAAAAAAATCTGGAATCCCTAAAAAAAAAATCTCGATAAAAATGACGATTTTGTTTACAGTATGTATACCTTTATTTTGCTGTAGGTTTTTTTTTCTGAATAAGATTGAAATCATCGATGTTCTTGGTGTTGTTTTTGTTTTAATTAAAGCAATAAAAGTATACTACTAACAGGGGGTGCAATTCCGGGTAAAAATGTTCAACATCCGAAAAAAATCAATATTCAACGATTGCAGTGTTAGGGAAAATCAGTTCAATATTGTATTGTATATTAAAATATATACTATAAAAAAATGTATGTTGAAAAAAAAAATCACAGGGTGGATCGTTTTACAATATAAAATTATTATCACAAAACATCAAAATATAGATATAAATAGCTTTTCAATCAAACACGAGCATGCGCACGACGTTGTAGTAAAAAATGGCGGTTGCATTACATCTCACAATAAACGTGGAGAAGAAGTTTTTTTATACTATATATAATAGAAAATAATTATCGATTTCGTTAAATTAGAATGTTCTACACTTGAATTGGTCAATTAGGAACAAATAAAATAATCACCATGAGATAATCAACACAGGTGAACATTGGTCGGCACTTAATTATCCTGATCAGCTGATTGAAAATTTACTGGACCGAGACGATCACATAATTTGTGTATCCTTTTATTTAATAAACACAGTTTAAAGGTATGTCAATAAAACTGCAAAAATTTTATTGTATGAACATCCGTTTACCATCTATTTTGACACCCACAGACGGCCTGATTTGAATGTCATCGATGTCTGGCTTTACAAACCAGACTCCTCATAAAAAACACACAACCAAAACATAAGATTAAAAACAAAATTTTATTTAATTTAACTTTCATAATTATTTCGTTTATGACACATAAGAATAGTATTCTTGAGCTAATACTTACAGATACTTACCGAAGAACATCGTTATAGGACAAATGCTTACCGATGTACAAAAAAAAAAACAACGTTCCATGTGACGATACTTACCCAAGTTATCATCGGCATCCTCAACCTATGGAATGCTTCGACCTATCTTAGTATTTCCCCAAAAATTTTGCCGAAAAGCAGCAATTCGACCTATAGTCCGTAAAATACGGTATATGTCTTATCAAATTGTTATGAAAAGGGATTGATAATTAACTTAAAGCTTTGTAAAATATTTCAGAAATGACATAATTCATGTAATGTAAGGGATGTAATTCAGAAGAAACTTTTAAAATTTAACTTTAAAATATTAACTACAATAAATTCAGCATACTTCATGTAAATGAAGGTGCAACACTCATTGCTATTTTCATCATTTACCCAGAAATAACTTGTGAAGGCATGGAAGCCATTTTGTATGTTTATATGATATAACCTGGTTTGGGCCAGTTTATGCTTAATAAATTGTGAAGTGGTTAATGAAAAGCGTAGATTGTTACAAACCAGGTTATACAAGTATAACTTGTTCAAAAATTGAAAATATTCCTTATAATTTAATTTTTACAACAAAATTTAATGATTCCTTGATTTTAATTATGATTATTTCATGGGACTATTTGAATTTGTCGTTGGTGAATTATATGGAAATAACTATTAAGGTGTAAAGATAAATTTTCTCTATATTGTCTGGGATTGTTCCATTAATATTCAGTGTTTCAGCTAGAATTTGAAATCTTCAGGACAATTGCCAGATTTATCAAAATTTCTTCAGGACATTTTTTTAATAATTAAACTAATTTTCAAAAATTTCTTCAGGACAATTTGAGAAATAGGTGGACAAATGTCCTAAGACCGGTGCATAGCTGAATCACTGAATATATACATGGTATTCTTACATGACTTCTGCGTGTGGGTCTCTAAAACATTCTTACGAAGTGTAAATAAAACATTTGTCTGATTGGTGTTTAATGCCAACTTTAGCAGTTTTTCAGCTATATCGTGGCGTTAAATACAACAGAAAAAGTACAATTCCTACTAGTATGGTTGGTAACCAGATAATGGTGCCAAAGTCCCATTTCTGGGTACAAGGTATTTTTAAATTAAACAGCCCTTAATTGACTCTGAAGGAATGAAACCAATTTTGCTACAAATATGAAAGATTTTGAATTATCTACCCTGTAAATAACTTTAATTAAAAAAAAAGTAGCTATTTTGTTAGGGCTTTTTAAGCAAAAAATATTCTGTAGGGTCGGAATGCCATTGATTTTTTTTTATCTAGGTGGAGGGCATAAAACGTATTTCCTTTCTGGAGGTTGTTGTCAAATTTCTATTTAATTAATCGCAGTTGTCGGTATTTTTACCATTTCGGTATATTAAAATGGACCTACTTGCCGGCAAGTCGTGTCACTGTGTTGTTCGTTAAACAATGTATAATATTCGGTTGTTTGTTCTGTGATTTCGCTTTTTTTGCGTGATTTTTAAACCAAATTGTCTCCCATTATCTTCCGAAATATTCCGAATGATATGTTATGCAAAAGATGGAGAAATACGAATGATGAACTGGTACCTGGTTCTTTTATTTTCGTTCCTGGGTTCCGAGATAAAAAGTAGCAGTCGAAAACGAAACGTGGTCAAATGCCGAAATGGACTAGATGAACATATTTGCCACTGATTAACAGCCGTGGGCCTGGGGGAATATGTTAAGGCGCTTAGAGGTATGTTTGTCAAACTAGGTATCACAGGAAAGGAATCGTCTGCTTTCGGCGGTTCAGCTATTTTGTTAGTTACTAATTTAGAATTATATATCCTGTACATAACTTTGAAGGCGTGGCAGCTATTTTGTTACTAATTTAGAATTATATATCCTGTACATAACTTTGAAGGCGTGGTAGCTATTTTGTTACTATTACTAATTTAGAATTATATATCCTGTACATAACTTTGAAGGCGTAGTAGCTATTTTGTTACTAATTTAGAATTATATACCCTGTACATAACTTTGAAGGTGTGGTAGCTATTTTGTTACTAATTTAGAATTATATATCCTGTACATAACTTTGAAGGCGTGGTAGCTATTTTGTTACTAATTTAGAATTATATATCCTGTACATAACTTTGAAGGCGTGGTAGCTATTTTGTTACTAATTTAGAATTATATATCCTGTACATAACTTTGAAGGCGTGGTAGCTATTTTGTTACTAATTTAGAATTATATATCCTGTACATAACTTTGAAGGCGTGGCAGCTATTTTGTTACTAATTTAGAATTATATATCCTGTACATAACTTTGAAGGCGTGGTAGCTATTTTGTTACTATTACTAATTTAGAATTATATATCCTGTACATAACTTTGAAGGCGTAGTAGCTATTTTGTTACTAATTTAGAATTATATACCCTGTACATAACTTTGAAGGTGTGGTAGCTATTTTGTTACTAATTTAGAATTATATATCCTGTACATAACTTTGAAGGCGTGGTAGCTATTTTGTTACTAATTTAGAATTATATATCCTGTACATAACTTTGAAGGCGTGGTAGCTATTTTGTTACTAATTTAGAATTATATATCCTGTACATAACTTTGAAGGCGTGGTAGCTATTTTGTTAGTTACTAATTTAGAATTATATATCCTGTACATAACTTTGAAGGCGTGGCAGCTATTTTGTTACTATTACTAATTTAGAATTATATATCCTGTACATAACTTTGAAGGCGTGGTAGCTATTTTGTTACTAATTTAGAATTATATATCCTGTACATAGCTTTGAAGGCGTGGTAGCTATTTTGTTACTAATTTAGAATTATATATCCTGTACATAACTTTGAAGGCGTGGTAGCTATTTTGTTACTAATTTAGAATTATATATCCTGTACATAACTTTGAAGGCGTGGTAGCTATTTTGTTACTAATTTAGAATTATATATCCTGTACATAACTTTGAAGGCGTGGTAGCTATTTTGTTACTAATTTAGAATTATATATCCTGTACATAACTTTGAAGGCGTAGTAGCTATTTTGTTACTAATTTAGAATTATATATCCTGTACATAACTTTGAAGGCGTGGTAGCTATTTTGTTACTAATTTAGAATTATATATCCTGTACATAACTTTGAAGGCGTGGTAGCTATTTTGTTACTAATTTAGAATTATATATCCTGTACATAACTTTGAAGGCGTGGTAGCTATTTTGTTACTAATTTAGAATTATATATCCTGTACATAGCTTTGAAGGCGTGGTAGCTATTTTGTTACTAATTTAGAATTATATATACTGTAAATAACTTTGAAGGCGTGGTAGCTATTTTGTTACTATTACTAATTTAGAATTATATATCCTGTACATAACTTTGAAGGCGTGGTAGCTATTTTGTTACTAATTTAGAATTATATATCCTGTACATAACTTTGAAGGCGTGGTAGCTATTTTGTTACTAATTTAGAATTATATATCCTGTACATAACTTTGAAGGCGTGGCAGCTATTTTGTTACTATTACTAATTTAGAATTATATATCCTGTACATAACTTTGAAGGCGTAGTAGCTATTTTGTTACTAATTTAGAATTATATATCCTGTACATAACTTTGAAGGCGTGGTAGCTATTTTGTTACTAATTTAGAATTATATATCCTGTACATAACTTTGAAGGCGTAGTAGCTATTTTGTTACTAATTTAGAATTATATATCCTGTACATAACTTTGAAGGCGTGGCAGCTATTTTGTTACTATTACTAATTTAGAATTATATATCCTGTACATAACTTTGAAGGCGTGGTAGCTATTTTGTTACTAATTTAGAATTATATATCCTGTACATAGCTTTGAAGGCGTGGTAGCTATTTTGTTACTAATTTAGAATTATATATCCTGTACATAACTTTGAAGGCGTGGTAGCTATTTTGTTACTAATTTAGAATTATATATCCTGTACATAACTTTGAAGGCGTGGTAGCTATTTTGTTACTAATTTAGAATTATATATCCTGTACATAACTTTGAAGGCGTGGTAGCTATTTTGTTACTAATTTAGAATTATATATCCTGTACATAACTTTGAAGGCGTGGTAGCTATTTTGTTACTAATTTAGAATTATATATCCTGTACATAACTTTGAAGGCGTGGTAGCTATTTTGTTACTAATTTAGAATTATATATCCTGTACATAACTTTGAAGGCGTGGTAGCTATTTTGTTACTAATTTAGAATTATATATCCTGTACATAACTTTGAAGGCGTGGTAGCTATTTTGTTACTAATTTAGAATTATATATCCTGTACATAGCTTTGAAGGCGTGGTAGCTATTTTGTTACTAATTTAGAATTATATATACTGTAAATAACTTTGAAGGCGTGGTAGCTATTTTGTTACTATTACTAATTTAGAATTATATATCCTGTACATAACTTTGAAGGCGTGGTAGCTATTTTGTTACTAATTTAGAATTATATATCCTGTACATAACTTTGAAGGCGTGGTAGCTATTTTGTTACTAATTTAGAATTATATATCCTGTACATAACTTTGAAGGCGTAGTAGCTATTTTGTTACTAATTTAGAATTATATATCCTGTACATAACTTTGAAGGCGTGGTAGCTATTTTGTTACTAATTTAGAATTATATATCCTGTACATAACTTTGAAGGCGTGGTAGCTATTTTGTTACTAATTTAGAATTATATATCCTGTACATAACTTTGAAGGCGTGGTAGCTATTTTGTTACTAATTTAGAATTATATATCCTGTACATAACTTTGAAGGCGTGGTAGCTATTTTGTTACTAATTTAGAATTATATATCCTGTACATAACTTTGAAGGCGTAGTAGCTATTTTGTTACTAATTTAGAATTATATATCCTGTACATAACTTTGAAGGCGTGGTAGCTATTTTGTTACTAATTTAGAATTATATATCCTGTACATAACTTTGAAGGCGTGGTAGCTATTTTGTTACTAATTTAGAATTATATATCCTGTACATAACTTTGAAGGCGTGGTAGCTATTTTGTTACTAATTTAGAATTATATATCCTGTACATAGCTTTGAAGGCGTGGTAGCTATTTTGTTACTAATTTAGAATTATATATACTGTAAATAACTTTGAAGGCGTGGTAGCTATTTTGTTACTATTACTAATTTAGAATTATATATCCTGTACATAACTTTGAAGGCGTGGTAGCTATTTTGTTACTAATTTAGAATTATATATCCTGTACATAACTTTGAAGGCGTGGTAGCTATTTTGTTACTAATTTAGAATTATATATCCTGTACATAACTTTGAAGGCGTGGCAGCTATTTTGTTACTATTACTAATTTAGAATTATATATCCTGTACATAACTTTGAAGGCGTAGTAGCTATTTTGTTACTAATTTAGAATTATATATCCTGTACATAACTTTGAAGGCGTGGTAGCTATTTTGTTACTAATTTAGAATTATATATCCTGTACATAACTTTGAAGGCGTAGTAGCTATTTTGTTACTAATTTAGAATTATATATCCTGTACATAACTTTGAAGGCGTGGTAGCTATTTTGTTACTAATTTAGAATTATATATCCTGTACATAACTTTGAAGGCGTGGTAGCTATTTTGTTACTATTACTAATTTAGAATTATATATCCTGTACATAACTTTGAAGGCGTGGTAGCTATTTTGTTACTAATTTAGAATTATATATCCTGTACATAACTTTGAAGGCGTGGTAGCTATTTTGTTAGTTACTAATTTAGAATTATATATCCTGTACATAACTTTGAAGGCGTGGCAGCTATTTTGTTACTATTACTAATTTAGAATTATATATCCTGTACATAGCTTTGAAGGCGTGGTAGCTATTTTGTTACTAATTTAGAATTATATATCCTGTACATAACTTTGAAGGCATGGTAGCCATTTTGTTACTATTACTAATTTAGAATTATATATCCTGTACATAGCTTTGAAGGCGTGGTAGCTATTTTGTTACTAATTTAGAATTATATATCCTGTACATAACTTTGAAGGCGTGGTAGCTATTTTGTTACTAATTTAGAATTATATATCCTGTACATAACTTTGAAGGTGTGGTAGCTATTTTGTTACTATTACTAATTTAGAATTATATATCCTGTACATAACTTTGAAGGCGTGGTAGCTATTTTGTTACTAATTTAGAATTATATATCCTGTACATAACTTTGAAGGCGTGGTAGCTATTTTGTTACTAATTTAGAATTATATATCCTGTACATAACTTTGAAGGCGTGGTAGCTATTTTGTTACTAATTTAGAATTATATATCCTGTACATAACTTTGAAGGCGTGGTAGCTATTTTGTTACTAATTTAGAATTATATATCCTGTACATAACTTTGAAGGCGTGGTAGCTATTTTGTTACTATTACTAATTTAGAATTATATATCCTGTACATAACTTTGAAGGCGTGGTAGCTATTTTGTTACTAATTTAGAATTATATATCCTGTACATAACTTTGAAGGCGTGGTAGCTATTTTGTTACTAATTTAGAATTATATATCCTGTACATAACTTTGAAGGCGTGGTAGCTATTTTGTTACTAATTTAGAATTATATATCCTGTACATAACTTTGAAGGTGTGGTAGCTATTTTGTTACTAATTTAGAATTATATATCCTGTACATAACTTTGAAGGCGTGGTAGCTATTTTGTTACTAATTTAGAATTATATATCCTGTACATAACTTTGAAGGCGTGGTAGCTATTTTGTTACTAATTTAGAATTATATACCCTGTAAATAACTTTGAAGGCGTGGTAGCTATTTTGTTACTAATTTAGAATTATATACCCTGTAAATAACTTTGAAGGCGTGGTAGCTATTTTGTTACTGTTACTACTTGATGAATTGGATGATGTAGAGTTTGTTGATGTAGGCGATGAAATCAGCGGCGTTGATTTACTTTTCTGAAAAGAGAATACATAAATCAATGAACACTAATATTGATATCTACGTCTTTATTATAACTGTTAAAGTGTTATTAGAAGCAGCATTCTTTCTTCAATAGGAATATAGTATACCACCAAAATATATGATTGATTGATGGTGTTTAATGCCACTTTCAACAATATTTCAGTTATATCGTGGCGAAAACCACTCACCTGTCGCAAGTCAGTGACAAATTTTATCACATAATGTTGTACACCTTGGCCTGATCGAGATTCGAACTCACAACATCAGTGGTGATAGGCACTGATTGCATATGTAGTTGTAAATCCAACTACCATACCATCACGGCCCCTACCAAAATATATGGATCAAGAACTAGAGGTTCAGGTGAGCCTGTATCGCTCACCTGACATAAATAAGTCCTCTTAAGAATGTCTGCATGCCAAATACATCTAAGTTACTATTCAAATCCCATACTGCCATTGGGTTCTATGTTAAAACTATGTCTGCTCATGGCAGCCATCTTGGATGGAGGTCGTGGTCACAGGACACAATTTTGAAAGTATACTACCCAAGGACCATCCATGCCATGCTTGCTTTAAATTGGCTGACTGGTTTCAGAAGAGAAGACTTTTAAACAATTTTCCCATAGGGTCCTATGTTAAAACTATGTCTGCTGACGGCAGCCATTTTGAACCGAGATCGGGATCACTGAACACAATTTTGGAAGTTGACCACCTAAGGACCATCGATGACATGTTTGCTATATTGGCTTACTGGTTTCAGAGGAGAAGATTTTAAAACATTTTTTCCCATAGGGTCCTATGTTAAAACTACAGTTTGTCCGCTGAAGGTGGCCATCTTGGATGGAGGTCAGGGTCACTGGACACAATTTTGAAAATTGACCACTTAAGGACCATCCATGCCATGTTTGCTTTAAATTGGCTTACTGGTTTCAGAGAAGAAGATTTTTAAACATATTTCCCATAGGGTCCTATGTTAATACTATGTCCACTGATGGTGGCCATCTTGAATGGAGTTTTGGGTCACTGGATATAATTTTGAAAGTTGATCATTTAAGGACCATTCATGCCATGTTTGCTTTAAATTGGCTTACTGATTTCAGAGGATTTTTTTTTTAAACATTTTTCCCATAGGGTCCTATGTTAAAAATTTGCTTGCTGATGGCGGCCATCTTGGATGGAGGTCGGGGTCACAGGACATAATTTGGAAAGTTGACCACCTAAGGACCATTCATGCCATGTTTGCTTTAAACTGACTTACTGGTTTCAGAGGAGAAGACTTTTAAACATTTTTTCCATAGGGTCCTATGTTAAAATTAAGTCGAGTCATGGTGGCCATCTTGAATTTCCGATCAGCAAACGATTCACAAATTTAGTACAGGACCACCCAATGATCATTCCTGCAAAGCCACAATTCAATTGGCTTAGTGGTTTCTAACAAGAAGATTTTTTAAATTTCGACCAATCAGAACACATTATGGGCCCTGGCAGCCATGTTGGATTTCCGATCAGCGCCAAAAACAAAAATCTTGTATATGACCATACAATGAACATTTCTGCCAAGTTTGATTCAAATCTGTTATGTGGTTTCAGAAAAAAAGATGAAAATGTGAAATTCCCATAGGGTCCTATGTTAAACTAAGTCGAGTCATGGTGGCCATCTTGAATTTCCGATCGGCAAACGATTCACAAGTTTAGTACAAGACCACCCAATGATCATTCCTGCAAAGTCACAATTCAATTGGCTTAGTGGTTTCTAACAAGAAGATTTTTAAAATTTCGACCAATCAGAACACATTATGGGCCCTGGCAGCCATGTTGGATTTCCGATCAGCGCCAAAAACAAAAATCTTGTATATGACCATCCAATGAACATTTCTGCCAAGTTTGGTTCAAATCTGTTTTGCAGAGTCACGGCGGCCATCTTGAATTTCCGATCGGCAAACGATTCACAATTTTAGTACAGGACCACCCAATGATCATTCCTGCAAAGTCACAATTCAATTGACTTAGTGGTTTCTGACAAGAAGATTTTTAAAATTTCAGCCAATGAAAACACATTATGGACCGTGGCAGCCAGGGTGGATTTCAAATCAGCACCAAAAACACAAATCTGGTAGAGGACCATCCAGTGAACATTTCTGGCAAGTTTGGTTGAAATCTGTTCAGCGGTTTCAGAGAAGAAGATTTAAATGTGAAAAGCTAACGGATGGACGGACGACGGACGCTTACCCATGACAAAAGCTCACATGGCCTATGGCCAGGTGAGCTAAAAACTTTCTGATGAGAAACTGTTTTGAACAGAATTTAAATCCAACTAGCACCCATAAAGTTGGCAGTTGCATTTTTCCATAAAAATAAATCAACATATTAATATAAATATATTTCATTTCTATCACTCTTATTTTTCATTCAGAAAATATTGCACCTTTATATATATACAAGGGGCCGGATTTACAACTATCTATACAATCAGTGCTCATCACCACTAACGTTGTGAGTTTGAATCACGATCAAAAACGATTCGCGGGAAGACATTTATTAACATTTGAATCGCAAAAGTTAAATTATTTTGGAAAAAAAGTGGGGCCGACGTTTTGACATTACAATGTAATTCGTATTTGAGCCATGTCCGGTCCTTTTTCAAGATTCCTAGTAATTTTCTATCCCTAATCTCCTCGTACCCCCTTTTAAAAATGCTTTTCAGCACACTTTCATTTCTGTGAACAACTGTGGTACGCCTCGTCAAAATATGTAAATAAATTAGCCATGTAGCTTTTATTTTTTTATACTTATATTACTGAAGATTACACTAGTTTGTGTTTGAATATAATCTGTAATCGGTCATTTTTTATTTTGAAATGATGTCAGCTTTGTTCCGGTCCGAGTTTTACACAAGGATGAAAAGATATTGGGACAAAAACATATCTATTTATCGCATGCGCAAACTGCTATTTACGATTCTAAGGTAAAGTTATTTTTAAAACAGGGAATATCCCGTCAACTTGGTCGTGGCTGAACGCAGTTTTTCGATTTGAATGCGAGAATTCAGCAATTGATGTGATCATTAATTTTTTATGAAAACTATTCCACAAGCCAATCGTACTTGTGGTTTTGACCACCGCTAATTTTTTGGGGGGGGGGGTTCAGTAATTTCTGCCGGTACTATACACGATCTCCGACGGGTAAAAGTACCAGGTACCTGTCCACTTTGAAACCCCTGTTGACTCCATACAACACTATGTGATAAAGTTTGTCAGTGACTTTTGGCAGGTCAGTAGTTTTCTCTGTTTTCCTCCATCAATAAAACTTACTACCACAATATAACTGAAATATTGTTGAAAGTGGTGTTACACAATAACCCACCCTAAATACATAAATATTGAAAATAATATTTTTTGGGCAGATAATTTGAAATGTTTTTTTTTAATTCTGAATTTCTTTTTTTTATTGAAATAATCACTTAAAAATGCATACATTTTCTGACAATATTTGTATATATAAGGGTTCAATATTCAGGAGAGCATGGATAGCTACAGTACACTCCCAAGTGTATCAACGGTCATACTCTCAGGTCGGATATATTCCTCCCAAAATGTCCGACAAATTTGAGTCAACACTCTCTAAGTTCGACTATTTGGTCGGACATCGTGGTCGGACGTGAGAGTGGATATTTAAAGATTTTTTTTTACATTTCTCGAGGGGAACATGTCAAACATTTTGTGATCGATGCGTATTTGTAAACGTACTTTCTTTCCGGTATGTAGAATGTCCGGGTACGTAAATACCCTAGTGTATTTCATCCTTGCACCATATATCGCCTGTGACAGCCGTTAACATATCTATACTTTCCGTACTGTATATCACTCATTTACTTCAGTTTTACTAAGATACGCATGTTTCTTTATGCACAAATTTATTGGTTAGCAGAATTTGGGGACGTTTCCTGTTTACAGTTTAACTATCCGAGAGTGGAGACTCTCACTCCGACCTGGGAGGATTTTTTCGGACAATTTTAAGAGTGAAGTCTGACAAAACTGTGTGTCCGACCTGAGAGTATGATCGTTGATACACTTGGAGGGATCTGTAGTTGATTATACAGCACTATCTACTATGTAATGTTTATTTTCATCCCTTACCATTACGAATTTAGAATTACAAACTTACCTCATCACCGATTGACTTCAGTCTTTTCCTGTCATTATCATCATTGTCCTGTAAATGTGAATGAAGAACATTTAAAAGTGTTTTAAAAAATAATGGTAATGTTCCTTTAGCATGTTCAACAATCTTAAAATATAAAAACTAGTACTACTGTGAGCACTAAGATATACCCCACATCTGTCCCTATTTCCATAACCAAAACATTACTGATTGTTCCGACCAAGAATGAAAGGGACCCTCCTCTCTTCACCGGTAAGCTGCTGATAAAATTTTAAAACATTCTGAGAAACACTACTCAAGTTATCATACGACCTAGGGTAAAAATCAAATTTTCCTTACTATCAAGTCCAATAACTCTGGAACGGCAAAAGTGAAAATCGTCAAAAAAGAAAGGGATCCTCCTCTCTTCACCAGTAAACAGCTGGTAAAATTTTAAAAGATTTTAAGAAACACAACTCAAGTTATCGTACGACATAGGATTTGTCTACAGATGGACAGACATGGTGAAACCAGTATACCCCCCTACAACTCCGTTGCGGGGGGTATAAAAAGAAAATTATAGGTCGTTTTTAATGCTAAAACATACATCTCCACCACATTCTTCCATATTTTGGGAAAGATACCATGTAGAAGAGGGAGGGATACATAAATTGTTTTCATAAGCAATGCAGACATAGATATAAAAAAAAAAACAAAAAAATAATCTTAATGCTTGCACAAGTGCATTTGGGAATGAGCTCCACTAAATAAATTGTTTAACCTACCTTGGAATGATTTATAGATAGACTAGGACTAGGTGATGGAGAACTTGAGTTTGTTGATGTTGGAGTTCCCGAAATATTGTCTGTAAAATGATCATCATTTGGTGGTGACGACGCTAACACTTGTGCACCTACAGAAAAAATATTCATGCCAGTTATATTATGTCATACCAAACATGCTTAATGACAAACAAGATATAAATTAATGTTATATGCTAGTTGTATCATTTCTAATGAAATACACTGAGGGAAACATAGGCTTATCAATTCGCATAAAAATCCAAGAACTATCTAATAATCATTGAAGCATGCCAAAAGTTTTATCACCAAGATGGTAACAAAAAAGAAAACAATCTATGTTAAATTCAATGTTTTAACATGAAAATGGTCATACTGAATTTTGTCGTTTGTAAGTGAAACTACAGTCAAACCTGTCTATAGTGGTCATCTGGGGGAGATTGACAAAATGATCACTATATATAGGTGACCTTTAATTTATATGAAGGGGTTTGATTATTCGACGAAATATTCTACATTAGTTGTAAATAAACATTTCTAATTACATGTTATGTTTTGTTTGTTATTTTGTTCCTGTCGTAATGTTACTCTTGCTTACATTTATTGTGAATGAAATTATATCAATCTGATATGATTTGAATAAAACATACAAACAAATAAAGAAAGATATTTAATAAACAAATGTACAATTTCCAGTAACACGATGTTGAACTGGAAACATTGTTTTCAAAATCGTCGATTGAATCTCACGTTTTCTTTAAAGAATGTTCATGATCTGGGTACGACCAACACCCTTCTCCTCGCCCACAGTGCCACAGCCCAACAACTTTTCCCACCATCGATTACAACGATTTATAACTTTCCTTTTGTCGTCTTATTTCAAAGCTTTCCTATATTTACGGATGTTGATGATTTTGAAATGATGCACTAGAATACTAAATATTTTTGGTTTGTGAATTTCTACTCTGTCGTAATGAATAAATATCTCCAAAAACCCCCGGGTATAAACTTTCCTTTATGTAATTTATTACTCACAAAATTTAACAGTGTTTGTTTATTTAGTTAATTAAATTAAGCAATATATTTAGTAACACCTCTGGATTTTTTTTGTACATTTGAGAAATATACCGAAATTTCGAAATCACTTCCGGTATTATTTTAAAAATGAATTTACCGTTATACAAAGGTTTTACACTGGAAATTATTAATAAATGGTGACCGCTGACCACATTGAACAGGTGACCGCTATATCGAATTAAAATATATAGTAAAATGCATGGGGAAGAGCACGAAAGTGATCGTCATGAGCAGGTGACCGTTACGACAGGTTTGACTGTACATTATCAGTGAAAACAAACTGTACTTTCCGACTGATCAAAACCTACTTGGTGACATATATGTTTTTTAATATCCTTTAAAGGTGTATATACCAGAGATCAAATCTCAATTTTCTAATATCAAAAGATTTTTTTTCATACCAAATCCAAGTCAACTTATTTTTTTTTATTTAAATTACCCAAGTCTTCAAGATCTAATTCATCATAGATAAAATCATTTTCTTCAAAGTCAGGATCCTGATTGCAATCAACATAATACTCCACATCATCTTTGATTTTCCTTATCTGAAAATATAAGTACACAAGATTGTTGTTATTTTCTTCATTTTATCTGAAATAATTGACAGTGACGATTAACACCAATAACTCAATCCAACCCAACAACTTAAAACATGAACAAAAAAAATTATCTAAAGGAAAACAGCTTGTTTTGTTTTTTTCCATTCCATATGGTAAATTTCTGTTTTCAACTTAATCATTAAAAATATATTATGTTAAAAATGTCAACAATATACACAAGTGATTACTAAAAGTTATACTTCCAGGGCTCCCACTACTTTCAAATTAGAGGGAGAAGTGACTTCTCTTTCAGAGAGCTCACAGGGAGAAGTGGCAGACAACAGAGCAGGGGTTGAAAATAGCCCTAGCCCGACGCCCCAGGCTACCATTTTTAACTGCAGAACTACCAAGTTTCGCCACAAGAAAAGTCCGACGGACTAGCTCATATAAAATCTACCCATCAATCAATTTTACCTACATTGATGAAATGATGGCATTCCTGCATAAATCAAAATTCCCCATGATAAATATAGCTATCATTATAACAATAGCCAATCAAAATTGTTTTCTGCTATGGTCAGACGTTTTTATTTTTGGAACAATTAATTATCTCGGCCATGGGATATCGCTATGCCCAGTCCGGTTTCCGATACTTCGCTCTTCTACAGCCCAAGGGCTCACAGTTGAGGGCAATTCGGTCAAAGAAATCTCCTTGTGGGGCTTGGCTTCGCTTTCTTGTGGGTCAAAAGCGTAGTCTAACTCGCCTTGTAATTTTGAAGAGTCTTCCTATGTCGGCCGCATATTTTTACCAGTACCATTTATGAAAATGTCGACATCATGTTTATTGATATCTGTCGCACCCATTAAGAATTTTGAAAGTGATTTTCTTAAAATGTAATCCATTTCGGTTTGAAGAAACATTAATTTTATTCAATAACTAGAGGCTACCAGGAGCCTGTAATCGCTCACTTGGTTTTCAATTTGACATCTAAAGTTGATAGAAAATGGGGGTGTTACACATAATTTTGAAAGTGGGCCACCCAAAGATCATTTCAACTCAAATTTCTGAGCAAAAGATTTTGATGTGATTTTTATCTCATAATATTCCTAAACGGAATAAACTGGCTGAAAAAATCTCACAGAAAATCCCAGAATATTTGTTAAACTACTCATTGCCATATAGCTGCAGTTAAAATTTGAGTTCATTTTGATTTGTAATAGAGCGGAAATTGACAACTAAAGAAATTTCTATTTTCAGTAACAGCAGCCATCTTGAATGGAGGGTGGAGCTGTCGGACACAATTTTGAAATGGGACTACTCAAGGACTATCCCTGCCAGGTTTGGTTTAATTTGGTTCAGCGGTTTCAGAGGAAAAGATTTAAATGCGATCTTTTATCAAAATATGTCTAATTTGTATAATCAGTATAAATCGGTTGAAAGAAAAAATTCACAGAAAAACCCAGAATATATGTTAATCTACTCATTGTCATGTAGCTGCAGTTAAAATTTCAGCTCATTTTGATTGATAATAAAGCAGCAATGGACAATTGAAGAAATTTCTATTTTTAGTAACAGCAGCCATCTTGAATGGAGGGTGGAGCTGTCTGACACAATTTTGAAATGGGACTACCCAAGGACTATCCCTGCCAGGTTTGGTTTAATTTGGTTCAGCGGTTTCAGAGGAAAAGATTTAAATGTGATCTTTTATCAAAATATGCCTAATTTGCATAATCGGTATAAATCGGCTGAAAGAAAAATTTCACAGAAAACCCCGGAATATATATATGCTAAACTACTCATTGCCATGTAGCTGCAGTTAAAATTTGAGCTCATTTTGGTTAATACTAAAGCAGCAATGGACAATAGAAGAAATTTCTATTTTTAGTAACTGTAGCCATCTTGAATGGAAGGTGGGGCTGTCGGACACAATATTGAAAGGGACTCACCCTGCCAGGTTTAGTGTAATTTGGTTCAGCGGTTTCAGAGGAGAAGATTTAAATGTGATCTTTTATCAAAATATGCCTAATTTGCATAATCAGTATAAATCGGCTGAAAGAAAAATTTCACAGAAAAATGCAGAATATATGTTAAACTACTCCTTACCATGTAGCTGCAGTTAAAATTTGAGCTCATTTTGATTTATACTAAAGCAGCAATGGACGGCGGGGCTGTCGGACACAATTTTGAAAGGGACCCACCCTGCCAGGTTTGGTTTAATTTGGTTCAGCGGTTTCAGAGAAGATTTAAACGTGATCTTTTATCAAAATATGCCTAATTTGCATAATCGGCTGAAAGAAAAAATACACAGAAAAACCCGGAATATATGTTAAACTGCTCATTGCCATGTAGCTGCAGTTAAAATTTGAGCTCATTTTGATTTATGTTAAAGCAGCAATGGACAATTGAAGAAATTTCTATTTTAAGTAACAGCAGCCATCTTGAATGGAGGGCGGGGCTGTCGGACACAATTTTGAAAGGAACCCACCCAGGGACCATCCCTGCCAGGTTTGGTTTAATTTGGTTCAGCGGTTTCAGAGGAGAAGATTTAAATGTTTAAAAAATAAATCAAAAGCTACCTTTGAAATCGAACAATGTTGAATTTTTGAGGTATTGTGGTGGCCATTTTGAAAATGGAGACCGGTAGAAATTTTTTGATGTCGGGAATCATTTCAGGTCATCATAATCTACCTACATATGAAATTTCGTTGAAATCGAACAATGTTGAATTTGTGCGATATTGTGGTGGCAATTTTGAAAATGGCGACCGGTAGAAATTTTTCGATGTCAGGAATCAATTCGGGACATCATAATCTACCTACATATGAAATGTCGTTGAAATTGGACAATGCTGAATTTGTGCGGTATTGTGGCGGCCATTTCGAAAATGGCGAGTGGTAGAAATTTTTCAATGTCGGGAATCAATTTGCGACATCATTATCTACCCACATATCAAATTTTGATGATATCGGACAATGTTGAATTTTTGTGGCCATTTTAAAAATGGTGACCACTAGAAATTTTTCAATGTCGGGACATCATAATCTACCCACATTGAAATGTCGTTGAAATCGGACAATGTTGAATTTGTGCGGTATTGTGGCGGCCATTTTGAAAATGGCGACCGCTAGAAATTTTTCAATGTCGGGAATCTTATTCGGGACATCATAATCTACCCACATATGAAATGTAGTTGAAATCGGACAATGTTTAATTTGTGCGGTATTGTGGCAGCCATTTTGAAAATGGCGACTGCTAGAAATTTTTCAATGTCTGGAATAAATTCGGGACATCATAATCTACCCAACATATCAAATTTAGAAGATATCGGATAATGTTGAATTTGTGCGGTATTGTGATGGCCATTTTGAAAATGGCAATCGGTAGAACATTTTCAATGTCGGGACATCATTATCTACCCACATATCAAATTTTGATGATATCGGAAAATGTTGAATTTTTACCGCCCATTTTTTATGCCGTGTTTTGGCAGTCATTTTGAAAACTCTAATGGTGACTTATCACTATGTCAAATTTTATGTGTCTATCCTTATCCATTTAGAAGTTATCAACATTAATGTACGAAATTTCAACTTTCCCATAGGATTCTATAGTAACTCCCACCTCCTTTGAACCCCTCAACATATGACTTTGACCCCCTTTATCACAAAGCTGAAAACTTTAGGACCAACTAGAAACATATATCTATAACTCCACCAAGTTTCATGAAATTCTGTCCAGTAATTCCTGAGATCTGCTGTGGACAAGTTCATGTGCCAAAGAAAGAAAGGAGAAAGAGAATAATAATAATAATAATAATAAGAAATGGAGCAAAAACAATAAGTCTCCCAAACGTTGTTTGGGAGACTTAATTACAGCCTTTACTCGCTTCAGTTTTTGACTGCCAGTGCCAATATTCGTTTGTGCTACAATTTCATTCCCTAGCTATAGTTCAGTTGGAACGCTGAGCAAATTGGCATAAACGTCTCTCTTCTGCTGAAGACTACACAAATATGTATGATTACAATTTGTGTGATATTAAATTAAAGCTAGTAATATTTATAAAAAAAAAGAAAAAAAAAGGGGGGGATACATATAAAAAATCGCACGTATGCAAGACTTGTATAGTACAGGAAAAGATATCCCTTAGGCAATTATGAATAATAAAAAAAAAATCCAGAACAATCAGATCAGACAGCTTTAATACTGCCCCTGCACTCTATACTTCCGCAAAGTAACAGTAACACTTGAAAATATTGAAGGTCGACTAATCATGAGTCAGCAAAGTATGAAGCAATTTTTCAAGTCAACAAGTAACAAAACTTGAAGGACCTGACGGTGATCATAAAACAATTGTAACCCAAAAAATACAAAATACCAGAAGTCCAAACATAATTTCCAGGGTGAACACGGCCGTTTTCTCCAGACTTGGGTTAGTATTTGAATCTGTCGGGCTAGCAAAAATCATCTCCAATTAGTCCGGGGCTAGTTAGGTGTGAGAGAAAATTTCAACCCCTGCAGAGAGAAGTGGGGAGACTTCTGGGAGAAGTTAACTGCGATTAATCGAAACATTGTTTTGCGACCCCTCTGATGTTACCCTGCCCAAATTTAGTAAATAGTTAAAAAGCTGTCTGAACTGATATGTTCTGTTTTTTTTTTATTATTCATAACTACCTTAAGGACATCTATTCAATGTCAAATTTTTATGTCTGTCTACCTTGACTATTGGAGTCTTGCATACCAGTGATTTTTATATTTTCCTTTTGAAATATTACTGTGTTGTGATCCAATACCACACAAATTGTAATAACTCATATTTGTGTGATCTTCAGCAGAAGAACGATGTCCCTGTCGATTTGCTCAATGGTCCAACTATATATAGGAGAACAGTACAGTAGGAAATGAAAATAGTATAGCACAAATGTAAATTGCCACTGTCAGTCAAAAACTGAAGAAAGTAAAGGCTGTAATTATTATTTGCCAGACCTCAAATCAGATTGCAACAACAGAGGAAAGTACTGTAGTTCAAAGTTGATTTTTTAATTGGATATGTGTTAACTTTACACATGTCTGTATGTAAATAAACAGTTCGATAGATTATAGTATTAACCCGGTGTCGAGTATAAAATACCAATGCGGATGGATAAATATCTGAAGCGTCTATGTGCATTTCAACAAATTTTAAATTGCAATCTTCGCATATATGACAGGGTTCATACACCTTTTTTGTGAGAAAATTCCATGACTTTTCCAGGATTTTTTTAAGTTTTTCCAGGACCAAATTTAAGCAAACTGTCAACGAGTATAAGTGAAATTTTGAGTAATCACATTATTTATCATGTTCTAGCACATGGTAGCCTTTTATGCCAACGTGACCTGAACTACCATCAAAATGGAAGTGACCCATTGGACAATGAGAAAATTATAACCCTTTCAGCTTTCTATTTAAATTTATAACTTAATTCTAGTATACAATGTAGCTTTGATGTCCAGCTGTTTTTTTTTTTAAGTTGTTGAATTAGAGATTCATCTTAATAAGAGAACATATATATCTTCTTTTTTTATCTTTCTTTCAGAGCTCCAGATAATTTCCAAGTCCAAAGGGTAATTACCCCCTACTTTTGAAAATGATGCGTATTTGCATATTTCCTTTGCACTGTTGTACTCTCTACTTCAGAAAAGATTGCTTACATGTACACTTTTAAAATTATGTTGGACACAAGTGTTATTCAATAAACACAGGATGCAAGTGAAATGTATATCTGTTTAATTTGACACGATTATGTCATGTTTATTAATAAAATGTTGTAAATATTTTGTTTTTTGCTCGTCGACTTCGGCAGTTTTCACAGCCGTGTTGATAATGTCATCAATGATTCCTTTAACTATACTGTCACTAGACACAGATGAAACTGTCAGGAACTTTTAAAAAAGTATATAATTTTCCGTAGCACGCTTATTCATGTTCTTGCTCATTTTCAACGAACGTGTTGCCAAATTCACTTTCGTTTTAGTTCTTAACTAAACCGCATTTATTTGTAATATTGACCGCGATTGGATGATTTATCCTAAACATCCAATCAGATCTCTTTTGACATCGATGCTTAGAAAGGCAAACATTCGTTACCCCTCGGATGTATACACTTTCTCTTTCGAAAAGTATAAAGAAAAGTAATTACGGGGAATTTCTCAAAGTCAAAAATGTATTGTTTATGTACACGATGTATTATCATCAACAGCGTACAAGTACGCTCCGAATTTGGAAAGTTTGCTTACACAGCAATATGTATGCGTAAATGTACACTCTGATCTGATAATACATGCGTTTTTACTCGTTTTCATAGCGCAAAAAATGCAAATACACAGCTTATCTGGAGCTCTGTTCTTTTGATTGATTTCATCAAATATGGACAGATTCCAAAGACTGCCAAAGAGCATGCTTCGGTTCTCCAAGGGCCATTTGTTTAATATCATATCGTCCGAGAACATACTCTGAAAAACCTGTACAATGTCTGTATAACTTATGAAAGAAAAGTGGCTTTTTACCATGTTTAATGTCAAAATTATATCTCCACTTTTATGAAATCTGTTATTGCCACAGACTCCTCCAATAATTTTTTTGTAGGCTGGTTCCACTTGATTATTAACCCACACTGACAGTCTCAAATTGCTTTTATATATATATATATGTTCAGAATATTTTGTTGACTAATTCAGGGGTTTCAAAGTGGGCCGGTACCCGGTACTTTTACCCGTCTGAGATCGTGTATAGTACCGGCAGAAATTACTGAACCCCCAAAAATTAGTGGTGGTCAAAACCACAAGTATGATATGCTTGTGGAATATTTTTCATAAAAAATTAATGATCACGTCAATTGCTGAATTCTCGCATTCATATCGAACAACTGCGTTCAGCCACGACCAAGTTGACAGGATATTACCTGTTTTAAAAATAACTACCTTAGAATCGTAAATAGCAGTTTGCGCATGCGGTAAATAGATGTTTTCTCCCCAATATCTTTTCATCCTTGTGTAAAACTCGGACCGGAACAAAGCTGACATCATTTCAAAATAAACAAGATGAACTGTGAGCTAATGCTCACCTATGATACCCCCGCTCATTGGCAAACAGGAAGTAGGAATCTGACGGGTCAAAAAACGCTTCCCACGATATGGGGTACCTATATGAAGCTTGTGACCAAATATCAGATCTCTGCCATCAATAGTTGCTGAGAAAAATGTGCATATATGTTCAATGTGTATAGAAACCAACTAAGTCGGCAAACAGGAAGTAGGAATCTGATGGGTCCAAAAATGCTTCCCACAATATGGCATACCTATATGAAGCTTGTGACCAAATATCAGATTCCTGTCATCAATAGTTGCTGAGAAAAATGCGACGAAAAATGAGCATATACAAATGTATGTTAAATGTGTATAAAAATCAACAAAATCGGCAAACAGGAAGTAGGAATCTGATGGGTTCAAAAACGCTTCCCACAATATGGGGTACCTATATGAAGCTTGTGACCAAATATCAGATCTCTGTCATCAATAGTTGCTGAGAAAAATGTGACGAAAAATGTGCATATATGTTCAATGTGTATAAAGACCAACTAAGTCGACAAACAGGAAGTAGGAATCTGACGGTTCCAAAAACGCTACCCACAATATGGTATACCTATATGATGCTTGTGGCCAAATATTAGATTTCTGCCATCAACAGTTACTGAGAAAAATGTGACGAAAAATATCTTGGACGGATGGAAGGACGGACAGTGGTAAAACAGTATACCCCCCTCCCCTTTCGGGGAGCTGGGGTATAAAAATGACCGATTACAAATTATGTTCAAACACAAACTAGTGTAATCTTCAGTAATATAAGTATGATCATTATGTATTATGAATATATGACTACACAATATTTTATGAGATTTTTTTATCCATTTAAAACCCAGGGTCGAATCATTTTGGGGCGTACTGTCTTGTTGCTCAACTCCGTCCATATTGCTCAACTTCCGGTATAAAAAAATAAAAACCTATGGCTAATTTATTTACATATTTTGACGGGGCCCTACCGTGGCCGTTCACAGAAATGAAAGTGTGCTGAAAAACATTTTTAAAAGGGGGTACGAAGAGATAAGGGATAGAAAATTACTAGAAATCTTGAAAAAGGACAGAACATGGTTCAAATACGAATTACATTGTAATGTCAAAACGCCGGCCCCACTTTTTTTTTTCCAAAATAATTTAACTTTTGTGATTCAAATGCTAATAAATGAAATGTCTTCCCGCGAATCGTTTTTGTTCGAACATTTTTTTTTTGCACATAATTAACAATATATATTGTTTTTGTTTAATTCTATTTATTAAAATTATAAATTTTATTAATGATAATTGCAAATTAAATGTATGGGCTGTTTAAAATACTAGAGGCTCAGGTGAGCCTGTATCGCTCACCTGACATAAATAAGTCCTCTTAAGAATGTCTGCATGCCGAATACATCTAAGTTACTATTCAAATCCCATACTGCCATAGGGTTCTATGTTAAAACTATTTCTGCTCATGGCAGCCATCTTAGATGGAGGACGTGGTCACAGGACACAATTTTGAAAGTATACTACCCAAGGACCATCCATGCCATGTTTGCTTTAAATTGGCTGACTAGTTTCAGAAGAGAAGACTTTTAAACCATTTTCCCATAGGGTTCTATGTTAAAACTATGTCTGCTGACGGCAGCCATTTTGAACCGAGATCGGGATCACTGAACACAATTTTGGAAGTTGACCACCTAAGGACCATCGATGACATGTTTGCTATATTGGCTTACTGGTTTCAGAGGAGAAGATTTTAAAACATTTTTTCCCATAGGGTCCTATGCTAACACTACAGTATGTCTGCTGAAGGCGACCATCTTGGATGGAGGTCAGGGTCACTGGACACAATTTTGAAAATTGACCACTTAAGGACCATCCATGCCATGTTTGCTTTAAATTGGCTTACTGGTTTCAGAGAAGAAGATTTTTAAACATATTTCCCATAGAGTCCTATGTTAAAACTATGTCCACTGTTGGTGGCCATCTTGGATGGAGTTTTGGGTCACTGGATATAATTTTGAAAGTTGACCATTTAAGGACCATTCATGCCATGTTTGCTTTAAATTGGCTTACTGATTTCAGAGGAAATTTTTTTTAAACATTTTTCCCATAGGGTCCTATGTTAAAAATATGCTTGCTGATGGTGGCCATCTTGGATGGAGGTCGGGGTCACAGGACATAATTTTGAAAGTTGACCACCTAAGGACTATTCATGCCATGTTTGCTTTAAACTGACTTACTGGTTTCAGAGGAGAAGACTTTTAAACATTTTTTCCATAGGGTCCTATGTTAAAATTAAGTCGAGTCATGGTGGCCATCTTGAATTTCCGATCAGCAAACGATTCACAAATTTAGTACAGGACCACCCAATGATCATTCCTGCAAAGCCACAATTCAATTGGCTTAGTGGTTTCTAACAAGAAGATTTTTAAAATTTCGACCAATCAGAACACATTATGGGCCCTGGCAGCCATGTTGGATTTCCGATCAGCACCAAAAACACAAATCTTGTATATGACCATCCAATGAACAGTTCTGCCAAGTTTGGTTCAAATCTTTTTGTGGTTTCAGAAAAAAAAGATGAAAATGTGAAATTCCCATAGGGTCCAATGTTAAACTAAGTCGAGTCATGGCGGCCATCTTGAATTTCCGATTGGCAAACGATTCACAAGTTTAGTACAAGACCACCCAATGATCATTCCTGCAAAGTCACAATTCAATTGGCTTAGTGGTTTCTGACAAGAAGATTTTTAAAATTTCTGGTAGAGGACCATCCAGTGAACATTTCTGGCAAGTTTGGTTGAAATCTGTTCAGCGGTTTCAGAGAAGAAGATTTAAAAGTGAAAAGCTAACGGACAGACTGACGACGGACGCTTACCCATGACAAAAGCTCACATGGCCTATGGCCAGGTGAGCTAAAAATGGCTCCAACATGTGAAAAAAATGTCGAAATTAAACTCACTCCTAAAAACTTTCTGCTGATAATTTTCAACGTTGTATACATTGAAGTAAATGAAACAAGAAAGAAACTATGAACAGATAAGCAATAAATTTTTTAAGAACCTTTTATTGAACACAAATTGGCATGAAAAACATGTAAAACACATACTTATTCTATATCAGTTAAACAATCTTTAGTCTCAATTATTTTGTATAATGGTTTCTCAAACAATTCAACTGATATAAATGACTTTTTGTGCAAAATAGTCTCAATATTTTTGTCCAATCTACCTGATAAAGTTTTTATTATCAAAATAATAATGAATATTTTTACTTGAGACAGCAAAATTTTAAAACTTTAAATATAAGTAGCCATTTGTAAAAAAAAAATCACATTGATTCTTTGAACGATCGCAAAATAATTGGTTGTAGAAAAAACATTTTGTCTATTTTTGTTGCACTCCTGATATTTTATAATAAAGAAAAAAGATGAAAATATCACATTTTAAAATGCCAACATTGAACAGTGATGTTACTGTTAACTCATACAATAATTTTTACCTGTTTCAATGAAATAATTGTACAGAAATGACAGTATTTGGAAATTTGTAACAATTTTTTGCCATACCACTTCTTTAATACCCAGTTTTAGCAGCAATATTTTTAATTACATTTGAAAATTTGTATTATACCACTCTAATATATTTATAAGATAAATCATAAAGAAATAATTAGAATATTCTTATAGGTTAGAAAAGGCAATTTATTATAAATTATCATTATTTTATCAATGGTACTATTTTATCCATCTTCGCTAGCCAAGGGTTACGATTCGGGTCCCCCTTCTCTCCACCCTTGGCGGATCTAGAATACATTTTGAAATTCACGCGCAATGCCACCCGGTGGTTTATCGAAGTTGCGCCCCTTAGATAGTCGTCATCACCAGCCAATCAGAATCGTTTTGTTATACGTATGTTGGAGAGTTGAAAATGGCAGTGCCCAGTGAAAAAAAAACTTATTTGTGATAAATTTAATTTGGAAGCACTTACTGTCAACCAAGTGAAAGTTTCAAAGCTTTGGCAGACAGGAAAGAGGTTTTCATTGGAACCAAAACAGGAAGTGGCAAATCGTTGTCATATGAGAGCATTCCGGTGCCATCTTTGTTTACATTTCGTCGATAACATGTGCTCCGTGTAAAATGTCTTCTGATTGTATACGTGTACTGGTAGCCGTAACCAATGAAATATTAAAGCGCGAATCCTCAAAATGTATTCTAGATCTGCCAAGGGTGGAGAGAAGGGGGACCCGAATCGTAACCCTTGGCTAGCGAAGATGTATTTTATCAGGATATGTTGCACTCGACATTATATTGCCATCAAGAAGAGTTATTAACTTAAAAACAATTCACAAGGAAAAAAAATCAGTTGGTGTTCTTTCAAGCATTAGTTTTACCAAGTTTTAATGATAATTGTTTCTTAAAGTAACATTTTTCTAGTTATTTGTAACTTGTTTACAGCCATACTTCTCGAAAATTCCAACTTATTTTTGAAATATACTATACAAAAACATTTAAAACATGTATTAATCTAAATTAATATTGAAAATAGATGTTTAATGTACAATTACAAGTATTTTTTGGATACTTAGAAAATTGATTATATCAAATTTCAATGATTTTTAAATATTTATGTCAGGAGTGCAACATTTACATGGTCAACCATAAATTATCTATAAGAAAATAGATAAATGCATTTATCATAAACTTTATCAAGTCAATTAATCTCCAATAGCTAATGAACCTAGAAAACATGTTCCTTTGTCAGAGAATGTCTCTAGTATTAATACCTAATAGATATTAAAGCATCAGACCATTTAAAATGAACAAAAATGCTTTATTACATAAAATTAAATGCACATAAAATGCTATTAGCACTTTTAATTTTTTCAAACATTATTCTAAACTTGACAGAATCTCATTTTATTTAAATCATCCATATAAAAAGCTATAATTCAGACTGTGTAGAAGATCACTTAAAACTAGTTGCACTCCTGACATGAATCAAATGCTTCTGTGAGAGATATTTTATATATCTCAAACAGGTAAATGGGTTTTATCTGTTCTCTTAGTCAGTCTCTGTTGAAATAGAAAGACAAATATGATTTTAGTTACATTTAAAAGAAAATATGTTTAAGAAAATATCAAATGTTGCACTCCTGACATTTGAGGGTGCTGCCTTTAATGTGACATTCTTGGCCTTACTACTGATTTTAGTGTATCCTTTAACTATGGTTTTGAAGCAGCAATGATGTATTAAGATTTATTTATACCACATATCTTTGAAAACTAAAAGACAACATTTCTACAATGTAATTTAGGAAAACTTGCATAAATGTTTGTTGCACTCCTGACTAGGTACATCTTTTTTACAAAGCCATATTTTTATGCAATAATAAATGTGAAGCATGATCTATTGCTATCTTAAAGTATGTCAACATATCAAAGTTTGTGATGAAATAGATTTTGATAACATATTGTTTGATTTAGCACTGTGGTAGGTTGTTGAAAATTAAGGATTTTTTAAAGTGTCACAAAAAAGTGTTGCACTCCTGACAATCTTGACATGTTTTTTGGACATATTTTTTTTGTTATTCTAGATATCTTAAAGATTTTTTGCAGTAACAAACATCAAATCATTACAGACCTTTTGAACTATTTAGATCCAATAAAATCATAAAAATGAGTAAATTAGACAGCTATAGCAGTAGGAGCCATTTATTTTGAAACATTAATTATGACACCTATATGTCTTGATCCGTGCCAATGGTCTTTGATGAGTTTAATTACTGGTAATAAAGTAAAAAAAAACCACACAGGCCAAGGTATTGTGAAAAAGAAAAGGACAAAGCCAACAAAAGAATTTTGAGAAGTTTAAGCTTTGATAACAATGGCTTGGTCAAGCCTAGCTGCAGAACCGTAGCTCTTTATAAATATGGCGGACTATACTTGGCTGAAGTCTGTAAACTGAAATATTCAATAAAGAAATTGGGGGGAAAAATCCATTATGCATGGTCTTGGTGAACTCTAAAGAGAAAGTTAATGGGATTTTTCTTTCAAAAACAATTAATGTTTTGCAGTCTCTGAAGTACATTTTTTGGTCCACAAAATGCTATATTTCAGGAGCTTCTGCCCCCTGGACCCCTTATGGCCCTCAGCCTAATTTTGTTGGTACCTTCTAAAATTTAAGAAGTACCTCCTATTATAAAAAACTTTGAAACCCCTGCTAAATGTGACTTTTAAGTCCACTCTTCCTCCTATATCAGAGATGCAGCTAACCGTCGGCCTTAGGGGGCAGAATTTTAGAGGGTCCGGCAAATGACGTCTTTGTGTCAGACCTAATGACCGGCAAACATTTTTACTGCTTGGGGCTGTCAAAAATCAAATTTCTGTCGGCCCTGGTTACCTCTTAGACCCCTAAGCGAAGGATCTTTGATTATCGTTAATAAAGTCAAGTCGTAAACAAATTGGTAATTTTTTTTGTTCCTTTCTGTTTATGCTAAATTTCGGGAATCAGTTCCCATTCCGGATTTTATTTCGTATCCAATCGATAATCGTTGTAAATTGTAATTTGATCATTTCCGTTATGGCCAATTAAGTTTACGGAGGGGTCTAAATCTGGAAAAAAGCATCCAATACCTATCTATTTATCTACAGAGAATAAAAAAGCCTAAAGGTCGGCATATGAAAAGGAGAGGCGACCGGGGCGGTCCTTTAATCGAAAATGGAAGGACAAAATGAACAAACAAATGACGACTTGATATCAAAATACTCATTAGAGGAATAATAAAATCTTACTAATATGAAGTATTGATTATTTGATGTTGCAGGGCTATCTAAATTGAATGTGGTCTCAGACACTAACCCCCCTTTGGCAATATCCTTAATCTGATTCTGGTCGTAGTAGTCGTTAGCTGTGTCAAGGCTTTAAGATTGTCCCTTTAATCATACTGTATTGAAAGTGAAATATTAAAAAAATTCTAAAAAATAGTAGGTCTGGCAAAACTCTCTTACTTGCAGGAATTTTTTTTTATCTGCAACTCTGCTATATTACTGAGGTTAATATCCTTTATACACACATTACATGATGCAGCTTTAAATTTGTTCTGTATTTGAGACAGACACTTATATTCTGGCTTTTCAAGCCATTTAATTTTAAAAGAAGAGTTTCCAGCCATTTTGTGGCAAAAACTACAACATGCTGTATTTGTATGTGGAAGCTGTCATTATTAAAATATGGAAATACCCACCTTATAAGCGAGCTATATTATAAAATTGGTAGACGATTTATTTTTTAGAAAAATCATGTTTAGTGTTCCTCTGGGCTCTTCTTCAAGCCAATCAAGGGCAGTTTCACCCATAATCGAAAAATAAAATTCCATTTGACCAAATGAGCCTTTTGATTTGCTCTCACTACTTCTCACATCCAGCCATCTTTTTATATTCAGGGTTATCTAACCACTTTATCTGAAAATGGCAGTTGCCTGACATTTTAAAAACCAAAAGTACGTTTTCCAATATCTGGTTTCCTACTGCAACAACGTTTAATGCAGTAAACTGTAGTACATTAAGAAACCAGTCTATACATCCGGTTGCATATTTTTACAAATAATTTTAAAGAAACGAACTTAAAATCCTTATTTTACATTTACCGCAACTGGTGCCTTGTTTCAAGTACGTCTAAAGGAAACAGTTATGACAGAAATCGAGAAATCGGAGAATCTCTTAATATTAGATGTTTGAATACATTTAATAAAGATTACAGCTCAAATAATGATTTTCCATGACTATTCAAGGACTTTTCGATAAAATACAGTTTTCCATGACTTTTAAAGGCCTTTATTTTACAAAATAAAAATCCATGACTTTTCCAGGATTCCATGACCCGTACAAACCCTGATATGAACATATTTGATATGAGAACTATGATTTTATGTCACAGAAATGAGAAAAAATAAATCAAAAGTTTGTTTGTTGAAAGTTCGGTCAACATTTCCCATAGCACAGTATCACATTGTGCCTCCTTACCAAAATGGCGCCATTGTTGCTTGCTTACGAAAAACAAATACAAATAGTTTGATTTTAAGCCGTGCATATATAAACAATAAACAAAACCTCTAATGAACGAAATTAAAGTTTCTATAAACCGTAATGGATTACTTTCCAAGAAAATCACTTTCAAAATACTTAATAACGGATACGATAGATTTCAATAAACACGTGCACGATATCGACTTTTTCATAAATGACAAGTGGAGAAAATACGCGGACGACGATATAGGGCGACTCTTCAAAATTACAAGGCGACTTGAACTTTGCTTTTGATCAACGAGAAAGCGAAGTCAACCTTCACCAGGCAACTTCTTCACCCGAATCGCCCTTCAACGTGAGCCCTGACTTCAAACTTGTTAACTTGTTAAATTTCAATACCACTTCTTGAATGTTGAATAATTTCAAACCGAGGATAACCCATGAAAGCCATCCAGCTTTATTCCAATGAGGTTGTCCTAAGCAACAATGGTTATGGGTGCTTAACCCCACTTCAATATTTCAGCTATATCAGTGCAGAAAACCAGAGTAACCGGAAAAAACCATCAGGTTGTATCAATATCATACCATTCATTCTGCTTTGAGGAAACTTAATACAGGACCTTCCATAGGTGCTTCCCACCAAATTTCGGTTCATTTTGGTAAAGCAGTTTTAGAGAAGAAGATTTTTAGAAATCGACCAATCAAAAACAAGAATTGCCTGTGGCAGCCATGTTTGTTAATGGATCAAAACGAAATGAGCAATCTCTATAGAGGACCTTCCATAGATGCTTCTTACCATGTTTCATATCATTTGGTCAAGCGGCTTCAGAGGAAAAGCTGTTTTAGAAATCAACCAATAAGAAACTAGAATTGCCTATGACGGCCATGTTTGTTAACGGATCAAAACGGAATGAACAATTCCCATAGAGGACCTTCCATAGATGCTTCCTACCACGTTTCGGTCCATTTGGCCAAGCTGTTTTAGAGTAGAAGATTTTTAGAAATCGACCAATCAGTAACAAGAATTGCCTGTAGCGGCCATGTTTAGAAATGAATTGGGACAAAATGAGCATTCTTTAAAGAGAATCTTCCATAGATGCTTCCTACCAAGTGTCGGTTCATTTGGCAAAATGGTTTCAGAGGAGAAGATTTTTTAGAAATCAACCAATCAGAAACAAGAATTATCTGTGGCGGCCATGTTTGTTAACGGATCGGGACAAAATGAGACATCGTAACAGAGGACTTTCCATAGATGCTTCCTACCAAGTTTCGGTTCATTTGGCCAAACGGTTTCAGAGGAGAAGAATCTAAAAAATCATCCGATCAGAAACAAGAATCGCCTGTGGTGGCCATGTTTGTTAACGGATCGGGACGGAATGAGCAATCTATATAGAGGACCTTCCATAGATGCTGCCTACCAAGCTTCGGATCATTTGACCAAGCGGTTTCAGAGAAGAAGATTTTTAGAAATCGACCAATCAGAAACAAGAATTGCCTGTGGTGGCCATGTTTGCCAACGGATCGGGACAAAATTAGCAATTTTTACAGAGGACCTTCCACAGATGCTTCCCACTGAGTTTCGGTTCATTTAACTTTGCGGTTTCAGAGGAGAAGATTTTTTTTAATCGGCCAATCAGAAACAAGAATTGCCTGTGGTGGCCATGTTTGTTAATGGATTGGGATGAAATGAGAAATCTTTATAGAGGACCTTCCTACCAAGTTTCAGTTCATTTGGTTGAGGGGTTTCAGAGGCATATATCTGTAATTCAATTCAGATATCTGTATAGAGATAACTGCATTTTGAATACAGATATCTATATTTAAACAAGAGTTATCTTTCTTTTTACAGAGAAGATTTTTTCAGAAATCAACCAATCAGAAACAAGAATTGCCTGTGGCGGCCATGTTTGTTAACCAATCGGGACAAAATGAGCAATTTTCATAGAGGACCTTCCATAGATGCTTCCTACCAAGTTTCGGTTCATTTGGCCAAGCAGTTTCAGAGGAAAAGATTTAAAAAAATCGGCCAATCAGAAACAAGAATTGCCTGTGGTGGCCATGTTTGTTAATGGATCAGGACGAAATGAGCAATCTTTATAGAGGATCTTCCATAGATGCTTCCTACCAAGTTTCAGTTCATTTGGCTGAGGGTTTTCAGAGGAGAAGCTTAAAATTTGAAAAGTTAACGGACGACAGACGCCGGACGCCAAGTGATGGCAAAAGCTCACGTTGACTTTGGCAAGGTAAGCTAAAAATGTAGGGTTAGGGTGTTTTAATGCAGTGTGAGAAACTACCGCTCGCCAACTCGCCAAATGCAAGTGTAAAATGATTTTGGCGAGTATTTCCATCCAAGTATTAGCTATTCTAGCGAGGTGGCATGTTTGGGCGAATTACGATAATTTACGGCTCGTCAGTTGATGTAACAATATAAATAGTCCGAAATCGATTGAATGGATTGATTGAACGTGATTCACTTGCGTGTTCCGATAAAATAGTATTGAAACAAATTTTTATTAAAGTAGTCGCTCATTTTTTGTTGTGGACGCCATCACATTTTTTATGGAAACACTAAAAACTTGTGCGATTGTCCCGATCTTGGTTGTTAATTTCATATCGTTTCTGATTAGAAATCGTGAGTGAAATACATATGAAATACCCCTAAAAACAGATGTTTTGTTATTTCAAACATGTTACTATGTCGTATCCCAAATTTTAGCGGAAGTTGGTAATTATTTACTGAAATAATCATACATCTTTGATCGGAAATGGTATGCTTATTTTGTTAATATCCTAACAGTTCTAAATGTTGACCTTGGCGGAAAATTTGAATTAGGAATGAAATTAAATTCAACATGATACTTTTTTGATAAGTGGTTGGAGCATGATGAGAACAAAGGAATGTGGACTGTGGTGTTCCCTATGTGCTGAACATATGAAAAATATTGGACACTAAGTGTCATGGCGACAAGTTCAAATGAGGGATCACTCACCATAGTTGGCTAGTGAAATTTAATTTTGGCGAGTAGATTTCAATAGTTACTAGCCAGATTGGCAAGTAATTTAAAAAAATGGTTTCCCACACTGAAATGCCACTTTCAACAATATATCAGTTATATTGTGGCAGTCAGTTTTATTGGTGGATGAAACCAGAGTACCTGGAGAAAACCACCGACCTGCCGCAAGTCACTGACAAACTTTATCGCATAATGTTGTATTGAGTACACCTCGCCTGAGCTAGATTCGAACTCACAACGTTAGTGGTGATATGCACTGATTGCATAGGTAGTTATAAATCCAACTACCACACGATCACCACGATGGCCCCCTCATAATTATGTATGGTGAGAATAATTGTGATATGCATTCCATGTCTTTTGTTTCAAATTCATTTAAACTCTGTATGATAAACATACAGGAAAAGGGCAATGTTAAAACAAATCACCTGTTCCAATGGCACATCATATTTATAGAGAGTTAGTTACCTTTAAATAAGGCAGAAAAGAACAATTTTATTTGAAGAGTTGCCACCTACAGAGGCAGTACATATCAATTTTAAATGGTTACATATTCTTGAGGTAAAACAGAACAATTTTGAAAATACCTGTTCCAAAATCAGAGCACATCATTATTTTTTAGACTTTCCCAAGATAAAGCAGATAAATCTTAAGAGTTACATACTCCTGACATGAGACATTATACAATTATTGCCTGCACTTAAGGTGAACATCATAATTGTTCACCCGAGGGGTGTTGTTTTCCCCAAGGGTGAACAATTATGATGTTCACCTCAAGTACAGGCAATAATTGTTTTATTATACCGAAACTCTATTTATAATAATGTTGGATGCAATAAACACTTATTTGTGTGTTTTTATCTTGTGTTTTCATAAACTTCATATTTGTGTTTTTAACTTCCGCTCAAGATTGTAATTCCGGAATGCAAAAACGGATACATTTCCGGATAGACATGGATCATAACATTTGTCGACTGTTGAACAACAGTGATGCTTTCCTGGGGTACCAATTTTGTAAAAACATCACTTTTATTTTATATATAATATATAATGTAAGGTATAATAATATAGTTTATTAAAGAGTTACCTGTTCAAGAGCATGATTATCAACCATTCTCATTAGTTTATTAAAGAGTTACCCATTCCAGAGGAACAACATCATTATCAACCATTCTCATTATTGTTTATTAAAGAGTTACCTGTTCCAGGGAAAGAACATCATTATCAACCATTCTCATTATTGTTTATTAAAGAGTTACCTGTTCAAGAGGAAGAGCATCATTATAAACTATTCTCATTATTGTTTATTAAAGAGTTACCTGCTCCAGAGGAAGAGCATCATTATCAACCATTCTCATTATTGTTTATTAAAGAGTTACCTGTTATCAACCATTCTCATTATTGTTCATTTAAAGAGTTACCTGTTCCAGAGGAAGTGCATCATTATCAACCATTCTCATTATTGTTTCTAATTGCTTTATGTGAAATAAATGTTTGTCTTGTTGTGCTTTCAGTTCTCCAAAAATATCTTGTTTCTGGAAAAAAACAACCCAAAACAACTTAGAAATGGGTCTTTCATAAAAGACATAGGTCAGCTGTCCCTATTACCATCTTATACAATACAATGTAACAAAAAGGCTATAACTTCATACAATGAATACCAGGGATAAGTAAATAAGTTACAAAACACAAACAAGATGAACTGTGAGCTAATGCTCACCTATGATACCCCAGCTCCTTGGCAAACAGGAAGTAGGAATCTGACGGGTCAAAAAACGATATGGGGTACCTATATGAAGCTTGTGACCAAATATCAGATTTCTGCCATCAATAGTTGCTGAGAAAAATGCGACGAAAAATGAGCATATATGTTCAATGTGACGAAAAATCAACAAAGTCGGCAAACAGGAAGTAGGAATCTGATGGGTCCAAAAACGCTTCCACGATATGGGGTACATATATGAAGCTTGTGACCAAATATCAGATCTCTGTCATCAACAGTTGCTGAGAAAAATGTGACAAAAAATGTGCATACATGTTCAATGTGTATAGAAACCAACTAAGTCGGTAAACAGGAAGTAGGAGTCTGACGGGTCCAAAAACGCTTCCCACAATATGGCATACCTATATGAAGCTTGTGACCAAATATCAGATTCCTGTCATCAATAGTTGCTGAGAAAAATGTGACGAAAAATGTGCATATATGTTCAATGTGTATAAAAACCAACTAAGTCGGCAAACAGGAAGTAGGAATCCGATGGGTCCAAAAACGCTTCCCACGATATGGGGTACCTATATGACGCTTGTGACCAAATATCAGATCTCTGTCATCAATAGTTGCTGAGAAAAATGTGATGAAAAATGTGCATATATGTTCAATGTGTATAACTAGAGGCTCAGGTGAGCCTGTATCGCTCACCTGACATAAATAAGTCCTCTTAAGAATGTCTGCATGCCGAATACATCTAAGTTACTATTCAAATCCCATACTGCCATAGAGTTCTATGTTAAAACTATGTCTGCTCATGGCAGCCATCGTGGATGGAGGTCGTGGTCACAGGACACAATTTTGAAAGTATACTACCCAAGGACCATCCATGCCATGTTTGCTTTAAATTGGCTGACTGGTTTCAGAAGAGAAGACTTTTAAACCATTTTCCCATAGGGTTCTATGTTAAAACTATGTCTGCTGACAGCAGCCATTTTAAACCGAGATCGGGATCACTGAACACAATTTTGGAAGTTGACCACCTAAGGACCATCGATGACATGTTTGCTATATTGGCTTACTGGTTTCAGAGAAGATTTTAAAACATTTTTTTCCATAGGGTCCTATGTTAAAACTACAGTATGTCCGCTGAAGGCGGCCATCTTGGATGGAGGTCAGGGTCACTGTACACAATTTTGAAAATTGACCACTTAAGGACCATCCATGCCATGTTTGCTTTAAATTGGCTTACTGGTTTCAGAGAAGAAGATTTTTAAACATATTTCCCATAGGGTCCTATGTTAAAACTATGTCCACTGATGGTGGCCATCTTGGATGGAGTTTTGGGTCACTGGATATAATTTTGAAAGTTGACCATTTAAGGACCATTCATGCCATGTTTGCTTTAAATTGGCTTACTGATTTCAGAGGAAAATTTTTTTTAAACATTTTCCCCATAGGGTCCTATGTTAAAAATATGTTTGCTGATGGTGGCCATCTTGGATGGAGGTCGGGGTCACAGGACATAATTTTGAAAGTTAACCACCCAAGGACTATTCATGCCATGTTTGCTTTAAACTGACTTACTGGTTTCAGAGGAGAAGACTTTTAAACATTTTTTCCATAGGGTCCTATGTTAAAATTAAGTCGAGTCATGGTGGCCACCTTGAATTTCCGATCAGCAAACGATTCACAAATTTAGTACAGGACCACCCAATGATCATTCCTGCAAAGCCACAATTCAATTGGCTTAGTGGTTTCTAACAAGAAGATTTTTAAAATTTCAACCAATCAGAACACATTATAGGCCCTGGCAGCCATGTTGGATTTCCGATCAGCACCAAAAACACAAATCTTGTATATGACCATACAATGAACATTTCTGCCAAGTTTGGTTCAAATCTTTTTGTGGTTTCAGAAAAAAAAATGAAAATGTGAAATTCCCATAGGGTCCTATGTTAAACTAAGTCAAGTCATGGCGGCCATCTTGAATTTCCGATTGGCAAACGATTCACAAGTTTAGTACAGGACCACCCAATGATCATTCCTGCAAAGTCACAATTCAATTGGCTTAGTGGTTTCTAACAAGAAGATTTTTAAAATTTCGACCAATCAGAACACATTATGGACCCTGGCAGCCATGTTGGATTTCCGATCAGCACCAAAAACACAAATCTTGTATATGACCATCCAATGAACATTTCTGCCAAGTTTGGTTCAAATCTGTTTTGCAGTTTCAGAAAAAAAATATGAAAATGTGAAATTCCCATAGGGTCCAATGTTAAACTAAGTCGAGTCATGGTGGCCATCTTGAATTTCCGATCGGCAAACGATTCAGTTTTAGTACACGACCACCCAATGATCATTCCTGCAAAGTCACAATTCAATTGACTTAGTGGTTTCTGACAAGAAGATTTTTAAAATTTCAGCCAATGAGAACACATTATGGACCCTGGCAACCATGTTGGATTTCAAATCAGCACCAAAAACACAAATCTGGTAGTGGACCATCCAGTGAACATTTCTGGCAAGTTTGGTTGAAATCTGTTCAGCGGTTTCAGAGAAGAAGATTTAAATGTGAAAAGCTAACGGACGGACGACGGACGCTTACCCATGACAAAAGCTCACATGGCCTATGGCCAGGTGAGCTAAAAACCAACTAAGTTGGCAAACAGGAAGTAGGAATCTGATGAGTCCAAAAACGCTTCCCATGATATGGGGTACCTATATGACGCTTGTGACCAAATATCAGATCTCTGTCATCAATTGTTGCTGAGAAAAATGTGCATATATGTTCAATGTGTATAAAGACCAACTAAGTCGGCAAACAGGAAGTAGGAATCTGACGGTTCCAAAAACGCTGCCCACAATATGGTATACCTATATGATGCTTGTGACCAAATATCAGATTTCTGCCATCAACAGTTACTGAGAAAAATGCGACAAAAAATATCTTGGACGAACAGAAGGACAGAGGTAAAACAGTATACCCCCCTCCCCCTTCGGGGAGCGGGGGTATAATTACAAACTGAAAAAAAAAGCCTAAATACTATTATGACTATTTCTCAAGTATTTGTGCTTTGAAAAAGAATAAATATAAACCAGGTAAAATTAAAGTGAATAATTTTTTTTCCCTTTAGAATAGAAAAGTTTGAAGAAATACACGTAAAGTTAAAGGGCACCGGACATCAAATTATCAAACACCTTTTTCAGATAAATACTGCATCAATATTACTTATAAATTCTGTGTATGAACTCTACAGTATCTAATTATACTCGTGGCATCTGATAACAGTGTGTGTATTACTGTGTAAACACTGATAAATACGGGTAGAGGATATATATAGGCTTGTTCTGCTATCCAATCCTTTTCAGTACTTTTCTGAATAAAATACGTTTAAATTAATAACACTGATAAATCTGTTTACCGCAGTATGCATATTTTTAGCTTGATGACGAGGGTCACATGCTGTGTACGTCACAGTTGCTGTACTCTACTCTATGATATAAGAAACACTGTATCATAGATAAATAAAGTCTATGGCTGTTTCTAATTAAATTAACACGTTATTGTTTCTTAGGGTATATATAATCACTTCATTTTTGCGAACTGCAGTAATAGTAAAACCCTAAAATAATTTTTGGATGTAAAAATGACTTATTGCGTTGTCTGGGGTTGCAAAAGTGATTCTTCAACTGGCAAAACTTTCTCTTGGCTTAGTTTTCCAAAAGATCAATCGAGGTTTAAAGCATGGGTACATTATTGCAAACATCAGGATTTCACTCCTTCAAAATACAGTAAAATATGTGGAAAGCATTTCACAAAGAGCCAGTATAGTAGGGATTCAGCAAGACTGGCCGAGCTTGGATATCCTGGAGCAAGAGCGGCATTGAAGGATGATGCTATTCCTGATAATCCCGTTGTAGTGAATGACGATTCTCCCGCCCCCAAAAAACCTAGAAAAACTTTCCAAAAGAAAAGAAAGAACGAGGTATTTATTACAAGACATAATAAATTACAATTTAAATAAAATTAGCTCTACGCACTTGCTTGCTCCCTATTTTCTATCGTTTTTTTTTATCGCAGCGTGTGTAAATAGGGAGGAAGTGTGCAGATCTAATTTTAATTAGATTGTAATAAATTATGATCTCTCTCGCTTTTACAGATTACGTCAATAAGGTTTGTTTATTGAGAGCTATCCAGGACTTAAAAAAAAAAAAATCCTTTTCCGGACACGCTTCATGTTTCCGATTGAACAAAATGACAATAATTGTTTACTTCTCCACGCGAAGAGAAGGGGGTCACACCTAATACCAGCCTTTGTTTTATAATTATATTCCAGGTAATTTTATAGACTTATTAATAAATGTGTGCATTTGGAGATGATCGTGGTAAATATACGTAGACAATTTAAATTTTAGGTACTTCAGGCAGCCCTCAGTGAATCCATTAACTGATTTTTTTAAAATAATTTGTGGTGTTGTTTACAAGTGAAAGCGTGTGTTGTTATAAATGATCAGCAACTGTGACGTCACGCTAACTTTTGTGCACTACCTTATTAATTGTCGGCAGTCTCCGGAGATCATCGGAGATTTATCAAAACGTGTGTGAAATGTACATTCCTACAGTAATTTGGTAGAGATAACTGCTATGCCGTTGTTCTCTTTCATTTAATTCTGACATTAACAAATGAAAAACAAAAAAATAATTTTTCATGTCCGGTGCCCTTTAAGATATATTTTGTATATATTCTGTTCACTAAAACATACAATTTTTTTTAGAAATAAGACAGACATTTGTATGCAACTGTATATATATTCCATAAAATTGTACTGAAACATTAAAATATCTGTCCTTTAATTAATATCCAAAACAATAAACTACTAATATTATCAAGACAACAAATAGATTACTACTTAATATACACATGAATGCATTATAAAATGACTTACATCTTTATCCATTTTCTTCTTTTTTGATGTTAGCTGTTCTATCCTGCTTTCAAACTGTTCCAATTGCAAATTTAAATTTTCTATGGTTTGCTGAAATAAAAATAACATACACAGGGGTTTCAAAGTTTTTTATAACAGGAGGTACTTCTTAAATTTTAGGAGGTATCTAAAAAATTAGGCCGGGGGTCTGGGGCCCGCCTGAGGGCCGTAAGGGGTCCAGGGGGGGCTTTGCCCCTCGGAAGCTCCTGAAATCTAGCATTTTGTGGACCAAAAAATGTACTTCAGAGACTGCAAAAAAGAAAAATCCCATTAACTTTCTCTTTAGAGTTCAGATTTCACCAAGACCATGCATAATGTTGGCTTTGTCCTTTTCTTTTTCACAATACCTTGGCTTGTGTGTTTTTTTACTTTATTACCAGTAATTAAACTCATCAAAGACCATTGGCATGGATCAAGACATATAAGTGACATAATTAATGATACATAAATTTAATTTGCAATCATCATTAATAAAATTTATAATTTAAATAAATAGATCAATACAAATATAATTAAACAAAAACAATATATATTGTTACTTTCACGACTTATGTGCAAAAAAAAAATGTTCGATCAAAAGCGATCAGCGGGAAGACATTTATTAACATTTGAATCACAAAAGTTAAATTATTTTGGGAAAAAAAAGTGGGGCCGGCGTTTTGACATTACAATGTAATTCGTATTTGAGCCATTCCGGTTCTTTTTCAAGATTCCTAGTAATTTTCTATCCCTTATCTCCTCGTACCCCTTTTAAAAACGCTTTTCAGCACACTTTCATTTCTGTGAACAACCACCACGGTAGTGCCCCGTCAAAATATGTAAATAAATTAGCCATGTAGGTTTTTATTTTTTTAAACCGGAAGCTAAACAATATGGATGGAGTTGAGCAATAAGACAGTATGCCCCAAAATGACTCGAACCTGGGTTTTAAATGGATAAAAAAAATCGCACAAAATATTGTGTAGTCATATATTCATAATACATAAATGATCATACTTATATTACTGAAGATTACACTAGTTTGTGTTTGAACATAATTTGTAATTGGTCATTTTTTATTTTGAAATGATGTCGGCCTTGTTCCAGTCCGAGTTTTACACAAGGATGAAAAGATATTGGGGCGAAAACATATCTATTTACCGCATGCACAAACTGCTATTTACGATTCTAAGGTAAAGTTATTTTTAAAATAGGGAATATCCCGTCAACTTGGTCGTGGCTGAACGCAGTTGTTCGATTTGAATGCGAGAATTCAGCAATTGACGTGATCATTAATTTTTTTATGAAAAATATTCCACAAGCCAATCGTACCTGTTGTTTTGACCACCGCTAATTTTGGGGGGGGGTTCAGTAATTTCTACTGGTACTATACACGATCTCAAACGGGTAAAAGTACCGGGTACCAGCCCACTTTGAAACCCATGCATGCAATGTAAATTAAAAAATCATATATTAAGTTTATTTAAAGAATGCCAAGAACCATATCCCAATAAAACAAAATTTTAGATAATTACAATTAAGTTTACACATGATAATTTATGCAGTCAAATAATGGTGGTTTACTTTTTACAGGAAATTTCTCAATTTAAAAAGAAGATCTAAATTTAGTACTTATACATCTACAGTACAGAAAGGGACATACCGTGATTGATCACTCCGAGAGACATAATTTTTAATCCTTTAGACATATCATCATGGACATAAACCCACTGTGATAGACCTGAAAAAGGACCATAAAACAAGGTGGTGGGGTTTAAATTTTATTGCTCTTGGTCACCTGTGCGCCGATTGATATTTTACCGCCAATTAAGAGATTAGCGTTACCTGTTCTACCTGTTGACTTTTAATATCGTAAGTCGTAATTATTGCTACTGAAGGATGTATTTTTGACAATTAATTTGGTATCCTCTTGCTGTTAATATTTGACTGTTTGTTGCTTTTCATTGCCAAAGAATGTCTGTCTTGTTATCGTTTGTTTTAGAAAGTTCTACTTTATGACCTCGAGTTCTATATTAAGAATTTTGTTGAAACCGCAACTGAACTTTATCTTGTTTAATTTTAATTTCTCATTTTTTTACTTCTGTTGGGTCGAATTCAGTATGTATTGAATTATTCGTAAATTCGGGCTACTTCATAAATGTATTTTTTGTTTATAAGTTATACCGCAAGCGCGAGGTTTTGAAGCACAGACTTTGCAAGCGCGGGTTTTGTAGTGTTTAGTTGGTAAAGAGCAGACTTAAAATTGATTATTGGTTTATGTTGTGTTTTGGACTTTTACCTCTCATATTGAAAAAAAATAACAATTTAAGTAAACTGTTTTACACACTTGGCTTGTTACGTAATTCCATTATAGATGAAAATTATTTTCTTTAAAATTGCAAACAAAAACCTATAACAATCCAAATTTACGTAGCCTAATGGCTACAAAATGAACAAAAAGCGGAAAACGAAGAGCATGCTTTTAATTTGTTTCATAAACTTTGGGGTTTTTTTTGGCTGTATTTTGTCACAAATCTATTGGGTTGAAAGCCAATTAAGATTTGAATTTGAATAAATAAATAAACTTTGGCGACATTTGATTTTGGTCAGATACTGTGTAATGTCAAACATTTGTAGGGGTAAAATCATGATAAAGGTTAATTCCTTATTTCCTTTCACGTTTCTAAACTTTCTGCAGATTAGCCGCTAATTTCCAAAATATATCCGTAAATTTAATGACTTTTGGACATGTAGTACTTCTTTGAACGATCTGTTTCGTTAATTTTTAATCAAATTCTTCAATGACCGTATACAAATTATTTAGTACGTATTTCTACAACGAAAAGGGTTTTAACTGGGTTTTCTACGAAGATTAAAATAAAAAAAAATTACTGAACGTATAAAAAATATTAGTGAACTAAAATGTAATATTGAACTGGAAATACGTTTTAAAACGCAACAAATCACACATATCGCGCATGTGTTTATGAAACTTCATTTGTGCACAAGCCAGGTCACGTGTACGTGTGTAGATACGCAATACACAGCAAAGGTTAAAAATCTTTGAAACAAATTTGCACAACCCATGATTTCACTGAATTGAAGTTGAATAATCATTTATTATTTACATTTTATTCATCAATTCAAATGAACTCTCCGTTCTCGTGCTATTTTCTCGATCTCGGGATTTCATTCCCGGGATTACGTTCAAGGATGTTTTACGTTTTGAGGAAAGAAATAAAAATGTTTTTTTTTAATTCTGAGGGGAATCTGAGACAGTACCTGAAAAAAAATAAAAAAATAGGCGATATAAAAACGTAATTTCACCTGTACATCTTATCCGACTAGTTTACCTGTAAAACGACACACTTGATTACAAGATTAACACCTGGTGTTTTATTGCCCCCTGATCACCGACATGAATTAAAATTTTTAATCCCCATCACTCTCCTAGACATGACCACTATCACGGTATGTCCCTTTCTGTACTGTATCCACAGATTTGTTGCTGTTGTTTCAGTGAGCTAGCACTATAAAAATCCATCTCAGTGTGTTGGTATAGTACAGAGCGGACCTCATCATCATCTCGTTGAAAATTAACTTGTTCTTGCCATGATATAGCTGAAAAACTGCCGAGTTGGCATTAAACAACAATCACTCACTCGCTATACATGGTATATCATTTAATTATTTTACTTCTTCCAAAATAATAGTTGTCATGGCTACAAACATATAATAGTTGGATTTACATATAACAATACAAACTACTCCTATTTCTATCAAAGTTGTGATCAAGTTTGTCAGTGATATCCAGCAGATGGGAGGTTTTGTCCAGATACTCCAATTTTCTCAACTAATAAAACTAAAATATTGCTAAAAGTCATTACCCAATTTGATGTTTTCCAATCAGTTGTTCACACTTCATTTTTGTTTTCTTTAGGTGAGAAAATGGTGTTTAACATCAAAGGAGAGTTTTCAGCTATATCACGGCGAAAGCAAGTTACATATCGATGAGATGATAATGCTATCCACTTTGTACTAGAAAAACATGCTTAGTTGGATTTTTATAGTGCTAGCTCACTAAAACAAGTCTGAGGGTAGACCTGTCATTCCACTCAAGAGTTGAGTTCGAACCCCGTTTATGGCAAGGTGTACTCGATACACCATTATGTGATAAAGATTGCCAGTGACTTGTGACAGGTCTGTGGTTTTTTTTCGGGTACTCCGGTTTCCTCCACCAATAAAACTGACTGGCACGATATAACTGAAATATTGTTGAAAGTGGCATTCAACACAATAAATGCCACCAAACCTCCACTCAGAGATATTATCCTGATTTTTAGTCTACCAGACCTTTCCCTTGCTCTCATTAGGATTAGTCTCTCTTTTCATTTTACTGCCAGCGGTCAAGTCTACATACCGCTAACCAGTTTGTTACATCTCCTTTTTCTTTTGAATGAGGATCCATTTTGGCAGCTGCTCCAAGTCCTTCTTTGGAGTAAGCTTTCGTTTTTGTTTCTCGTTCTACTATTTTAAATCTTTCCATTTGCTGAAAATATATAGAAACAATGCCCATCAATTTACTAACAATTACTCATTTTTGATAATTAAATATTTTTCAAGAAAAATCAATTCATGTATATATTTATTCCCAACTTCCAGTCTTTCATATGTTGAGGTTGTTCAAATATTTTTAAAGGTATCAATTTACTCATTCACTATTGCGATCATATTTCTCGTCTCCCAATATTTACTGATTCAATCTGATTCCTAGTCTCCCAATATTTAATGCTTTGATCAAATTCATAATCCCATAAAGTTGACTGTTTCTTACCAGGTTCCTAGTTTTTCTTAATACTTACTGTTTCAATCAGCTTCCTGTTTTCCACCAGAATTCTTTTATCCTTGATGTCACTACTAGAACACCATGTTTTAATGTGGTCCCTAAGACGCTACAATTACAAACAAATAACCAGTAAAATCTACACAAGTCAAAAGTGTTATGTTCTGTCACCAATGTAACAGACTTCCCGAAAACCACCGTTCCGTCTGTCCTGACTGACAGAAATGCTCTAGGACAGACGATTTCAAAATATATATCAGACCAAATGTCCGGGAAAATTCTCTGAACCCACGGGAAACAAAAGTTTGCTTTTTACGCCATGTTTGTTTATTAAACTTTTACTACCTCACTTGTGGAGAGCTTGTTTTTTGGCACGGTTTAATTAAAAATCGGCATCGGATCGGAATCGTTTCCGGGAACACGTATTGATTCATGGATCGCAAAAGAAAATATTGTGATGCATTGGTGTTAATTTGACCAACTGCAGGGTTCTACCAAAGGTAGTACCCTACACCAGGTAAAAAGCACTCAATACTTTAACAACAAAGAAAAGGTCAATTTTACATGGTATCTCCCCTTATTAAAAGGCTTGTGTACTGTATGTATATAAATACATACGTGTATGTAGGTACATTTTGTATGCTGGAAAATACAACATAAAATACCCATCGACAATTTTTACCTAGCATTGACATTATGGAACCTATACTTTTCCCCAACAACAGAGAGAAAATCGTTGACAGTAATGTCAAACTACGGAAACGATCTGGCCTGTCACTTCTTTTAAACTTTTCATAGTTCATCTCTATACACACAGCTACATTTTAATGACAATTGGGAGTGTTTCCTTTTTTGGAACCAGAACTTTTACTTACAAATTAAAAACTAACAGGAAAAGTTAACAGTTGTTTATATAACAGAAAATGACAGCACCGTTTGTTATTTCAACGAAGTGAGATACTTGTTTGGAATAAATAACCAACTGACATTACCCCAAACTGAGAGGTTATTTTACTTTAAAATCACTTCTTCATAGTGGATTGGGAAACAAGTGATGTCCACTTATGCGAGTCACTCTCCACTTTGGGGAGTGCAAGAGCAGTCCTTGTAGTGGCATTAGTCTACTCTTTTCCAGATGTCTTTAATGTGATCATGGCATTGATCTCCCCTTACTCAAACCAGCATTTTATTGTTCCCATCCGACAGACTAGCATCGTTTCTTGAGACCACCCTAGCCAATGGTGTCAAGGTTGTCGAAAAGGTTATAACAAGTAAATTCAGGTTTCATTTGATAGCAATATATGCATTGGGGTGTTTTCGCAATTTCAGCTGCATACCTCAGTCTTCCCGAAAAACTTTTTGACCCACAAGTCATTCAGACTTCTTGAGTTGTAGAATTCAGGAGTCCGAATGCAAATTTACTGGCCCGAATAAAAACAAAAATAATTTCACATGTTTATTATTATATCAATTGGCAGCTAATTGTCTATTCTCTCACAAAAATATCAAACTTTTCCTGCAGTTGGTTGCTTTCAATTTTCCATTTCTCGTTTTAGTAACGCAAATTAACTGTATATATATTTTTCTGATCATTGTTTGTCAAAACAAGTCTGCTTTAAAATAAACATTTTGTAGAATTTTTTTTTTTATATAAATAAAGCAAAGTATTTTATTTAAATTCACAGAGAATTTCAGATGTAAAAATTTTAGTAGATCTTTTCAACCATTTGTCTTAATCAGGAAAAAGCTTGTAATATTTGTCCATTTCAAAGGTTTCAATTATTTCCCAAAAGCCTAAATCAAGTCCTCTATTGTATTTTGCACAAAAGACAAGTTTCAATTTGGCGCCAAATTGATATCCGATAATTTTTACGTGTCTGGTCCGGACTGATTCTTGTTCTTCTATTTCAAATAAAATGTATTGATATTTTCGTTCATTAAAGTGTTTCTGAGATTGCAACTTTAACTTTGTCAATGTCCTTGAACTTCATCATAGCATGGAAGAACGATAAATGATACAATAAAAGAGTTTTGATATGGCGTTTCACTTTAGTTTTAATAAAAATAAATTATGGACAAATTGGAGATCAAAAGGCCTCGTTTATACAACAAACCCAGTATTTTAGACAGTCGGTCCGGTGGAAACCAATGTTCTCACACACAAGCCCGTCGGTCTTCTCACTTGTGATATTTTAGAAGTCCGCGTCCGATTTTACTGGCCAGGACCGTTGGGCTTATGGCCAAGTTCGAAGACTGATACCTGTACCAAAATTACCTTGAAGAGCCCCCACATCCCTGTGAGACTAGTGAAAAAATGAATTTTAATGTTATTGATAAAACAATTAACCTGAAAACTGTTTATATATTGATATCTGATGTCTGTTTTTCTTAAAAAAATGTTACAACATTTTTGGGCCACCATTATGCCATTTGGGCCAGTGACTAATTTTATACTGCCCCCCCCCCTCTCAAAAAAATAATTCGGCTCTCATTTCATCTATATCATGGCATTTTATATACATATATAAATGATATATATCGACAATATTAAGGCAGTTTCTTCACCCTTAGTTAGAAATGAATAAACAATAAATTACAATTAGCATTGCTTCTTTTTCCTAATTTGAAGAAATAGTGTAACTTAGTACAAACCTGTAGCTTCTTGATTTCTCTTTTGAGGTCAGCTTCATATTTCTCCTTTTGATTAGCATTGGCGGCACTATGTACCTTAATAATAAAATGGAAATCAAATAAATTATTGTTTTATGGGGTGACTTTCTACTAAATAGATTGACTACATTTTTTTTTAATACAAGAGTGCATGAAACCATTTTCAACATGTTCAATAAAAGCATACATGAAGTTTTTAAGTTTTCATTACTTTGACCTTCTCTGTCTAAGTTTGAGTGATAACATGACAAAAGTGGTGGCTTCTGGGAAAAGATGAATATAATAGTCTTCAGTGTTCTAGCTAGGATTTAAGAAGGGCAGGGTGCAAAACTGAAAAGGGGCAATTTTATGCATGCGACCTGTGAATAAAAGGGCAATATGTCAGGAGTGTCTGAATCAATTAATTTTCTCTTTAATGTGTTAATCTGTGGTTCATTTGCTTCATTTTGGTTTCTACAAAAAAATAAAAGATTGTTGTCTAAGAAAAAATAACAACAATCCAAAGTAGAACAAAATTTGATATAATTGATCTTATGCAAATTACATATCAATTTGGGCGATTATACCAGCAGTATTGTAAAGTTTTTCAAAATTTCTGTATTGTAATGGATGTCTATTTACACATAAGTGTTATTACTACAGGTAATGTATATAACTGGTTGTTGCTAAATATTTTCTTTGTTTCACTTTAAGTAGACACGTTTTTATTTCAGATTAAACTCAAGTGGTTTTATTGTGTTTGATAATAAAATATTGTAAATGGCATATTTAGATTTGGTTAATTTTGGTTTGTTTCAAGTATAACAAAGGGAAATAACTCATTTTTATATCAACTTGCGAAGTTGAAAAATACGATGTCAAACTTTTGTTTTCCTTTGCCACTTTCTTCGCATTTTCTTTCAAACGTATTTCCCGGGAAGGTATTGTGAATGATATGAATTTCAAAGTTCAAATTTTTATAATTACTGTGAAATGTAATCAGAAAATTGATCGATATACGCTATATTAGTTAATGTTCTAAATTTAGCTTTGACATATTCAAATTAGATAGGGGGCGCTACAATGTAAACTTGAAACAATTGTTCGAAACGTGATCCAAAATGGCCACATATGAGTGACAAAAGAAATGAAATGGGCACTTGTGTTTACGAACCAGAGGCTCCCAGGAGCCTGTAATCGCTCACCTGGATCAAAGCTGCTTTCAATAACAACGCAACTGCACTGTGGTGGCCATTTTGGCGGGAGAGCGCAACTGCCGGACACCATTTTGGAAGAGGACCATCCAATGACTATTCCATCAAAGTTTGGTTTTAATTGAGCTACTGGTTCCAGACAAGATGGTTTTTATGTGAATTTCCCATAGGGCCCTATGTTAAACTAAGTACAGCTGTGCAGCCATCTTGGTCAGAGGGCGGGACCACCAGACACAAACTTGGTTCAGCAGTTTCAGAGGAGAAGATTTAAATGTTTTCTTCTATCAAAATATGCCTAATTTGCATAATCGGTATAAATCGGCTGAAAGAAAAAAAAAAAAAAAAAAACCCCGAACATATGCTTAACTACTCCTTGCCATGTAGCTGCAGTTTAAATTTGAGCTCATTTTGACTTATACTAAAGCAGCAATGGACAATTGAAGAAATTTCTATTCTTAGTAACAGCAGCCATCTTGAATGGAGGGCGGGGCTGTTGGACACAAATTTGAAAGGGAACCACCCCTGCCAGGTTTGGTTTAATTTGGTTCAGCGGATTCAGAGGAGAAGATTTAAATGTGATCTTTTATCAAAATATGCCTAATTTGCATAATCGGTATATATCGGCTGAAAGAAAAATTTCACAGAAAAACCCGGAATATAGGCTAAACTACGTCTTCCCATGTAGCTGCAGTTAAAATTTCAGCTCATTTTGACTTACACTAAAGCAGCAATGGACAATTAAAATTTCATCCCCCCTTTTTTCTATTTTGAGCTTGGCGGTCATCTTGGTTGGAAGTCGGGATCACCGGACACAATTTTGGAAGGGGGCCATCCAAGAATCATTTCAGCAAAGTTTGGTTGAGATTGGTTCAGTAGTTTCAGAGGAGAAGTTTTTTTTTAAATTTCATCCCCCCTTTTTTCTAATTTGCATAATCGGTCAAAATCGGCAACAGTTCAAAGTTCATAAAAAATCCTGTCACACATGCTGAAAAGCTCATCATTATGCTTATACAGTTCAAATTTGGGCACATTCTGGCTTAAAATAGAGCAATTTTGGCCATTTGAAGAAATTTCTATTTTTAGTAACAGCGGCCATCTTGAATGGAGGGTGGGGCTGTCGGACACAATTTTGAAAGGGACCCACCCAGAGAGACCATCCCTGCCAGGTTTGGTTTAATTTGGTTCAGCAGTTTCAGAGGAGAAGATTTAAATGTGATCTTTTATCAAAATATGCCTAATTTGCATAATCGGTATAAATTGGCTGAAAGAAAAATTTAACAGAAAAACTCAGAATATATGTTAAACTACTCATTGCCATGTAGCTGCAGTTAAAATTTGAGCTCATTTTGACTTATACTAAAGCAGCAATGGACAATTGAAGAAATTTCTATTTTTAGTAACAGCAGCCATCTTGAATGGAGGGCGGGGCTGTCGGACACAATATTGAAAGGGACCCACCCAAGGACCATCCCTGCCAGGCTTAGTGTAATTTGGTTCAGCGGTTTCAGAGGAGAAGATTTAAATGTGATCTTTTATAAAAATATGCCTAATTTGCTTATACTAAAGCAGCAATGGACAATTAAAATTTCATCCCCCCTTTTTTCTATTTTTAGCTTGGTGGCCATCTTAGTTGGAAGTCGGGATCACCGGACACATTTTGGTAGGGGGCCATCCAAGGACCATTCCACCAAAGTTTGGTTCAAATTGGCCTAGTGGCTTCAGAGGAGTTGATTAAAATGTGAAAAGTTAACGGACGGACGACCAGTGGTGACAATAGCTAAAAAGGGCAGGGCGTCACTCGGACAAGGACTGCGCCCTGTAAAAATGGGCTAGCGGAGAACACTGGTCATAGTCTTGTTTTGTGATTCACCTTAGTAATGGCCATCCTGCCTAATTATAAATATAAATATTTCATTTGTCAATTTAATCCACGATCTTGATCTTGTCCAAAATGAATTAGTTTTCAAGCTAAAAATGTGATTATTTAATGTTGAAATGTCCCGACTTCACAGCATTCTCCTCTCAAAACCTGACAACTCGCGTAATAAATCCATAAACGTTTAGAGTCAATCATACAATGGAACAGTTAATGGTTTCCAAGAATTTAGATATTTCATCTGTTAGGTAATGTAAACAATGTTGAAATTACTATTTATTTTTTAGACATGTTAGAGGAGCAATCCTGCAAAGTTGGAATCAAAACCACTTGGTATACATGGTTTTAAAGGGAACATAAAAACGTGAAAAATTAACAAAACACTATGTCTTGACAAGAGGTCACATTAGCCTTCAGTCATGTCAGTCTTGGTAAACAGAATAAGTTTTCCTTCAAATTGCATTATAGCAAAATCAGAATAGAAACAATTAATGAATGTCAAGGATTATTGATTTTCTTGTCTACTGTCAAATTGTCACTCAATTTTCATTACATCAAATTTCTTCTAAAAAAAGAATTATTGAGTACTTTTCCTCGTTTCTTAAATGCAATAATATACAATTAATGCCTGCACTTAAGGTGAACATCATAATTGTTCACCCAAGGGGTGTTTTTTTCCAGAGGGCTTTAACCCGAGGGGAAAACAACATCCCAAGGGTGAACAATTATTATGTTCATCGCAAGTGCAGGCATTAATTGTTTTATTATACTGAAACTTGATGCAATTTTTTTTGGGATAAATGCCAACATTTCTGTAAATGAACAGCCAGAATGGTTCCACTGGGCGCACTGGCGGTGGCCATTTTATACATACTTACGTCACGTACACGTTTTAGATAATGGTCATTTTACCGATCTAGATCACTGTTTTCCCGGTCCATCAGTAAAAACTGATGACCGGTGAAATAGAGAAAACAAAGAATTTAGGATTTATTAGTTAAAATATTACACTAGATTTTCTATTGAAAAAATGTATCTTATAACTATACATTGTTAAACTGTTTTTTCTTTCCTTCCTAAATCTGAATTTTCCTCAAGAGAGTTGTTAACGCATAATCAGGATTGTCATTAGAAGCCGACAACCGGCGAAAATCTCTGGTAACTCTAGCTGTCACCACCGGTTACTTTTTCTCTTTAAAAAAAATAACGAGAGAAAATTTATCTAGTATCAGCAATACAACGTACAGTACGCGTATCTACTGATCAGCATGTTTACGTTTGCAGATCTTTACAAATAAACATCGCTACATATCCTCTAACCCGAATAATATCAGTCGCTATTTTTTCCGCTCATCGGAGATGAAATCGTAGACGGAGAGGGACTGAATTATCCGGGTTACATATTCTCGGTTTTTTCTAAAATTTGTTTAGGAATATTGCGATGAGTTCCTAATGACGCTTTACAAAATTATAAACGTTTGTCCTATACAGGAGCACCCTTATTAAACACGCTATGGCGGTGCCGAGCAAAAAAAGATGTAAACAAGGTTCACTGGACGGCTTTTTCGAAAAGCAAAGAATAGACAGTGATGCAGGTAATTAGAAAAACGTTTTTTTTACATAAATTTCAAAAGTTTTTGATAGAACATATCACCATCTTCAATGATTTTCATAATATTAAAGCACATGTACACGAAGTGACACATTCGAATGAATAATAATAATAGATATAATAATTAACTAATCTTTTTTTATTTATTTATATATAGTATATAATAAGTATTTAATATTATATATAATTATGAGAAAATGCAATTAATAGACGGGGTGTGTCAGAAGCACCGTTCCTTGGTGTTTTTAGCAGGTTTACTGCTTGTTAAGGAATATGCAACATATGTAAAGTTTCACACTGGATGTGAGATTTAGGGGACAAACCAGAACATGACCCACTAAATAATAATAATTAACCCCAAACTATATTTTTTTTTGTATGTCTCATTTATCAATCATGAATGTTTGTATTGTTAATGATGCCTCATGTGGGCCCTATGATTAGGCAATAAAATATATTCTATTCTGTACAATTGACACTTGACCTTGAATGATTATCTAAATTCTTTAAAACTGTGAAGTTGAGAATTTTGAGATTGAAATAAATTCTGTGAATCAACCTTAGTACTGAAATCCTTTTTAATGTTGCTAAACAGATTTGCTATACAGTAGAGTTCACTTATAACGAAATCAGGCTTATAGCGAAGTAAAGATAAATTCCCGGTCCCATCGCTATTTAAACAATGTATTTCTGAAGGCCTATTACAAATTTTTTATTACGAAATCAGGCTTATAATGAAGAGAATTTTAAACCCAAACAACGTTTTTATCACTCAAAATTGACATGATATAACAAAGAAAATTGCTGAACAATCAAATCGTTTACCTGTCTTCCCTTACGCAGGGACGATCACATATTAGAATGGTCAAGTGCACTTGACACTTCCCTTATTGATAATTGAAAAATCAATAATTCCACCTTTGATGTTGTTAATGATGTCAATCAAGACTTTTCTTTAAAATATTCAAACAATAAAATGGGATTAACAAGTTGTCAATTAATAACACACGCGCTAATTTATTGCATTAAAAATTAATAAAACGTAATCTAAATTTTAATGAATGGATGCACAAGCTAAAGAAATTAAAAACAAAGTCATGTGTGAGATTAATTCATTTGCTATTGTTTATTTTTTCTTTGATGATAAGACTCTTTAATTAAACAACAAACTGCGTGGTCTCAAGGTTCATCTAAATACCAAAAACAAAAGAAATGTACTCGTTCTGAAATTTCGATCAACCTGAGTTTTTATGTGTATATAATACCAAAAAGAAACAATTATTCTTCAAATTAAAAAAAGGAAAATGACCACAATCTTAAAATTGGCCATTATAAAAATATATATCCAAATTATCAGCATTATACCGATATCGATCCAAGCGTTAATACCCAACCTCATATTTCCTGTTTATCAAATAGATCGTGAACAAAGTTGAAAAAATGCTTCTAAGGAACATTTGAAGATACCAAAGAGGTATTCAGAAGCCGTAGTTATTGAGAACTGTCTAAAGGATTAAATATTTTTTTACGATAAAGGCCCACTTTACTGTGCATCAGTTATCATAGCGTAATGAAACTGCCCGTTCAGAACCAGATTTTTTTCTGCTAAAATTACGCGACCTCAGTGACTTGAACTACCGATAGCTAGAACAGATTTTGACAGTCTCTTCAAGTTCGAGCCAGCGAAGTTCTACTGTACGATTTTCAAAAGGGGAGGTAATTCTATATTGTTTCTCTTATAACAAACTATGATCGAGAGTCCCCTGGACTTCGCTATAAACGAACTCTACTGTATGTAACAAAATAGAAAATGTCGGTGAAATAAAAGATGGAGGGGGTCGATGTAAAAAAAAATATCGTATATGGCTTGTTTCCTTTCAGTATTGGATTGTATATTTTTAAAATTGAGTTGACTTTGTGTATTCACTTTTATTTTTTATAATAATATAACATTTCTCAGAACTCTGTGTTTAAACAAAATTGGGAGAAAGGTGTCAGGTGTCGGAAATAAATTTATTGCACAAAAAGGGACAAACTTCCGTGATCAAATTTTGCCTTCATTCAAATCATTGTATTGAAGAAAAACATATAGAATGACTTATTCATGTATGCTTTACATAGTTTTTGTTGAAATATTTTGTCATTTTGTTTTGGCGCATGCAACTTTTTTTCTACTGTGGGATTGAAGGTGAAACGTTACAGTACACGAGATACATTTTAAAGGGATAGTTTAAAAAAGATTCAAAACACAAACAAACTAGCTATTTTTTTGGTATGTAACAAATGTTTAATACAAAATATTTTTGTAAAAAGGGTAGCTGAATAAAATATTACTTCCGATTTTAAATGGTTTCTTTTTCTTCAGTCATCAAATAGCAAGTGCCTGAATCACTGCCACAATATAATCAAAAGTAGTAAAAAGGGTCTTTTATCTTGAACATTGCTGAAAATATGACAAAAATGGTACAAAAAAAATGAAGCTTCAATAATGAAATTAAGTGCCAGGAGAGGCCTAGAATGCAGGATTTTGCACCATTTATCCCAGAGCTTCGGAGGGCCTTGAGTGGCCCCCCAGACCTCCGGTAGTAAAGGGCACTGATCAATTTGCCTGCTACTTTTCAATTTTCTCCTGCTACTTCAAAATCTATTGACATCCCTGATAATTATGCTACAATTAGACTAAACATCTTTAGCATTTCAAGCAAAAATCATACAGTTGGACATGATACACGCTGACAAAGTTTTTCTTGTTCTTTGGACTTTGTTCTTTCAAGAGAAACTTCACAAAAAGTCAAATTTGACATGTTCTTCAAATGTTTATAGTCCCATCTGTGAAAAGGTCTACTGGTTACAACTTTATGAGATCATGTTCGTCATTGATTTGCAGAGGGTCAGTGATTTCCTATGGGTATGACTGAAATATTGTTGAAAGTAGTGTCAAACACCGGTAATCAAATCCATAATTATGTACAGTGCTCCCTCGTTAAACCGCCACCTTCTGTGCAGTCGGTAGTATGGCGGTATAACGAGTTTGGCGATAAACTGAGGGACATTGAAAACCGGAAGTTATGTGATCATATGAAAAGATAAAACTTTCAACTCGACTGACATGCATTTTGCACTTGCACAAATACATAAGTATAAATAATACATGTTTAATAAATAAATAAATTAGAATAATTATATTCACATCGGAATGTCCTGTACAGTTTGCAGATCTTTGTCAATGTTGACAAATTCTTGAACCGTCATTTGTAGCTCGGGACATCAAGGTTATTATAAACACGTGACAGCAACAGTTCATCTTCATTTGTGGGGTTATTGGAAGATCCCATTTAATTGTCAAATTATCGGCAATTTGTTGTTATGTTAATTTTGAAATTTCCTTTGCATAACGTATACTTGCACGTTTTTGTTTGTCGTCTAATTAATTACGCTTTCTCTTCAAGCACGACATTTTTATGACAACTAATTAAATTACAAATTTTACTCAGGAATAAAAGTACAAATGTAGAAAAGTAAATACAGGTAGTTATTCTAATCAAAACAACTGATCACCTGTTCCGACGACCAGTTTTGACATTCCATAATTACCGATCAATACATAGCTGTCAAAAGGTAGTTGTGGGCGGTACTAAAGGGGGAATTTAAATTGGTTTTACGACTTTTGTGTCTGAAAACCTGTGGCAGAAGCCGAGTTTGGCAGTATAACGGGGTATTTTTAATGGGGAAAATCGGGACAGACGAGAATTTTGGCGATAGACCGAGGGAGCACTGTAAATATATGTAAGATATTATTATCAAAGAAATCTACTTGACTACTTCTACAAGCAATACTTACATAACAATTCCGTTTTAAAGTGTTGAACTCTCCATCAATATTCTATAAAGTCTCAAGTTGCTACTCAACCAACAATAAATTAACCAAAACTACATATAATATGTTTACCTTTTGCCAAATATCTTCAAATGACTCGACTCCTTCTGTAACCTTCTTTAAGCATCTATCTATTTCACCTGTTAAATATTAAGCAATGATTAATGAAACCTGATTGAGAATGAGAACCTAGGGAAAATTATTTTTAATAAGACTGCATCATCATATCCTATAGCAATTTATATACCCTTGTACAGTACAGAAAGGGACATATCGTGATTGATCACTCCGAGAGACATAATTTTTAATCCTTTAGACATATCATCACGAACATAAATCCACTGTGATAGACCTAAAAAGGACCATAAAACAAGGTGGTGGGGATTAAATTTGATGGCTCTAGGTCACTTGTGCACCGATTGATATTTTACCGCCAATTAAGAGATTAGCGTTACCTGTTCTACCTGTTGACTTTTAATATCTTAAGTCGTAATTATTGCTACTGAAGGATGTATTTTTGACAATTAATTTTGTATCCTCTTGCTGTTAATATTTGACTGTTTGTTGCTTTTCATTGCTAAAGAATGTCTGTCTAGTTATCGTTTTCTTTTGTTTTAGAAAGTTCTACTTTATGACCTTGAGTTCTATATTAAGAATTTTGTTGAAACCGCAACTGAACTTTATCTTGTTTAATTTTAATTTCTCATTTTTTTTCTTCTGTTGGGTCGAATTCAGTATGTATTGAATTATTCGTAAATACGGGCTACTTCATAAATGTATTTTTTGTTTATAAGTTAAACTGCAGGCGCTGGGTTTTGAAGCGCGGGTTTTGTAGTGTTTAGTTGGTAAAGAGCAGACTTCAAATTGATTATTGGTTTATTTTGTGTTTTGGACTTTAACCTCTCGTATTGAAAAAAATTAACAATTCAAGTAAACTGCTTTACACACTTGGCTTGTTACGTAATTCCATTATAGATGAAAATAATTTTCTTTAAAATTGCAAGCAAAAACCTATAACTTTGGGGTTTTTTTGGCTGTATTTTGTCACAAATCTATTGGGTTGAAAGCCAATTAAGATTTGAATTTGAATAAATAATTAAACTGGTGACATTTAATTTTGGTCAGATACTGTGTAATGTCAAACATTTGTAGGGGTAAAATCATGATAAAGGTGAATTCTTTATTTCCTTTCACGTGTCTAAACTTTCTGCAGATTAGCCGCTTATTTCCAATGTTAATCTATGTCCTGCGGTGGTGGCCATCTTGGATTTCCGATCGGCATAAAAAACACACACCTTGTAGAGGACCTTCCAATGATCATTCCTGGGCAGTTTGGTTTCAATTATCCAAGTGGTTTCAGAGAAGAAGCATTTTGAAACATTTTCCCCATAGGGTCCAATGTTAAACTAAGTCCTGCCGTAGCCGCCATTTTGAATTTCATATCGGAACAAAAAACGTACAGTTTGTAGAGGACCATTCAATGAACATTCATGTAGTTTGGCTTTAATCATATTTGTAGTTTCTGAGAAGAAGGCATTTGAACATTTTCCCATAGGGTCCAATGTTAATCTATGTCCTGCGGTGGTGGCCATCTTGGATTTCCGATCGGCATAAAAAAACACCCACCTTGTAGAGTACCTTCCAATGATCATTCCTGGGCAGTTTGGTTTCAATTATCCAAGTGGTTTCAGAGAAGAAGCGTTTTGAAACATTTTTCCCATAGGGTCCAATGTTAAACTAAGTCCTGCCATAGCCGCCATTTTGAATTTCATACCGGAACAAAAAACGTAAAGTTTGTAGAGGACCATCTAATGAACATTCATGTACAGTTTGGCTTTAATCATATTTGTAGTTTCTGAGAAGAAGGCATTTGAATATTTTCCCATAGGGTCCAATGTTAATCTATGTCCTGCGGTGGCGGCCATCTTGGATTTCCGATCGGCATAAAAAACGGAAACTTTGTAGAGGACCTTCCAATGATCATTCCTGGGCAGTTTGGTTTCAACTGTCCAAGTGGTTTCAGAGAAGAAGCATTTTGAAACATTTTTCCCATAGGGTCCAATGTTAAACTAAGTCCTGCCGTAGCCGCCATTTTGAATTTCATATCGGAACAAAAAACCTTGAGATTGTAGAGGACCGTCCAATGAACATTCATGTACAGTTTGGCTTTAATCATATTTGTAGTTTCTGAGAAGAAGGCATTTGAACATTTTCCCATAGGGTTCAATGTTAATTTATGTCCTGCGATGGCGGCCATCTTGGATTTCCGATCGGCATAAATAACAGTCACTTGGTAAAGGACATTCCAATGATCATTCATTTACAGTTTGGGTTCAGTCAGTTCATTAGTTTCAGAGAAGAAGATCTTTGAAATTTCAGCCAATCAGAGCATATTATTGGTCCTGGCAGCCATATTGAATATCCGACTGGAACGAAAAACTTTGTAGAGGACCATCCAAGGAACATTCCTGCTAAGTTTGGTTCCAATCGGCCCAGTGGTTTCGGAGAAGAAGCTTGAAATGTGAAAAGTTTACAGACGACAGACAACAGACGACAAGTGATGGCAATAGTTCACCTGGACATTTGGTCCAGGTGAACTAAAAAGGGGGGTCGGCGTTTTGACATTACAATACAGGGGTTAACAAATCTTGGACCACCTCACTAGCCCAGGGCTAGCATACTCCTAAATATTACTAGCCCAAATCTATGAACCACTAGTCTGGTCACATGTCAAAAAAATCTAATTATTTATAAAAAAAAAAAAAAAAAAATCTTTTACTATTGACAAAACGGAAATAGTCGTTCCTGGTTCCGGAATCCGATATTTTCGAAATTTCCGGTAAGCCGTCGTTTGTTGAAGCTGTTTGATGACGAGAATACACAGTTTTTCTACCTTCTTTGTTCTCAATTTCGACAAAAAGCTAGCAGTTGAATAAATAAAACATTGATGCTGATTAAACAACATATAACATATATGAATATAACTTATAAGTATCGCGAATATTGACAAGTTTGTCAATATCCGATATATATTTTTACTAGCCCGTCGGGCATACAGCTGATAATTTCAGCTAGCCCAAATGTGGAAATTACTAGCCCCTGGTGTCGGGTTAGGGGATTTGTTAACCCCTGCAATATAATTCGTATTTGAGCGATGTCCGGTCCTTTTTCAAGATTTCTAGTAATTTTCTATCCCTTATCTCCTCGTACCCCCTTTTAAAAATGTTTTTCAGCACACTTTCATTTCTGTGAGCAACCGCGGTAGGGCCCCGTCAAAATATGTAAATAAATTAGCCATAGATTTTTTTTTTTTTTATACCGGAAGCTAAACATTGGATGGAGCTAAGCATCAAGACAGTACGCCACAGAATGATTCGACCCTGGGTTTTAAATGGATAAAAAAAAATCGCACAAAATATTGTGTAGTCATATATTCATAATACATAATGATCATACTTATATTACTGGAGATTACACTAAATTGTGTTTGAACATAATTTGTAATCGGTCATTTGTTTATTTTGAAAGGATGTCAGCTTTGTTCCGGTCCGATTTTTACACAAGGATGAAAAGATATTGGGGCGAAAACATATCTATTTACCGTATGCGCAAACTGCTATTTACGATTCTAAGGTAAAGTTATTTTTAAAACAGGGAATATCCCATCAACTTGGTCGTGACGCAGTTGTTCGATTTGAATGCGAGAATTCAGCAATTGACGTGATCATTAATTTTTTATGAAAAATATTCCACAAGCCTATCGGCCATCGTACTTGTGGTTTTGACCACCGCTAATTTTGGGGTTCGGTAATTTCTGCCGGTACTATACACGATCTCAGGCGGGTAAAAGTAACGGGTACCGCCCACTTTGAAACCCCTGATTAGTATCTAATAGGGTCGACACATGCAATTTGATGTTAACATAAGATTGTATGAATATTGATAGGGAGGACAAACGTAGTCGCCGATAGCGTTATTATTTTCTGTCAGAGTAGAAAAACCCGAATTGTCACCTTTTTCATTTCATTAGAAAAACACCTAAAATTTATTATTTCGTGATAAAAAATATATCAGATAAAACTTGAAAACTAGAACTTTATTAATTTGGTAGTTATAAAGCATTAAAAATATGATTGGGTACCACTACTGAACGTCCAAAGTGAAGTCGTTGCGAGAAAATCGGACGCCATCTTGATTTATGTGTCAACGAACAGCCCATTTTCAAAATTATTCCAGGAGCTATCCCTCGACCAATATTCTTCATGCATGGCTTAAAATTTGCAAAGTCTTCAATTTTACCAATCCGACTGTTAAGAATTTTTTAATAGTCAAAATCGTAACGTAAAATATAAAAGTTTACAAAACAGTGTTTTAAACTCGCTTACCACTTTTCCGCAAAAAGTTAAGTCAGATATCAATAATCTGGACCTTCCTCTAAAGATATGTTGCCAAGATTTCAATGGATAAGCAGTAATAGCTCCCGGAAATCATTGGATGTTTGGTCCATATTTTCTGACTTTGCAATCAGAGTTGAGTGGGAAAAGTTATCGGACGTTGTGTGGCGCATGACCGGGATGTATGTCTTCCGCCATCTTGGCCAGGACAATTTCAGAGTTGTACCAAAGAAAAATGGAATTTACCGACGTATAGTTCTACCAATTGATACAATAATTACCTAGCATTGATGTATTCAGACCACGGAGGTCAATCATGCACGGTAAGTAACAAAACTTCTTCTAAAATATAGTTTTATTCTCAAAAGAAATATTGTTTTCAACCGGATCAAATGGGGGTTAATTTTGAAAACAAAAGATGCACAAAAATCGCACAGAAACTTTACACGAACTGAATAAATATATATCTTTGCTTCGATAAATGAAAAAAAGATGGGATTTAATTCACGATTTTATTATTTTACTCGAAAAATGGCGAAAACGGCAAGCATCAATATAAAGTTGTCAAATTCTCCCAATCTATAAATAACTTTATCCAAGCAGAGCGTTGGTGACGTAATCATGGCTGTTCGGAAATTATCGGAATTTATTAATACATCAATATAAAGGAGTTGTTCCAGTATTCTTTGATATTTTTAGAAATGTGAAATGTTCAAGATTTTTTATATTTTTTGGTTTTAAATGAAATTTGTCTACATGAAAATTTGTATGCATTTCTCATTAAGTTCCTAGTGTATATTGTAGCAATACATAGGACAATTGTTTTTAAATAGTAACATGAATTTCCATTCAACAATTTTGAAACAATTTATTTAAATTGTTATAAAACATAATTATTATGTTTCAGTGCTATTAGGGAAGCTTTATGAAATATATGCTTATTGCATACATTACAGTATGTGAATGTATTAACATTCTGGTTATATACAATATAATCAGTGGCAGTGCATGTGATATGCAAAGTTTAATTAATTACATTTTTTTCATTACACCATTACTGTGTGCAAACTTGTTTGGTATGACAGAACATTTATGATGTATGCAGCAAACATTTCTGGAATAATGCTATTTTTCATATAGAATCTATTTGCCACCAAGCATATATGCATAAAGATAATTTTCAGTCGAAGAGTGCATTGTATTAAAGCTTTTTTCATTTGTACATGTATGATAAACTATTTCTGGAAAAGATAAATTATTTTTAGTTCTTTATTTTTATTCTGCATAACATATTTTAAATGTTTATTTTTATTTTACAGGTGTGATCGTGGCATCTCAGTAGATCATTAAGAGTTTTAAATCATTAAAATGACACTTCTGAAAGTTGATGCTGTTGATTATGATTCAGTTAATCAAATATGCATAGGATCACAAAACACACAATTTAAAGAAATCACAAAGATTTCATTTGGAATAAATTGGTCATGAACTGGGACACAGCACTATTTGTAGTCGTCAAATGTAAAATTATAGTATATAAAGGAAAAGAGAGTGACATTGAAGACTGTTATGAATTAAGATTATAAATAATAGTAGAAGATAACAGTTTATTGATTTGTGACAATAAAAATGATAATCTTGAAAATTTGGGACTTTTTAATCGCATGAACTGTTCGCTTAAATCAGCTAAAATTGTCAAATTTGAGGTTTTTCCCAGACAAAAAAAATGAAAATCATGTATAAAATGTGCTAATTAAATGTTTAAAAGATAAAATAACTTCAAGGCTGGCTTATAAATTGTACAGAGAACATATCTGATAATCCAAATAAGACTTTTCATGGAATACGGGGCCATAATTGAAATATTATTTTTTCTAAATTTCCAGGTAGAGGGCTAATGAACCAGGACATAGTTCATACCAGTGTCAGAATTGGGGTTGCTGATAGTTTTCTCCTTGTAGTATACAGTTATAGGATCAAAATAATACCAAACACTTGAACATTTAATATTATAATATTCGACAATTATTGAAATTGTATCAATTTCGGGAATTATCTGAAATTTTGATTGAACAAAGAAAATTGACCTTTTCAATGGAAAAAAATGGCAGTTTTTACACAAACTGTAATAATAACTTCATTGATGTATGGATATTGAGGTTGTTTACCATAAAAATATCAATTTGAACATACAAAATATAATTAATTCCCTAAAATAACTTATTTTTACACTTTACGGAGCTCAAAATATTAAGCTGCAGAGTTTATAATTCTGGCACTACAGACTTTGAGAAATTTGTTTGCTGATAAATATAGGTGTTCCCTTGTTAGAGGGTTCTTTTCCCTACCAAAATCAGTATTCAGAAAAATTCTAGTACTTTTTTCAGATTTTTTATGACCAAAAATTTAACGTTAAAATTATGGAGGCCTGCGCAAAGGAAATAATATTAAAAAAATATATATATTAATTGAATAAATGATATTCTTGATATTTTTACCTAGAGACTGGGCACTTTGTGGACAGTGCTGCAAGTTTCAGCCTGGCAAGTTAAAGGTTTTTGAAGATATTTGACCACAAACCTGGTAGTTTAATCAAGCAGACGGCCGACATTTTTTTCATACAACACCTACAGGTGTGCATAATACCTCTTTTTGAAGCATAAGGAGGATACATTACTATAGAAGAAAGCATGATAACCTATTAGGTAGTGAAAATAATATATTTTGGTGCAAAAATGTCATTTTTTTTACATTTTTCCAAAAAATAGAAAATCTACCACTTTTGGCTCACCGAAAAGGCCATAACTTTTGAACAGCTCAACCGATTTTAATAATTTTTGTACTCAAATTTCCCATTTTGTATGTACTGTCATATTAAACTATAATTGGATGATTTATTAGCATTTCAATTTTTGGCTTGACCACCCTAATATTGACACGAACAAGTTAAAATAAGGAAAAAGAGATGAAATAATAAAGAAATAAAGAAATGTTATTGAAAATAAATTTGCAAACAGAAAGTTATAAAAAGGGGGGTGGTCCATGCCACGAGCGCCTGTGGCACGTGATGCAAAATAAATTTCAAATTTTTTTCATTATTGAAAGGTGGCCTGAAAAATTTAAACTTCACATAAATTCTTCGTGTCTGTTCACGACCAAGCTTTCATTGGTTAATCTTTTTCAGGATTGCAAGTCACATCATACCATTTGATGAATGCATGCAAATCAAAACAGATCTCCAAATAAATGAACCAAGCTCAAAGGCAACGGTTATAATAAATAATATTGTTTATATTTCAAAATCAGTCGATATAATTAGAATCTAGGTCAGCGCGAGACTTGCAACAAAACAAAAGGTCCAATACCAATTTGTATCATTACCTCATGTTGCCGCGATATATAGGATAATAAAGAGTATGTGATTGACATGATATCTTACTAAAGCTTTCTGGTAGCACCAGCAGACAATTTCGTAAGAAAGGACGGAATATGGTGCATTTTCGAGAATTTTTAATGACCTAAATAATTCCCGATATCTTACCTTGTAGCTTTCGCCTGTCAGCCATAGCTATGAATATTTACTATGAAATGACAGACACATGCTACGATATTACTAAGGCACCCAAATATCAAGCTTTGATACCACTTTTTTCTTTTTATTTCGCCTTTCTATTCTTTCAGAAAATCCAAAATGGCTTCTCGAAGAACCTAACAACATCCGTCCATAATTTAATTAGTACGATACAATGAAGATCAGAAATAAATGTATTACATATCAGTACATATGCTCTTAATTGTATCAAATAATGATTGGATTATACTATATCTTAATAAAAGATTATATATTATTTCTTTATATTTCAATTATACTTTTTTTTTTAATTTTAAAAATAAATCATATTTTTGCTCATGAATTTGGAACTATTTATGGAAGTTTCGGAAGAGACTGGTTCCCGTTTAAATACGCATGTGTTGTTTATATGTTATTTCCGGCAATACACAAAAATGTGAAAAGACAACATTAGAAGAGATGTTGAAGTGTGTTTTGCTGTGAAAATTTAATGCATTTCTACTGTATCCTTTTAAACAGATAGAAACAAACTTTAGGTAAGAACACGTTTTCAAGGCTTATGGAAACTGTCACTTTGACTTTGTCCATTTTCTGTTCCAATATAAGTACCCTAATATAATAAGTGCATAGCCATAAATTCAAATATTGATGATTTTTATTTTATATACACATGTATGGTCTGTTTCATAGTAAACATTTCCCCCAGATATGGTACTTATTTTGTATATGAGCAAGGATATGGTATTTGAACCGTTTCTGATAACGATAGAAAACTGATAAAATTGGATATTTCTTTGATATATGTTGTAATTCTATGGCCAAATGGTTGGTTGGTGTGTTAGATGAACGGTGACCATTGATATATTGTAAATACTTTATGAATAAAAATTATTTTTAATGTCCATCTTCGTACTTTTATGCGTCGTTTCTTATCGTTATTTTCGTCTCCGAACTGTGTAACGGAGTTGGATTTCCACACAACTGTGACATACAAAAATGTAAGCTAGCCGTTAAAATATTGACAAACATTGTTAATGAAGAATGGAGAGAAGAAAATTTTGAGCAGAGTAAGTATTTCTGTTACAGGTGTCATATATTGCGCGTTACATTGGTTTCCGATTTCGTAACGCTATTTTAAGTTGTGTTATCTCCTTTTTGTAACAGTCGCCATAACAACGATTAGCATAAATAAACTCTCATGAGATGTTTAAATAGATTAATCACGGATGTTTACATTTAAGCTTTTCATTTTCCATTTTTTTTATTCAATCATCCACCTGTTCCGTTATGCGTTACATGTCATCCAAAAAGAAACGTTGATTTAAAAATTAAATAAATTAGTATGATTTACAATTTCCGCCCAATTGAACTTCCGGCCACAAGTGAACCACGTGTAATGGAAGTGTGATTTTCGGAACATTTATACAATTTTTGTATGATAATATTATAACTCCGATATAGTGCTTGTGGTATCCTGTCGCGTTAAAAAATAAAAAAAAAATATGCTACTTTAATATTTAAAATGGTATATAAATGCATTAAATAACCAAGAAAAAACCCAAATGGTCTTAGATGGTGCCAAATGATGGGTAAATATTTTCCCCTTGATATCACTTGTTTCTTTTGTACAGTGTTGATATAATCATATTCCACGTGTGAAATATTTAAGTTTTAGTATTTAACCATTTGGATACCAAAAGAAACCAAAAGTTCAAATACCATATTCTTGCTCATATGCCCATTAATAGACTATATGCATCGAAAATCAAATACTATACAGGGTTAGAAATTAAATTTCAGAGACAGTAGTCCTTGCCCTTGGGCTTGGGCTATTAAAAAAAAATTGGGCTAGTCCTTTTTGCCTCTTACTAGCCCGGGCGCACATCGTAGAGCTGAGCCGTATGCATTGCTAGGGGGGGGGGGGGGGGGGGATCTGGGGTCATGCCTGCCTAGAAAAAAAAATTAGATGTAAAATCCTGCATTCTGAGTGCTTTTTAGATAATAAACATTGCCTAAAAAAAATGGCAGTTTTTTCTGGGAAGAGATTAATATCTTAAAAAAAATAGGGAACATTTAAGACTATTAAGGGTTACAATGCTGGGGGATATTTCTGCGTAGAATTGGACGGTGCACATAATTACCCTCAATGACTAACTTTATCGGGAAATGCCCACCATATTATTTGAAAATTCTCATCCCCACCGACCAATCTTTTTTATTTTCAGAATTTTGTGGATGAGAATCTACAAATTAACTTGATGACACCTAATAAAGGAGTAGGAATTTTGAGTGGAAATAAGTAACATAAGATTTTATTAATAACATTTTTTCAATGCAGCCATCTCCTCTGTCATCTCGTCCTCATTGAGTGTCTTTGTCCCCTAGAATTCCATTGGTGAATGGCAGGATACGGATCAAAGTCCTTCACACTGGCTGTATTAAAATGAACCATAAGGATGTCGTTCAGGACACTATTACGCAAACGGGTCTGCCAGTCTGTTTTTGTCATTTTCATCTCGGAAAAGCCTCTCTCTGCATCAGCAGATGATGCCGGCAATGTAAGAATTAAGTCGATCAGTCCCAAAATGCTCTTGTGTCCCTTCTGAAACCTCATACGCAAATCTTATATAAACTATCTCCTGTGACTTGTCAGTAGCACCATCTGTGATAATTGAAATAAATTTTGCTTCCTAAATAGCAGAAATGATTTTATTTTGAGCTACCTGTGCAATGGAATGGTTGAAAACTTCAGCCGCTTTGTCATTGCGATATGTGTCTCCGATCTCCAGGCCTTTTTTTTTTATCAAGTTCACAGAGCCAGACATATAGTCTGTGAATGGCCTGTGGTGCTTCACTAGTGAGTGTACATTACAAAAAAGAATTGACATTTTATTGACTTGAGCTGAATTAAGGTTTTGCATGATCTTTTCAGTAGGAGTTGTGCCAGACTTGGAACTTTTGGCATCATTGACTCTATTAGATCTTTTATGAAAATCGAACGTTTCATCAGCACGTAAAGTTTCAATCCTGAAATTATCACATCCAGCAGCAAAAGCACTAGAGTAGAATTGTTCTCTTTTCTACTGGCTGACAGATCGGTGCAGAAACTGCACGTCATAACGTTTTTGGGTTTGTTGAAAATCAACCACGGCCATCCCGTTTTCCATGAATTTTGAAAGGTTCTGACCCTCCTCCTATCATACTCACTTTTCACGTTGATGTTTGTCAATGTCAACATTCATTTTTTTATTGCGGTTTTGAACCCCTTCCATAAATCGCCACATTGTCGGATTCCGTATATATTATTAGTTCACCTGGACCAAAGGTCCAGGTGAACTATTGCCATCACTTGGCGTCTGTCTGTAAACTTTTCACATTTCAAGCTTCTTCTCTGAAACCACTAGGCCGATTGGAACCGAACTTAGCAGGAATGTTTCTTGGATGGTCCTCTACAAAGTTACTGTTTTTCGTTCCAGTCGATTATTCAATATGGCTGCCAGGGCCAATAAATAATATGCTCTGATTGGCTGAAATTTCAAAGATCTTCTTCTCTGAAACTAATGAACTGACTGAACCCAAACTGTAAATGAATGATCATTGGAATGTCCTTTACCAAGTGACTGTTTTTTTATGCCAATCGGAAATCCAAGATGGCCACCATCGCAGGACATAGATTAACATTGAACCCTATGGGAAAATGTTCAAATGCCTTCTTCTCAGAAACTACAAATATGATTAAAGCCAAACTGTACATGAATGTTCATTGGATGGTCCTCTACAATCTTAAGGTTTTTTGTTCCGATATGAAATTCAAAATGGCGGCTATGGCAGGACTTAGTTTAACATTGGACCCTATGGGAAAAATGTTTCAAAACGCTTCTTCTCTGAAACCACTTGGACAGTTGAAACCAAACTGCCCAGGAATGATCATTGGAAGGTCCTCTACAAAGTTTCTGTTTTTTAATGCCGATCGGAAATCCAAGATGGCCACCACCGCAGGACATAGATTAACATTGAACCCTATGGGAAAATGTTCAAATGCCTTCTTCTCAGAAACTACAAATACGATTAAAGCCAAACTGTACATGAATGTTCATTGGATGGTCCTCTACAATCTTAAGGTTTTTTGTTCCGATATGAAATTCAAAATGGCAGCTACGGCAGGACTTAGTTTAACATTGGACCCTATGGGAAAAATGTTTCAAAATGCTTCTTCTCTGAAACCACTTGGACAGTTGAAACCAAACTGCCCAGGAATGATCATTGGAAGGTCCTCTACAAAGTTTCCTTTTTTATGCCGATCGGAAATCCAAGATGGCCACCACCGCAGGACATAGATTAACATTGGACCCTATGGGAAAATATTCAAATGCCTTCTTCTCAGAAACTACAAATATGGTTAAAGCCAAACTGTACATGAATGTTCATTGGATGGTCCTCTACAAACTTTACGTTTTTTGTTCCAATATGAAATTCAAAATGGTGGCTACGGCAGAACTTAGTTTAACATTGGACTCTATGGGGGAAATGTTTCAAAACGCTTCTTCTCTGAAACCACTAGGACAGTTGAAACCAAACTGCCCAGGAATGATCATTGGAAGGTCCTCTACAAATTTTATGTTTTTTATGCCGATCGGAAATCCAAGATGGCCGCCACCGCAATACATAGATTAACATTGGACCCTATGGGAAAATGTTCAAATGCCTTCTTTTCAGAAACTACAAATATTATTAAAGCCAAACTGTACATGAATGTTCATTGGATGGTCCTCTACAAACTCTACGTTTTTTGTTCTGATATGAAATTCAAAATGGCGGCTACGGCAGGACTTAGTTTAACATTGGACCCTATGGGAAAAATATTTCAAAATGCTTCTTCTCTGAAACCACTTGGACAGTTGAATCCAAACTGCCCAGGAATGATCATTGGAAGGTCCTCTGTTTTGTATGCCGATCGGAAATCCAAGATGGCTGCCACCACAGGTCATAGTATTAACACAGGACCATATGGGGAAAATACAGAAATATATTCTTCTCTGAAGCTATTGCACTGATTGAACCTAAACTGTGCATCAATCATTGGAAGGTCCTTTACAAACTTTGTGTTTTTTATGTTGATCGTAATTCCAAGATGACTACCACTGCAGGACATAGTTTTTACATAGGACCAATTGTTTTTTTTTATTACCAGGTGAACGATTCAGGCTCTTGAGAGCCTCTGGTTTTATTATTTATGAAGCATCAGTATCGGTATAATGTTTGATGTAACTTGTGAAAAATTTAAGATCTAAAGTGTTTATGTGACTGGTCACGAAGACGTTTTAATGAACGAGTATTTACGTGCTATTTCAAGCGTATTTTTGACAGCTCCTACAAACGATGAAGTGATGATTTTACTAGTTCGACGGGCAACAATAAAACGGGAATCCAGTGCCTGAAATGGACGGTCGCCCAGTTGCCAATTGCGACTAATATTTTATTCGGGTGACCAAAAGCTGCTCTAAATTAGGTAGTCATTGGCCCAACAAAAAACGTCTGTGCTATTGCCTAAAAGACCGTTAAAAATTGTTGTTTTATGGAAAACGGTAGATAACTCTTCTGTTCTAGTCGAAAACGATTTGTTACGAGCACAGCGATTGGTCCAAATACATTTTTGTAGCCAATGAATACACAGCTAATGTAATTTACTGTTCTCCCCAATTATGTATTTTTATCGAGCCAATCAATACACGTTTCATACACGGTTTCATGTAATACACAAATATTTACTAAATATTAGAAAAGAAACGTGTTTTTTTGTTTCTTTATGATTTAATTATTAAAATTGTTAACTTTCACGGACGAAGTGTAAAGTTGTGAACAATAAAGAGAATTCCGTCAATTATAATGTTTGCGATCTGGTATCTTCCACGGTTCGGAAATTTATTTATTCAATCTGCTGCAAAATGTACATGTATGATGTACGAATTTCATTTTACAGAAATCGGAAACCTTTTTGTGTCAATCCTTAGGTAATCATTGAAAAACTTTTCCCCAACAACGGAGAGAAAATCGTTGACAGTAATGTCAAACTACGGAAACAATCTGGCCTGTCACTTCTTTTAAACTTTTCATAGTTCATGTACACGGCTACCGGCATTTTAATGACAATTCAGAATTGGGAGTGTTTTCTTTTTTGGAACCAGAACTTTTGTTTACAAATTAAAAAAATAACAGGAAAAGTTAACAGTTGTTTATGTTACAGAAAATGACAGCACCGTTTGTTATTTCAACAAAGTGAGATACTTGTTTGGAATTGGAATGAATAACCAACTGACATTACCCCGAACTGAGAGGTTATTTTACTTTAAAATCACTTTTTCATAGTAGATTGAAACAAGTGATGTCACTCTTCACTCTTGAGGTGTGCAAGAGCAGTCCTTGTAGTGGCATTAGTCTACTCTTTTCCAGATGTCTTTAATGTGATCATGGCATTGATCTCCCCTTACACAAACCAGCCTTTTATTGCCCCCATCCGATGGACTAGCATCGTTTCTTGAGACCACCCTAGCCAATGGCGTCAAGGTTGTCAAAAAGGTTATAACAAGTAAATTCAGGTTTCATTTGATAGCAATATATGCATTGGGGTGTTTTCGCAATTTCAGCTGCACACCTGTACCAAAATTACCTTGAAGAGCCCCCCAACCCCAACCCCCGTGAGACTAGTGAAAGAATGAATTTTAATGTTATTGATAAAAAACAATTAACCTGAAAACTGTTTATATATTGATATCTGATGTCTTTTTTTCATAAAAAAAAATGTCACAAAATGTTTGGGCCACCATTCTGCCTTTTGGGCCAGTGACTCTAATTTTTTACTGGCCCAAAAAAAAAAAATTGGCTGGCCCTCATTTCAGACACTGGGAATCGTTAGTTCGACGGTCTCATTGCTAGCCACAAACTAACGGACAATAGTTAATTTCGAACCCTGCTACATGTATATGTCCTCATTTTACCAGTTTACTTTAAAAATTATATTTCGGATTGGTGTGCTGGGGAAAAATGCTTTTGCAGTTCATTTAAATATCAAGCCATGCTGCCTCATGCCTGAATAGTCTCCTGCTTTATCATAGATTTTATTTGCATAATTTGTGCTTGTTTTTGCATACAGAGTTGTTTACCTCTCTTCGTTCATTTTGCCTCTACATGTTCAATCACAACTTTCTGTTTATATCTGAACTTTTGAGGGTTAAATCTGACGAAGTTGTCTTACCTCTGGAGGTCTGTTTTGGTTTGCATGCATTCACCAAATGGTATAATGTGACTTGCAATATTAATCCTTTAAAATATTAAGCAATGATAGCTTGGTCGTTTTGCCTACTGGTTGCGAATTGACATTAAGAAGAATTCTGAGGACATCCAACCAAATACATGGTGACCCCTGTTACTTACATGTCTTCTATTAACAATTTCCTTGAAGTCCATGTTAAATCTTCTATGACAGGCAAATAAACAATGTACATTCAAAATGATTCAAGTTAAATTGTACACATTTTCATCTGTCAGATGCAGTTTAGTTTGACACAAAGCAGTAAGAAGTTTTCATTTCTGAACATTTCAATGGTTCATGTTGTTCACAAGCCAGAGGAATGGTTCATGTTGTTGACTTGCCAGAGGAATGGTTCATGTTGTTGACATGACAGATGAATGGTTCATGTTGTTGACATGCCAGAGGAATGGTTCATGTTGTTGACATGCCAGAGGAATGGTTCATGTTGTTGACATGCCAAAGGAATGGTTCATGTTGTTGACATGCCAGAGGAATGGTTCATGTTTTTGACATGCCAGAGGAATGGTTCATGTTGTTGACATGCCAGAGGAATGGTTCATGTTGTTGACATGTCAGAGGAATAATTCATGTTGTTGACATGTCAGAGGAATGGTTCATGTTGTTGACATGTCAGAGGAATGGTTCATGTTGTTGACATTCCAGAGGAATGGTTCATGTTGTTGACATGTCAGAGAAATGGTTCATGTTGTTGACATGTCAGAGGAATGGTTCATGTTGTTGACATGCCAGAGGAATGGTTCATGTTGTTGACATGCCAGAGGAATGGTTCATGTTGTTGACATGCCAGAGGAATGGCTCATGTTGTTGACATGTCAGAGGAATGGTTCATGTTGTTGACATACCAGAGGAATGGTTCATGTTGTTGACATGTCAGAGGAATGGTTCATGTTGTTGACATGACAAAGGAATGGGTCATGTTGTTGACATGCCAGAGGAATGGTTCATGTTGATGACATGTCAGGGGAATGGTTCATGTGGTTGACATGCCAGAGAAATGGTTCATGTTGTTGACATGTCAGAGGAATGGTTCATGTTCTTGACATGTCAGAAGAATGGTTCATGTTGTTGACATGCCAGAGGAATGGTTCATATTGTTGACATGCCAGAGGAATGGGTCATGTTGTTGACATGACAGATGAATGGTTCATGTTGTTGACATGACAGGGGAATTTTTCATGTTGTTGACATGTCAGAGGAATGGTTCGTGATTTGTTGTTGACATGTTACTTCTCAATGAATTGCAGTTTACAGATCTTTTTGTGTTTATTAAAGGATTGCAGCTTATCAATGTTATTTGTGTTTATCAATAGATTGCAGTTTATTTGTGATTATAAAAAAAACATAGAGGGGATTTTGAAAATAGACACAATTTCATAGTATAGTAATTTTACAAAGAAATTAATATAAGTTTAAACCTTCACATTATAATGTAGTTCATTACTTGGTAATTACAGATTTTAAACATGTCATCTAGAAGTCACAAAGATGATTTAAATCTCAGTCTTACTGGATCACAGATATCTTCTAAATCTAGACCCCTCCACAGGCCAAGTTCTGTTACAGATGTCAGGACATCTAAAGGAGTAAGTATTTCTGTGTTTTAGACCCCTCCACAGTTACAGTTGTTAGAACATGTAAAGGAGTGAATACTAAGTTGTCATCTGTATACTTGAGTATGGTAGATCTCCCACAAGACCAGGTTCTGTTACAGTTGTTAGAACATGTAAAGGAATGAGTACTAAGTTGTCATCTATATACTTGAGTATGGTAGATCTCCCACAAGACCAGGTTCTGTTACAGTTGTCAGAACATGTAAAGGAGTGAATACTAAGTTGTCATCTGTATACTTGAGTATGGTAGATCTCCCACAAGACCAGGTTCTGTTACAGTTGTCAGAACATGTAAAGGAGTGAGTACTAAGTTGTCATCTGTATACTTGAGTATAGTAGATCTCCCACAAGACCAGGTTCTGTTTCAGTTGTCAGAACATGTAAAGGAGTGAGTACTAAGTTGTCATCTGTATACTTGAGTATAGTAGATCTCCCACAAGACCAGGTTCTGTTTCAGTTGTCAGAACATGTAAAGGAGTGAGTACTAAGTTGTCATCTATATACTTGAGTATGGTAGATCTCCCACAAGACCAGGTTCTGTTACAGTTGTTAGAACATGTAAAGGAGTGAGTACTAAGTTGTCATCTATATACTTGAGTATAGTAGATCTCCCACAAGACCAGGTTCTGTTACAGTTGTCAGAACATGTAAAGGAGTGAGTACTAAGTTGTCATCTATATACTTGAGTATGGTAGATCTCCCACAAGACCAGGTTCTGTTACAGTTGTCAGAACATGTAAAGGAGTGAGTACTAAGTTGTCATCTGTATACTTGAGTATGGTAGATTTCGCACAAGACCAGGTTCTGTTACAGTTGTCAGAACATGTAAAGGAGTGAGTACTAAGTTGTCATCTGTATACTTGAGTATGGTAGATTTCGCACAAGACCAGGTTCTGTTACAGTTGTCAGAACATGTAAAGGAATGAGTACTAAGTTGTCATCTGTATACTTGAGTATGGTAGATTTCGCACAAGACCAGGTTCTGTTACAGTTGTTAGAACATGTAAAGGAGTGAGTACTAAGTTGTCATCTATATACTTGAGTATGGTAGATTTCGCACAAGACCAGGTTCTGTTACAGTTGTCAGAACATGTAAAGGAGTGAGTACTAAGTTGTCATCTGTATACTTGAGTATAGTAGATCTCCCACAAGACCAGGTTCTGTTACAGTTGTCAGAACATGTAAAGGAATGAGTACTAAGTTGTCATCTATATACTTGAGTATGGTAGATTTCGCACAAGACCAGGTTCTGTTACAGTTGTCAGAACATGTAAAGGAATGAGTACTAAGTTGTCATCTGTATACTTGAGTATGGTAGATTTCGCACAAGACCAGGTTCTGTTACAGTTGTCAGAACATGTAAAGGAGTGAGTACTAAGTTGTCATCTGTATACTTGAGTATGGTAGATTTCGCACAAGACCAGGTTCTGTTACAGTTGTTAGAACATGTAAAGGAGTGAGTACTAAGTTGTCATCTATATACTTGAGTATGGTAGATTTCGCACAAGACCAGGTTCTGTTACAGTTGTCAGAACATGTAAAGGAATGAGTACTAAGTTGTCATCTGTATACTTGAGTATGGTAGATTTCGCACAAGACCAGGTTCTGTTACAGTTGTCAGAACATGTAAAGGAGTGAGTACTAAGTTGTCATCTGTATACTTGAGTATAGTAGATCTCCCACAAGACCAGGTTCTGTTACAGTTGTCAGAACATGTAAAGGAGTGAGTACTAAGTTGTCATCTGTATACTTGAGTATGGTAGATCTCCCACAAGACCAGGTTCTGTTACAGTTGTTAGAACATGTAAAGGAGTGAGTACTAAGTTGTCATCTATATACTTGAGTATGGTAGATCTCCCACAAGACCAGGTTCTGTTACAGTTGTTAGAACATGTAAAGGAGTGAATACTAAGTTGTCATCTATATACTTGAGTATGGTAGATTTCGCACAAGACCAGGTTCTGTTACAGTTGTCAGAACATGTAAAGGAATGAGTACTAAGTTGTCATCTGTATACTTGAGTATGGTAGATTTCGCACAAGACCAGGTTCTGTTACAGTTGTCAGAACATGTAAAGGAGTGAGTACTAAGTTGTCATCTGTATACTTGAGTATAGTAGATCTCCCACAAGACCAGGTTCTGTTACAGTTGTTAGAACATGTAAAGGAGTGAGTACTAAGTTGTCATCTGTATACTTGAGTATAGTAGATCTCCCACAAGACCAGGTTCTGTTACAGTTGTCAGAACATGTAAAGGAGTGAGTACTAAGTTGTCATCTGTATACTTGAGTATAGTAGATCTCCCACAAGACCAGGTTCTGTTACAGTTGTTAGAACATGTAAAGGAGTGAGTACTAAGTTGTCATCTGTATACTTGAGTATAGTAGATCTCCCACAAGACCAGGTTCTGTTACAGTTGTTAGAACATGTAAAGGAGTGAATACTAAGTTGTCATCTATATACTTGAGTATGGTAGATTTCGCACAAGACCAGGTTCTGTTACAGTTGTTAGAACATGTAAAGGAGTGAGTACTAAGTTGTCATCTGTATACTTGAGTATGGTAGATCTCCCACAAGACCAGGTTCTGTTACAGTTGTCAGAACATGTAAAGGAGTGAGTACTAAGTTGTCATCTATATACTTGAGTATGGTAGATTTCGCACAAGACCAGGTTCTGTTACAGTTGTCAGAACATGTAAAGGAGTGAGTACTAAGTTGTCATCTGTATACTTGAGTATGGTAGATTTCGCACAAGACCAGGTTCTGTTACAGTTGTTAGAACATGTAAAGGAGTGAGTACTAAGTTGTCATCTGTATACTTGAGTATGGTAGATTTCGCACAAGACCAGGTTCTGTTACAGTTGTTAGAACATGTAAAGGAGTGAATACTAAGTTGTCATCTGTATACTTGAGTATGGTAGATCTCCCACAAGACCAGGTTCTGTTACAGTTGTTAGAACATGTAAAGGAGTGAGTACTAAGTTGTCATCTGTATACTTGAGTATGGTAGATCTCCCACAAGACCAGGTTCTGTTACAGTTGTCAGAACATGTAAAGGAGTGAGTACTAAGTTGTCATCTATATACTTGAGTATGGTAGATTTCGCACAAGACCAAGTTCTGTTACAGTTGTCAGAACATGTAAAGGAGTGAGTACTAAGTTGTCATCTATATACTTGAGTATGGTAGATTTCGCACAAGACCAGGTTCTGTTACAGTTGTCAGAACATGTAAAGGAATGAGTACTAAGTTGTCATCTGTATACTTGAGTATGGTAGATTTCGCACAAGACCAGGTTCTGTTACAGTTGTCAGAACATGTAAAGGAGTGAGTACTAAGTTGTCATCTGTATACTTGAGTATGGTAGATCTCCCACAAGACCAGGTTCTGTTACAGTTGTTAGAACATGTAAAGGAGTGAGTACTAAGTTGTCATCTGTATACTTGAGTATAGTAGATCTCCCACAAGACCAGGTTCTGTTACAGTTGTCAGAACATGTAAAGGAGTGAGTACTAAGTTGTCATCTGTATACTTGAGTATGGTAGATCTCCCACAAGACCAGGTTCTGTTACAGTTGTTAGAACATGTAAAGGAGTGAGTACTAAGTTGTCATCTGTATACTTGAGTGTGGTAGATCTCTCACTAGTCCATGTTCTGATACAGATATCAGGACTTATAATAAAGGAGTACAAAGTATTATACATCTGTGGTTTAGAACCCTGCTATCACCCAGGTTCTGTTACAATTGGCAGAGCATGCGTATACTTATATATTTATTTAACGACCACGATATAGCTGAAATATTGTTGAAGGTGGCATTAAACACCATAACCCTCACCCTATATATTTAAAGACACCCTCCTCAGACCAAGTTCTGTGACAAAAGTCAGAACATCCAAAGGAGTAAATACATTTGTGGTTTAGACCCTACCACAGACCAAGTTCTGTGACAAAGTCAGAACATCCAAAGGAGTAAATACATTTGTGGTTTAGACCCTACCACAGACCAAGTTCTGTGACAAAGTCAGAACATCCAAAGGAGTAAATACCAGTGCTTTCATTAAGAGCCGGTACCCGGTACTTTTACCCGGCTACGGTAGTGTCTGGTACCGGCAAAAAAAAAAAAAAAAAAAAAATCATTTGGAAAAATCTAGTTAATATAATATCTAAGATCGTTCTGTGGGACTCAAAATCATAATCTAGTAAAAGTGCTTTAAACTACGACGATTTAACAGTGTCTATTCAAGCAGCGTATTATCATTGATGACAGTTTTTGTGAATAACAATTCTGTCCTTTGCTCCCAAGAAAATAAAAAAAAAATAATCTGGCCTGACCTGAGATTCAACACTGCTATAATAGAAAATAAATAACCTGTCCTGTACTATGTGAAAAATATATTTTCTGTCTGACTAAAAGTTGAAAATAAATACTCTGACCCTACTAAATTTGCCAGACCACCCTTTTAGAATCAAATGGTCGTCCCCTTATGAATTTATATCGGACTATCTATGATTTTGAGACAAACATTTTATATTCCACCCAAATATTAAAGAATTAAAATTGTTTACAGATTAGGCTTGATTATGAGACAAATATTACAGATTACAAACTATATGTTAATGATGAAAGTGATAATGACAGTGAATATGAATTTGATTAATCTTAGACATTGTGTTATTTCATGTATTTTGAAGAAAAAAAAACTAAATTTGTATGAGTCACAGTGTCTTTCCTCATACCAGTCTGAAAGATTCACAATAAGACACATGCAATTGCATTACACGTCTTACGCTACAGTAATAATTAGGCAATAAACAACAACAAAGTTTTATTATCAAAATTTTTAATCAGCATTAGAAAATACAATCATGTTATGGAATTTCATTTAATATACACAAAATTGAACACATGCAAATAATTTGATAAAAGTATAAGAACAAAACAAAACATTTATCATTAAATTCCACATAGAACATGTCATACAGCATTAGACAATAAACAAAGTTTTATTATCAGCATTAGTCTAGAAATGAACCTGGTGGGGGGAGTAGGGCAAAGCCCCTGGAAGCTCCTGGATTTTAGGGTTTTTGAGACTTAAATCAATTATGATTTATGTTATATCTTAATTTCAAATTCATTTATTATACCCAAAATTGAAGCAAATATTACAGACTTAATCCCATATTTTCAGGTCAAAATTTAAGTCTCAAAAACCCTACAATCCAGGAGCTTACGGGGGGGCTTTGCCTCCCGCCACCAGGGCATTGCCCTCGACTCACTGGGATCCTTCAGCAGCCCCCAGACCCCTCGCCGAAATTGTTTGGTACCTCCTACATTCTAGAAAGTACCTCCAGCCTAAAAAAATAGTGAAACCCCTGAAATACATTTGTGATTTAGAACCTACCACAGACCAAGTTCTGTGACAAAGTGAGAACATCCAAAGGAGTAAATACATTTGTGGTTTAGACCCTACCACAGACCAAGTTCTGTGACAGTCAGAATATCCAAAGGAGTAAATACATTTGTAGTTTAGACCCAACCACAGACCAAGTTCTGTGACAAAGTCAGAACATCCAAAGGAGTAAATACATTTGTGATTTAAACCCTACCACAGACCAAGTTCTGTGACAAAGTCAGAACATCCAAAGGAGTAAATACATTTGTGGTTTAGACCCTACCACAGACCAAGTTCTGTGACAAAGTCAGAACATCCAGAGGAGTAAATACATTTGTGGTTTAGACCCTACCACAGACCAAGTTCTGTGACAAAGTCAGAACATCCAAAGGAGTAAACATATTTGTGGTTTAGACCCTACCACAGACCAAGTTCTGTGACAAAGTCAGAACATCCAAAGGAGTAAATACATTTGTGGTTTAGACCCTACCATAGACCAAGTTCTGTGACAGTCAGAACATCCAGAGGAGTAAATACATTTGTGGTTTAGACCCTACCACAGACTAAGTTCTGTGACAAAGTCAGAACATCCAAAGGAGTCAATACATTTGTTGTTTAGACCCTACCACAGACCAAGTTCTGTGACAAAGTCAGAACATCCAAAGGAGTAAATACATTTGTGGTTTAGACCCTACCACAGACCAAGTTCTGTGACAAAGTCAGAACATCCACAGGAGTAAATACATTTGTGGTTTAGACCCTACCACAGACCAAGTTCTGTGACAAAGTCAGAACATCCAAAGGAGTAAATACATTTGTGGTTTAGACCCTACCACAGACCAAGTTCTGTGACAAAGTCAGAACATCCAAAGGAGTAAACATATTTGTGGTTTAGACCCTACCACAGACCAAGTTCTGTGACAAAGTCAGAACATCCAGAGGAGTAAATACATTTGTGGTTTAGACCCTACCACAGACCAAGTTCTGTGACAAAGTCAGAACATCCAAAGGAGTAAATACATTTGTGTTTAAACCCCTCCTCAGACCAAGTTCTGTGACAGTCAGAATATCCAAAGGAGTAAACATATTTGTGGTTTAGACCCTACCACAGACCAAGTTCTGTGACAAAGTCAGAACATCCAAAGGAGTAAATATATTTGTGGTTTAGACCCTATCACAGACCAAGTTCTGTGACAAAGTCAGAACATCCAAAGGAGTAAATATATTTGTGTTTAAACCCCTCCTCAGACCAAGTTTTGTTCAGGGACTCATTTCTATGTTACATAGACAACTACATTTGTATATTCTTATCTATCTATAATTGATTATTTTCTTTACAGGATGTTCATAAATCTCAAACAACTACTAACAAGAGGAATTCTGTTCAAGGTAAGAGTATAATAATGTTCTCAATAAATCAAGTTGAGAAATATCTTAATGTAGTTGCCAGTTCATAAAGAATAAAAACAAAACCAGAAATCTTAACTGTGACAAAGTTTTGAATAATTAAACCTTGGTAAAGTTTCTAAGGAGAGGCATTAATATAATCATATTTTTGTAATTATGACATTCTCATTAACAACACTTCTTTGGTCAGTACTTATCAATACAAAGAACATATTTGCATAAAAGACATGTGAGCTTGGACATCCATTGTTCACAGACATTTTGTATTTTTTATATTTTCCTATGAAACCACAGGACCAGTGTAAACCAAGCATTTTAGAGATGGTCCTCTTAATTTTTTTTTTTTTTTTTTTTTTTTTTATATATTAAATAGCACTTTGAATTTCTCTGCCCCAGAGTAACTCAATATAAGATGTAAAAATATCTTCATAAGCTGAAAAGTTAAATCTTTAAATATTTTAAGTGATATGTTCTAAAATTTATAATAAGATGTAGGGGCCATCGTGATCGTGATTGTATGGTAGTTGGATTTATAGCTACCTATCTATGCATGTGATCGTGATTGTATGGTAGTTGGATTTATAACTACCTATCTATGCACGTGATCGTGATTGCATGGTAGTTGGATTGATAGCTACCTATCTATGCACGTGATCGTGATTGCATGGTAGTTGGATTGATAGCTACCTATCTATGCACGTGATCGTGATTGAATGGTAGTTGGATTTATAGCTACATATCTATGCACGTGATCGTGATTTCATGGTAGTTTGATTTATAGCTACCTATCTATGCACGTGATCATGATTGCATGGTAGTTGGATTGATAGCTACCTATCTATGCACGTGATCGTGCTTGCATGATAGTTGGATTTATAGCTACCTATCTATGCACGTGATCGTGATTGCATGGTAGTTGGATTTATAGCTACCTATCTATGCACGTGATCGTGATTGAATGGTAGTTGGATTTATAGCTACCTATCTATGCACGTGATCGTGATTGCATGGTAGTTGGATTTATAGCTACCTATCTTTGCACGTGATCGTGATTGCATGGTAGTTTGATTTATAGCTACCTATCTATGCATGTGATCGTGATTGTATGGTAGTTGGATTTATAACTACCTATGCAATCAGTGCCTATCACCACTAGCGTCGTGAGTTTGAACTCCGCTCAGGCGAGGTGTACTCAATACAACATTATGTGATAAAGTTTGTCAGTGACTTGCTGCAGTTCTGTGGTTTTCTCCGGTTTCCTCCACCAATAAAACTGACCGCCACGATATAGCTGAAATATTATTGAAAGTGGCGTTAAACACCATAAACCAACCTAATCCTATAATAAGATAAATGAAGTTAATATTAGTTGTTAATTATTATTTCAGGAATATTTATTTGTGAAATTTGAAATGTGTGAATTTTTGCAGATTATGTAAGCTAAGGCTATATTAATAGAAATTCAATTATGATATTTTGTTTGAAACCATTGTGCCAGTCAATGCCACAAAAAGGTACTTCCCTATCGTATCTTCTACCAATTTTGGATGATATGACTTTTACTATATAAATCTGGAAAATATTTGTAACCCAAGCCCTTCATAAATACATATAGGATATCATATATATATGTATATGTTTTCTTCAATGTTTCTGTAAACAAACAATAAGAAGGAGTCAAAAGTTAATACTGTACTATATGTATATAAACAGGATTAGATGGTCTAAGTCAAAGGAGTGATGCCTCTTCAGCTCGTAAGAAAAGTTCCAGGAAACCAGGAAGATCTCCAAGGTAATGTTTAAAACAAATTGTATTTAAATGAATTGTTCATTGATGGCAGTAACAAGAGACTGCATTTTATAGAAGTGGTTGTCATGGAAACAATAAAGTTGATTTCTGCCCTTCATTCCACTGTAATGCCATGAATTATTTGATTCCATCTCGTGTCCAGGTGTACTTATGGTGCATTTCCTGTACCATTTAACGAATGTATTTACCAATTGCTCAATGAATATTGATCAACTGATATTTAAATTTCCTCTCTGATGAAATTTCTTTGATTTTATTTCAAGTTGAAAAATTTCTTCATTGGAATTTATTTCTTCTGTATTATTGGCATTGTAAATTTTGTATTTTTTTTATAGACATTTCATCTTGTATACTATATATTTTGAGTTAAAAAAATCTGTAAATATTTGCTCGAGTTTGTATATAGTATACAAGATGAAATATCTATAAAGAAAAAAAATACAAAATGAAATCCAAATTTTAATAAATTTTCCCCCATATTTTCAGAGTCGCCAAATGAACTATAAACTATGTTAATATCTGCATTATGGATACTGCATCTTCCCAAGTCGAAGTGTTTTCGATCTGCTTGTTCTCCCCACAAACAGATGGTGAACACAAGCAGATAAAAAACACTTGACTTGTGAAGATGTGATACAGTGGATCCTTGTGTGGACTATCAATTTCACCTTCATGGTTAAAAAGCTTAATGAACTTTCATTTTATTTTTAGTTATCCAGATTATAGTAAACCAGATTCAACTGCATCTTGTATATAATGTCAGGGATATAAACCTGGCAAAAATATGGAATTTGGTCATTGTTGGTACATGAAATCAGTATTTTGCAATATTATGCAAATTTGAATATTGTATACATACATGTACTATATCCATATCTAGATATTGTTATTTTGAAAATGAGCAATTCACAAAACATTAGTTTCCATATCTGCATGGATTCCAAATATAAAAGAAGAAAAAAGTGAAAATATAAATGTTAGAAAAATGTTTATCAGCTATCTAAATTAAAAACAATGGGAGTTATTTCTCAAATTAGGAAAAGATTATAATATGATATATATATACCATTATACAGTGCTTGTTTTCAGGTATATGAAAGAAAGATAATCATTCTAATGAAGTAATTTTTATACCCCCGCTCCCCGAAGGGGGAGGGGGATATACTGTTTTACCTCTGTCCGTCTGTCTGTCCTTCCGTCTGTCTGTCCTTCCGTCCGTCCAAGATATTTTTCGTCGCACTTTTCTCAGTAACTGTTGATGGCAGAAATCTGATATTTGGTCACAAGCGTCATATAGGTATACCATATTGTGGGTAGCGTTTTTGGACCCATCAGATTCCTACTTCCTGTTTGCCGACTTAGTTGGTTTTTATACACATTGAACATATAATATGCACATTTTTCGTCACATTTTTCTCAGCAACTATTGATGGCAGAGATCTGATATTTGGTCACAAGCTTCATATAGGTACCCCATATCGTGGGAAGCATTTTTGGACCCATCAGTTTCCTACCTCCCGGTTTGCCGAATAGCGGGGGTATCATAAGTGAGCATTAGCTCACAGTTCATCTTGTTCAATTTGAAATAACATCAAAGAAGTTTCATCAGAGAGAAAGTTTTCATCAGGAAAGAAGTTTAAGCACAGTTCCTATTGTTCATTGATTGCCCAACAATAGGAACTTGATTTCTCAACAATAGAAACTTTAACTTTTTCTGACCAACACCAATGTGACTTCTAGGAGTTTAAATACCAGTTGGTCAATATTCATTGAGCAATTGTAATATATACATTCGTTAAATGGTACAGGAAATGCACCATAATACAATCTTATTTGATAAAGTTTTTCAGTTACTCGCAACAAGTCGCCAGTTTTCTCTGGATACCCATGTTTTCTCCACCATGATATAACTGATCACCATTATATAACTGAAAGTGACATTTACCAAATGTAACCTAACATATAGCCTAAATTCCTAATCCTGAAAATTTAGATGCAAAAATGTTTTTACTGGTGCACTTATTTACTGTCTCAAAATTCTCTACAGTTTAGAAAATACCCAGTTATAGCAGGTTTGTTTACATTTAATTAGATGTACAAAAACAACATATATTGAATTTACATCCTGGATACACCAACATGTTTAAAAAGAGAAATAGATTAATTATGAAAAGAAATGTTGTACATTGTTGATCAAGAATTCTACCAATATCAACAAAACAAACAACTACCTCTGAGGTCTCGCATCATATCACTGAACATGAATCAAGAATTCTACCAATATCAACAAAACAAATAACTACCTCTGAGGTCTCACATCATATCACTGAACATGAATCAAGAATTCTACTAATATCAACAAAACAAATAACTACCTCTGAGGTCTCACATCATATCACTGAACATGAATCAATAATTCTACCAATATCAACAAAACAAACAACTACCTCTGAGGTCTCATATCATATCACTGAACATGAATCAAGAATTCTACCAATATCAACAAAACAAAACTACCTCTGAGGTCTCACATCATATCACTGAACATGAATCAATAATTCTACCAATATCAACAAAACAAATAACTACCTCTGAGGTCTCACATCATATCACTGAACATGAATCAATAATTCTACCAATATCAACAAAACAAACAACTACCTCTGAGGTCTCGCATCATATCACTGAACATGAATCAAGAATTCTACCAATATCAACAAAACAAATAACTACCTCTGAGGTCTCACATCATATCACTGAACATGAATCAAGAATTCTACCAATATCAACAAAACAAACAACTACCTCTGAGGTCTCACATCATATCACTGAACATGAATCAAGAATTCTACCAATATCAACAAAACAAATAACTACCTCTGAGGTCTCACATCATATCACTGAACATGAATCAAGAATTCTACCAATATCAACAAAACAAACAACTACCTCTGAGGTCTCATATCATATCACTGAACATGAATCAATAATTCTACCAATATCAACAAAACAAACATTTACCTCTCATATCATATCACTGAACGTGAATCAAGAATTCTACCAATATCAAGAAAACAAACATTTACCTCTCATATCATATCACTGAACATGAATCAAGAATCAAGAATTCTACCAATATCAACAAAACAAACAACTACCTCTGAGGTCTCACATCATATCACTGAACATGAATCAAGAATCCTAGTAATATCAAGAAAACAAGCAACTACCTCTGAGGTCTCACATCATATCACTGAACATGAATCAAGAATTCTACCAATATCAACAAAACAAACATTTACCTCTCATATCATATCACTGAACATGAATCAAGAATTCTAACAATATCAACAAAACAAACATTTACCTCTCATATCATATCACTGAACATGAATCAAGAATTCTACCAATATCAACAAAACAAATAACTACCTCTGAGGTCTCGCATCATATCACTGAACATGAATCAATAATTCTACCAATATCAACAAAACAAACATTTACCTCTCATATCATATCACTGAACATGAATCAAGAATCCTAGTAATATCAAGAAAACAAGCAACTACCTCTGAGGTCTCACATCATATCACTGAACATGAATCAAGAATTCTACCAATATCAACAAAACAAACATTTACCTCTCATATCATATCACTGAACATGAATCAAGAATTCTAACAATATCAACAAAACAAACATTTACCTCTCATATCATATCACTGAACATGAATCAAGAATTCTACCAATATCAACAAAACAAATAACTACCTCTGAGGTCTCGCATCATATCACTGAACATGAATCAATAATTCTACCAATATCAACAAAACAAACATTTACCTCTCATATCATATCACTGAACATGAATCAAGAATTCTACCAATATCAACAAAACAAACAACTACCTCTGAGGTCTCACATCATATCACTGAACATGAATCAATAATTCTACCAATATCAACAAAACAAACAACTACCTCTGAGGTCTCGCATCATATCACTGAACATGAATCAATAATTCTACCAATATCAACAAAACAAACATTTACCTCTCACATCATATCACTGAACATGAATCAAGAATTCTACCAATATCAACAAAACAAACAACTACCTCTCATATCATATCACTGAACATGAATCAAGAATTCTACCAATATCAACAAAACAAACAACTACCTCTGAGGTCTCACATCATATCACTGAACATGAATCAATAATTCTACCAATATCAACAAAACAAACATTTACCTCTGAGGTCTCGCATCATATCACTGAACATGAATCAAGAATTCTAACAATATCAACAAAACAAACATTTACCTCTCATATCATATCACTGAACATGAATCAAGAATTCTACCAATATCAACAAAACAAATAACTACCTCTGAGGTCTCGCATCATATCACTGAACATGAATCAATAATTCTACCAATATCAACAAAACAAACAACTACCTCTGAGGTCTCACATCATATCACTGAACATGAATCAATAATTCTAACAATATCAACAAAACAAACATTTACCTCTCATATCATATCACTGAACATGAATCAAGAATTCTACCAATATCAACAAAACAAACAACTACCTCTGAGGTCTCACATCATATCACTGAACATGAATCAAGAATTCTACCAATATCAACAAAACAAACATTTACCTCTCACATCATATCACTGAACATGAATCAAGAATTCTACCAATATCAACAAAACAAACAACTACCTCTCATATCATATCACTGAACATGAATCAAGAATTCTACCAATATCAACAAAACAAACAACTACCTCTGAGGTCTCACATCATATCACTGAACATGAATCAATAATTCTACCAATATCAACAAAACAAACATTTACCTCTGAGGTCTCGCATCATATCACTGAACATGAATCAAGAATTCTAACAATATCAACAAAACAAACATTTACCTCTCATATCATATCACTGAACATGAATCAAGAATTCTACCAATATCAACAAAACAAATAACTACCTCTGAGGTCTCGCATCATATCACTGAACATGAATCAATAATTCTACCAATATCAACGAAACAAACAACTACCTCTGAGGTCTCGCATCATATCACTGAACATGAATCAAGAATTCTACCAATATCAACAAAACAAACAACTACCTCTGAGGTCTCACATCATATCACTGAACATGAATCAAGAATTCTACCAATATCAACAAAACAAACAACTACCTCTGAGGTCTCGCATCATATCACTGAACATGAATCAAGAATTCTACCAATATCAACAAAACAAATAACTATCTCTGAGGTCTCACATCATATCACTGAACATGAATCAAGAATCCTACCAATATCAACAAAACAAACAACTACCTCTGAGGTCTCGCATCATATCACTGAACATGAATCAAGAATTCTACCAATATCAACAAAACAAATAACTATCTCTGAGGTCTCACATCATATCACTGAACATGAATCAAGAATCCTACCAATATCAACAAAACAAACATTTACCTCTCATATCATATCACTGAACATGAATCAAGAATTCTACCAATATCAACAAAACAAACAACTACCTCTGAGGTCTCACATCATATCACTGAACATGAATCAAGAATCCTACCAATATCAACAAAACAAACATTTACCTCTCATATCATATCACTGAACATGAATCAAGAATTCTACCAATATCAACAAAACAAATAACTACCTCTGAGGTCTCGCATCATATCACTGAACATGAATCAATAATTCTACCAATATCAACAAAACAAATAACTACCTCTGAGGTCTCACATCATATCACTGAACATGAATCAATAATTCTAACAATATCAACAAAACAAACATTTACCTCTCATATCATATCACTGAACATGAATCAAGAATTCTACCAATATCAACAAAACAAACAACTACCTCTGAGGTCTCACATCATATCACTGAACATGAATCAATAATTCTACCAATATCAACAAAACAAACATTTACCTCTCACATCATATCACTGAACATGAATCAAGAATTCTACCAATATCAACAAAACAAACAACTACCTCTCATATCATATCACTGAACATGAATCAAGAATTCTACCAATATCAACAAAACAAACAACTACCTCTGAGGTCTCACATCATATCACTGAACATGAATCAATAATTCTACCAATATCAACAAAACAAACATTTACCTCTGAGGTCTCGCATCATATCACTGAACATGAATCAAGAATTCTAACAATATCAACAAAACAAACATTTACCTCTCATATCATATCACTGAACATGAATCAAGAATTCTACCAATATCAACAAAACAAATAACTACCTCTGAGGTCTCGCATCATATCACTGAACATGAATCAATAATTCTACCAATATCAACAAAACAAATAACTACCTCTGAGGTCTCACATCATATCACTGAACATGAATCAATAATTCTAACAATATCAACAAAACAAACATTTACCTCTCATATCATATCACTGAACATGAATCAAGAATTCTACCAATATCAACAAAACAAACAACTACCTCTGAGGTCTCACATCATATCACTGAACATGAATCAATAATCCTACCAATATCAACAAAACAAACAACTACCTCTGAGGTCTCACATCATATCACTGAACATGAATCAATAATTCTACCAATATCAACAAAACAAACATTTACCTCTCACATCATATCACTGAACATGAATCAAGAATTCTACCAATATCAACAAAACAAACAACTACCTCTCATATCATATCACTGAACATGAAATAGAACACGACTTGTGTATTCAATGGAATTCCAAGTTCTGTGTTGGGAAAAGAACAACAATGTGCGAAGGTTAAAATAGTTAATGGGATTCTAACCCTTTCTTAATAATTATATCTCAAATGTCAATACATGTACAGGTATAAACAAACAATAAACAAATTCACTTCCACTATATAAGACTTTAAAAATGAATAACAACATAAAGATGGAGAGAACAGTAGCAGGAACAAGTGAATACTTATATATTTGTAGTTAAAAGACTACTAGCTAAGAATGTATTAGTTAAAGAATGAATGTTTTACAATCAGAAATATAGATTATGAAAGAACATGGTCTAACCATTATACTTCTGAATAAATTTAACCAAGTGATAAAATGCCATTTTTGTCAACTATGAAAGATGAAAGTTAACAGTAACATTTTGTCACAGACACTACACAACATTTCTGGATAAAAAAAATGTTTGTTTACACTTTCCAATGTATTTGATGGCCTGAAACACAAACATATGTTTCTCGTTTCCTCAAAGGTCTACATTTGAAACTTCTTATTTTAGCCATTTTTCTTATGTCCCATGCCAGTGAATGAAAAAATATCCTTCAGTCAGAAACTGCATCATAGATTAATCTTATTATTGTACCTGGATAGACAGATTAATCTTATTATTGTACCTGGATAGACAGATTAATCTTATTATTGTACCTGGAGAGACACACTAATCTTATTATTGTACCTGGAGAGACAGATTAATCTTATTATTGTACCTGGAGAGACACACTAATCTTATTATTGTACCTGGAGAGACAGATTAATCTTATTATTGTACCTGGAGAGACAGATTAATCTTATTATTATACCCTCACTCGTAGAGAAGGGGCTATATTGCAATCACCTTGTCCGTCCGTCTGTTAGTCCGTTCACACTTTTCAGGCTTACCGCACATCTACTTCCTATTTACCGCGCGACTTAGAATTTTTCATGTTTGCCGTAATGAAAACTTTCATAACAGATATCTCAGCTTCTACTGGAAGAAATGATTTTATATTTGATATGTGGCTTTGGCATGGTGACTTGTACCGTGTCTCCCCTTTTTAGGTTTACTGCACATCTACTTCCTGTTTACCGTGTGACTTAGAATTTTTCATGTTTTACAGCATTTTCTGGTAATGAGTGTTGAGATATATACAAATTTGACACAAATGAACGAGTGGGGGTATTCTTAGCATGACGTAGCATGCAAGATCTTGTTGTACCTGGAGAGACAGATTAATCTTATTATTGTACCTGGAGAGACAGATTAATCTTATTATTGTACCTGGAGAGACAGATTAATCTTATTATTGTACCTGGAGAGACAGATTAATCTTATTATTGTACCTGGAGAGACAGATTAATCTTATTATTGTACCTGGAGAGACAGATTAATCTTATTATTGTACCCGGAGAGACAGATTAATCTTATTATTGTTACCTGGAGAGACAGATTAATCTTATTATTATTGTTACCTGGAGAGACAGATTAATTTTATTATTGTACCTGGAGAGACACACAATAGATTAATCTTATTATTGTACATGGAGAGACAGATTAATCTTATTATTGTACCTGGAGAAACACATTAATCTTATTATTGTACCTGGAGAGACACATTAATCTTATTATTGTACCTGGAGAGTCAGATTAATCTTATTGTACCTGGAGAGACAGATTAATCTTATTATTGTTACCTGGAGAGACCGATTAATCTTATTATTGTTACCTGGAGGGAAAGATTAATCTTATTATTGTACCTGGAGAGAAAGATTAATCTTATTATTGTACCTGGAGAGACACACAATAGATTAATCTTATTATTGTACCTGGAGAGACAGATTAATCTTATTATTGTTACTTGGAGAGACAGATTAATCTTATTATTGTACCTGGAGAGACAGATTAATCTTATTATTGTACCTGGAGAGACAGATTAATCTTATTATTGTACCTGGAGAGACAGATTAATCTTATTATTGTACCTGGAGAGACAGATTAATCTTATTATTGTACCCGGAGAGACAGATTAATCTTATTATTGTTACCTGGAGAGACAGATTAATCTTATTATTATTGTTACCTGGAGAGACAGATTAATTTTATTATTGTACCTGGAGAGACACACAATAGATTAATCTTATTATTGTACATGGAGAGACAGATTAATCTTATTATTGTACCTGGAGAAACACATTAATCTTATTATTGTACCTGGAGAGACACATTAATCTTATTATTGTACCTGGAGAGTCAGATTAATCTTATTGTACCTGGAGAGACAGATTAATCTTATTATTGTTACCTGGAGAGACCGATTAATTTTATTATTGTTACCTGGAGGGAAAGATTAATCTTATTATTGTACCTGGAGAGAAAGATTAATCTTATTATTGTACCTGGAGAGACACACAATAGATTAATCTTATTATTGTACCTGGAGAGACAGATTAATCTTATTATTGTTACTTGGAGAGACAGATTAATCTTATTATTGTACCTGGAGAGACAGATTAATCTTATTATTGTACCTGGAGAGACAGATTAATCTTATTATTGTACCCGGAGAGACAGATTAATCTTATTATTGTTACCTGGAGAGACAGATTAATCTTATTATTATTGTTACCTGGAGAGACAGATTAATCTTATTATTGTACCTGGAGAGACACACAATAGATTAATCTTATTATTGTACATGGAGAGACAGATTAATCTTATTATTGTACCTGGAGAAACACATTAATCTTATTATTGTACCTGGAGAGACACATTAATCTTATTATTGTACCTGGAGAGTCAGATTAATCTTATTGTACCTGGAGAGACAGATTAATCTTATTATTGTTACCTGGAGAGACAGATTAATTTTATTATTGTTACCTGGAGGGAAAGATTAATCTTATTATTGTACCTGGAGAGAAAGATTAATCTTATTATTGTACCTGGAGAGACACACAATAGATTAATCTTATTATTGTACCTGGAGAGACAGATTAATCTTATTATTGTACCTGGAGAGACAGATTAATCTTATTATTGTTACCTGGAGAGACAGATTAATCTTATTGCACCTGGAGAGACAGATTAATCTTATTATTGTACCTGGAAAGACAGATTAATCTTATTATTGTTACCTGGAGTGAAAGATTAATCTGATTATTATACCAGGAGAAACAGATTAATCTTATTATTGTACCTGGAGAGACAGATTAATCTTATTATTGTTTCCTGGAGAGACATATTAATCTTATTATTATTGTACCTGGAGAGACAGATTAGTCTTATCATTATTGTTACCTGGAGAAACAGATTAATCTTATTGTACCTGGAGAGACAGATTAATCGTATTATTGTACCTGGAGAGACACAATAGATTAATCTTATTATTGTTACCTGGAGAGACAGATTAATCTTATTATTGTACCTGGAGAGACAGATTAATCTTATTATTGTTACCTGGAGAGACAGATTAATCTTATTATTGTACCCGGAGAGACACACAATAAATTAATCTTATTATTGTACCTGGAGAGACAGATTAATCTTATTATTGTACCTGGAAAGACAGATTAATCTTATTATTGTACCTGGGGAGACAGATTAATCTTATTATTGTTCCTGGAGAGATAAATTAATCTTATTATTGTTACCTGGAGAGAGAAATTAATCTTATTATTGTACCTGGAGAGACAGATTAATATTATTATTGTACCTGGAGAGACAGATTAATCTTATTATTATACCTGGAGAGACACACAATAGATTAATCTTATTATTGTACCTGGAGAGACACACAATAGATTAATTTTATTATTGTACCCGGAGAGACAGATTGATCTTATTATTGTACCTGCAGAGACATACTAATCTTATTATTGTACCTGGAGAGACAGATTAATCTTATTATTGTACCTGGAGAGACAGATTAATCTTATTATTGTACCTGGAGAGACAGATTAATCTTATTATTTTACCTGGAGAGACACACAATAGATTAATCTTATTATTGTTACCTGGAGAGACAGATTAATCTTATTATTGTACCTGGAGAGACAGATTATTCTTATTATTGTTACCTGGAGAGACAGATTGATCTTATTATTGTACATGGAGAGACAGATTAATCTTATTATTTTATACCAGGAGAGTCAGATTAATCTTATTATTGTACCTGGAGAGACAGAATAATCTTATTATTGTTACCTGGAGAGACAGATTAATCTTATTATTGTACCTGGAGAGACAGATTAATCTTTTTATTGTACCTGGAGAGACAGATTAATCTTATTATTGTTACCTTGAGAGACAGATTAATCTTATTATTGTACCTGGAGAGACAGATTAATCTTATTATTGTACCTGGAGAGACAGATTAATCTTATCATTATTGTTACCTGGAGAGACACACAATAGATTAATCTTATTATTGTACCCGGAGAGACAGATTAATCTTATTATTGTACCTGGAGAGACAGATTAATCTTTTTATTGTACCCAGAGAGAAAGATTAATTCTATTATTGTACCTGGAGAGACAGATTAATCTTATTATTGTACCTGGAGAGACAGATTAACCTTATTATTGTTACCTGGAGAGACAGATTAATGGTTTTATTGTACCTGGAGAGACAGATTAATCTTATTATTGTACCTGGAGAGACAGATTAATCTTATTATTGTTACCTGGAGTGACAGATTAATCTGATTATTGTACCTGGAGAGACAAATTATTCTTATTATTGTACCTTGAGAGACAGATTAGTCTTATCATTATTGTTACCTGGAGAGACAGATTAATCTTATTGTTACCTGGAGAGACAGATTAATCTTATTGTACCTGGAGAGACATATTAATCTTATTATTATTGTACCCGGAGAAACAGATTAGTCTTATCATTATTGTTACCTGGAGAGACAGATTAATCTTATTGTACCTGGAGAGACAGATTAATCGTATTATTGTACCTGGAGAGACACAATAGATTAATCTTATTATTGTTACCTGGAGAGACAGATTAATCTTATTATTGTACCTGGAGAGACACACAATAAATTAATCTTATTATTGTACCTGGAGAGACAGATTAATCTTATTATTGTACCTGGAAAGACAGATTAATCTTATTATTGTACCTGGAGAGACAGATTAATCTTATTAGTGTTCCTGGAGAGATAAATTAATCTTATTATTGTTACCTGGAGAGACAGATAAATCTTATTATTGTACCTGGAGAGACAGATTAATATTATTATTGTACCTGGAGAGACAGATTAATCTTATTATTATACCTGGAGAGACACACAATAGATTAATCTTGTTATTGTACCTGGAGAGACACAATAGATTAATTTTATTATTGTACCTGGAGAGACAGATTGATCTTATTATTGTACCTGGAGAGACAGACTAATCGTATTATTGTACCTGGAGAGACAGATTAATCTTATTATTGTACCTGGAGAGACACACAATAGATTAATCTTATTATTGTACCTGGAGAGACAGATTAATCTTATTATTTTACCTGGAGAGACACACAATAGATTAATCTTATTATTGTTACCTGGAGAGACAGATTAATCTTATTATTGTACCTGGAGAGACAGATTATTCTTATTATTGTTACCTGGGAAGACATATTGATCTTATTATTGTACATGGAGAGACAGATTAATCTTATTATTTTATACCAGGAGAGACAGATTAATCTTATTATTGTACCTGGAGAGACAGAATAATCTTATTATTGTTACCTGGAGAGACAGATTAATCTTATTATAGTACATGGAGAGACGGATTAATCTTTTTATTGTACCTGGAGAGACAGATTAATCTTATTATTGTTACCTTGAGAGACATATTAATCTTATTATTGTACCTGGAGAGACAGATTAATCTTATTATTGTACCTGCAGAGACAGATTAATCTTATCATTATTGTTACCTGGAGAGACACACAATAGATTAATCTTATTATTGTACCCTGAGAGACAGATTAATCTTATTATTGTACCCTGAGAGACAGATTAATCTTATTATTGTACCTGGAGACAGATTAATCTTATTATTGTACCCAGAGAGAAAGATTAATCCTATTATTGTACCTGGAGAGATAGATTAATCTTATTATTGTACCTGGAGAGACAGATTAATCTTATTATTGTACCTGGAGAGACAGATTAATCTTATTATTGTACCCAGAGAGAAAGATTAATCGTATTATTGTACCTGGAGAGATAGATTAATCGTATTATTGTACCTGGAGAGACAGATTAATCTTATTATTGTACCTGGAGAGACAGATTAATCTTATTATTGTACCTGGAGAGACAGATTAATCTTATTATTGTACCTGGAGAGACAGATTAATCTTATTATTGTACCTGGAGAGACAGATTAATCTTATTATTGTACCTGGAGAGACAGATTAATCTTATTATTATACCTGGAGAGACAGATTAATCTTATTATTGTACCTGGAGAGACACACAATTGATTAATCTTATTGTACCTGGAGAGACAGATTAATCTTATTATTGTTACCTGGAGAGACAGACTAATCTTATTATTGTACCTGGAGAGACAGATTAATCTTATTATTGTTACCTGGAGAGACAAACTAATCTGATTATTGTACCTGGAGAGACAGATTAATCTTATTATTGTTACCTGGAGAGACAGATTAATCTTATTATTGTACCTGGAGAGACACACAATAAATTAATCTTATTATTGTACCTGGAGAGACAGATTAATCTTATTATTGTACCTGGAAAGACAGATTAATCTTATTATTGTTCCTGGGGAGACAGATTAATCTTATTAGTGTTCCTGGAGAGATAAATTAATCTTATTATTGTTACCTGGAGAGACAGATTAATCTTATTATTGTACCTGGAGAGACAGATTAATATTATTATTGTACCTGGAGAGACAGATTAATCTTATTATTATACCTGGAGAGACACACAATAGATTAATTTTATTATTGTACCTGGAGAGACAGATTGATCTTATTATTGTACCTGGAGAGACAGACTAATCTTATTATTGTACCTGGAGAGACAGATTAATCTTATTATTGTATCTGGAGAGACACACAATAGATTAATCTTATTATTGTACCTGGAGAGACAGATTAATCTTATTATTTTACCTGGAGAGACACACAATAGATTAATCTTATTATTGTTACCTGGAGAGACAGATTAATCTTATTATTTTATCTGGAGAGACACACAATAGATTAATCTTATTATTGTTACCTGGAGAGACAGATTAATCTTATTATTGTACCTGGAGAGACAGATTATTCTTATTATTGTACCTGGAGAGACACACAATAGATTAATCTTATTATTGTACCTGGAGAGACAGATTAATCTTATTATTTTACCTGGAGAGACACACAATAGATTAATCTTATTATTGTTACCTGGAGAGACAGATTGATCTTATTATTGTACCTGGAGAGACAGACTAATCGTATTATTGTACCTGGAGAGACAGATTAATCTTATTATTGTACCTGGAGAGACACACAATAGATTAATCTTATTATTGTACCTGGAGAGACAGATTAATCTTATTATTTTACCTGGAGAGACACACAATAGATTAATCTTATTATTGTTACCTGGAGAGACAGATTAATCTTATTATTGTACCTGGAGAGACAGATTAATCTTATTATTGTTACCTGGGAAGACATATTGATCTTATTATTGTACATGGAGAGACAGATTAATCTTATTATTTTATACCAGGAGAGACAGATTAATCTTATTATTGTACCTGGAGAGACAGAATAATCTTATTATTGTTACCTGGAGAGACAGATTAATCTTATTATAGTACATGGAGAGACGGATTAATCTTTTTATTGTACCTGGAGAGACAGATTAATCTTATTATTGTTACCTTGAGAGACATATTAATCTTATTATTGTACCTGGAGAGACAGATTAATCTTATTATTGTACCTGCAGAGACAGATTAATCTTATCATTATTGTTACCTGGAGAGACACACAATAGATTAATCTTATTATTGTACCCTGAGAGACAGATTAATCTTATTATTGTACCCTGAGAGACAGATTAATCTTATTATTGTACCTGGAGACAGATTAATCTTATTATTGTACCCAGAGAGAAAGATTAATCCTATTATTGTACCTGGAGAGATAGATTAATCTTATTATTGTACCTGGAGAGACAGATTAATCTTATTATTGTACCTGGAGAGACAGATTAATCTTATTATTGTACCCAGAGAGAAAGATTAATCGTATTATTGTACCTGGAGAGATAGATTAATCGTATTATTGTACCTGGAGAGACAGATTAATCTTATTATTGTACCTGGAGAGACAGATTAATCTTATTATTGTACCTGGAGAGACAGATTAATCTTATTATTGTACCTGGAGAGACAGATTAATCTTATTATTGTACCTGGAGAGACAGATTAATCTTATTATTGTACCTGGAGAGACAGATTAATCTTATTATTATACCTGGAGAGACAGATTAATCTTATTATTGTACCTGGAGAGACACACAATTGATTAATCTTATTGTACCTGGAGAGACAGATTAATCTTATTATTGTTACCTGGAGAGACAGACTAATCTTATTATTGTACCTGGAGAGACAGATTAATCTTATTATTGTTACCTGGAGAGACAAACTAATCTGATTATTGTACCTGGAGAGACAGATTAATCTTATTATTGTTACCTGGAGAGACAGATTAATCTTATTATTGTACCTGGAGAGACACACAATAAATTAATCTTATTATTGTACCTGGAGAGACAGATTAATCTTATTATTGTACCTGGAAAGACAGATTAATCTTATTATTGTTCCTGGGGAGACAGATTAATCTTATTAGTGTTCCTGGAGAGATAAATTAATCTTATTATTGTTACCTGGAGAGACAGATTAATCTTATTATTGTACCTGGAGAGACAGATTAATATTATTATTGTACCTGGAGAGACAGATTAATCTTATTATTATACCTGGAGAGACACACAATAGATTAATTTTATTATTGTACCTGGAGAGACAGATTGATCTTATTATTGTACCTGGAGAGACAGACTAATCTTATTATTGTACCTGGAGAGACAGATTAATCTTATTATTGTATCTGGAGAGACACACAATAGATTAATCTTATTATTGTACCTGGAGAGACAGATTAATCTTATTATTTTACCTGGAGAGACACACAATAGATTAATCTTATTATTGTTACCTGGAGAGACAGATTAATCTTATTATTTTATCTGGAGAGACACACAATAGATTAATCTTATTATTGTTACCTGGAGAGACAGATTAATCTTATTATTGTACCTGGAGAGACAGATTATTCTTATTATTGTTACCTGGAGAGACAGATTGATCTTATTATTGTACATGGAGAGACAGATTAATCTTATTATTTTATACCAGGAGAGACAGATTAATCTTATTATTGTACCTGGAGAGACAGATTAATCTTATTTTTGTACCTGGAGAGACTAAATAATCTTATTATTGTTATCTGGAGAGACAGATTAATCTAATTATTGTATCTGGAGAGACTGAATAATCTTATTATTGTTATCTGGAGAGACAGATTAATCTTATTATTGTACCTGGAGAGACAGATTAATCTTTTTATTGTACCTGGAGAGACAGATTAATCTTATTATTGTTATCTGGAGAGACAGATTAATCTTATTATTGTATCTGGAGAGACTGAATAATCTTATTATTGTTATCTGGAGAGACAGATTAATCTTATTATTGTACCTGGAGAGACAGATTAATCTTTTTATTGTACCTGGAGAGACAGATTAATCTTATTATTGTACCTGGAGAGACAGATTAATCTTATTTTTGTACCTGGAGAGACAGATTAATCTTATCATTATTGTTACCTGGAGAGACACACAATAGATTAATCTTATTATTGTACCCTGAGAGACCGATTAATCTTATTATTGTACCTGGAGAGACAGATTAATCTTATTATTGTACCCAGAGAGAAAGATTAATCTTATTATTGTACCTGGAGAGACAGATTAATCTTATTATTGTACCTTGAGAGACACACTAATCTTATTATTGTATCTGGAGAGACAGATTAACCTTATTATTGTTACCTGGAGAGACAGATTAATGGTATTATTGTACCTGGAGAGACAGATTAATCTTATTATTGTACCTGGAGAGACACACTATAAATTAATCTTATTATTGTACCTGGAGAGACAGATTAATCTTATTATTGTACCTGGAGAGACAGATTAATCTTATCATTGTACCTGGAGAGACAGATTAATCTTATTATTGTACCTGGAGAGACAGATTAATCTTATTATTGTACCTGGAGAGACAGATTAATCTTATTATTATACCTGGAGAGACACACAATTGATTAATCTTATTATTGTACCTGGAGAGACAGATTAATCTTATTATTGTTACCTGGAGAGACAGACTAATCTTATTATTGTACCTGGAGAGACAGATTAATCTTATTATTGTACCTGGAGAGACACACAATAGATTAATCTTATTGTTGTACCTGGAGAGACAGATTAATCTTATTATTGTTACCTGGAGAGATAGATTAATCTTATTATTGTACCTGGAGAGACAGATTAATCTTATTATTGTTACCTGGAGAGACAGATTAATCTTATTATTGTACCTGGAGAGACAGATTAATCTTATTATTGTACCTATAGAGACAGATTAATCTTATTACTATTGTATCTGGAGAGACAGATTAATCTTATCATTATTGTTACCTGGAGAGACAGATTAATCTTATTATTGTTACCTGGAGAGACATATTAGTCTTATTATTATTGTACCTGGAGAGACAGATTAATCTTATCATTATTGTTACCTGGAGAGACAGATTAATCTTATTGTACCTGGAGAGACAGATTAATCGTTTTATTGTACCTGGAGAGACAGATTAATCTTATAGTTGTTACCTGGAGTGACAGATTAATCTGATTATTGTACCTGGAGAGACAGATTAATCTTATTATTGTACCTATAGAGACAGATTAATCTTATTATTATTGTACCTGGAGAGACAGATTAATCTTATCATTATTGTTACCTGGAGAGACAGATTAATCTTATTGTACCTGGAGAGACAGATTAATCGTTTTATTGTACCTGGAGAGACAGATTAATCTTATTATTGTACCTGGAGAGACACAATAGATTAATCTTATTATTGTTACCTGGAGAGACAGATTAATCTTATTATTGTACCTGGAGAGACGGATTCATCTTATTAGTGTTATCTGGAGAGACAGATTAATCTTATTATTGTACCTGGAGAGACAGATTAATCTTATTATTGTACCTGGAGAGACAGATTAATCTTATTATTGTACCTGGAGAGACACACAATAAATTAATCTTATTATTGTACCTGGAGAGACAGATTAATCTTATTATTGTACCTGGAGAGACAGATTAATCTTATTATTGTACCTGGAGAAATAGATTAATCTTATTATTGTTACCTCGAGAGACAGATTAATCTTATTATTGTACCTGGAGAGACAGATTAATCTTATTATTGTACCTGGAGAAACAGATTAATCTTATTATTGTTACCTGGAGAGATAGATTAATCTTATTATTGTACCTGGAGAGACAGATTAATCTTATTATTGTACCTGGAGAAACAGATTAATCTTATTATTGTTACCGGGAGAGACAGATTAATCTTATTATTGTTACCTGGAGAGACAGATTAATCTTATTTTACCTGGAGAGACAGATTAATCTTATCATTATTGTTACCTGGAGAGACAGATTAATCTTATTATTGTACCTGGAGAGACAGATTAATCTTATTATTGTACCTGGAGAGACAGATTAATCTTATTATTGTTGTACCTGGAGAGACAGATTAATCTTATTGTACCTGGAGAGACAGATTAATCGTATTATTGTACCTGGAGAGACAGATTAATCTTATTATTGTTACCTGGAGAGACAGATTAATCTGATTATTGTACCTGGAGAGACATATTAATCTTATCATTATTGTTACCTGGAGAGACAGATTAATCTTATTGTACCTGGAGAGACAGATTAATCGTATTATTGTACCTGGAAAGACAGATTAATCTTATTATTGTTACCTGGAGAGACAAATTATTCTGATCATTGTACCTGGAGAGACACAATAGATTAATCTTATTCTTGTACCTGGAGAGACAGATTAATCTTATTATTATTGTTACCTGGAGAGACAGATTAATCTTATTATTATTGTACATGGAGAGACAGATTAGTCTTATTATTATTGTTACCTGGAGAGACAGATTAATCTTATTATTGTTACCTGGAGAGACAGATTAATCTTATTATTATTGTACCTGGAGAGACAGATTAATCTTATTATTATTGTACCTGGAGAGACAGATTAATCTTATTATTGTACCTGGAGAGACAGATTAATCTTATTATTATTGTTTTCTGGAGAGACAGATTAATCTTATTATTGTTACCTGGAGAGACAGATTAATCTTATTATTGTACCTGGAAAGACAGATTAATCTTAATATTTATCTGGAGAGACACACAAGTGTTTGCAAGTACATATATCTTATACATTTTGTCCCATAAAAGGAAATGGTCATAGGGTTATGGTGTTTAACACCACTTTCAGCCATATATCAATTATAATGTGGTGGTCAGTTTTATTAGTGGAGGAAACTGGAGTACCTGAAGAAAACCACTGACTTGTTGCAAGTCACTGACAAACTTTATCACATAATGTTGTATCGAGTACACCTCATCATGAGGAGGATTCGAACTCACAATTTTAGTGATGATAGGCACCGATTGCACAGGTAGTTGTAATTCCAACTATCATGACGGCCCTAAAAGGAAATGGATTTTGTCATTATTTTGAATATGGAGATCTGAACATTATATATATATATATATATTTCAAATGCCATATTTCCTAAAAAGATAAACAAAGAGAATGGTCAATGATGAATGAACCTCATAATCCAAAAAAACATTTGTCACTAAGTTAATAAAGACGTAGATAGTACATTTAGTTCTCATGATGTGTGTCTGGAATAACCCTCCTCAGGTATGGTCATGATCAAATTATTGGAAAGCCAAATAAATAAAACGTTTCAGAGCAGGAATACCAAAGGGCCTAAACAGAATAGTCAAAACTAAGCACAAAAAATTGGCACTAAAAATATGTGTAAATAAGTAAAGATCTGTACTTTTTTCTTTTACCTCTTAGTGATGATTTCCTAGAGCTGTTTGAGAACTCTATGCAGCCAAAGATAAAGCCATCCACATCAACACAGAAAAAGCCCGGACCTAATGCTGTTAAAGTCTTATGGCAACATCCAGTAGTATGTATTCTTAATTAACTTTCAATCACCGAGGAAAGTAAAATTTAACACTATGTATTGGAACTAAAATGAGTGGCTATAGGAGTTGTCCTTTGAATGTAGGAAATACCAGTTAATTACATGTTTTTAGACATTATTTATACAATAATCTTGGATGAGGTCAAATATGAAGAAAATCTTGCTTATATTTTTTTTAGTGAAAATAGGTTTTTTATACACCCATCTCTAGTCATCTGGACAGTTTTACAGATGTCTGTCTTTACTAATGTGCATCTAGTGATGTAGAGAATAGTATTACTGATGCTTTTTATAGTTATTCCCCTTTGAACACTGAAACTAGAAAAAACAAATCAGCAAAACAATTTATGCCCATTTTAACAAAAAATAATTATAGCATATTCTCGTATGAAAACACTAGGCTAATTTGAATCAAACTTGGCCGCATTTGGGTATGCATCCAATGATCCTGCCAACCAACCAACCAACATGTTTGCTTTACAGTAAATAGAAAAATGGCAGTATTTTGTTTATCATTGCCTATATGAATCAGGTGAGCGATTACAGGCTCTTGAGAGCCTCTGGTTTGGTGTAATATCCTTGTTTTTAAATATTTTGCAGGAAGAATGACCATGGAATGGATATAACTAGATAAATATTCTTTTTATACCACCACTCGTAGAGAGGGGGCTATATTGCAATCACCTTGTCCGTTAGTCCGTCCGTCCATTTGTCTGTCCATTCACACTTTCGTTAAAGATGCTTCAGCTGCTACTGGAAGAAATGATTTTATTTTTGATACATGACTTTAGCATAGTGACTTGTACTGTGTCTCCCCTTTCCAGGCTTACTGCACATCTACTTCCTGTTTACCGTGCGACTTAGAATTTTTCATGTTTGTCGTAATGAAAACTTTCGTAACAGATATCTCAGCTTCTACTGGAAGAAATGATTTTATATTTGATATATGGCTTTGGCATGGTGACTTGTACCATGTCTCCCCTTTCCAGGTTTACCGCACATCTACTTCCTGTTTACAGTGCAACTTAGAATTTTTCATGTTTGCCGTAATGAAAACTTTCGTAACAGATATCTCAGCTTCTACTGGAAGAAATGATTTTATATTTGATATATGGCTTTGGCATGGTGACTTGTACCGTGTCTCCCCTTTCCAGGTTTACCGCACATCTACTTCCTGTTTACAGTGCGACTTAGAATTTTTCATGTTTGCCGTAATGAAAACTTTCGTAACAGTTATCTCAGCTTCTACTGGAAGAAATGATTTTATATTTGATATATGGCTTTGGCATGGTGACTTGTACCGTGTCTCCCCTTTCCAGGTTTACCGCACATCTACTTCCTGTTGACCATGCGACTTACAAATGAACGAGTGGGGGTATTCTTGGCACGACGTAGCATGCAACATCTTGTTTAACTTGATCCTGCAAAAACATGGCCACCATTGGCAATTTTTTTTTCTAATTGGCTGAAATATAAAATAAATCTCTGAAAATACAGGACCAAATGATTTGTTATGTAGTACAAATAATGTAAGTCCTCTACAGAGATTTCCCATTTAATCAGGATCTGGTGAAAAACTTGACAGCAATGAGAAGTTCTTGTCTACAAACTTATTTTAACCTAAATAGTGCAAGAAATACAAGGTTCAGGTGAATTTCTTAGTTGGAAAAAAAAATCTTAATCGGAATATGTAAATATAATCATGATACTTATCTTGTTTTACAGCCAAAGAAACTAGGAACAGGTAGTAGTGCTAAAAATAGTGCACGGACAAATAGTACAGCTAGAAGTGAAAACAAAGATTTTGATAATTTTCTGCCATCTTCTGATAGACAAGAGAATTTCTTTCAACCAACTAGTGTTCGTAGCAGTTCAGACTCTGACAATGATTGTTTAGCATCAAGTTTTAGTCAAATACAAGCTCTTAAAGAAAAACATCAACTTCAACAAGATAAAATGAATGATCTTTTTACAAGTCCTCGTGATCAAATTATGAAAGATGCAGTGCCGAAAACTAGTAATTTTAGTAGTATAGCTAATAATATGGTTGTGACAGGTAAGCCACAGCAAGTAAAAGCTTCCTTATCTAACATAGAAAATTCATATCAAAATATTAAACATAAAACACCAGTGAATGAACGAAAAAAACCAGACATGTCTCAGCAAATAGGACGAAATATTGCTGAAGATTTTATAAAAACGTTGAATAACGCTGCTACTAAAATTCAACGGTGGTATCGTAGACATAAATCTTGTCAACAAAAAGCATCTGCTTCATTAAAAGCAGGCGAAGCAGCACTCAAACGTTTATTACAACAAAAGAAACAAGACCACGAAGAACATCAGAAGTTAGATTTAGAATTTTTAAATGAGGATGAAAGTGAACGACGAAGTGCAGAGGACAGGAAAAAATTACGAGAAGAAAGGGCACATCAAGCTAGACAACAAGCAATTCAGGTTTGTTTTAACACTATTTGACCAGTTCCAGATCCACACTTGAGATTCATAAATAATTTTTTAATGAAATCTTTAGGAAAATCCACAGATTGCCATGTAGCTATTACCATTTTAGAAATAAAAAGGGTAAAAATTTTAACATTTAAAATTTTTCATCCAATTTTAATGCAGTTTGTTTTTTGTAAAATGATGGGTTATTGCTTTCATTATAAAAAAAATCTTCCTATTTTATATAAAAATGGAGCCTAAAAATATTGGGAAGTTATATAGAATTTTTTATTTGATGCGGATTGTTTCTTTGAATTGATTTTGCTGAGAGCTTTCTGTATTAGTTTGCAGGATAAATTGCATCAAAAAGGACCAACAAGTGTTAAATTCCAAAAATTGAACTTTCTTATTTTTCATCCAATTTTGAAGCATTTTTTGTGTGCAAAATTCATATCTATAGGAGTTTATCTTTGAGACAATACAGAAAACGAGCTAATATTTATTTTTTTATCGGAAAGAGACTTTTTTCTTTGAATTGATTGATTATTTTCAATTATATTCCTTGTAGCATTCACTGTCTTTGTTTTTCAATTAGAAATGACCAGTTTTGGTTGCCATGTATAAAGGTGTTAAAGGAGCTGAAAAGGACCAACTGCTTAAAACAGAAAAATGAGGCAAATGCCCAAAATACAGTGGGTTCAGCAAATGATTGTCTCCAGTTTATTACTGTGTCCAACAAATGATTGTGTCCAGTAAAATACTGTGTCCACACTTGCTTTTAGTATACACTTGTCCAACTATCCCTTGTCTACAAGCTACGGTTGTATCATGCTGTGCTTCAGCTTGGCATAGCCATTTATTATAGCTGTTTTAATGTAATCTTTGTATCTCTTCTTGTAAATATTTTGTCTACCTGGAGAAAAAAGTTACATATTATATCTATAAATGTAAAACAATGAAACTGAAAATAATTCTATGAAAAATCATTTCTACTTTTATTATAATGATAGAAATGTAAAATAAAATAATTTTTGTTTAAACAGTGTGTTAAATATCTGTAAATGTTAACAGGAATTACAGAAGAAGAGAGAAATGAAAAGAGAAGAAGTGAAAAAGAAGGCAGAAGAAGAAATAACCTATTTACAAGCTAGTGGTAAAATTACAAAGAAACCATTACGAGTAGGAAAGAAGAAGTCACCAGTCAATGAATCCACAGTACCTAGTAAATCTAAAGACAGTAATATTGACCGTGATACAACTACTTCTGTCTCAACTCTGAAAGATGAAGAAGACATGTTTGAGGTATTCTGTGAATCATACTAGATATTATAATATCAACAACAACAAAATAGCCGAATATTTCAAGATTAAATTATCAAAAAAATGATTATGAAAATACTTTCATACTTACAGCAATCGTCAGGTATTTAGATTTTATCATCTGTGCACATAGATTCCCAAGCATGGTGATGTGTGCTCAGTCTGATTTCCCCCACCAGTTAAACTGACTGCCATGACATTCCTGAAGTATTGTTGTAAGTGAGGTTACACACTCGTAGCGATAATATATTATACCCCCACTCATAGAGTGGGGGCTATATTGCAATCACCTTGTCCGTCCGTTCACACTTTCGTAACAGATATCTCAGCTTCTACTGGAAGAAATGATTTTATATTTGATATATGGCTTTGGCATGGTGACTTGTACCGTGTCTCCCCTTTCCGGGTTTACCACACATCTACTTCCTGTTTACAGTGCAACTTAGAATTTTTCATGTTTGCCGTAATGAAAACTTTCGTAACAGTTATCTCAGCTTCTACTGGAAGAAATGATTTTATATTTGATATATGGCTTTGGCATGGTGACTTGTACAGTGTCTCCCCTTTCCAGGTTTACCGCACATCTACTTCCTGTTTACAGTGGACTTATAATTTTTCATGTTTGCTGTAATGAAAACTTTCGTAACAGTTATCTCAGCTTATACTGGAAGAAATGATTTTATATTTGATATATGGCTTTGGCATGGTGACTTGTACCGTGTCTCCCCTTTCCAGGTTTACCACACATCTACTTCCTGTTTACCGTGCGACTTACAAATGAACGAGTGGGGGTAGTCTTAGCACGACGTAGCTTGCAACATCTTGTTGTAATAATTTTCTCATTTCCACTTGGTGTTGTCTTGGAAGATAAAATTTGTAACAAGGAAGAATATGGCTGTAATGAAAATGAAAGAATCATGGGAAGCTTAAAGAGAAATAAAAATATAAAGACTTTTGTTATTTATCCCACAGTGTTTGCAATGTCTTCAGTGATGATAACTAATATCCTACAGTGAGTGTCAGATGACTCTTAGCCTATATAGTTTGGAGGTACTCTTAACTTGTAACTGATGCTATCATAATCTCATATTACTGGTATGTACTAAGTCACTGACATTCATATCCTGTCTATTTATAGTAGAGAAATGGATTTCAGTGTTTTTAGCTCACCTTGCCAAAGGCAATGTGAGCTTTTGCCATCACTTGGCGTCTGTCGTCCGTTAACTTTTCACATTTAAATCTTCTCCTCTGAAACCACTCAGCCAAATGAAGTGAAACTTGGTAGGAAGCATCCATCTCTGGAAGGTCCTCTATAAAGATTGCTCATTTTGTCCCGATCCATCAACAAACATGGCCACCATAGGTAATTCTTGTTTCTGATTGGCCAATTTTTTTAAATCTTCTCCTCTGAAACCGCTTGGCCAAATGAATCGAAACTTGGTAGGGAGCATCCTTGGAATGTCCTCTATAAATATTGCTCATTTCGTCCCGATTCATTTACAAACATGGCTGCCACAGGCAATTCGTGTTTCTGATTGGTCGATTTCTAAAAATCTTCTCCTCTGAAACCGCTTGTCCAAATGATCCAAAACTTGGTAGGAAGCATCTATGGAAGGTCCTCTATAAAGATTACTCATTCCGTCCCGATCCGTTAACAAACATGGCCACCACAGGCGATTCTTGTTTCTGATTGGCTGATTTTTTAGATTCTTCTCCTCTGAAACCGCTTTGCCAAATGAACCGAAACTTGCTAGGATGCATCTATGGGAGGTCCTCTATAAAGATTGTTCATTTCCTCCCGATCCATTAACAAATATGGCTGCCATAGGCAATTCTTGTTTCTAATTGGTCAATTTCTAAAAATCTTGTCCTCTGAAACTGCTTTGCGAAATGAACCGAAACTTGGTAGAAAGCATCTATGGAAGGTTCTCTATTACGATTGCTCATTTTGTCCGAATCCATTTACAACTTGGCCGCCACAGGCAATTCATGTTTCTGATTGGTCAATTTCTAAAAATCTTCTACTCTGAAACAGCTTGGCCAAATGGACCGAAACGTGGTAGGAAGCATCTATGGAAGGTCCTCTATGGGAAATGTTCATTCCGTTTTGATCCGTTTACAAACATGGCCATCATAGGCAATTCTTGATTCTTATTGGTCGATTTCTAAAACAGCTTTTCCTCTGAAACCACTTGACCAAATGATATGAAACTTGGTAAGAAGCATCTATGGAAGGTCCTATATAGAGATTGCTCATTTCGTTTTGATCCATTAACAAACATGGCTGTCACAGGCAATTCTTGTTTTAGATTGGTCGATTTCTAAAAATCTTCTTCTCTGAAACTGCTTTGCCAAAATGAACCGATATTTGGTGGGAAAACACCTATGGAAGGTTCTGTATTAAGTTTCTTCAAAGCAGAATGAAAGGTGAGTGACACAGGCTCAGCTCAGTGCTGAGCCTTTAGTTTCCCCATAGTTTTTGAGTTTTCGATTGAAACATTCAAGGTCTCCTCTTTCAAATACTAATTTATGAAATCTCTAAATAGTTCAAGCATTTTCAATTGTGCAACCCGCCAACTTGAATATCAACTTGTTGAAGGTGCTCAGTGTTTGGTAAAAGTAGAAGATAAAAGGACAATTCATTAAGGAGAAGTTTAACTCGCATCCAAAAAGGTGTTGTAAAGGTTGTAATAAAAAGATCTTAAATTTTATTTTCTTTCCAGTCTGTATCCAATGTAAATATAGAAGAATCTAGTCGGGATAGTGCCAGGAAAGAAATGAGTGAAGCTCAGACAAAAACCACATTAGATGATCTCTTAGACACTTTGAAGAAACTTGAAGAAGATGAGCACTTAGAAACTCCTAAACCTGTCACAAAAAATGCTTGGTGTAAGTTGCATTTGTTTAACTGTTTAGCTCATTTCTTAGGCCATCTGAGCTATTGAAACCACTTTGCGTCCATTGTAATTTCTTAGGCCATCTGAGCTATTGAAACCATCTTGCATCCAATTGTAAATTCTTAGGCCATCTGAGCTATAGAAACCACTTTGCGTCCATTGTAATTTCTTAGGCCATCTGAGCTATTGAAACCATCTTGCATCCAATTGTAAATTCTTAGGCCATCTGAGCTATTGAAACCACTTTGCATACATTGTTATACTTGTTTGCATTATTGTCATAGTTAGCTTTTTACGCTTTCACAATCTTCTCTTAAATCACACGGTGAGGTGTACTCGATACAACATTATGTGTTAAAGTTTGTCAGTAACTTGTGACAGGTTGGTGGTTTTCACCTGGTACCCCGGTTTCTTCCACCAATAAAGCTGACTGCCACGATATAGTTGAAATATTGTTGAAAGTGGCGTTAAATACCATAAACCAACCAAATCTAAATCACAACATTTGAGGGGGGGGGGGGGAATTGCTTATGTTGACAGAATCGTTTTAAAACAGATATTTTATACAAAGAATCATATTTCATTAGAATACACTTGTATTCCTTCAGAAAAAGATGGAAGTATTCATAAAGTTTTATATTGATTGCTATATACAACACATACTTGCTTACCTCTACATCAATATAACGTCCAGTGTTCCAGCTAGGAATTGAAAATGGAGGGGTGCGACTTTGGAAAAAGGGCACTTCAGCACGTCAAAAACTATGAAAAAGGGCAATATAGTTATTTTCAGTTACTTAATATTAAAAATGTCTTTCAGCACTACATTTTCAGCTCTTTGCAACAATGCATCTACAGGACTCATTGTTTATATATATTTTATTACATTGACATATGTACAGAAATGCACATTAAAATCTGAAGATCAATAAAAAGACGTGTTAAAAAGAATATTAGTGTTATGAATGTTCCAGATACAATTTTAATTAAAATAAAAGTCACACTGTGTTTACAAGTCTTCTGTTTTTGTGTTTAATAAAGGCATGTACACACTCGTCTCATACATGTATAATGTTGACAGTGTACAGATCACAGTTGTACTTAATGTTCAAAATTTTGGAAAGTGTCTCAGTTTTAATGTTAGCTCTGTGGCTGGTTTTGATTAAGGCAACGTGAGAGAAAAGTTTCTTAACTTCTGCAGTGCTCAAAGGCTGTATGACAGCAATGCTGTACAGTTTGGAGACAAGTGGATACATTGAAGAAAGATTCATGTCTTTGTGATCTACTGACGAAAATAGTTCATTCAAGTGAGTTAAAGGGAAACTTCGCGATTTTTTACATGTTAGCTAAATATGTTCCTGGTGATATAAAATACATATTCACAAAGTTTTATTGAAATATTTCCACAAATAACGAAGCAAATTTGTAATTTTAATTTCTAATTTTTCAACTAGTTTGTGACGTTTTAAACTAAAAATGCATTGTGGGATTGAAATTTAAAGTCTGGGTCGCTGATGTTAAATTCGCTTCATTTACAGCGCTCAGAGGACTGTAATTTAAATCTAATAACCGTTGGAAAATTAAATACTGAAGTGAACAGCTACGTACCTTTTTGACAAACAACTATTTTAAATGAACAAAATGTTTCATTTCCTTTATATTTACAACGGAAAGAGAGTTTTACAACAGTCACCTATATTCGCTATATATCGCATCCCTTTTACAATTATGTTCATTTTGTTTTACTGCTAATGTGCTGAAAAATATAATGGATAATTTTGACAACGCGTAATTTGTGTATTGATTTCTAGATTCTGTTTTAATCCCTTTTTTGTAATCATTATTCGGCATGCTGTTTACTGTTATTTTGATCTCCGCATGTAGATGTCCGCTTGTGTGTTTTCTAGCCGGAGGGTAAAATTATACAGGTGTAAAATTCAAGGTGACCGGATTAATAAAATGGGAATTTGAATACACACTATTTGCTTTCCAAGACGAGTTGGTAGATCGTTTATTATCTATTAAAGATAAAATATTCTTAAAACATTAGAATAAATATAATGTTGAAATAACAGGAACAATTTATGTTTTAGATGATAAAAAAGTATACACCATCCTTGAAATTATAAGTTTTCATTATGAGAGGCACCAAATTGGCCTAACTATATATAGCTGTCTCATCATAATAATTTAATGATCGATGTTCATAAAAGATGTTTTAATTTTAATATTGAATAAAATGATTTAGGCCTAAACGTTTAGAAATGAATTTTTCTTTTTAACAATAAAAAAAAATGATTATGATTTTACTTATTTAATTATTTTAACAGTCGGTGTTCATAAAAGATGTTTTAATTAATTTAATTTTAATCAAAGGATTATGATTTTACTCAATCATTATTTCTTTACTTTTCTTTTGTTCAACGCATGTTGTTTGTTTGGGAACATTTCTATATAAAGCACCGAAATTAACGTTTTAGTTATAGCTTAAATATGTCGAGCTCAGGTACGGAAAGTGACTCTAGCGCCTCAAGTGATGTAGATTTCGACGACTATGGAGAGTTCGGTTACTAACTTGAACCAGAATATATGGAAGAACAACTCAGACAAATGGAAGAGGCAGCGAGTGCCCAACGTCGGGAAATAGATAACAACCCACCTCAGAACAACACAAATTTGATATCCACTGATATTCATTTAGACAAAGTTCGGAAGAGATCATGATCATGAGCGGTATAAACAGATGAAGCGCAGTTAAAAATTAAAAAGAGATTAGGCCACACCAGATTTACTTCTTGTTCTTGGGATTTTGTGCTAAAAACGTTGTCCAGAGCGAGCAAGTGATTTAAAAATGTTAATTTCTTTTCCTTTTTTTGCTTGTCATTTTTGATGAGCGAAACGTAAAATATTATGCGAAAAATATATTTCTTATATTTTTCATGTATTTTCAGAAGCGAGAGACCATATTTTAATTTTAAATATTTCATTCTTCAATAAATTAAGGCAAATAAATAAAAAAAATAAGTAAGAAGTGAAATGCGGGATTTACTTATTTTTATCTTCATTCTGAAAACGACACCGGTTCACTCAGCAGGGTACCTAATATTGCGTAATGAGTTTAGGGCCACACAAGAAATCGCCAGGCAGAATATACAAGTGTCATTTTACATCCGGTCGACGGGCCTCTGACCGAATACCTGAATACATGTGTCACAATATTTGGCAATAATCAGAAACGCAATGCACATTTTGTGACCCGTTAACTAACTAAGATTTTACCCCTAAGGGTTGAAGGGCATGTACAAGGAATATATACAAACAACGTACACAAGTCAAATAGACAAAAACATAATAAGAACAGAAAATAAAATGAAAAAAAATTACGCTACCCGTGACTAGAATAGCAGATGCAATACACATTTTAAAGGTTCTAATAGGTGATCAAAATACACGACCCTGATCACGTTGAAGTATACATTAGGTATGGGTGCATATTAATGCACACTGCCGGATCAAGGGGGTGTTTGACAATTTAGTAAAATTTGTGTATAAATTGGGTAAAAATTGGCAAACAAGAGCCTGGCATCCCGTTTTCAAAACTGCTGGATCCGCACCTAATGCAGCAATGATTCATGGGCTATTTTCACAAAAAAATCTTAAGATTACCATCGATCGTAAGCTATATTGAATTGTTCATTTTTATCTTGATTTTTTTGTGCCCCATCAGAATGATGTAGCAACAACCAAAATTATGAAATAAAGCAGGGTGAACAGGGCAGGGTAGAAATTCTTCTTGCAAAATAGACAAAAAACCATTCGTATGCAATTTTTCCTTATAGAAATAGAAATTAAAATAAGTTTATTAACCAAATCAGGGCCCCAGGAGGGCATATGCAAATAGCAATTATGATTGATACACAACAACAATACATCAAACTAAATATTTGCGGTGAAATATCAATAATTGTGATGAACAAATTTTTTATGACTTCTGAGATTAATCAGAAGGGTCCACCAGTTCGAAAGACGTGATTAAAATAAACAAAATAAGTTACGCAGAGACATATTATATGTTACGCTTTGTTTTTGTATAATAAACTTATTTATAATACTCATCGTCTGTAATTATCAAATGAAATCTATTACAAATTATATGTTTACATAATCCTCTCAATTGTATGTGCTTTTAGCTTATGTGTATCTTTATTGTAGTGCATGCACGATCGATTACAAAGTGCGATCTTACTGAATAATGTCATTAAAACAATTTTGCCCCGTAGTATAGGCCTTTTTGGATTTTTTTTTAATGAATTCAGGGCATTGTTCTGATGTCCGTTCTTTTTTTATCTTAATTTCGTAGTTCTTCAATTTTGAAAAAAAATCTTTTGTAAATGTGTCTCATTAAAGACGAACCTTTCCCCCCGATTCATTTGTTTTGCCATAATCTATATAAGCAAAACATAAATCTGCAAAAAGTGATTGTGTAATAAATTCATATATTTAGAATAATAAGAAAAATAAAAAGAATTACCATCAAGTTAAACAACCGACAAGCCATATCGACACTGAATGAGGACCCTGGTTTGTCACGCTTGTTTTGGGGCGTGGTGGTATTTAGACGTCACGTGATACTTGGTATTGAGATGCTATCAAAATGGCGACTTCCATGTATCGTTGACAGAATTTTAAAATCGATTTCATTCCCTTATCCAACATAATAAAACGCTAATATACATATAAACATCCATATTTATACATCAGGAAAAACATATAAAAGAAATTTTTTTTGCGAAGTTTCCCTTTAAGGATCTGTTGTCAGAGGACAAAATCTCTATAAATTTCTGCCACTGAATGAGCAGAGACTCAAGAGTTCATGTCAAAATATGTAACTAAGGCCTCCATTTCAGTATAACCATACATACACTCAATCAAATCAGTTCCTGTGAGATCAAGTATTGCTAACTGATCAATAATATCAGCATCCTCAAACCAAAAGGAATTTACTCATCAAATTGGCAAAAAAAAAATTATTTTGATTTGCATTATAAATTATTCTCAAGTGACTGAAGTGTTTTTAGTAGGTCACTAGGTACTTCTTCAGAAGGTGAATATATTTAAAGTTATGTGCAAGATTTAAATAAATTTATTAAATGTTTTAAAGTTGATCACTTGAACTTAGCTCAACACAAATTTATGTAAGAGTATTGTACCAGTATTGAAATTATTGGGTTGGATTTAATTAGTAATGCAAGCATACATAAAAAAATAAACTGTATATCAATAAAGACTGGTACAAATGGAGAATATAAAGTTTAATAGAAAAGTCTTTTTTTCTTAATTGTACAGGTATATGATTATTTGAATGTTTAAATAATATGTAAAAGTGATTTTATTCATTGATTTTTTTAAATTGAAATCAATTAGAAAAATTAAAACTATATTACTGAAATACGGGGATATGGCAGGGGAGATAATAATTTTATTGACTTAATTTTTTTTTATCAGTTAATCCTCTTGTGATTTTTGCAACAACAATTTACTCTTTTTGAAATATTTTGGTAGCCCTTAAATGTTTAGATGTTTTGATGAAATTGGTGTACATGTTTTGGCAATTTTTTTACAATGATCTAAGGACATATTTCACTGATTAGGATTACCGAAGTCATAACTGATCACTTGGTGAGGACAGGAAATTACTAATTAGTGGACAACACCTGCCACGCTTTAACACCTGTACACATTTAATTAGAAATTAATTGGACAAGTTTTGAGACAATGTCACGAGTGGACAACACAAGCGTACACGTTTGGGATTCATGTACGGCATGAAAAGGGCAGAGGGACGCAAAATTTCGGGGACGGGGCGCAGCACCCTTCTATTTTGGTCTAGCTGGAACACTGCATCATCAGTATTTTATCTAGGGTTAAAAACATGTAGGTAATGCCTAATAAGTGAGAATAACACGGTTTTCAACAGATATACTTTTCATGTTTAAAATAACAATTCACTGCAATAAAAAAAAAATGACAAGAAAATAACTCAAACTTGCAGACACTACCCATTTAACAAAATTCAAAATTTGTTTTTTCATTCATTCAAGAAATATTTTTTTTAGATAATATTTATATCTGTAGTACATAATGTTGCATTTCATCCTTCTTTTTTTTCGTCTTTTAACCTTTTTAATCATGAAAAAGCACAATATCAGGTTTGAGTGAAAGTATTGGTTTGTTTTTACTTATTATATATCACTGATTTTGTTTTCAGTGGAAGAACTTGACAAAGATTCAACAAGGTCTCATCTGACAACAGAAAAATTACATAAATTAAACTCCTCAGGGGTAGATAACTCTTTGAGTAAGAGTGGCTTTCTAACAGACGATAAGTTGAAGAGTATAATGACCTTTTTGGATGAAGTACAAACTTCAGATAGACTCAGTTCTGTGGATCAGGTATGTTAGATCAAGGTCATCAAATGGCTATGGTAAAAAGACAGGCTCAGTTTAATCATATTAATCAAACAGAATAAGTTCTGAGGATCAAGTATATCAGATTAAGACCTAACACATTCAATTCTGTGTATGGTCAAGGTCGTCAGACAGTGTCAATTCTAATGATTACATATGTAAAGTTAAGGATACAAGATTAACCCAGTTCTGTGAATCAAGGATACAAGATTGACCCAGTTCTGTGAATCAAGGATACAAGATTGACCCAGTTCTGTGAATCAGGAATGTTGGATTAAGGTCATCTGACTAGTTTATGTGGATTAGGTATGTCATGTCAAGTTATAAGACAGGCTCACTCTGGGTGTGCAGGTCAGTGACCTTTTATTGTGTCATACTTGGTTATGTAGGGATTAAAACCACTAGACTATCAAATTTTAATGCAAGTTTTTATGATTCTGTTAAAAAATGTAAATAGAAAATGTTTAAAGTTGAAGGAAATCCAATCATAATATAGTGTTATAAAAATGTAATTTCTTATCAACAAAATAATAAACTACAACATAGTACATTTTCTGGTTAAAAGAATCACAGAAAGCTATTAATTAGGTATGTTAAAATCAAATATTGTAAATTTTCCACCAGCAAGGCAGCTGCCATATTGACAAAGGTTCGTCTGTTCCCGTTAATTCAAGCATCAGTAATCAACATCAACCAATAAAGGGAGTTTCAATGAATAGACAATACAGGTTTAGTTCCTTATAATTTTGATCCAGAATATTTGCTAGCAGATATTCAGTCATCAACATTTTATGGCCAAAACAACAGTGCAACCATCAACCTTATCTGTATGATTCCAATCATTTTTCTGAATATTAGCAACCCATCTAAAATATTGTTTTGGTTTTCTTCCAAAAAAACGTGTAAAAAACTTTCTGGTTCAAGAATTTTGCTTGTCTTCAGCTATTTTAAGAATCTGTCGTTAGCGAATGTTTTTTGATATAGGTGCAATGATACTGGAACAGACAATGTGATGTAGAATAATGCAATTATTGTGCTTCTTCAATACCAAAGAGTTCCACACAATGGCGGGACCCATAAATATGAAAATTATGATATAGCCGTCTGTGCGACTATACTATAGGGTTATTGCATGAATATTGGTGAATATTGTCCGAGTAGTATATCATATTGCACGAGCTTGCGAGTGCAATATGATATATTGCGAGGGACAATATTCACCAACATTCATGCAATAACCCTTTTATTATATAGTAATCAATATTTTATGCTTAAAGCATTTTTTATATAAATATTGTGTATCTTATTATATTTTTAAATAGAATATTAAACTACTTCAAATATTCATATTTGAACTAGTGCAATATACATTTTATACTTAGCGTGCAAATACAAGGATATATTGCACGATCATTTTCCATTGAAATTAATAGGAAAATATTTATTACTATATAATAATATTGGTTATATAAAAAGATATTTATTTTCAATTTGCTTCCTTTTGATTTACTGACATTTTGTGATCTTTTTGTTGATTGTCAACATGTTCAACCATTTACAACATATAATGTCCATGGAAATACAGCAATATTTGTCTTTCATTTTAAAGTAAAACTATCATAATGGTATATTTAATTATTTTCAGTATGTTTTATTTATCTTGTACATTATATTATAGGAACTTGCAAAAGAATCTCATAACTTTGAACTACCCCCTATGCTAGTGCCGTCTGCTGATGAACTTTTACAACTTGACCAGGCAAAGGAAGCTGCTGATGAAGTGACATCTACTGTTTTGTCTCAACGACTAGAATTGGAAGAGAAAAAGAGAAGTGTATCAATGTTACAGAAGGCACTGGTAATTATACTTCTTCATTTGATATGATGTTTCAATAGGGGACATTTCTTCAAATGATTGACATTTCAGTTTGAGTTGTGTTATATGTATTCTAGTAGTAGTTGAGTGATTGTTATTTAATGCTAACTCAACAATTTTTCAGCTATGTAAAGTTAATTTTCAATGAGATGATGATGAGATCTGCTTTTTAATAGTTGGATTTTTATAGTGCTAGTTCGCTGAAATAACAGTCCACGGATTGACAAATCATCCCACTGGCACTCGGACACATTATCCCGATTCAGAGCCAACCCGTCTTTGCTCTTTCTCCATAATGCTGCGTGCTTAGCGGAGAAACGACAAATACCAATTTTGCAGTCTTTGATTTGATCCGATTTGGGCTCCAACCCACAATCTACCGCACTCGAGGCAAGCATGCTAACTATTGCACTACCGATGTGGTTCTAGTAGACAGTGTTGATTAATCCTTGAAATAATGGTTATATTTACATAAATCAAAGTATTCCTCACTCTATTTCTATTTATAGAATCAACAAAGGGAGTTAACTGTGAGACACGCTCGAGAAGCAGAAAGGGAAATGAACAAAAGATTGGATGCACAGAAAGATGAATATGAAGAAGCCATTAAAAGACATCTAGGTTTTATTGATCAGGTATGAGTTTTATTTAATGGTGGCTAAATCAGAAGGTACTTTATGATACCTTATGGTACATGTAGTAACTGTGTAAAGGTTTTTGGCCCAAATTAATGTCATAATAGAGTACCTTTCTTGTCTTGAGAATATACAAGTTAAGCTCAAAAACTAAATTAATTTTGCCAAAAACACAATAGAACGACAGCACTTTTGTAGATGAATAATTAAGTCTATGTTTAAATCATGAAGATTTGAAAAACATGTTTCTAAAAATTATTTGAAAAGAAGTACTAAACTATACAAGCTTTTCTAGGATTGACTTCAGGAATTTTTTTTTGAAGCATTGTAGTTTTTTTAATGAAATATGTATAGGGAAAATTGGAAATGTTTAAATACTTGTCTCCACTGTCTGAATTTTGCATAAATTGTATATATATTCATGAAAATACCATGCTTTTTGTTGTAGTTGATAGATGATAAAAAAGGAATGTCTGAAAAATGTGAAAAGTTGGTGAAAGAATTGAAAACAATTGACAAAAAATACCAAGACAAGGTTAAAACAATGGATGACAGGTACGTTGGACAAGCAATGTGGAAAATAATAAAAAAGATGTTCTTAAAATCAGTAATGGAAATGCAAATTTAATTTGAGTAAAGTATTAATTTGATACACATACTCAATATTGCACAGATTAATGACCTGTGGAGTATGAGCCTTTTGAGTCCAAAGTTTTGCATAGGCTGCAATGGAGAAAATTAAAGAAAAGTATTATCAGGTTTTGTGTCATTAAAAAAGTTTATTTAATTCTATAGCTATCTTTAAGTTTATTTAATTCTATAGCTATCTTTAAGTTTATTTAATTCTATTGCTATCTTTAAGTTTATTTAATTCTATTGCTGTCTTTTAAGTTTATTTAATTCTATAGCTATCTTTAAGTTTATTTAATTCTATAGCTGTCTTTAAGTTTATTTAATTCTATAGCTATCTTTAAGTTTATTTAATTCTATAGCTATCTTTAAGTTTATTTAATTCTATTGCTGTCTTTAAGTTTATTTAATTCTATTGCTGTCTTTAAGTTTATTTAATTCTATAGCTATCTTTAAGTTTATTTAATTCTATTGCTGTCTTTAAGTTTATTTAATTCTATAGCTATCTTTAAGTTTATTTAATTCTATAGCTATCTTTAAGTTTATTTAATTCTATAGCTATCTTTAAGTTTATTTAATTCTATTGCTGTCTTTAAGTTTATTTAATTCTATTGCTATCTTTAAGTTTATTTAATTCTATAGCTATCTTTAAGTTTATTTAATTCTATTGCTGTCTTTAAGTTTATTTAATTCTATAGCTATCTTTAAGTTTATTTAATGCTATAGCTATCTTTAAGTTTATTTAATTCTATAGCTATCTTTTAAGTTTATTTAATTCTATAGCTATCTTTAAGTTTATTTAATTCTATTGCTGTCTTTAAGTTTATTTAATTCTATTGCTGTCTTTAAGTTTATTTAATTCTATTGCTGTCTTTAAGTTTATTTAATTCTATTGCTGTCTTTAAGTTTATTTAATTCTATTGCTGTCTTTAAGTTTATTTAATTCTATAGCTGTCTTTAAGTTTATTTAATTCTATTGCTGTCTTTAAGTTTATTTAATTCTATAGCTGTCTTTAAGTTTATTTAATTCTATAGCTATCTTTAAGTTTATTTAATTCTATTGCTGTCTTTAAGTTTATTTAATTCTATAGCTGTCTTTAAGTTTATTTAATTCTATAGCTATCTTTAAGTTTATTTAATTCTATTGCTGTCTTTAAGTTTATTTAATTCTATATCTATCTTTAAGTTTATTTAATTCTATAGCTATCTATAAGTTTATTTAATTCTATTGCTGTCTTTAAGTTTATTTAATTCTATAGCTATCTTTAAGTTTATTTAATTCTATTGCTGTCTTTAAGTTTATTTAATTCTATAGCTATCTTTAAGTTTATTTAATTCTATTGCTGTCTTTTAAGTTTATTCAATTCTATTGCTGTCTTTAAGTTTATTTAATTCTATAGCTGTCTTTAAGTTTATTTAATACTATAGCTATCTTTTAAGTTTATTTAATTCTATTGCTGTCTTTAAGTTTATTTAATTCTATTGCTGTCTTTAAGTTTATTTAATTCTATTGCTGTCTTTAAGTTTATTTAATTCTATAGCTGTCTTTAAGTTTATTTAATTCTATAGCTATCTTTAAGTTTATTTAATTCTATTGCTATCTTTAAGTTTATTTAATTCTATTGCTGTCTTTAAGTTTATTTAATTCTATAGCTATCTTTAAGTTTATTTAATTCTATAGCTATCTTTAAGTTTATTTCTTCCTGTTTTCATCTATTTGTTTTTTTTCTTACAATATCTAGAAAGGATAGCTAATGTAATATTGTTAAAACAATCTCTGTAATAGGATGACTTAACAACATTTTCATTATTTTAATCAACAGCTAATTTATATTTCTTTTTAGGCACAATTCAGAAACACAAAAGATGAAAGACATGCATGAAGCGGCAGAAAAGTTACGGAGAGAAAGATGGATTGAAGATAAAACAAAAAAGATTAAAGTAAGATTTACAGAGAACCGTTCAGTTGACTAATGATTTGGATGTTATTGATTGTCATCATATTGTATACACATTCTCATTAACTGTTTTTTTTTAACTATTATCCAAGTGGGGCTTAATCATTTATAAAATACCCCCTCCCCAAAAAAACACCCAGAAAAAAGGCACTGGGGCTTACTTTATGAACGGAAATTACACTAAATGCTGAAGCAATCATTGATTGATTATATGTACAGATGAATTATTGGTGTTTAACACCACCTTCAGGTATGTCATGGCAGTCAGTTTTATTGGTGAAGTAAACATGAGTGCTCTGAGAAAACTACAACCTTCCCCATATAACTGTTAAACTTAATCACATAAAGTTGTATAGAGAACACCTAGCCATGGACAGGAATCTAACTTACAAACTTGAGTTTTAGTGAAAGGCACTGATTGCATAAGTAGAAGTAAGTCAAACTACAATATGTTTGTTACCCTTGTTTTACATACATGTAGATGATCAGTGCTAAGATGATTGGTTGTCTACATCTGTATATGTTGTCAGTCAATCTTTCTGAAATTGTCTTATGACCTGTATTATATGATATAACACTGAACTATCAATACAATGATCTTCGTTTTGATTATCACTCTCTTTGTCATTATAGGATTAAACGCTTCTTTTCATGATTTCATGCATGTGTAAACGTTGCCGATGCACTCACAAACCGAATAAACGTCCAAAGGAAATCCAGTTTGTGAATGCATCAGCACTGTTTACACATGCATTAACTAATGAAAAGAAGCGTTTAATCCTTTTAATTCTTCAATGTGAAACTTTTCCCTATTTTAATTATTAAACTGATTTCAGGCTTGCTTTCAATCAGACACAATCGTAGTTTCACGTTGGCGACTGCCGTATTGTTTACACTGGTTGCACAAAAAAGTAGTTCCAGCATGCAAAATTCATCGAGTTATGAATGGGCCAAAAACAAATCGGTGACAATGCTCTTGTCCATTCAAAAGGCACAAAAAGGATATACATTAATTCTATAAGAATTATTTGATATCTTATTAAGTTATCATCTAGCCTTCTTTTTAAGTATTTGCATGAATCATGAAGAGCTTAAAGATATCATGGGAGTAATCACTTTTTTTTTATCCATTGTAGGAAATGACAGTGAAAGGCTTAGAACCAGAAATACAGAGGCTGATAGCAAAACATAAGACAGAGTTAAAAAAAATTAAACAGATTCATGAAGCTGAATTGTTAGAATCTGATGAAAGGGCAGCTCAGAGATATGTCAAAATGACTGAGGAGCTCAGAGATCAGCTGGCTAAAGAGAAAGAGGCTGCATGTGCCAGGGAGAGGGATCTTAGTAAACAAAGGTAAAAGCTGACATCAACATTTATTTACAGGCGAGACATTGAAAATGTTCATCTTTTAAGTTATTGATGAGACATTATAAAATAACTACTTTATTTCAAAATGGGGTCCTAATTCTGAAATTTTGCATGTACAGTAAAACCCTGCTTTATTGCCCCTCGATTCACCGCCAAACTCGTGTATCACCAAGAATTTCTGCAATCCCGTTTTCCGTATTAGTAATAACCCCGTTAAAATGCCAATCTCGCATACCGCCATCCGCCACGGTAATTAAAGATCAAACAGTCAATTTACTGGTATTTAAACCCCGATCATAATGCCAATCAATAATGTCACACCTCAGTGATTTTAGAAGTGCCTGTCAATCAAGGTAAGTAAACAAGCAGTCAAGACAAATAGATATCACTGTGAAAACAGTTAATTGTTTTCTTTACAATAAAATTTTACAACCCTGAACTGATTACTTTTCATTCTGAATAAAACTTAATAAATTTGTTTGTGTGTTCTTTTCATTTGTGTTCGCGGCCGTTAAAAAAACGCGGAAATTAAACTCCGTGGAAAATTCTCCGAAAATAATAAGAGATATATATGTATTTCTGACCCGAACATGGCAATTTAATTGACAGATGTATGTTACGGTTGAATATGCTTACTGCAAGGTGTGATAAATGTCAGATTACCAACAGATAATTGTTTGCTTAACTATTACAGGTAGAGGGATAAACTTGTCATCATTTGTGTTAATTAGTCATTAAATTCAAATTTTCTGTTTGTAGTAATAACATTTAACAGTGTAGCGTATTCTTAAAAAAAAAGGAGTAAATGACATGTAAATATACAATGTATTTGTTTATTTAATTATCTTGATACATTGCATAACAGATGAAAATTACACAAAGAAACATCGTAAAAAAGTTTTAAATAAACAAAACAAAATAAACAATGAATGACGCAACAAAATTGTAAGTGATAATACTCATTTCCAGTAAACTTGTCAAAATCAAACCGTCAGTCATTCCAAATTTAAAATCAAACTGTTGACTTCCCTTTTTAACTGTCCTTACTCAGTTTATCGCCAAACTCGTTATAATGCCAAAATCTGGCTGGACAGATGGTGGCGGTTTAACGAGGTTATACTGTATATTCAACAAACGAAAAGCATACTGTATGATCATAATTCATATAATGATCAATAATTGTTATGACATTCAACAACCAGAAATCATAAGTATTTGAAGAGGCTGTTGTGGTCTTGATCGTATTGTAGTTGGATTTACGACTACCTATGCAATCAATGTCTATCACAACTGATGTTGTGAGTTTGAATCTCGATCAGGGCGAGGTGTACAACATTATGTGATAAATTTTGTTAGTGACTTGCTTGGTGGTTTTCTCTGGGTCCTCCGGCTTCCTCCACCAATAAAACTGACTGCCACATTATAACTGAAATATTGTTGAAATTGGCATTAAATACCATCAAGCAAACAAAAACATCATAAGTATTTGACATAATTAATTATAGTACAAATTACTGTTTTAAAAGGTATGAAAAAGAAATGCAAAATGAAGAAGATGCATATCTACAACAGAGACGGAGACTTCATGCTGAAGTCCAAGAAGAAAAAGAACGGGTAGCTCAGCAGGCATCACGACAGAGAACAGAGTTAGACAGATTACAACGACAGTTAGAGGACAGTCACGCTCATGCACTCACTGCTATGAAACAGGAATATGAAAAAAGTCGAGAAGAACAAGAAAGACGACATTCTGTAAGTAATGTTTTATAAACTCACTTGATCAAAGGCACGATGAGCTTTTGCTTTTAATTTAAGTCGATCATCCATTTGCCTTAAGTTTGTGGCATTCCTCAGCAAAATAGAACCAAACATGACAAAGATTATCTTTCTCAAGATGAAATTCAGATTTATTCAAATGAAGTTGATTTCACAAGGGTCAAAGGGTCAATCTGTCACATATGTTATTTATAGATTAATGCATGCCCTTTTCCATATCAAGACTGTTATCATCCCGAGAGACCGATATCGGCCAGAGGGCTTTAGCCCGAGTGTCGATATCGGTCGAGGGATGATAAAAGTCCTGATATGGAAAAAGGCATGCATTAATCTATTTATCACATATTTCAACATTGAATTAAAAAGAACAAAATTAACTTCCCACACAGACACTAAACTTATGGATATGAGTGATCGATATCGGTTGAGGGTTCTGCTTCCGAAACACCAACAAATCTTTCTTCGCTGGATGTCGACATTTTCCAAACGACAGTTAACAGTTGGACGGAAGTGACGTCATGGGTCTCACGAGAGGCTTGATATCGTGTTATCAGATTTTTGCCCCGATATCTGCCCATGGGTTGTTATCGCTGTAGCACTTCCGGTGTTTACGTATGGGCAAAATTGACATTATTACTTATAAATATGTGATAAATTCATATATTAGCTATTGAGTTCTGTGTTTATTTATTTTGTTTTTCACAAGTAAAATATTTGCATACTATTATATTTGACGTTCCTACAAAAAGTAAAATGTTGATTTGCCAACAGCCACATTTTAACAATCAATGGATGGGACAAAAGAATATTGATTTGCTTACAGTCAAACAATTATGTAATGTTTCTTTATTTAGACCCTTGTTTAACAAAGTCTATAATGATTGCTTATCTCAATGAAACCAACAGAAGAAATTTCCCTTTATCACCTAATTACAGCAGATCAAAATCGGTGGAAAGTGTGATCTGTATTTCAGTCAACCATCTATATGAAGCAGAAAATCAACATCCCTCTCCTTTACATGTACATATTTCTGCTTTTCTTTGAATTCAGACATATGTATATAAGAATGTTCAGATAAAAATGTTATCTGTCTAGAGAGATTTAATTTGGTGCTCTTGACGGAGAGGTTGAACCTCACCATTTAAAAGGTCCAACTGTCTGTCATAGAACCATATCTGACCTGATAAATTCTTGACGGACAGCTTGATTCTCACCATTTTAAAGATCCAGCTGTCTGTCATAGAACCACATCTGACACTTGATAGCATATAATGGCTTGACATCTATAGAGGATTTTGTCTTTTACTTGAAATTAGAGAGGCCAAATAGTTCATGGCTTTTAATTGGCACATAATTTCTGCATATGACACATATTTTTCATTTTGACACCCATTAATGTACAAGAACTGAAAATGATCACAATTTTTTTTGCAACTGCAAAAAGTTTCCGACCGTATTATGCTACGGGTCTGTCATTGTCATCATGTCTGTAAACACAATAGATTCTGTCCATTAACTTTTGATTTAGTTGACATAAAAGGGACTAAAAAGACGTGATTTTCAAAAAATTTACTTTTTTTATTTTTCATCCAATTTTAATGGGTTTTTTTTTTAACAAAATGTCTGTCTTTGTGGGTTATTGATTAACCATTAATGAAATTTAGCTATTTATTGTGAAAAGGGGTCCATGTTACGAAATGTCACATATATGAAAGGTGTATGGAATTTTTATTTTTCATCAGATTTTGATGTGTTCTTTATAATTGTTTATGGTGAGAGCTACCAGTTGTATGTTACAAGAAGTATTTATGTACAATTTAATTAGGAGTAATTAAAAAAAAGTTATCTCCCTTTCTGAACCCTATATATTTGCACTTTTATCTGAATATTTGAAATTTATCATCTAGAAATGATTTTTTTCCATATCAAGTTCAAAGTGCCAAGTTAGCTGATTTTCAATCCTTAGTTCTCACACTTAAAAGTATGTTGACTCCATATTTTGTTTGTATTTTTTAAATGGTTGTATGATAAACTATTACTAGACGGAAAATAAAGAAATTCTACCATAAATAATTTATCCACTTCATCTACCTTAAAGGTGAAATGCAAAGGTTTTGAGTATTTGATTTTATTGCTTTACTCGATAAAGATGCATAAATAATGCCGAAAAAAATGAATTTTTGACGCCAAGTGTGTCACCGTTTAACTGTAAACACAGGTAAATTTATGGTTTATTGTCGAAGTTTAACATGATTATCTCCTCTTGGTAAGCCAAGACTGTGACGTCAATCGGTTCTTATCAGTCTGCTGTGCCTACGAGGATATCATAGCTTTTCGATATTCTGATGATGAAAGTGACCAAAGTGACATCACAGACATTGATTCAACATAAAAAAAAATATGTTAAAGACATATAAATTAAAAAAACAAAAACAAAAGCATTTAATTTGAAATAAAAAATATTTAAAAAAAATACATTCCGAACTTTTGTACTCGAGCTGTTTACTTTCAATTAGACAATATTCACCAGGGAATTGCCTCTCCAAAAAAATATTGTATATGAAATATGAATGATATAGACTAGTAACTCTGGTTATCTCATTTTCCTCCCTTTAATGCATTTTTACATCAAATGTATTACTTATGACTTGTCAGTAATCATTGAATGGAGAACAGCGAGATGTAGAATTCATGTCCGTGACACACTAAGTCATTATAGCCTTCATTTACTTTAGTCGTAATTTACAAAGTTTACTTTAAGGGGCTCACCCCATAAAGTGTCATTTTACACCTTTCCAAGAGAAACAAAATTCAATGAAAGTTAAATCCTTTTCATAATATATATCTACCATTAACCATAAAAAAATAATGCAAGTTCCCAAAAATATATGATCCATATATAATGCCTTAGTGTACTTTAGGGTACCCACTACCTATATCCACGATTCATATCATAAGACAACAACATTAACCATAGAAAATGATGCGAGTCCCCTAAGGTAAATGACTCCTATAAAGCCTTTCTGTACTTTAGGGGACCCACTAACATATATACTTGGTTCATATCAAGACAGCAACATTTGTTATTGAAAATAATGTGAGTCCCCTAAAGTACCTAATAAATATCGTGAGACAGCAAAACCAAGTCTCATAGAACATGGTGAGTCCCTGGCTTTGTTTTTTTTTGAGGATATGTAGAGCCCTCTAAATTACATGAAGACCTGACACATTTATTCACCAAAACAGAAAATTTACACAATCTACAACAGAGATCATTGTACAGTTTTCACAAATTGACGACAGACCACACTACAACTACGTACATGTACAAATGTATCTCAGAGGCAGATCCAGATATTTCCATAAGGGGAATCCGTTTTATTTCAGAAACCATTTTTTTTATAGAAATACCAAAAGTATCAGGGTGGCTCAATAAGTTAGGTCATTGGATCTAACAACTCATACAAGCCTATCATCAATACGGCGTGGATTCGTGCCCGGCTTTGTAAATTACAAAAAAGGGTGCACTCGACTCGCAGCCGCAAGTGATAAAGTTTACCAGTTGCTTGCCCATGGTCAGTAGTTCTCTCCGGGTCCGAGAGATGGCCAGTTAGAGCACAGCAATAATTTTACTGTAATTCCGGTAATTTGTTGTTTTCACACTGCTAATGCTAAAGTATATCTAGTATTTATATATATGTGTGTAATCCCTGTGTTGCCCTATTATACTTGTGATTTTTTATACACTTTCTGCTACTTGAGTATTCACCAATTTTGTTAGCAAAGAAGGGGGGGGGGGGTGGGTGTACAAAAAGGTCAATGTTTGAAAGCACAGGTGTTACGTTTATTGTTATCGTATTAATATTTCTAGTGTGATGTGTCATCTTCCGCTTCCCTTCATACATATTAATTTAAAACATGTACCATGTGACATTTCATGCTTGATCAAAGGTTTTACCTGTGCTCAGTGTGCTGTAGAAAATGCATGTCAGGATGGATATCTGACATTCAAAAGTAAATTAAAGGTAAGGAAACTTATTTTCTAATAAAATAACAAATAGGTATGCTTATTTTTACCATTCATCAACATTCATGGTCTTCGGATTAATTATTAGCGTCATCCAGGTGTGCGACCTCATTTTCTTCGTCGCTGTCAGGTGAAGATTCGTCACTGCATTTTGACTCCTTGTGGGCTCAAACATGTATGGCTGTATAGCGACCGATAATCCAATGTCTGGAATTTCGTCGTCACTATCGGCAAAGTCAAATAATTCGGCCATGTTAACTGATTTTCTTTCACTTTCTTTGTTTACTTCTCGAGTGTTTCTTGTGACGTCACAGATCGATAAATCAAAGGATGATAATCATTTCAGCTTTTATAAAAATGTCGACATTTAATCGAGCATAGTACGAGACACGGTGAATGAAATTTTTTTAATTTTTTGTTTTCTTTCATTTTTTTCACATTTATTATGCGTACAAAAAAAATGAAGTATATATATTTTCATTATATTTGACCTTTAAAGATTACTTGCAATTGGTTATTTGTTTATGCGATTGATGCCTAATTAAATTTTGTCAACACATCTGAAGATTGTCTATCACTGATGAACATGTGTACAAGGTTGGCCCAGTAATCAGACATGGATGAAGGGTTGATAGCATGCTTGTTATGTCTCCCAAATTTGGGAGACATATTGTGTTTGCTCCATTTCTTATTATTCTTATTATTATTCTTCTTCTTCTTTCTTTCTTTCTTTCTTTCTTTCTTCCGTCAAAAGATTGTCCGACACATTTCTCGGCGACAACAGAACGGAAATCAATGAAACTTCACAGGAATGCGAAAAAATTGAAGAACACAAAAACGATCATAGCGGGTTACTCGCCGAACAGAAATTGATGAAACTTGATAGGAACAACATCCACATCTAGTGGAAACAGATAAGCAAAAAAAAATCGGAATCGGTTGGATAAACTTTGCCGCAGTTGCCATGGAAACAGAAAAGGGGGATTTAAAAAAAATTTGGATTCCTTTCATCAAACTTCATGAAACTGTAGGAATATCCACCGTAGTGTGTGGCAGCTTTTGGAGGGGGGGGGAGTTGAACAAATTCAAAATGGTGGCCGTTGCCATGGCCCCCAAATACAAAAATCCTCCGATTTGGGCGAAATTTGGTTTCCAAGTAGATTATGATGTTGAGAATTGATATTCATCGTTGGTTTGCTATGGTGGCCATTTTGAATCCAAAATGGCCACCAAAATACAAAAATCCTCCAATTTGGGCGAAATTTGGTTTCCAAGTATATTATGATGTTGCGAATTTATATGCATCGTTGGTTTGCTATGGTGGCCATTTTGAATCCAAAATGGCCACCAAAATACAAAAATCTTCCGATTTGGGCGAAATTTGGTTTCCAAGTAGATTTTGATGTTGGGAATTGATATCCATGGTTTGGGAGCCATATTATGATCCACTTTGTAGGAATATCCACCGTAGTATGTGGCAGCTTTTGGGGGGTTGAAAAAATTCAAAATGGCGGCCATTGCCATGGTAACCAAGGTATAAAATGGCTGCCAAATACAAAACTCCTCCGATTTGGGCGAAATTTCGTTTCCAAGTAGATTATGATGTTGCGAATTGATATTCATCGTTGGTTTGCTATGGTGCTTGGAATTGGATGAAACTTTCCAGAAATTTTGTCTGACATGTGTACGCATAATTTTGAGGCTTAGAAATTTCAGAATGGCCGCCGTTGCCACAAAAAACATGAAAAATTTAAAGTGCTCGGAATTGGATGAAACTTAATAGAAATGTTGTATGGCATGTGTATAAATGGTTTTGAGGCTTGGAAACGTTGCCATGGAAACCGCAAAAACACTCAATTTAACACAAAGGTGAATAACGACCATATCTTTTCAGACTAAGTATGCAAATAGCTGTCTAATATTTGCTTATTAATATAATAGTGTATGACAAACATCTTTTGCATTTGATTTCATGCTAATAATATAACATCTCCATTACTGGTGTAGATAATGGCAGACAATTGAAGCCTTTTTTTCTTGGTTTGCTTACTAGTTTATTGTAGCACATTGTAGGGTAACATAACAAAGATAGACATGATAGTCAAAAACTGGGCTCTAATTATTTCTTGCTATGTTCTCACACTATTCTTCATTCATACCACTAGTACTTGTATTGTTTGTTTGGGGGACATTTGTAGTGCTCTGCGTTACAGTAACCAATATTTTAATTTAGTGAATTTAAATGGTCTGGTGAAGTGTATTTTTAAAATGTTTGAATATATTATTTTCATTACTTCCATAATAATTTAATATATTTTTTTTCTTAAGCTGGAATTGCACCTGTGTAGTCACCTCTCATAATATAATCAAATCAGAGGTCATGTGTATAAGATGACCCGCTTGTTTTATTACTGTGAAGACCATAACTCTGACAATGATTTAATTTTCTAATTTGTTTTTTGTTGAAGAATGGTGATTTAGACTATCATTGAATTAAAAACTGTATTTTCTTCATTTATTTGAATGAGAACACTAATAGAATGTTTTATTATAAAAATATATAGAATTGACAACTTATATTACCCTAAACTAAAAGTAAGTAATGGTGTTGACAGAACTGAAGTATGACTCCATAAAGTTAAGAGAAAAGGTGTACAAGAACCATTTACTAAATTGTTAGGGAGGAAAGATGTTATTATACATCAGATGACCTCTATTTGTCTGTAGGAAGGAATGTTGATTATAAAAAATATACTTCTCTTTTTTATGACAGATATGTGCTGCCTGCTCCCTCTCTATATTGAAGTGTAAAACAATGTAGATCTTAACTCAAGACAGCACGTGGAGACCTAAAATTTTAATTAGGACATGCATATGTATGTTTTAGGTTAAATTGTGTAACGTTTGGTTTTATTCCATTAAGTGTGACAGGGCTCACCCCACTTGCAATAAAAAAAAGGGAGTCTTGACTTCTCCCTCAGAAGAACATGAGGGAGAAGAGAAGACATGACAGAGAGACGTCCAAAAACGTTAGAGAGACAGGTTTCCATGAAAATGTGTCATTTTTAGCATCATTTTCTTTTTATATTTACTTCAAGTGTGATTTTGTTAATGTCTTTCATGTATAACTCAAAGCTAATGTTTTGTATTTATGTCGTACTTGTTGTGCTCATATTAGTCGACATTCAACAATGTCTTGATTCCACTCCGACTCCGAATGTTTGGAATCTATTTCCGGTTGGAAAAATTGTCTGGATTGTAACGTCAAAAGGTAGGACACTTTTATTTTAAATTTATGATAATATTGACTTATAACCATGTAAAGAAAACAGTTCTGTGTTGATAGAATCTGTTGCTAATGTACTTTATTCAAACTAACTCGATTCAGTCATAAACTTCAATTCAGTGGACCACAGGGCCTTGTCACTATTCACGTAAATATACTATCAATGCATAAACATGTACATAGTGACAAGGCCCTGTGAGTGGACATTGTGATTTCTATGTTTTGTCATCATTTCATGGCATGTTTTGCTACAGACCTGAAGTAATTTAAATGAATCGTAGTATCTTTATTGAAATAAACATCCACTACACTTAATAACATTTACTAATTTTCTTAATTTTTGCTACAAAAGAAACATTTTCATAATTTCTGACACGTTGTCTGTTGATTGGGTACGGATTTGGAACTTGTCAAATTTTGTTTGATGTACGGTTTGGACATTTTTAAGTGTACAGTTTTCTTTTTCGTATTTTATTGTTTTTTTATTGTTTTAGTTGAATCTATACACTAATACAGTAATTAATAATCCTCAATCCGCCTCTCTTCAAAAATTACCGTTTATGAAATTACATTTGTAAATACAAATGGACCTCTATTCCCTCTTTTCGTGTCCCAGGATTCTTCCGTAATTTCTTCCTTTTTGGAAGAGTTAATGTAACGGAATAGGGTTAATTACCTGTCCATCCAGGTGTCATAATAGATTTAAATGCCCCCTCTGCTAGTTGATATAGCAGAGATCTCCTTTAACTCAGTTGGTAGAGCGGTGGCCTTCAGTGCGGAAGGTCCGAGGTTCGATCCCAGCTCGGGACGTTACATTATCTCTCATATCAGCAGGTATCTCGATATTTTTAAGATCGTTTTTTTTAACATAGCTTTCAGGTGCAGATCCAGGATTTAAATGTAGAGGGGACGCACATCTTAAATTGGTTGCCGAGAGTAACGAGACGAAACATTTTTGGCATATTTTGCAGATTTTTTAATGAAAGTCTAACGTTTTTAATTTTTTTGGCCAATTTTAGGGGGGTGCGCCTGGATCCGCACCTGGCTTTAACGGGGAAATTCTCAAATTTTGTTATTTTTCGCCAAACCTGTAATACTTCAGCAGAGAAAAAACATTAAGCTGTCAGATAGACTTTAAGAAAAATACATAAAAAGAATGGTGTTTGCAATAAAAGTGCGCCTGAAAATAAATTCCAAAATTTCCCCGTACAGCTATGTCACAAATATCGAAATACCCGCTCGCATGGGAGATAACTCTTACTAAACCAGCAACATGAACAGAGGGAATACGAGAGAACATTTTCTCGGAATGACGAGCATATTACATCTTCGGTAGTTTTATTGTACGACATTAAAAAAAATCCCATTTTTTTGTCAATCGGATTTCAAACATGGCCGCAATGGGCAATACCTGTTTCTGATTGGTCAAAATAAAATAAAAAAATTACCCGAGAAACTACTAAGCCAGATGGGCTGTAAGTTGGTAGGAATGATGTATAGGAGGTTTTCTACCAAGTTGCTATTTTTTTGCGGATCGGACTTCAAACAAGGCCGCAATGGACAATACTTGTTTCTGATTGGTCGAATTTAAAAACAAAATCTTCTCAGAAACTACTAAGGGGACGACCATTTGATTTAATGGGGAGGACTAGGAAGATTTTTTGGTGACAAAATATTTATTTCCACGAATTCCCGGGTTAAATTATTTAATTTTGCCATAAAACGTCGATTCAAATTATTTTTTTCTGTTTTAGGGTTAATACGAGTTTCTCCCATTATTACAGCGTTTTAACCTCACTGAACCAGTGGTGGAAAAATCTGTTATTCTCTAGAGGATTGAAATGTCTCGTGCCTTTCCCCGCATGTTGTCAAATCGGTAATTTTGAAGGATTTTGAAATAAAGTTCGTAATGGGAGAAACAAATTCTACTTCAGTTGCCCATGTGGGTTACAATATTTCTCCACTCTCGAGAGTTAAATATCATAACTCACGGGTAACTGAAGGAGAATCTATATGTAAATCTGATTAAATTTGAGGAAAAAAAATTATTTATTTTTCTGAAAATTCTGAAGTCCTTATGAGAGAAATGCTTGTCAGGTTCGTCTAAAGTACATGTGGCTGAGAGAAAGATTTAACAGGTAAGATACCTGACGTACGGATGGCTCTTCTCTAAAGTACATCTACTCTCACCTGAAAAATGACAACAAAATAGGACCAAATACAAAATTTCATCTGAGTGCAGCCTCAGCCAAAACAATAAGAAGCATTACTGTAACATTTTTAGTTAGCACTCCAAATTCTAAATAAAACTCGTTTATTTTGCTGTTCAAAAATTTATAGTTTAAAAGATATTTGGATTTTTCGTTATTCTAATCAAAAAATTATTACTTTAACTTTTGTAATCATGTTGAAAACAAAATAGAACCACAATATTGGAAATCTGACCACATTATAGAGGAAATTCCAATTTTTTTTATAAATTTAGACAGTGATAGCGACACTGATTCAGAGGGGGATCATGACAGTGAGGGTGAAACTACTGATATGTACTGGTCAGAATAAAAAAACTCTATACTCTATATTGAGTGTTGACTCTCCGCACATGTCCCTTCTGTAAAGCTAAAAGCAAATCGTATATACAGTTAAAAACGAAATGAACGTATTTACATCTGGGGTAGCACTGGTAGGATGATGGACCCTAATCCTGCCTTGAACTGGTCAATGGTATTGACTTGACGTAGAGTTGGTGGTATGGTGTTCCAGGTGATGATGGTACGCGGGAAGAAAGAATATCGATATACATCAGCATTTGTATACAGTGTTCTGTAGGCTGCATTATCTCTGGTTCTGTTGTCTGATGGTGTGAGAATGTGTTCCACATGGACATCAACTAAGTTGTTAACTATTTTGTACATGAATGTTGCTCTTGCTTTGGCTCTTCATTGTTCTGGTTCTCTATTATTAACCTCTATGCACATAAAGGGAATGGGTAGTTTGAATGTACATGTACTTTAAATGCTCCACAATCAGTTCTGTAATAATGTATCATCATTTTTGATTTTTACCTGAACAGGTGTGAATCTAATTTGAATATTGTCCATATTTGATATGGTCAGTATGTAAACATCTGATATAACATGCTAATGATGAAATCAGCTGACTTGCTGTTTGTCAATACTGACCACATGTTGCTGTTCATTTCAGTAGTACTTACTCCCATGTTTGTTACATGACAAAATGACAGAATTTTACAATTAAGTCCTATGGCAAACTTTTTTTGATTCTTTAATAAAAAAAATTGAAAAATTCACCTATAATATGTATTAATCAGTCCTTAATATAAATATAATTAAAAAGAAAATCTGACAACCTGTTGATTTTTTAGGAATTTGTTTCCCTATTTTCAGAGTCACCAAACAGACTATACCAGGAAAAACTTTATTTTGTCCATGACTAAATTAACACTGAAGTCTATTTGACTCCATAGTGCAATTGTACTCAAAATCACATAATTGTAAGATTAAATCGAATATTATGTTTTTAACTATAATGTAGAATGAAAAATACTTGTGTATAGGGAGAAGATTTATTTTAGTGTAACAAAATATTTTAATGTGTAAAATAAATCTGTGTTTTATGCATAATAGCATTGAATTTTAACATTTACCAATGAAATATTAATAAACACTCCAATCTGTTATTGAAATATTATTGGCTTACCCACTTTTCTGAGTGATTGTTTAAGTATTATAATATATTATATCACAGTTGTTTTTATTACTAATGAGAAATTCACAAAGTTATTGATTTCAATATTAAATTTATGTATTAACAAATGTCCATAAATAAACGATATGTAAAAAAAAATTGACCACTTTTATTTATAACAGTGTCATTAACTACACAAGTCTAAACAAAGAACAATCAACTCCCATGTTCTATTAAATTTATGTCTGTAGATTGTCTTTTGTGCATTTTGAAGGTTTTTTTTCATGTGCTTAAGCTGCATTCTGTACGTTCCTTATTTGTAAAGTGTTGGAAGTTTTGTATGTGATAAAGCACACATGTGATCATTCAGCCTACACCTTCTAGAAAGATAGTGCTCTAAATATGTTTCAGCAATCAATGTGTTTTTAATCATCTCTTTTCATATTATTTAAACTTTCAATTAGTATTATAATTATGCTATTAGTTTGTATTTAAGCTTAAAAATAATAAGTATTTCTCATAATTTGTTTGAAAGACTTGTGGTTTATAAGTGTATTAACTTGCACTTTTTAACTCACCTGACCCAGAGTTCAAAGTGAGTTTATTGTCATCATTATTTGTCAGTTGTCATACTTGATCCTTCAACTGTTCACTTTTCAATCTTTTTCTCAGAAACCATTGATTAATTAACTGAACCAAACTTGGTACTTGAATGGTCTTTAAAATTGCTAGTGGTACATTTCCATTTAGAAATTCAACATGGCTTCTGGGTCAGGTATGCTTTTCTGACTGACTGAAGTTTCACATCATCTTCTGAAAAACTTTGTCCCATAGAATTGTTACATGTACTTGATAAGGATGTTCCTTATATAAGCAGTTTTATTTTTTGATTCGAAATTTAAGATGTCCAACACCTCAGAAAATAGTTTTAAGAAAGGGCCCCATGAGAATATGAATAAACCTTTTTGCTCAGAAACTAGAGCCTTAATTGAACTCGGTCTGTACATAAATAATCATTGAATGATCAGGTCTCAAGGGCAATTCGGGCAAAGAAGTCACTGTGTGAATGTTGACTTCGCTTTCTCGTTGGTCAAAAGCGAAGTTCAAGTCGCCTTGTAATTTTGAAGAGTCGCCCTATGTCACCTGCATGTTTTCTCCACGTGTCATTTATGAAAACTTTGATATCGTGTTTATTGAAATATATCGCATTTGATTTGAAAGTGATTTTCTTGAAATGTAATCCATTACAGTCAGGGTGAGAACAGGTTATATTTAATGATGATGACTGCTTTGTACTAGACCAATACATTTAGCTGGATTTTTATAGTGTTAGCATTGAAACAACAGTCCACTTGTAGACATGTCACTCCACTCGTACACATTATCCTAAATCAAAGCCAAACAGACTTTGCTCTTATTCCTTAATACTGGATTTTAGTAGAGCTAGAACACATGATCTACCTCACTAGAGGTGAACATGATAACCAGTACACCACTGATGTGGTTTGTGCAAATTAGAACCAAACTTTGCAGTTTCTCTATAAAATCTCTATTTTTTTCTTGTCTGGCATAAAGCATGGTTGTTGTTGCTGATCAGCTGAAATTTTAAAATCATCCCCAAAGCTACAAGTCCAAATGATATGTTACATAGTACATATACATGTACTAAGATTTCTTATTTTATCTTATTCTGGTGATGGACAATTCTTGTCTCAGAAACTATAAACTTATTTGAACCAAATCTTTTAGCCTCTAGTTTTCTATTTTTGCTGAAAATTTAAATTAAATCTGTTCAAGACTTATTTTTTTTTTTAGGGCTCTGTTGATTATGATTTTATTAAATAGTTTTTATAGTACAGATGGAGCATTATTTTATTTCCAGGATGACATCAGAAATATGAGAGAGAAATTAAGACTTGAGAAAGAATCCTGGGAGCAAAATTTCTTAAAAAAACAAGAGACTTGGGTTGTACAGAAAGAAAGAGAATTAAAAGAGCAAGTGAAGAGAGAAAGAGATAAGGAAATAGAAATGGTCATTACACAATTAGAGGAGGATGCCACTTCATCTAGAGAAGATGTAGAGAGGGCATCTGACAATAAAATTAGGTAGGTGAAAAACTCCTTCCCCATACTTTTTATACTGCTGTTTAACGAAAAAAACAATTCTAATGCAATTTGTTTGTATCGTCAGATTTGATTACACGAAGCCAAAAAACATCTGATCATTACATTTTAATCTGAAAGTCTTCATATGAAGTCATGTTGTTTATGTGCCAAAGTCGTCAACAACATTTCGTGGGATTTTAATTTGTGTGATTTTTAGACCCAAGGATATGCAAGAATACATTTTTATGTTTATTATTGCATTAGAATGGAGATAACTGTATTGTATGTTAAGCTTTGCGGACGTAAATATTGGTTTTTACAGTCGCAAATATCCGTTTACATAGCTCCCCTACGCGTTGCTAGGTAAACTCAATTTGCGACTGTAAAACCGACAATTTACGTCCGCAAAGCTTAAAATACAATACAGTTATCTCCTAATTTGACCTGTTTACACATACATGTAACTTAGTAGAAATCAACAGAGGTAATAAATAGAAATATATTTTGGGAGTTTACTTGTCTAAGATTGTCTTTATACAATCTATAAAATAGACCATGTATGTAAAGATAGCTGATATTTTATCCTTTCTATACAAGTCAATTGATTACTCTTAACTGCAGTTTTTGGATGTTTATAATGGTAATATTGTCCCTTGCTATACACCTGTTAAGATGTTCACCTTATCGTCTTCCAATGACAAAATTATTTTTTTAAGGATTATATGTCAGATCAATCAAGATAGAAACATTAAGTATGAAATAATAAAACTATTTATTGTTCTCTATTCAAAAAAAATTAATATGAACAGTTTTGCATAGAATAAATATTTATGTAGCAGGATGCAAAAGTACAATGGAAATATTGTTGCTAAACATTGATTGGTGCCCATTGAATTGAATTACCTACATTCCTTAAAGAAAAGATCAAGAATGCTAACAAGGTAAATGGACTTCTCTGTAGGGACCAATAGAATCTAGACATAATGTACTATAGTCCCTGTCTTATTAGGCCCCTCTCACCAAAGGCCATCTGATACTAGTAAATTATCCACCTAAAGTGAGATCATCCCTCCTATGAGGCTATTTGTTTTCAATACGGAAGGGATGGCCTTATAAGAGTGGGCCTACTGTACTAGAAAATCCACCCCCGAAGTAACAAAGAAAAATGGGTATTTCTATATGTAAGTTGTTTGGACTTTGATATATGATAATATATATGTATTTTTAGGAGATTAAGAGATAAATATGAAGCTGAGATGAAAGATTTAGAAAGATCAGAAAGACAAGCTTTAGAAAAATATAATGAAATGAAGGTAGGAGATCTTTCATTTAACATATACCAAATTAATATATTGTTCTCTTCTCTAAGTTTTCTTCAAAGAGGAGGAAAATACCATTTTCTGACTTCTCTTGTTCAAACTATTCACACACCATAGTCCCCCAAGTTTTAAGTTTTCAAATGAAAAAAATAATTTGGACAAGAGCTTGCAACTTGTGCACAAAAAGAAGGGGGGAAAAACATGTAATTTGGTGTGGTCACATTATAATTGCTGTTGTCAAAAATGTCTTTCTGGATGTTATCTTACAGGTGACTCATGTAAGCCCCTTGTCTACCTGTATTAGGTGTGAGTGTTGTACATGTGACTCGTGTGAGCCTCTTGTTTACCTACCAATATATTGTAATAGACCATGTTTTTGTTAATAATAGGCTTGAATTATTGTTCACTTGATGTTAACAACCATCTGTTAACCAATCAAATCATTCTGTAATGTGAAGTGGCAAGCATTACACGCAACATGGAAATCCAAAATATTTTTCAATAGTGATGAAATATATAACATAAATCTGATAATAATTAGAAAAGAGGTTACCGCTTGTTATATTTGTAGAATATCAATTTTTTAAATATAATTTTTGTATCTGTGTTAATATGAACAGCTTCAAACAATTATTTGCAAAATCAGTGTTACCTTTATTTAGTGCTCCAAGATCAACACTTCATTTATAGCATCATATTACATTTGCTGCACACAATCCACGTTAGATAAATAAAGAATTAAATATTACCAATTGTCATGTTTATTTAAACATGAAGTGAATTTAAATTTAATACATTTCATGTCAAATTATTTGTAATAGATAACTATTTGATGTTAATTCAAAGAGATATTAATAATAATTAAATTTGAAGTGTATAACAAGTTTTTTTAATGTAAAAGATTTTCCTACATGACAAGACAATGAAACACTACTTTAATACTTTATTTGTTAATGTCGATATGTTTCACCACAAAGTATATCGTAAGGACAATTTTACAGTATATTTGTTCTACTGAAGTACACAGAATATTAACAAAGTTATGTACGTCACGATATACATTTGTTACTAAGGAAAATTCTGTGAAGAATGAGTTAGTAAATATGTATATCAATGAGGGTAATAGACAACTATGATCATTCTGTAGATAAGTGGAAAGTTAAATTTAACAGGAATATGATTTAGATATTAGAGTACTTGACAGAAAATCTATATATATATATAAACGTCTAAAATGCAGCACAACAACATCAAAAAAAGATGTTAAAATATAACAAAAATAACTATAGGTCTACAAAAAGACTATAATTATAATCAAATTGATGGATATTTTGCTTGACTGACAAGCTTCATCGATATCAGCGTCTGTAATCTGATCTGAAAGATGATATGAGGATCAGATTGTCACGTGACCATCAGTTATATATATATATATTTAAAATAGTGCACACGACACGTTTCTGTTATAACCTTCATCAGGTACGCTCAAAGTCAAAAGATAGGAAAGTCAAATAATTTTAATGTTTTTGGAAGTGTGAAATTAAAAGAGATTTCCAAAATCAGCTAATTAGGGACGCCTATGTCCAAGATAGGTGAACCTTGCATTATGTAGTAAACGTAAATTTCAATAATAGATATATCTAGCAAACCATATAAGTGCCAAGCAGGGCATGAAGAATTGTTTTTCAAATTATTTATGTTGCTAAGTGGACCCAGACACAAAAATACAAGCCATTCCACCAGATAAGTCGGGGAATTTTACACAGAGGGTACAAAGCATCTTTTCATTTTCATAGCTTACCCACAGAAATTCGTCTGATTATTTCAATTGAAATGAACATTTCCTTTTTTATTTATCATAATTGTAGTCTCTTTGTTTTTTGTCACCATCTCATATCCATTTATATCTAATTTACATTTAGTTTTCACAAACGTATATTGACACCGATAGTTAAAAACTGATGCCAGTAAAGGCTGTAATTATTATTTGTCAGACCTTAAATCAGTGCAACAATGGAATAAAACTACTGAGGTTCAAAGTCTATTTTGTTATTAACATTTACACGTGTCTGAATGTAAACAGTTCTATAAATAGATTGCAATTTTAAGAATAAATACCAATCGGACATGGATGCAGATCAATAAATATTTAAAGCGTCCCCGTGCATTTGGATTCAATGAATTTTGAATGGCAAACCTTCGCATATATGAACATATTAAATATGAGAACTAAGATTTGATGTCACAGAAATGAGATATAAATAAAATCAAAAGTTTGTTTGGTTAAAAGTAGCTTCGGTCAACATTTCGCGTTTCACAGTGCCTGATTGCATAACCTTTCCGATGTCGGCATTTTTATTTGTTACTGACTAAAATGACAGTTTCTTTAAACCCAAATGGATTACATTTCAAGAAAATCACTTTCAAAATACTTAATGGATACGATAGATTTCAATAAACATGATATCGATATTTTCATGAATGAGACGTGGCAAAAATATGCGGGCAACATAGGACGACTCTTCAAAATTACAAGGCGACTGACCAACGAGAAAGTGAAGTCAACCTCCACAAGGGACTTCTTCGCCCGAATCTCCCTGTAATACTTTTGATTTCAAAATATCTATGTAAGTTCGACATTGTAAACCACAGAGGATTGCAAGCTACAATGTCGCTATCTAGTACCTCATGTAAATACAGTTTTATACCTTTACATGCGGAATTCAGACTTAAGATAAATCGTAAACCCATTTGAAACTCATATATTTGATAACCGCAAAGTACAACAACGAGCGGCAACAAACATATAACACTTTCTCGGCGGGAAGTACAGAAAAGCATGTCACTTTCCCGTGATTTTTTTACTTTCCCCGGGAAATGAGAAGTGGGAATTTTCATGCACTGCAAATCACTGACTACTGGGCAGATGATACCTTGGGGATATTAGTCCATCAGTAGACCTATCGACTAATTAAAGCTGCTTTTTTTTCTGTTTTTCAAATTTACAGGTATATTAATATAAAAAAATGCTCAGGTTTATTTTATTTAATTAAATTTATTTTACAATTAGGCTACACATTTCATCTTAATTTTTTTAAAGTTTAATCGGATGTGTTATAGGTGTTAAACACCACTTTCAAAAACATTTTAGTAATATCGGTATGGTAATTTCTATTGGTGAAAGAATGTTGAGTTCCTGATGAGAAAAAAAACAACCTGTGGCAGGTCATTGTGGCCGACTACTTTAGCAGATATAGACACAGATTATATTGGTGCATTGTAGATCATTCACGTCAAGACATCCTTCATAACTAAATGAAATACAGTATAATATAATTGACTTAAGAATTGAATGCATTTTTTTGTAGTTTTATTGGTGTGTAAAAGCGTGGACCGAAGCACATTTTGTATGAAGCGCACTAGTGCTTATAATTACATTTAAATCACACCAAAATTTAATATAGTTGAATTTTTCGTTGTGAATTTTATTTGCTGTTCGAAATTACTACGCCATTGATTGTTTACATCTGACGTCGTCATGGAGGCACGTGCAAGTTCGGGTTTGAGTTTTATTGGGATGTAAAACATCTCTTTTATAATCATGTGACCACTTCATAGCTAATTATATTGTAACATTTCAATGAAAAACGGAAGTAATGTAATTATAATGACTTAAAAGGGAAAGTATCCAAAAGAAGTTGACATCAGAAACGACAATTATGGAAAGCAGGAAACATATATCTTTCTTAGGCTGTATCCCGCACACAATCCACACTAATGATGGAACGATTGCGCACAATTTACCTGTATTTGGGTGTCACAATTGCGCACACTACCTATGTGAATATAGTATTACGTTTGCCACAATTCAAAATTCTACAATCATTTGTGAATGTACAGTATTAACTATAACATGAATCTTTGCACTACCCGTATGATCTCAAGATAGAATTGGTGAGTATTACTTATATCTTTATACACATTATTCATTTCAAAATTAAATTTGGACTGTTAATATGGAAAAGTTTACAACTGATCGTGGAAAACCAGGAATCCTATATCAAGGATTTAAGTATAGAGTTTATAGAGAGTCAAAGGCAAGGAGAACATGGCATTGTACTAAGAAAGACTGTAAAGCAGTGTGCTCTACAGATCTGAATGATTTAATGATTATAGATGGTAGATTTGAGCACAATCATGCAGAACCTGACGATAGAACTGTACAAAGACTAAAAGTTAGACAAGAATGTAAAAGAAAGGCTACGGATGAACCTGGAGAACGTCCTAACAAAATAATAATGGGTGAAATCGCAACACAAGATTCGACAGAACTGTTACCAGAAGATGTGAAATCTGTACGACAGGCCATATACAGAAGGAGAAGGAAAACACAACCAAAACTACCAGTCAAGAGAGGAAACACACGAGGCGCTACAACATTACGACATGTTTTCTGGCCAAGACGAGAAGATGATACACATAAACAACAGTAAAACGAACATTATAATGTTTTCAACAGAGACAAACCTCAAGTTTGTGAGTGAGCCTGACATTCATTTGTTTGCTGATGGGACATTTTAATACTGTCTAAAGTTTTAATACCAACTTTATACTATACACGCATTCAGGAATGGCTAGTATATACCATGTGCATTCTTTCTGTTGCCCGACAAGACTAAGCAAACTTAGATGGTCTACAAATACTTGCCAATTGCTTTGTAAATTTGAGAAACTGTTTTAATTTTTAACTTTGTTATATACATGTTGTATGTTTTATTCTGAAATTAATAAATTGTATGAAAAGATCCTGCTCGAAAATCCTACTTTCACCTCCCCGTGATGAGCAGGGGGCAACAGATATACAGTTTATCTCTGGTTAACAGAAGAGGTACTATTAACATATAATTTTTAAGTGTGTGCAAACGTAATACTTTATTCACATATAAGTAGTGTGCGCAATTGTAATACTAAATTGTGGGCAAACGTAAATTTTGAAAATGCGCGCCAACGTGTTTCTCCCCCCGGAACACCAACATTTTCCAAGATCAAAGAATGTTGTCCTTCCTAATTAAGAGGGATTAATGGGTCCCATTAAGGGTGAATGATCAGGGTAAGCACAGGTAAATAAAGGTAAATTTGATTGTCTTTTTGTTCTTTCTATATAAATGGAATTACATAAAATACGAAAACATAATTAATATTTATTATTAAACTTTAAAACTACATAAGCACACATGAAATATGAAAACATATATAATATTATGGATTTAGTTTGTTACACAAATTTTCATTGGTTCTTCAACCATGAAAGTCAGCATATAATCTGAAAACAGATGGGGTATATATTTCAGTCTCCCAAAAACAATAACAACATGGCCGACAAAAATAGAATTAATTACACTTCACTGAATCAATAGCATAGTACGGAATAATAAATGTATTTTTTACCAAATTAAATTCTGTTTTTATACTCAAAACGGTGGCATAAACAAAACAAAATATTACAACAGTTATTTTCGCCACAAACACTAGATCGATTCAACAAACTCCATGTTCCACGGCTGTACCATAACAATCTTGAACACAATAAGCAAATAAAAATGTGTTAAAACTTTGTGCCTTGAAAACTTTCGAAGTCACAGGGCCACACCAAGTTTTTGTTTACATGTTGTAAACATTTAGATTATTGAAATTGTTTCACAAACCCGTTTCATTCATGAAATATAATGTGACACATATTTTGACGTCATCGTAGAAAGAATGTCAGAGGTATGGAAAGGGACATTTAGAATTACGAAAAATGAAAATAAAGGACACAAAATATTTAGATTTTTTTCTAATATGCTTTTACATATGAATTGGGTCTATGTAAGTAGTAAAAATAAAAAGGAAAATAAAAACAAACAAGCAAAAAGGAAAGAAAAAAAACAACATTAAAAAAAAATCCAGGATTTTTGTATGCGACAGTTGGATTCTGTATTTTAGTAAAATAATGGTTAAATCGGCAATATATCTGTTATTCAGTTATCAGACAGGGTATACCCTATCCTGTCTGATAGCTGAATAACATATAATATTTTTTGCTTTCCATCAATTTATCAACTTCAATTAAGTCGTCTATTACTTTCATTCATACCTATTTTTGATATTTTGATTTATCAATGATATATCCGTTGGCATATTATATGCATGTATTGTGATATCAAGGGTGATTTCCATGTGTGCTATTTTTTTGCTGTTCAAACCGCTTCAGTTTATGTACATATGTAGAACACAAAATTATTTTAAAACTATTGAAAAGGTGATAAATAAAGTAGAATGTGTTATTGTACTATACCCTTTTATAACATCATATGTCAGATTGTTTTTATAAGGTAATGGACAAAGGTAAACAATGTGTTGATGAAATCAATATAAGACCCAGATATAAAATTTCCTTTGTTTTTTTATCCACCTAATAATTTAATATGTGACAAAACAGTAAATGTATTAACATGTAATACATCAGATATGTGACAAAACAGTAGATGTATTATATTAATATGTTACATGTAATACATCTAACATGTGACAAAACAGTACATGTAATGCATCTACCATGTGACAAAACAGTACATGTATTGTATCAATATGTTACATGTAATACATCTAATATGTGACAAAACAGTACATGTATTGTATCAATATGTTACATGTAATACATCTAACATGTGACAAAACAGTACATGTAATACATCTACCATGTGACAAAACAGTACATGTATTGTATCAATGTTACATGTAATACATCTAACATGTGACAAAACAGTACATGTAATACATCTACCATGTGACAAAACAGTACATGTATTGTATCAATATGTTACATGTAATACATCTAACATGTGACAAAACAGTACATGTAATACATCTACCATGTGACAAAACAGTACATGTATTGTATCAATATGTTACATGTAATACATCTAACATGTGACAAAACAGTACATGTATTGTATCAATATGTTACATGTAATACATCTAATATGTGACAAAACAGTACATGTATTGTATCAATATGTTACATGTAATACATCTAACATGTGACAAAACAGTACATGTATTCTATCAATATGTTACATGTAATACATCTAATATGTGACAAAACAGTACATGTATTGTATCAATATGTTACATGTAATACATCTAACATGTGACAAAACATTACATGTAGTGTATCAATATGTTACATGTAATACATCTAACATGTGACAAAACAGTACATGTAGTGTATCAATATGTTACATGTAATACATCTAACATGAGACAAAACAGTACATGTATTGTATTAATATGTTACATGTAATACATTTAATATGTGACAATACAGTAGATGTATTGTATCAATATGTTACATGTAATACATCTAATATGTGACAAAACAGTACATGTATTGTATCAATATGTTACATGTAATACATCTAATATGTGACAAAACAGTACATGTATTGTATCAATATGTTACATGTAATACATCAGATATGTGACAAAGCAGTAGATGTATTGTATCAATATGTTACATGTAATACATCTAACATGTGACAAAAGAGTACATGTATTGTATCAATATGTTACATGTAATACATCTAACATGTGACCAAACAGTACATGTATTGTATCAATATGTTACATGTAATATATCTAACATGTGACAAAACAGTACATGTATTGTATCAATATGTTACATGTAATACATCTAATATGTTACAAAACAGTAGATGTATTGTATCAATATGTTGCATGTAATACATCAGATATGTGACAAAACAGTAGATGTATTGTATCAATATGTTACATGTAATACATCTAATATGTAACAAAACAGTAGATGTATTGTATCAATATGTTACATGTAATACATCTAATATGTGACAAAACAGTAGATGTATTGTATCAATATGTTACCTGTAATACATCTAATATGTGACAAAACAGATGTATTGTATCAATATGTTACATGTAATACATCAGATATGTGACAAAGCAGTAGATGTATTGTATCAATATGTTACATGTAATACATCTAACATGTGACAAAACAGTACATGTATTGTATCAATATGTTACATGTAATACATCTAACATGTGACAAAACAGTACATGTATTGTATCAATATGTTACATGTAATGCATCTAATATGTGACAAAACAGTAGATGTATTGTATCAATATGTTACATGTAATACATCTAATATGTTACAAAACAGTAGATGTATTGTATCAATATGTTACATGTAATACATCTAATATGTGACAAAACAGTAGATGTATTGTATCAATATGTTACATGTAATACATCAGATATGTGACAAAGCAGTAGATGTATTGTATCAATATGTTACATGTAATACATCTAACATGTGACAAAAGAGTACATGTATTGTATCAATATGTTACATGTAATACATCTAACATGTGACAAAACAGTACATGTATTGTATCAATATGTTACATGTAATATATCTAACATGTGACAAAACAGTACATGTATTGTATCAATATGTTACATGTAATACATCTAATATGTTACAAAACAGTAGATGTATTGTATCAATATGTTGCATGTAATACATCAGATATGTGACAAAACAGTAGATGTATTGTATCAATATGTTACATGTAATACATCTAATATGTAACAAAACAGTAGATGTATTGTATCAATATGTTACATGTAATACATCTAATATGTGACAAAACAGTAGATGTATTGTATCAATATGTTACATGTAATACATCTAATATGTGACAAAACAGTAGATGTATTGTATCAATATGTTACATGTAATACATCAGATATGTGACAAAGCAGTAGATGTATTGTATCAATATGTTACATGTAATACATCTAACATGTGACAAAACAGTACATGTATTGTATCAATATGTTACATGTAATACATCTAACATGTGACAAAATAGTACATGTATTGTATCAATATGTTACATGTAATACATCTAACATGTGACAAAACAGTACATGTATTGTATCAATATGTTACATGTAATACATCTAATATGTGACAAAGCAGTAGATGTATTGTATCAATATGTTACATGTAATGCATCTAACATGTGACAAAACAGTACATGTATTGTATCAATATGTTACATGTAATACATCTAACATGTGACAAAACAGTACATGTATTGTATCAATATGTTACATGTAATACATCTAACATGTGACAAAACAGTACATGTATTGTATCAATATGTTACATGTAATACATCTAATATGTGACAAAGCAGTAGATGTATTGTATCAATATGTTACATGTAATACATCTAACATGTGACAAAACAGTACATGTATTGTATCAATATGTTACATGTAATACATCTAACATGTGACAAAACAGTACATGTATTGTATCAATATGTTACATGTAATACATCTAATATGTGACAAAACAGTAGATGTATTGTATCAATATGTTACATGTAATACATCTAATATGTTACAAAACAGTAGATGTATTGTATCAATATGTTACATGTAATACATCTAATATGTGACAAAACAGTAGATATATTGTATCAATATGTTACATGTAATACATCAGATATGTGACAAAGCAGTAGATGTATTGTATCAATATGTTAAATGTAATATTATTGACTAGATATAAATGTTTTGATTGTAATATTTAAATGCAGAATTTTGTCATGGTCTAGAATATGAGATGTGAAATTTCACATTTTCGAGTTAGCAATGAGGCTTACCAATTCTCTGATGACAGAAATTGGGAACCTGACAGTGGTGTTGTCTCATCTCAATTATTGGAGTCAGACACTAGCTTCATTTTATCCATTTCCAGTTTATTTGTGTCAAAAAAAAACACTAGACCCATTCCAGTGTCATCTTTTCTCCTTGCTTGTGGTTTGTGAACTTGATCTGGTCATATAATATAGATGAAATATAGCTCACTTGGCCTTAATAATAGAAACAAATACTATTACATTGTATATCTTTTAATATGAAGATACATACTTTCAGGCCAAATTAACAGAGGTTGATGGTGAAAATGAATGTTTTAAAGTACAACTTAAACAAAAGGACCAGGAAATATCAAGCTTGAAAAAGGTTTGTCTTAACACTATATGAAAATAAAACAGTGATCACAAGGGATGGCAAACTTGGGACTTTTATGATCGTATTTAAACTAAGGATATGTCAATGATTAAATATACATTTGAAAAAGAATAATAATAACAAGTAGATTTTCTTCCCAGTTTTATGTACCATGACAGTGTATATAGTTAATAGTTGTGGATAATTCATATTAAATATTAAAGTTTTTGATCATTGTTAATTTGTCATTAATATAGTAATATCTATATGAGACGTCACCATCATCAGGTCATCACGTGGCAAATTTGTCATTACTTTGCAGCTGCCATTGTCTATAACCATTATTCTAAGAAACCATTGGACTGCATGGAACCAAGCTTTACAGGGACATTATTAATAAGATGGCCCTGAACAAATCTGTTACGGTCAGACATGAGTTCTGATAGAGTAACATGTCAAAAATATTCTTCCCAGAAAAAAATGTGTGGTAGAATTGTTACTTGGTGGGAAAGTTCTTTAAAGGACCCTCTGCAAAGTATTTGTTTGTTTGTTATTTTTGTTGAAATTCCAAATGACTACCACCACAAACTATAGTTTAACATGGGAAAATTCACCAAAAAATATTTATCTAAAACAACAAAATTGATTTGATGTCAAATAGTATTTAAATTATCATTGGATTTATTATTATTTTTTTTTTATATAAAGTTTACGATTGTTGTGTTGATTAGAAATCCAAGATGGCCACAAGGACAGGACATAGAAACCTATTCAATGAAAAAATGAAAATAAAAATTCTTGGACAGATCATTCACAAGCAATTCAGTTCATAGTTTTAATGATTATTACAGGTTTTGCCAATTTATTGGGGTTTTTTTTTCTTTATTTCGTGGAACACCTTTATTTATAAGACAAATTACTGGTCAATTGATTTTGAGTGTTTATTGGTATTAGGTATTACATTAATTGTTTATTTTTGTTATCACATCAAACACTGTGTTAATGGACACTTACATTTGTAATTAGACATGGAATTATTTTCATAATAGTTGTCAAACAATTCATTGTCTGGTTATGTCATATTCTGAATTATATTATACTAGAAATCATAAGTAGGTCAATTGTCATGGTACAATGTAGATCATAATTATTTGTTTTGTTGATCAGTTTTAGAATTCATTGTGTTTCCTGACAAAAAAACCCAATCTTTTGAATTTATACAATTTTTGGTTTTAACTTTTTGTATGAAAAAACAAATTAAGTCCACCGACAAAAGATTTAATGCATGTAAGAGAAAAGGTTATTGATGAAAAATATATATTTTTCATAAAAATGCAGGTTTTTTGGAGGAAAAATGGGGTATTGAAAGGCCACGAAAATTAGTTAGGTTTTTTGTTTGTTTGTTTTGGTTTTTTTTTGCAAGGGAGTCTTAAAGTGGGCCTACATTCCGATATTGTCCATATTTGGAAGGTATATAGAATTTTTATTTTACATCCATCTTTGATATGGTTTTTTTTCCTTTGTATACAAATTACCTCTGAGATAAACTTGACAGAAGCAGCTGAAAAGTGCTAATTTCCAAAATTTTGGTTTTTATCTTTCATCCAATTTTATTAAAGTTTTTTTTTTTTGCAGAAAACTCATCTTAATGAGTTATTTATGAATTTATATAGTAAATTACCTATTTTATTTTGGAAAAAGGTCTAAATGATGCACAAATTTTGAAATTTCAAATACATACATATTTAGAAAATATACACAGATTAAATTTTTCATCTAATTTTGACATTTGATGTATTGTCTTCTTTGAGGGCTTCAGGTAGTATTGCAGAAGATTTCCTGTATCAATTATTGTTTTCAAGTTAGACCCAAGTGCATTTAAACTGGAGCAGGAGGAAACCCATGTCGACTTGCTGTCAATTGTATCATGCTATATCTGACGTAGCCCTTTATTTTAGAATTGGTTAGGTATAATTTGTTTCAAAATTTAGAACTTTCAGTGTGAACAAATGTATTTGATGATTTTATTTGCTTTTATGTCCAACAAATTTCATTTTAAAAATATAGACATCTATTTCACTTTAATGTTTTAAATTTCACTTTAATGTTTTAATTTTCAATCAGTTAACAGATAAAATGCATCAAGAAAGAGATCGTGTATCAGATATAATAAGACAAGAATTTGCCGATCGCTTAGTGACAACAGATGAGGAGAACAAACGACTGAAGAATGACATGTCAGAAATGAAAGCTAGACACAGGATAGAACTGGATAGACAGAAGGATCATATAGAAGAAATTAGAAAACAGAAAGATGAAGAAATGGAAGAAGTACATAGAAGGTAAACTGATGTTGTTTTTAGCTCACCTGACCCAAAGAGTCATGTGCGCTATTGCCATCACTTGGCGTCCGTCGCCGTCGTACGTCGTAAACTTTTTAAAAAATCTTCTCCTCTGAAAGTACTAGACCAATGGAAACCAAACTTGGTCTGAATCATCACTAGGGTGTCTAGTTTCAAAATTGTGTCCGGTGATGCCGTGCACCAACCAAAATGGCCGCTGTTACTAAAAATAGAACATACGGTAAAATTGCAGGTTTTGGGTAATAACTCAAAAACCGTTAATAATATCAAAAAATCTGACCGGGTAAAAATGATCAGCACATCAAGATCTACCTACCCTGCAATTTTGAAGTAAATCCCATTACCCATTTTGGAGTTATTTCCCTTTTTTCACCAAATTTTCAAAATTGTAATACTTTTCATCCTTTATTTCAAAAACTATAAGAGACAGATGGTAAGTTGAAACTGCAAACATGTTCAGCACATCAAGATCTGCCTACCCTGCAATTTTGAAGTAAATCCCATTACCCATCTTGGAGTTATTGCCCTTTTTTCATCAATTTATTTTTTTTATTTTAATACTTTTCGTCTTATATTTCAAAAACTATTTAGAGATAGATGTTAAGTTTAAATTGCAAAAATGTGCAGCATGTCAAGATCTACCTACCCTGCAATTTTGAAGTAAATCCCATTACCCATTTTGACTGATTATGCAAATTAGAAAAAAGGGGGGATGAAATTTTAAAAAATCTTCTCTTCTGAAACTACTGAGCCAATCTCAACCAAACTTTGCTGAAATGATCCTTGGGTGGTCCCCTTTCAAAATTGTGTCCGTCAGCGCCGTTCCTGTATCCAATATGGCTGCCATTACTAAAAATAGAAATTTCTTCAAATGGCCAAAACTGCTCTATTTTAAGCCAGAAAGTGCCCAAATTTGAACTGTATAAGCATAATGATGAGCTTTTTAACATATATTATGGGATTTTTTATGAACTTTGAACTTTTGCCTATTTTGACCGATTATGCAAATTAGAAAAAAAGGGGGATGAAATTAAAAAAAATCTTCTCCTCTGAAACTACTGAGCCAATCTCAACCAAACTTTGCTGAAATGATTCTTGGGTAGTCCTCTTCTAAAATTGTGTCCGACATTTCAGAACACCGACCAAGATGGCCGCCACAGCCGAACTTAATTTAACATAGGACCCTATGGGAAATTCCCATAAAAATCTTCTTGTCTGAAACCATTTGCTCAACAAGAACAAAATTTTGATGAAATAGTCATTGGATGGTTCTCTTCCAAAAATGTGTCCGGCGGTTCGGCCCTTCGATCAAGATTGCCCCCACAGCCGAACTTAGCTTAACATAGGACCCTATGGGAAATTCACATAAAAATCTTCTCCTCAGAAACCACTGGGTCAATTGCAATCAAACTTTTGTGGAATGATCCTTGGATGGCCCCCTTCCAAAATTGTGTCCGGTGATCCCGACTTCCAACCAAGATGGCCGCCAAGCTAAAAATAGAAAAAAGGGGGGATGAAATTATTCCTCTTGAAATGCATTTTTTTGTTGACTCACTGCTTTTGGTCACTCAAATAATCAAAGGGAAGCAACTCTATTACAAAATGTGAAGTAGGAAAAGCTAAACTTTGAGAATCATTGACATATATGTTTTTTTACAGCAATTTTGATAACTTACATTAAAGGGGGAACCCCTGTCCAAATTTTTTTGTAGAAGGGATCTGCAATGACGAAGTTATCAAGTTTTATTGACTGATGTTGTTATTATACCCAGGTGAGCTATACAGGCTCCTGGGAGCCTCTAGTTTTTATTCTGATCTAACTTAATGTTATTTTAGATTTTGTCATCACTTGGTATAGATCTACATTACAGTCTTCTCAGAAAACTCTGAGCCATGTGAAGTGACATGGAGCACATGATGAATGTATGGAAAGTCATCAAAAATAGTTTTTAGTTTACCTGGACCAAAGGTCCATGTGAACTATTGCCATCACTTGGCGTCCGTCGTCTGTCATATGTCGTCTGTAAACTTTTCACATTTCAAGCTTCTTCTCCGAAACCACTTGGCGGATTGGAACCGAACTTAGCAGGAATGTTCCTTGGATGGTCCTCTACAAAGTTACTGTTTTTCGTTCCAGTCGAATATTCAATATGGCTGCCAGGGCCAATAATATGCTCTGATTGGCTGAAATTTCAAAGATCTTCTTCTCTGAAACTAATGAACTGACTGAACCCAAACTGTAAAGGAATGATCATTGGAATGTCCTTTACCAAGGTACTGTTTTTTATGCCGATCGGAAATCCAAGATGGCCGCCATCGCAGGACATAGATTAACATTGGACCCTATGGGAAAATGTTCAAATGCCTTCTCAGAAACTACAAATATGATTAAAGCCAAACTGTACATGAATGTTCATTGGATGGTCCTCTACAATCTTAAGGTTTTTTGTTCCGATATGAAATTCAAAATGGCGGCTACGGCAGGACTTAGTTTAACATTGGACCCTATGGGAAAAATGTTTCAAAATGCTTCTTCTCTGAAACCACTTGGACAGTTGAAACCAAACTGCCCAGGAATGATCATTGGAAGGTCCTCTACAAGGTGTGTGTTTTTTATGCCGATCGGAAATCCAAGATGGCCACCACCGCAGGACATAGATTAACATTGGACCCTATGGGAAAATGTTCAAATGCCTTCTTCTCAGAAACTGCAAATATGATTAAAGCCAAACTGTACATGAATGTTCATTGGATGGTCCTCTACAAACTGTACGTTTTTTGTTCCGATATGAAATTCAAAATGGCGACTACGACAGGACTTAGTTTAACATTGGACCCTATGGGGAAAATGTTTCAAAACGCTTCTTCTCTGAAACCACTTGGACAGTTGAAACCAAACTGCCCAGGATTGATCATTGGAAGGTCCTCTACAAATTTTTGTTTTTTATGCCGATCGGAAATCCAAGATGGCCGCCACCGCAATACATAGATTAACATTGGACCCTATGGGAAAATGTTCAAATGCCTTCTTCTCAGAAACTACAAATATGATTAAAGCCAAACTGTACATGAATGTTCATTGGATGGTCCTCTACAAACTTTACGTTTTTGTTCCGATAAGAAATTCAAAATGGCGGCTACGGCAGGACTTAGTTTAACATTGGACCCTATGGGAAAAATGTTTCAAAACGCTTCTTCTCTGAAACCACTTGGATAATTGAAACCAAACTACCCAGGAATGTTCATTGGAAGGTCCTCTACAAGGTGTGTGTTTTTTATGCCGATCGGAAATCCAAGATGGCCACCACCGCAGGACATAGATTAACATTGGACCCTATGGGAAAATGTTCAAATGCCTTCTTCTCAGAAACTGCAAATATGATTAAAGCCAAACTGTACATGAATGTTCATTGGATGGTCCTCTACAAACTGTACGTTTTTTGTTCCGATATGAAATTCAAAATGGCGGCTACGGCAGGACTTAGTTTAACATTGGACCCTATGGGAAAATGTTTCAAAACGCTTCTTCTCTGAAACCACTTGGACAGTTGAAACCAAACTGCCCAGGAATGATCATTGGAAGGTCCTCTACAAATTTTATGTTTTTTATGCCGATCGGAAATCCAAGATGGCCGCCACCGCAATACATAGATTAACATTGGACCCTATGGGAAAATGTTCAAATGCCTTCTTCTCAGAAACTACAAATATGATTAAAGCCAAACTGTACATGAATGTTCATTGGATGGTCCTCTACAAACTGTACATTTTTTGTTCCGATAAGAAATTCAAAATGGCGGCTACGGCAGGACTTAGTTTAACATTGGACCCTATGGGAAAAATGTTTCAAAACGCTTCTTCTCTGAAACCACTAGGATAATTGAAACCAAACTGCCCAGGAATGATCATTGGAAGGTCCTCTACAAGGTATGTGTTTTTTATGCCGATCGGAAATCCAAGATGGCCACCACCGCAGGACATAGATTAACATTGGACCCTATGGGAAAATGTTCAAATGCCTTCTTCTCAGAAACTACAAATATGATTAAAGCCAAACTGTACATGAATGTTCATTGGATGGTCCTCTACAAACTTTACGTTTTTTGTTCTGATATGAAATTCAAAATGGCGGCTATGGCAGGACTTAGTTTAACATTAGACCCTATGGGAAAAATGTTTCAAAATGCTTCTTCTCTGAAACCACTTGGATAATTGAAACCAAACTGCCCAGGAATGATCATTGGAAGGTCCTCTACAAGGTGTGTGTTTTTTATGCCGATCGGAAATCCAAGATGGCCACCACCGCAGGACATAGATTAACATTGGACCCTATGGGAAAATGTTCAAATGCCTTCTTCTCAGAAACTACAAATATGATTAAAGCCAAACTGTACATGAATGTTCATTGGATGGTCCTCTACAAACTGTACGTTTTTTGTTCTGATATGAAATTCAAAATGGCAGCTATGGCAGGACTTAGTTTAACATTGGACCCTATGGGAATTTTTTTTCAAAATGCTTCTTCTCTGAAACCACTTGGACAGTTGAGACCAAACTGCCCAGGAATGATCATTTGAAGGTCCTCTGTTTTTTATGCCGATCGGAAATCCAAGATGGCTGCCACCACAGGTCATAGTATTAACACAGAACCATATGGGGAAAATACAGAAATATATTCTTCTCTGAAGCTATTGCACTGATTGAACCTAAACTGTGCATCAATCATTGGAAGGTCCTTTACAAACTTTGTGTTTTTTATGTTGATCGTAATTCCAAGATGACTACCACTGCAGGACATAGTTTTTACATAGGACCAATTGTTTTTTTTTATTACCAGGTGAACGATACAGGCTCTTGAGAGCCTCTGGTTATTTCATTCTGATCTGATATCCAATTTACCCAACACAGAGCCTAATAGATTTTGACTGACTACAATCTGAACATAAACCACTGCATAATTGGTACAAAATATGTAGAAGCTTCTCTAATGACATTTTGTAATTTCCTTTGTGTTGTGAGTTGATTGATATTTTGTCCTAAATTGTTGAATATTGAAATATGCCCCATCTTGACAAACTTTAAACAAATGCTACAGTTTTTTTCATTGTTTATAATTTCCTCAATTGAGAAGGTAGTGGCCATTTAAGCGAAGATAATAAAATGAAGGAATCGTACAGTGGAACCTGTGCAATCCGACACCTGATTTTTCTGACATCCTGTGACATCCGACAAAAATATATGGTCCCAAAGTAGTTCTGTTAACATAAATAAAACTTGAGTATTCCGACATCCTGTACAATGCGACACATTTCCCTGGTTCCTGGGTGTGTCAGATTAGACAGGTTCCACTGTATTTAACATTTGCACGTATCACTAAACAATATTATCTTCCTGAATTGCACTATGTTCAATTGTTGAGACTACCATTGCTAATTATAACTTTTTTGTTAACTTTGATGTATCTCAATACAAATATTACAGATTGAATTACAAAAATGAAATGGCTAAGATGAGTAATATAGAATGTTTGACCAATCTTGTAAACTGGATGTGTAAAATAAATATTCATAGAGGTATAAAATGCTAGATGCAGCAAATGTGTACCTCAGAATTAAATTATTATCAAAAAATCAAAATAAAGCAAATTATATGATGTGATGGTCAATACAGATTTATTTCTTTACACAAATGAAATATTGGTTCAGTCCATGGTGTGCTTTTATAAGTTGTCAAACTTGTGTCCTATCTAATTGTTTATTATCAAACAATAAAATATGTTTAAAGTGACCAATCCATTCATATGTCGCTCATAAAGAAACTTTTATTTTTATTTTTTATAATAAATATAAGAAAAAATAATAGATTGATTAATTGATTGGTGGGTGTTTAATGCCAACTTTACCAGTATTTCAACTATATTATGGTGTAAAAAGAATAGAAGAAGAAGAAGAAAGAAAAAATCCCAGAGAAACTGTATACCGTCTAGTGTAAACTATGTATCTAATAGATAAATTTTTTTTGTAGAGTGAAAGATGCTATCGTTAAGAAGGAAGAAGTTGTAACACAAATAAAGCAACAGTACCATGCTGCTCAGAAACGTGCTGACCACCTGGAGGGATTACTACAACAACAGAGAAAACAATTACTGGGAAAATGAACCTTAAAAACACTGTGTCTTATAGAGCAGAACTGATAGATTAATAAACCTACAAACCAAAAAATTGAAGAAAAACGACTATGTGCAGAGAGCTTGCACACATATTTGTCATGAAGAAGAATGATAATATTTCATGTTACATTGGTAGTGCCACTACTGTGAAATATGATGGTGGTTTATGTCCAGTATAGATAGTAGAAACTTCAGTCCAGCATCAAGTATGCTTGTAGAAAACTGTCTTAGAATTATCACTGTAGTCTTAATTTGTATATTGCTAAGATTAGAAGGGATAGAGGGGGAATCATTGATTTTAAGATATTTATAGCTACAAAATCTTTTAAATTGCCTCTGAATATTTATGAAATATTTGATGCATAGAGCCAACATTTTGATATTCTATACTTATGCAAATTGTTCCATGCCTGTCTTTCATGTGTTGTAAATGTCACTTATTGTACAAAAAATAACATGATGTTATGTGAGAAAAAAGAAGAAATAACTTAAGTCAGTACTCTCCCTCTTAGTCAGAAGTAATGTCCCTCTTACCCAGAAGTAACCTCCCTCTTAGTCAGAAGTAATCTCCCTCTTACTCAGAAGTAATGTCCCTCTTAGTCAGAAGTAATGTCCCTCTTACCCAGAAGTAACCTCCCTCTTAGTCAGAAGTAATCTCCCTCTTACCCAGAAGTAACCTCCCTCTTAGTCAGAAGTAATCTCCCTCTTACTCAGAAGTAACCTCCCTCTTAGTCAGAAGTAATCTCCCTCTTACCCAGAAGTAACCTCCCTCTTAGTCAGAAGTAATCTCCCTCTTACCCAGAAGTAACCTCCCTCTTAGTCAGAAGTAATCTCCCTCTTACTCAGAAGTAATCTCCCTCTTACTCAGAAGTAACCTCCCTCTTACTCAGAAGTAATCTCCCTCTTACTCAGAAGTAATGTCCCTCTTACTCAGAAGTAATCTCCCTCTTACTCAGAAGTAATCTCCCTCTTACTCAGAAGTAATCTCCCTCTTACTCAGAAGTAATCTCCCTCTTACTCAGAAGTAATGTCCCTCTTACTCAGAAGTAACCTCCCTCTTAGTCAGAAGTAATGTCTCTCTTACTCAGAAGTAATCTCCCTCTTAGTCAGAAGTAATGTCCCTCTTACTCAGAAGTAATCTCCCTCTTACTCAGAAGTAATGTCCCTCTTACTCAGAAGTAATCTCCCTCTTACTCAGAAGTAATCTCCCTCTTACTCAGAAGTAATCTCCCTCTTAGTCAGAAGTAATGTCCCTCTTACTCAGAAGTAACCTCCATCTTAGTCAGAAGTAATGTCCCTCTTACTCAGAAGTAACCTCCATCTTAGTCAGAAGTAATCTCCCTCTTTCTCAGAAGTAATGTCCCTCTTAGTCAGAAGTAATGTCCCTCTTACTCAGAAGTAATGCCCCTCTTACTCAGAAGTAATCTCCCTCTTAGTCAGAAGTAACCTCCCTCTTACTCAGAAGTAACCTCCATCTTAGTCAGAAGTAATCTCCCTCTTACTCAGAAGTAATCTCCCTCTTACTGAGAAGTAATGTCCCTCTTACTCAGAAGTAATCTCCTTCTTAGTCAGAAGTAATGTCCCTCTTACTCAGAAGTAATCTCCCTCTTACTCAGAAGTAATGTCCCTCTTACTCAGAAGTAACCTCCATCTTAGTCAGAAGTAATGTCCCTCCTACTCAGAAGTAACCTCCATCTTAGTCAGAAGTAATGTCCCTCTTACTCAGAAGTAACCTCCATCTTAGTCAGAAGTAATGTCCCTCTTACTCAGAAGTAACCTCCATCTTAGTCAGAAGTAATGTCCCTCTTACTCAGAAGTAACCTCCATCTTAGTCAGAAGTAATGTCCCTCTTACTCAGAAGTAACCTCCATCTTAGTCAGAAGTAATGTCCCTCTTACTCAGAAGTAACCTCCATCTTAGTCAGAAGTAATGTCCCTCTTACTCAGAAGTAACCTCCATCTTAGTCGGAAGTAATGTCCCTCTTACTCAGAAGTAACCTCCATCTTAGTCAGAAGTAATGTCCCTCTTACTCAGATGTAACGTCCCTCTTACTCAGAAGTAACCTCCATCTTAGTCAGAAGTAATGTCCCTCTTACTCAGAAGTAACCTCCATCTTAGTCAGAAGTAATGTCCCTCTTACTCAGAAGTAATGTCCCTCTTACTCAGAAGTAACCTCCATCTTAGTCAGAAGTAATGTCCCTCTTACTCAGAAGTAACCTCCATCTTAGTCAGAAGTAATGTCCCTCTTACTCAGAAGTAACCTCCATCTTAGTCAGAAGTAATGTCCCTCTTACTCAGAAGTAACCTCCATCATAGTCAGAAGTAATGTCCCTCTTACTCAGAAGTAACCTCCATCTTAGTCAGAAGTAATGTCCCTCTTACTCAGAAGTAACCTCCATCTTAGTCAGAAGTAATGTCCCTCTTACTCAGAAGTAATGTCCCTCTTACTCAGAAGTAATCTCCCTCTTACTCAGAAGTAATGTCGCTCTTACTCAGAAGTAATCTCCCTCTTACTCAGAAGTAACCTCCCTCTTACTCAGAAGTAACCTTCATCTTAGTCAGAAGTAATGTCCCTCTTACTCAGAAGTAATCTCCCTCTTACTCAGAAGTAATGTCGCTCTTACTCAGAAGTAATCTCCCTCTTACTCAGAAGTAACCTCCCTCTTACTCAGAAGTAACCTCCATCTTAGTCAGAAGTAACCTCCCTCTTACTCAGAAGTAATGTCCCTCTTACTCAGAAGTAATCTCCCTCTTACTCAGAAGTAACCTCCCTCTTACTCAGAAGTAATCTCCCTCTTACTCAGAAGTAACCTCCCTCTTAGTCAGAAGTAATGTCCCTCTTACTCAGAAGTAATGTCCCTCTTACTCAGAAGTAATGTCCCTCTTACTCAGAAGTAATGTCGCTCTTACTCAGAAGTAATCTCCCTCTTACTCAGAAGTAACCTCCCTCTTACTCAGAAGTAACCTCCATCTTAGTCAGAAGTAACCTCCCTCTTACTCAGAAGTAATGTCCCTCTTACTCAGAAGTAATGTCCCTCTTACTCAGAAGTAACGTCCCTCTCAGAAGAAATCTCCCTCTTACTCAGAAGTAACTTCCATCTTAGTCAGAAGTAATCTCCCTCTTAGTCAGAAGTAATCTCCCTCTTAGTCAGAAGTAATGTCCCTCTTACTCAGAAGTAACCTCCCTCTTAGTCAGAAGTAATCTCCCTCTTACTCAGAAGTAATGTCCCTCTTAATCAGAAGTAATGTCCCTCTTACTCAGAAGTAATGTCCCTCTTAGTCAGAAGTAATCTCCCTCTTACTCAGAAGTAATGTCCCTCTTAGTCAGAAGTAATCTCCCTCTTACTCAGAAGTAATCTCCCTCTTACTCAGAAGTAACCTCCATCTTAGTCAGAAGTAATCTCCCTCTTAGTCAGATGTAATCTCCCTCTTACTCAGAAATAATCTCCCTCTTACTCAGAAGTAACCTCCCTCTTAGTCAGAAGTAATCTCCCTCTTACTCAGAAGTAACCTCCCTCTTAGTCAGAAGTAATCTCCCTCTTACTCAGAAGTAACCTCCCTCTTACTCAGAAGTAATGTCCCTCTTACTCAGAAGTAATGTCCCTCTTAGTCAGAAGTAATGTCCCTCTTACTCAGAAGTAACCTCCCTCTTAGTCAGAAGTAATCTCCCTCTTACTCAGAAGTAATCTCCATCTTAGTCAGAAGTAATCTCCCTCTTACTCAGAAGTAATCTCCCTCTTACTCAGAAGTAATCTCCATCTTAGTCAGAAGTAATCTCCCTCTTAGTCAGAAGTAATCTCCCTCTTAGTCAGAAGTAATGTCCCTCTTACTCAGAAGTAACCTCCCTCTTAGTCAGAAGTAATGTCCCTCTTACTCAGAAGTAATGTCCCTCTTACTCAGAAGTAATCTCCCTCTTACTCAGAAGTAATCTCCATCTTAGTCAGAAGTAATCTCCCTCTTACTCAGAAGTAATGTCCCTCTTAGTCAGAAGTAATCTCCCTCTTAGTCAGAAGTAACCTCCCTCTTAGTCAGAAGTAACCTCCCTCTTAGTCAGAAGTAATATCCCTCTTAGTCAGAAGTAACCTCCCTCTTACTCAGAAATAATCTCCCTCTTACTCAGAAGTAATGTCCCTCTTAGTCAGAAGTAACCTCCCTCTTACTCAGAAGTAATCTCCCTCTTACTCAGAAGTAATCTCCATCTTAGTCAGAAGTAATCTCCCTCTTAGTCAGAAGTAATGTCCCTCTTAGTCAGAAGTAACCTCCCTCTTAGTCAGAAGTAATGTCCCTCTTACTCAGAAGTAACCTCCCTCTTAGTCAGAAGTAATCTCCCTCTTACTCAGAAGTAATGTCCCTCTTACTCAGAAGTAACCTCCCTCTTAGTCAGAAGTAATCTCCCTCTTACTCAGAAGTAATCTCCATCTTAGTCAGAAGTAATCTCCCTCTTACTCAGAAGTAATCTCCATCTTAGTCAGAAGTAATGTCCCTCTTAGTCAGAAGTAATCTCCCTCTTAGTCAGAAGTAATGTCCCTCTTACTCAGAAGTAACCTCCCTCTTAGTCAGAAGTAATGTCCCTCTTACTCAGAAGTAATGTCCCTCTTACTCAGAAGTAATCTCCCTCTTACTCAGAAGTAATCTCCATCTTAGTCAGAAGTAATCTCCCTCTTACTCAGAAGTAATGTCCCTCTTAGTCAGAAGTAATCTCCCTCTTACTCAGAAGTAACCTCCCTCTTAGTCAGAAGTAACCTCCCTCTTAGTCAGAAGTAATATCCCTCTTACTCAGAAGTAACCTCCCTCTTACTCAGAAATAATCTCCCTCTTACTCAGAAGTAATGTCCCTCTTAGTCAGAAGTAACCTCCCTCTTACTCAGAAGTAATCTCCCTCTTACTCAGAAGTAATCTCCATCTTAGTCAGAAGTAATCTCCCTCTTAGTCAGAAGTAATGTCCCTCTTAGTCAGAAGTAACCTCCATCTTAGTCAGAAGTAATCTCCCTCTTAGTCAGAAGTAATCTCCCTCTTACTCAGAAGTAACCTCCCTCTTACTCAGAAGTAACCTCCCTCTTAGTCAGAAGTAATGTCCCTCTTACTCAGAAGTAACCTCCATCTTAGTCAGAAGTAATGTCCCTCTTACTCAGAAGTAACCTCCATCTTAGTCAGAAGTAATCTCCCTCTTACTCAGAAGTAATGTCCCTCTTACTCAGAAGTAACCTCCCTCTTACTCAGAAGTAATGTTCCTCTTACTCAGAAGTAACCTCCCTCTTACTCAGAAGTAACCTCTCTCTTAGTCAGAAGTAACCTCCCTCTTAGTCAGAAGTAATATCCCTCTTACTCAGAAATAACCTCCCTCTTACTCAGAAATAATCTCCCTCTTACTCAGAAGTAACCTCCCTCTTAGTCAGAAGTAACCTCCCTCTTACTCAGAAGTAACCTCCCTCTTAGTCAGAAGTAACCTCCCTCTTAGTCAGAAGTAATATCCCTCTTACTAAGAAGTAACCTCCCTCTTACTCAGAAATAATCTCCCTCTTACTCAGAAGTAATGTCCCTCTTAGTCAGAAGTAATCTCCCTCTTACTCAGAAGTAACCTCCCTCTTACTCAGAAGTAATCTCCCTCTTACTCAGAAGTAATGTCCCTCTTACTCAGAAGTAACCTCCCTCTTAGTCAGAAGTTATCTCCCTCTTACTCAGAAGTAATGCCCCTCTTAAGTCAGAAGTAATGTCCCTCTTAGTCAGAAGTAATGTCCCTCTTACTCAGAAGTAATGCCCCTCTTAGTCAGAAGTAATGTCCCTCTTAGTCAGAAGTAATGTCCCTCTTACTCAGAAGTAATGCCCCTCTTACTCAGAAGTAATGTCCCTCTTAGTCAGAAGTAATGTCCCTCTTACTCAGAAGTAATGCCCCTCTTAGTCAGAAGTAATGTCCCTCTTAGTCAGAAGTAACCTCCCTCTTACTCAGAAGTAATGTCCCTCTTACTCAGAAGTAATCTCCCTCTTAGTCAGAAGTAATCTCCCTCTTACTCAGAAGTAACCTCCCTCTTAGTCAGAAGTAATCTCCCTCTTAGTCAGAAGTAACCTCCCTCTTACTCAGAAGTAATGTCCCTCTTAGTCAGAAGTAATGTGCCTCTTACTCAGAAGTAATGCCCCTCTTAGTCAGAAGTAATGTCCCTCTTAGTCAGAAGTAACCTCCCTCTTACTCAGAAGTAATGTCCCTCTTACTCAGAAGTAATGTCCCTCTTACTCAGAAGTAATGTCCCTCTTATTCAGAAGTAATGTCCCTCTTTCTCAGAAGTAATGTCACTCTTACTCAGAAGTAACCTCCCTCTTACTCAGAAGTAATCTCCCTCATACTCAGAAGTAATGTCCCTCTTAGTCAGAAGTAATGTCCCTCTTACTCAGAAGTAATGCCCCTCTTAGTCAGAAGTAATGTCCCTCTTAGTCAGAAGTAACCTCCCTCTTACTCAGAAGTAATCTCCCTCATACTCAGAAGTAATGTCCCTCTTAGTCAGAAGTAATGTCCCTCTTACTCAGAAGTAATGCCCCTCTTAGTCAGAAGTAATGTCCCTCTTAGTCAGAAGTAACCTCCCTCTTACTCAGAAGTAATGTCCCTCTTACTCAGAAGTAACCTCCCTCTTAGTCAGAAGTAATCTCCCTCTTAGTCAGAAGTAATCTCCCTCTTACTCAGAAGTAACCTCCCTCTTACTCAGAAGTAATCTCCCTCTTAGTCAGAAGTAACCTCCCTCTTACTCAGAAGTAATGTCCCTCTTAGTCAGAAGTAATGTCCCTCTTAGTCAGAAGTAACCTCCCTCTTACTCAGAAGTAACCTCCCTCTTACTCAGAAGTAATGTCCCTCTTACTCAGAAGTAATGTCCCTCTTACTCAGAAGTAATGTCCCTCTTACTCAGAAGTAATGTCCCTCTTATTCAGAAGTAATGTCCCTCTTACTGAGAAGTAATGTCGCTCTTACTCAGAAGTAATCTCCCTCTTACTCAGAAGTAATGTCCCTCTTACTCAGAAGTAATCTCCCTCTTACTCAGAAGTAATGTCGCTCTTACTCAGAAGTAACCTCCCTCTTACTCAGAAGTAACCTCCATCTTAGTCAGAAGTAATGTCCCTCTCAGAAGTAATGTCCCTCTTACTCAGAAGTAACATCCATCTTAGTCAGAAGTAATGTCCCTCTTACTCAGAAGTAACGTCCCTCTCAGAAGTAATGTCCCTCTTACTCAGAAGTAATCTCCCTCTCACTCAGAAGTAATCTCCCTCTTAGTCAGAAGTAATGTCCCTCTTAGTCACAAGTAATGTCCCTCTTAGTCAGAAGTTATGTCCCTCTTAGTCACAAGTAATGTCCCTCTTAGTCACAAGTAATGTCTCTCTTAGTCAGAAGTTATGTCCCTCTTAGTCAGAAGTAACATCCCTTAGTCACAAGTAACCTCCCTCTTAGTCAGAAGCATTGTCCCTCTTAGTCAGAAGTAACCCCCCTCTTAGTCAGAAGTAACCTCCCTTAGTCAGAAGTAACCTCCCTCTTAGTCAGAAGTAATCTCCCTCTTACTCAAAAGTAATCCTCCTCTTAGTCAGAAGTAACCTCCCTCTTACTCAGAAGTAATGTCCCTCTTAGTCAGAAGTAACCTCCCTCTTAGTCAGAAGTAATGTCCCTCTTACTCAGAAGTAATGTTCCTCTTAGTCAGAAGTAATCTCTGTATTAGTCAATAGTAATCTCACCCTTAGTTGAATGTAATCTCTGTCAGTAAACAGTGATCTCTCTTTTAGTCAGAAGTATTTTTCCTACTTAGTACATAGTAATAATGGGAGAAGACTGTATAAGTTGTTAAAACTTGTGTCTTATCCTTTTGTCTTTTTGAACAATAAAATATGTTTAAAGTAGTAATATTCCTCTTGGTGAATAGCAATATAATTAAGATTTGATCTTTAATTGCGCCCGGTTTTGTTATGTTGTGCATAAAGCGACTCAACCGGGAGCAATCAAAGATAGAATTTTAATTAGATTGGGTGAATAGTAACATTTTGCTAAATCTCTTCAAAATTACATAATAATTATGAATTAAGTTAAATTGTCAGAATTTCTTTATAAATCATTTACCCGAAGAAATACTTTTGGTTATTCCATAAAAGGGGTTGTGAGTTTTAAATAAAACATCTACATTTTTATTACTTAGATATCTATACAGCCTAAAAGTGAAATTCATTAAAGCAACAATTCATATTTCCCTATATACTGTTACAAAGTAAAACTACAGATTACGTTGACAACCATCATGTTTTGTTGATGTAGCAATGACTTCTATGCAAAAAAACATTATGCAGAACAGTTACAAGCACAGGGCATAGTTTGATATAGGAAATCATTAAACCAAATGATTTAAAGTTTGGCTGGCTTCCTTTACAAGGAAATCACTAAACCGTTTCTTATTATTATTATTATTATTATTATTATTCTCTTTCTTCTCCTTTCTTTCTTTGGCACATGAACTTGTCCACGGCAGATCTCAGGAACTACTGGACAGAATTTCATGAAACTTGGTGGAGTTACATTTTCCGATGTCAACGCCATTTCATATATGGGTAGATTATGATGTCCCAAATTGATTTCTGACATCGAAAAATTTCTACCGGTCGCCATTTTCAAAATGGCCACCACAATACCGCACAAATTCAACATTGTCCGATTTCAACGACATTTCATATGTGGGTAGATTATGATGTCCTGAAATGATTCCTGACATCGAAAAATTTCTACAGGTCGTCATTTTCAAAATGGCTGCCACAATACAGCACAAATTCAACATTGTCCGATTTCAACGACATTTCATATGTGGGTAGATTATGATGTCCCGAAATGATTCCTGACATTGAAAAATTTCTACCGGTCGCCATTTTCAAAATGGCCGCCACAATACCGCACAAATTCAACATTGTTCGATTTCAACGTCCTGAATTGATTCCCGACATTGAAAAATTTCTACTGGTTTCCATTTTCAAAATGGCCACCACAATACTGCAAAAATTCAACATTGTTCGATTTCAAAGGTAGCTTTTAATTTATTTTTTAAACCGGTTGTCAGTGGCCGGTTTGGGAGACTTCATAATCGTTAGATTATAATCATATCTTGTTCTAATTTGTTTTAAATCTTCATTCAAAAATAGCCAAACCAGTGTTTACATTTGTCACCATAGTAACATAGAAGCATCTAATGTTTTGGTTTTTTTATTATTTATTACTGTGATTTTGTAAATTAAATATTTAATTTTAATTTTTCTTTGCCTGTTGTGAAGATAATGTATTATTTTGTTTCTGTAAATCAAAACTGTATTTGTAGTTTTTAAAGTGCTAAGATAACAGTGAAGAATTTGTACTTTGTATTTTGTATATATTTGTAGACTTATTTATTATGATATTATTGTTAACTAGATATTAAAAAATAAGGCTATTTTACCTGGTGTTCTTTACCTGTGTTTTATTACTGGCTGCTGACCTAACATATACACCCAAGATGGCCAACAAGTCTTCCTATTTGTTGATAATTGAAAATCTTTCACTGTCCTGTTATTTAGCACCACTGGATTAAATGAAAACATTTGGTCCAAATAGTCCTTTGTTGGTCCCCTTCCAAAAGTGTATCTTTTGACCTGGCAATTATCGAGAATGGTCTTTGGGGTCTATTGAGACTTTTCGTTTCCCACTGTTGTCTTCGGTTTATTATATTAATCTATTATTTTGAAGTTTCATATGATATATTACAGGTCATCTTTTATTTTCAGGGGTATAACTTATCGTTCCAGATTTATTCACTTAATTATGCTATAATGGTGTTTTCATTGATTTCAGGGGATTATATTGCAGTAAGTTTTCAATATCACATTTTGATAACATGCAAAGAGAGTTAAAAGGGGTCTAAAGTGGAAAAAAAATCGGAAAATTTGAATATTCGGAATGTTTTTAGAATTTTTCTTTTTGGTCCAATTTTGATGCAGTATTTTTGTAATGAGGTTTCTGCAGATCTCCCACACACAACATAGCAGTAATGGGGAACAACTGAAAGATATGATTTTAATTAGATTTATTGTTGTGGTTTTTTTTTTTTTTTTTTTTTATATGTTTCTGGTAGTAAGTGGACAGATTTCCTCTACCTCCATTATACACACATGTCAATAAATTTCAAGGTGAAATTGATCCTAGTAAGTGTTGCAGGGAACACCTATTGCATATTTTCTTTTCCTTGTCTAGTACAGACAGGGAGTGACCCAAATGTAAGATTGTCAATAGAGGGAGCAGTAATAATTTGAGTTTGACTTGGGAGGCATAAAACAACACACATGAAACCGTATATATATTGATTATGTTGCAGTATCAGCACGGACACTCTGACCTAGTCCACAGGCACAAGACACTGTCAATAAAAAAAAATCCATACAGTCAAACGTAAGAAGATAGTGTCTGATGTAAAATGAAAAGAGAAGATCTCCATTGCAAAAATGTGAACAAATAGGTTTATAATTTCATTAGCGCATTACACTTTTAAACTGGTATCATTGGCCGTAGGACTAATATTTTCTCTGCCACATGATTTATTCTTCTTTATTTACGGAAAACCTTCAACATAATGAAGATTATTTTCCGGTGCATGCCTGGTATGACATAGCTGCCGAACCTTGGCCAGTTTTCTGATATTTGCAGACCATAGGAGGATGGTCCGCAAATATCAAAAAATTGGCCAAGGATCATAAGGGCTACGGTTCCGCAGCTATGTATAGCAATGATCTATATATATATACATATTTTCCCTATCTTTTCACTATTCAACCTACTTTTCTTCCATATTTTTCATATCTTTTCACAATTTTCTTTTGTATTTTCCAAATCTTTTCACTATTCGACTTGGCTTTCTTCCATATTTTCCATATCATTTCACTATTCAACTTACTTTTCTTCCATATTTTCCATATCGTTTCACATTTCAACTTACTTTTCTTCCATATTTCACTATTCAACCTACTTTTCTTCCATATTTTTCATATCTTTTCACAATTTTCTTCTGTATTTTCCAAATCTTTTCACTATTCAACTTGCCTTTCTTCCATATTTTCCATATCATTTCACATTTGAACTTGCCTTTCCTCCATATTTTCCATATCATTTCACATTTCAACTTACTTTTCTTCCATATATTCCATATCATTTCTCTATTCAACCTACTTTTCTTCCATATTTCTCATATCTTTTCACAATTTTCTTCTGTATTTTCCAAATCTTTTCACTATTCGACTTGCCTTTCTTCCATATTTTCCATATCTTTTCACTTTTCAACTTACTTTTCTTCCATATTTTCCATATCATTTCACTATTCAACTTACTTTTCTTCCATATTTTCCATATTTTTTCACTATTCAACTTACTTTTCTTCCATATTTTCCAAGTTTTTCCACTATTCAACCTACCTTTCTTCCATATTTTCTAAATCATTTCACTATTCAACTGACTTTTCTTCCATATTTTGGAAGAAAGGTAGGTTGAATAGTGGAAAGATTTGGAAAATATGGAAGAAAAGTAAGTTGAAAAGTGAAAATATATGGGAAATATGGAAGAAAAGTAAGTTGAACTGTGAAAACACATGGAAAACATGGAAGAAAAGAAAGTTGAATAGTGATAAGATTTGGAAAGTATGGAAGAAAATTGTGAAATGATATGGAAAATATGGAAGAAAAGTAAGTTGAAATGTGAAAAGATATGGAAAATGCGGAAGAAAAGTAGGTTGAATTGTGAAATGATATGGAAAATATGGAAGAAAAGTAAGTTGAAATGTGAAATGATATGGAAAAAGGGCAAGTCGAATAGTGAAAAGATGTGAAAAATATGGAAGAAACCCAAGTTGAATAGTGAAAAGATATGGAAAATACAGAAGAAAACCAAGTCGAATTGTGAAAAGATATGGAAAATACAGAAGAAAGGCAAGTTGAATAGTGAAAAGATATGACAAATGCGGAAGAAAAATAGGTTGAATTGTGAAATGATATGGAAAATGTGGAAGAAAGCCAAGTTGAATAGTGAAATGATATGGAAAACCTGGAAGAAAGGCAAGTTGAATAATGAACAGATATGAAAAATATGGAAGAAAGCCAAGTTCAACGAATTATGAAAAGATGTGGATAATACAGAAGAAAGCCAAGTTCAATAGTGAAAAGATATAACAAATGCGGAAGAAAAGTAGGTTGAATTGTGAAATGATATGGAAAATACAGAAGAAAAGTAAGTTGAAAAGTGAAAAGATGTGGGAAATATGGAAGAAAACAAAGTTGAATAGTGAAAAGATATGGGAAATACAGAAGAATAAGGATAATAACAAAATTACCGAACTCCGAACAATCTTACAAAGGGAAAGTCAAAACTCATAATTATATAAACAGACAAAATCAGTCAACAACCGGAAAACTGAAAACCGTAATGACCCTGACTTGGTACAGACATTTCTAAAGAAATGGTGGGTTGAATCAGATTTTTAGAAGAAAAGTAAGTTGAATAGTGAAAAGATATGGAAAATACAGAAGAAAATTGTGAAATGATATGGAAAATATGGAAGAAACCCAAGTTGAATAGTGAAATGTTTTTGGAAAATACAGAAGAAAATTGTGAAATGATATGGAAAATATGGAAGAAAAGTAAGTTGAATAGTGATAAGATATGGAAAATATGGAGGAAAAGTAAGTTGAATAGTGAAAATATGGAAGAAAGGCAACTTGAATAGTGAAATGATATGGAAAATATGGAAGATTTCTGTGTTAGTCATAATTACACCCAAAGAGACCCCCTCCTCCTCCACCTCCTTCCCGCCCTCCTCCTCCACTATACATGTATATACATTGTTTTTCAGAATTGAGAAGAATCATCCTGGAATAGTTTTTTTGTTAGAGACTATGCAAGTAGGGATCAAATTTACAATTTCATTCATTTGACTCTTAGGTTAGTAGAAATACCACAATGAGAACGCGGACGTGATCGACTACTTGGAGTACTACACAACATAGTCTATATCCGAAAACACCCGGAAAAAAATGGTTGTGTAATTATTGAAATAAATAGTGTAATTATGAAAATGAAATGGCAGGAAAGGGGCAGATAACCAGTGAAAGGGCTAGAAAACGCGAACATATCCGAAAACACCGTAGGTGAAAACCATTATTGAAATAAATAATGTAATTATGAAAATAAAATGACGGGAAAGGGGCAGATAACCAGTGAAAGGGCTAGTTCGTAGAAAACAATAGTGGAAGCGACGGACATTGTAAAGAAATTAGTTTTGTTACTTGTTAAACATGTGTTATGAAAAAAATAAATAAAAAAATAAAAAATATAAAAAAAAGGTTAATACTATAGTGGTAGTACAAAGTGTACCGGTTGCGCATGCGCACGCGATCACTTCCATCGAAAAAAAGGCGGGAACCCACAATTTCCGGTTGCGCATGCGCACAGCCGAGGGAACCCCCTTCGGGGTCACGTGACCTGCTGTCACCTCGGGTAGCTAGACTGACAATTGCCTGTCTCAATCTATTGGATATAGAGACCGAGAAAGACTAATTTGTCGTTGGCGTTCATTGGTTCTTACTTAGCTCTTTTTTGATTGGTAGAGCTATTTTTAGTTACAAATACTGGGAAAAGTCGTTTCCGGTATGCAGTGAAAATCCCTTGTACTAGATTATGGTCACCATATTTTAAGAGCAATCGACTCAATTTTCTTTCTTTTCCCTTTTCTGACTCTATAGAGCGTACCTCTTTTTTATTTTCGCCGCAAACACAGCACACTTTTGTTGATTTGGTCGGTGTCGAGCTGATCGAACTCATTTTTACAACATCTTCTCAGCTGTTTGAATATTTCTCCCATTTGTTTACACCGGAAGTTCAATATTCATGCGAAAACGTTTTAATTTTATTTCATGATTTTTATAGAAAAATAAACTCTTTACCTTTGAAATACTCATTTGTATAAGTTAAAATAAATTAAAGATAAAAAAGATCAAGGATTTTATGGTGATGACGTCACCTAAGTAGAAATTCCACTGCGACAGATTAGTTTTTATCTGTCCCTTTAACCGAGGTACGAGCCAGGGGACATAACTCGTCAGTCTACTCGGGTAGCCAAAAAAAACGCGGGGAATATCCGGGCATGCGCAAATCATACTTCCGTGAGACGTCACTTCCGGTCCTATGACTTCCAGTCACGTGACGTCACTTCCAGTTACTTCCGGTAGCACCACCCCCTCGAACCCCCCCTCAAATATGGTGTTGTCCGTCCCCATATACTACTCCTTATTAACAGGAACTGCTTGCACTTCGCGAGCACCTGGGCTTACATCCCGGTTTTGTGGTGGGTCGATGTTGTGTTGTGTTTCTTTGTTTTGTTTTTCTTCGCCTTGTGTCTTGTGTTTCTAATCTTGCCAGTGTCTCTGAATCATCCACTCTTGGTTGTCTCTTCGGTTTGTATCTAACGTTTATTTATTACAAGCAAATATATTTCAATTACAATGTACTTAGGTTTTGTTTCAAAGCAAAAACAAACTTACTATGCAAATTCATCATTTGTTGGTTCATGTTTGTGTGTGTGTGTGTGTGTGTGTGTGTGTGTTAAGATAAGACGATACCGAAATCATTCTTGTTGCTATCGTATTCCTTGCCAGTTTACAACTTTTGAATTATTCTGCACAGCTCGATGACCCCTTTTGACTTGCCTCCTTCGTCGGTCGGGTCAAATAATCCTGCAATAATCAACGACCTAGATGTAATTTTGCATGGCTTCATGTTACAAATCATTTATACCACGTTTTTCCGAGATAAACGGTTAAACAATCTCACGCTTCGCGTTCGATTCGATTGTTTAACCGTTTATCTGGGAACAACGTGGTATAAATATTACATATACAACTTAGAAAAATTTACTTGGGGAAAGACGTAAGGTAGAGTGAGAGTGATTTTTGTTTAACCATGGCGACGAAAGGTATACAGCGAGAGCGACCCGGCATGTTCTGAAGCAAAAACTGAAGATGCTACCTTATCATAGAATGAAAGCCGAACTATTGTTGAACTTGGCTTTTTAAGGTAGCAAGTTTCTTTATGCCTGAAATATAAGTCAGTGCCTCTATATAGTGTATGACATATGAGAGGTCCAATACATATTTGGACGTGGACTAAAGATAAAGTACTCTTGACACCTTTAATGCATATTTGTGATAAAAGTGTGCCAAAAAAAAATCATGTGCAACAGGATGTGGACTCTGTCTAAGCCATTTTGATGGTGTTTAAAATATATTTTTGTGGACTCCATCACACTGAAAAGAACCCATGACAAATAGGAAAACAATTATTACAACAGTAACGTTTGTGTGATTTGTTGGCTAAAAAAGTTAATCAGTTGGTGATGTTATTCACCATTTGCAAATAGTGTATATATTCAATTTGTTATATATTTTATTTTTGTTCAGAAAACCATTAAAGCATTATATCAAGTTGAATTATTAAATAAATTTTTACAAACTTTCAAGGCAACTTAAAAATTTATATTTAACGCGGGATTATCACAAATGACACTTTATAGCGGAAAAGAGAACGTAACATAATTTGTTGTTTCATCTTGAGTTACACTTTGGGTGCTTATAGCTAAAAAACAAGAATGGTGACATATTTTTTTTTACATCAATGGATTCAGAATTTTATGATGTATAAAATATTTTTTTTATTACACATGCTTAAAGTTTCCTATATTCTAGATTATTTGTTTTATTGAAAATGTCAGCTCAAAAATTGTGACTCCTATAAGTATTCGTATAATTGGCATTAAAACTGGATTCTTAAACAAACATGGTGATTCCATTTTTGAAATCTATATTTACATGTATCTCGTGCAAAAAATCAGGGAGATGGCAATCTTTTGACTTTGAACGTACCTGATGCAGGTTATTCCAGAAACGTATCGTGTGCTCTAAATTAGATATCTACGTTTTTTATTGAAAGACATGTCATTCGGTCCTGTCTTGTCCTATAATGAGTCTACGCCCCTGGGTCTGTTTCCTAATTATTGTTCATTCTTGTGCTATAGGTATAAAAGCTTCATAGTTACTATATTATTGTACTTGACTCTTTACTGCTTTACAATTTATTGGTTAATGGATCGGCAAGTGTTTTTGAGGGATGGGGGAGTTTATGCTTGTTCGACATCTATAATGGACACCGCCACAGAACATAGCATATTAATGATTACATATGGATAAAAGCATCTTTGTTCCCTTTCATATCCGTTGTTTTTGTGATGGCCTGAACCATGAATGGTCGGTAGGTTACAGTGAACTAGAAATACATGTAAACTTATATCATTTGAACTAAGATTGTGATATATAGATATATTATTTTCCTTAAGCCATACTTGACTAGGTGGTGATTTCATGAATAATAATAGATTCGTATGAACCTCTAATATGTATTGAACAGTCAAGATTATGGGACTTTTATACGACCCTGTACTGCTCTTTCGACCAAATCCAATGTTTTAGAATACGAGTTTTTGAAAGTTTTATGACTATTAAAACCTGTCTGTGGATTGAATGGGTTAATATTATTATTTTGTATCTTTTGTCGTGGTATAATATATATAGTAATAAATATTTCTCTATTTAATCCTTTATAAAAAATCGTGCAATATATTTTTGTATTTTACTGTTGGTCTTGATCGTCTTTATAAGATTCGGAAAAAATACCGGTGCGTTCCGAATGTCATTCATATTACACTAGTGCAAATATCAAAATATCTTCTATTTTACTGTTGGTCTCGAACGTCTTTATAAGAACCCGAAAAAATACCGGTGCGTTCCGAATGTCATTCATATTGCACTAGTGCAAATATTAAGATATTCTTCCTAGTGCAATATAGTAATGATATATGAAAAAAATCACATCTTGACAGTATTAATAACACTTCTGAAGAAGAAATATGTATTACTATAAAATAAAAGGGTTATTGCATGAATATTGGTGAATAATGTCCCTCGCAGTGTATCACGCTCGTGCAATATGATATACTGCTCGGGACAATATTCATGGAATAGCCCTATGATATAACAACTCAACCTCATGACGTGCTTTATGGTGAAGCATTTTAGGTTCTAGTAAGTAGTATAATGACTGTACATACATGTAATCCAATTCATTTGTAAATGGCCTATATCTCATATTCTACTGAACTGATTCTATACAATAAATAGGGGATTTATTATTTTTTGGTATTAACCATTTCAACAAACAATGACAAAATAATTTGATACTGAAATTGGAACAAAATCCTCGTACTCCTTTCGGAAATTTGTTTCAAAAACACGGCTGGTAATTTTTATGAGACCTTAAAGGTTTCACATTGAGTTTTCAAATTAAAAATGGTTCCGTAGAATAATATTTAAAAAGGGATTAATTAACACTTAAGGTGAAACTAAGGGTGGCTATTCCGAATACGATGTCAATACATATGATCGAAAATTTTCCTCCAATAAAATCGAAATTAACGGATAACTATTCCATCAACTGAATAAATACCATTACGTTATACATATAATATGTATCGACATTCAATAAACATTATCAACACGAAACTATATGCTGAGAGTTTAATGCGTAAAATAACTTGGATGTGATTTCTGAATGACTTACTACATTACAAAGGAGGAAGATGTTTTCTGGATTTTTATTAGTTTTTTTAACCTTGTTGGGTAAGTTTTCCCCACAATCTAATGTAAGAAATAAAAAAAAAAGTATAGCTAAATGTCTAACAACCGATAAAAACTGTTTGAAAGTGTTTAATGTGATGATTTTGAATAGACCTAATGCACATTTCCTACTTTGATTCTAAAATTATACATTTTACAAGAGTTATTTCCCCCTAAGACGGACAAAAGGGTCACTTTTCATGTAAAGTTCAATGGAAATAACATGTTTTTTCCCATAATGTGTTCAAAATTTTAATGTGGTAACAACTTGGGAATTTTCTATTTGCTATAAATTAATCCTCTGATTTTTTTACGATGTTCAAGTATATACAAATTATGAGAAAATTATACTCAAATTCGTTGTCCTTTGTTTTGCTTATTCTTGACGGGTACCATTTTGCCCGTCGTAAGGAAAACAACTCGTATCTATAAGGGTATAAAGATGTATAATTCTAGAATCAAACGGGAATGAGCAAAAGATCTATTAGAAAATAAGTTTATATTGAATTTAATTTACAACACACAATTTAATGATACTAGGAAAAAGTATACATTTGTAAATTATATATATTATATCTATCTCTAGATTAGCTTTACAGGACAAGGTTACAATATATTGCATCACGTTGTGTAGCGTACCAAAGGTGCGAATTTCAACCCCGTTAAAAGATAGAACGAATCTAATTATAACTAGATGCTTGTTGCATCTTATTTTTTATTATTATTATCATTATTATGTCTTTTTTGTAATATACTAGCATCTATTATAATATGACGTCATTAATTGGCTATATAGACAAGAAATACCTGCTGCTATATTATTTTTCGCACATGCGTATTGTCGGATAAAATGTGGCCATAAATCCGTTTTAGAGTACTGTGATACAATGTACATATACAATACATTTTCCCTTATTTAATAAAAACGTAGATATCAAATTCAATGCGCACGACGCGTTTCTGCAATAACTTTCATCAGGTATGCTCAAAATCGAGATTGGAAAGTCAAATAATTTAAAGTTTAGGGAGCAATAAAACCAAAGGTACTAAATAGATAGGCAAAATCAGAAAAATATTCATGTTGTTTCTTTACATATTCATTTTCTGGAAAACTTACTAGATATAACTATTATCGATTTTGACTTTTGTAAATTGTCGACTTCTGATGACGTTGTTGAACGCTAACGACATTGGCATATGATTGTTGATTTATATTACCATTTTAGTAGCAGTTTACTTGTTTTAACCTGTAAAATCAGAATACCGTCACATTTGAAAATGTCAGCAACTTAACTGCAACATAGTGTATCCCCGTTTGTGTAGAAAAAAACCCATGATGTTTATGGATTTTGTTATGACATACATTTCGAATCAATACAGCGATTGTTTGACGCTAAATCAGTATTTTTTCAGCTACAAATGTATATCATGTCGAGAACAAGTTACATCTCAATGAGATGATGATGATGATGATGTCCACTTTGTACTAGATAAACGTGATACGTCGGAAATTCATAGAGTTAGTTTACTGAAATAAAAGCCAGTGGGTAGACTTTTCGCTCCACTCTGACACATTATCCTGATCTAGAAGTCAACCAGTTTTACTCCTTAATGCTGTGTGCTTAGCGGAGAAACAGCAAATACCCATTTTAAAAGTCTTTGGTTTGACCAGAGTGGGACTCGAAGCCACTCGAAGCGAGCGCGCTAAACATGACTAATTACATATTAATAGAATCCAAATAACAATGTATGAATTATTGATTGGCAGAACACCATCAGTATACCTGAAAGTAAGATTGAGGGCTTAGTTTCTGTAATTTCTATTCTTTGATAAGGTTTTGTTTTTGTAAGAGCGTCTCAATTTAATGTAAGAGTCTCATTATAATGTAAGAGAGTTTCTATATGATGTAAGAGAGTTTCTATATGATGTAAGAGAGTCTCTATATAATGTAAGAGAGTCTCTATATGATGTAAGAGAGTTTCTATATAATGTAAGAGAGTCTCTATATAATGTAAGAGAGTCTCTATATAATGTAAAAGTCTCTATATAATGTAGGAGAGTCTCTATATAATGTAAGAGAGTCTCTATATAATGTAAGAGAGTCTCTATATGATGTAAGAGAGTTTCTATATAATGTAAGAGAGTCTCTATATAATGTAAGAGAGTCTCTATATAATGTAAGAGAGTCTCTATATAATGTAAGAGAGTTTCTATATAATGTAAGAGAGTCTCTATATAATGTAAGAGAGTCTCTATATAATGTAAGAGAGTCTCTATATAATGTAAGAGAGTCTCTATATAATGTAGGAGAGTCTCTATATGATGTAATAGTCTCTATATAATGTAGGAGAGTCTATATATAATGTAAGAGTCTTTATATAATGTAAGAGAGTCTCTATATGATGTAATAGTCTCTATATAATGTAGGAGAGTCTATATATAATGTAAGAGTCTTTATATAATGTAAGAGAGTCTCTATATGATGTAAGAGAGTCTCTATACATTGTAAGAGAGTTTCTATATAATGTAAGAGAGTCCCTATATAATGTAAGAGAGTCTCTATATAATGTAAGAGAGTCTCTCTATGATGTAAGAGTCTCTATATAATGTAGGAGAGTCTCTATATAATGTAAGAGAGTTTCTATATAATGTAATAGTCTCTATATAATGTAAGAGAGTCTCTATATAATGTAAGAGAGTCTCTATGTAATGTAGGAGAGTCTCTATATAATGTAAGAGAGTTTCTATATAATGTAATAGTCTCTATATAATGTAAGAGAGTCTCTATATAATGTAAGAGAGTCTCTATGTAATGTAAGAGAGTCTCTATGTAATGTAGGAGAGTCTCTATATAATGTAAGAGAGTTTCTATATAATGTAAGAGAGTCTCTATATACTGTAAAAGTCTCTATATAATGTAAGAGAGTCTCTATATAATGTAGGAGAGTCTCTATATAATGTAAGAGAGTCTCTATGTAATGTAAAACATTTCGGTAATGTAAGAGAATATCTATGTCATGTTAGAGAGTCTAAATATAAAGTAACAGAGTCTTTGTGTAATGCAAGAGGATCTCAATGTAATGCAGGAGTCTCACTGTAATGTAAGATAGTCTCAATGTAAAATAAGAGAATCTCAGTGGAATGTAAGAGAGTCTCAATGTAATGTACGAAAGTCTCTGTGTAATGTAAGAGTCTCAGTGTAATGTGAGAAAGTCTCATTGTAATGTAAGAAAGCCTCGGTGTAATGTAAGAGAGTATCAATATAATATAAGCTAGTTTTAATGTAATGGAGAAGTCTCAATAGAATGTATGAGAGTCTCATTGTAATGTAAGAGAGTCTCTGTGAAATGTAAGAGAGTCTCAATGTAATGTAACAGAGTCTCTGTGTAATGTAAGAGTCTCAGTGTAATGTAGGAGAGTCTCGGTGTAATGTAGGAGAGTCTCGGTGTAATGTAAGATAATCGCTGTGTAATGTAATGTGAAGGAGTCTATGTGAAATATAAGATAGTCTCTGTGTAATGTATGAGAGTCTTTGTGTAATGTAAGAGAGTCTCTGTGTAATGTAAGAGAGTCTCGGTGTAATGTAAGAGAGTCTCTGTGTAATGTAAGAGAGTCTCGGTGTAATGTAAGAGAGTCTCTGTGTAATGTAGGAGAGTCTCTGTGTAATGTAGGAGAGTCTCGGTGTAATGTAAGAGAGTCTCTGTGTAATGTAATGTGAAAGAGTCTATGTGAAATGTAAGATAGTCTCTGTGTTATGTAGGAGAGTATTAATGTAATGTAGGAGAGTCTCTGTGTAATGTAGAAGAGTCTCGGTGTAATGTAAGAGAGTCTCTGTGTAATGCAGGAGAGTCTCGGTGTAATGTAAGAGAGTCTCTGTGTAATGTAAGAGAGCCTCGGTGTAATGTAAGAGAGTCTCTGTGTAATGTAATGTGAAAGAGTCTATGTGAAATGTAAGATAGTCTCTGTGTAATGTAGGAGAGTATTAATGTAATGTAGGAGAGTTTCTGTGTAATGTAGGAGAGTCTCAGTATAATGTAGAAGAGTCTCTGTGTAATGTAGGAGAGTCTCTGTGTAATGTAGGAGAGTCTCTGTGTAATGTAGGAGAGTCTCTGCGTAATGTAAGAGAGTCTCTGTGTAATGTAGGAGAGTCTCTGTGTAATGTAGGAGAGTCTCAGTGTAATGTAAGAGAGTCTCTGTGTAATGTAATGTGAAAGAGTCTATGTGAAATGTAAGATAGTCTCTGTGTAATGTAGGAGAGCATTAATGTAATGTAGGAGAGATTCTGTGTAATGTAGGAGAGTCTCAGTGTAATGTAAGAGAGTCTCTGTGTAATGTAGGAGAGTCTCGGTGTAATGTAAGAGAGTCTCTGTGTAATGTAGGAGAGTCTCGGTGTAATGTAAGAGAGTCTCTGTGTAATGTAATGTGAAAGAGTCTATGTGAAATGTAAGATAGTCTCTGTGTAATGTAGGAGAGTATTAATGTAATGTAGGAGAGTTTCTGTGTAATGTAGGAGAGTCTCTGTGTAATGTAGGAGAGTCTCTGTGTAATGTAGGAGAGTATTAATGCAATGTAGGAGAGTCTCTGTGTAATGTGGGAGAGTCTCAGTGTAATGTTAGATAGTCTCCGTGTAATGTAGGAAAGTCTCTCTGTAATGTAAGAGAGTCTCCGTGTAATGTAGGAAAGTCTCTGTGTAATGTAAGAGAGTCTCTGTGTAATGTAAGAGAGTCTCTGTGTAATGTAGGAGAGTCTCAATGTAATGTAAGAGAGTCCCTGTGTAATGTAATGTGAAAGAGTCTATGTGAAATGTAAGATAGTCTCTGTGTAATGTAGGAGAGTATTAATGTAATGTAGGAGAGTTTCTGTGTAATGTAGGAGAGTCTCAGTTTAATGTAGGAGAGTCTCTGTGTAATGTAGGAGAGTCTCTGTGTAATGTAGGAGAGTATTAATGCAATGTAGGAGAGTCTCTGTGTAATGTAGGAGAGTCTCAGTGTAATATAAGAGAGTCTCCGTGTAATGTAGGATAGTCTCTGTGTAATGTAAGATAGTATCTGTGTAGTGTAGGAGAGTATTAATGTAATATAGGAGAGTCTCGGTGTAATGTAGGAGAGTCTCAGTGTAATGTAAGATAGTCTCTGTGTAATGTAAGATAGTCTCCGTGTAATGTAGGAAAGTCTCTGTGTAATGTAAGATAGTATCTGTGTAGTGTAGGAGAGTATTAATGTAATATAGGAGAATCTCGGTGTAATGTAGGAGAGTATCGGTGTAATGTAAGAGAGTCTCTGTGTAATGTAAGAGAGTCTCTGTGTAATGTAAGATAGTATCTGTGTAGTGTAGAAGAGTCTCGGTGTAATGTAAGAGAGTCTCTGTGTAATGCAGGCGAGTCTCGGTGTAACGTAAGAGAGTCTCTGTGTAATGTAAGAGAGTCTCGGTGTAATGTAGGAGAGTCTCAGTGTAATGTAAGATAGTCTCTGTGTAATGTAAGAGAGTCTCTGTGTAATGTAAGATAGTATCTGTGTAGTGTAAAAGAGTCTCGGTGTAATGTAAGAGAGTCTCTGTGTAATGTAAGAGAGTCTCGGTGTAATGTAGGAGAGTCTCGGTGTAATGTAAGAGGGTCTCTGTGTAATGTAAGAGAGTCTCTGTGTAATGTAGGAGAATCTCTGTGTAATGTAAGAGAGTCTCGGTGTAATGTAAGAGAGTCTCTGTGTAATGTAAGATAGTATCTGTGTAGTGTAAAAGAGTCTCGGTGTAATGTAAGAGAGTATCTGTGTAATGTAAAAGAGTCTCGGTGTAATGTAGGAGAGTCTCGGTGTAATGTAAGAGGGTCTCTGTGTAATGTAAGAGAGTCTCTGTGTAATGTAGGAGAATCTCTGTGTAATGTAAGAGAGTCTCGGTGTAATGTAAGAGAGTCTCTGTGTAATGTAGGTAAGTCTCTGTGTAATGTAGGAGAGTCTCGGTGTATTGTAAGAGAGTCTCTGTGTAATGTAGGCAAGTCTCTGTGTAATATAGGAGAATCTCGGTGTAATGTAAGAGAGTCTCGGTGTAATGTAAGAGAGTCTATGTGTAATGTAGGAGAGTCTCGGTGTAATGTAAGAGAGTCTCTGTGTAATGTAGGAGAGTCTCGGTGTAATGTAAGAGAGTCTCTGTGTAATGTAATGTGAAAGAGTCTATGTGAAATGTAAGATAGTCTGTGTGTAATGTAGGAGAGTGTTAATGCAATGTATGAGAGTCTCTGTGTAATGTGGGAGAGTCTCAGTGTAATGTAAGAGAGTCTCCGTGTAATGCAGGAAAGTCTCTGTGTAATGTAAGAGAGTCTCCGTGTAATGTAGGAAAGTCTCTGTGTAATGTAGGAGAGTCTCGGTGTAATGTAAGAGAGTCTCTGTGTAATGTAGGAGAGTCTCGGTGTTATGTAAGAGAGTCTCTGTGCAATGTAATGTGAAAGAGTCTATGTGAAATGTAAGATAGTCTCTGTGTAATGTAGAAGAGTATTAATGTAATGTAGGAGAGTTTCTGTGTAATGTAGGAGAGTCTCAGTGTAATGTTGGAGAGTCTCGGTGTAATGTAGGAGAGTCTCTGTGTAATGTAGGAGAGTATTAATGCAATGTAGGAGAGTCTCTGTGTAATGTAGGATAGTCTCAGTGTAATGTAAGATAGTCTCTATGTAATGTAAGATAGTCTCTGTGTAATGTAAGATAGTATCTGTGTAGTGTAGGAGAGTATTAATGTAATATAGGAGAGTCTCGGTGTAATGTAGGAGAGTCTCTGTGTAATGTAAGAGAGTCTCTGTGTAATGTAAGATAGTCTCTGTGTAATGTAAGAGAGTCTCTGTGTAATGTAGGAGAGTCTCTGTGTAATGTAGGAGAGTCTCAGTATAATGTAAGAGAGTCTCTGTGTAATGTAAGATAGTCTCTGTGTAATGTAAGATAGTATCTGTGTAGTGTAGGAGAGTATTAATGTAATATAGGAGAGTCTCGGTGTAATGTAGGAGAGTCTCGGTGTAATGTAGGAGAGTCTCAGTGTAATGTAAGATAGTCTCTGTGTAATGTAAGATAGTCTCTGTGTAATGTAAAATAGTCTCTGTGTAATGTAAGATAGTCTCTGTGTAATGTAAGATAGTATCTGTGTAGTGTAGGAGAGTATTAATGTAATATAGGAGAGTCTCGGTGTAATGTAGGAGGGTCTCAGTATAATGTAAGATAGTCTCTGTGTAGTGTAGGAGAGTCTCAGTGTAATGTAAGATAGTATCTGTGTAGTGTAGGAGAGTCTCAGTGTAATGTAAGATAGTCTCTGTGTAATGTAAGATAGTCTCAGTGTAATGTAAAATAGTCTCTGTGTAATGTAAGATAGTCTCTGTGTAATGTAAAATAGTCTCTGTGTAATGTAAGATAGTCTCTGTGTAATGTAAGATAGTATCTGTGTAGTGTAGGAGAGTATTAATGTAATATAGGAGAGTCTCGGTGTAATGTAGGAGAGTCTCAGTGTAATGTAAGATAGCATCTATGTAATGTAGGAGAGTCTCTGTGTAATGTAGGAAAGTCTCTGTGTAATGTAAGAGAGTCTCTGTGTAATGTAGGAAAGTCTCTGTGTAATGTAAGAGAGTCTCTGTGTAATATAGGAGAGTCTCGGTGTAATGTAGGAGAGTCTCAGTGTAATGTAAGATAGCATCTGTGTAATGTAGGAGAGTCTCTGTGTAATGTAGGAAAGTCTCTGTGTAATGTAGGATAGTCTCTGTGTAATGTAAGAGAGTCTCTGTGTAATGTAGGAAAGTCTCTGTGTAATGTAGGATAGTCTCTGTGTAATGTAAGATAGTCTCCGTGTAATGTAAGAGAGTCTCTGTGTAATGTAAGATAGTATCTGTGTAATGTAGGAAAGTCTCTGTGTAATGTAAGATAGTCTCTGTGTAATGTAAGATAGTCTCTGTGTAATGTAAGAGAGTCTCTGTGTAATGTAAGAGAGTCTCTGTGTAATGTAAGATAGTATCTGTGTAATGTAGGAAAGTCTCTGTGTAATGTAAGATAGTCTCTGTGTAATGTAAGATAGTCTCCGTGTAATGTAGGAGAGTCTCTGTGTAATGTAAGATAGTCTCTGTGTAATGTAAGATAGTCTCCGTGTAATGTAAGAGAGTCTCTGTGTAATGTAAGATAGTATCTGTGTAGTGTAGGAGAGTCTCAGTGTAATGTAAGATAGTCTCTGTGTAATGTAAGATAGTCTCAGTGTAATGTAAAATAGTCTCTGTGTAATGTAAGATAGTCTCTGTGTAATGTAAAATAGTCTCTGTGTAATGTAAGATAGTATCTGTGTAGTGTAGGAGAGTATTAATGTAATATAGGAGAGTCTCGGTGTAATGTAGGAGAGTCTCAGTGTAATGTAAGATAGCATCTGTGTAATGTAGGAGAGTCTCTGTGTAATGTAGGAAAGTCTCTGTGTAATGTAAGAGAGTCTCTGTGTAATGTAGGAAAGTCTCTGTGTAATGTAAGAGAGTCTCTGTGTAATATAGGAGAGTCTCGGTGTAATGTAGGAGAGTCTCAGTGTAATGTAAGATAGCATCTGTGTAATGTAGGAGAGTCTCTGTGTAATGTAGGAAAGTCTCTGTGTAATGTAGGATAGTCTCTGTGTAATGTAAGAGAGTCTCTGTGTAATGTAGGAAAGTCTCTGTGTAATGTAGGATAGTCTCTGTGTAATGTAAGATAGTCTCCGTGTAATGTAAGAGAGTCTCTGTGTAATGTAAGATAGTATCTGTGTAATGTAGGAAAGTCTCTGTGTAATGTAAGATAGTCTCTGTGTAATGTAAGATAGTCTCTGTGTAATGTAAGAGAGTCTCTGTGTAATGTAAGAGAGTCTCTGTGTAATGTAAGATAGTATCTGTGTAATGTAGGAAAGTCTCTGTGTAATGTAAGATAGTCTCTGTGTAATGTAAGATAGTCTCCGTGTAATGTAGGAGAGTCTCTGTGTAATGTAAGATAGTCTCTGTGTAATGTAAGATAGTCTCCGTGTAATGTAAGAGAGTCTCTGTGTAATGTAAGATAGTATCTGTGTAGTGTAGGAGAGTATTAATGTAATATAGGAAAGTCTCGGTATAATGTAAGAGTCTCAATGTAATCCAAGACGGTCTCTTATACCCGGTATTACATAGATATATGATCTTCGTAGGATCCTCCTAGTACAAATCTGGATATCCTGATTTGTCCTAGTAGATATTGGAATTCTGATTTATACTGGTTTAAATCCAGTACAAATCAGAATTCTAATTTCTACTAGTAGAAATTGGAATTCCAATTTGTACTAGTAGGATTCTGGATCCTACTGGATTCCAATTTGTACTGTAACATATATATATATATATATATACAAAAATGTGTGGTTACCCCAAAATAAGCCGCCAATAACAGGAACGATATATTGTCGTAATATCGTCAAAATTATTTCCATCACTTCTAGGTAACGTTTGATTAGATACCTCGAGTAACATGGGCTAAAATGAACCGTGTTTAATATTCGTAATACAATTTTTTGTTAATGTATACTCCAAGCTTATGTAGGATCACCGGTGTTAAAGAGTGTCCATTCAGTTTTCTGGAATATTCTATTACATCAAAACTAATAAAACATTGAAATATTTTGATACGATGCACAACAATATATAGTGTAGAAAGTGAAATAATTGACATCAAAGCTACCGTTAGCCGGTATTGATAATGCACATTTTCATCTATTAAGCAGACAACATACATTTTTTAGTGTAAAATAAGAAGAGACGGAGATTAATATATGCAAATAGCGGGTTCACGTTTATTTTGTGAGTACGTCCTAAATAGCAACACTATGTCAGTGTCGTCCATATTGTTTTGTTCTAACTGTTCGATATTTGCGCATGCTCAAATTTGATACTAGAGTGAAACGTGTTATTATAATCGTACGATATCCTAAATTAACATGATCGATAATCAGCGGATAATATACGTCTATCTTAGTTACGTATGCTAAGAAGATTTGAAGATTATTGCTTAAGAAATGTGTTTATTGTTCATATTTCCTTTTAATTAAACAGGATTTCTTGTTATTTAGGGATCAACAGTTTTTGATATTAGAAGGAGCAATCTTATTATACAGTTGACAAACTATGCTATGATTTATAATTGAATTACCCCACAATTACGTGGTAGATATTGAATTTGTAAAGACGAGGTCTTTGGGAGTAACGAACGAGAATTTAATATGCAATGAATAAATATAAAGTCACAATTGCTGATTATGCTTTTGATAAATGAAAGCTACAAATTGTCTTTGCTGATTAATTAAAAAAAAAGGTCAAATAATGAAAAATAAATTGTAAAAAAAACCCAATTTATTCCGAACAATAGCAGTCTGAATTATCAACAATAAATTGTTTCTTTGGACATGAACTGAATGCATTGAAATGAATGATTTAAATGTTGTTATAAAATAGGATTCTTACACAACTATTAAATAAATAAAGGGGCCATCATGATCGTGATCTTATGGTAGTTGGATTCACATCACCGCCACGATATGACTGAAATATTGTTGAAAGTGGCGTTAAACACCATAAACCTACATATGCAATCAGTGTATTCAGTCACTATCACCACAATTCCCGCTCAGGCGAGGTTTGTTCGTTACAACATTATGCGATAAAGTTTGGCAGTGACTTGCGACAGATTTTCTCCGGGTACCCCTGTTTCCTCCACCAATAAACCTGACCGCCACGATATAACTGAAATATTGTTGAAAGTGGCGTTAAGCACCATAACCCAAACCCTAAATAAATAAATATTATTTTACTTGTAAATGTGCTCTATATCTAAAAAAAGAAGAAGATTTATGAAATATGCAGTGCCAGTTGTTTTGTTAAATGTTATATTTATTTCTAACGTGAACATATAATTAAATGTGATATTTTCCTTGTGGCTTTATATGATTGCATATCATATTTCTAATTTGAGACAGGTTTATCATAATAAGACATTTTTTACAACATTTACGTATATTTATTTATAAAAAAATCTTACCCGCAAATAGGAAACATTCATGTATACTACACTAATATATAATCTTTACGCTTGTCCACGTCTAACAATGATAAAGTGTAACAATAATAAAACAACGGCTAATCAAATGAAAAGTCTAAAAATACCACACTGTTGGAGCAATTCCAAAATCAAATATCAAAATCGTAGAAAGAGACAAAAGCGATAGCCGCACACAAATACATGACTGCCCGCTCTCCTAGCCTGACACGGGCACTTCAATAAAAAGTGGCGGGTTTAAACTCGCTTTATGGGCCCGAACCCCCAAACAGGTCAAATCGCTTCTGAATTACCAATTATAGACAATAAAGAAGTTCATCAAGTAAAGTCAATCCACTGTACACCCGACGGAATGTGCATTGAATACGCACTCGAAAGCATTGACAATTATCTTGGAGATAGCGAAATATTAGAAAACATATCACATATAGACACTGGCCATTTGTACCGTAACGAAGTACACATCATTGCAGTAAATGTGCCGCTAACTGAATGCAGATCTGCAGGAAACAAACTTATTTACCGAAAACCAAAATGAATATTTAGCAAATAGTTCATGGTACTGAGGACCATATGGCAGCTTTTGGACCGGGATGTCACACACAAACTATTATATGGATCAAAGCCTCCAAAAACCAGCCCAATTTTCTCCCGAAATGAAGACTCAGACATTACGCACGATAATGCGTCTTTAACGGTAAAGTCAAATTTCGACGTTTTAGCACGAAAATTCGGGTATCAAAGGCAACGTCGCTTAAATGCGTTTTATTCAGCTCAACGTATATTTTATCAATTTGTATGCCAATCTAATTAAAATTAGATATCTGCACTTGCTCCCTATTTTCTATCGGTGTTTTGTAGTCGCCGCGTGGAAATAGGAAGGAAGTGCGAAGATCTAATTTTAATTAGATTGTTTGTATGCCTGTCTCTATTTTGGTCTTCCGGTTTTTATTGATACGATCTAAGGGATGAACAAACGAACGAACGGCCCAACGAACCGACAGACAGCTATTCCTAATACTGTATACCCATCGCTTCGAGAGAGGGTATGGTATTATCATCACAATAATCAAGGTGTAGCATTTATGATAACATTTCTTTTATTTATTATATACATGTATATAAAGACTGAAGAATGTCAAGATGTAATTCTTCCGGAACAAGAATTTCATCTTCTTCTAATTCGGCACACATGAAACATGCGGCAGAATAACACGCGGCAGTTTTCCGGGAAATCAGTTTGAATAAAAATGGCTTGCTTTGTACCCTGTAATACAATCCTCTGACAATTTTTGAACGAACAAAAGTGCCACCCCAACTATCAGAAAATCTCCTTTCAATTGCTTCTGGACCTGTTGTCAGTTTTTGAGGGTAGTACTCATAATTCGGACCGTCAGCTAAAATTGCAACCATCATACAATATTTTCGATCGTATCGGAATCAAAATCTATACGTTCGTTATTGTTTTTACATGCAGTTTCTACCATTTTAGCGCTCCTATGGTTACCAATGAATTCTACTTTTTCGCAGCTTCAAATTTTGCCAATAAAGCAATCACCAAAGTTGTAACAAGACAATTCTCGGACCAAAAGATCGTCTGAATTTGAAGAAATTATTTGGTGAATATTTCTATTTTGACGGACAGGTTTAAAGTTTTTGTTTTGGAGACGTGAAATTTCTTCAATGTGTATATACTACTGCGATAGTTCTGGAGATTTCTGTGGGCATATCGTCTGTTAATTAACATTTTAAAATTTATCTTTATGTTTAATGACCAATTATTATTTCTAAATTTATACGGATATCAAACAATTATTTCTTCCTCTCATACAATTTTATCTAAATTAGTAATTTTTTGTTAAAGGCATACAGTCGCTCAGATTTTATTTTTTTTATATTGAAAGTTGATGACCTACACAGTGACCTCATTCGGTAAAGCGTTTGCGCATGTGCGAAATTGTTTGCGGCTGAAAAAAGCACATGCTATAAATAAAAATATTGACGGATTCTACGCGAAAACGACACAGGAGGATTCAGCAAGATTTGTGTAAAAATAAAAAAAAAGATGTTAAAGCGACCTACGCCATTTTTCAACACGTAAGCATAATTTATATATATCTTTTTCGGCTGAATCGTATTTTGACAGAATTGCATCGTAGTTTTTTTTTTATATATCTTTTTTTTTCAGGAGAAAACGCTAGGTGAATCACCTGGTGATATCTCTTTTAAATTAGAGACTAAAATGATGAACTTCATGTCTGGTTTTTTTTCTAAAAAAATATAATCATGACAACTCAAGTGTTGTCAATAATATGCAATATAATTTGTTTAAAATTTTCCCTTTATCGGGCCCCTTTGCAGAGTTTGGGTTCGTTGTTATTGATTTCATCACGTATTTTCGATTTTAAGTGTCATTCTTACTAAATACCATTATATAATATTAACTGATTACCCCGGGATCCAATTTCATAGATATATTTCTTAAATTATATTAATTTTAACCAATATTTACCTGCAACATGCTTTCTGGTTATTCATAGCAGTTATCAGTGTCCGGTAAACTTCGGAAAAGACAGCCGACTTATAATTAGGTGTGTTAATGGCGATTTCACCAACAAACATTCGAATTCTTTTCACTAATTACGACATTATTTAGCGGTTGAAAATCAGCAACGTACACAATGGTTGTAAATGTATAACGTTAAAAACGTAAAAATCGCTAAGTGGACAAAATTGCAAGACATTCGGCTTTGCTCCAAAAGACGTTTTAAGAGTGGATACAGTTTTAGAAACTATGCTCTGTGTCTCATTCAGTATAGGTACTTTTACAATTAACCACAATTTTTCGCAATTTAAACATTTATCTTACAATATGACGTCTTACTATGACTGTTTCGGTACTTTGAATTGTAAAACTTCGACGTTGGACATTTTTGCAAGACATCCGAAAACAGATGTGTCACTTTTATGCTTTGGTCCAAAGCTGTGAAAATTTTGTATTTTTTATAAACGATTCTTAGTACTATTATGTGGTAAAATATCAAAATTGACTGTTTCCTTATTTTATAATTATTATAAGTCTAACTTGAAGAGACTTACCAATCCTTAGAATCTTACAGAAGCAAGTGAATTCGGAATTTTTGAAAATATTCTCTTTTTGTTCAACACAGCGTATTTTTTTTATATGACATCAAAAAGAAAATATGACGTAAAATTGTCATGCAAAATTTCACTCCTGTTTTTTCTTTAGGTAAAATGCATATGTATACAATACTTGTGCACTGTCGAAGCATATAGGTAATATGTGAATGAGGCTTAGAAACGGGGGAAAAGGCGAGGCTTCGCCGAGCCTTTTCCCGCGTTTTGCGCCGAATACACATGTGCACATGTATTGTATTTATCCTGCAATTTTAAATCGTAAATAAACGTTTACTGGACGATGATGAAAGTATTTGAAATAATTTTGTGTATGTATTTGAAAACAATATCCCCCGATGTGCCCTGATGTGGGCAGAGCTTATATTTGTATGTTCTATTTATAACTGAGCAATATCAAAACAAAATATTGGGCAGGCTATATTGATCGGTAAATGCTGTCATTGCAGGATAAAAATCTTTATACAGGGCAGATGCCCTGTATAAATCTGTATTGGTTCTGTATAAATGTCAGGTTAAAGAACGTGCTGTCATATTAAATGGTCAATTTCTATTGTATTTTAAGTCATAAAGTATATAAACATAAAGTATAATATTTGTAGATGCTTGCAGCTAGCGGCGTCCTTAAGCTTTCTGCAAACATTGCCGCAAATGCGAAGAAGAATCAGTGTTTGATTTGATTGATTTGATTTATTCTGCTTAATGCCCCTTTTAGCAATATTTCAGCTATATCATGGCAACCAGTTTTAGTGGTGGAAGAAGCCGGAATACCATGAGAGAACCACCGACCATGGGCAAGTAACTGGTAATCTTTATCACTTGCGGCTGCGAGTCGAGTGGACCCTTTTTGTAATTTACAAAGCCGGACGCGAACCCACGCCGTATTGGTGATAGGCTTGTATGAGTTGTTAGGTAATCCAACTACCTAACTTATTGAGCCACCCGGTCTTTTCATCAATGTTTCAACAAACATTACAGGAACATCTAAATGATATATATATATATATACATGTAGTATACACTTATTGACTGGATATGAGGGTAATAGCACTTTTATTGTCCTCAAGGTGTCAACTATTGTCCGAGGAAACGTTATATTATACATTCATTATTAACAAGTTTAATAAACTTTACAAGATGTTAACTAGATTATAGGTCTGCTCATCGACTCGGATTGACAATTAACTTTCTTTGAAATTAACTTGATTGTCAGTCCATTTTATTTCAGAAGAGCTTACCCATATATGTATATAGGTATATACTATTTTAAGTCATATATCATGTTTTTTTCAGATAAAATGTTATTACTCTTGTGTTTCTTTTACTGAAGAAGATACATTTAGTTTTATCAGTATTTACTGAAAGTTTCTACCTCTATTTTAGCAAAATTCTACTAAAATCCCCCAGCGTAATAGTTTGTAAATATATCAGTATTGTTACCATACAGTAATTCAGATATTTCTAAATAGATATGGGATAGACTATAACATATCTCCATAGCCAATGTTAATAGGAAACCGTTCAATTATAGTCAAACCTGTATCAAGAGGTCACCATTGGGACAAAGAAAAAGTGGTCTGACAAGACGTGACTTTTTAAAAGAAGAGGTCCAATTCATATGAAATTTTCTATGACAGGACAAGAAAAAGGCGACAACTGGCTGTTTAATAGAGGTGACCGCTGACTGTTTAATAGAGGTGACCGCTGACGGTTTAATAGAGGTGACCACTGACTGTTTAATATAGGTGACCGCTGACTGTTTAATAGAGGTGACCGCTGACTGCTCAATAGAGGCGACAACTGACTGTTTAATAGAGGTGACTGCTGACTGTTTAATAGAGGCGACAACTGACTGTTAATAGAGGTGACCGCTGACTGTTTAATAGAGGCGACAACTGACTGTTTAATAGAGGTGACCGCTGACTGTTTAATAGAGGCGACAACTGACTGTTTAATAGAGGTGACCGCTGACTGTTTAAGAGGTGACCGGTGACTGCTTAATAAAGGTGGTCGCTGACTGTTTAATAGAGGCGACAACTGACTGTTTAATAGATGTGACCGCTGACTGTTTAATAGAAGTGACCGCTGACTATTTAATAGAGGTGACCGCTGACTGTTTAATAGAGGCGACAACTGACTGTTTAATAGAGGTGACCGCTGACTGTTTAATAGAGGCGACAACTGACTGTTTAATAGAGGTGACTGCTGACTGTTTAATAGAGGCGACAACTGACTGTTAATAGAGGTGACCGCTGACTGTTTAATAGAGGCGACAACTGACTGTTTAATAGAGGTGACCGCTGACTGTTTAAGAGGTGACCAGTGACTGCTTAATAAAGGTGGTCGCTGACTGTTTAATAGAGGCGACAACTGACTGTTTAATAGATGTGACCGCTGACTGTTTAATAGAAGTGACCGCTGACTATTTAATAGAGGTGACCGCTGACTGTTTAAGAGAGGCGACAACTGACTGTTTAATAGAGGTGACCGCTGACTGTTTAATAGAGGCGACAACTGACTGTTTAATAGAGGTGACTGCTGACTGTTTAATAGAGGCGACAACTGACTGTTTAATAGAGGTGACCTGTGACTGTTTAATAGAGGTGACCGTTGACTGTTTAATAGAGGTAACCGCATGGACAGGTTTGACTGTACTTAAGATCTTCATCTAAATCTTTTTAAAAATAATTGAAAATGGCTGAATGATTTCCCTCTTACGTTGTCCTTGTATACATGGGAACCTTCCGACAGGTCACTATTGTACAAACCACAAGATTTAACATTATATATAACTTGGAAACATTTTTTATTTAATATTACTTTTCAGAATCCATCCACCATTTTGCCAATTTGTATGAAGCGCCGTTCTAACATCAATAAATGTAGGGACTAATTTGTTACTAATAGAAGTATCAAGTGTAATAAGAAAGTGTATTACAATAATAGTGACAGTGGTTTTTTATCATTGGTTTTACCTAATGACTGTTTGTTTGTCATCTTGTTAAAATTGATTGACGTAGTATTTGGTAATCGTCAAGATATTTCATCTTGAGAATTTATAGATCAGGACTGTGCTGCACAAACCATAATTAAATTGTCAATTGAACCTTAATTGACGCTTAAAATTACTAGAAATGTTACACTTAAGGCTTTATTAACACTTAAATTTAATTGTCGTTTGTGCAACCATGTCCTGGAGAGGAATATAAAGTTGTAGAACTCTTCCTCTCTCATCAATGAACTTGATACTAGTGTTTATTGGTGGCAAAATTCACGATTAGTCAGTCATGCTGATTTAAATGGATTATAACCAAAAGAGATATTACATTGTTGTTATCATACGTATTTTGATATTATATATATATTTGTTTGTTTTACCAATTATTGATATAATTAATCTTCACAGAATTACAGCGTTGAACACAGGAAATAAGATAAATTGATTTTGTTTAAATTCTGTCAATAGATTTAGCGGTGAATAACACAAAAAGCTTTGTACCAATGAAAGTATTGACCACAACACAAGACGTAGAAACAACAACAGCAGATGTATTTATTACTGGTGTAAATACGACCGACGATCCATTGAATGGCAAGAGACTTCACAAATCTGTTTCCTTCTCTTATATGTATTGTAATATATTGTTTGCATGCAGCCATTATAACATCAGTTGATTTTGTTATTGTATATTACAAAAAATATTAAAAAGTAAAAATAAATTAAAAGTAAAAATAAAAATAAAACAAAGAGAACTGTCAGTCATGTAAGTATTGTCTTTGTTGTAAAGAAAAAATACCAAAACTTTCCCATGCCAACATACGTATGTATTACACCCACTGTATGTTATCTTGTATTCCAAAACTTCCGCATGCCCAAAACATGTATGTATTATACCCACTGTATGTCATCTTATATTCCAAAACTTTCTCATGCCAAAACATGTATGTATTATACCCACTGTATGTCATCTTATATTCCAAAACTTTCTCATGCCAAAACATGTATGTATTATACCCACTGCATGTCATCTTATATTCCAAAACTTTCTCATGCCAAAACATGTATGTATTATACCCACTGTATGTCATCTTATATTCCAAAACTTTCCCATGCCAACCCATGTATGTATTATACCCACTATATGTTATCTTATATTCCAAAACTTCCGCATGCCCAACACATGTATGTATTATACCCACTGTATGTCATCTTATATTCCAAAACTTTCTCATGCCAACACATGTATGTATTATACCCACTGTATGTCATCTTATATTCCAAAACTTTCTCATGCCAACACATGTATGTATTATACCCACTGTATGTTATCTTATATTCCAAAACTTTCGCATGCCCAACACATGTATGTATTATACCCACTGTATGTTATCTTATATTATAAACCTTTATTATAGCCAACATATGTATGTATTATAACCCAGTGTATGTCATCTTATATTGCAAAACTTCCTCATAGCATATATTATTTGTATAGATATATATATTTTATATATATAATTATATACTGACGTCGCGCAAGGTGTTGCGTTTTTAACGAATTTCAGAATAATTTGTAATCATAATAAAAATATACAGTACTCCTGCCTGTAAATATCTGCAATTTATATATCATGATATTCGTTGAATATAGCAGATTAAGATTAATAACATTTTCTTCTAATTAAATAAAGCATAATTAAGATTTATGAATATTAAACAGTCATACACGTATTTTAAATGCCTGTCACGTGTAACATTTTACAACCTTTACTCCTATATCTGTGTAACAAAAGTATAGAACCCGTCGTCGGATTTTCGTGAAATTTTGTACAACACTTTCATATGACGGCATAATATAAGGGTCGACGTCATTTTAGATTTGGACGCCAACTACGCCATGTCCGATAAAAAAATCTACAATGTAAGATTCTGTCACAATTGATGTACTATGAGTGACAAAGTGGAAACAGATGACAAATAAGTGATCAAAAAGTTTTCAGTAAGTAACCAAAATATTATGTAATAATCCGTTTGTGATGGCAAATTATTCAGCACAACTATTTGAAAAATGGTCAAGTATTAATTTTATTTGAGCATTTTAAAGACGTCAGTTAAAATTGTCCAATGTGTGAATTTAATCCGTCTTGACGTTAAGTATCGAAATTCACGCGTATGAAAAATACCGTATCTGATAATGAAAAAATAAATAAAATGACTGAAATACGTCTTTTTTATCATATATCATAATATTACAATGACTTTTGATTTTCACAAGAAATAGGAAAACTGCAAAAAAAAATGTCCGTTATACAGAAATGTCCAATGTTACATTTTTCAACCAGAAACGTCATTCAATGTCTTCGCATGGTAGAATTAAATCCGACATAGCATGTTGAATTGTCCACGTACAAACAAAAGAAAATCATTCTCAAAATACGTTTTTGATCTACATTGTATAGTTGAAATTTCTTTGGAATTGACTGTAAAAAGAAAAAATTACAACGAAAAATGCTTGTCCCATACAAATGTCCAATATAGTCTCATTTTTGACGTCAAACGTCATTAAAATTTAAAATCTAAAACCATATGGTAAACATTATACGATCATAAAAAAATAATTCACACAACAGAAAAAATATGAAAACATTTTAGAAATACGTTTTTTACATTAATTTCAAAATTGTAATTCTTTTTCGATGCACTTCAAAAAACAAAAAAATATACCCGAAAATGCTTGTCCCAAAAAATGTCCAATATTGCACGCTGAACTGTGAGCGTCGTCAAATATCAAAATGTCTTGACGTAATGAAAAAAAAAAAATATCTCACCGATCTTCAAACAATTTGCAAATAAAACCCCCCTTTTCTAACTTAAATGAGTGATAAATGAATAAATAATAAAATAAATAAATAAATAAATAAATAAATAAATAAATAAATAAATAAATAAATAAATAAAATGTTTACATACGTGTACTTTATTTTCAGAAATGAAATTATCAACAAATCTGGATCAGTATACGCAAAAACGAAAAGACAAAAACAAAAACAATCTTATAATGAAAGAAAGAAAAATTCTTTATTCAGAAACAAGCAATGTACAAGTAAACATTTTCTTTGATATATTTACTTCACATATTTTCAAAAGGCTGTTTATTTTTAATTTCACATTTATAATAAAACAATGTATTTTTATATTCTCTTGAAACGAGGAAAGGTAAATTTGACAGACGTTTATATTGCAAGTGTAAATTATGACATCCCAAACACACACAAAAATAACCTTCATATGGTCCTATATAAAATGGATTGAAAATTACGCTAAAAAACAAACAAAGCTTCAATCTTTAATTCTTATTCTAAACCATACGTTTATAACGTTCTTTTAACGTAACGTTTGATAACGCAACACCTTGCGCAACGTCACTGTCATAAAGGTATAATATTGTATGCATTTTAACGAAGAAAAAAATTAAACATATGTTCTTTTAATATTGAATACAAGTACTACTTTCGTAATAGAGAACAATATAACGATTCCTTCAGTCACTGTATATTAACTTTTTGCATGGCATGACGACATGAGAAACTTATATAAGGGATTATGTTGGTATTCCACTCCATGTTTATGAATAGACCTATGCGCATTTCCGACTTTGATTCTAAGCTTATACGTTTAACAGGAGTTATTTCCCTTTAAGGCGGCCAAAGCGGTCTCCTTCTGCAAAGCTCAACATACATTTAATAACTTTAAGGTTGTAGCAACTTGTGAATTTTCTATTTCTAGAAAATTATCCTCTAATTTTTTTGACAAGGTTCAGATATCTTCAGTTTCGTTGTCTTTTCCATTGCTCTTACTATCTAGACCGGGTACCATTTTGCTCATCGTCAGGGAAATAACTCGTATAGAAAGGGTATTAAAACGTAAAATTTTAGAATCAAATCGAGCATGTTCAAAAGGTCTTTCCTGACCTAATTTATAAACATGAGGTGGATTATCGATTTATTCTCTATGAAATATTTAGTACATTTCTGAACAAAATTTATATATAAACTGTCAGGATATCTGTTAAAAACCTTTTACATGATCCAATTTCTGTTGTCCCATAACGAAGTGTTATTTGCTATTTGCGATTGGTTTCATATGATGATATGTGGAAACCACACTTCATGTTTGCTGAAACTATTACTGCAAGGGCAAGCAAGCAAGATATTTTGTAGGAAAATGTCAAGATGACTGTGGAATGTAACAAAATGGTTTCCAAATTTTACTTCAAGGCAACGAAAATTATTAGAAATTTGTTACTTATAAATAAAAAATACAGATAATATCAGATATCTACCTTGATAGCATTATTTACAAATTATAGCAGTGAGCAAAGGTATGTATCAAAATGACGACCAGGCTTAATTCTGAGGATCCTTATCCAAGAGAACTTTAAATTACTGTTGTAAAGTGAAAATCAAAGACAAATATCACACAGACTGGGTTGCTTAAAACGTTGGTTAGTGTTATCCACTGGTTAAATCTAGTTATCAAATGGATAAATTTTAACCATCGGTTAATTTTTGTTGCTCAACTTTTATCCACTCAAATGACTTGTCCAGTGGATAAAGTTAACCCCTCAATGTTTGCCGGATAAATATTTAACCATTGGTTGAATATGGCAAAAGGACAGCAAAAAGAAAGTGTATCGGCATATTGAGTTGGATTTTGATGATAGAGAATTCCGGGATAGATTTAGATTTTCTATTGAAAATCTTCAATTCATAACTAATCTTATAGAGCGACAATTGATTGTGCAGACCAACTCTTAGTTCTCATGTCATACCAGTAGACATACAAGTAAAGCTTGCCCTGAGATACCTTCCATCAGGGAGTCCGATGAGAGTGATTGTGATACAATGAGATATCATATATCAAGTGTCTCGAGAGCAGTAAGAGATGTGTGTGATATAACTGGACAATATATCACCTGGCTCTCTACAGATGTTCAGAGAAACAGAATTAAAAAAGGGTTTGATGACATTGTCTATTTTACTGGCATTGTAGGGGCAATTGATTGCATACATGTTAGAATACAGGCACCACCCATCACCCATAGACTACGAATACGCCTTTGTTAATAGGAAGGGGTACTATTCTAAAAATGTACAGGGTGTCTGTGATCACACAGGTAATTTGTAATCTTAAGTTATATAAGCCCCTTTTCCGTTCGATACCTATTCCATGAAATATATAGATCTTCAAATATAATTAACAGGAATGTTAACGTATAAGATAACTGGCAACCGACTCCACTTTTTGTTTTCCTGTGGTTTAAATAACGTGATGTTATTTTAGGATTCCACTTTTATTAGAAAATACATTGTAAATTGGATTAGAAAAAAAAAAGGTGTAATTCACCAGAAAATGAAAACTAGCCGAAACAAGATTATGCCTAGAAATTGCTACGTCTTCTGGTTCAAAAATAATCAAAATCCGTTTAAAAACGCCTTCATTTTTTTTCCATTTGAAACCATGTACCCTATATAGACGGACCGACGGTAATAACCGTTCTTGTTAATTAACTATGCACTTTTTTATTGGTCTAAATATAATGCTAAGAAATTGCAAGCCGCAGCTACATATAGACTTCAAAAACCAATAAGGAGGGATCAACACATATCCTTAAAGTAGTGAATCTGTATCTCGTATTTGAAAAATGCATACATAATTTTGAACGGGTGTATATAGTTGGCTAGAAAGGGATGCAACATACATTCATTATTTTGTTTACCTGTGTTTTCTGAATATTGAAGAATGAAAGAAATGGTGTCATGCACCATTGATGGTATATCCATGACTGACATTAATTTCTTGGAAAGTACAGAGAAAATGTTTAAAACTATCCCTTTCCTTTTCTGATATGTCTTTAGTGCATCGGCGTGAAATTCTATAATTTTTTGTGTCACTTCACTTTCACTACCTGTAAACTACCTCAAAGATCTTAGTGATTTTGAACTTGACAAAGGAGGCGTAGATCCTTTTTCTCCTAAGTACAGATTGTCTAGTATTATATGTGACGTGGCGTCTTTTCAAACCAGTTCGATCTGAACCTCTTCATGATAACAACAGAAAATTCCTCCATATTCCGTTTGCTAACAAAGGAATCGATGCTATTAACATCAGCAACATTCTTAATAGAAAAGAGGTCGTAAAAGAAATTCCACCATATTTCAAAAATCAATCTGTTCCCATTGTCTCCAAAAGCTACACTAACAGCATTGGCCGTAAAATTGTCAACTACAAAGAAGCATTGCAAGATATTAACATAGAAGAGTACCTTAAGAATCCTCTGACTTGTGACTGCTCCCACTCTCCTTTTCAATACAACCCATCTGGACATGTAATCACTGGTGATCTAAAATCATTCAACATGAGAGTCTCCGAAAGGTGATTTCTCATGGTCCTAAATTCAGGGAACCTCAACACATCAATTGGAAACATAATTTCAAGATAATTGTGGATGCTGTTGAAAATTATGCCAGAAGGTGGATAAAGAGAGAAGTAGACCAAGATCCTGAGTTAGAATCCTTGTCAGACTGGGTTAGAACAATCAGGTGTCTAGTACAAGGTCGGATTCGCAAACTCAAAAATTGTGTTAATAGTCGACCTAAGTCTGTATTTAAAGACCAAAAAGCTGTTAAGTGTCTTTCCTCTCTTCATGACAAATATGTTATCGTTCCTGCGGACAAGGCTTCCAACAATATCGTGTTTGTATGTAAATCATATTACTACGAATGCCTAATCAAGGAATTAGGCATAAATAACAACACCTCTGGTAATACCACATACAAACCAACTTCGTTCGACAAAGATAAAATCCTAGCTAACCACAGATCCTTCATGACCTCTTTAAGCATTCCCTCTGGTAAAGAGTGTGAGGATCTATCCTATTTGTATTGGATACCTATGCTCCACAAGACACCATACAAAGAAAAGTACATACCGGGATCATCAACTTGTTCGACGAAATAATTGTCTATTCACCTGACAAAGATTCTGTCTGCAGTAAAAGAGGGACAACAGAAATATTGTGAAACTGTTTACTCGCATAGTGGCATAAATCACATGTGGATTTTGAAAAACTCTAAAGATCTTTTGGATAACCTTAAATCAAGATCTTTCTCTCAGGTATACTCCATCAAAATTTTTGATTTTCAACTCTATATACCACCCTACCGCACGACAAACTAAAAACCCGCTTAAAAGAAACCATTTACAAAGCTTTCAGTCATAGAAATGATGGCTCAAAATTTGTTGTATTAGGCTACAATTCCACATATTTTTCAAACAAAATTCAAAAAGGTAAAACATGATACTCCGAGAAACGAGTGATCAGTATGCTGGAGTTCCTCATCGATAATATATTTGTACCGATCGGTACGAATTGTGTTCCTCTTCTAGCCGATTTATTTTTATACTCATATGAGTCGGAGTTTCTTCAAAATATTGTAAAAGATAAGAAGATTCATGAAGCTAGAGCCTTTAATTTCACATACAGGTATATTGATGATGTTTTATCTATCAATAATCCTAGATTTGCAGAATTTCTTCCATTGATATATCCTCCAGATCTGGAAGTTAAAGAGACCACAGATACAGCTTCGTCCGCATCATTTTTGGACTTATACCTCGCATTTGACGACAGTGGTCAACTCAGTACTAAAATTTATGATAAACGGGATGACTTCAATTTCAAAATCATAAATTTTCCAAATATGTGCAGCAATATACCAGCTTCTCCTGCATATGGTGTTTACATCTCGCAATTGATTCGTTATGCATGGGCCAGTAGCAATTATTATAATTTCTTGAAACGTCATCTTTATCTGAGAAACAGGCTACTGGACCAGGGCTATAAAAAGATTCGCCTTATTCGATCTCTTAAAAAGTTTATATACCGATACCAAGATCTTGTCGAAAAATATTCGGTCTCTGCAGAGACGATAGTAAGCGATGGATTTTCATAAACTAAATATGGAAAATGTATAAGGATAAGGATTAAGTAATCGTGGTTTAGACATGACGTCATTCAACATCTCATTTGAAATCAAATTCTGTAAGAAGATGACCGTTTAGTTAAACCGTTCTGCAGAGACGATAATAAAGGACAGATTTTCACACAGTACTGCGTTGACTACTATTATACCTAATTTGTCTCAGTATTGTTAAAAATGCTGTTATAATGACAACCGGAACCTTTTAACCGTAATGGAAGCAAGAGGTTTGGCGCCGTAAAATCTGATTCAACCCACCATTTCTTTGGAAATGCCCGTACCAAGTCAGGGTCATTGCGGTTTTCCCAGTTTTCCGGTTGTTGACTGATTTTGTCTGTTTGTTGACTGATGAGTTTTGCCTTTCCCTTTGGAAGATTGCTCGGTGTTCGGTAATTTTGTTATTACCCTTATTTCCTCCACTTTTCCTTGATTTGGTCTACCGATCTTTTTTGCCCACCCGTCCTTGCATTCACAGAGTCTGTGATCTCTTTCCACACTTTTGCCTTCTCTGCATTTGTTATGACATTCGTTTGTTTTGACCTAATTATGGTTATGTTTTTCTCCACAAGTTCACATAAGAAAACCAAGTCAGCCTTGGAGAAATTTTCACCTTTCCGTCTTTTTTCTTTTGAACAGACGATTTCTGACATTTTTATTTTACAAAGAATACTATGGAATTATGGGATACTATCCACTGGTTAAGCTACTTACCCACTGGTTACTTATCCACAGCACTATCCAGAGGTTGAGCAACGTAACATTATCCAGCGGATACAGTACCACTGGTTAGCAATTTTATCCATCGGTTAACCTAACCAATGGCAATGGATAAAATTAACCAGTGTTTTGAGCAACCAAGTCCTGCAGAACAATTCCAAAATCTAATTGGAAGAAGACAAAATCGGTACCCCTAACATACATATACACGAATGCTCACTCTCCTGACTTGATACAGGTCCTTCAATAAACAAGGCGAGTTAAAATTAGCTTGATGGGCTCAAACCTCTTCTCTTAATGGATTTATGTCGTCACACGTCCAAACGTAAATAAATGATACATGATGTTTTTATAATATCACAAAACTTATATTTTAATATTGAATAAATGTTATTGGTATACCAACCAAATAATATAAAATAATTTAATTTGATTTGAATACTGCAATCTGATTGGTTGATCCGCGTGGAGAAATTTTTGGTTATACTTGATAACCTGGGTTGGTATTCTGACGTCACCAGCATATTCATTCGCCAACGACAAATTCAAATAATTACATGAAATAATCGTAATTAAAATCGAGGAATCATTAAATTTTGTTGTAAAAATTAAATTATAAGGAATATTTGAAATTTTTTAACAGGTTATACTTGTGAAAGCTGGTTTGGTACAGCCTACGCTTTTCATATACTCAGGGCCGATTAAAACTAATTTATGCCGAAAGTACAGGCAATTTTCCTACATATTTTTTTTTATTTTGAGTGTGTTTTTTAGCCTAATATCTGGCTGATGAAATAAATTGCCTTGTGGTCGGATTTTGGTGATTCCCCCTTGCCCCTTGATGCCCTAAGCTTCGCGGTTTATTAAGCGTGAACAACCCCAAACTAGGTTATATCGTATATTCCTTGAATATTTGAATTTTAAAATTAATGATGATCATTTTGATGTCGATAACACTAACTGAAAAATAATAAAAAGATTAAAACGAATATATTTCATTTGCAGATCTTCATAAATGTCTGCATTTCTATATGATTATGTTTCACTGTCGCCCCAGTCGAAATATGACAAGTTGAAAAACGAAAAGAGACTATTCCTTTTTTAAATGAATATTTTCATAAATAGTTAGTATTGAAATCAGGAACAAACTAATGGAATATACGAAGCAAATAGTTGAAGTTCATTAATGTATAATTTTATGACCTTCGTTTGTGCATTCATTTTACATCATGCCCAAAAATAATTTACTTATAATGTTCAGCATTTAAGGTCACAATTTGTATTTTCTGAAATTTGTAAATGTTTGCTATTTATTCACCGGGTTCAATTAAAAAGTATATGTTTTGTGAATTTGTTTAAGAATTAATCGTTTTAAAATATTGTTGGCGATCTTAATGATATATCACAAGTATTAGGTACGACTTACAACTTGAATGATGTCATAAGACAAATATCCTAGTAATTCAAATACTCGTTTCACAGGCACTGGTTATACTGGTTGGACCTTCTGGACTGTTTGGGGACCATGTCTTATCAAAAACAATTCGGCAGACAAGAATTGTGAGGGGTACCAGACCAGGAAGCGAGATCATTACCACCATGGACACTGGGAAAAAGCACAGGAGCAATCCAAGTCTTGTTTCCTAACAGCAGGTATTCTATATAACAGCTGATCACAGGAGCAATCTAAGTCTTGTTTCCTAACAGCATGTATTCTATATAGCAGCTGATCACAGGAGCAATCTAAGTCTTGTTTCCTAACAGCAGGTATTCTATATAGCAGCTGATCACAAGAGCAATCTAAGTCTTGTTTCCTAACAGCATGTATTCTATATAGCAGCTGATCACAGGAGCAATCTAAGTCTTGTTTCCTAACAGCAGGTATTCTATATAGCAGCTGATCACAAGAGCAATCTAAGTCTTGTTTCCTAACAGCATGTATTCTATATAGCAGCTGATCACAGGAGCAATCTAAGTCTTGTTTCCTAACAGCATGTATTCTATATAGCAGCTGATCACAGGAGCAATCTATATCTTGTTTCCTAAGAGCAGGTATTTTATATAGCAGCTAATCACAGGAGCAATCTAAGTCTTGTTACCTAACAGCAGGTATTCTATATAGCAGCTGATCACAGAGGCAATCTATATCTTGTTTCCTCAGAGCAGGTATTTTATATAGCAGCTAATCACAGGAGCAATCTAAGTCTTGTTACCTAACAGCAGGTATTCTATATAGCAGCTGATCACAAGAACAATCTAAGTCTTGTTTCCTAACAGCAGGTATTCTATATAGCAGCTGATCACAGAGGCAATCTATGTCTTGTTTCCTAACAGCAGGTATTTTATATAGCAGCTAATCACAGGAGCAATCTAAGTCTTGTTACCTAGCAGCAGGTATCCTATATAGCAGCTGATCACAGAAGCAATCTAAATCTTGTTTCCTAACAGTAGATATTTTATATAGCAGCTGATCACAGGAGCAATCTAAGTCTTGTTTCCTAACAGCAGGTATTCTATATAGCATCTGATCACAGAAGCAATCTAAGTCTTGTTTCCTAACAGCAGGTATTTTATATAGCAGCTGATCACAGGAGCAATCTAAGTCTTGTTTCCTAACAGCAGGTATTCTATATAGCAGCTGATCACAGAAGCAATTTTAGTCTTGTTTCCTAACAGCAGGTATTCTATATAGCCGCTGATCACAGAAGCAATCTATTTATTGTTTCCTAAAAGCAGGTATTCTATATAGCAGCTGATCACAGGAGCAATCTAAGTCTTGTTTCCTAAAAGCAGGTATTCTAAATAGCAGCTGATCACAGGAGCAATCTAAGTTTTGCTTCAACAGGTATTTTATATTGCAGCTGATCGCAGGAACAATCTAAGTTTTGTTTCAACAGGTATTTTATATAGCAGCTGATAACATTTAATAGCTTTACAGTTTACACTGATAGAGCCAGTTACACCCAGTCAGAGGTCATCCATTCTGTTTTGGCGATCTTTATAATGTCTTTCATAACTGCAGGCTTTATGGACTTTGAGTATACAAGGGACATTGATGTAATTGAACACAATAAAAGTAATGGAAGAATGTTTGAGTACTGTTCCTGATATCACATTAGCATTGAGATCACCAGCAATAAGCATTCCTGATATCCAAAGATGAGCGAGAAAACATATCCTCTAACAGAGGAGTGCTACACTTGTCTGTATGAAACGTAGATTGATTGATTTTTTGTGTTTTAACGCCACTTTCAACAATATTTCAGCTATATCATGGCTACCAGTTTTAATAGTGGAAGAAGCTGGAGTACCCGAAGAGAACCACTGACTATGAGCAAGCAACCGGTAAACTTTATCACTTACGGCTGCGAGTCGAGTGCACCCTTTTTGTAATTGAACCCACGCCGTATTGGTGAAAGGCTTGTATGAGTTGTTAGGTAATCCAACTACCTAACTCATTGAGCCACCCGGGTCCTTGTAACGTTGATCTTACCAGCATAGTCCTAATATGTAATATCCTGGAGTAAGTTTGAAAACATCAAACAGGTAATCAGAAGTCGTAAATCAAAGGACATACAATACAATGGCCACATGAAAAAGGACAAAAAGACAAACAAAACAATACACAGAAAACAAACTAATGATTGTCCCACACGAACCCCTTTAAAACCGGGGATGAATCAAGGTTCTTCGGGAGAGTAAGCAGAAACCACCCCTTTAACAAAATTGCATCTGATATTTTGAATTATCGTTAAAATGCCATTTATGTTTGTAGATATTGTCAATGGCAACTACACAACATGGACAGAATGGCAGGACTGTTCGCCCAATTGTTTTGGGAATACAAATAGATATCGATATTGTAATAATCCTACACCTTGTAATGGAGGAAAAGATTGTAGTGTCTTTGGAGTTGATACACTGACAAAGCCATGTGGTAAGTATGTGTTGTAATAAGTATGTAGTGTGATTGGAGGTGATACACTGACAAAGCCATGTGGTAAGTATGTGTTGTAATAAGTATGTAGTGTGATTGGAGTTGATACACTGACAAAGCCATGTGGTAAGTATGTGTTGTAATACGTATGTAGTGTGATTGGAGGTGATACACTGACAAAGCCATGTGGTAAGTATGTGTTGTAATAAGTATGTAGTGTGATTGGAGGTGATACACTGACAAAGCCATGTGGTAAGTATGTGTTGTAATAAATCTGTAGTGTGATTGGAGTTGATACATTGACAAAGCCATGCTGTATGTATGTGTTGTATTAAGCATGAAGCGTGATTGGAGGTGATACACTGACAAAGCCATGTGGTAAGTATGTGTTGTAATAAGTGTGAAGCGTGATTGGAGGTGATACACTGACAAAGCCATGTGGTAAGTATGTGTTGTAATACGTATGTAGTGTGATTGGAGGTGATACACTGACAAAGCCATGTGGTAAGTATGTGTTGTAATAAGTATGTAGTGTGATTGGAGGTGATACACTGACAAAGCCATGTGGTAAGTATGTGTTGTAATAAGTATGTAGTGTGATTGGAGTTGATACACTGACAAAGCCATGTGGTAAGTATGTGTTGTAATAAGTATGTAGTGTGATATTTGAGTTGACACACTGACAAAGCCATGTGGTATGTATGTGTTGTAATAAATCTGTAGTGTGATTGGAGTTAATACATTGACAACGCCATGCTGTATGTATGTGTTGTACTAAGCATGAAGCGTGATTGGAGGTGATACACTGACAAAGCCATGTGGTAAGTATGTGTTGTAATACGTATGTAGTGTGATTGGAGGTGATACACTGACAAAGCCATGTGGTAAGTATGTGTTGTAATAAGTCTGTAGTGTGATATTTGAGTTGACACACTGACAAAGCCATGTGGTATGTATGTGTTGTAATAAATCTGTAGTGTGATTGGAGTTGATACATTGACAACGCCATGCTGTATGTATGTGTTGTACTAAGCATGAAGCGTGATTGGAGGTGATACACTGACAAAGCCATGTGGTTAGTATGTGTTGTAATAAGTGTGAAGCGTGATTGGAGGTGATACACTGACAAAGCCATGTGGTACGTATGTGTTGTAATATGTCTGTAGTGTGATTGGAGTTGATACACTGACAAAGCCATGTGGTAAGTATGTGTTGTAATAAGTCTGTAGTGTCATTGGAGTTGATACACTGACAAAGCCATGTGGTATATATGTATTGTAATAAGTCTGTAGTGTCATTGGAGTTGATACACTGACAAAGTCATGTGGTAAGTATGTATTGTAATAAGTCTGTAGTGCCATTGGAGTCGATGCACTGACAAAGCCATGTGGTAAGTATGTGTTGTAATAGTATGTAGTGTGATTGAAATTGATACACTGACAAAACCATGTGATAACTATGTGTTGTAATATGCCTGTAGTGTCATTGAAGTTGATACACTGACAAAGCCATGTGATAAGTATGTGTTGTAATAAGTCTGTAGTGTCATTGGAGTTGATACACTGACAAAGACATGTGGTAAGTATGTGTTGTAATAAGTATGTAGTGTGATTGGAGGTGATACACTGACAAAGCCATGTGGTAAGTATGTGTTGTAATAAGTCTGTAGTGTGATATTTGAGTTGACACTGACAAAGCCATGTGGTATGTATGTGTTGTAATAAATCTGTAGTGTGATTGGAGTTGATACATTGACAAAGCCATGCTGTATGTATGTGTTGTATTAAGCATGAAGCGTGATTGGAGGTGATACACTGACAAAGCCATGTGGTAAGTATGTGTTGTAATAAGTGTGAAGCGTGATTGGAGGTGATACACTGACAAAGCCATGTGGTAAGTATGTGTTGTAATATGTCTGTAGTGTGATTGGAGTTGATACACTGACAAAGCAATGTGATAAGTATGTGTTGTAATAAGTCTGTAGTGTCATTGGAGTTGATACACTGACAAAGCCATGTGGTAAGTATGTGTTGTAATAAGTATGTAGTGTCATTGGAGTTGATACACTGACAAAGTCATATGGTAAGTATGTATTGTAATAAGTCTGTAGTACCATTGCAGTCGATGCACTGACAAAGTCATGTGGTAAGTATGTGTTGTAATAAGTATGTAGTGTCATTGGAGTTGATACACTGACAAAGCCATGTGATAAGTATGCATTGTAATAAGTCTGTAGTACCATTGCAGTCGATGCACTGACAAAGTCATGTGGTAAGTATGTGTTGTAATAGTATGTAGTGTCATGGGAGTTGATACACTGACAAAGCTGTGTGGTAACTATGTGTTGTAATATGTCTGTAGTGTCTTTGAAGTTGATACACTGACAAAGCCATGTGGTAAGTATGTGTTGTAATATGTCTGTAGTGTGATTGGAGTTGATACACTGACAAAGCAATGTGATAAGTATGTGTTGTAATAAGTCTGTAGTGTGATTGGAGTTGATACACTGACAAAGCCATGTGGTAAGTATGTGTTGTAATATGTCTGTAGTGTGATTGGAGTTGATACACTGACAAAGCAATGTGATAAGTATGTGTTGTAATAAGTCTGTAGTGTCATTGGAGTTGATACACTGACAAAGCCATGTGGTAAGTATGTGTTGTAATAAGTATGTAGTGTCATTGGAGTTGATACACTGACAAAGTCATATGGTAAGTATGTATTGTAATAAGTCTGTAGTACCATTGCAGTCGATGCACTGACAAAGTCATGTGGTAAGTATGTGTTGTAGTAAGTATGTAGTGTGATTGGAGTTGATACACTGATAAAGCCATGTGGTATGTATGTGTTGTAATAAGTCTGTAGTGTCATTGGAGTTGATACACTGACAAAGTCATGTGGTAAGTATGTATTGTAATAAGTCTGTAGTACCATTGCAGTCGATGCACTGACAAAGTCATGTGGTAAGTATGTGTTGTAATAGTATGTAGTGTCATGGGAGTTGATACACTGACAAAGCTGTGTGGTAACTATGTGTTGTAATATGTCTGTAGTGTCTTTGAAGTTGATACACTGACAAAGCCATGTGATAAGTATGTGTTGTAATACGTCTGTAGTGTCATTGGAGTTGATACACTGACAAAGCCAGGTGGCAAGTAGGTGTTGTAATAAGTATGTGGTGTCATTGGAGTTGATACCCTGACAAACCTTGTGTTAAATATGTGTTGTAATAAGTATGTAGTATGATTGGAGCTAATACGCTGACAAAGCCATGTGGTATGTATGTGTTGTAATAAATAATGTAGTGTGATTGGAGTTGATACACTGACAAAGCCATGTGATAAGTATGTGTTGTAATAAGTCTGTAGTGTCATTGGAGTTGATACGCTGACAAAGCCATGTGGTAAGTATGTGTTGTAATAAGTATGTAGTGTAATTTGAGTTGATATACTGATAAAGCCATGTGGTAAGTATGTGTTGTAATAAGTCTGTAGTGTCATTGGAGTTGATACACTGACAAAGCCAGGTGGTAAGTAGGTGTTGTAATAAGTATGTGGTGTCATTGGAGTTGATACCCTGACAAACCTTGTGTTAAATATGTGTTGTAATAAGTATGCAGTGTGATTGGAGTTGATACACTGACAAAGCCATGTGATAAGCATGTGTTGTAATAAGTATGTAGTGTGATTGGAGTTGTTACACTGACAAAGCCATGTGGTAAGTATGTGTTGTAATAAGTATGTAGTGTGATTGGAGTTGATACACTGACAAAGCCATGTGATAAGTATGTGTTGTAATAGGTATGTAGTGTCATTGGAGTTGATACACTGACAAAGCCTTATGTTAAATATGTGTCGTAATAAGGATGTAGCGTGATTGGAGCTAATACGCTGACAAAGCCATGTGGTATGCATGTGTTATAATAAGTATGTAGTGTGATTGGAGTTGATACACTGATAAAGCCATGTGGTAAGTATGTGTTGTAATAAGTCTGTAGTGTCATTGGAGTTAATACACTGACAAAGCCAGGTGGCAAGTATGTGTTGTAATAAGTATGTGGCTTCATTGGAGTTGATACCCTGACAAACCTTGTGTTAAATATGTGTTGTAATAAGTATGTAGTGTGATTGGAGCTAATACGCTGACAACGCCATGTGGTATGTATGTGTTGTAATAAATATGTAGTGTGATTGGAGTTGATACACTGACAAAGCCATGTGATAAGTATGTGTTGTAATAAGTATGTAGTCTGATTGGAGTTGATACACTGACAAAGACATGTGATAAGTGTGTGTTGTAATAAGTATGTAGTGTGATTGGAGTTGATACACTGACAAAGCCATGTGGTAAGTATGTGTTGTAATAAGTATGTAGTGTGATTGGTTGGTTGGTTGGTTGGTGTTTAACGTCCAGCGAGCAATTTTTCAGCTATATTCAGGACGAGAACATTTAAAAATTTTAACGCCACGGGACTCGAAACAAGGAAAGGTGATGGGTATGGACGGATAATTTTGCCAGTGCAACAGGTCTCTTATGGACCACTCATCATGATGAGCTGTAACACTGGGTTCTTTAACGTGCGGAGAGGGTGGCAATCTCTCAACACGGGACCTCGGTTTTATTTACGTCTCATCCGCAGGACGGGTTGGTTGTGAATTTCTACATCCCGCACAACCGACGGACGCCCCTTCAAGCCGAAGAAGCTCTCGGTCCCATTTCTATACCCCAGGGTTCCCGCGGGGTTGACCCCTTTTAGAGGACTAGTGCCTCTAGGGCGGAAAAACCTGGTGCCTATTCTACCCCGGCACACCCTCTATGAGGGGGTGTGATTGGAGTTGATACACTGACAAAGACATGTGGTAAGTATGTGTTGTAATAAATCTGTAGTGTGATTGGAGTTGATACACTGACAAAGCCATGTGGTAAGTATGTGTTGTAATAAGTATGTAGTGTGATTGGAGTTGATACACTGACAAAGTCATGTGGTAAGTATGTGTTGTAATAAGTATGTAGTGTGATTGGAGTTGATACACTGACAAAGCCATGTGGTAAGTATGTGTTGTAATAAATCTGTAGTGTGATTGGAGTTGATATACTGACAAAGCCATGTGGTAAGTATGTGTTGTAATAAGTATGTAGTGTGATTGGAGTTGATACACTGACAAAGCCATGTGGTAAGTATGTGTTGTAATAAATCTGTAGTGTGATTGGAGTTGATACACTGACAAAGCCATGTGGTAAATATGTGTTGTAATAAGTATGTAGTGTGATTGGAGTTGATACACTGACAAAGCCATGTGGTAAGTATGTGTTGTAATAAGTATGTAGTGTGATTGGAGTTGATACACTGACAAAGCCATGTGGTAAGTATGTGTTGTAATAAATCTGTAGTGTGATTGGAGTTGATACACTGACAAAGCCATGTGGTAAATATGTGTTGTAATAAGTATGTAGTGTGATTGGAGTTGATACACTGACAAAGCCATGTGGTAAGTATGTGTTGTAATAAGTATGTAGTGTGATTGGAGCTGATACACTGACAGAGCCATGTGGTAAGTATGTGTTGTAATAAATCTGTAGTGTGATTGGAGTTGATACACTGACAAAGCCATGTGGTAAGTATGTGTTGTAATAAATCTGTAGTGTGATTGGAGTTGATACACTGACAAAGCCATGTGGTAAGTATGTGTTGTAATAAGTATGTAGTGTGATTGGAGTTGATACACTGACAAAGCCATGTGGTAAGTATGTGTTGTAATAAATCTGTAGTGTGATTGGAGTTGATACACTGACAAAGCCATGTGGTAAGTATGTGTTGTAATAAGTATGTAGTGTGATTGGAGTTGATACACTGACAAAGACATGTGGTATGTATGTGTTGTAATAAGTATGTAGTGTGATTGGAGTTGATACACTGACAGAGCCATGTGGTAAGTATGTGTTGTAATAAATCTGTAGTGTGATTGGAGTTGATACACTGACAAAGCCATGTGGTAAGTATGTGTTGTAATAAGTATGTAGTGTGATTGGAGTTGATACACTGACAAAGACATGTGGTATGTATGTGTTGTAATAAGTATGTAGTGTGATTGGAGTTGATACACTGACAGAGCCATGTGGTAAGTATGTGTTGTAATAAATCTGTAGTGTGATTGGAGTTGATACACTGACAAAGCCATGTGGTAAGTATGTGTTGTAATAAGTATGTAGTGTGATTGGAGTTGATACACTGACAAAGCCATGTGGTAAGTATGTGTTGTAATAAGTATGTAGTGTGATTGGAGTTGATACACTGACAAAGCCATGTGGTAAGTATGTGTTGTAATAAGTATGTAGTGTGATTGGAGTTGATACACTGACAAAGCCATGTGGTAAGTATGTGTTGTAATAAATCTGTAGTGTGATTGGAGTTGATACACTGACAAAGCCATGTGGTAAATATGTGTTGTAATAAATATGTAGTGTGATTGGAGTTGATACACTGACAAAGCCATGTGTTAAATATGTGTTGTAATAAGTATGTGGTGTGATTGGAGTTGATACACTGACAAAGCCATGTGTTAAATATGTGTTGTAATAAGTATGTAGTGTGATTGGAGTTGATACACTGACAAAGCCATGTGGTAAGTATGTGTTGTAATAAGTATGTGGTGTGATTGGAGTTGATACACTGACAAAGCCATGTGGTAAGTATGTGTTGTAATAAGTATGTGGTGTGATTGGAGTTGATACACTGACAAAGCCATGTGGTAAGTATGTGTTGTAATAAGTATGTAGTGTGATTGGAGTTGATACACTGACAAAGCCATGTGTTAAATATGTGTTGTAATAAGTATGTAGTGTGATTGGAGTTGATACACTGACAAAGCCATGTGGTAAGTATGTGTTGTAATAAGTATGTAGTGTGATTGGAGTTGATAAAATGACAACGTCATGTATAAATTATCTGTATTTATTTACGTATACTGGTGTCCAACACGATTTCCATATCAGATGATCTTCGTCTCGTTTTACACTAACATGACGAGTGTCACATGTGGAGCAGGAACTACTAATCCTTCCGGAGCACTTGAGTTCATCACCTGGTTTTAGTGGGCTTCGGTTTGCTAGATCGTTGTTTGTTCTTTTGCCCTTTTTCGCTTGACCATTGTATTGTCTGTCCTTATCCGATTTACGACTCTTTATTCTCCCGTTGGTATCTTCAAATATTTCTTATTTAATGTCTTGTAGGTGTGAGATGAGCTAAAATTAATGTCTAATAAATAGGTGATGAAAGAAAATAATGTCTCATTGAATGGTGATGCAATCAAATAATTTTTCCTTGATGCGAGATCAGATAACATAAATTGTTCGTGTTGTCGAATGAAGCAAATCTTCTTGTATAATGGATGCACATCTACTATTCGCTGTAATGTATGTTCGGACAACAGCAATCCAATTCAAGTTTCTTTTGTAAATGTTTTTGACTAACTCATGACGTGCATTCCGTGTTATTGTTTCTCCTGTAACATATAGGACCTGTAGATGCCGGTTGGTCAGAATGGGGATGGTGGAGTAACTGTGATATCCCTGAAAATAATAACAAGACATCTATCTATGGAACTGGCACTCATAGCAGAATTCGAACATGTACCAATCCAGTGGAAATTTGTGGAGGCGCTCATTGTGAAGGGGCTAACAATGAAACTGACTTTTGTAAAGGTAAATAGCCTACACTATTATGCCTGTTTTACTACATATCTTCACTACAGCAAACAATAAAAATATCGGAATGTTTACTAGCATTAGGGTTTAACATATACATGTTGTTTAATGCTAAATGCTGCAGATTTGAATGTCCATATTATTTAATAATGATAATAGTTTTTTTTTCAGATATAATTGTACATTGTCACTTGTCAACTTCTCATATGAATAATTATTGTACGATATCACGCGCTTGTTCATAGAGCTCTTGTTATTAGATCTTTAGTTCTCTGTGTAATGTTTTTCTTGACAATTGTTTGTCTTTTTGTCTTTTTTCTGTTGGCCATTGTTTTGTTTTTATCTGTCCTTCGAATTGAAGCTTTTGATTACACTTTTCTTCGCATTCATTCTCCAACACGATAACAGTATTAGCCTTTTTGTATGCCCAATTGCACCTTGAGATAACATTTGTGCACGATTTGACAATGTTATATAGGGTGCTGATTGGTCCACACCGGCAACAACCTGTTTATGTTGGTGTCAATGTCAGTTCTTGCTGGACCAGACAACGTGGAAATGCTACAAAAATCATTAAACAGACAACAATAAACTTTTGCAGTTAACAGGTTGATGCTTCTTCTTAGAAATATATATTTTTACATTCAATTTGTGTATTTTGCTTTTTCAATATACACAGAGAATGTAACATCCACGATTGTTAGCCAGTTTAACAGTTTATCAGTGTTGGCATTACTATGCGCTCAACTAAATCTAGATCAATTATTATTTCTTCATTGCTAGCTTAACATGTACAGCCAACCCTGTATATAAAAGGCACTCAATCGAACCTGAATATGTCCTCTTTATGAGCAGTTGCCTTTTATATGCAGATTAAAATTATATATGCACTATTCATTAATGGGGAATATTAAGCTGCCCTTTATAGACAGTGATGTGCTATATAGAGATTTGACTGTAAGAGAGAAAACAATCACAATTTGTGTAAATTGTTATCCAATATCAATTATGATAAATTCGATAATGGTTATGTATTATTATTTGATATCAAATATCACGACTCGATTAATCAGCGAACTCAACTCAAACTCATTGTGAAGTCACGTGTTCCACGTATTAAGACCACTACATTACAGATGCACTTTTTGTTCCTCTATAAAATACTCTTTTTCTGTTCATGCGGAATCAAAAGACTCCCACGTGATATCTGGAGTTTTGATGTAGAAATTTTATTGCACGATTGCTAGTTGTAACAATAATAAGTCATTCTTGAAATTGATGTGATGCCTTATACCGATCTGGAGGTATGGGCCCTGCGAAAGTAAAACAAAAACTTACTGTTACGGTATTTATCAACAATAAAGCTAACATATTAGAATTATTTTTACAGTTACACCTCAATGTCTTACAAGTGAAATATTTGATTCACACTACTTATCATCTACCAATCCTATGGTTGTTTATACTTCTGCCAAGGTGGAAGTAGAAACGCAGACACAGAATCTTTGTATAAAGAATACAACAGTACACTACTATTGGGAGCTACATGTACGACATATAAACGGTACTATTACAGAAACTAAAACAAACCACACTAACAACAAATTATACTTCAAGTTACATCCTGATGAACTGGATCCAGGTTTGTATCGTTTATATGTTAAAATTGGATATCCGTCAGATTTCATCCACTGGATGGAAGAATCCATGTATCTTAAAATTGAGCACCCTCCGCCCAATACTTTTATTAAAGGGGGTACAGGCAGAATTATAGGTAAAGGCCTTATTGACTTTGATGGTCGTTCGGGATCATACAGTCTGAAAAATGGACCCGGAGATCCATCAGGACTTGTGTTTGATTGGGTATGTATGAACTTTGTTACTCAATCAATATACAAACTATTAGAATTCAACATAGATCCCCGGTATGTGTTCCGTGATGATTTATTTCTCGGTAAATGGTATGATACAGATTTTCTGTCACAAGTTCAAGAAAAAGTTATTCGGATAAATGCGTCAACGCTCTACACCCACGTTCAACAGATACAGAACAAGACAGGGACTAAGGCCAAACATTTAAGTGTTGCGTTTAATGATGTTCTTTTAACTGAGTATGATGCGAGCAACCCAGATAATTCTACCGGATACAGTAAGTTTGTTAGTAATAACTTTACCAATTATAATTATACTGTGAATGACACTTTGCCGTTGACTGATTTTTTTTCTATCACATGTATGGAAGATATGTCAATAAATACTGTGCCACAAATAACCAAAAATAATATAATTCTTCAGAGTAATAATGAACTTCTAAGGAATGAATTCATTACATTTGTCCACACATTGTTCAGTACCAATTCAACTTTTGCTGATGCGTTAGTCGAATTTCTAGAGCAACTTTCTGAAAGTTACCTGATGCTAAACAGTGTCAAAAATGTGAAAACATTACCAGGGATGGAAAACATGTCATTCTTTGATAACCTTGAGGACTGGTTAGATATCGTCGGTGAGATAAGAAATGATTTAGGCGCCCTCAATACCAGTATCGGTATTTACCGCAATTATCTTCCTGTGATGGATGAAGCTATAAGTCTTTCTAATTACATCGGCATGGATGGTTTTCTACGCCTGAAAATCGACAAAGTCAAGAAAGGATGTGCATATCATTTTCTGGATTTTTTGCAAGATATATATGATATGTTATTTAAGATTCAAAACACCGATTGGGAAAGTATAAAAAATAACGAGTTGAATTATACAACATGGATAACGGACGAACTCATTGGTAATCATATGTGTGACAACTTTACTGGTACTTCCGATGGCTATGCTCAGATGAATGTTACAAGTGATGATGTTGATGCTGGGATGGGGTATATGGTGTATCTCAGAGCAGACAACGAAGGTTCTGTTGGTTACTTTCTACAGTATACACAGACAATAGATGGAGACCCTCCAGAGCTCGAAATTGAGTATGTATTGTCATCTGTATATTTATTTCGTTTCGTTCTATATATTTACTACAAGCTATATCATTTATGTCGTCTGCTGTTTACAAAGGCACACGTGAGACATTTCTCATTTCAGTGCTTTCGGAACTGATATGGTTTATTAGGTACTAGTATATATTTATTAGGTACTAGTATATATTTATTGAAATTTACAGTTCTTAAAGAATGTAATTATTATCAAAACGAGGGTTCTTCCCCCTCAGGTATAGGTGACCATAGCCGATTTTGGCTATTTAGTTTTATTGTTCCCAAACACATTTAAATTATTTGGCCTACCAATCTTTCGGCTTTGAGTGTACCTGATGAAGGTTCTTCCAGAAATACGTTGTGGGAATTAAAATACCACACTACTTACATGAACGACAAAAATGGTTGTAATTTCATTCTATAAAAGGTTTGTCTTCCTATAGTAAAAGGATGTAAAGGAGAACGTATTGATTACAACTTTTCAATAATGTTATGTCTCAATTTGTGGCCATTGTAAATTTCAGTATAAAAGTTAATAATTTCTTCCAAAGCGATATCAAAAATCGATCACAAGAATAAAATTTATCTTAATTGAATTAATTGATAAAACTATTTACAACACTGTTGTCTGAAGTATATATTATATTGATATTTTAAAAGAGGAAATTGTCAACTCAAAAATCTTTCAAAACCAACGGAACTCGTTGGTAGACATAATGTGTCCACCACATCACTGAATCACCAGATTGCTACATGTACTATGTATTGACTTCTTAAATGACCAGAAAGTTTTGTTTCACTTGTTTCTTAAGTAACTGTTCTCCTCACAACTTCTTTGTAAACTTTTGCTTAAAGAAAATGAAGACAGTAATTTTCTGCTGAGGGTTTATGTGTTATTTATGTTATTTGTGTCTGTTTACGTAGAGTGGTGTCCAACATATATTGTGTTTTGATTTGTTTGTCTTCGTCGTATCTGGTGTACCATATGTTGCCAGTTTCTCTTGATTTTCCATTTTTGATTGCCCCTTAGGTATTCTCTAACGTTTTTTTTTTACTCAAAACCTCTGTTTGATATCCTGATAAAGTTCATTCAATACTTGATTATAAATTGTTTACTACTGTTGACATTTAATAATTTGCTCTCTTGTATACTAACTACTCTTTAGAGGTATATCTTATTGTAATTGTTAACTAAGGTTCTCCTCTCTCAGACATAGGTGACCTTAGTTCTCCTCTCTCAGACATAGGTGACCGTGGTCCATTTTGCTATTCTGTTTAGGCCCTTTGATTCACTTTGTCCCCAAGACTTTTGAATTATTTAGCTTTCCAATCTTTTGATTATGAGCGTACATGATGAAGGTTATTCCAGAAACGCGTCGCGTGCACTAACTTCGATATATACGAAGGCTGTCCGTAAAGTTCGTGGACAATCTCTGTAATTTTGTTATTTAATTTGTTGAAAAAAAGAAATTGCAATTTTCATTTATAGTAGAGTTTACTCGATAAGTGAACACAATTTTGTAAATAAAAAAGAACTACAAGTATGAATTTTTCTCGATCTTATAAATAAGCATACTCACATCCGGAGCACAGCGGTAAAAAAAATTGACGTTAAACGACGTCAACGCTCAAACCAATTTAACTTTTTTCGACGTAGTCACCTTTAAGTTCCACACATTTCTTGTGTCGTCTTACCCAGTCATCAAAAATTTGCACAATCTGATCAGTTTTCATGTGAAATATTACATTCATTACGGCTTGTCTTAATTCACTTAAATTGTCAAACCTCATTCCCCGTAAGAAGGATTTGATGTAGGGGAAAACTGCAAAGTCCATTGGTGCTAAGTACGTACGTATTTATTGAAGTGATTCATTACATTTTATTACCGTTTTATTACATATATATTAAGCAGAGATAAGATAAGAATAAATATCGAATTTGCAAAGACTATTATTTGCCAACAATATTTACATCTTTAAGACCGGTTTTTAGTTTCTTTATATACAGTTAAAAGGTCCAACCTTAAATGAAATAAATTAGAACTGCTTGATGTTGTAGATCTGTTTTTTTTTTTATCTTGTTAATTGAATTAATTATTTTCAACCATCTGATGATCTTTAATACATCTGATCTCTCACAATTCTTATGACTTATCGATATTAATCTAGGAGAAATATAATTTGCTTTTTTATCCGTACATTATTTTTTCTACGAACATTCATTGACCCATGTTAATTTCGTAATGATTTGTTTGTTGTTTTGTTGAGTTGTTGTTTGTTCATATTTAATTGGTTGCTTTGGATCCATTGATGAAGAGAGAAGGTTATGATCCCATTATAGCGGTTGCTATCCTTATTCTAAGAGAGAAGGTTATGATCCCATTATAACGGTTGCTATCCTTATTCTAAGAGAGAAGGTTATGATCCCATTATAACGGTTGCTATCCTTATTCTAAGAGAGAAGATTATGATCCCATTATAACGGTTGCTATCCTTATTCTCAGAAAATGATTAAATAATGGAACACAAATATTGGAAAACGGCAGAAGGAAGACGATCGCCATTGTTATCAAACCAATCAATTATTGGACAGCAAACTTGAATGGAATGTTCATTGTGTTGTCCTGTAAGCAGTATGCGTGTTGATCAGGAATCCAAGATGATCATCATTGCCGACAATAATTTAACAAAATGTATCCAAAAAACTAATGAGAAATTCGGTGATAAAAACAATCAATCTCACTTGCTGAGATAAACATTGTGGATAAGTCTTCCATGTATGCTTCGTTTTTACCTGAACCGGATTTCGTGTCCATTTAGCAATGAATATATGAACCTTTTATGACTGCCTCGTTGTATTCTTTGGTTTATAATAAACATGAAATGTACTAGTAAGGTCGCTGTCAAATAGCATGTGCTTTATTGATTTGTAATTATGACAATAAAAAAACGATATGGACAAACAATGTGATAACAAGCTAATATCCATGTATTTTGCCACAAATTGTGAGACAAGATTATCGAGAGGAACAAACTTTTTATCAAACACACAAGTACCTTATGTTGAGTTCTCTCTCGTATTGACTTTAAATAGAGTAGATCAATCATAAGCAGTAGTGATCGACTATATAATATAGGATCGTCCCTGTACCTGAATATTTGTACCGTGATATCTGTATACGGATTTTCCACTTACCTGAGTATCTTTATACGGATTCTCCCTTTACCTGAGTATCCCTATACGGATTCTCCCTTTACCTTAGTATGTGTACCGTTGTATCTGTATACGGATTCTCCCTTTACCTTAGTATGTGTACCGTTGTATCTGTATACGGATTCTCCCTTTACCTTAGTATGTGTACCGTTGTATCTGTATACGGATTCTCCCTTTACCTTAGTATGTGTACCGTTGTATCTGTATACGGATTCTCCCTTTACCTTAGTATGTGTACCGTTGTATCTGTATACGGATTCTCCCTTTACCTTAGTATGTGTACCGTTGTATCTGTATACGGATTCTCCCTTTACCTTAATATGTGTACCGTTCTATCTGTATACGGACCGTCTCTTTATCTTAATATGTGTGTCTGTATACATCAGGTACGCTCATAATCAAAATATTTGAAAGTCAAATAATTAAAAAAAAACATTGGGAGCAAAGGGGCTAAGCAGAACAGCCGAAATCTGCTTAAGTCGCCTAGGAGATTATACGTGACTAGAACCAATGTGTAATACTGTGTAATTAACATATTCAAGAACATGTGTTGCGAAAGCCATCTTATACATGGTAATACATTTGCAGGTGTAGATTGAATTGTATGAAGAAAACAGCAGTTACATCTATAATGTCTTTGGTAGCTGTCTGTCCGTCATGTACTCTCACAGAATTACTCGACGCTACATTCACATGGGATTTTAAATACTTTCCTTTAGACACACGTATAGCAGAGACGTATCCTGACTGGGAATCATTGATGTTATCAGGTAAGCAAACACATGTGGTTAGTGGTAATATGCACTGATTACATAGGTAATCATAAATCTATCTACCATACGATCACGACGGTTCCTAGAAAGCAATGGAAGAGTGTACACTTGTATAATGCTTTTAATTTACTTAAGGTATCTCGGTATTAACATATCCACTCAAAATACCTTGCGCGAGATAAATCTTCAGAACAATGAGTTCTATCCTATGAACTTAGGCATTTTGAGTGGAGAATTCCTACCTAAATGTTATACAGATATATCATGTCTGGGAGGGGTATTTGCGAAAAATACCAGTCGAGAAACGAAAAATATCCGGAGCCGAATGGTGAGGGAAATTTAGTCTCAAGACTGGTATTTTCGCAAATACTCCTCCCAAACATGATATATCTGTTTAATTACACCGAATATTATCTAGAACACAGACTAAATAAATAATACCTTTTGTTTGTCGTTTTCAGGACCTAACATGATGTATCTGTTTAATTCTACCGAATGATGTTACATAAAACGCACAACTGATAACGTTTTACAAATTTTGTTACAAGCGTCTCGGTGAAGGGTAAAAACGGCAAATACGATTGTTACATAAAACGCACAACTGATAACGTTTTACAAATTTTGCTAAAAGCGTCTCGGTGAAGGGTAAATACGGCAAATACGATTCTGCAAATACCATGAAAAAAGTTAAATCTTATGCAAATACACCTACATGAAGAACAAATTCTGCAAATTCACAATGCAAGGCCTGAATTTGTAAAAAAATATCACGACTATTAACCAATTAGAATCCAGCATTCTTATATAAGGTGTAATTAAATTAGAAACAATATATTTCATTACATGAAACCTAAATAGGACGATCTGTTTGTTTTTCAGCTCATTAACTATAGGCCATATGAGGTTTTGTCATCATTTGACACCAATTTAGTAAAATTTTCACATGTTCAGCTTTTCAAAAGCCACTTAGTCATTTGAAAACTTAATTTGTTTAAATGAATAGTCAGATAAACAGCCGTACATTAAATATTTGTATTTAAGACAAAACAAACCAAAGGTTCATTTTTGGTATTTCAGAATAAGGATAAAGCGTATGTTTATATTCCTTATAGATAACCCCTTTACTCTACATATTCTGTTTTTATTAAGTAATGCTAATTTCAACTCTCAATACTTCATACACTTGTACACACTCCATTAAAAGGGCAAATAACAGAACCAAAAGGAAAATTATTTATTTGTATTTCAGATATTACGACCAGAAAATTTGTATTGAAGGCAGGTTTACAACAGAATCAAGGCTATATTGTAGAAGCTAATATACTACTTCAGTCAGGAAGACTAAGTAAAAGCATCTGGATCATAAATACAGATTATCTCCCTTATGGGGGAACCTGTTCAACAAAGAAAAGTCGATATTTTGGTTTGTATTATATATAATATTCTCAGTTTTTCTAATGTCTACCAATCAAATCATTTTATTTACGAATGTTTTTTTTTTCAATTTTAAATGCGTCCCTTCTATCAGTCTATTTTGTCGTATTTCAAAAGCAAACGTTTAACATGAAATGCAACAATATATTCACCATGATATCAAATTCCATTCCCGGGTTTAGAGGGTCCTTTTCTTTTGTAATAAAATACCAATACTTGGTAGTCCTCATACTTTTACTACCAAATTTATTTATCTCATTTCAAGATAAAAAACCTTTTCAGTCTGAAAACACAAAATCAAACAAATCAAAACGTTTTAGCATCACAGGGTGGTCTTGATTCAATATCAAACGTTTTAACATCACAGGGTGGTCTTGATTCAATATCAAACGTTTTACCATCACAGAGAGGTCTTGATTCAATATCAAATGTTTTAACATCACAGGGTGGTCTTGATTCAATAGCAAACGTTGTAACATCACAGGGTGGTCTTGATTCAATATCAAACGTTTTAGCATCAAATGGTGGTCTTGATTCAATATCAAACGTTTTAGCATCAAAGGGTGGTCTTGATTCAATATCAAACGTTTTAGCATCAAAGTGTGGTCTTGATTCAATATCAAACGTTTTAGCATCAAAGGGTGGTCTTGATTCAATATCAAACATTTTAACATCACAGGGTGGTCTTGATTCAATATCAAACGTTTTAGCATCAAAGGGTGGTCTTGATTCAATATCAAACGTTTTAACATCACAGGGTGGTCTTGATTCAATATCAAACGTTTTAACATCACAGGGTGGTCTTGATTCAATATCAAACGTTTTAGCATCAAAGGGTGGTCTTGATTCAATATCAAACGTTTTAGCATCAAAGGGTGGTCTTGATTCAATATGAAACGTTTTAGCATCAAAGGGTGGTCTTGATTCAATATGAAACGTTTTAGCATCAAAGGGTGGTCTTGATTCAATATCAAACGTTTTAGCATCAAAGGGTGGTCTTGATTCAATATGAAACGTTTTAGCATCAAAGGGTGGTCTTGATTCAATATCAAACGTTTTAACATCACAGGGTGGTCTTGATTCAATATGAAACGTTTTAACATCACAGTGTGGTCTTGATTCAATATCAAACGTTTTAACTTCAAAGGGTGGTCTTGATTCAATATCAAACGTTTTAGCATCAAATGGTGGTCTTGATTCAATATCAAACGTTTTAGCATCAAAGGGTGGTCTTGATTCAATATCAAACGTTTTAGCATCAAAGGGTGGTCTTGATTCAATATCAAACGTTTTAGCATCAAAGGGTGGTCTTGATTCAATATCAAACGTTTTAACATCACAGGGTGGTCTTTATTCAATATCAAACGTTTTAGCATCAAAGGGTGGTCTTTATTCAATATCAAACGTTTTAGCATCACAGGGTGGTCTTGATTCAATATCAAACGTTTTAGCATCAAAGGGTGGTCTTGATTCAATATCAAACGTTTTAACATCACAGGGTGGTCTTGATTCAATATCAAACGTTTTAACATCACAGGGTGGTCTTGATTCAATATCAAACGTTTTACCATCACAGGGTGGTCTTGATTCAATATCAAACGTTTTAGCATCAAAGGGTGGTCTTGATTCAATATCAAACGTTTTAATATTACAGGGTGGTCTTGATTCAATATCAAACGTTTTAGCATCAAAGGGTGGTCTTGATTCAATATCGAACGTTTTAGCATCAAAGGGTGGTCTTGATTCAATATCAAACGTTTTAGCATCAAAGGATGGTCTTGATTCAATATCAAACGTTATAACATCACAGGGTGGTCTTGATTCAATATCAAACGTTTTAGCATCAACGGGTGGTCTTGATTCAATATCAAACGTTTTAACATCACAGGGTGGTCTTGATTCAATATCAAACGCTTTAGCATCAAAAGGTGGTCTTGATTCAATATCAAACGTTTTAACATCAAAGGGTGGTCTTGGTTCAATATCAAACGTTTTAACATCAAAGGGTGGTCTTGATTCAATATCAAACGTTTTAGCATCAAAGGGTGGTCTTGATTCAATATCAAACGTTTTAATATCACAGGGTGGTCTTGATTCAATATCAAACGTTTTAGCATCACAGGGTGGTCTTGATTCAATATCAAACGTTTTAACATCACAGGGTGGTCTTGATTCAATATCAAACGTTTTAGCATCAAAGGGTGGTCTTTATTCAATATCAAACGTTTTAGCATCAAAGGTTGGTCTTGATTCAATATCAAACGTTTTAATATTACAGGGTGGTCTTGATTCAATATCAAACGTTTTAGCATCAAAGGGTGGTCTTGATTCAATATCAAACGTTTTAGCATCAAAGGGTGGTCTTGATTCAATATCAAACGTTTTAACATCAAAGGGTGGTCTTGATTCAATATCAAACGTTTTAACATCGAAGGGTGGTCTTGATTCAATATGAAACGATTTAGCATCAAAGGGTGGTCTTGATTCAATATCAAACGTTTTAGCATCAAAGGGTGGTCTTGATTCAATAGCAAACGTTTTAACATCACAGGGTGGTCTTGATTTAATATCAAACGTTTTAGCATCAAATGGTGGTCTTGATTCAATATCAAACGTTTTAGCATCACAGGGTGGTCTTGATTCAATATCAAACGTTTTAGCATCAAAGTGTGGTCTTGATTCAATATCAAACGTTTTAGCATCAAAGGGTGGTCTTGATTCAATATCAAACATTTTAACATCACAGGGTGGTCTTGATTCAATATCAAACGTTTTAGCATCAAAGGGTGGTCTTGATTCAATATCAAACGTTTTAACATCACAGGGTGGTCATGATTCAATATCAAACGTTTTAACATCAAAGGGTGGTCTTGATTCAATATCAAACGTTTTAACATCAAAGGGTGGTCTTGATTCAATATCAAACGTTTTAGCATCAAAGGGTGGTCTTGATTCAATATGAAACGTTTTAGCATCAAAGGGTGGTCTTGATTCAATATGAAACGTTTTAGCATCAAAGGGTGGTCTTGATTCAATATCAAACGTTTTAGCATCAAAGGGTGGTCTTGATTCAATATCAAACGTTTTAACATCACAGGGTGGTCTTGATTCAATATCAAACGTTTTAGCATCAAAGGGTGGTCTTGATTCAATATCAAACGTTTCAATATCACAGGGTGATCGTGATTCAATATAAAACGTTTTAACATCAAAGGGTGATCTTAATTCAATATCAAACGTTTTAACATCAAAGGGTGGTCTTGATTCAATATCAAACGTTTTAACATCACAGGGTGGTCGTGATTCAATATCAAACGTTTTAACATCAAAGGGTGGTCTTGATTCAATATCAAACGTTTTAACATCAAAGGGTGGTCTTGATTCAATATCAAACGTTTTAACATCACAGGGTGGTCTTGATTCAATATCAAACGTTTTAACTTCAAAGGGTGGTCTTGATTCAATATCAAACGTTTTAGCATCAAAGGGTGGTCTTGATTCAATATCAAACGTTTTAACATCACAGGGTGGTCTTGATTCAATATCAAACGTTTTAACATCACAGGGTGGTCTTGATTCAATATCAAACGTTTTAACATCACAGGGTGGTCTTGATTCAATATCAAACGTTTTAACATCAAAGGGTGGTCTTGATTCAATATCAAACGTTTTAGCATCACAGGGTGGTCTTGATTCAATATCAAACGTTTTAGCATCAAAAGGTGGTCTTGATTCAATATCAAACGTTTTAGCATCAAAGGGTGGTCTTAATTCAATATCAAACGTTTTAACATCACAGGGTGGTCTTGATTCAATATCAAACGTTTTAACATCACAGGGTGGTCTTGATTCAATATCAAACGTTTTAACTTCAAAGGGTGGTCTTGATTCAATATCAAACGTTTTAGCATCAAAGGGTGGTCTTGATTCAATATCAAACGTTTTAGCATCAAAGGGTGGTCTTGATTCAATATCAAACGTTTTAACATCACAGGGTGGTCTTGATTCAATATCAAACGTTTTAGCATCAAAGGGTGGTCTTGATTCAATATCAAACGTTTTAACATCAAAGGGTGGTCTTGATTCAATATCAAGCGTTTTAACATCACAGGGTGGTCTTGATTCAATATCAAACGTTTTAACTTCAAAGGGTGGTCTTGATTCAATATCAAACGTTTTAGCATCAAAGGGTGGTCTTGATTCAATATCAAACGTTTTAACATCACAGGGTGGTCTTGATTCAATATCAAACGTTTTAACATCACAGGGTGGTCTTGATTCAATATCAAACGTTTTAACTTCAAAGGGTGGTCTTGATTTAATATCAAACGTTTTAGCATCAAAGGGTGGTCTTGATTCAATATCAAACGTTTTAGCATCAAAGGGTGGTCTTGATTCAATATCAAACGTTTTAGCATCAAAGGGTGGTCTTGATTCAATATCAAACGTTTTAGCATCAAAGGGTGGTCTTGATTCAATATCAAACATTTTAGCATCAAAGGGTGGTCTTAATTCAATATCAAACGTTTTAACATCACAGGGTGGTCTTGATTTAATATCAAACGTTTTAACATCACAGGGTGGTCTTGATTCAATATGAAACGTTTTAACATCACAGGGTGGTCTTGATTCAATATGAAACGTTTTAACATCACAGGGTGGTCTTGATTCAATATCAAACGTTTTAATATTACATGGTGGTCTTGATTCAATATCAAACGTTTTAGCATCAAAGGGTGGTCTTGATTCAATATCAAACGTTTTAGCATCAAAGGGTGGTCTTGATTCAATATCAAACGTTTTAGCATCAAAGGGTGGTCTTGATTCAATATCAAACGTTTTAGCATCAAAGGGTGGTCTTGATTCAATATCAAACGTTTTAGCATCAAAGGGTGGTCTTGATTCAATATCAAACGTTATAACATCAAAGGGTGGTCTTGATTCAATATCAAACGTTTTAGCATCAAAGGGTGGTCTTGATTCAATATCAAACGTTTTAACATCACAGGGTGGTCTTGATTCAATATCAAATGCTTTAGCATCAAAAGGTGGTCTTGATTCAATATCAAATGCTTTAACATCAAAAGGTGGTCTTGATTCAATATCAAACGTTTTAGCATCAAAGGGTGGTCTTGATTCAATATCAAACGTTATAACATCACAGGGTGGTCTTGATTCAATATCAAACGTTTTAGCATCACAGGGTGGTCTTGATTCAATATCAAACGTTTTAACATCAAAGGGTGGTCTTGATTCAATATCAAACGTTTTAACATCAAAGGGTTGTCTTGATTCAATATCAAACGTTTTAATATCACAGGGTGGTCTTGATTCAATATCAAACGTTTTAGCATCAAAGGGTGGTCTTGGTTCAATATCAAACGTTTTAACATCACAGGGTGGTTTTGATTCAATATCAAACATTTTAACATCACAGGGTGGTCTTGATTCAATATCAAACGTTTTTGATTCAAAGATGATATTGTATTTCATCCTTCATCAATTTATTAATGTGATGTTTTATATGTATGGGAGATTAAATGAGGGTGGAATCTTTGTGTCAATAGAGTTTCAGTTATACCGTCTATAAGGAACATACACGGATTGAAATTATACGATCCGTCTCACCACTCTCTCACTCGAAAGAGGGTTCCTGTCAGTTGAAGTCGTCACTTTAATGCCATACAAAATGATTTATTGGCTTTTTGTTGAATAAATATTATGAAATAAACAATAATAATGTTTTCATTAGCATAAACGTATATATCAAATTTAGTGTGACGCGTTTGTGGAATAACCTTCAACATGTACGCCCAGAATCAAAAGATTGGAGAGACAAAATAGTATAAAAGTTGTTGAGCAGGAAAACCAAAACATCAAACAGCAAACATCGGCTAAGTTCACATGGTAAAAAAAAACCTTAGTTGTAATAAGTATTGCATTAGGAATTGTAAATTTTAATAATAAGGATATCTAATAAACAAAACACTGACCACTGGGCGGAGATACCCTCGGTGACTTAAAGTTCATCAGCAGTTCACCAGCAGAGGTATCGACCCAGTGATAGTAACAATATGTAGATACAAAATTGAGTGCACATGACACGTTTCTGGAATATCCTTCAATATGTACGATAATAATCTAAAGATTGGAAAGCTGAATAATTTTAAGAAATAGTTTGTTTTAGCAAGAAAACCATAGGTCCTAAACATGGTAGTAAAAACTAGATACGGTCACCTATGTTTGAAGGAGGAAAACTTTTGTTTTATTATTAATTTATCTTTTAAGGAACTGTACATGTTAATGATAGATAAGCACTGACTATTGGGCGGATTGTATTTTTACTGTACATGTTAATGATAGATAAACACTGACTATTGGGCGGATTGTATTTTTACTGTACATGTTAATGATAGATAAACACTGACTATTGGGCGGATTGTATTTTTACTGTACATGTTAATGATAGATAAACACTGACTATTGGGAGGATTGTATTTTTACTGTACATGTTAATGATAGATAAACACTGACTATTGGGAGGATTGTATTTTTACTGTACATGTTAATGATAGATAAACACTGACTATTGGGAGGATTGTATTTTTACTGTACATGTTAATGATAGATAAACACTGACTATTGGGCGGATTGTATTTTTACTGTACATGTTAATGATAGATAAACACTGACTATTGGGAGGATTGTATTTTTACTGTACATGTTAATGATAGATAAACACTGACTATTGGGAGGATTGTATTTTTACTGTACATGTTAATGATAGATAAACACTGACTATTGGGCGGATTGTATTTTTACTGTACATGTTAATGATAGATAAACACTGACTATTGGGCGGATTGTATTTTTACTGTACATGTTAATGATAGATAAACACTGACTATTGGGAGGATTGTATTTTTACTGTACATGTTAATGATAGATAAACACTGACTATTGGGCGGATTGTATTTTTACTGTACATGTTAATGATAGATAAACACTGACTATTGGGCGGATTGTATTTTTACTGTACATGTTAATGATAGATAAACACTGACTATTGGGAGGATTGTATTTTTACTGTACATGTTAATGATAGATAAACACTGACTATTGGGCGGATTGTATTTTTACTGTACATGTTAATGATAGATAAACACTGACTATTGGGAGGATTGTATTTTTACTGTACATGTTAATGATAGATAAACACTGACTATTGGGAGGATTGTATTTTTACTGTACATGTTAATGATAGATAAACACTGACTATTGGGCGGATTGTATTTTTACTGTACATGTTAATGATAGATAAACACTGACTATTGGGCGGATTGTATTTTTACTGTACATGTTAATGATAGATAAACACTGACTATTGGGAGGATTGTATTTTTACTGTACATGTTAATGATAGATAAACACTGACTATTGGGCGGATTGTATTCTTTATTGTCTTAAATTGTCCTCCTTCTGGTTAACGGTTTTACAAGCACACAGTTTAAACACAAAAAGTATTAAAACTGTTCACTGATGAAATTATGTCTGTATTGTAGCGGACCAAATTGAAGTGATGGCTTCTGGATGGAAAGATGAAGGATTTAGAAGTAAGAAAGATTCCAGAGTGGATTGGAAAGAACAACTAAACTATCGTATAGATCAAGTTAACAGCGAAGGATCATCTCTTCTTTATTATGGCTGTATGTATAAATAGTAGATATAAAATGTCCCATTCACAGTCAGAGGGCAACCCTCCACCATCAATTATTACAAATGTGTGTATAATATCTTCCATATGCCCGTATTACAAAGAAATAAGGGAACTATCATATAAATAATATAAATCAAATGAATTAAAAAACTTCAATATCAATCAAAATTGTAATCTCGAATTTAAATGGATTCGTAATAGAGAGGTTAAAAAACAATAAAGACGTAGATATCTAATTTAGTGCGCACGAGGCATTTCTGGAATAACTTTCATCGGATACGCTCACAGTCAAAAGATTGGAATAACCTTCATCGGATACGCTCACAGTCAAAAGATTGAAATAACCTTCATCGGATACGCTCACAGTCAGAAGATTGGAATAACCTTCAACGGATACGCTCACAGTCAGAAGATTGGAATAACCTTCATCGGATTTACTCACAGTCAAAAGATTGGAATAACCTTCTTCGCATACGCTCACAGTCAAAAGATTAGAATAACCTTCATTGGATACCCTCACAGTCAAAAGATTGGAATAACCTTCATCGGATACGCTCACAGTCAAAAGATTGGAATAACCTTCATCGGATACGCTCACAGTCAAAAGATTGGAATAACCTTCATCGGATACGCTCACAGTCAAAAGATTGAAATAAACTTCATCGGATACGCTCACAGTCAGAAGATTGGAATAACCTTCATCGGATACACTCACAGTCAAAAGATTGGAATAACCATTATCCCATATGCTCAGTCAAAAGATTGGAATAACATTTATCGGATACGCTCACAGTCAAAAGATTGGAATAACCTTCATCGGATATGCTCACAGTCAAAAGATTGGAATAACCTTCATCGGATACGGTCACAGTCAAATGATTGGAATAACCTTCATCGGATACGCTCACAGTCAAAAGATTGGAATAACCTTCATCGTATACGCTTACAGTCAAAGGATTGGAATAACCTTCATCGGATATGCTCATTCAAAAGATTGGAATAACCTTCATCGGATACGCTCACAGTCAAAAGATTGGAATAACCTTCATCGGATACGCTCAGTCAAAAGATTGAAATAACCTTCATCTGATACGCTCACAGTCAAAAGAATGGAATAACCTTCATCGGATATGCTCACAGTCAAAAGATTGGAATAACCTTCATCGGATACGCTCACAGTCAAAAGATTGGAATAACCTTCATCGCATATGCTCACAGTCAAAAGATTGGAATAACCTTCATCGGATACGCTCACAATCAAAAGATTGGAATAACCTTCATCGGATACGCTCACAGTCAAAAGATTGGAATAACCTTCGTCGGATACGCTCATAGTCAAAAGGTTGGAATAAGCTTCATCGGTTATGCTCGCAATCAAAAGATTGGAAAAACCTGCATCAGATACGTTCACAGTTAAAAGATTGGAATAACCTTCATCGGATACGCTCACAGTCAAAAGATTGGAATAACCTTCATCGGATACGCTCACAGTCAAACGATTGGAATAACCTTCATCGGATACGCTCACAGTCAAAAGATTGGAATAACCTTCATCCGATACGCTCACAGTCAAAAGATTGGAATAACCTTCATCGGATACGCTCAGTCAAAAGATTGGAATAACCTTCATCTGATACGCTCACAGTCAAAAGAATGGAATAACCTTCATCGGATATGCTCACAGTCAAAAGATTGGAATAACCTTCATCGGATACACTCACAGTCAAAAGATTGGAATAACCTTCATCGGATACGCTCACAGTCAAAAGATTGGAATAACCTTCGTCGGATACGCTCATAGTGAAAAGGTTGGAATAAGCTTCATCGGTTATGCTCACAATCAAAAGATTGGAATAACCTTCATCGGATACTCTCAGTCAAAAGATTGGAATAATCTTCATCGGATACGCTCACAGTCAAAAGATTGGAATAACCTTCATCGGATATGTTCATAGTCAAAAGATTGGAATAACCTTTATCGGATATGCTCACAGTCAAAAGATTGGAATAACCTTCATTGGATATGCTCGCAGTCAAAAGATTGGAATAACCTTCATCAGATACGTTCACAGTCTAAAGATTGGAATAACCTTCATCGGATACGCTCACAGTCAAAAGATTGGAATAACCTTTATCGGATACGCTCACAGTCAAAAGATTGGAATAACCTTCATCGGATATGCTCACAGTCAAAAGATTGGAATAATCTTCATCGGATACGCTCTCAGTCAAACGATTGGAATAACCTTCATCGGATACGCTCACAGTCAAACGATTGGAATAACCTTAATCGGATATGCTCATAGTCAAAAGATTGGAATAACCTTCATCGGATACGCTCACAGTCAAAAGATTGGAATAACCTTCATCGGATAAGCTCACAGTCAAAAGATTGGAATAACCTTCATCGGATATGCTCACAGTCAAAAGATTGGAATAACCTTCATCGGATATACTCATAGTCAAAAGATTGGAATAAGCTTCATCGGATACGCTCACAGTCAAAAGATTGGAATAAGCTTCATCGGATACGCTCACAGTCAAAAGATTGAAATAACCTTCATCAGATACGCTCACAGTCAAAAGATTGGAATAACCTTCATCGGATATGCTCACAGTCAAAAGATTGGAAAAACCTTCATCAGATACGTTCACAGTCAAAAGATTGGAATAACCTTCATCGGATACGCTCACAGTCAAAAGATTGGAATAACCTTCATCGGATACGCTTACAGTCAAAGGATTGGAATAACCTTCATCGGATATGTTCATTCAAAATATTGGAATAACCTTCATCGGATACGCTCACAGTCAAAAGATTGGAATAACCTTCATCGGATACGCTCACAGTCAAACGATTGGAATAATCTTCATCGGATACGCTCACAGTCAAAGGATTGGAATAAACTTCATCGCATATGCTCACAGTCAAAAGATTGGAATAATCTTCATCGGATACGCTCACAGTCAAAAGATTGGAATAACCTTCATCAGATACGCTTCACAGTCAACAGATTGGAATAACCTTCATCGGATACCCTCACTGTCAAAAGATTGGAATAACCTTCATCGGATACGCTCACAGTCAAAAGATTGGAATAACCTTCATCGGATATGCTCACAGTCAAAAGATTGGAATAACCTTCATCGGATATGCTCACAGTCAAAATATTGGAATAACCTTCATTGTATATGCTCACAGTCAAAAGATTGGAATAACCTTCATCAGATACGTTCACAGTCCAAAGATTGGAATAACCTTCATCCGATACGCTCACAGTTAAAAGATTGGGATAACCTTCATCGGATACGCTCAGTCAAACGATTGGAATAACCTTCATCGGATACGCTCACAGTCAAAAGATTGGAATAACTTTCATCGTATACGCTAACAGTCAAAAGATTGGAATAACCTTCATCCGATACGCTCACAGTCAAACGATTGGAATAACCTTCATCGGATACGCTCACGGTCAAAAGATTGGAATAAACTTCATCCGACACGCTCACAGTCAAAAGATTGGAATAACCTTCATCGGATACGCTCAGTCAAAAGATTGGAATAACCTTCATATGATACGCTCACAGTCAAAAGATTGGAATAACCTTCATCGGATACGCTCACAGTCAAAAGATTGGAATAACCTTTATCGGATATGCTCACAGTCAAAAGATTGGAATAACCTTCATCGGATATCCTCACTGTCAAACGATTGGAATAACCTTCATCGGATACGTTCACAGTCAAAAGATTGGAATAACCATTATCGGATATGCTCAGTCAAAAGATTGGAATAACATTTATCGGATACACTCACAGTCAAAAGATTGAAATAACATTCACCGGATACGCTCACAGTCAAAATATTGGAATAAACTTCATCGGATACGCTCACAGTCAAAAGATTGGAATAACCTTCATCGGATATGCTCACAGTCAAAAGATTGGAATAACCTTCATCGGATACGCTCACAGTCAAATGATTGGAATAACCTTCATCGGATACGCTCACAGTCAAAAGATTGGAATAACCTTCATCGGATACGCTTACAGTCAAAGGATTGGAATAACCTTCATCGGATATGCTCATTCAAAAGATTGGAATAACCTTCATCGGATACGCTCACAGTCAAAAGATTGGAATAACCTTCATCGGATACGCTCACAGTCAAACGATTGGAATAATCTTCATCGGATACGCTCACAGTCAAAAGATTGGAATAACCTTCATCGGATACGCTCACAGTCAAAAGATTGGAATAATCTTAATCGGATACGCTCACAGTCAAAAGATTGGAATAACCTTCATCAGATACGCTTCACATTCAACAGATTGGAATAACCTTCATCGGATACCCTCACAGTCAAAAGATTGGAATAACCTTCATCGGATACGCTCACAGTCAAAAGATTGGAATAACCTTCATCGGATATGTTCATAGTCAAAAGATCGGAATAACCTTCATCGGATATGCTCACAGTCAAAAGATTGGAATAACCTTCATCTGATACGCTCACAGTCAAAAGAATGGAATATCCTTCATCGGACATGCTCACAGTCAAAAGATTGGAATAACCTTCATCGGATATGCTCACAGTCAAACGATTGGGAAAACCTTCATCGGATACGCTCAAAGTCAAACGATTGGAATAACCTTCATCGGATATGCTCACAGTCAGAAGATTGGAATAACCTTTATCGGATACGCTCACAATCAAAAGATTGGAATAACATTCATCGGATACGCTCACAGTCAAAAGACTGGAATAACCTTCGTCGGATACGCTCATAGTCAAAAGGTTGGAATAAGCGTCATCGGTTATGCTCACAATCAAAACATTGGAAAAACCTGCATCAGATACGTTCACAGTTAAAAGATTGGAATAACCTTCATCGGATATGCTCACAGTCAAAAGATTGGAATAACCTTCATCGGATACGCTCACAGTCAAAAGATTGGAATAACCTTCATCGGATACGCTCACAGTCAAAAGATTGGAATAACCTTCATCCGATACGCTCACAGTCAAACGATTGGAATAACCTTCATCGGATACGCTCACAGTCAAAAGATTGGAATAAACTTCATCCGACACGCTCACAGTCAAAAGATTGGAATAACCTTCATATGATACGCTCACAGTCAAAAGATTGGAATAACCTTCATCGGATACGCTCACAGTCAAAAGATTGGAATAACCTTTATCGGATATGCTCACAGTCAAAAGATTGGAATAAACTTCATCGGATACGCTCAGTCAAAAGATTGGAATAACCTTCATCGGATATCCTCACAGTCAAACGATTGGAATAACCTTCATCGGATACGTTCACAGTCTAAAGATTGGAATAACCATTATCGGATATGCTCAGTCAAAAGATTGGAATAACATTTATCGGATACGCTCACAGTCAAAAGATTGAAATAACATTCATCGGATACGCTCACAGTCAAAATATTGGAATAAACTTCATCGGATACGCTCACAGTCAAACGATTGGAATAAACTTCATCGGATATGCTCACAGTCAAAAGATTGGAATAACCTTCATCGGATACGCTCACAGTCAAATGATTGGAATAACCTTCATCGGATACGCTCACAGTCAAAAGATTGGAATAACCTTCATCGTATACGCTTACAGTCAAAGGATTTGGAATAACCTTCATCGGATATGCTCATTCAAAAGATTGGAATAACCTTCATCGGATACGCTCACAGTCAAAAGATTGGAATAACCTTCATCGGATACGCTCAGTCAAAAGATTGGAATAACCTTCATCTGATACGCTCACAGTCAAAAGAATGGAATAACCTTCATCGGATATGCTCACAGTCAAAAGATTGGAATAACCTTCATCGGATATGCTCACAGTCAAACGATTGGAAAAACCTTCATCGGATACGCTCAAAGTCAAAAGATTGGAATAACCTTCATCGGATATGCTTACAGTCAAAAGATTGGAATAACCTTCATCGGATACGCTCACAATCAAAAGATTGGAATAACCTTCATCGGATACGCTCAGTCAAAAGATTGGAATAACCTTCGTCGGATACGCTCATAGTCAAAAGGTTGGAATAAGCTTCATCGGTTATGCTCGCAATCAAAAGATTGGAAAAACCTGCATCAGATACGTTCACAGTTAAAAGATTGGAATAACCTTCATCGGATACGCTCACAGTCAAAAGATTGGAATAACCTTCATCGGATACGCTCACAGTCAAACGATTGGAATAACCTTCATCGGATACGCTCACAGTCAAAAGATTGTAATAACCTTCATCCGATACGCTCACAGTCAAAAGATTGGAATAACCTTCATCGGATACGCTCAGTCAAAAGATTGGAATAACCTTCATCTGATACGCTCACAATCAAAAGAATGGAATAACCTTCATCGGATATGCTCACAGTCAAAAGATTGGAATAAAATTTATCGGATACACTCACAGTCAAAAGATTGGAATAACCTTCATCGGATACGCTCACAGTCAAAAGATTGGAATAACCTTCGTCGGATACGCTCATAGTGAAAAGGTTGGAATAAGCTTCATCGGTTATGCTCACAATCAAAAGATTGGAAAAACCTGCATCAGATACGTTCACAGTTAAAAGATTGGAATAACCTTCATCGGATACGTTCACAGTCAAAAGATTGGAATAATCTTCATCAGGTACGCTCACAGTCAAATGATTGGAATAACCTTCATCGGATACTCTCACTCAAAAGATTGGAATAATCTTCATCGGATACGCTCACAGTCAAAAGATTGGAATAACCTTCATCGGATATGTTCATAGTCAAAAGATTGGAATAACCTTCATCGGATATGCTCACAGTCAAAAGATTGGAATAACCTTCATTGGATATGCTCGCAGTCAAAAGATTGGAATAACCTTCATCAGATACGTTCACAGTCTAAAGATTGGAATAACCTTCATCGGATACGCTCACAGTCAAAAGATTGGGATAACCTTCATCGGATACGCTCACAGTCAAACGATTGGAATAACCTTCATCGGATACGCTCACAGTCAAAAGATTGGAATAACCTTTATCGGATACGCTCACAGTCAAAAGATTGGAATAACCTTCATCGGATATGCTCACAGTCAAAAGATTGGAATAACCATCATCGGATACGCTCACAGTCAAACGATTGGAATAACCTTCATCGGATACGCTCACAGTCAAACGATTGGAATAACCTTCATCGGATATGCTCATAGTCAAAAGATTGGAATAACCTTCATCGAATATGCTCACAGTCAAAAGATTGGAATAACCTTCATTGGATATGCTCGCAGTCAAAAGATTGGAATAACGTTCATCAGATACGTTCACAGTCTAAAGATTGGAATAACCTTCATCGGATACGCTCACAGTCAAAAGATTGGGATAACCTTCATCGGATACGCTCACAGTCAAACGATTGGAATAACCTTCATCGGATACGCTCACAGTCAAAAGATTGGAATAACCTTTATCGGATACGCTCACAGTCAAAAGATTGCAATAACCTTCATCGGATATGCTCACAGTCAAAAGATTGGAATAACCTTCATCGGATACGCTCACAGTCAAACGATTGGAATAACCTTCATCGGATACGCTCACAGTCAAACGATTGGAATAACCTTAATCGGATATGCTCATAGTCAAAAGATTGGAATAACCTTCATCGGATACGCTCACAGTCAAAAGATTGGAATAACCTTCATCGGATAAGCTCACAGTCAAACGATTGGAATAACCTTCATCGGATATCCTCACAGTCAAACGATTGGAATAACCTTCATCGGATACGTTCACAGTCAAAAGATTGGGATAACCATTATCGGATATGCTCAGTCAAAAGATTGGAATAACATTTATCGGATACACTCACAGTCAAAAGATTGAAATAACATTCATCGGATACGCTCACAGTGAAAATATTGGAATAAACTTCATCGGATACGCTCACAGTCAAAAGATTGGAATAACCTTCATCGGATATGCTCACAGTCAAAAGATTGGAATAACCTTCATCGGATACGCTCACAGTCAAATGATTGGAATAACCTTCATCGGATACGCTCACAGTCAAAAGATTGGAATAACCTTCATCGGATACGCTTACAGTCAAAGGATTGGAATAACCTTCATCGGATATGCTCATTCAAAAGATTGGAATAACCTTCATCGGATACGCTCACAGTCAAAAGATTGGAATAACCTTCATCGGATACGCTCACAGTCAAACGATTGGAATAATCTTCATCGGATACGCTCACAGTCAAAAGATTGGAATAACCTTCATCGGATACGCTCACAGTCAAAAGATTGGAATAATCTTAATCGGATACGCTCACAGTCAAAAGATTGGAATAACCTTCATCAGATACGCTTCACATTCAACAGATTGGAATAACCTTCATCGGATACCCTCACAGTCCAAAGATTGGAATAACCTTCATCGGATACGCTCACAGTCAAAAGATTGGAATAACCTTCATCGGATATGTTAATAGTCAAAAGATTGGAATAACCTTCATCGGATATGCTCACAGTCAAAAGATTGGAATAACCTTCATCTGATACGCTCACAGTCAAAAGAATGGAATAACCTTCATCGGATATGCTCACAGTCAAAAGATTGGAATAACCTTCATCGGATATGCTCACAGTCAAACGATTGGGAAAACCTTCATCGGATACCCTCAAAGTCAAAAGATTGGAATAACTTTCATCGGATATGCTCACAGTCAGAAGATTGGAATAACCTTCATCGGATACGCTCACAATCAAAAGATTGGAATAACATTCATCGGATACGCTCACAGTCAAAAGATTGGAATAACCTTCGTCGGATACGCTCATAGTCAAAAGGTTGGAATAAGCGTCATCGGTTATGCTCACAATCAAAACATTGGAAAAACCTGCATCAGATACGTTCACAGTTAAAAGATTGGAATAACCTTCATCGGATACGCTCACAGTCAAACGATTGGAATAACCTTCATCGGATACGCTCACAGTCAAAAGATTGGAATAACCTTCATCGGATACGCTCACAGTCAAACGATTGGAATAACCTTCATCGGATACGCTCACAGTCAAAAGATTGGAATAACCTTCATCCGATACGCTCACAGTCAAAAGATTGGAATAACCTTCATCGGATACGCTCACAGTCAAAAGATTGGAATAACCTTCATCTGATATGCTCACAGTCAAAAGAATGGAATAACCTTCATCGGATATGCTCACAGTCAAAAGATTGCAATAACCTTCATCGGATACGCTCACAGTCAAACGATTGGAATAACCTTCATCGGATATGCTCACAGTCAAACGATTGCAAAAACCTTCATCGGATACGCTCACAGTCAAAAGATTGGAATAACCTTCATCGGATATGCTCACAGTCAAAAGATTGGAATAATATTCATCGGATACGCTCACAGTGAAAATATTGGAATAACCTTTTTCGGATACGCTCATAGTCAAAAGATTGGAATAAGCTTCATCGGTTATGTTCACAATCAAAAGATTGGAAAAACCTTCATCAGATACGTTCACAGTTAAAAGATTGGAATAACCTTCATCGGATACGCTCACAGTCAAAAGATTGGAATAACCTTCATCGGATACGCTCACAGTCAAAAGATTGGAATAACCTTCATCGGATATGCTCACAATCAAACGATTGGAATGACCTTCATCGGATACGCTCACAGTCAAAAGATTGGAATAAGCTTCATCGGATACGCTCACAGTCAAAAGATTGGAATAAGCTTAATCGGATACGCTCACAGTCAAAAGATTGGAATAATCTTCATCGGATACGCTCACAGTCAAAAGATTGGAATAACCTTCATCAGATAACCTTCAGTCAAAAGTTTGGAATAACCTTCATCGGATACGCTCACAGTCCAAAGATTGGAATAACCTTCATCGGATACGCTCACAGTCAAAAGATTGGGATAACCTTCATCGGATACGCTCACAGTCAAACGATTGGAGTAACCTTCATCCGATACGCCTAGTCAAAAGATTGGAATAACCTTCTTCGGATACGCTCACAGTCAAAAGATTGGAACAACCTTCATCGGATACGCTCACAGTCAAAAGATTGGAATAACCTTCATCGGATATGGTCACAGTCAAAAGATAAGAAAAACCTTCATCGGATACACTCACAGTCAAAAGATTGGAATAACCTTCATCGGATACGCTCACAGTCAAAAGATTGGAATAACCTTCATCGGATACGCTCACAGTCAAAAGATTGGAATAACCTTCATCGGATATGCTCACAATCAAAAGATTGGAATAACATTCATCGGATACGCTCACGGTCAAAAGATTGGAATAAACTTCATCGGATACACTCACAGTCAAAAGATTGGAATAAGCTTCATCGGATATGCTCACAGTCAAAAGATTGGTATAAGCTTCATCGTATACGCTCACAGTCAAAAGATTGGAATAACCTTCATCGGATAAGCTCACAGTCAAAAGATTGGAATAACCTTCATCGGATACGCTCACAGTCAAACGATTGGAATAACCTTCATCGGATATGTTCATAGTCAAAAGATTGGAATAACCTTCATCGGATATGCTCACAGTCAAAAGATTGGAATAACCTTCATTGGATATGCTCACAGTCAAAAGATGGGAATAACCTTCATCAGATACGTTCACAGTCCAAAGATTGGAATAACCTTCATCGGATACGCTCACAGTCAAACGATTGGAATAACCTTCATCGGATACGCTCACAGTCAAACGATTGGAATAACCTTTATCGGATACGCTCACCGTCAAAAGATTGGAATAACCTTCATCGGATACGCTCACAGTCAAAAGATTGGAATAACCTTCATCCGAAATGCTCACAGTCAAAAGATTGAAATAACCTTCATCGGATTTGCTCACAGTCAAAAGATTGGAATAACCTTCATCGGATACGCTCACAGTCAAACGATTGTAATAACCTTCATCGGATACGCTCACGGTGAAAAGATTGGAATAACCTTCATCGGATACGCTCACAGTCAAAAGATTGGAATAACCTTCATCGGATACGCTCACAATCAAAAGATTGGAATAATATTCATCGGATACGCTCACAGTCAAAAGATTGAAATAACCTTTGTCGGATACGCTCATAGTCAAAAGATTGGAATAAGCTTCATCGGTTATGTTCACAATCAAAAGATTGGAAAAACCTTCATCAGATACGTTCACAGTTAAAAGATTGGAATAACCTTCATCGGATACGCTCACAGTCAAAAGATTGGAATAACCTTCATCGGATACGCTCACAGTCAAATGATTGGAATAACCTTCATCGGATACGCTCACAGTCAAAAGATTGGAATAACCTTCATCCGATATGGTTATTGAAAAGATTGGAATAACCTTCATCGGATACGCTCACAGTCAAAAGATTGGAATAACCTTCATCGGATATGCTCACAATCAAACGATTGGAATAACCTTCATCAGATAACCTTCAGTCAAAAGTTTGGAATAACCTTCATCGGATACGCTCACAATCCAAAGATTGGAATAACTTTCATCGGATACGCTCACAGTCAAACGATTGGAGTAACCTTCATCAGAAACGCTTAGTCAAAAGATTGGAATAACCTTCATCGGATACGCTCACAGTCAAAAGATTGGAATAACCTTCATCGGATACGCTCACAGTCAAAAGATTGGAATAACCTTCATGGGATACACTCACAGTCAAAAGATTGGAATAAGCTTCATCGGATATGCTCACAGTCAAAATATTGGTATAAGCTTCATCGTATACGCTCACAGTCAAAAGATTGGAATAACCTTCATCGGATACGCTCACAGTCAAAAGATTGGAATAACCTTAATCGGATACGCTCACAGTCAAACGATTGGAATAACCTTCATCGGATATGCTCACAGGGAAAAGATTGGAATAACCTTCATCGGATATGCTTAGTCAAAATATTGTAATAACCTTCATCGGTTACGCTTACAGTCAAAATATTGGAATAACCTTCATCGGATACGCTCACAATCAAAAGGTTGGAATAACCTTCATCGGATACGCTCACAATCATAAGACTGGAATAACCTTCATCGGATACTTTCACAGTCAAAAGACTAGAATAAACTTCATCGGATACTCTCACAGTCAAAAGATTGGAATAACCTTCATCGGATACGCTCAGTCAAAAGATTGGAATAACCTTCATCGGATACGCTCAGTCAAAAGATTGGAATAACATTCATCGGATACACTCACAGTCAAAAGATTGGAATAACCTTCATTGGATACGTTCACAGTCAAAAGATTGGAATAACTTTCATCGGATACGCTCACAGTCAAAAGATTGGAATAACCTTTGTCGGATACGCTCATAGTCAAAAGATTGGAATAAGCTTCATCGGTTATGTTCACAATCAAAAGATTGGAAAAACCTTCATCAGATACGTTCACAGTTAAAAGATTGGAATAACCTTCATCGGATACGCTCACAGTCAAAAGATTGGAATAACCTTCATCGGATACGCTCACAGTCAAATGATTGGAATAACCTTCATCGGATACTCTCAGTCCAAAGATTGGAATAACCTTTATCGGATACGCTCACAGTCAAAAGATTGGAATAACCTTCATCGGATATGGTTATTGAAAAGATTGGAATAACCTTCATCGGATACGCTCACAGTCAAAAGATTGGAATAACCTTCATCGGATATGCTCACAATCAAACGATTGGAATAACCTTCATCGGATACGCTCACAGTCAAAAGATTGGAATAACCTTCATCGGATACGCTCACAGTCAAATGATTGGAATAACCTTCATCGGATACTCTCAGTCCAAAGATTGGAATAACCTTTATCGGATACGCTCACAGTCAAAAGATTGGAATAACCTTCATCGGATATGGTTATTGAAAAGATTGGAATAACCTTCATCGGATACGCTCACAGTCAAAAGATTGGAATAACCTTCATCGGATATGCTCACAATCAAACGATTGGAATAACCTTCATCGGATACGCTCACAGTCAAAAGATTGGAATAACCTTCATCGGATACGCTCACAGTCAAATGATTGGAATAACCTTCATCGGATACTCTCAGTCCAAAGATTGGAATAACCTTTATCGGATACGCTCACAGTCAAAAGATTGGAATAACCTTCATCCGATATGGTTATTGAAAAGATTGGAATAACCTTCATCGGATACGCTCACAGTCAAAAGATTGGAATAACCTTCATCGGATATGCTCACAATCAAACGATTGGAATAACCTTCATCAGATAACCTTCAGTCAAAAGTTTGGAATAACCTTCATCGGATACGCTCACAATCCAAAGATTGGAATAACCTTCATCGGATACGCTCACAGTCAAAAGATTGGAATAACCTTCATCGGATACGCTCACAGTCAAAAGATTGGAATAACCTTCATCGGATATGCTCACAATCAAACGATTGGAATGACCTTCATCGGATACGCTCACAGTCAAAAGATTGGAATAAGCTTCATCGGATACGCTCACAGTCAAAAGATTGGAATAAGCTTAATCGGATACGCTCACAGTCAAAAGATTGGAATAATCTTCATCGGATACGCTCACAGTCAAAAGATTGGAATAACCTTCATCAGATAACCTTCAGTCAAAAGTTTGGAATAACCTTCATCGGATACGCTCACAGTCCAAAGATTGGAATAACCTTCATCGGATACGCTCACAGTCAAAAGATTGGGATAACCTTCATCGGATACGCTCACAGTCAAACGATTGGAGTAACCTTCATCCGATACGCCTAGTCAAAAGATCGGAATAACCTTCTTCGGATACGCTCACAGTCAAAAGATTGGAACAACCTTCATCGGATACGCTCACAGTCAAAAGATTGGAATAACCTTCATCGGATATGGTCACAGTCAAAAGATAAGAAAAACCTTCATCGGATACACTCACAGTCAAAAGATTGGAATAACCTTCATCGGATACGCTCACAGTCAAAAGATTGGAATAACCTTCATCGGATACGCTCACAGTCAAAAGATTGGAATAACCTTCATCGGATATGCTCACAATCAAAAGATTGGAATAACATTCATCGGATACGCTCACGGTCAAAAGATTGGAATAAACTTCATCGGATACACTCACAGTCAAAAGATTGGAATAAGCTTCATCGGATATGCTCACAGTCAAAAGATTGGTATAAGCTTCATCGTATACGCTCACAGTCAAAAGATTGGAATAACCTTCATCGGATAAGCTCACAGTCAAAAGATTGGAATAACCTTCATCGGATACGCTCACAGTCAAACGATTGGAATAACCTTCATCGGATATGTTCATAGTCAAAAGATTGGAATAACCTTCATCGGATATGCTCACAGTCAAAAGATTGGAATAACCTTCATTGGATATGCTCACAGTCAAAAGATGGGAATAACCTTCATCAGATACGTTCACAGTCCAAAGATTGGAATAACCTTCATCGGATACGCTCACAGTCAAACGATTGGAATAACCTTCATCGGATACGCTCACAGTCAAACGATTGGAATAACCTTTATCGGATACGCTCACCGTCAAAAGATTGGAATAACCTTCATCGGATACGCTCACAGTCAAAAGATTGGAATAACCTTCATCCGAAATGCTCACAGTCAAAAGATTGAAATAACCTTCATCGGATATGCTCACAGTCAAAAGATTGGAATAACCTTCATCGGATACGCTCACAGTCAAACGATTGTAATAACCTTCATCGGATACGCTCACGGTGAAAAGATTGGAATAACCTTCATCGGATACGCTCACAGTCAAAAGATTGGAATAACCTTCATCGGATACGCTCACAATCAAAAGATTGGAATAATATTCATCGGATACGCTCACAGTCAAAAGATTGAAATAACCTTTGTCGGATACGCTCATAGTCAAAAGATTGGAATAAGCTTCATCGGTTATGTTCACAATCAAACGATTGGAAAAACCTTCATCAGATACGTTCACAGTTAAAAGATTGGAATAACCTTCATCGGATACGCTCACAGTCAAAAGATTGGAATAACCTTCATCGGATACGCTCACAGTCAAATGATTGGAATAACCTTCATCGGATACGCTCACAGTCAAAAGATTGGAATAACCTTCATCCGATATGGTTATTGAAAAGATTGGAATAACCTTCATCGGATACGCTCACAGTCAAAAGATTGGAATAACCTTCATCGGATATGCTCACAATCAAACGATTGGAATAACCTTCATCAGATAACCTTCAGTCAAAAGTTTGGAATAACCTTCATCGGATACGCTCACAATCCAAAGATTGGAATAACTTTCATCGGATACGCTCACAGTCAAACGATTGGAGTAACCTTCATCAGAAACGCTTAGTCAAAAGATTGGAATAACCTTCATCGGATACGCTCACAGTCAAAAGATTGGAATAACCTTCATCGGATACGCTCACAGTCAAAAGATTGGAATAACCTTCATGGGATACACTCACAGTCAAAAGATTGGAATAAGCTTCATCGGATATGCTCACAGTCAAAATATTGGTATAAGCTTCATCGTATACGCTCACAGTCAAAAGATTGGAATAACCTTCATCGGATACACTCACAGTCAAAAGATTGGAATAACCTTAATCGGATACGCTCACAGTCAAACGATTGGAATAACCTTCATCGGATATGCTCACAGGGAAAAGATTGGAATAACCTTCATCGGATATGCTTAGTCAAAATATTGTAATAACCTTCATCGGTTACGCTTACAGTCAAAATATTGGAATAACCTTCATCGGATACGCTCACAATCAAAAGGTTGGAATAACCTTCATCGGATACGCTCACAATCATAAGACTGGAATAACCTTCATCGGATACTTTCACAGTCAAAAGACTAGAATAAACTTCATCGGATACTCTCACAGTCAAAAGATTGGAATAACCTTCATCGGATACGCTCAGTCAAAAGATTGGAATAACCTTCATCGGATACGCTCAGTCAAAAGATTGGAATAACATTCATCGGATACACTCACAGTCAAAAGATTGGAATAACCTTCATTGGATACGTTCACAGTCAAAAGATTGGAATAACTTTCATCGGATACGCTCACAGTCAAAAGATTGGAATAACCTTTGTCGGATACGCTCATAGTCAAAAGATTGGAATAAGCTTCATCGGTTATGTTCACAATCAAAAGATTGGAAAAACCTTCATCAGATACGTTCACAGTTAAAAGATTGGAATAACCTTCATCGGATACGCTCACAGTCAAAAGATTGGAATAACCTTCATCGGATACGCTCACAGTCAAATGATTGGAATAACCTTCATCGGATACTCTCAGTCCAAAGATTGGAATAACCTTTATCGGATACGCTCACAGTCAAAAGATTGGAATAACCTTCATCGGATATGGTTATTGAAAAGATTGGAATAACCTTCATCGGATACGCTCACAGTCAAAAGATTGGAATAACCTTCATCGGATATGCTCACAATCAAACGATTGGAATAACCTTCATCGGATACGCTCACAGTCAAAAGATTGGAATAACCTTCATCGGATACGCTCACAGTCAAATGATTGGAATAACCTTCATCGGATACTCTCAGTCCAAAGATTGGAATAACCTTTATCGGATACGCTCACAGTCAAAAGATTGGAATAACCTTCATCGGATATGGTTATTGAAAAGATTGGAATAACCTTCATCGGATACGCTCACAGTCAAAAGATTGGAATAACCTTCATCGGATATGCTCACAATCAAACGATTGGAATAACCTTCATCGGATACGCTCACAGTCAAAAGATTGGAATAACTTTCATCGGATACGCTCACAGTCAAATGATTGGAATAACCTTCATCGGATACTCTCAGTCCAAAGATTGGAATAACCTTTATCGGATACGCTCACAGTCAAAAGATTGGAATAACCTTCATCCGATATGGTTATTGAAAAGATTGGAATAACCTTCATCGGATACGCTCACAGTCAAAAGATTGGAATAACCTTCATCGGATATGCTCACAATCAAACGATTGGAATAACCTTCATCAGATAACCTTCAGTCAAAAGTTTGGAATAACCTTCATCGGATACGCTCACAATCCAAAGATTGGAATAACTTTCATCGGATACGCTCACAGTCAAACGATTGGAGTAACCTTCATCAGAAACGCTTTGTCAAAAGATTGGAATAACCTTCATCGGATACGCTCACAGTCAAAAGATTGGAATAACCTTCATCGGATACGCTCACAGTCAAAGGATTGGAATAACCTTCATGGGATACACTCACAGTCAAAAGATTGGAATAAGCTTCATCGGATATGCTCACAGTCAAAAGATTGGTATAAGCTTCATCGTATACGCTCACAGTCAAAAGATTGGAATAACCTTCATCGGATACGCTCACAGTCAAAAGATTGGAATAACCTTAATCGGATACGCTCACAGTCAAACGATTGGAATAACCTTCATCGGATATGCTCACAGGGAAAAGATTGGAATAACCTTCATCGGATATGCTTAGTCAAAATATTGTAATAACCTTCATCGGTTACGCTTACAGTCAAAATATTGGAATAACCTTCATCGGATACGCTCACAATCAAAAGGTTGGAATAACCTTCATCGGATACGCTCACAATCATAAGACTGGAATAACCTTCATCGGATACTTTCACAGTCAAAAGACTAGAATAAACTTCATCGGATACTCTCACAGTCAAAAGATTGGAATAACCTTCATCGGATACGCTCAGTCAAAAGATTGGAATAACCTTCATCGGATACGCTCAGTCAAAAGATTGGAATAACATTCATCGGATACACTCACAGTCAAAAGATTGGAATAACCTTCATTGGATACGTTCACAGTCAAAAGATTGGAATAACTTTCATCGGATACGCTCACAGTCAAAAGATTGGAATAACCTTTGTCGGATACGCTCATAGTCAAAAGATTGGAATAAGCTTCATCGGTTATGTTCACAATCAAAAGATTGGAAAAACCTTCATCAGATACGTTCACAGTTAAAAGATTGGAATAACCTTCATCGGATACGCTCACAGTCAAAAGATTGGAATAACCTTCATCGGATACGCTCACAGTCAAATGATAGGAATAACCTTCATCGGATACTCTCAGTCCAAAGATTGGAATAACCTTTATCGGATACGCTCACAGTCAAAAGATTGGAATAACCTTCATCGGATATGGTTATTGAAAAGATTGGAATAACCTTCATCGGATACGCTCACAGTCAAAAGATTGGAATAACCGTCATCGGATATGCTCACAATCAAACGATTGGAATAACCTTCATCGGATACGCTCACAGTCAAAAGATTGGAATAAGCTTCATCGGATACGCTCACAGTCAAAAGATTGGAATAAGCTTAATCGGATACGCTCACAGTCAAAAGATTGGAATAATCTTCATCGGATACGCTCACAGTCAAAAGATTGGAATAACATTCATCAGATAACCTTCAGTCAAAAGTTTGGAATAACCTTCATCGGATGCGCTCACAGTCCAAAGATTGGAATAACCTTCATCGGATACGCTCACAGTCAAAAGATTGGGATAACCTTCATCGGATACGCTCACAGTCAAACGATTGGAGTAACCTTCATCGGATACGCTTAGTCAAAAGATTGGAATAACCTTCATCGGATACGCTCACAGTCAAAAGATTGGAATAACCTTCATCGGATACGCTCACAGTCAAAAGATTGGAATAACATTCATCGGATATGCTCACAGTCAAAAGATTGGAATAACCTTCATCGGATACACTCACAGTCAAAAGATTGGAATAACCTTCATCGAATACGCTCACAGTCAAAAGATTGGAATGACCTTCATCGGATACGCTCACAGTCAAAAGATTGGAATAACCTTCATCGGATATGCTCACAATCAAAAGATTGGAATAACATTCATCGGATACGCTCACGGTCAAAAGATTGGAATAAACTTCATCGGATACACTCACAGTCAAAAGATTGGAATAAGCTTCATCGGATATGCTCACAGTCAAAAGATTGGTATAAGCTTCATCGTATACGCTGACAGTCAAAAGATTGGAAAATAACCTGCATCGGATACGCTCACAGTCAAAAGATTTCAATAACCTTCATCGGATACGCTCACAATGAAAAAATTGGAATAACCTTCATCGGATACGCTCACAGTCAAAAGATTGGAAATTCAAACAATTCAAAAGTCTTTTAGAGCAAAACAAATAGTACTCTGTCGGAACAATTCCAAATTCAAATATCAAAGTCGTAGAAAGAGGCACAATCGATACCCCTTGTACACAAATACATGACCACTAATTTTCCTGACTTGGTACATGCAATTAAAAAAGGTGGTGGCTTAGGATCATTTTAAGGAATCAAGCCTCCCCTCTAAGATAAAATTATATATATGATTTATTTGTGACTATTTATTTCTATTGCAGATGAAGAGTTGAGCCACATAAAGATCAAGTCTGGACTAGTGGCGGATAATTTTCAAGTAACTTTAGAAGTTCAGATTTATGATATATTTAAAGATTATGCTACCTGTACTCTAGTTATAAATAACGTAAGTCTAGGAAGAACAAATTGTTTCTAGCTATAAATAAAGTAAGTCTAGCTGAACTAGTAAGTCTATCTTGTTGAACTAGTAAGTCTGCTTTTTTCAACTAGTAAGTCTATCTTGTTGAACTAGTAATTCTATCTTGCTGAACTAGTAAGTCTGTTTTGCTGAACTAGTAAGTCTATATTGCTGAACTAGTTAATATATATGGTTGAACTAGTAAGTCTATCTTGCTGAGCCAGTAAGTCTGTTTTGTTGAACTAATAAATCTATCTTGCTGAACTAGTAAGTATATCTTGCTGAACTAGTAATTCTATCTTTCTGAACTAGTATGTCTGCTTTGTTGAACTAGTAAGTCTGTCTTGCTGAACTAGTAATTATATCTTGCTGAACTAGTAAGTCCATCTTGCTGAACTAGTAAGTCTATCTTGTTGAACTAGTAATTCTATCTTGTTGAACTAGTAAGTCTATCTTGCTGAACTAGTAAGTCTATCTTGCTGAACTAGTAATTATATCTTGCTGAACTAGTAAGTCTGCTTTGTTGAACTAGTAAGTCTATCTTGCTGAACTAGTAAGTCTATCTTGCTGAACTAGTAAGTTTATCTTGCTGAACTAGTAAGTCTATCTTGCTGAACTAGTAAGTCTGCTTTGTTGAACTGGTAAGTCGATTTTGTTGAACTAGTAAGTCTGTTTTGTTGAACTAGCAAGTCTGTTTTGTTGAACTAGTAAGTCTATCTTGCTGAACTAGTAAGTCTGTTTTATTGAACTAGTAAGTCCATCTTGCTGAACTAGTAAGTCTGTTTTGTTGAACTAGTAAGTCTATCTTACTGAACTAGTAAGTCTATCTTGCTGAACTAGTAAGTCTGTTTTGTTGAACTAGTAAGTCTATCTTGTTGAACTAGCAAGTCTGTCTTGCTGAACTAGTAAGTCTGTTTTGTTGAACTAGCAAGTCTGTTTTGTTGAACTAGTAAATCTATCTTGCTGAACTAGTAAGTCTACCTTGCTGAACTAGTAAGTCTGCTTTGTTGAATTAGTAAGTCTATCCTGCTAACTAGTAAGTCTGTTGTGTTGAACTAGTAAATCTATTTTGTTGAACTAGTAATTATATCTTGCTGAACTAGTAAGTCTGTCTTGCTGAACTAGTAAGTATATCTTGCTGAACTAGTAAGTCTGTTTTGCTGAACTAGTAAGTCTGTTTTGTTGAACTAGTAAGTCTATCTTGCTGAACTAGTAAATATATATGGTTGAACTAGTAAGTCTATCTAGCTAAACTAGTAAGTTTATCTTGCTGAACTAGTAAGTCTATCTTGCTGAACTAGTAAGTCTATCTCGCTAAACTAGTAAGTTTGTTTTTATTGAATTAGTAAGTTTGTCTTGTTGAACTAGTAAGTCTTTCTTGCTGAACTAGTAAGTCCGTTTTGTTGAACTAGTAAGTCTATATTGCTGAAGTAGTAAGTCTGCTTTGGTGAACTGGTCAGTCTATATTGCTGAACTAGTAAGTCTATCTTGCTGAACTATTAAGTTTATCTTGCTGAATTAGTAAGTCTGTTTTGTTGAACTAGTAAGTCTATATTGCTGAACTAGTAAATCTGCTTTGCTGAACTAGTAAGACTGTTTTGTTGAACTAATAAGTCTATCATTTTGAACTAGTAAATATATATGGTTGAACTAGTAAGTCTATCTTGCGGAACTAGTAAGTCTGCTTTGTTGAACTAGTAATTCTATCTTGCTGAACTAGTAAGTCTATATTGCTGAACCAGTAAATATATATGGTTGAACTGGTAAGTCTATTTTGCTGAACTAGTAAGTCTGTTTTGTTGAACTAGTAAGTCTATCTTGTTGAACTAGTAAGTCTATCTTGCTGAAATAGTAAGTCTGTTTTGTTGAACTAGTAAGTCTGTTTTGTTGAACTAGTAAGTATATTTTGCTGAACTAGCAAGTCTGTCTTGCTGAACTAGTAAGTCTATCTCGCTAAACTAGTAAGTCTGTTTTTATTGAATTAGTAAGTCTGTTTTGTTGAACTAGTAAGTCTATATTGCTGAACTAGCAAGTCTGTTGCTGAACTAGTAAGTCTGTTTTGTTGAACTAGCAAGTCTGTTTTGTTGAACTAGTAAGTCTATCTTGCTGAACTAGTAAGTCTGTTTTATTGAACTAGTAAGTCCATCTTGCTGAACTAGTAAGTCTGTTTTGTTGAACTAGTAAGTCTATCTTACTGAACTAGTAAGTCTATCTTGCTGAACTAGCAAGTCTGTCTTGCTGAACTAGTAAGTCTGTTTTGTTGAACTAGCAAGTCTGTTTTGTTGAACTAGTAAATCTATCTTGCTTAACTAGTAAAACTACCTTGCTGAACTAGTAAGTCTGCTTTGTTGAATTAGTAAGTATATCCTGCTAACTAGTAAGTCTGTTGTGTTGAACTAGTAAATCTATTTTGTTGAACTAGTAATTATATCTTGCTGAACTAGTAAGTCTGTCTTGCTGAACTAGTAAGTATATCTTGCTGAACTAGTAAGTCTGTTTTGCTGAACTAGTAAATCTGTTTTGTTGAACTAGTAAGTCTATCTTGCTGAACTAGTAAATATATATGGTTGAACTAGTAAGTCTATCTAGCTAAACTAGTAAGTCTATCTTGCTGAACTAGTAAGTCTATCTTGCTGAACTAGTAAGTCTATCTCGCTAAACTAGTAAGTCTGTTTTTATTGAATTAGTAAGTTTGTCCTGTTGAACTAGTAAGTCTTTCTTGCTGAACTAGTAAGTCCGTTTTGTTGAACTAGTAAATCTATATTGCTGAAGTAGTAAGTCTGCTTTGGTGAACTGGTCAGTCTATATTGCTGAACTAGTAAGTATATCTTGCTGAACTATTAAGTTTATCTTGCTGAATTAGTAAGTCTGTTTTGTTGAACTAGTAAGTCTATATTGCTGAACTAGTAAATCTGTTTTGCTGAACTAGTAAGACTGTTTTGTTGTACTAATAAGTCTATCATTTTGAACTAGTAAATATATATGGTTGAACTAGTAAGTCTATCTTGCGGAACTAGTAAATCTGCTTTGTTGAACTAGTAATTCTATCTTGCTGAACTAGTAAGTCTATATTGCTTAACCGGTAAATATATATGGTTGAACTGGTAAGTCTATTTTGCTGAACTAGTAAGTCTGTTTTGTTGAACTAGTAAGTCTATCTTGTTGAACTAGTAAGTCTATCTTGCTGAACTAGTAAGTCTGTTTTGTTGAACTAGTAAGTCTGTTTTGTTGAACTAGTAAGTATATTTTGCTGAACTAGCAAGTCTGTCTTGCTGAACTAGTAAGTCTATCTCGCTAAACTAGTAAGTCTGTTTTTATTGAATTAGTAAGTCTGTTTTGTTGAACTAGTAAGTCTATATTGCTGAACTAGTAAGTCTGCTTTGGTGAACTTGTCAGTCTATATTGCTGAACTAGTAAGTCTATCTTGCTGAACTATTAAATTTATCTTGCTGAACTAGTAAGTCTGTTTTGTTGAACTAGTAAGTCTATCTTGCTGAACTATTAAATTTATCTTGCTGAACTAGTAAGTCTGTTTTGTTGAACTAGTAAGTTTATCTTGCTGAACTAGTAAGTCTGTTTTGCTGAACTAGTAAGACTGTTTTGTTGAACTAATAAGTCTATCTTTTTGAACTAGTAAAAATATATGGTTGAACTAATAAGTCTATCTAGCTAAGCTAATAAGTCTATCTTGCTGAATTAGTAAGTCTATCGTGCTGAACTAGTAAGTCTATCTTGCTGAACTAGTAAGTCTATCTTGCTGAACTAGTAAGTCTGTCTTGCTGAACTAGTAAGTATATCTTGCTGAACTAGTAAGTCTGTTTTGCTGAACTAGTAAGTCTGTTTTGTTGAACTAGTAAGTCTATCTTGCTGAACTAGTAAATATATATGGTTGAACTAGTAAGTCTATCTAGCTAAACTAGTAAGTCTATCTTGCTGAACTAGTAAGTCTATCTTGCTGAACTAGTAAGTCTATCTCGCTAAACTAGTAAGTCTGTTTTTATTGAATTAGTAAGTTTGTCTTGTTGAACTAGTAAGTCTTTCTTGCTGAACTAGTAAGTCCGTTTTGTTGAACTAGTAAGTCTATATTGCTGAAGTAGTAAGTCTGCTTTGGTGAACTGGTCAGTCTATATTGCTGAACTAGTAAGTCTATCTTGCTGAACTATTAAGTTTATCTTGCTGAATTAGTAAGTCTGTTTTGTTGAACTAGTAAGTCTATATTGCTGAACTAGTAAATCTGTTTTGCTGAACTAGTAAGACTGTTTTGTTGAACTAATAAGTCTATCATTTTGAACTAGTAAATATATATGGTTGAACTAGTAAGTCTATCTTGCGGAACTAGTAAGTCTGCTTTGTTGAACTAGCAATTCTATCTTGCTGAACTAGTAAGTCTATATTGCTGAACCAGTAAATATATATGGTTGAACTGGTAAGTCTATTTTGCTGAACTAGTAAGTCTGTTTTGTTGAACTAGTAATTCTATCTTGTTGAACTAGTAAGTCTATCTTGCTGAACTAGTAAGTCTGTTTTGTTGAACTAGTAAGTCTGTTTTGTTGAACTAGTAAGTATATTTTGCTGAACTAGCAAGTCTGTCTTGCTGAACTAGTAAGTCTATCTCGCTAAACTAGTAAGTCTGTTTTTATTGAATTAGTAAGTCTGTTTTGTTGAACTAGTAAGTCTATATTGCTGAACTAGTAAGTCTGTTTTGTTGAACTAGTAAGTCTGTTTTGTTGAACTAGTAAGTCTATCTTGCTGAACTAGCAAGTCTGTTGCTGAACTAGTAAGTCTGTTTTGTTGAACTAGCAAGTCTGTTTTGTTGAACTAGTAAGTCTATCTTGCTGAACTAGTAAGTCTGTTTTATTGAACTAGTAAGTCCATCTTGCTGAACTAGTAAGTCTGTTTTGTTGAACTAGTAAGTCTATCTTACTGAACTAGTAAGTCTATGTTGCTGACTAGTAAGTCTGTTTTGTTGAACTAGTAAGTCTATCTTGCTGAACTAGCAAGTCTGTCTTGCTGAACTAGTAAGTCTGTTTTGTTGAACTACCAAGTCTGTTTTGTTGAACTAGTAAATCTATCTTGCTGAACTAGTAAGTCTACCTTGCTGAACTAGTAAGTCTGCTTTGTTGAATTAGTAAGTATATCCTGCTAACTAGTAAGTCTGTTGTGTTGAACTAGTAAATCTATTTTGTTGAACTAGTAATTATATCTTGCTGAACTAGTAAGTCTGTCTTGCTGAACTAGTAAGTATATCTTGCTGAACTAGTAAGTCTGTTTTGCTGAACTAGTAAGTCTGTTTTGTTGAACTAGTAAGTCTATCTTGCTGAACTAGTAAATATATATGGTTGAACTAGTATGTCTATCTAGCTAAACTAGTAAGTCTATCTTGCTGAACTAGTAAGTCTATCTTGCTGAACTAGTAAGTCTATCTCGCTAAACTAGTAAGTCTGTTTTTATTGAATTAGTAAGTTTGTCCTGTTGAACTAGTAAGTCTTTCTTGCTGAACTAGTAAGTCCGTTTTGTTGAACTAGTAAATCTATATTGCTGAAGTAGTAAGTCTGCTTTGGTGAACTGGTCAGTCTATATTGCTGAACTAGTAAGTATATCTTGCTGAACTATTAAGTTTATCTTGCTGAATTAGTAAGTCTGTTTTGTTGGACTAGTAAGTCTATATTGCTGAACTAGTAAATCTGTTTTGCTGAACTAGTAAGACTGTTTTGTTGTACTAATAAGTCTATCATTTTGAACTAGTAAATATATATGGTTGAACTAGTAAGTCTATCTTGCGGAACTAGTAAATCTGCTTTGTTGAACTAGTAATTCTATCTTGCTGAACTAGTAAGTCTATATTGCTGAACCGGTAAATATATATGGTTGAACTGGTAAGTCTATTTTGCTGAACTAGTAAGTCTGTTTTGTTGAACTAGTAAGTCTATCTTGTTGAACTAGTAAGTCTATCTTGCTGAACTAGTAAGTCTGTTTTGTTGAACTAGTAAGTCTGTTTTGTTGAACTAGTAAGTATATTTTGCTGAACTAGCAAGTCTGTCTTGCTGAACTAGTAAGTCTATCTCGCTAAACTAGTAAGTCTGTTTTTATTGAATTAGTAAGTCTGTTTTGTTGAACTAGTAAGTCTATATTGCTGAACTAGTAAGTCTGCTTTGGTGAACTTGTCAGTCTATATTGCTGAACTAGTAAGTCTATCTTGCTGAACTATTAAATTTATCTTGCTGAACTAGTAAGTCTGTTTTGTTGAACTAGTAAGTCTATCTTGCTGAACTATTAAATTTATCTTGCTGAACTAGTAAGTCTGTTTTGTTGAACTAGTAAGTCTGTTTTGCTGAACTAGTAAGACTGTTTTGTTGAACTAATAAGTCTATCTTTTTGAACTAGTAAAAATATATGGTTGAACTAATAAGTCTATCTAGCTAAGCTAATAAGTCTATCTTAGTAAGTCTATCTTGCTGAACTAGTAAGTCTATCTTGCTGAACTAGTAAGTCTATCTCGCTAAACTAGTAAGTCTGTTTTTATTGAATTAGTAAGTTTGTCTTGTTGAACTAGTAAGTCTTTCTTGCTGAACTAGTAAGTCCGTTTTGTTGAACTAGTAAGTCTATATTGCTGAAGTAGTAAGTCTGCTTTGGTGAACTGGTCAGTCTATATTGCTGAACTAGTAAGTCTATCTTGCTGAACTATTAAGTTTATCTTGCTGAATTAGTAAGTCTGTTTTGTTGAACTAGTAAGTCTATATTGCTGAACTAGTAAATCTGTTTTGCTGAACTAGTAAGACTGTTTTGTTGAACTAATAAGTCTATCATTTTGAACTAGTAAATATATATGGTTGAACTAGTAAGTCTATCTTGCGGAACTAGTAATTCTGCTTTGTTGAACTAGTAATTCTATCTTGCTGAACTAGTAAGTCTATATTGCTGAACCAGTAAATATATATGGTTGAACTGGTAAGTCTATTTTGCTGAACTAGTAAGTCTGTTTTGTTGAACTAGTAATTCTATCTTGTTGAACTAGTAAGTCTATCTTGCTGAACTAGTAAGTCTGTTTTGTTGAACTAGTAAGTCTGTTTTGTTGAACTAGTAAGTATATTTTGCTGAACTAGCAAGTCTGTCTTGCTGAACTAGTAAGTCTATCTCGCTAAACTAGTAAGTCTGTTTTTATTGAATTAGTAAGTCTGTTTTGTTGAACTAGTAAGTCTATATTGCTGAACTAGTAAGTCTGTTTTGTTGAACTAGTAAGTCTGTTTTGTTGAACTAGTAAGTCTATCTTGCTGAACTAGCAAGTCTGTTGCTGAACTAGTAAGTCTGTTTTGTTGAACTAGCAAGTCTGTTTTGTTGAACTAGTAAGTCTATCTTGCTGAACTAGTAAGTCTGTTTTATTGAACTAGTAAGTCCATCTTGCTGAACTAGTAAGTCTGTTTTGTTGAACTAGTATGTCTATCTTACTGAACTAGTAAGTCTATGTTGCTGACTAGTAAGTCTGTTTTGTTGAACTAGTAAGTCTATCTTGCTGAACTAGCAAGTCTGTCTTGCTGAACTAGTAAGTCTGTTTTGTTGAACTACCAAGTCTGTTTTGTTGAACTAGTAAATCTATCTTGCTGAACTAGTAAGTCTACCTTGCTGAACTAGTAAGTCTGCTTTGTTGAATTAGTAAGTATATCCTGCTAACTAGTAAGTCTGTTGTGTTGAACTAGTAAATCTATTTTGTTGAACTAGTAATTATATCTTGCTGAACTAGTAAGTCTGTCTTGCTGAACTAGTAAGTATATCTTGCTGAACTAGTAAGTCTGTTTTGCTGAACTAGTAAGTCTGTTTTGTTGAACTAGTAAGTCTATCTTGCTGAACTAGTAAATATATATGGTTGAACTAGTATGTCTATCTAGCTAAACTAGTAAGTCTATCTTGCTGAACTAGTAAGTCTATCTTGCTGAACTAGTAAGTCTATCTCGCTAAACTAGTAAGTCTGTTTTTATTGAATTAGTAAGTTTGTCTTGTTGAACTAGTAAGTCTTTCTTGCTGAACTAGTAAGTCCGTTTTGTTGAACTAGTAAGTCTATATTGCTGAAGTAGTAAGTCTGCTTTGGTGAACTGGTCAGTCTATATTGCTGAACTAGTAAGTCTATCTTGCTGAACTATTAAGTTTATCTTGCTGAATTAGTAAGTCTGTTTTGTTGAACTAGAAAGTCTATATTGCTGAACTAGTAAATCTGTTTTGCTGAACTAGTAAGACTGTTTTGTTGAACTAATAAGTCTATCATTTTGAACTAGTAAATATATATGGTTGAACTAGTAAGTCTATCTTGCGGAACTAGTAAGTCTGCTTTGTTGAACTAGTAATTCTATCTTGCTGAACTAGTAAGTCTATATTGCTGAACCAGTAAATATATATGGTTGAACTGGTAAGTCTATTTTGCTGAACTAGTAAGTCTGTTTTGTTGAACTAGTAAATCTATCTTGTTGAACTAGTAAGTCTATCTTGCTGAACTAGTAAGTCTGTTTTGTTGAACTAGTAAGTCTGTTTTGGTGAACTAGTAAGTATATTTTGCTGAACTAGCAAGTCTGTCTTGCTGAACTAGTAAGTCTATCTCGCTAAACTAGTAAGTCTGTTTTTATTGAATTAGTAAGTCTGTTTTGTTGAACTAGTAAGTCTATATTGCTGAACTAGTAAGTCTGCTTTGGTGAACTTGTCAGTCTATATTGCTGAACTAGTAAGTCTATCTTGCTGAACTATTAAATTTATCTTGCTGAACTAGTAAGTCTGTTTTGTTGAACTAGTAAGTCTATCTTGCTGAACTAGTAAGTCTGTTTTGCTGAACTAGTAAGACTGTTTTGTTGAACTAATAAGTCTATCTTTTTGAACTAGTAAATATATATGGTTGAACTAATAAGTCTATCTAGCTAAGCTAATAAGTCTATCTTGCTGAATTAGTAAGTCTATCGTGCTGAACTAGTAAGTCTATCTTGCTGAACTAGTAAGTCTATCTTGCTGAACTAGTAAATCTATCTTGTTGAACTAGTAAGTCTATCTTGCTCAACTAGTAAGTCTGTTTTGTTGAACTAGTAAGTCTATCTTGCTGAACTAGTAAGTCCATCTTGTTGAACTAGTAAGCCTATCTTGCTGAACTTGTAAGTCTATTTTGTTACTAATTGTTTGAATATTTTATATATTATTTTGCACTGTTGTTACTTGATCAAATTCAATTCTAAAAATGACGTTCAGTAATAAATCTCATGTAAAGAAAACTTTAATTTCCGGAAAGAATGTTAATAACCAACATTTTTCCTTACGGAAAAATGAATGACACAGATTTCCGGAAAGTAAAATTCAAAAGTGATTTTAGGCATAGGATTCCATTTTCTTTCAGGAAATTAACATTTATCCTATAGAAAAGTCTTATCCTCCAGGAAATTTTAAATTAACTAAATGTATGTTGGCAATACCTGAGGGTTTAACGGAATTAAAATTTCAGAAAATATTTAAGAAAAAAATATGACTGAGTTTTATATGAAAAGTAACAACACCAAATTTGTATTCCATTTGTATTTTAGTTGTGATGTTTAATTATGACATTTGACTTCGGTTGGTGACTGAGTAGTCTGTGGACATCAAGACTACTAGTAAATGTGTAGCTATTCATAAGTGTTTATAAGGTGTTACCATGTATTCTGATATTAAGACAATATATTATAACAGACGTTATATTTTAAAAGGTATATCCACCAGTCCAGGACGCAGGCAACAGTGATAGTGTATCGACATACATAAAACAGTCAAACGAAGACATTGACTATTACTATAGTACCGGAAGTTTTAAACAAGTGGCCATGAATACTGAAGTGGCTGGTGCCACTGTAACAAATCTGGTTGGTATGATTTTGATATCAATATTACAAAACGATATAAATATTACAAGTGGTCATTAACACTGACGTGGATGATGTCTGTGTCAGAATTCAGGATATAATTCAGGTATAACTATGATAAAAATAGTTTGATGTCACAAATTCATTTCACTTACATATATCCTACCGTGACATCTGCTCGGTGATGCAATAATGTCGGTCATTTGTTTTGATTTACAATTCTCGCGCAGCACGAGACCAATGACGTTATTCTGTATATTCATAGCGTACATAAATGCAGAGGGAATACTTTTCAACGTCAAAATTACAAGATGAGATTAAAACAGAGAAGTTTGAATTGAATAAATTCCATGCAAGTAAAAAAGATCCTTTTTACTAATGTCTTTTTTTCCTGATCATTATGCTTGTTAAATATGTTTCCATCGATCACGGCTGGTAATCGGCACAAGCAGAACAGTCGGTTCTGCAAAGAAATTCGTGAGGATAACTTCCGGTTTTGGTGGAGGAGAGTTCACGAAGACGCTTCGCAAGGTATGTACATGTCAAAAATTGAAATTTGCTTGTTTGCTGCTCGAATATTGCAAAATCAGAGAATGTTATGCTGTGGCGAATGCTTTCACGATTAGAAATTTATATAGTTTATTGTTGTATATGACCTGTAACTCTCGCAAAATCAATCGTCCCACGAAAAACATGACGAAAATTGTGACACTCTTACATTTCTAAGATGTTCTTGACAAAGATGCAAGTTAAATTTTCAATATTTTTTCATCGTGGGAGTCTAAATGTAATCGGGGATAAATTCCGATTCGTCAGAAGTAAATTGAAGTCTAGATAAATCTACAAACTGTCAATTTTTTCGTTTTCCTGCTTGAGGAGATCGGTTCTGATAGAGCACATTGCGAATGCATGAGGAGATTTGCTAGTTTTGTTAATTGTTTTCTGCAAAATTGATAAATTGACACTTTTAAACATAAAACTGATAAATACTCTGTCCACTTTCAGGAGATGACAGGATTCAAGGGAAAGAGGAAATGGGGACTGATATTGACTCTTTACAAAAAACCATTTCGATATAGATTTCCTGTATCACCGCCAAGGAAACGAACAAAAACAAGTAGCAGTATACCAAATTTAAAATCCCCATCAATCAAGACACCAAGTTTATTGAAAAAATCTCTTTCAATTTCAAAATATTTATATCCTTTCAAACGGGTTTCCACATCTATTCGGCGCAACCTTTTTACTGAAGATGACGGAAACTTCACCGCAGATCTACACAAGTTATAATATTACATGATTTCAGCACATGCATAGGTCTAACGTAAATAAACATTCACTTAGTGCTAGTAGTCATGAATAAATTAAACACAAGCTGTCAATTAAACTGTGGACATATCCTTAAAATCGGTAAGGCGCTTTACATCTTGTAACCACTACTAACAGAGATCTTTTTTATTCACAAGTGTGTACACATAACACACTACATAATAAAAAAACAAACCACAAATTAATATTATTCTCAACTGTATGATATTTAATTTAGAGTGCATCATTTGTATTAGAAATTATAAAGATAATTATTCTTGACTATAAAATTATCTTACAGTGCATTTTCAATTTTTTCCAATGTAAGGGAAGTTAATCTTGTGTATCCAATACACAATGGAAGTTGTCACAAACAAATGATCAATAATGACAAGTTACATCATGGGAAACCGCAGTTACAATTATGAATTGATTCCTTAAATGAAATGTTTCTTTCTAGGTGGACAGCCCATGAACAATGAAATATTACTTTTATACTTTTAAAAACCCGACGGGAAGAAGGGCATCAGTTCGTGAATTTATTACCAGACAGACATGCACAATTTGTGATTATACAGTGAATTACATGTGTCGTACCAAAACTAGCAAATCTCCTCATGCATTCGTAATGTGCTCTATCAGAACCGATCTCCTCAAGCAGGAAAACGAAAAAATTGACAGTTTGTAGATTTATCTAGACTTCAATTTACTTCTGACGAATCGGAATTTATCCCCGATTACATTTAGGCTCCCATGATGAAAACATATTGAAAATTTAACTTGCATCTTTGTCAAGAACAACTTATAAATGTAAGAGTGTCACAATTTTCGTCATGTTTTTCGTGGGACGATTGATTTTTTGAGAGTTACACTTCATATACAACAATAAACTATACATGTTTCTAATCGTGAAAGCATTGGCCACAGCATAGCATTCTCTGATTTTGCAATATTCGAGCAGTAAAAAAGCAAATTTCAATTTTTGACATGTACATACCTTGCGAAGCGTCTTCGTGAACTCTCCTCCACCAAAACCGGAAGTTATCGTCACGAATTTCTTTGCAGAACCGACTGTTCTGCTTGTGCCGATTACCAGCCGTGTCGATGGTATTCCCCAAACATTTGTATTTTTCCGGTTTGTTGACACAATCGACATCACAGTTCATGACCGTTTCTGGAATGTAGGCCAAGCAAATTGTATTTTAAAATACTTTGAAAATATGATGATTGATCATTCAGATTCCACCATTTTCTAGAAAATGGCCGATTTTACCGGGAAAATACATGCAAGTGCTCTCCATCAGTCACAAAATGGCAGATTATTTTGCTTTTCCACTGCTGCTTTAATAACAAATATACCCCTTACTTCTTGGGGTAATGAAATGAAATTCACAGAGAAGATAGAAAAAGAATTAATTTAACAGCAATAATCAAAATGTATAGCATAAATTGAACAGAGAATTAAATTAAACCAGACAGAAAAATGAGATTGTCTGGGTAAAAAAAAACTGTCATTATTACAAATAGCATCAACGAAACTGTATTGTTACCACTCTGTGATAATAAATGTGATTAAAATAAATTGAAATCAGTCATTAATTGTTTTACCAAAATATGTCGGTCTAATAGATTGTATTGACAAAAGCAAAAACACCAAATTCACTGGATTAAATACTTTTTATGTGGGTAAGCAAGTTTAATATTTGCATCAAATAATTAATTTTTAATACTTCAATTTCAAACTATTTAAAAAAAAACATCTTTTGAAATTTTTCAGACAAATCAATTACACTGAAAAAGCTAAAATACTGTACTTTCTTAATCTGGTTTACTTTTTAAGTTTGGTTGGCCTATGACAAAATCATGTGCTTTATTGAACTTTGACCGACTTTATGTGACGTCATACGACGCCATTTGGAAAAAGGGTGGTAAGCAAATATGGAAGCAGGTCAAATCGGCCCCAAACCAAATCGGCCCAAAGTCAAATCGGCCCCAAGTCAAATCGGCCCTAGTCAAATCGGCCCCAAATCAAATCGACCCCAAGTCAAATCGACCCCAGTCATATCTGCCCCAAGTCAAATCGGCCCCATTTTTGTTGTTTACTATTGTCAACATGCAAAGTTAAATAATTTGAACACTATTGAGCAAAAATGTTTTGTACCAGTAAATGTTTACCATTGATACGAAAATAAACTAAATATAAACGTCTGACTATATCTAGCCATGCTTAAAATAATCAATAATCTGGCCGATAAAAGTTCAGTGTCTGCATATATATGATGCACATTTCCTCCATGTACATTGTCCATGAGGAGGACTTTAATTTCATTCTGTTTAATCATTTCCAGTCTAAATGTCCTTTAGGCACCGACCCTTGATGACCTCTGTATATGAATGGTTTATTTCTATTTCGGTGTTCAGAAGAAGTTAATAATTTGTTAAATATCTACAAATGATATATACAGGTATTTAGTTTTTTTGTTTTTTTGTTTTTTGTAATTGTCCAGTGGACTCTTCCAAATACTAGACTCATCAGCGACATAGATATGTTTAGTAATCACTTACGGTAATTATGCCATAAATTAATCATTAATTAATTTCTTTGATCCTTACAAAAGAATCCGCTCACCAATAAGATTTAAATTTTACATCTTTTAACTAAAAATATTAATCTATATTAATATATAATTTTTATTTATTTATTTTTTTATTTTTATTTTTTTGGGCCGATATGACTTTCATTTTGAGGCCGATTTGACTTGGGGCCGATTTGACTTGAGGCCGATTTGAATTGGGGCCGATTTGACTGGGGCCGATTTGACTGGAGCCGATTTGACTTGGGGCCGATTTGACTGGAAATCAGCAAATATGGGCAAGTATGTAATTATTATCGATCTTTTTTCCATGGAACTTTACATATGTTAGCAAGAATAGATGAGGAACATAATTAAAAAGAAAAAAATGTTTACTTTTCAAACATGAAAAAAATAATCAAACATTATCCAATGACTGACCGACTTATTGTCAGACGAGGATATTCGATGTTAAAATCCACATGTCAGATCGACATCAGTCATGTCAAATGCTGCTTGATCAGTTATCATGTATTGTACTAGTCCGAGATTCCTCTGTCGTTTAACGGCTTTTATGGAGTTGCTGTAGCCGTTGAACGTCAGAGGGCAATACATACGGAAAACAGCGGATTTGCTTCTCCAACTCTGGGTCAGCACATTTCCACGTTTCGTGGCTATCGGATTTTATTTTCTATCAGAAACCCTTATATAAATCGCTTCACCAATCATTTTTCTATTCATTCATAACCATCTTACCCTCAGAAAGTGGTGCTACATTCCATTACAGCACGATTTTGCCTTAGATCCTATGATTCCGCCATTTGTCTTCCATTTTTCAAACATTTGTCACGTGACTACGAGAAAACCACGATTACCGCAATGTATCATGGGAGATGATTTGCATATAAACAAACAAACAAATATTTGTATTGCAAATCATACACGCCTGTTAAGGCAGAACAATTAACATAAAATTTAATACAGTTGATTATATTGATTGGTAATGATTTTAACAGCAATAGTAAATTACAGATAACCATAAGAAAAAAAAATGATGTAGTACCTTGTCCAAAAAAGGGGGACGTAACACATGCTCTTTCCGAAGCCCATTGGCAACACTCTGCCATTGAATCTTTTCTTTCCAACACATTCTGTATTATTTCCTTCTGCTCTGCTTTGATCTATAGATGGACTGTTTGTCCCGCAGAATACGCTTAAATGTATGGTTTTCCATGTGATTTGAAGGTTGTTTACGTATGCAAATAATGCTCAAATAATTTGGTACGCTGAATTAAGCAGCTCCCATCATGCAATGCGTTACTGTTATCATTCAGTTAGTATCGCGAGATCACGTTTGTAGATTCGAAAATGGAAGTCAAATGGCGGAATAATAGGATCTAAAGCAAAATCGTGCTGTAATGGAGTGTAACACCACTTTCTGAGGGTAAGATGGTTATGAATAAATAGAAAAATGATTGGTGAAGCGATTTATATAAGGGTTTATGATAGAAAATAAAATCCGATAGCCACGAAACGTGGAAATGTGCCGACCAAGAGTTGGAGAAGCAAATCCGCTGTAATCCGTATATATTACCCTCTGACGTTCAACGGCTACAGCAACTCCATAAAAGCCGTTAAACGACAGAGGAATCTCGGACTAGTATTGTACCAACAAAACGAACAATACCTATTAAGTTTTTAGGTTAAGTCATTTTCGTACAGGTGTCTAAGAATGTTATCACATATAATATTGAAACATTTGTATAACATTGCAATTAATGATCCAGAGGCCCACACCACATGTGTTTATTTGTGTTGTAGGCAGTTCCCGTGACAGCTTTAGATACAAATCCCAGTGATTGGGTGAATCTTGGAGAACAGACGTTATCAGATGGGACTGTCATACATTATAGCTTTGACCAGTTATGGGAAATATACGAAAACCCTCCACAGGAAGAGTCTACGGACGTGATCAAAGAGGTCAGAGTTAATAATATTTTACATAACCACTAAATTATCACATATTTTGTTGACAACACCCAATAAAGCGGTAACAACCCGACTTGCTCAATGAAGTTAAATAGAAATTGTCAACAATATAACTTGCTGAAGTAATACAACTCACCACTCTGACGAGAAACAGCAATGTTGACTAATATAACATACCATAACAACACAAGTCACTCTCCTGATTAAGCAATATAACATACCATAACAACACAAGTCACTCTCCTGATTAAGCAATATAACATACCATAACAACACAAGTCACTCTCCTGATTAAGCAATATAACATATCGAATATATGTACGGTATAGTAAATAAAATATCATTTTACACTTTATTTGGAATGTTTATCAGTTTTTGTTAAACATTGTGAATGAGGGACTGTCGTGATGGTATGGTAGTTGGATTTTCAACTACATTGTGTACCTATGTAATCAGTGCACACCACCATTAAAGTTGTGAGTTCTAATCCCGTTCATTGCGAGATGTACTCGATACAACACTATGTGATAAAGTTTGTCAGTGACTTGCGACAGGTATGTGGTTTTCTCCGGTTTCCTTCACCAATAACACTGACCGCCACAACATAACTGAAATATTGTTGAAAGTGTCGCTAAACGGCACAACCCTAACTCCAATCCTAAATATTGTAAATGGATGATACTGTCGAGTGCTGATTGCATATTATTTCTGTTTAAACAACAAATACAATTTTTAAATGGATAACTACAGAAAGGATTGTAGGAAAAGGTAGATATTGTTGCGTATTTTAATCATGTGATCGGGGGAATTTTGTCCATAGAACACCCCTATGTGTATTCCATTTCCACAATAGTATTTTATGACGTATATAAATTACATTTGACATAGTTATGATAACATAGTACAATGATATATGTTTCTTTTCTGATAACAGGCAATGCTTAATTTTACCAACATACTTGATGGAATTTCTAGTATAGGTGGTGAAACAACGTTAGAGAGTGTCCGCCAGATTTCTAATAGTATGGGGACAGTCATTAATAATAAGGATTACGTCATCAATTCATCAGCTGTAAGTCAACTTTGATTTAAACTTTTCTGATAAAAGTTACATCGTACCCGAAGTTTCCAAAACGTCTGTTGATAGCAAAACACGTTTGGTAATAAACGTGTTCAACAGATTATGTGTAGTTTTGAGGGTTCAATATTAAGACTGAAAATCCTCAAACGAATGCACTTTAGAGACCAGGGTTGATTTTGCCCTGTACTTTCCTCAAGCTGCAAAAGTTCGCGGTTTTGATGTCGGAAAGATAATATCTGCATCAATCATACTTGATTGAAGCTCAGTTTATTAAATGAACTTCCATTTTGAAATATAATAAAAAAAAAAAAAATTAAATACCATATTGTTGGAACAATTCCAAAATCCATTAAAGCAATGGTAGAAACAGAAGCAAATTCGATACCCATAACACACATATACATGATCGCTGACGATACCCATAACACACATATACATGATCGCTGACGATACCCATAACACACATATACATGATCGCTGACTTTCCTGGTTTAGTACAGGCACTTCAAGAAAAAGTGCAGGGTTATGCTTAGTGTTGAAAGTGTCATGACCACTATACATATGTTGTATATAAAGACAATTCTACATGCAGCGATCTGATCAACAACGGTATTTCCCATCCATTATTTTATGGCGACGTAATGAAGAAAGGTAACAGTTCAAATTTGACACATCTAAATATTGCAAAATACTTGAAAAAGTTTATTCGCAACGGCTATGACTTAGTAACTGTAGTGGCAGTTATAATTTACTAAAAATATAGACAATCTTCTTGTAAAACTAGTAGGTTCAATACTAGCAATTAAATTAGTGTTTTTTTATTCAATATTTGAATCCAACAGTTTGATGACCTATTTATTCTTGTCTCCAACGAAGACCATTAATTTCTTTGAATGTTCATGACTAATTGATATTAAATCTGTTAGAGGTATAATTTATGATTTGTTTTGTTTAAAGCCTAATGATCGTTAACCAAAAGATTCAGTAAACTCCGGGCCGTTTGAGGTCCAGTTTTCAAAAGAGGAGAGATTGGATCCCATCAACCGGTTTAACCTCATCACATTTTTGTTCCTGTCCCAATCCAGTATCTGGAATTCCAACGTCATACGTTGTGAGCGTTTTTGTGGTCAGTGAGTTCCGTTAGGAGGAGAAGGGATTGTTAGTTTTGTTGATATCGGTGGAATGGATGACCTTCACTGTTCAAATGTTCTTTTCATAATCTAGATTAATGCATTGTTGATGATCTGGAAAAGATCAGTTTAAGAAATAACTGTAACGTTTTCTTTTAACGTTTCAGTCCAAGGCATTTGAAGGAAACAGGAAGTTAATTGATAAATTTGTAAACGTGACAAGGAATGATACGTACCCAAAATATGAAGATTACATCGCCACATCTGAAGGTGATTAAGTAATTACATAAATAAACGTTAGAAAAAAATCAAAGGGCAATCAAAAATGGACAACCCAGAGACACTTGCAGCATTGGACGAAAACAAACAAGCTAACAAAAATCAACAAAAACAATAAGAACAAAAAACAAACACGAAAACAGAAAAACACAACACAGAAAAATTAAAAAGGTGAGCAACACCAACCTCACCAAAGAACGGGGGATGAACGCAGTTGTTCGCCAAGGGTAAGGAGTTCCGCCTTCTCATAAGACATAAGACATATATACATAAGACACCCGCTATGTTACTCATATAGTCACCAAGGGTAAGGAGTTCCGTCTTCTCATAAGACATAAGACATACATACATAAGAAACCTGCTATGTTACTCATATAGTCACCAATGGTAAGGAGTTATGTCTTCTCATAAGACATAAGACATATATGCATAAGACACTCGCTATGTTACTCATATAGTCACCAAGGGTAAATAGTTCCGTCTTCTCATAAGACATAAGACATATATACATAAGACACCCGCTATGTTACTCATATAGTCACCAAGGGTAAAGAGTTCCGTCTTCTCATAAGACATAAGACATATATACATAAGACACCCGCTATGTTACTCATATAGTCACCAAGGGTAAGGAGTTCCGTCTTCTCATAAGACATAAGACATATATACATAAGACACCCGCTATGTTACTCATATAGTCACCAAGGGTAAGGAGTTCCGTCTTCTCATAAGACATAAGACATACATACATAAGACACCCGCTATGTTACTCATATAGTCACCAAGGGTAAGGAGTTCCGTCTTCTCATAAGACATAAGACATATATACATAAAACACCCGCTATGTTACTCATATAGTCACCAAGGGTAAGGAGTTCTGTCTTCTCATAAGACATAAGACATATATACATAAGACACCCGCTATGTTACTCATATAGTCACCAAGGGTAAGGAGTTCCGTCTTCTCATAAGACATAAGACATATATACATAAGACACTCGCTATGTTACTCATATAGTCACCAAGGGTAAAGAGTTCCGTCTTCTCATAAGACATAAGACATATATACATAAAACACTCGCTATGTTACTCATATAGTCACCAAGGGTAAAGAGTTCCGTCTTCACATAAGACATAAGACATATATACATAAAACACTCGCTATGTTACTCATATAGTCACCAAGGGTAAAGAGTTCCGTCTTCTCATAAGACATAAGACATATATACATAAGACACCCGCTATGTTACTCATATAGTCACCAAGGGTAAGGAGTTCCGTCTTCTCATAAGACATGAAAGACATAAGACATATATACATAAGACACTCGCTATGTTACTCATATAGTCACCAAGGGTAAAGAGTTCCGTCTTCTCATAAGACATAAGACATATATACATAAGACACTCGCTATGTTACTCATATAGTCACCAAAGGTAAAGAGTTCCGTCTTCTCATAAGACATATATACATAAAACACTCGCTATGTTACTCATATAGTCACCAAGGGTAAGGAGTTCCGCCTTCTCATAAGACATAAGACATATCTACATAAGAAAACCGCTATGTTACTCATATAGTCACCAAGGGTAAAGAGTTCCGTCTTCTCATAAGACATAAGACATACATACATAAGACACCCGCTATGTTACTCATATAGTCACCAAAGGTAAGGAGTTCCGTCTTCTCATAAGACATAAGACATATATACATAAAACACCCGCTATGTTACTCATATAGTCACCAAGGGTAAAGAGTTCCGTCTTCTCATAAGACATAAGACATATATACATAAGACACCCGCTATGTTACTCATATAGTCACCAAGGGTAAAGAGTTCCGTCTTCTCATAAGACATAAGACATATATACATAAGACACCCGCTATGTTACTCATATAGTCACCAAGGGTAAGGAGTTCTGTCTTCTCATAAGACATAAGACATATATACATAAAACACCCGCTATGTTACTCATATAGTCACCAAGGGTAAGGAGTTCTGTCTTCTCATAAGACATAAGACATATATACATAAGACACCCGCTATGTTACTCATATAGTCACCAAGGGTAAGGAGTTCCGTCTTCTCATAAGACATAAGACATATATAAATAAGACACCCGCTATGTTACTCATATAGTCATCAAGGGTAAAGAGTTCTGTCTTCTCATAAGACATAAGACATATATACATAAGACACCCGCTATGTTACTCATATAGTCACCAAGGGTAAGGAGTTCCGTCTTCTCATAAGACATAATAGATACATTCATAAGACACCCGCTATGTTACTCATATAGTCACCAAGGGTAAGGAGTTCTGTCTTCTCATAAGACATAAGACATATATACATAAGACACCCGCTATGTTACTCATATAGTCACCAAGGGTAAGGAGTTCTGTCTTCTCATAAGACATAAGACATATATACATAAGACACCCGCTATGTTACTCATATAGTCACCAAGGGTAAGGAGTTCCGTCTTCTCATAAGACATAAGACATATATAAATAAGACACCCGCTATGTTACTCATATAGTCATCAAGGGTAAAGAGTTCTGTCTTCTCATAAGACATAAGACATATATACATAAGACACCCGCTATGTTACTCATATAGTCACCAAGGGTAAGGAGTTCCGTCTTCTCATAAGACATAATAGATACATTCATAAGACACCCGCTATGTTACTCATATATTCACCAAGGGTAAGGAGTTCTGTCTTCTCATAAGACATAAGACATATATGCATAAGACACCCGCTATGTTACTCATATAGTCACCAAGGGTAAGGAGTTCCGCCTTCTCATAAGACATAAGACATATATACATAAGACACCCGCTATGTTACTCATATAGTCACCAAGGGTAAGGAGTTCTGTCTTCTCATAAGACATAAGACATACATACATAAAACACCCGCTATGTTACTCATATAGTCACCAAGGTTAAGGAGTTCTGTCTTCTCATAAGACATAAGACATATATACATAAGACATCCGCTATGTTACTCATATAGTCACCAAGGGTAAGGAGTTCTGTCTTCTCATAAGACATAAGACATATATACATAAGACACCCGCTATGTTACTCATATAGTCACCAAGGGTAAGGAGTTCCGTCTTCTCATAAGACATAAGACATATATACATAAGACACCCGCTATTTTACTCATATAGTCACCAAGGGTAAGGAGTTCCGTCTTCTCATAAGACATAAGTGATACATACATAAGACACCCGGTATGTTACTCATATAGTCACCAAGGGTAAAGAGTTCTGTCTTCTCATATGACATAAGACACCCGCTATGCTACTCATATAGTCACCAATGGTAAGGAGTTCCGCCTTCTCATAAGACATAAGACATATATACATAAGACACCCGCTATGTTACTCATATAGTCACCAAGGGTAAGGAGTTCTGTCTTCTCATAAGACATAAGACATACATACATAAAACACCCGCTATGTTACTCATATAGTCACCAAGGGTAAGGAGTTCTGTCTTCTCATAAGACATAAGACATATATACATAAGACACCCGCTATGTTACTCATATAGTCACCAAGAGTAAGGAGTTCCGTCTTCTCATAAGACATAAGACATATATACATAAGACACCCGCTATGTTACTCATATAGTCACCAAGGGTAAAGAGTTCTGTCTTCTCATAAGAGATAAGACATATATACATAAGACACCCGCTATGTTACTCATATAGTCACCAAGGGTAAGGTGTTCTGTCTTCTCATAAGACATAAGACATATATACATAAGACACCCGCTATGTTACTCATATAGTCACCAAGGGTAAGGAGTTCTGTCTTCTCATAAGACATAAGACATACATACATAAAACACCCGCTATGTTACTCATATAGTCACCAAGGGTAAGGAGTTCCGTCTTCTCATAAGACATAAGACATATATACATAAGACACCCGCTATGTTACTCATATAGTCACCAAGGGTAAGGAGTTCTGTCTTTTCATAAGACATAAGACATATATACATAAGATACCCGCTATGTTACTCATATAGTCACCAAGGGTAAAGAGTTCTGTCTTCTCATAAGACATAAGACATATATACATAAAACACCTCTATGTTACTCATATAGTCACCAAGGGTAAGGAGTTCCGTCTTCTCATAAGACATAAGACATATATACATAAGACACCCGCTATGTTACTCATATAGTCACCAAGGGTAAGGAGTTCTGTCTTTTCATAAGACATAAGACATATATACATAAGATACCCGCTATGTTACTCATATAGTCACGAAGGGTAAAGAGTTCTGTCTTCTCATAAGACATAAGACATATATACATAAAACATTCGCTATGTTACTAATATAGTCACCAAGGGTAAGGAGTTCCGCCTTCTCATAAGACATAAGACATATATACATAAGACACCCGCTATGTTACTCATATAGTCACCAAGGGTAAAGAGTTCTGTCTTCTCATAAGACATAAGACATATATACATAAGACACCCGCTATGTTACTCATATAGTCACCAAGGGTAAAGAGTTCCGTCTTCTCATAAGACATAAGACATATATACATAAGACACCCGCTATGTTACTCATATAGTCACCAAGGGTAAGGAGTTCCGTCTTCTCATAAGATATAAGTGATACATACATAAGACACCCGCGATGTTACTCATATAGTCACCAAGGGTAAGGAGTTCTGTCTTCTCATATGACATAAGACCCCCGCTACGCTACTCATATAGTCACCAATGGTAAGGAGTTCCGTCTTCTCATAAGACATAACACATATATACATAAGACACCCGCTATGTTACTCATATAGTCACCAAGGGTAAGGAGTGCTGTCTTCTCATAAGACATAAGACATATATACATAAGACACCCGCTATGTTACTCATATAGTCACCAAAGGTAAGGAGTTCTGTCTTCTTATAAGACATAAGACATATATACATAAGACACCCGCTATGTTACTCATATAGTCACCAAGGGTAAGGAGTTCCGTCTTCTCATAAGACATAAGACATATATACATAAGACACCCGCTATGTTACTCATATAGTCACCAAGGGTAAGGAGTTCTGTCTTCTCAGAAGACATAAGACATATATACATAAGACACCCGCTATGTTACTCATATAGTCACCAAGGGTAAGGAGTTCTGTCTTCTCATAAGACATAAGCCATATATACATAAGACACCCGCTATGTTATTCATATAGTCACCAAGGGTAAGGAGTTCTGTCTTCTCATAAGACATAAGACATATATACAAAAAACACCCGCTATGTTGCTCATATAGTCACCAAGGGTAAGGAGTTCTGTCTTCTGATAAGAGATAAGACATATATACATAAGACACCCGCTATGTTACTCACATAGTCACCAAGGGTAAAGAGTTCCGTCTTCCCATAAGACATAAGACATATATACATAAAACACCCGCTATGTTACTCATATAGTCACCAAGGGTAAAGAGTTCCGTCTTCTCATAAGACATAAGACATATATACATAAAACATTCGCTATGTTACTCATATAGTCACCAAGGGTAAAGAGTTCCGTCTTCTCATAAGACATAAGACATATATACATAAGACACCCGCTATGTTACTCATATAGTCACCAAGGGTAAGGAGTTCTGTCTTCTCATAAGACATAAGACATATGTACATAAGACACCCGCTATGTTACTCATATAGTCACCAAGGGTAAGGAGTTCCGTCTTCTCATAAAACATAAGACATATATACATAAGACACCCGCTATGTTACTCATATAGTCACAAAGGGTAAGGAGTTCCGTCTTCTCATAAGACATAAGACATATATACATAAGACACCCGCTATGTTACTCATATAGTCACCAAGGGTAAGGAGTTCTGTCTTCTCATATGACATAAGACACCCGCTACGCTACTCATATAGTCACCAATGGTAAGGAGTTCCGTCTTCTCAGAAGACATAAGACATATATACATAAGACATCCGCTATGTTACTCATATAGTCACCAAGGGTAAGGAGTTCCGTCTTCTCATAAGACATAAGACATATATACATAAGACACCCGCTATGTTACTCATATAGTCACCAAGGGTAAGGAGTTCTGTCTTCTCAGAAGACATAAGACATATATACATAAGACATCCGCTATGTTACTCATATAGTCACCAAGGGTAAGGAGTTCTGTCTTCTCATAAGACATAAGACATATATACATAAGACACCCGTTATGTTACTCATAAATTCACCAAGGGTAAGGAGTTCTGTCTTCTCATAAGACATAAGACATATATACATAAGACACCCGCTATGTTACTCATATAGTCACCAAGGGTAAGGAGTTCTGTCTTCTCATAAGACATAAGACATATATACATAAAACACCCGCTATGTTGCTCATATAGTCACCAAGGGTAAGGAGTTCTGTCTTCTCATAAGACATAAGACATATATACATAAGACACCCGCTATGTTACTCATATAGTCACCAAGGGTAAGGAGTTATGTCTTCTCATAAGACATAAGACATATATACATAAGGCACCCGCTATGTTACTCATATAGTCACCAAGGGTAAGGAGTTCTGTCTTCTCATAAGACATAAGACATATATACATAAAACACCCGCTATGTTACTCATATAGTCACCAAGGGTAAAGAGTTCTGTCTTCTGATAAGAGATAAGACTTATATACATAAGACACCCGCTATGTTACTCGTTTAGTCACCAAGGGTAAAGAGTTCCGTCTTCCCATAAGACATAAGACATATATACATAAGACACCCGCTATGTTACTCATATAGTCACCAAGGGTAAGGAGTTCTGTCTTCTCATAAGACATAAGACATATATACATAAAACACTCGCTATGTTACTCATATAGTCACCAAGGGTAAAGAGTTCCGTCTTCTTATAAGACATAAGACATATATACATAAAACATTCGCTATGTTACTCATATAGTCACCAAGGGTAAAGAGTTCCGTCTTCTCATAAGACATAAGACATATATACATAAGACACCCGCTATGTTACCCATATAGTCACCAAGTGTAAGGAGTTCTGTCTTCTCATAAGACATAAGACATATATACATAAGACACCCGCTATGTTACTCATATAGTCACCAAGGGTAAGGAGTTCCGCCTTCTCATAAAACATAAGACATATATACATAAGACACCCGCTATGTTACTCATATAGTCACCAAGGGTAAAGAGTTCCGTCTTCTCATAAGACATAAGACATATATACATAAGACACCCGCTATGTTACTCATATAGTCACCAAGGGTAAAGAGTTCTGTCTTCTCATAAGACATAAGACATATATACATAAGATACCCGCTATGTTACTCATATAGTCACCAAGGGTAAGGAGTTCTGTCTTCTCATAAGACATAAGACATATATACATAAGACACCCGCTATGTTACTCATATAGTCACCAAGGGTAAAGAGTTTCGTCTTCTCATAAGACATAAGTGATACATACATAAGACACCCGCTATGTTGCTTATATAGTCACCAAGTGTAAGGAGTTCTGTCTTCTCATATGACATAAGACACCCGCTATGCTACTCATATAGTCACCAATGGTAAGGAGTTCCGCCTTCTCATAAGACATAAGACATATATACATAAGACACCCGCTATGTTACTCATATAGTCACCAAGGGTAAAGAGTTCCGTCCTCTCATAAGACATAAGACATATATACATAAGACACCCGCTATGTTACTCATATAGTCACCAAGGGTAAGGAGTTCTGTCTTCTCATAAGACATAAGACATATATACATAAGACACCCGCTATGTTACTCATATAGTCACCAAGGGTAAAGAGTTCCGTCTTCTCATAAGACATAAGACATATATACATAAGACACCCGCTATGTTACTCATATAGTCACCAAGGGTAAGGAGTTCTGTCTTCTCATAAGACATAAGACATATATACATAAGACACCCGCTATGTTACTCATATAGTCACCAAGGGTAAGGAGTTCTGTCTTCTCATAAGACATAAGACATGTATACATAAGACACCCGCTATGTTACTCATATAGTCACCAAGGGTAAGGAGTCCTGTCTTCTCATAAGACATAAGACATATATACGTAAAACACCCGCTATGTTACTCATATAGTCACCAAGGGTAAGGAGTTCCGTCTTCTCATAAGACATAAGACATATATACATAAGACACCCGCTATGTTACTCATATAGTCACCAAGGGTAAGGAGTTCTGTCTTCTCATAAGACATAAGACATATATACATAAAACACCCGCTATGTTACTCATATAGTTACCAAGGGTAAAGATTTCCGTCTTCTCATAAGACATAAGACATATATACATAAAACACCCGCTATGTTACTCATATAGTCACCAAGGGTAAGGAATTTCGTCTTCTCATAAGACATAAGACATATATACATAAGACACCCGCTATGTTACTCATATAGTCACCAAGGGTAAGGAGTTGCGCCTTCTCATAAGACATAAGACATATATACATAAGACACCCGCTATGTTACTCATATAGTCACCAAGGGTAAGGAGTTCCGTCTTCTCATAAGACATAAGACATATATACATAAGACACCCGCTATGTTACTCATATAGTCACCAAGGGTAAGGAGTTCCGTCTTCTCATAAGACATAAGACATATATACATAAGACACCCGCTATGTTACTCATATAGTCACCAAGGGTAAGGAGTTCCGTCTTCTCATAAGACATAAGACATATATACATAAGACACCCGCTATGTTACTCATATAGTCACCAAGGGTAAGGAGTTCCGTCTTCTCATAAGACATAAGACATATATACATAAGACACCCGCTATGTTACTCATATAGTCACCAAGGGTAAGGAGTTGCGCCTTCTCATAAGACATAAGACATATATACATAAGACACCTGCTATGTTACTCATATAGTCACCAAGGGTAAGGAGTTCCGTCTTCTCATAAGACATAAGACATATATACATAAGACACCCGCTATGTTACTCATATAGTCACCAAGGGTAAGGAGTTCCGTCTTCTGATAAGACATAAGACATATATACATAAAACACCCGCTATGTTACTCATATAGTCACCAAGGGTAAGGAGTTCTGTCTTCTCATAAGACATAAGACATATATACATAAGACACCCGCTATGTTACTCATATAGTCACCAAGGGTAAGGAGTTCTGTCTTCTCATAAGACATAAGACATATATACATAAGACACCCGCTATGTTACTCATATAGTCACCAAGGGTAAGGAGTTCTGTCTTCTCAGAAGACATAAGACATATATACATAAGACATCCGCTATGTTACTCATATAGTCACCAAGGGTAAGGAGTTCTGTCTTCTCATAAGACATAAGACATATATACATAAGACACCCGTTATGTTACTCATAAATTCACCAAGGGTAAGGAGTTCTGTCTTCTCATAAGACATAAGACATATATACATAAGACACCCGCTATGTTACTCATATAGTCACCAAGGGTAAGGAGTTCTGTCTTCTCATAAGACATAAGACATATATACATAAAACACCCGCTATGTTGCTCATATAGTCACCAAAGGTAAGGAGTTCTGTCTTCTCATAAGACATAAGACATATATACATAAGACACCCGCTATGTTACTCATATAGTCACCAAGGGTAAGGAGTTATGTCTTCTCATAAGACATAAGATATATATACATAAGACACCCGCTATGTTACTCATATAGTCACCAAGGGTAAGGAGTTCTGTCTTCTCATAAGACATAAGACATATATACATAAAACACCCGCTATGTTACTCATATAGTCACCAAGGGTAAAGAGTTCTGTCTTCTGATAAGAGATAAGACTTATATACATAAGACACCCGCTATGTTACTCGTTTAGTCACCAAGGGTAAAGAGTTCCGTCTTCCCATAAGACATAAGACATATATACATAAGACACCCGCTATGTTACTCATATAGTCACCAAGGGTAAGGAGTTCTGTCTTCTCATAAGACATAAGACATATATACATAAAACACTCGCTATGTTACTCATATAGTCACCAAGGGTAAAGAGTTCCGTCTTCTTATAAGACATAAGACATATATACATAAAACATTCGCTATGTTACTCATATAGTCACCAAGGGTAAAGAGTTCCGTCTTCTCATAAGACATAAGACATATATACATAAGACACCCGCTATGTTACCCATATAGTCACCAAGGGTAAGGAGTTCTGTCTTCTCATAAGACATAAGACATATATACATAAGACACCCGCTATGTTACTCATATAGTCACCAAGGGAAAGGAGTTCCGCCTTCTCATAAAACATAAGACATATATACATAAGACACCCGCTATGTTACTCATATAGTCACCAAGGGTAAAGAGTTCCGTCTTCTCATAAGACATAAGACATATATACATAAGACACCCGCTATGTTACTCATATAGTCACCAAGGGTAAAGAGTTCTGTCTTCTCATAAGACATAAGACATATATACATAAGATACCCGCTATGTTACTCATATAGTCACCAAGGGTAAGGAGTTCTGTCTTCTCATAAGACATAAGACATATATACATAAGACACCCGCTATGTTACTCATATAGTCACCAAGGGTAAAGAGTTTCGTCTTCTCATAAGACATAAGTGATACATACATAAGACACCCGCTATGTTGCTTATATAGTCACCAAGTGTAAGGAGTTCTGTCTTCTCATATGACATAAGACACCCGCTATGCTACTCATATAGTCACCAATGGTAAGGAGTTCCGCCTTCTCATAAGACATAAGACATATATACATAAGACACCCGTTATGTTACTCATATAGTCACCAAGGGTAAAGAGTTCCGTCTTCTCATAAGACATAAGACATATATACATAAGACACCCGCTATGTTACTCATATAGTCACCAAGGGTAAGGAGTTCTGTCTTCTCATAAGACAGAAGACATATATACATAAGACACCCGCTATGTTACTCATATAGTCACCAAGGGTAAAGAGTTCCGTCTTCTCATAAGACATAAGACATATATACATAAGACACCCGCTATGTTACTCATATAGTCACCAAGGGTAAGGAGTTCTGTCTTCTCATAAGACATAAGACATATATACATAAGACACCCGCTATGTTACTCATATAGTCACCAAGGGTAAGGAGTTCTGTCTTCTCATAAGACATAAGACATGTATACATAAGACACCCGCTATGTTACTCATATAGTCACCAAGGGTAAGGAGTTGCGCCTTCTCATAAGACATAAGACATATATACATAAGACACCTGCTATGTTACTCATATAGTCACCAAGGGTAAGGAGTTCCGTCTTCTCATAAGACATAAGACATATATACGTAAAACACCCGCTATGTTACTCATATAGTCACCAAGGGTAAGGAGTTCCGTCTTCTCATAAGACATAAGACATATATACATAAGACACCCGCTATGTTACTCATATAGTCACCAAGGGTAAGGAGTTCTGTCTTCTCATAAGACATAAGACATATATACATAAAACACCCGCTATGTTACTCATATAGTTACCAAGGGTAAAGATTTCCGTCTTCTCATAAGACATAAGACATATATACATAAAACACCCGCTATGTTACTCATATAGTCACCAAGGGTAAGGAGTTTCGTCTTCTCATAAGACATAAGACATATATACATAAGACACCCGCTATGTTACTCATATAGTCACCAAGGGTAAGGAGTTGCGCCTTCTCATAAGACATAAGACATATATACATAAGACACCCGCTATGTTACTCATATAGTCACCAAGGGTAAGGAGTTCCGTCTTCTCATAAGACATAAGACATATATACATAAGACACCCGCTATGTTACTCATATAGTCACCAAGGGTAAGGAGTTCCGTCTTCTCATAAGACATAAGACATATATACATAAGACACCCGCTATGTTACTCATATAGTCACCAAGGGTAAGGAGTTCCGTCTTCTCATAAGACATAAGACATATATACATAAGACACCCGCTATGTTACTCATATAGTCACCAAGGGTAAGGAGTTCCGTCTTCTCATAAGACATAAGACATATATACATAAGACACCCGCTATGTTACTCATATAGTCACCAAGGGTAAGGAGTTGCGCCTTCTCATAAGACATAAGACATATATACATAAGACACCTGCTATGTTACTCATATAGTCACCAAGGGTAAGGAGTTCCGTCTTCTCATAAGACATAAGACATATATACATAAGACACCCGCTATGCTACTCATATAGTCACCAAGGGTAAGGAGTTCCGTCTTCTGATAAGACATAAGACATATATACATAAAACACCCGCTATGTTACTCATATAGTCACCAAGGGTAAGGAGTTCTGTCTTCTCATAAGACATAAGACATATATACATAAGACACCCGCTATGTTACTCATATAGTCACCAAGGGTAAGTAGTTCTGTCTTCTCATAAGACATAAGACATATATACATAAGACACCCGCTATGTTACTCATATAGTCACCAAGGGTAAGGAGTTCCGTCTTCTCATAAGACATAAGACATATCTACATAAGACACCCGCAATGTTACTCATATAGTCACCAAGGGTAAAGAGTTCTGTCTTCTCATAAGACATAAGACATATATACATAAGACACCCGCTATGTTACTCATATAGTCACCAAGGGTAAGGAGTTCTGTCTTCTCATAAGACATAAGACATATATACATAAGACACCCGCTATGTTACTCATATAGTCACCAAGGGTAAGGAGTTCCGTCTTCTCATAAGACATAAGACATATATACATAAGACACCCGCTATGTTACTCATATAGTCACCAAGGGTAAGGAGTTCCGTCTTCTCATAAGACATAAGACATATATACATAAGACACCCGCTATGTTACTCATATAGTCACCAAGGGTAAGGAGTTCCGTCTTCTCATAAGACATAAGACATATATACATAAGACACCCGCTATGTTACTCATATAATCACTAAGGGTAAGGAGTTCCGTCTTCTCAGAAGACATAAAACATATATACATAAGACACCCGCTATGTTACTCATATAGTCACCAAGGGTAAGGAGTTCCGTCTTCTCATAAGACATAAGACATATATACATAAGACACCCGCTATGTTACTCATATAGTCACCAAGGGTAAGGAGTTGCGCCTTCTCATAAGACATAAGACATATATACATAAGACACCTGCTATGTTACTCATATAGTCACCAAGGGTAAGGAGTTCCGTCTTCTCATAAGACATAAGACATATATACATAAGACACCCGCTATGTTACTCATATAGTCACCAAGGGTAAGGAGTTCCGTCTTCTGATAAGACATAAGACATATATACATAAAACACCCGCTATGTTACTCATATAGTCACCAAGGGTAAGGAGTTCTGTCTTCTCATAAGACATAAGACATATATACATAAGACACCCGCTATGTTACTCATATAGTCACCAAGGGTAAGGAGTTCTGTCTTCTCATAAGACATAAGACATATATACATAAGACACCCGCTATGTTACTCATGTAGTCACCAAGGGTAAGGAGTTCTGTCTTCTCATAAGACATAAGACATATATACATAAGACACCCGCTATGTTACTCATATAGTCACCAAGGGTAAGGAGTTCTGTCTTCTCATAAGACATAAGACATATCTACATAAGACACCCGCTATGTTACTCATATAGTCACCAAGGGTAAAGAGTTCTGTCTTCTCATAAGACATAAGACATATATACATAAGACACCCGCTATGTTACTCATATAGTCACCAAGGGTAAGGAGTTCTGTCTTCTCATAAGACATAAGACATATATACATAAGACACCCACTATGTTACTCATATAGTCACCAAGGGTAAGGAGTTCCGTCTTCTCATAAGACATAAGACATATATACATAAGACACCCGCTATGTTACTCATATAGTCACCAAGGGTAAAGAGTTTCGTCTTCTCATAAGACATAAAACATATATACATAAAACACTCGCTATGTTACTCATATGGTCACCAAGGGTAAGGAGTTCTGTCTTCTCATAAGACATAAGACATATATACATAAGACACCCGCTATGTTACTCATATGGTCACCAAGGGTAAAGAGTTTCGTCTTCTCATAAGACATAAAACATATATACATAAAACACTCGCTATGTTACTCATATAGTCACCAAGGGTAAGGAGTTCCGCCTTCTCATAAGACATAAGACATATATACATAAGACACCCGCTATGTTACTCATATAGTCACCAAGGGTAAGGAGTTCTGTCTTCTCATAAGACATAAGACATATATACATAAGACACCCGCTATGTTACTCATATAGTCACCAAGGGTAAGGAGTTCTGTCTTCTCATAAGACATAAGACATATATACATAAAACACCCGCTATGTTACTGATAGTCAAGTCTGGTAAAAGTTTTACCGGTGATAGAGGAAAGACAAAAACTACGTAAAAAGTAAAAAGATGCATTGTCATTGAGATAGGGGTCGACCAGATCAGTAGAAGTAATGAGGCCTTTATGGAGGGGGTACTAAATTAGCATTTCCAGAAATGAGCACTGAAATAATTGTATTGTATAACCGTCAATGAGCTTAGACAATGTATAACGGTCGATGGTTATAGAGTATTACAACTACCACATGTAGGCATGTGATGGCTTACTTTGTACAAACGTATTGCTTTGTTCAGTTTTAGAATATTCAGAATATTTGATAATGTTTGTCCTAGTGATTGCATCTTCCTGGAGAACCTGAGCTCACACCGGTTATCGGTGGGATTCATCATGTTTGCTTTGTTCCATTACATGTCTTCACGTTTTACGTTCCTTACAATTTACTCATAAAACGTGGTTTGATTCGTCTTTATTGCTATTTGTTTTGTATAGAATTCATGTTTTCTTTATGTTATTTGTATTTATTTATACTGGTGTCTAACATGATTTCCATATCAATTGATGGTCGTGTCGTTTAATGATAACGCTAGTGGAGCAGGAATTATATGCCCTTCCGGGCACCCGACTTCATCACAGGTTTTTAGGGAGTTAGTGTTGCTCAATATTTATTTTTTTGTGTAGTGTTTTGTCTAACATTATTTGTTTTAGTTTGTCCGTGTACTTTCGACCATTGTATGTCTGTCGTTCTTCGATTTACAGTTTCTGATTACTCTTTTGTTATACTCAATCTTTTCATTTTTATTATTATCAGCATGACACGATCACGCATTGTCTTTAGTTATATGTATGCTTTGTACTGTATGTTAAAATGGTTGTGAATAGACCATATCCTGCAGTATAACACTGATGGCTTATTCAGGTCTTCTTTCTTTTCCTATATACATGGTCATCAGATAGATTATTATGCAATTATTAAGTCAAAATAAAAATACAAATGTACTCTCATTATGGCATACTCACCACACACTCATCCATGGTAATTTAGCTGATATTAACAAATTTGACCTATAATATAAATGTTAACAGGCTATTCTGTATGTGCTACAATAATGTATCGTGAATGTCATATACATAAATATGTCACTAATATTTGAAATGTACAGTTCATAAATAATGTAATTTATTAAAGCTAACGTTAGCCGCCCTCAGACATAGGTATCCCAGACTATTTCAGACATAGGTATCCCAGACTATTTCAGATATAGGTATCCCAGACTATTTCAGATATAGGTATCCCAGACTATTTCAGATATAGGTATCCCAGACTATTTCAGATATAGGTATCCCAGACTATTTCAGACATAGGTATCCCAGACTATTTCAGACATAGGTATCCCAGACTATTTCAGATATAGGTATCCCAGACTATTTCAGATATAGGTATCCCAGACTATTTCAGACATAGGTATCCCAGACTATTTCAGATATAGGTATCCCAGACTATTTCAGACATAGGTATCCCAGACTATTTCAGATATAGGTATCCCATACTATTTCAGACATAGGTATCCCAGACTATTTCAGACATAGGTATCCCAGACTATTTCAGATATAGGTATCCCAGACTATTTCAGACATAGGTATCCCAGACTATTTCAGATATAGGTATCCCAGACTATTTCAGATATAGGTATCCCAGACTATTTCAGACATAGGTATCCCAGACTATTTCAGACATAGGTATCCCAGACTATTTCAGATATAGGTATCCCAGACTATTTCAGATATAGGTATCCCAGACTATTTCAGATATAGGTATCCCAGACTATTTCAGATATAGGTATCCCAGACTATTTCAGACATAGGTATCTCAGACTATTTCAGATATAGGTATCCCAGACTATTTCAGATATAGGTATCCCAGACTATTTCAGATATAGGTATCCCAGACTATTTCAGCTATCATGGTTAGGCCCTTTGGTTTATATGCTCTCAATGACTTTTTATGATATTTGACTTTATCAGTAATTTGTTACATTCCTTTGATCTTTACTACCCGATAAATTTAGTAACAACGTTCAGTTGACCACTGACTCGTGATACTAGAAATTATCAGCTGTTGGTCATTTGTCATGCGCGGTCTAACGTGACGTCACTAAACCTTTCACTCAAGAAAAGGTCAAAACACAGCAAAAAAAATCGCAAAGCTGTGTTAAAATTGTGAAATTACCGATAACAGAATTATTAGTATTTTTTTCGCTCGACAAGGATGATCAGGTCCATATCAGATGAGCTCGAAGAGCGAATCTGATATGGACCTGATCATCCTTGTCTTCCGACACAAATACTAATAATTAATATTTACAATCTTTTGACTATGAGCTACCTGATGAAGGTTGACCGAAAAATGAACCATGTACTAAATTAGATATATATATATAGAAGATGAAATTCATTTTCTAATGTATTGTCCTAAGTTTGAAAACCACAGAAGAGAACTCTTTTCAAATGTCCTTAATTATAATGCTGCTATATTAAGTGCAGAGGATAAATTTGTTTGGATATTGAGCAGCGAAGATCCATCTTGCGTCAGAGAACTCGCAAAATTTATTCACTCGTGTTTTCAAATGGCACCATAGTTCTCTGCATGCATGTTTTATATTTAATTTTTTCCAAATACAGTTATCTCTCTTTCATTGCCTCCCAAATGCAAACTATAACATATAATTTTATTTGTTATTTTATTATATCATTCTTTCATGTACTATCTCATAATCTTTGTCAACCTTAATGTTCAATTATTGAGCTTTCTTTAATAAAGTATTTCGTATATATATATTACGAATTTAGTTTGCTACACATATTTTCATTGGTTCTTCAGCCCTGAATGTCAGCATATATTCGGAAAACAGACGGGGTATATATTTCAGTCCCCAAAAAAGATTAATACATGGACGACAAAACATTACGCTTCACTGAATCAATGGTATAATACGGAATAATAAATGTAATTTTAGGAAATTAAATGCTGTTTTTATACTCAAAACGGCTGCATGAACAAAAAAATATTACAACGGTTAATTCCGTCACAAATACCTGATCGATTCATCAAACTCCTTTGTTCCACGGCTGTACCATAACAAATAAACAAAACGTTGAGCCTTGAAAACTTTCGACGTCATGGGGCCACACCAAGGTTTTATTTACATGTAGTTAACATTTAAATTATTCAAACTGTTTCGGAAACCCGTTGTTTTGTTATGTGATATATTAATGCTATATTTATAAAGTTTATAAAATTTACTACATATGAAACGGTATTAATTTAGAAATTTAGTACAGTATTTTCCTTCATGAGACACCCTATACATGAAATATGACGTGACACATATTTTGACGTCATTGAAGAATGACGTCAAAGGTACGGAAACGGACATCTAGAGATACGAAAAATGAAAATAAAAGAGGCAAATTTATTTAATAGAGTTGGATGTTGTATTTAAAAAGAAAAGTTAAATCCGTCATATATCTGTTATTCAGCTATCGGACAAGGTATATAATGTGACATTCCCGACTTACGATATATATTCCCTTCGGCTGCGCCTCAGAGAATATAGATCCTAATAGATTCTAAGCCGGGAACCCTGTCTGATAGCTGAATAACATATAATATATATATATATATATATATATATATATATATATATATATATATATATATATATATATATATATCTAATTCTAACACTGTTTGGTTTCATTTTCAGACGTATATATACGTCCGAAAATTAAACCAAACGGCGTTAGAATTAGATTTTTAAGCTGTCAAATTTTGTTCTTCCCTCGACGGGATTTGAACTCACACTATTGATACACTGCAGCACCAATCGCTTAGCCTTATGTCCAGCGCCCTAGACCACTCAAGCACATCCGCTCCATAAAAAATGAAGCTTCAATGATCGAAGTGTTACCTTGTCTCGTCAGGAAAATCTAGAAATATACATCAGACATGTGTCTAAGCGTGTGTAGATGGTACATACAAACTTAATATTATAATTTGACAGCAATCTAACTCAGCAATTCTTAATATATTGTATAGATAATGAAGAATTCATTATACAGTCACAGGAAATAAAGTATATTATACAAACGTCTAGAAGCAAGTGACAACCATGCAATATATCTGTCCCACTAGATCTCAAAGTTACTAAGGATACATGTACTAGATTAATACTAAATATGATATACGTCTGAAAATTAAACCAAACAGTGTTAGAATTAGATTTTTAAGCTGTCAAATTGTTGTTTATATATATATGTCATGTCTTTTTCAAATATATCATAAGACCTCCTGGAATTATTGACATTATTGGACATTACACTTGTTTTTCTTATGATTACAGGAATTGTAAGAGTCCTCAGCAATGGATTGAAAGGAATTTTACCAGACCAGTCAGCTGATATCCCAAATACCGTAGATATATACAATATACAAAAAGAACTGGCAATTAAGCAAAACTTTGTCGAGAGTATAAATATTACCAATGCTACTGATGATACTAGTGATATGACGATAATGGAGAAAGCTTATATAGCAACACAGATTGCCTTAAAGAAACAGCTTGCTGCAGCAGACAATATTCTAGATGTATGGGACATTATAAATTACAAATCTACTTCAATTCTTAATGTTGTCAATCGTTTTGAATAGAAAAGAACAAGCCTTGAAATCAGATGTTACTTTATGCTAATTTGTCATTAGCTATTGTTCAACAGTTTCATTGTCTGCGTCTTATAGAGAACATAATTATTCACATGAATTTTACCCATTTAAATATTTTACAATCAATAAATACTTTTAAAAATCTGTTCTAGGTACAGCGTGAGGCACCAAATATTTTCGATTCAATAACCACCCTAGGGACTGTTTTAGAGGTATTGAATTATCGCAAACAACTGCCAGTCAATATCAAGAAAGAAGGAATTAGTACAACTGTAGATAAACAAACAGTACCAGACATAATGAAATCTGGATGGTCGCAGGATTCTGTCAACATTAATTTTGTTGCTGGATCAAATGTAAACGTAATGGATGAACACAAGATGCAGGTTTGTAGGACCAAGTTTTCCACCATCACAAGCTAAATGGGTCCATTGCTCCATGTATGCATAGTTAATATATATCTATGCAAATGAATTACACAAACACTACATATACATACACAAGAGACATACATGCACACTTACACAAATGAAAGCATACCTGCAGAGACGTAGGAGTCGAAGTGGGGGACAAGGGGGACACTCTGTCTTCCTCCAAACACTTGTATTGGCAAACATTTAAGAATAACCTGAATTTTAAAATCATGGGAGCCAAAAAAAAAGAAGTTATTTAAGGGAATAGTTTGAAGCCAAATAACATTTTCCTTTTCTTGATATTTTTGAACACCCCGCCTCCCCACTTATCAGTCCCTTCCGAAAACTTGCCACCACCCCACCCATCTTTCGGTGCATGCCCATGGTTCTGAGTGTATATCGTACATGTGCATGTATGCGTTCAAGACATAGACGAAAACATATTCCTATATACATGTATGCACAAGTCAAAGGCACGCTCATATGTTTTATATGTACAGACAGTTAATGTCCACGACTGGCATATATGTATATATACACACAAGACAGGATCAAGGCTACATGTATATATACACACATGACAGGATCAAGGCTACATGTATATATACACACATGACAGGATCAAGGCTACATGTATATATACACACATGACAGGATCAAAGCTACATGTATATATACACACATGACAGGATCAAGGCTACATGTATATATACACACATGACAGGATCAAGGCTACATGTATATATACACACATGACAGGATCAAAGCTACATGTATATATACACACATGACAGGATCAAGGCTACATGTATATATACACACATGACAGGATCAAGGCTACATGTATATATACACACATGACAGGATCAAGGCTACATGTATATATACACACATGACAGGATCAAGGCTACATGTATATAGATACACATGACAGGATCAAGGCTACATGTATATATACACACATGACAGGATCAAGGCTACATGTATATATACACACAAGACAGGATCAAGGCTACATGTATATATACACACAAGACAGGATCAAGGCTACATGTATATATACACACAAGACAGGATCAAGGCTACATGTATATAGATACACATGACAGGATCAAGGCTACATGTATATATACACACAAGACAGGATCAAGGCTACATGTATATAGATACACATGACAGGATCAAGGCTACATGTATATATACACACATGACAGGATCAAGGCTACATGTATATATACACACATGACAGGATCAAAGCTACATGTATATATACACACATGACAGGATCAAGGCTACATGTATATATACACACATGACAGGATCAAGGCTACATGTATATATACACACATGACAGGATCAAGGCTACATGTATATAGATACACATGACAGGATCAAGGCTACATGTATATAGATACACATGACAGGATCAAGGCTACATGTATATAGATACACATGACAGGATCAAGGCTACATGTATATAGATACACATGACAGGAAGCTACAGCTTCCTCTGCACCATTTCCTGACATTTACCTCAAATTTGACACAATGGTCAACCTCAAATGACCTCCGCATTGGAGTCAACAACTGATGACTTTTACGAAAGATCATTGTATTCTCCTGAGTGCACCTTCCAAGTAATAGTGAAAGACTATTGAATTATTGATGTATAACGTCACTGTCAACAACAGCTATAATGACGTACATACTATTACACCTTGTCTGGACGAGAGCAGCTGTAAATCTAACTATTGATGCTAAATGATTACAGCCATACTGATGACAGCAGACAATAGGTAGAAGAACTATGTTGATCGTCAATTGGAAAATGAACGCTAAATTTCTCTTAATACAACTCTAGTCATTGATACACTCTATCAAATCCAACTGCAATGGCACAATTTAAATATTTTTTACTTTGTAGGTAACAGTATATGAGGACAATCCATATGCGTGGGACGAAGAAGAATCCAAGCTTATATCCTCTGATACTGTCACAGTATCCATCGGTAATAGTGGTGACGCAGCTAATCCATCAAAAATCAAATTTCAAAACTCTGCATCTTCATCATCGAATGGTAATAAAACTGTCCAGGTTGCTATTTCATCTGACCCTGAGGAGAAGACTCGTCAAACTATATACTACAAAATGTATTTGAGAAATCCAGGAGATAGCATTATCGTTGCTATTAGCAACGCTGAACGTTCCCTCAGACATGTGGTATATATACGCGATAGTGCTCATCCGACAGAGGTAGACTATGATTGGATGAAGGTAGTTGAATCAGAGCACTGGTCATCGTCAGAGGCATTTCAGGTGATGGTTGACGCAGATCTATTCCCAGAGCCAACCGTTGTATATGTTGCTATTGTAATGACATCAGGTTAGTAATATCTTATGATTGGATATTATAAAAATGACATAGAGAAGTTTGAATGGGTAATTCAAAAGCCGTAAATCGAAGAATAACAAAATGACAAACAACGATCTACAAACCCCTAAACAGAAAACTAAAGAGTGATCAACACGAACCCCACTATAAACTGGGGTTAAATTCAGGTGCTTTGGAAGGGTTAACAGTCCCTTCTACCAGTGAATGTAATTTGAATTATATTGTAATTACATATTGTATTGCACAATACTGATATTTGTGGGAAGCATTCTTCACTAATGGTTTATATTAACATAATACAAATCTTGCAGAAATATTGAAAAGTGGGCGTTATTTATTGTGAAAAATAACAGAGTTATGATAACAGTTGAAATTGGAAATGATAGCATGCAGACAGTAATAAATCATGTTTAATAAATTAATGTTAAATATTGTTTTCAGTTGGTAACACAACAGGAACATCACGAAGGAGAAGGTCGGCATCACTTCAGAATACAACCATAATAGAATACGGTATAACAGCTGGTACAACAGGTTGTAGAGTGTGGAACAATGCTACACAGAAGTGGGATAAAAACTCTTGTAAGGTACGTGTTATCTCCGATGTGGAATAAACAAACACTTCTGTGAGGTTAATGTATTTTAGAAGTAGGATCAACAAGAACTCTTGTTATCTCAGTGGATGGATACAACTCTTGTTCGTTGTTATCTCGTTAATTAAGCGTTATATCAGAAGTACGAGGCAAAAATAATTTTTTAGGCAAGTGTTTTACCCGAGGTGGGATAAAATACTCTTGTGAGGTAAGTGTTATCTCAGATGTGGGATAATATACTCTTGTGAGATAAGTGTTATCTCAGATGTGGGATAAAATACTCTTGTGAGATAAGTGTTATCTCAGATGTGGGATAAGCTACTCTTGTGAGATAAGTGTTATCTCAGATGTCGGATAAAATACTCTTGTGAGATAAGTGTTATCTCAGATGTGGGATACAATACTCTTGTGAGATAAGTGTTATCTCAGATGTAGGATAAACTACTCTTGTGAGATAAGTGTTGTCTCAGATGTGGGATAAAATACTCTTGTGAGATAAGTGTTATCTCAGAAATGGGATACACTACTCTTGTGAGATAAGTGTTATCTCAGATGTGGGATAAACTACTCTTGTGAGATAAGTGTTATCTCAGATGTGGGATAAAAAGAAATCCTGTCAGGGAAGTGTTATCTTAGAAGTGGGATAAACAATTTAGTGCTCATGAAGCGTTTCTGGAATAACCTTCATCAGATACGCTCGAAACCAAAATATCTGAAAGCCAAACAATTTATAAGTTTCTTGAGAGCAAAAAAACTAAACAGGGAAGCAAGAATGGGCTATCTTAGTTTAAATAATAATTATATGATTTAAGAACTGTAGATTTCGATCAAATTAATCAAATAAACCATGTTAGTGTAGGGGCACTGACTACTGGGAGGATGATACCTTCAGAAGTGGTGTAAGATATGTGAAGTAATTGTTATCCCAGAAGTTGGATTAATACAAACTCCATAAGGTCAGTGTTATCTCAGAAGTGGGATAAATAGTTTTGCACGACAAAGGCTATTTCTGAAATGGGAGCTTGGTAGGTGTTATCTCACAAGAGGGATACAAACTATTGTTCGGCAAATTTTATTTCAGAGGTGGAGTGAACAATGTTGTAATGTCAGTGTTATCTCAGAAGTGGGATAAACATACTTGTTAGACAAGTGTTATTTCAAAGTGGGATAAACAATCTTGTTAGACAAGTGTTATTTCAAAGTGGGATAAACAATCTTTTTAGACAAGTGTTATCTCAGAAGTGGGATAAACAATCTTGTTAGACAAGTGTTGCCTCAGAAGTGGGATAAACATTTTTGTTAGAGAAGTGTAATTTCAGAGTGGGATACACAATCTTGTTAGAAAAGCATTATCTCAGATGTGGGATAAACATTCTTGTTAGACAAGTGTTATTTCAAAGTGGGATAAACAATCTTGTTAGACAAGTGTTATTTCAAAGTGAGATAAACAATCTTGCTAGACAAGTGTTACCTCAGAAGTAGGATAAACATTTTTGTTAGACAAGTGTAATTTCAAAGCGGGATACACAATCTTGTTAGAAAAACTTTTTATCAGAAGTGGGGTAAATATTTTTGTTAGACAAGTGTTATTTCAAAGTGGAATAAACAATATTGTTAGACAAGTGTTGCCTCAGAAGTGGGATACACATTTTTGTTAGACAAGTGTATTTTCAGAGTGGGATAAACAATCTTGTTAGAAAAGTGTTATCTCAGAAGTGGGATAAACATTCTTGTTAGACAAGTGTTATTTCAAAATGGGGTAAACATTCTTATTAGACAAGTGTTATTTCAAAGTGGGGTAAACATTCTTATTAGACAAGTGTTATTTCAAAGTGAGTAAACAATGTTGTTAGATAAGTGTTATTTCAAAGTGGGATACAAAATTTTGTTAGACAAGTGTTATCTCAGAAGTGGGATAAACAATCTTGTTCGACAAGTGTTATTTCAAAGTGGGGTAAACATTCTTATTAGACAAGTGTTATTTCAAAGTAAGTAAACAATGTTGTTAGATAAGTGTTATTTCAAAGTGGGTAAACAATATTGTTAGACAATTGTTATTTCAAAGTGGGACAAACATTCTTGTTAGACAAGTGTTATTTCAAAGTGGGATACATAATTTTGTTAGGCAGTGTTATTTCAAAATGAGATAAACAATATTGTTAGACAAGTGTTATTTCAAAGTGGGATAAATATTCTTGTTAGACAAGTGTTATCTCAGAAGTGGGATAAGCATTCTTGTTAGACAAGTGTTATTTCAAAGCGGGATAAACATTCTTGTTAGACAAGTGTTATTTCCAAGTGTTATTTCAAAGTGGGATAAGCATTCTTGTTAGACAAGTGTTATCTCAGAAGTGGGATAAACAATCTTATTAGACGAGTGTTGCCTCAGAAGTGGGATACACATTTTTGTTAGACAAGTGTATTTTCAGAGTGGGATACAGAATCTTGTTAGAAAAGCGTTATCTCAGAAGTGGGATAAACATTCTTGTTAGACAAGTGTATTTTCAGAGTGGGATACAGAATCTTGTTAGAAAAGTGTTATCTCAGAAGTGGGATAAACATTCTTGTTAGACAAGTGCTATTTCAAAGTGGGGTAAACATTCTTATTAGACAAGTGTTATTTCAAAGTGGGGTAAACATTCTTATTAGACAAGTGTTATTTCAAAGTGAGTAAACAATGTTGTTAGATAAGTGTTATTTCAAAGTGGGATACAAAATTTTGTTAGACAAGTGTTATCTCAGAAGTGGGATAAACATTCTTGTTAGACAAGTGTTATTTCAAAGTGGGTAAACAATATTGTTAGACAATTGTTATTTCAAAGTGGGACAAACATTCTTGTTAGACAAGTGTTATTTCAAAGTGGGATACATAATTTTGTTAGGCAGTGTTATTTCAAAATGAGATAAACAATATTGTTAGACAAGTGTTATTTCAAAGTGGGATAAATATTCTTGTTAGACAAGTGTTATCTCAGAAGTGGGATAAGCATTCTTGTTAGACAAGTGTTATTTCAAAGCGGGATAAACATTCTTGTTAGACAAGTGTTATTTCCAAGTGTTATTTCAAAGTGGGATAAGCATTCTTGTTAGACAAGTGTTATCTCAGAAGTGGGATAAACAATCTTATTAGACGAGTGTTGCCTCAGAAGTGGGATACACATTTTTGTTAGACAAGTGTATTTTCAGAGTGGGATACAGAATCTTGTTAGAAAAGCGTTATCTCAGAAGTGGGATAAACATTCTTGTTAGACAAGTGTAATTTCAAAGTGGGATAAACAATTTTGTTAGACAAGTGTTATTTCAAAGTGAGATAAACAATCTTGTTAGACAAGTGTTACCTCAGAAGTAGGATGAACATTTTTGTTAGACAAGTGTAATTTCAAAGCGGGATACACAATCTTGTTAGAAAAACTTTTTATCAGAAGTGGGATAAATATTTTTGTTAGACAAGTGTTATTTCAAAGTGGAATAAACAATATTGTTAGACAAGTGTTATTTCAAAGTGGGATAAACATTCTTGTTAGACAAGTGTTATCTTAGAAGTTTGGATAAACATTCTTGTTAGACAAGTGTTATTTCAAAGTAGGACAAACATTCTTGTTAGACAAGTGTTATCGCAGAAGTGGGATAAACATTCTTGTTAGACAAGTGTTATTTCAAAGCGGGATAAACATTCTTGTTAGACAAGTGTTATTTCCAAGTGTTATTTCAAAGTGGGATAAGCATTCTTTTTAGACAAGTGTTATCTCAGAAGTGGGATAAACAATCTTGTTAGACAAGTGTTGCCTCAGAAGTGGGATACACATTTTTGTTAGACAAGTGTATTTTCAGAGTGGGATACAGAATCTTGTTAGAAAAGCGTTATCTCAGAAGTGGGATAAACATTCTTGTTAGACAAGTGTATTTTCAGAGTGGGATACAGAATCTTGTTAGAAAAGTGTTATCTCAGAAGTGGGATAAACATTCTTGTTAGACAAGTGCTATTTCAAAGTGGGGTAAACATTCTTATTAGACAAGTGTTATTTCAAAGTGGGGTAAACATTCTTATTAGACAAGTGTTATTTCAAAGTGAGTAAACAATGTTGTTAGATAAGTGTTATTTCAAAGTGGGATACAAAATTTTGTTAGACAAGTGTTATCTCAGAAGTGGGATAAACATTCTTGTTAGACAAGTGTTATTTCAAAGTGGGTAAACAATATTGTTAGACAATTGTTATTTCAAAGTGGGACAAACATTCTTGTTAGACAAGTGTTATTTCAAAGTGGGATACATAATTTTGTTAGGCAGTGTTATTTCAAAATGAGATAAACAATATTGTTAGACAAGTGTTATTTCAAAGTGGGATAAATATTCTTGTTAGACAAGTGTTATCTCAGAAGTGGGATAAGCATTCTTGTTAGACAAGTGTTATTTCAAAGCGGGATAAACATTCTTGTTAGACAAATGTTATTTCCAAGTGTTATTTCAAAGTGGAATAAGCATTCTTGTTAGACAAGTGTTATCTCAGAAGTGTGATAAACAATCTTGTTAGACAAGTGTTGCCTCAGAAGTGGGATACACATTTTTGTTAGACAAGTGTATTTTCAGAGTGGGATACAGAATCTTGTTAGAAAAGCGTTATCTCAGAAGTGGGATAAACATTCTTGTTAGACAAGTGTAATTTCAAAGTGGGATAAACAATCTTGTTAGACAAGTGTTATTTCAAAGTGAGATAAACAATCTTGTTAGACAAGTGTTACCTCAGAAGTAGGATAAACATTTTTGTTAGACAAGTGTAATTTCAAAGCGGGATACACAATCTTGTTAGAAAAACTTTTTATCAAAAGTGGGATAAATATTTTTGTTAGACAAGTGTTATTTCAAAGTGGAATAAACAATATTGTTAGACAAGTGTTATTTCAAAGTGGGATAAACATTCTTGTTAGACAAGTGTTATCTTAGAAGTTTGGATAAACATTCTTGTTAGACAAGTGTTATTTCAAAGCGGGATAAACATTCTTGTTAGACAAGTGTTATTTCCAAGTGTTATTTCAAAGTGGAATAAGCATTCTTGTTAGACAAGTGTTATCTCAGAAGTGTGATAAACAATCTTGTTAGACAAGTGTTGCCTCAGAAGTGGGATACACATTTTTGTTAGACAAGTGTATTTTCAGAGTGGGATACAGAATCTTGTTAGAAAAGCGTTATCTCAGAAGTGGGATAAACATTCTTGTTAGACAAGTGTAATTTCAAAGTGGGATAAACAATCTTGTTAGACAAGTGTTATTTCAAAGTGAGATAAACAATCTTGTTAGACAAGTGTTACCTCAGAAGTAGGATAAACATTTTTGTTAGACAAGTGTAATTTCAAAGCGGGATACACAATCTTGTTAGAAAAACTTTTTATCAGAAGTGGGATAAATATTTTTGTTAGACAAGTGTTATTTCAAAGTGGAATAAACAATATTGTTAGACAAGTGTTATTTCAAAGTGGGTTAAACATTCTTGTTAGACAAGTGTTATCTTAGAAGTTTGGATAAACATTCTTGTTAGACAAGTGTTATTTCAAAGTAGGACAAACATTCTTGTTAGACAAGTGTTATCGCAGAAGTGGGATAAACATTCTTGTTAGACAAGTGTTATTTCAAAGCGGGATAAACATTCTTGTTAGACAAGTGTTATTTCCAAGTGTTATTTCAAAGTGGGATAAGCATTCTTGTTAGACAAGTGTTATCTCAGAAGTGGGATAAACAATCTTGTTAGACAAGTGTTGCCTCAGAAGTGGGATACACATTTTTGTTAGACAAGTGTATTTTCAGAGTGGGATACAGAATCTTGTTAGAAAAGCGTTATCTCAGAAGTGGGATAAACATTCTTGTTAGACAAGTGTTATTTCAAAGTGGGATAAACATTCTTATTAGACAAGTGTTATTTCAAAGTGAGTAAACAATGTTGTTAGATAAGTGTTATTTCAAAGTGGGATACAAAATTTTGTTAGACAAGTGTTATCTCAGAAGTGGGATAAACATTCTTGTTAGACAAGTGTTATTTCAAAGTGGGTAAACAATATTGTTAGACAATTGTTATTTCAAAGTGGGATAAATATTCTTGTTAGACAAGTGTTATCTCAGAAGTGGGATAAACATTCTTGTTAGACAAGTGTTATTTCAAAGCGGGATAAACATTCTTGTTAGACAAGTGTTATTTCCAAGTGTTATTTCAAAGTGGAATAAGCATTCTTGTTAGACAAGTGTTATCTCAGAAGTGGGATAAACAATCTTGTTAGACAAGTGTTGCCTCAGAAGTGGGATACACATTTTTGTTAGACAAGTGTATTTTCAGAGTGGGATACAGAATCTTGTTAGAAAAGCGTTATCTCAGAAGTGGGATAAACATTCTTGTTAGACAAGTGTAATTTCAAAGTGGGATAAACAATCTTGTTAGACAAGTGTTATTTCAAAGTGAGATAAACAATCTTGTTAGACAAGTGTTATCTCAGAAGTAGGATAAACATTTTTGTTAGACAAGTGTAATTTCAAAGCGGGATACACAATCTTGTTAGAAAAACTTTTTATCAGAAGTGGGATAAATATTTTTGTTAGACAAGTGTTATTTCAAAGTGGAATAAACAATATTGTTAGACAAGTGTTATTTCAAAGTGGGATAAACATTCTTGTTAGACAAGTGTTATCTTAGAAGTTTGGATAAACATTCTTGTTAGACAAGTGTTATTTCAAAGTGGGACAAACATTCTTGTTAGACAAGTGTTATCGCAGAAGTGGGATAAACATTCTTGTTAGACAAGTGTTATTTCAAAGCGGGATAAACATTCTTGTTAGACAAGTGTTATTTCCAAGTGTTATTTCAAAGTGGGATAAGCATTCTTGTTAGACAAGTGTTATCTCAGAAGTGGGATAAACAATCTTGTTAGACAAGTGTTGCCTCAGAAGTGGGATACACATTTTTGTTAGACAAGTGTATTTTCAGAGTGGGATACAGAATCTTGTTAGAAAAGCGTTATCTCAGAAGTGGGATAAACATTCTTGTTAGACAAGTGTTATTTCAAAGTGGGGTAAACATTCTTATTAGACAAGTGTTATTTCAAAGTGGGGTAAACATTCTTATTAGACAAGTGTTATTTCAAAGTGAGTAAACAATGTTGTTAGATAAGTGTTATTTCAAAGTGGGATACAAAATTTTGTTAGACAAGTGTTATCTCAGAAGTGGGATAAACATTCTTGTTAGACAAGTGTTATTTCAAAGTGGGGTAAACATTCTTATTAGACAAGTGTTATTTCAAAGTGAGTAAACAATGTTGTTAGATAAGTGTTATTTCAAAGTGGGATACAAAATTTTGTTAGACAAGTGTTATCTCAGAAGTGGGATAAACATTCTTGTTAGACAAGTGTTATTTCAAAGTGGGTAAACAATATTGTTAGACAATTGTTATTTCAAAGTGGGACAAACATTCTTGTTAGACAAGTGTTATTTCAAAGTGGGATGCATAATTTTGTTAGGCAGTGTTATTTCAAAATGAGATAAACAATATTGTTAGACAAGTGTTATTTCAAAGTGGGATAAATATTCTTGTTAGACAAGTGTTATCTCAGAAGTGGGATAAACATTCTTGTTAGACAAGTGTTATTTCAAAGTGGGATAAACATTCTTGTTAGACAAGTGTTATTTCAAAGTGGGATACACATTCTTGTTAGACAAGTGTTATTTCAAAGTGGGATAAACATTCTTGTTAGACAAGTGTTATTTCAAAGTGGGACAAACATTCTTGTTAGAAAAGTGTTATTTCAAAGTGGGATAAACATTCTTGTTAGACAAGTGTTATTTCAAAGTAGGACAAACATTCTTGTTAGAAAAGTGTTATTTCAAAGTGGGATAACCAATCTTGTTATACAAGTGTTATTTCAAAGTGGGATGCACAATTTCATCAGGTAGGCGTTGTCTCAGTAGTTGGGTAAAACTTTGTAAGATAAGCCATCTCAGAAGTGAAATAATAACTCTTGTTATTTGGGTAAAACTCTGTAAGATAAGCCATCTCAGAAGTGGAATAATAACTCTTGTGAGTTGGGTAAAACTCTGTAGGATAAGCCATCTCAGAAGTGGAACAATAACTATTGTGGGTTGGGAAAAACTCTGTAAGATAACTATCTCAGAAGAGGAATACTAACTCTTGTGAGTTGGGTAAAACTTTGTAAGATAAGCCATCTCAGAGGTGGAATAATTACTCTTGTGGGTTGGGTAAAACATTGTGAGATAAGCCATCTCAAAAGTGGAATAATTACTCTTACGAGTTGGGTAAAACTTTGTAAGATAAGCCATCTCAGAGGGGGAATAATTACTCTTGTGGGTTGGGTAAAACTTTGTAAGATAAGCCATCTCAGAAGAGGAATAATAACTCTTGTGAGTTGGGTAAGTCTTTGTAAGATAAGCCATCACAGAGGTGGAATAATTACTCTTGTGGTTTGGGTAAAACTTTGTAAGATTAGCCATCTCAGAAGAGGAATAATAACTTGTGAGTTGGGTAAAACTTTGTGAGATAAGCCATCTCAGAGGTGGAATAATTACTCTTGTGAGTTGGGTAAAACTTTGTGAGATAAGCCATCCCAGAGGTGGAATAATTACTCTTGTGGGTTGGGTAAAACTTTGTAAGATAAGCCATCTCAGAAGTGGAATAATAACTTGTGGGTTGGGTAAAACTCTGTAAGATAACTATCTCAGAAGAGGAATACTAACTCTTGTGAGTTGGGTAAAGCTTTGTAAGATAAGCCATCTCAAAAGAGGAATAATAACTCTTGTGAGTTGGATAAAACTCTGTAAGATAAGCCATCTCAGAAGTGGAATAATAACTATTGTGGGTTGGGTAAAACTCTGTAAGATAAGCCATCTCAATAGAGGAATAATAACTCTTGTGAGTTGGGTAAAACTCTGTAAGATAAGCCATCTCAGAAGTGGAATAATAACTATTGTGGGTTGGGTAAAACTCTGTAAGATAACTATCTCAGAAGAGGAATAATAATTCTTGTGGGTTGGGTAAAACTTTGTAAGATAACCCAACTCAGAAGTGGAATAGTAACTCGTATGAGTTGTGTAAAGCTTTGTAAGATGAGCCTCTCAGAGGTGGAATAATTATTCTTGTGGGTTGTGTAAAACTTTGTAAGATAAGCCATCTCAGTTGTGGAATAATTACTCTTGTGGATTGAGTAAAACTTTGTAAGATAAGCCATCTCAGAAGAGGTATAATAACTCTTGTGAGTTGGGTAAAACTTTGTGAGATAAGCCATCTCAGAAGTGGAATAATTACTCTTGTGAGTTGGGTAAAACTTTGTAAGATAAGCCATCTCAGAGGTGGAATAATTACGCTTGTGGGTTGGGTAAAACTTTGTAAGATTAGCCATCTCAGAAGAGGAATAATAACTTGTGAGTTGGGTAAAACTTTGTGAGATAAGTCATCTCAGAAGTGGAATAATTACTCTTGTGAGTTGGGTAAAACTTTGTAAGATAAGCCATCTCAGAGGTGGAATAATTACTCTTGTGAGTTGTGTAAAATGTGTGAGATAGGCCATCTCAGAAGAGGAATAATAACTCTTGTGAGTTGGGTAAAACTCTATGGTAAGTTATCTCAGAAGCAAAATAATAACCCCTGTGAGTTGGGTAAAACTTTGCAAGATAAGCCATCTCAGAAGTGAAAAAATAACTCTTGTGAGTTAGGTAAAACTTTGTAAGATAGCCATCTCAGAAGAGGAATAATAACTCTTGTGAGTTGGGTAAAGCTCTGTAAGGTGCGGGATAAAACTCCAATGAGGTTAGTGTCATTTCAGAAGTGGGACAAACAATTTCTGTGAGATAAGGGTTATCTCCAAAGAGGGATTTTTTAATTGTCACAGCAATATCTGGATTTATTTAATGATAATTCCAACAAAAATATATGTGATATTTTGTGGTGTTCAAAACATTTGTAGTGTGTTATTCGTCCATAAGAAGATTAGCTTCGCTGTATGGAATGACAAAAATAAATCAAAATCTTATTAATGTATAGATTTCTAAAATTATTGGTTTTATTTAATCCTGAAATATGCCAACATTTTAGCCAACGACAGAAACAACCATGACAGAGACAGTTTGTGCCTGTATCAATCCACCAGGGAACAGTTTCGCTACAACATTCTATGTACCACCAAACACCATCGATTTCAGTTCTGTCTTCTCTAAGTTTGATATCAGTAACAGTGCTGTATTGTTCACGGTTGTTGGACTTATTGTACTGTTTATAATCATCAGTATCTGGGCATATCGACAGGACAGGAAAGACCCGGAAAAGGTGGGTATAAACATATTAAACAGTGTCATTGGTCTAAACATGTTTCACTGATTGAATTTTGCATAATAATTTTGACCTTTGCTAATGTTCAAAATTAAAGTTGAGTAGAATAAATTTGATCTTCTTCATGTTACACACCAGCAAAATATTGTGTAAATATGAAACCATCCACTCAATCTAAAAAAATAATTAAAGACCATGTACATGCTATATACATAGTGAAAAGCTGATCTGAATACCACTTGATGAATATTATTACATTCATAATGAACTGTTATTAGATAATGTTAGACACACGATCACTTTTATTCTGCACTTGTTCTATTTGAGCAGTCATATTACCTTGACTGGATACATTTTTGTTATCTACGGTCATCAAGATATAACTATTCTGGTACCTAACTCATGTTGAACAAAGGTAAGAAACGGTAACAGTATACGCCTGGGCTTCATAGAGGACACCTTAAAAAGGACGAGAACGATGATTGTTTCTGCTCTTTTTAGACAATTTGACAGTTGTTTTTGGATATTTATCAATGCAGGATAAACACAATAATATGTACATTGTCGAAAAATAAGGATTTACACTCGCTGCAAAACGGGACAGAAAAACTCACCAATAGCTGGCTTTTTCTACCTGGTTCTCAAGTTCGTGCAAATACATTTTATATTTCTCGACAATGTACGTATATTGTCTGTATATACCATGACGGTCGGTGCTCTTGTTATAAAGAGGTAGTTTCTATATAAAATATATAAACATGTTATTTATAATTTTTCCATGTGTCGTATCATATCTTGCAGACAATATACCATTTGATGAGTGTCAGTACACGTTATTTTTCAGTATGCCGTGTCCTATCTTGCGGACAATACCGGGGGTATAGCATTTGATGAGCGCCTGTAATGCTATTTTTCAGTGTGCCGTGTCCTATCTTGCAGACAATATACCATTTAATGAGCGCCAGTACATGTTATTTTTCAGTGTGCCGTGTCCCATCTTGTAGACAATGCACCATCTGATAATTAGCTTTACATTTTTTCTACAGTGGGCCGTGTGCTATCTTATAGACAATGCACCATCTGATAATTACCTTTACATTTTTATTACAGTGGGCCGTGTCCTATCTTGCAGACAATGCACCATCTGATAATTACCTTTGTATTTTTATTACAGTGGGCCGTGACCTATCTTATAGACAATGCACCATCTGATAATTACCTTTACATTTTTATTACAGTGGGTCGTGTCCTATCTGGTAGACAATGCACCATCTGATAATTACCTTTACATTTTTATTACAGTAAGCCGTGTCCTATCTTATAGACAATGCACCATCTGATAATTACCTTTACATTTTTATTACAGTGGGCCGTGTCCTATCTTGTAGACAATGCACCATCTGATAATTACCTTGACATTTGTATTACAGTGGGCCGTGACCTTTCTTATAGACAATGCACCATCTGATAATTACCTTTACATTTTTATTACAGTGGGCCGTGTCCTATCTTATAGACAATGCACCATCTGATAATTACCTTTACATTTTCATTACAGTGGGCCGTGTCCTATCTTGTAGACAATGCACCATCTGATAATTACCTTTACATTTTTATTACAGTGGACCGTGTCCTATCTTGTAGACAATGCACCATCTGATAATTACCTTGACATTTTTATTACAGTGGGCCGTGTCCTATCTTGTAGACAATGCACCATCTGATAATTACCTTTACATTTTTATTACAGTGAGCCGTGTCCTATCTTATAGACAATGCACCATCGGATAATTACCTTTACATTTTTATTACAGTGGGTCGTGTCCTATCTTGTAGACAATGCGCCATCTGATAATTACCTTTACATTTTTATTACAGTGGGCCGTGTCCTATCTTGTAGACAATGCACCATCTGATAATTACCTTTACATTTTTATTACAGTGGGCCGTGTCCTAACTTATAGACAATGCACCATCTGATAATTATCTTGACATTTTTATTACAGTGGGCCGTGTCCTATCTTATAGACAATGCACCATCAGATAATTACCTTTACATTTTTATTACAGTGAGCCGTGTCCTCTCTTGTAGAAAATGCACCATCTGATAATTACCTTTATATTTTTATTACAGTGGGCCGTGTCCTATCTTGTAGACAATGCACCATCAGATAATTACCTTTACATTTTTATTACAGTGGGTCGTGTCCTATCTTATAGACAATGCACCATCTGATAATTACCTTTGTATTTTTATTACAGTGGGCCGTGACCTATCTTATAGACAATGCACCATCTGATAATTACCTTTACATTTTTATTACAGTGGGCCGTGTCCTATCTGGTAGACAATGCACCATCTGATAATTACCTTTACATTTGTATTACAGTAAGCCGTGTCCTATCTTATAGACAATGCACCATCTGATAATTACCTTTACATTTTTATTACAGTGGGCCGTGTCCTATCTTGTAGACAATGCACCATCTGATAATTACCTTGACATTTGTATTACAGTGGGCCGTGACCTATCTTATAGACAATGCACCATCTGATAATTACCTTTACATTTTCATTACAGTGGGCCGTGTCCTATCTTGTAGACAATGCACCATCTGATAATTACCTTTACATTTTTATTACAGTGCACCGTGTCCTATCTTGTAGACAATGCACCATCTGATAATTACCTTGACATTTTTATTACAGTGGGCCGTGTCCTATCTTGTAGACAATGCACCATCTGATAATTACCTTTACATTTTTATTACAGTGAGCCGTGTCCTATCTTATAGACAATGCACCATCTGATAATTACCTTTACATTTTTATTACAGTGAGCCGTGTCCTATCTTGTAGACAATGCGCCATCTGATAATTACCTTTACATTTTTATTACAGTGGGCCGTGTCCTATCTTGTAGACAATGCACCATCTGATAATTACCTTTACATTTTTATTACAGTGGGCCGTGTCCTATCTTGTAGAAAATGCACCATCTGATAATTACCTTTACATTTTTAATACAGTGGGCCGTGTCCTATCTTGTAGACAATGCACCATCAGATAATTACCTTTACATTTTTATTACAGTGGGTCGTGTCCTATCTTATAGACAATGCACCATCTGATAATTACCTTTACATTTGTATTACAGTGGGCCGTGTCCTATCTTGTAGACAATGCACCATCAGATAATTACCTTTACATTTTTATTACAGTGGGCCGTGTCCTATCTTGTAGACAGTGCACCATCTGATATTTACCTTTACATTTTTATTACAGTGGGCCGTGTCCTATCTTATAGACAATGCACCATCTGATAATTACCTTTACATTTTTATTACAGTGGGTCGTGTCCTATCTTATAGACAATGCACCATCTGATAATTACCTTTACATTTTTATTACAGTGGGCCGTGTCCTATCTTGTAGACAATGCACCATCAGATAATTACCTTTACATTTTTATTACAGTGGGCCGTGTCCTATCTTGTAGACAGTGCACCATCTGATATTTACCTTTACATTTTTATTACAGTGGGCCGTGTCCTATCTTATAGACAATGCACCATCTGATAATTACCTTTGTATTTTTATTACAGTGGGCCGTGTCCTATCTTGTAGACAATGCACCATCAGATAATTACCTTTACATTTTTATTACAGTGGGCCGTGTCCTATCTTATAGACAATGCACCATCTGATAATTACCTTTGTATTTTTATTACAGTGGGCCGTGTCCTATCTTGTAGACAATGCACCATCAGATAATTACCTTTACATTTTTATTACAGTGGGCCGTGTCCTATCTTGTAGACAATGCACCATCTGATAATTAACTTGACATTTGTATTACAGTGGGCCGTGACCTATCTTATAGACAATGCACCATCTGATAATTACCTTTACATTTTTATTACAGTGGGCCGTGTCCTATCTTATAGACAATGCACCATCTGATAATTACCTTTACATTTTCATTACAGTGGGCCGTGTCCTATCTTGTAGACAATGCACCATCTGATAATTACCTTTACATTTTCATTACAGTGGACCGTGTCCTATCTTGTAGACAATGCACCATCTGATAATTACCTTGACATTTTTATTACAGTGGGCCGTGTCCTATCTTGTAGACAATGCACCATCTGATAATTACCTTTACATTTTTATTACAGTGAGCCGTGTCCTATCTTATAGACAATGCACCATCGGATAATTACCTTTACATTTTTATTACAGTGGGCCGTGTCCTATCTTGTAGACAATGCACCATCTGATAATTACCTTTACATTTTTATTACAGTGGGCCGTGTCCTATCTTATAGACAATGCACCATCTGATAATTATCTTGACATTTTTATTACAGTGGGCCGTGTCCTATCTTATAGACAATGCACCATCGGATAATTACCTTTACATTTTTATTACAGTGAGCCGTGTCCTATCTTGTAGAAAATGCACCATCTGATAATTACCTTTACATTTTTATTACAGTGGGCCGTGTCCTATCTTGTAGACAATGCACCATCAGATAATTACCTTTACATTTTTATTACAGTGGGTCGTGTCCTATCTTATAGACAATGCACCATCAGATAATTACCTTTACATCTTTATTTCAGTGGGCCGTGTCCTATCTTGTAGACAATGCACCATCTGATAATTACCTTTACATTTTTATTACAGTGGGCCGTGTCCTATCTTGTAGACAGTGCACCATCTGATATTTACCTTTACATTTTTATTACAGTGGGCCGTGTCCTATCTTATAGACAATGCACCATCTGATAATTACCTTTACATTTTTATTACAGTAGGTCGTGTCCTATCTTATAGACAATGCACCATCAGATAATTACCTTTACATTTTTATTACAGTGGGCCGTGTCCTATCTTGTAGACAATGCACCATCTGATAATTACCTTTACATTTTTATTACAGTGGGCCGTGTCCTATCTTGTAGACAGTGCACCATCTGATATTTACCTTTACATTATTATTACAGTGGGCCGTGTCCTATCTTATAGACAATGCACCATCTGATAATTACCTTTACATTTTTATTACAGTAGGTCGTGTCCTATCTTATAGACAATGCACCATCTGATATTTACCTTTACATTTTTATTACAGTGGGCCGTGTCCTATCTTATAGACAATGCACCATCTGATAATTACCTTTGTATTTTTATTACAGTGGGCCGTGTCCTATCTTGTAGACAATGCACCATCAGATAATTACCTTTACATTTTTATTACAGTGGACCGTGTCCTATCTTGTAGACAATGCACCATCAGATAATTACCTTTACATTTTTATGACAGTGGGCCGTGTCCTATCTTATAGACAATGCACCATCTGATAATTACCTTTGTATTTTTATTACAGTGGGCCGTGTCCTATCTTGTAGACAATGCACCATCAGATAATTACCTTTACATTTTTATTACAGTGGGCCGTGTCCTATCTTGTAGACAGTGCACCATCTGATATTTACCTTTACATTTTTATTACAGTGGGCCGTGTCCTATCTTATAGACAATGCACCATCTGATAATTACCTTTGTATTTTTATTACAGTGGGCCGTGTCCTATCTTGTAGACAATGCACCATCAGATAATTACCTTTACATTTTTATTACAGTGGGCCGTGTCCTATCTTATAGACAATGCACCATCTGATAATTACCTTTACATTTTTATTACAGTGGGCCGTGTCTTATCTTGTAGACAATGCACCATCTGATAATTACCTTTACATTTTTATTACAGTGGACCGTGTCCTATCTTGTAGACAATGCACCATCTGATAATTACCTTTACATTTTTATTACAGTGGGCCGTGTCCTATCTTGTAGACAATGCACCATCAGATAATTACCTTTACAGTTTTATTACAGTGGGCCGTGTCCTATCTTGTAGACAATGCACCATCTGATAATTACCTTTACATTTTTATTACAGTAAGCCGTGTCCTATCTTATAGACAATGCACCATCAGATAATTACCTTTACATTTTTATTACAGTGGGCCGTGTCCTATCTTGTAGACAATGCACCAGCTGATGACTATCTTTACATGATAACAGTATATACTGGACTGAACAGAAACTCGGGGACTACATCTAATGTTAGATTTGTCATAACTGATGAAAAGAAGAGTACAGATGTGCGATATTTAGACGATGGGGAGAATCAGGTAATATATAATACAACACACTTTGTAATAATATTTAACTAACATGAATTACAAAACACGTCAAGATACTAACGATGCACTATGATAATTATAATACAGTAGAAAAGCTCAAATAAATAGTCTATAGGGTACACAAATGGTGTATATTCACAAATCAGAATACATATGGAACATATATACAATTGTCAGTGAATTTTATGAATCAAAAGTCACTCTCTTACATTTTACTAAAAGCAAAAATAATGAAAAACAAAACAAAAATACCACAATGTCAGAACAAGTTTTAATTACAACTGAAAAATTGTAGAATAAGGTAATATCGATACACTTCGCACACTATAAAACACTTTCCTGGCATGGTACGGGCTTTTCAATAGAAAATGGCTGGGTTTAACTATTTATAATAGATTAAATGGAATTTTGTATGTTGCAGCAAGTGTTTTATATTATTTTCATAATGTATGATTAAATGTTCCCATGACTAGCACCAATGCATTTTCAGGGATTTGGAGTGGGCAGTACTAGAAGATTTGTGATGAGTGTGCCAAAACGAATTGAGAATCCAGCCTTTCTCTACATATGGCACGATAACACAGGCAAGGGAAACAATGCGTCCTGGTATCTTAATAAAGTTACACTGGAGGATGTACAGACAAACGACAGGTAATTGTATATTCTTGAGTGTGTAATGAGGTGGGCAATAAGAATAATGTCTACTGTAACGACATTGTTAGTTTACTAGATTTATTTATAATTGGTGAGTGTGTACTTAGACAGGGATTACTCCGAGTCTAATGTCTACTGTAACGACATTGTTAGTTTACTAGATTTATTTATAATTGGTGAGTGTGTACTTAGACAGGGATTACTCCGAGTCTAATGTCTACTGTAACGACATTGTTAGTTTACTAGATTTATTTATAATTGGTGAGTGTGTACTTAGACAGGGATTACTCCGAGTCTAATGTATATATAAAATTCATCATTCATATTAGATCTGCAGCCAATCTGTAGATGAATGATGACACATGAATGTCTGTAAGAAGATTTTGAATGCATTTTATTTGATAGAAATATTTAGTTATCTGATGATGCATTATTACTTTTTTCTACTGTCTATGAAAACACACAGTAGATAACTGGTGACACATGATTACTTTTATCTACTGTTTATGAAAACACATAGTAGATAACTCATGATGCATGATTACGTTTGTCTACTGTATATGAAAACACATTGCAGATAACTGGTGACGCATGATTACTTTTGTCTACTGTCTATAAAAACACAGAGTAGATAACTGGTGACACATAATTACTTTTGTCTACTGTCTATGAAAACACATTGTAGATAACTGGTGACGCATGATTACTTGTGTCTACTGTCTGAAAACACATTGTAGATAATGGGTGACGCATGCTTACTTTTGTCTACTGTCTATGAAAACACATTGTAGATAACTGGTGACACATGATTACCTTTGTCTTCTGTCTATGAAAGCACATTGTAGATAACTGTTGATGCATGATTACCTTTGTCTACTGTCTATAAAACACATTGTAGATAACTGGTGACACATGATTACTTTTGTCTACTATCTATTAAAACGCATTGCAGATAACTGGTGACACATGATTACTTTTGTCTACTGTTTATAAAACACATTGTAGATAACTGGTGACGCATGATTACTTTTGTCTACTGTCTATAGAACCACATTGTAGAAAACTGATGACGCATGATTACTTTTATCTACTGTCTATAAAACATATTCTTGATAACTGGTGACGCATCACTAACTTTGTCTACTGTATATAAAAACACATTGTAGATAACTGGTGACACATTACTTTTGTCTACTGTCTATGAAAACACATTGCAGATAACTGGTGACACATGATTACTTTTGTCTACTGTCTATGAAAACACATTGTAGATAACTGGTGACTCATGATTACTTTTATCTACTGTCCATAAAACACATTGTAGATAACTGGTGACGCATGATTACTTTTGTCTACTGTCTATGAAAACACATTGTAGATAACTGTTGACACATGATTACTTTTGTCTACTGTCTATAAAATCACATTGTAGATAACTGTTGACACATGATTGCTTTTGTCTGCTGTCCGTAAAAAAACATTGTAGATAACTGGTGACTGATGATTACTTGTGTCTACTGTCAATAAAAACACATTGTAGATAACTGTTGATGCATGATTACTTTTGTCTACTGTCTATAAAAGCACATTGTAGGTAGCTGATTGTTCATGATTACTTTTGTCAAGTGTCTTTTTGTTGGAATCTGTTGGTAAATTATTGGATAAAAACATATTGAATGTCTTGTATTTGCTAGTGATCGGTTGGTAGAATATAGCGTGCAGATTACTTTTAGTTTGATGTCTGTTAAAGGGTATGGAATAGACTGTATTTGTTGACAATATGTAGAGAAAAGAAAATGATGATGCAGAAACTCCTTCCTGTCCATGATAAAATAATATAAAAAACTACTAGAAACGGACCTGATTTCAATATCAAGTTATCCAGGGAAACTAATTTTAGAGTTTGAGATGAATAGGTGATTTGTGGTTTAGTGTGCTTAACGCCACTTTCAACAATATATCAGTTATATCGTGGCGATCAGTTTTATTTGTGGAGTAAACCGTAGTACCCGGAGAAAGCTATCGACACGTAGCAAGTCACTGACAAACTTTATCACATAATGTTGTATCGAATACACCTCGCCATGAACGGGGCTCGAACTCAGAACTTTAATGGTGATAGGCACTGATTGCACAGGTAGTTGTAATTCCAACTACCATACGATCACTACCACGACGGTTCCGAGATAAATAGACTTCAGTTGTATAAAATAATGTAACACTATATAAATTTTATTATTTATTATCTCGCTATTTTAGATATTTGTTTCTGTGTAACCAATGGTTGTCAGTAGACCATGACGAAGGCCGAATTCAGAGTATAATTCCAGTGACTGACAAGAAAGAGACAAAGCAGTTTTCCTTCCTTTTCAATGAACAGACCAGAGAGAATGCTACTGATAGTTATCTGTGGTTGTCTGTAGCTCTTCGTCCAGAGCAGAGCAACTTTTCCCGAGTACAGCGTTTGGCGTGTTGCTTAACACTACTGTTCCTAACAATGATTAGTAATGCCATGTTTTTTGGTCAAGACAATAAGAATAGTCAGATACAGCTTGGCCCTCTAAAATTCAGTTTAGCTAGCATTTATATATCATTTATAAGTTTACTGCTAACAATTCCAGCAATATTCCTTATAACGTTCCTATTTAGAAACTCTCCACAATGGAAAAAGGACAAGCACATTTCTGACATGGACAGATTAACAATATCAGAGTCTAAAAGTAAACGATTGCCTTGTTGGTGTCAGTTTGTTGCCTGGGGACTAGTTGCAGCATCAGTTGTGTCCTCTGGATTTTTCCTGATTCTGTACAGTATGGAGTGGGGGAAGAGTAAGTCTGAAGAATGGCTACTATGTTTCTTCTTGTCTTTCTTTGAATCAATATTTATCATGGATCCTTTAAAGGTATGTATTGCTATATATTATAGTATTTTACTTATATAATGAAAGTACCATCGTTGTAATGGAGTAAGAAGTTCATACTTCACATTGTAAGATTAATAATAGCCACCAAAGAGAGATATTTGTATTTGTAAAGAGGACATTCATTATTTGAATGCTTGATAGTGTTTTTGAAACATTCAACATTACCAGATAAATGTGTATGGTCTAAGGTGTAAGGGTAAATTGTGTAATATGAATGGTGTAAATGGCTTGCCTGTGTGATGTATGGTGTACTAGTGTCAGTGGTAATGTTTCAGGCAAAGTATGTAATGTAGGGGGTCCGACCTATAATCCGACAGTCCGATAGTCCGACAGTCCGATAGTCCGACGTCCGATAGTCCGACAGTACGATAGTTCGACAAATGCTTTATTTCTTTGAAAGTTAACACTATAACATGTGTAATATGGGGCCAGAAACCGAACCGTTTACTCACCAAAGATAGGTCCAGAACATCGGAAACACGATATCATAGACGGACAAACAATTGGCAGGGCCTCACAAGAACTCAAAAAAACACATATATGAACAACACGGACTTCATGAAAACATGGATCCAGTCGTGATGAACCGGTAGTGTAAGTATCCCGTATATTTTTTTAGTAGCGACTACTTCAGGCTTTATTCAAGTAGCGTGTAGCCGAGTCCAGCCAAGAAAGGTCACTATTGAAAAGAAAGATGAAATAAATGAAAACAAAAAAAAAGAAATGCAAAAAAAAAGGAAAAGACAAAAAGAAGAGCGTACCAGTGTTCCCCGCCCTTTATCATGGAATATTTATGCTAAAAAGCAATGTCGACACATCAATAGAGCTGGATACAATAATGTACGCGAATTGATTGATTGCTTAAGGTCCAGCAAGCAATATTTCAGTCATAATCAGGATAAGAAAAGTTTGTAAGCAAAAAATCAGAAAGAGCGGACTCTGGGATGGGTCAACATGGGCAACGACTTATAACACGGGAACTTGTTTTTCTGTCTCTTCCGACGACAAGTTGGTCCTATTTTTATTCCCCGGGATTCCGACGGGTGACCCTGCTATAGTCGCCTTCTACGACAAGCGCATATATAAAAAAAGTTACGATTGAAGTAATTGTCCCTAAGTGACCCCTTATATCACGGAAAGAAACAGCATTGGAATATGACAAAATAAACAACTTTGCCATGATACGCCCCCCCCCCCCCCCCCCCCCCCCTTTGTGACAATTGAAGGTCAGTTTCTCAGCGTGATAACAGTATTTAATATGCTGCATTTTTTTAACCAATCAATTGTATATACCATATGAAAACTGGCGTTTTCCAAACTGACTAAAATCACACCTCTCACTTACTCCCCCTTTTATCAATACAATGTATGTCACGACGTGACCTATCAGTAAAAGGGGGAACAAGTGAGAGATGTTATCGTACGAGGCGTGGACGGACGGACGAACAGCGGTATGCCATAATAAACCCGTATTTTGACGGGTGTATAAAAATGAATGGCCCATATCCTGAAATTACGAATATACCATTTTTGGCCAAATTATTTTTCAAAACTTTCATCAGTTTAAAGCATTTGTCGGACTATCGGACTGTCGGATTATAGCTACGGCCCCGTAATGTAGATAATGCATGTACAGGTAGACCATATATATATAAGATATTGAAACCTCAAAGTTGTAGTGGCTATCACATACACTGGTACATGACAAAAATAGAATTAATAAACTGTAAAGCTATCTTTAAAGAACACACCTTACAACATGTTTGTATGTTACTCAGTGTTGATTTGTGTAAACAATTGATCATGATAAACATCAAATACAACTTAGCGACTACATACACATGTATCTCCTTATAAAGGTAGAAAATAGTGGCTGATATTTCTAGTAGATTTTATATCAGTAAGAACCAATCTAACTTATTGTGATTAATTGCGGAATCCAATATATGTATAAACTTTAAATATGAAAATTGGATCATCAATCATAAGAATTGAACAAAAATATCATACTGAAAGAGTATGCAGTGGTTAGTGTATTAAACATATAAAACAAATATTGTGGATCTAAAAAATATTATAATGAAAATGACAATGACATAAATAACAAAGCACAACATAGTCCAACACTGTTCCAGTTTTATTGCTTATTTCATCCTATGATTACCTTGAAGTCTTATGTATTATTGTATTATTCAGATTATTGTCTTGGCCGTTGTGTTTTCATACATTATGAAGATATTTGAGAAGGAACAGAAGGGTGTTTTATACAACAGGGAGGTTTTATTAAAAGAAACTAAGGCTAAAGCAGCTTCACCTGTTACATTTTTCATAGGCAAGTTTAAGTTATAATTTCATCTTCTTGGCAACTATATGTAAACAATGGTTTGTAAATATCGATGCTATATATATATATATATATATATACGTCTGAAAATTAAACCAAACAGTGTTAGAATTAGATTTTAGAGCTGTTAAATTTTTATTCTTCCCTCGACGGGATTTGAACCCACACCATTGATACACTGCAGCACCATTCGCTTAGCCTTACGTCCAGCGCCCTAGACCACTCGACCACATCCATATATCTACCCTTTATACAGTCACTACTGTAATATACCAGAACATAGAAGACAAGTGTTGAAACACACATACTGTATTTTGATTTATTGTTTGTTGTTTAACACACAGAAGCATATATTTCATACATATTCAGGTCGATAACAAGTTCAAAGATATACAGAAATGAAGAAGGAATGGGACAACCACGAAGCAACTTGTGACTGTCACTCGAAAAGCATGGAAGGCTGAGGGGGATGTAAAATGTAGTCTTCTATAGCAGCTACAGTGTGCTCACTCTTTCGCGAAATCTACATAAGAGGTCTTTAATGTGCAAGGGGGCGTGGAACGTTACTCACTATTATCCACAGACATGCTAAGCAGATCTGTGGGTCGAGAAGTGGAAACCGACAACAATGTGAATGGCTGTATTTATATGAAAAGAAATATTGAGCAGTTGATGGTCAATAATTCAACAAATATCAACAAAGCAAACAATTACTTCTCACCTTAAATCATTCATTCTAATGTAGTTGTTTAATATTCCTGGTTTATGATTGGACTATGTTGTAATCCTCACGGTATCAATTCCACGGTTGAAACATCATGAGATATTATTAGCCGATTACCGCTTACGTCATCTTGTCAATAATGTGGCAATACACATCTATGCACATGATTACATTATAATGGAGATAACTGTATTGTATTTGACAATTTCACGGCAATTTAATGGTCGCAAATGTCCGTTTACTGGCTCCGCTAACGCGTCGCCAGTAAAGTAAATTTGCGACCATCAAATCTCCAATTGATGCGGGAAAATTTTCAAATACAAAACAGTTATCTCCTAAATACAAAACAGACATCGACATATGTTGTGTAAATCCAGGTCCTCGCTTGGGACAGGTATAGATTAGAGCATGGTTCAGCCAGATAAAGTGGTCCCAACATTACCCTCTTGGTAAATGTATTTCTAACAGAAATGCAGAAATAAACAAATAATACAGAAACCTTCACAAATTCACATCTGCTCAAAAAGTCAACAACATGAACCAAAACATTAGCATGGACAGGTTACTAACAGGGGCAGAGAGTGCGTGTTTGTTAACCAACCAATATCTAAGAAGTAGAGACCATTACTCTGATGACAAAAACATTGCTGATACTTCTAAAAGATTTAATACATTTTATATGAAGTCCGATACACTGCATGATTCTATTACATATTCTATTTATATTTTAGATACCTTCAGGAAGAAGGATACACCGTTAAACCTGCACACAGTAAGCCATCTGAAGAAGCAACGTAAAGAGGTGTTAAAGGCAGAAAGTATATTTACAGAATTGCTATTGTATTCCATATTCCTGACTGTTCTGTATCTAATTAGTTTCAGTAATAGAGATGTCAAATGGTACTACTCTAAACAACACTTAGATCAACAACTAATCAGTTATACTAATGACAACACAAGCCTGGATATGCTTAGATTTGAAAAGGTTGGTAGATTCCTGGATATTAAACAGGAAATTGTTCTATATAACCCGCTTTAGCTAGATTTTATTAATACAATCTCTTAATCTGTATATAGTTTTAAATTCTTTTCAATAGTCATGTGCAACCTCTGATATAATCTTCAACTTGTTGAAGGCGGTCAGTATGTGATTGAAGTAGAAGTATTACAATCCTCTGATATAATCTTCACTTGTTGAAGACGGTCAGAATGTGATTGAAGTAGAAGTATTATAATCCTCTGATATAATCTTCAACTTGTTGAAGGCGGTCAGTATGTGATTGAAGTAGAAGTATTACAATCCTCTGATATAATCTTCACTTGTTGAAGGCGGTCAGTATGTGATTGAAGTAGAAGTATTACAATCCTCTGATATAATCTTCAACTTGTTGAAGGCGGTCAGTATGTGATTGAAGTAGAAGTATTATAATCCTCTGATATAATCTTCAACTTGTTGAAGGCGGTCAGTATGTGATTGAAGTAGAAGTATTACAATCCTCTGATATAATCTTCAACTTGTTGAAGGCGGTCAGTATGTGATTGAAGTAGAAGTATTATAATCCTCTGATATAATCTTCAACTTGTTGAAGGCGGTCAGTATGTGATTGAAGTAGAAGTATTACAATCCTCTGATATAATCTTCAACTTGTTGAAGGCGGTCAGTATGTGATTGAAGTAGAAGTATTATAATCCTTTGATATAATCTTCAACTTGTTGAAGGCGGTCAGTATGTGATTGAAGTAGAAGTATTACAATCCTCTGATATAATCTTCACTTGTTGAAGGCGGTCAGAATGTGATTGAAGTAGAAGTATTACAATCCTCTGATATAATCTTCACTTGTTGAAGGCGGTCAATATGTGATTGAAGTAGAAGTATTACAATCCTCTGATATAATCTTCAACTTGTTGAAGGTGGTCAGTATGTGATTGAAGTAGAAGTATTATAATCCTCTGATATAATCTTCAACTTGTTGAAGGCGGTCAGTATGTGATTGAAGTAGAAGTATTACAATCCTCTGATATAATCTTCACTTGTTGAAGGCGGTCAGAATGTGATTGAAGTAGAAGTATTACAATCCTCTGATATAATCTTCAACTTGTTGAAGGCGATCAGTATGTGATTGAAGTAGAAGTATTACAATCCTCTGATATAATCTTCACTTGTTGAAGGCGGTCAGTATGTGATTGAAGTAGAAGTATTACAATCCTCTGATATAATCTTCAACTTGTTGAAGGCGGTCAGTATGTTATTGAAGTAGAAGTATTACAATCTTCTGATATAATCTTCACTTGTTGAAGGCGGTCAGTATGTGATTGAAGAAGTATTACAATCCTCTGATATAATCTTCACTTGTTGAAGGCGGTCAGTATGTGATTGAAGTAGAAGTATTACAATCATTTGATATAATCTTCAACTTGTTGAAGGTGGTCAATATGTGATTGAAGTAGAAGTATTACAATCCTCTGATATAATCTTCACTTGATGAAGGCGGTCAGTATGTGATTGAAGTAGAAGTATTACAATCCTCTGATATAATCTTCACTTGATGAAGGCGGTCAGTATGTGATTGAAGTAGAAGTATTACAATCCTCTGATATAATCTTCACTTGTTGAAGGCGGTCAGTATGTGATTGAAGAAGTATTACAATCCTCTGATATAATCTTCACTTGTTGAAGGCGGTCAGTATGTGATTGAAGTAGAAGTATTACAATCATTTGATATAATCTTCAACTTGTTGAAGGTGGTCAATATGTGATTGAAGTAGAAGTATTACAATCCTCTGATATAATCTTCACTTGATGAAGGCGGTCAGTATGTGATTGAAGTAGAAGTATTACAATCCTCTGATGTAATCTTCAACTTGTTGAAGGCGGTCAGTATGTGATTGAAGTAGAAGTATTACAATCCTCTGATATAATCTTCAACTTGTTGAAGGTTCTCAGTATGTGATTGAAGTAGAAGTATTACAATCCTCTGATATAATCTTCAACTTGTTGAAGGCGGTCAGTATGTGATTGAAGTAGAAGTATTACAATCCTCTGATATAATCTTCAACTTGTTGAAGGCAGTCAGTATGTGATTGAAGTAGAAATATTACAATCCTCTGATATAATCGTCAACTTGTAGAAGGCGGTCAGTATGTGATTGAAGAAGTATTACAATCCTCTGATATAATCTTCACTTGTTGAAGGCGGTCAATATGTGATTGAAGTAGAAGTATTACAATCCTCTGATATAATTTTCAACTTGTTGAAGGTTCTCAGTATGTGATTGAAGTAGAAGTATTACAATCCTCTGATATAATCTTCAACTTGTTGAAGGCGGTCAGTATGTGATTGAAGTAGAAGTATTACAATCTTCTGATATAATCTTCAACTTGTTGAAGGCAGTCAGTATGTGATTGAAGTAGAAATATTACAATCCTCTGATATAATCGTCAACTTGTAGAAGGCGGTCAGTATGTGATTGAAGTAGAAGTATTACAATCCTTTGATATAATCTTCACTTGTTGAAGGCGGTCAGTATGTGATTGAAGTAGAAGTATTACAATCATTTGATATAATCTTCAACTTGTTGAAGGTGGTCAATATGTGATTGAAGTAGAAGTATTACAATCCTCTGATATAATCTTCACTTGATGAAGGCGGTCAGTATGTGATTGAAGTAGAAGTATTACAATCCTCTGATGTAATCTTCAACTTGTTGAAGGCGGTCAGTATGTGATTGAAGTAGAAGTATTATAATCCTTTGATTTAATCTTCAACTTGTTGAAGGCGGTCAGTATGTGATTGAAGTAGAAGTATTGCAATCCTCTGATATAATCTTCAACTTGTTGAAGGTTCTCAGTATGTGATTGAAGTAGAAGTATTACAATCCTCTGATATGATCTTCCCTTGTTGAAGGCGGTCAGTATATGATTGAAGTAGAAGTATTACAATCCTCTGATATAATCTTCAACTTGTTGAAGGCGGTCAGTATGTGATTGAAGTAGAAGTATTACAATCCTCTGATATAATCTTCAACTTGTTGAAGGCAGTCAGTATGTGATTGAAGTAGAAATATTACAATCCTCTGATATAATCGTCAACTTGTAGAAGGCGGTCAGTATGTGATTGAAGAAGTATTACAATCCTCTGATATAATCTTCACTTGTTGAAGGCGGTAGTATGTGATTGAAGTAGAAGTATTACAATCCTCTGATATAATCTTCAACTTGTTGAAGGCGGTCAGTATGTGATTGAAGTAGAAATATTACAATCCTCTGATATAATCTTCAACTTGTTGAAGGCGGTCAGTATGTGATTGAAGAAGTATTACAATCCTCTGATATAATCTTCAACTTGTTGAAGGCGGTCAGTATGTGATTGAAGTAGAAGTATTACAATCATTTGATATAATCTTTAACTTTTTGAAGGCGGTCAGTATGTGATTGAAGTAGAAGTATTACAATCCACTGATATAATCTTCAACTTGTTGAAGGCGGTCAGTATGTGATTGAAGTAGAAGTATTACAATCCTTTGATATAATCTTCAACTTGTTAAAGGTGGTCAATATGTGATTGAAGTAGAAATATTACAATCCTCTGATATAATCTTCAACTTGTTGAAGGTGGTCAATATGTGATTGAAGTAGAAGTATTACAATCCTCTGATATAATCTTCACTTGTCGAAGGTGGTCAGTATGTGATTGAAGTAGAAGTATTACAATCCTTTGATATAATCTTCAACTTGTTGAAGGTGGTCAATATGTGATTGAGGTAGAAGTATTACAATCCTCTGATATGATCTTCAACTTGTTGAAGGTGGTCAGTATGTGATTGAAGTAGAAGTATTACAATCCTTTGATATAATCTTCAACTTGTTGAAGGCGGTCAATATGTGATTGAGGTAGAAGTATTACAATCCTCTGATATGATCTTCAACTTGTTGAAGGCGGTCAGTATGTGATTGAAGTAGAAGTATTACAATCCTTTGATATAATCTTCAACTTGTTGAAGGTGGTCAGTATGTGATTGAAGTAGAAGTATTACAATCAGATAAATGATCATTCAGGTAAAAGACTCCCCATATTTTTCATTGGTAATTAAATATTTTGAGCTTATTTGCTGGTTTCACTTAAGTTTAAATTAAGTGACATCCATATATCATGGAAGTGGCACCTCACCTGAAAATTACCTCTGAGAATCATCTTACATTTTTTGTCATATAATAAAAAATAAGTCTGCTAGAAACTTTTGGAAATGCTACTTTCACTTTTCATTTTACACATCAGGTGGATTCTTTCGAATGCAAGCAACTTTTTATTTAGAAACTAAGGGTCATCCTGAAATATCGAGGGGTACTGTTGTTTTAGGTATATTTTACATGGTTTATTTTTTTAACAATATTCATTTTGTATTTTACTTCCTACTGTATCATACATCCTTTTGACTTGTTCCTGGAACTAAGAAATACTGTGAAGTGAAATAAATATTATGATTGCAATCTTGCACATAATTTTACCAATTTCGATAAATATGTTGAACCTAAACTCTAGTGTCCTTTTATCTGCTACAAAACGAGTCGTTCACGTTGTTAATAAGCGAATATGAGCATCTCGTTCTCATTTATTTGTCCATCTGTGATAATTAATGTTACAATAGAATGTTAAAAATGAAAAAATTAAATAAGGCATTATTCAAAGAAATAAGCTTTGACCTTAATTAAAAAGGCAATGAGAATGAACCCTTGTAATACAAAATATGAACTGCATTGCGTGAAATTAAGGTTGACTTCCCTCTGGAATATATATCTTCATATGTTTTTAGCTGTAGTTGTATACAGATTAGTTTTTTCATCAATCTGTAGTATCTAAATTTAACTTCCAGTTGTCAGGTGGGTATGATGAAGTTAACAACAGAAATGTGCATTTAGTTCACTTAATTAATATCGATGTATTTATTACGTTACCTTTCTTTGATGTGCATACCTTTCTTTGATGTTTATTACTTTACCTTTCTTTGATGTTCATACCTTTCTTTGATGTTTATTACTTTACCTTTCTTTGATGTTTATTACTTTACCTTTCTTTGATGTTTATGCTTTACCTTTTTTGATGTTCATACCTTTCTTTGATGTTTATTACTATACCTTTCTTTGATGTTAATACTATACCTTTCTTTGATGTTTATTCTTTTACAGGTACAATCTGCTGCAGATTTCTACACATGGCTCAATTATACATTGATTCCATTTGTTTTCCCTAAGCAGTCAGTGGATGGAACAAATCTACCAGCTTATTACAGACAGTACCTGCAAGATCAAGTTAATTTCCGTGTGGGTCCACTGAGGCTACGGCAGGTCAGGGCTACTGAAGGTAAGAGTGATGGTTATAGCAAAATGAAAAATAAAGAATACCACACTGTCGGAACAGTAGATAATCAAATATCAAAATCGTAGAAAGAGACAAAGTGGATATCCCTAACATGACAGCTCACTTTCCTGGCTTAGTACAGGTACTAACATCTGACGTGGTTAAACTAGCTTTATTGGCCCAAAACCTCCCCTCTTAGTTAAATGATCCGGTCATGTAAGTGTGTTCCACATTTGAGTAAAATGCAACAGAGGAAGATTAAAAACAAAACTCTACGACAAACGCGATGACTTCATTTTTCTCATAGTCAACTTCCGCTTCATCATTTGCAATATTCCAGCATTACTAGCGTATGGAGTTTACATTTCACAACTCATACTTTATTCTAGAGGCTTGTGCTCAGTACAGTGATTTTCTGGACATATCTCAGCTGCTGACACAAAATCTACTCAAACATGGCTACGTTGCTCCTAGGTAGAGGTCATCGCTACAAACATTCTACGGTCTTTATCACAATCTGGTTGACCGTTACGAAATATCCATATATTTTACATAGATGTTTTCTTTCCTCTATCACTGCCAAAACTTTTTACCGGACTCGACTGTATATATGAGTAACACGGCGGGTGTGTTATGAAAAGCAGGAACCGCTTACCATTCACGAGCACCTGAGTCCACCCAAGGTTTTTAGGTGGGGTCCGTGTTGCTCATCTTTTTAGTTTTGATGTTGTCCTGTTATGTATCTTTACGTTCTGAATTATGTGTGGTGATGTCCGTTACTTATTGCATTATGCATAATTCTTTTTAATTGATTTTTTGCTACATATACTATTTTCCATAATAATTTTTCTAATGAGGGTTTTTGATTCTTGTTTATGTTGACTTTGAATAATTGTACCTCATTATGCCATATGTTGTTTTTGATTTATGTGGGGCAATTTTTGACGTCAATATTAGCCCTCGGCCTACAGCCCTCTAGCTAATATATGAGGTATGAACATTGCTATATAAAAACTTCTTATATTACCAACTGTAGTAGTACGCTTGCTATATAAAAATGTCTAAACAATACAGAGATATAAATATATATACGTATAATGATATGTTTTGTCAGAATTCTCTTCATTCCTATTTAAAACAGTTTATTTAGATGTAGTGTGAATTTTAATGATTTTCTCCTGATTTTGAATTTTTTCTCATTCGTTTCTCTAAAGTGTTTGTCACATTGAAAAGCATACTGGTTTACATTATTTTTGACTATATATATACATTTAAACAAAGTATTGCAAAAATTTTCGACGGCACAACCGTCTTCGTCAGTTGCAAAACATAAACTGCTAAGAGATACAAAAAAAACAACAAGACAACGTCATAACATCTAATCGTGCTACTATGACGACGTAGAAAATTACTAAAAATGATCCTGAACATTATCAATAAATAAAATACACAAAGCTCAGGATCAAACTTTGTGTAATCTAAGACCTGTTAATAGACTAATTATTTTCTTTTGTTTATACCCTCTTGTTGAGTGTTACACATTTTAATAAACAGTGATTCATGGGTCTGTCTATATATTGTGTTATTTTTCCTTGAAATTTCTATTCCTGCAAATCTGAAATCGTCGATGGAATGGTCTTTTGAATTAAAATGTATTGAAACCGGCTTGTCATATTTTTTACATGTTCTGATATCAGAAAGATGATTTTGTATCCGATCCTTTAATATTGTTTCTGTTTCACCAACATAAACTATGTGCTTACATTTTTTACAGTGGACCGCATAAACTACATTTGATTTTCTGCAGTTCATTTTCTTATTGATCTTAATAAATCTTCCGGATCTTGTTTTCAATTATCCCCTAAAACTTTTTTCGAAGACGGTTCGTCAAAAATTTTTGCAATACTTTGTTTAAATGTATTTATAATCTCCATGAAGAAATATTTTGTTTGATTATTTATATATAGATACAACCACTTAATGACATATATATGGTAGATATGTTAGAGAAAGACAAGAATCAATTACGCAGTCTGAAATATGAACATTATATATGGATTTAAATAGATAATGGGAAGTTTCTCTGTTTTGTTCCGACACCTGAGTTTTCCGACATCCTGTGACTTCCGACAAGAAATTCAGGTCCCAAAATATTTCTTTAACATTCTTTGTTAAAAAACCTTGAATATTCCGACACCTGTCACTTCCGACATCCGACACTGTTTTACGGTCCCAATGTTATTAATTACACTTAATTAATCCTGCCTTATCCGACCCTTTGATCTGCTCATTAATAAATTACCACCCTTCCATGTGTATCATTAAATAGAAACCATTAACAAATTGACAGACTTACCTCACAAATAAATTGTGATTTTTAACTAATTGATTGGCAGGCAATTAGAGGCTGATTAGTAAGGGTTAAAAGTAGGTTTACAAAGAATTTATATGTAATAATTAAAATTTTACAGTTACCTGTTTTCACTTTCTCTGTAAAGGACATGTCTACAACCATTATCTGATATATTATGAAATTGTTCTAGGCTTGTGTACACAAATAAATTATTATTTGAATTTATTGATTGGCAGGTGATTAAAGACTCATTATTAAGGGTTAAAGTAAGTTTAACAAGTATATAATAATTAAGATTTTACAGATAACTGTTTTTCACTTGCTTTGTAAAGGACATGGTTACAACCAACAATTATCTGATCAGATTATGAAATTGTTCTAAATATATTAATTTTGTATAAATTAAATATTAAATGTATTTTCATCTACATTGTAGTTCCAATTATTTAAACCATCCTACATAATCAAACATACACAATTTCTTCTCTTGTTAAATTTGTGCAAATTTCTGTTAACTAAAAAGAAAACCTGAGTATTCTGACATCCTGTACAATCCGACACATTTCCCTGATCCCTTGGTGTGTCGGATTAGACAGGTTCCACTGTATATACATTCTTATTACTATCACTGTGTCGATACGTCTGCTGGTGGACTACTAGTCCCCGGGGTATCATCCGCCCAGTAGTCAGTGTTTCAGCACTGACATGGTTCATTAGATACATTTTTATTGAAATTTACAGTTTTTAAATATTGTAGTTATTATCAAAACTAAGGTTTTCCTTCCTCGGGTGACTGAAGCTGATTTTGTCTATCCTGTTTAGGCCATTTGGTTGTATTACTCTCAAACACTTTAAAATTATTTAGCCTTTTTAATCTTTCGGTTTTGAGCGTACCTGATGAAGGTCTTTCCATTGTGCGCACTAAATTAGATATCTAACCTGTTTATTTCACCATCATATAAGGTATTGGCACAGTTGGAAAACATTTGTTAATGTAATAAGTCGTGAAATTGCATAAACTTAACACAAATACGCTATAAAGAAAAGAACATATGAAAATATCCATAAAACTAAATTTAATTATACATGACAGTGTTATTTGATTTTTTCAGTTAATTGTCAAGTACTTTTTTGGGAAGACGTGGACTGCTTTGACAAGTACTCCATTATAAAGGAAGATGACACCAGTTACTGTGTGGGTTGGGAAAATGGACCGTGTGTCAGAGGGGAAGCTGTATATAATATTACATCTGCTTCATGGAAGTTTGTGTCATCGTTTGATATATGGGGTCTGCCAACGACAGGTCTACACACTACATATGGTGGAGGCGGTTATATAGCAGATTTGGGTGTCAATTATGAAATATCAAAGCAAGTGATAAATGATTTGTATAAGTATATATGGATTGATCGTAAAACACGAGCTATCTTCACAGAATTTACCCTGTATAATGTCAATGAGAATTTATTCGTTTATGTATCATTATTGTGCGAGTTTCCTGAGACAGGATCGGTGTTGTTAACTCCCTCAATACAACACTTCAGACCTTATCAACATGTGGGTAACTTTGGACTTCTCGTTTTTATATGCGAAATTATCATTTTTATAGGGTTTATTATATTCATGATAAAAATTATAATTTCAACAAAAAAACAAGGTCGAAAATTTTTCAAAGAATTTTGGAATATCACTGATTTAATTATTGTTATTTTATTTTTCTGTGGTTTTATAATGTATATTGGTAGAAGTATAATGATTAATAAAAGCATGGACAAATTCCTCAAAAATAGATATAGATTTGTAAATTTTAATCACATAGCTACTTGGGACGAGATGTTAAATGTAGTCATTGCAACATTAATATTTTTAACAACCATCCGTTTGATGAGGGTTTTGAATTACAACACAAGGGTTACACAGCTAGCATCAGTACTATCTCATGTTGCTAAAGATTTAATCGGTTGTTTCATTATGTTTTTCATTGTCTTTATGGCATTTGTATGTTTTGGTTATCTTATTTTTGGAAGATATTTGGAAACATACAGAACATTACTAGTTTCCATAACAACCATAACAAATGCAATCATTGGTAAAAACAGTATCGACGATTTATTTTTAATAGCACCAGTTTTAGGCCACATCTATTATTTTCTATTTGTGTTATTTGTTATCTGGATTTTGATGACGATGTTGTGTGCGACATTAAATATTGGTATAATGGAGGTCAAACAGAGGGCACTGCCTACACCATATGGTATTCTTGATCTGACATCTAAATTATGTAACCAAGTAATAGCCTCCGTTCTGATGCTGAGTCCAAGAAATCATCCAGTTTCTAAACCTAAAACGGCTTTGAAGTTCTCAGATGCCATTGACCATCAACAACCGAAAGATGTAGATCCAACAGACCTCGTTATTGATGGGTTGGGTCATACACTTGATATTAAGTCTACTAAATTGTTTAAGAAACAATCACTGAATTATTGCGATATCGATAAATCAGATAATGAGGGTGATATTAAGAAGGAAGTGTAACTTTTATTTATTCAACAGGTTTACTGTATTTAGGTCGATGTTAATATACTTTATTATTATACCTTAGTATAATACTTCCTATTAAAATATTCTATTTACTGGGGAATTGAGTAATGCATAATGCACCGTTGAATAGTCCAAAAGATTGCCCCACCTCTCTTCCTCTATTCACCGGAGACGTGATATATTTTCGCGGAATTTTTAATCCTATTGATTCCTTGGAAGGAATACGGGTATGAACTTTCAATAGTATAGGGATTTTTCATATGCTAAACTAAAATCCCGAAACACACAGACGACAACAACAAATATGGCGAGCAGGTTCTGTGTTTGTCCATGACCATAGTCTCATATACAGTTCGGTATAATAAAGCACTTATTGACTAGATATTCGGTTCACAGGATGTTCATTGTTCCCAGAGTGACCAACTATTGCCCCAGGCGAAGCAGAACCTCTAAAAATAGTTGGTGTCTCGGGGAACAATAAACGTGTTATAACCCTCATACCAGTAATAAGTGTATAATATTGACATTCTATTTTCAAATCAACAACAATGTTAAGTTAATGATGATATATTTTATTGTTTCCGGTTGAAGATGATTTTTATCCACATCGTTTCACTATTGTTATGTTATCAAGTCACAGATAGCAATTACACTGTTATATGGTGGAAATTGATATCATGAGTAATTATTGTTATTGTACATAATAAAACGGAAGATATTTAATTTAGTGCACCACATTGTTGATTGTGAAAGTTGATGTTATGAATATTTTGCTTACAAATTATTGTTATTGTATATATAATCAAAGTGTAAATATCTAATTAATTGTGCATGACACATATCCGGAAACTCCTCCATAAACATATATTAAGATTGTACAATATTGGTATTATGTGTAAGAACATCTGTAAGATTGTACAATATTGGTATTATGTGTAGGAACATCTGTAAGATTGTACAATACTGGTTTTATGTGTAAGAACACCTGTAAGATTGCACAATACTGGTTTCATGTGTAAGAACATCTGTAAGATTGTACAATACTGGTTTTATGTGTAAGAACATCTGTAATATTGTACAATACTGGTATTATGTGTAGGAACATCTGTAAGATTGCACAATACTGGTTTTATGTGTAAGAACATCTGTAAGATTGCACAATACTGGTTTTATGTGTAAGAACATCTGTAAGATTGTACAATACTGGTTTTATGTGTAAGAACATCTGTAAGATTGTACAATACTGGTATTATGTGTAGGAACATCTGTAAGATTGTACAATACTGGTTTTATGTGTAAGAACATCTGTAAGATTGTACAATACTGGTATTATGTGTAGGAACATCTGTAAGATTGTACAATACTGGTTTTATGTGTAAGAACATCTGTAAGATTGTACAATACTGGTTTTATGTGTAAGAACATCTGTAAGATTGTACAATACTGATATTATGTGTAAGAACATCTGTAAGATTGCACAATACTGGTTTTATGTGTAAGAGCATCTGTAAGATTGTACAATACTGGTTTTATGTGTAAGAACATCTGTAAGATTGTACAATACTGTTTTTATGTGTAAGAACATCTGTAAGATTGTACAATACTGGTATTATGTGTAGGAACATCTGTAAGATTGCACAATACTGGTTTTATGTGTAAGAACATCTGTAAGATTGTACAATACTGGTTTTATGTGTAATAACATCTGTAAGATTGTACAATACTGGTATTATGCGTAGGAACATCTGTAAGATTGTACAATACTGGTTTTATGTGTAAGAACATCTGTAAGATTGTACAATACTGGTTTTATGTGTAAGAACATCTGTAAGATTGTACAATACTGGTATTATGTGTAGGAACATCTGTAAGATTGTACAATACTGGTTTTATGTGTAAGAACATCTGTAAGATTGTACAATACTGGTTTTATGTGTAAGAACATCTGTAAGATTGTACAATACTGATATTATGTGTAGGAACATCTGTAAGATTGTACAATACTGGTTTTATGTGTAAGAACATCTGTAAGATTGTACAATACTGGTTTCATGTGTAAGAACATCTGTAAGATTGTACAATACTGGTATTATGTGTAGGAACATCTGTAAGATTGCACAATACTGGTTTTATGTGTTAGAACATCTGTTAGATTGTATATACTTATTGTCATCCTGTATGATAATTGTATCATGTTTAAGATGATGTACACGATTTTTATGAATACAAATGTAGTAAGTTTTTGGTTGACATTTAGTCAAGTAATCATTTGCTATCCATTGGGTGTCCATCACGCATCTGCAGTCCATCAAAACTGTATATAATTATTCTGAAACATTTCCTCATTTGATTTGATTTGATATCGGAATGAGATATGAATACAAATGTCTTCAAAGAAACTACATGGCCACTTTTGAACTTGTAGGAATGAGTTTTTTTATGAATCTACAATGATTTCTGTATTTGTTTCTTTTCTGTTATTTCATGTGGTTGACACAAGACTTACTAATTTTTAATGGGATGAAATATGATAAAAATGTAACCAAAACCACTGTATCAATGATTCAAACTTTGTAAAGATGATCTATCATTTATGGTGTTAAACATTTTTATTTTTTTTTATATTTCCAGTATAATATTTTTAAGATTAAATATTGCATGATAAAAAAAAAAGTAAAACAAGAACCAGTTGACCAAAAATAGAAAAGCCACGAAATGCATTTCTTGTTTATAATTCTACAAATTGGTATTCCTGGTTTCCTGGTTGCATTATTAACATATAGAAAGTATCTCCCTACAAACTACTGGCATCACTTGTACAATAAAGTTATATCTGTAATCTACAAATCATTTCATTACATTTCATTGAATGTAATAAAGAAAGACATGTACACATGTCTGTGACACTTTGTACATAAAGAAATATGCAAAATCTGCAAAAAATTACTACACTATTTTACATTATAACTGCCACTAGAACTGAAACTAAATATCTTCTCGGAAATGACTAGGCAATTTGATATACGAGTGAATATTCGCCATAATATGAACAAATTATACTAAATTTCTCTATTTGTAAAATGTAATATTTTAGTGATTGCAACATAAAATTTCGAAGCCTCTGATTTTCGTGAACTATGATTTATTTACATTTTATATGAATTAGATTTCTTGACTTATGAACATATATTTTCTTTTTTATTTGTAAATTTCTTAAATATTTTTAAAAAAAAATGTGTTTTTGTAAAAACGGAGGCGAATATTTACTAGAAAATTATATATCTTTTTTAACTGATTCAAATTTACCACTAAATAGAAAAAATATAGATAAAGGAAAAAATAACTTTGGAATATTACTAATAAATCTTTGCAAAGGACACAACTTGTTTATCATGAACGGACGAGTAGGAAGTGATAGTAATATAGGTAAACTTACTTGCAGGAATACAAGTGCTGTAGATTATTTCATTTGTTCTCCAAATATTATAAAATGTATTGATGATTTGACTGTACTAGATTTTAGGAAATGTTTTTCTGATGTCCACACGCCACTCAGTATAACTTTTGAAAGCAATGTTTTTGAAGATAGTGATAGTGATATAAATAAATGTTTTAGAAAATACAGAACACATTGTAAAAATAAAAAAATGGGAAAATGAAAAATTACACGAGTTCAGAGGTAATTTTAATTTCTGATCTTCGTAATAAATTACGTGATTTGGATGCCTCTAGTGTAACACAGGAGCAGGTGAATATTGTGGTAAATGAATTTGGTAAAATACACATTGATTCTGCGAAAGAAATATTTGGAACTATTACTAAGTCTAATAACAGAAAGAAAAAAAGAAATACTAAAATTCAAAAACCATGGTTCGATTTAGATTGTAAATTTGAGCGTCAATATTATAGAAAAATGAAGCGTAAGCACAAATTTAGAAATTCGGATAATTCTAGAAAAGAACTCAAAGAGGCCGAGGAAAAAATAAAAAGCAGATGGACACTTCTATTAGAAAATATAGACAAAAAATGAAGAAAGAATTGAAAACTTTGAGATCGAAAAATCCAAAGGAATATTGGAAAATATTAAACAAGGGCCAAAAGAAAAAACAACCAAATATTTCTATTGATGTATTGTACGAATTTTTAAAAAATCTAAATGGAGCTCCGGATCATGATGATGTTGAGTTAAGTGTTTTATTGGAAAGTTTACAAGAAAACCTAGATTTTGATAATTTAAATATACACTTAAACGACAGTATTACTCGTGACGAGATTTTAGCATGTTTTGACCCCTTGTACACTGTATACACGTTTTCAGAAATCGGTGATTACCTAGTTATCGTTCGTGGACGCTAGGTGGTGTTACTATCGTCCGTCATTACGAAAATGTAACAATCGGTTGCTTACACTAGTTACGATTAATCAGTATTCATAATTGGATTAGATAAACACGCTTCAGTTAATATTTTATGGCTTATTCCCGTGATTTTGGCCGAATATTTCGAAATACGGATTATTGAATTGAACTTAAACGGTTATTGTTTAAATTGTTCAGAATCACAAAGTTCAGGACCAGGTTGGACAAATCTATACGGTCATCAATATTATCAAAATTAAAGAATTAGCTAGTCATTTTGCCAGATGTGGGCTAACAGATCGATCTGTAGCTATTCAGATTTTAACCTTGCTTATGTGGCAGAATTTCAATACAAAACGGGGTACGCAACAACAAAAAACGGTCGGTATGGAAACCCTCAGCACACATTTTTTACTAACGGTATATATTTTGTACAAAAGAACTAAGTTCCCTTCGAATATTGTCTTCACTTCACAAAGTCGCATATTTTTATGATGTAGGGAGCACTTATGCAATTGACCAAAAAATCAATCATTTGCACAATGATAGAGTAGCAAATATGTGGAGGAATAATGTTCCTTCCGTATGCGGTAGAGGATAACATAGAAAGGAAAAACAACTGAGTTAAATGTTGTCTTAAATGAAAGTTTAAATACTATAAACAAAGGAAACGTGAACAAAGTGAGCAGTGTAGGAATTATTGTTTTTCATGTAGAAGCCGCATAAGATAATTAATAATTTACAAAGAGGTATCACATTTCTGTAGATAAATCTTGAAATAAATCTTGATTCTGTAAGAAGTAAAAATGAACGACATGATGTCTGCAACAAAATTCGGCGATTTTTTTTTTCTTTTAGTTTTTTGTCATTATAATTCAGTTATATATATTTTTTTCATTTTTAACCCTTTGTGGGAAGGGGGTAGAGTTTAACTGTCATATTGCAAATCAAATACATTTAAGAATCAACCTAATACATAAATTAATTTTTTGTGTTTTAGTGATGTCTTTGCTATAACTTGTTATGCAATACACAGTTAACTATCAGTTATAATGATAGTTATCTTTCTACAATATGAATTTAACACCTTTGTTACAAAATGACACGACTGTCTATTCTCCTAAGTGCCAAACCCGGGAAGCATCGCATCGCTGTTGATACGGTCGACCTTCAGCAGACTACAAGTCTAGAAAGCGCTGCTACCACTTCCTTAACACGTCAATATTAAATTTTAATTAATCTTCAAAAACATATAAAATTAAAGAATAAATCAATATAAAACTATGAAATCCTAGCAAAGAAGTTTAAAAAAGAAGACAAATGGGGTGAAAAATTCCCGTCCGGTTCACGTATCTGAAACCTGGGAGCAAATAGTTATATTAGGTTCCTCATGAAACTTTTTTTTTCAGATAAAGAAATTCAGATATTCAGATGTTTTAATTTGATAAAACTTAAATTCCTTTTCATCTTCACTACAGAAATTGACCGACAAAATTTTTTAATTTGTTTTACAATTTAACAAACAAAAAATAAATAAAAATAAAACAGAATTGAAAAATGCACCTTAAGATGTCACATTCAAAGTTAAGTTATTTCTTATAAGTTAGGCACACTTTCTATCATTATTACTTCACTTTAAATTGTATAGTAATAATTTCAAAAAGCGTATATTATAATTTATATATTTACTTTTTAATTTCATACAAAATATTAATTTGATTACCCCTTTTTTCTTATGCTTGAAAATTTATTTGTTGTCATTATATCACTGTTATTATATCTCCGTCTATAAATCACTTCACAGCAGGTGTTATCATTGAATTTCAAGCCGAAATAACAGTATATTGTGACACCTGTACTAGAGAAACCATACATTAACGTATCGATAAACCCCGAGAACATAATATTTTGGCACTTTACTAATGGCGGACACACTCGGAAATCGATAATGGCCGCGCCCATGTTTTTAAGAATAAAAAGGTCTATAGTGTCTGGGGATAATAAAGTATTTGTTTGTTTGTTGTTTGAGAAATTGAAAAATGATAAGGCGTCTGGGGACGATATGATAAGAAATGAATTCATAAAATCAACTCCAGATATGTTTTTAGTATTATACGTCGATCTATTTAATCTTATTTTTAATTCTGGTAAAATTCCAAATACTTGGCTCGCAGGCAATATTGTACCTTTTTATAAAAAAACAAAGGGGAAAAAACTGATCCCAAAAACTTTCGACCTATTACCATTTTGAGTTGTTTTGGAAAATTATTTACATCGGTGTTAAATAATAGATTAAATACTTTTTCAAACGAATTTCTCCTCTTAAATGAAAACAAGACAGGGGGGGTGTTATGGTTTTTTGCTTCGTTCAGAACATTTTTTTCGGACAACACGAGAGTTAGAATATTTATTTATTTTGTTGCGCGCAGCACGAATTTTATTTCCAGAATTTAACATTAGATTATATGACAAAAACTCTGAATCAGATTATTTTTTTTTTCCTCCACCAAAATCAGAATATTTTTCTCAGCAACATTGGGAATCAGAATATTTTTTTAGAAAAAAAAAAACATACCCCCCCCCCCCCCCCCCCCCTCCTTCAAGCTAAATGGTCGTTCCCTAAGCTGTTGCTTAATTTAAAAACTTCAACACCAAATTTTATGTTATATTTCGAACTTGGTTAAGTTAAGTTGAAAATTTGTCATTCTGGTCGAAATTAATTGACGGAAAGCAATCAAAACTATCATTTCTGATCTATAGATTATTGTATTTGAAAACTCATGGAAATAATACTTTTTCATGGATTAATTTTGTTAAATCAATACTTGATGACTGTGGTTATTCAAACGTTTCGCATACTCAAAATTTTATAAGCCATAAATGGCTAATTGAAAGCATTAAACTGAGATTAACCGACCAGTTCAAACAAAATTGGCATTCTACTTTGCAAATATCTCCAAAAGCATTGAGCTATAGATTATTCAAGTCGAATTTTAGATTTGAAAAATATTTAGACGTCTTAAATGACAAAAATAGATTTACTTTTTGTAGATTTAGAACATCTAATCATAGATTACCGATTGAAGTAGGGCGCTGGACAAATGTAGAAAGACACAATAGACTGTGTCAGCTATGTCAATCTCGCGAGATTGGTGACGAATTTCATTATGTATTACAGTGTCCAAATTTTGTAACTGATAGAAAAAATCTAATTCCAAAAAACTTTTTCAACAGACCAAACACATTAAAACTGTCATCATTATTTAACAAAAAGAAACCTGAAACTATTCGCAAATTATGTAAGCTTATTGATATAATAAATAAGAAAATTAGTTCTCCTTGAAAAAAATCAATCACACCTCTGTTAGTATTTGTATCATTTGTATGTAACGTTTAAATTTTTTTTCTTCAGAATTTGAATTCAATGTACACCCATAATCTTGATAATTGATGTAATGATATGTATTTACTTTGTATTGATTTGAACACTCTCACTCTGTAACCTTTGTAACAATGGTTTAGAGAATAAAGTTATTATTTTAATTCTTGAAGCATAGTTTATTAATTTCAAAATTAATAGAAACAAAATGTAAAAATGTTGAAACTTGCAATTAATCTGTAAAATTCGTTAAACATATGAGGTCTGAAATTAAAAAAAAAAAGGATGTTCCTTCCTTTAATTTTTCACTATCATTTGACAATCAAATATTTTGTTGTAACAATAGACACTTACATATTATACAAATTACGAAAAGAACAAATCAAGAATGGAATATTTCTATATGATTACAGAAGAAGGCCTCGTTTGTGTTAGGGGACATTCAGGTGTACCATAATTGTGTTTGGTACTACGCTATAAGACAATCAACATTGTTCCTTGTAACATATATAAACATGTTAACATTTGTGTCCAAGTTTGTCTTCATTAGCATGTCTGACCGAAAAGAGACACATTGGAAAAAATAGATTAAAAATAAACTCCTACATTTTGCTAATTTTTGTCAAAAAGGTCATTGATGAAGAGGTTGTAGGTCAACACACACATTGTAAAGCTAACATTATATATATACAATATACGTACATTGTCGGTAAATATAAAATTTATTTGTACGAGCTTTAGAAACGGGCAGAATAGCGAGCCTTAGGCGAGCTTTTCAGGCCTGTTTCGCAGAGAGTACAAATGAAGTTTTCCGACTTTTTTGACATTGCAGGATAAACACAAATACGTACATTGTCGTTAAATATAAAATTCATTTGTACTCGCTGCGAAACAGGCCTGAAAAGCTCGCCGAAGGATCGCTATTCTGCCTGTTTCTAAAACTCGTACAAATAAATATTATATTTACCGACAATGTACGTATATTGTATATATATATAACCATTGATAGTTCTATGTCATGCTAGCTTTTGTAGGCCTTTATGGTATATTTGTTATATTGTATCATTGGAATGCACTACTTCGAAGTCATTTAAATTCGTGGATTCCAGTTTTCTTGGTTTGAGTAAACTTTTTATGTGGGTGGATATGTAAATTATAATAAATTATTTTTTAATTATGATAAATTATGTAGTAAATTTAAGAAATGAACATTATGTAAAGTTACCATGTACATTATCATTAGACATAATCAGATTTCTCTGACATAATATAGGTTATTAGGTAAACCTTCTATGTTGATGTGATTTGTTGTAGTTAGTTAACTATATTATCAATCCAGATTATTAACCCAATCAGTGCACTAACCCCCACCCCCTTTCACCCCAAAATATTTGTATCGCCAAAGCTGTGATGACAACCCTCTACATACATTTACAGATATTGTTAAATGTTATATATGTGGAGCATGGAATAAACTGTTTATCATATACTGTTGTTTTTTGTTTTTTGTTTAGTTTGTAACAATTGTATTTGCTCATAGAGACAAAAAGGATAAGACACAAGTTTTACCAACTTATGAAGTCTTCTCCTTGAAATTACATAATAAATATAACACATATACATATGAAAAAGAGCATGCACATTAATGGAAGTATACCAGTAACAATTACAGTGTAAAAAAGAACAGAAAAACAGATAAAAAAGGGGAAAAGAGTTATATGTGGACACGATGATCATGTTGGATATATTTATAAGTTTATACAATGAGGAATCGTTTAGATCTTCTAATAAATTTGTAAGGTTCTATAAAGATTAAACAGTTATCTTCATACGTTAGATTTTTGATACCTCTAGTTAGTAAAGCAAGATCGATTTTCATTCTAAATCGATTTACACAAATTAGCACTGAGATCCCTCCTAATGTCGGAGTAATTACTACATTCAAAGAAGAAATGAAATGTATACTGTGTTATCTCTCTCTCTCTCTCTCTCTCTCTCTCTCTCTCTCTCTCGCTCGCTTTCGCTCTCGGTCTCGGTCTCTCTCTCTCTCTCTCTCTCTCTCTCTCTCTCTATCTTGATCTTGATCCAAAGAAAATACATCCGGTTGAAGAAAACAATGATTAACAATAACACCAATATCAACAAAACAGTCATGGTTAACAATAACACCAATATCAACAAAACAGTCATGGTTAACAATAACACCAATATCAACAAAACAGTCATGGTTAACAATAACACCAATATCAACAAAGCAATCATGGTTAACAATTCCACCAATATCAACAAAACAGTCATGGTCAACAATTCCACCAATATCAACAAAACGAACATTCACCTCTCACCTCAAGTCCAGGTTCTGGCTTAGTACTGGTGCAAAAATATGACGAGGTTAAAAATCGGTTCCTCTTGATAATTGTATATCCAATGGCAATACAAATATAAACAAACGATAACAGTATGTCAGAAAACAAATGTTAGTAATGTGTTATTATAGAAATAAGTTTGCTAATTCACATCGGTTAATGTGCACGCCTCGAGTCCAGTAGCTCTTGGGTTCGAGTCCTGATCGGGTCAAACCAAAGACTATAGAACTGGTATTTGTTGCTTCTCCGCTAAGCATGCAGCATTAAGGAGCCAGAACAAAGACTGGTTGGCTGGGAATCTGTCCGAGTGGGGCGACGTGTCTATCTGTGAGCTGTTGTTTCAGTGAACTAGCACTATGAAAATCTAATTAAGCGTGTTGGTCTAGTACAAACAGGACCTCATCGTCATTTCATTGAAAATTAACTTGTTCTCGCCATGATATTGCTGAAACATTGCTGAATTGGCGTTAAACAACAATCACTCGCTCACTCACTTAATTATGCGATAAAGGCTTGATTCATTGTAATTTTGTAATTTTGTAACGCTACTATAACAAGATATACGGGAAACAGCAAATGTCACAAATATAAATATTTATTTAATATTATATGTTTAACTTAAATAATAAAAAAATAATTGATAAATAATAAACACGTGAAAATAAAATAAAATAACATTAAAAAGATTTATCAGTATTTTATTTATAAATACAGCAATAACCGGAAAAAAAAATAGGATTTCACGATTAATTATGCGAACTAATTCAGTCAGTAAATAGAACATATCTACATCAATACATGACTTGTCTATTAACACTATATACATGTACACTACAATTCCAAAATATAAAAGGTGAAGTTCAATAAAAACAAACCAATTACGGGATCGATATATAAATATTATGTTATTTTATCCGAACAACCTGACATTTAATAATTGAAGGAGGTGAAGCCAGCAACTATCCCTGGGAGTCGATTTCAAAGGAAAATTTGAATTTTATAAAATAAAATAAAATAAACCTGCTATATATAAATTAAAGAAAATCAAACTAGAGATCTGATTTACTGTAAACAACGACCAGGGGTGATTTTAATTATAATATTTAACTTCTGTTTGTAGATATCAATAAATTAAAATACATTTAATTATATGTAGAATCCCAACTATTATCCTTGGCTTCACCTCCTAATATCTTTTTTATCTCAAAATTGTTCATCATGGATTGGCCAATTACATAATGTGGTGTCCTTCGTGAATCGAGAAATAGTATGTGTTCCTATAAAGAAACTACACGTAAAATTAAGACCAACAAACAAAGGAAATCGTCTAAAGTTGCGAAAAAAAGTTATAATTACGCTAACCGTTTTAATATCATGAAATATCAACAGCAAGATCAAACAAACAAACAAATGGTCAAGTACTGTTTGAAACCAATGACTTTTTTCAAGAAGAATGATACAATGTGTTCATGTTGCAATGTTAGGTCATGCACATAATGTTTTATGGTTTTATATCAAATCAGTGATCGTGTGATCATAGCATGTGTCAGAATGGATTATAGGTTAAGAACAGTACAGACACTAGTATGTTCTACTGACAAGAACATTACTTATCATTAAAGATACAGACGAATGAATTGGTGTGTAACATTTTCTGTTGTGTAGTGCATATATACAGATATATGAACTGACCTACAACACAAAAGACGGATGATTTTGATTGTGTTTTAGTACTAACATTCCAGAAGATTGCGTTGTAGCACTAACATTCCAGAAGATTACGCTGAAGATTGTGTTTTAGGACTAACATTCCAGAAGATTACGCCGAAGATTGCGTTGTAGCACTAACATTCCAGAAGATTACGCCGAAGATTGCGTTGTAGCAATAACATTCCAGAAGATTACGCTGAAGATTGTGTTTTAGTACTAACATTCCAGAAGATTACGCCGAAAATTGTGTTGTAGCACTAACATTCCAGAAGATTACGCCGAAGATTGTGTTTTAGTAATAACATTCCAGAAGATTACGCCGAAGATTGTGTTGTAGCACTAACATTCCAGAAGATTACACCGAAGATTGTGTTTTAGTACTAACATTACAGAAGATTACGCCGAAGATTGTGTTGTAGCACTACCATTCCAGAAGATTACGCCGAAGATTGTGTTTTAGTACTAACATTACAGAAGATTACGCCGAAGATTGTGTTGTAGCACTAACATTCCAGAAGATTACACCGAAGATTGTGTTTTAGTACTAACATTCCAGAAGATTACACCGAATATTGTGTTTTAGTACTAACATTCCAGAAGATTACGCTGAAGATTGTGTTTTAGTACTAACATTCCAGAAGATTACACCGAAGATTGTGTTTTAGTACTAACATTCCAGAAGATTACGTCGAAGATTGTGTTTTAGCACTAACATTCCAGAAGATTACGTCGAAGATTGTGTTTTAGCACTACCATTCCAGAAGATTACGCCGAAGATTGTTTTTTAGTACTAACATTCCAGAAGATAACGCCGAAGATTGTGTCTTAGCACTAACATTCCATAATATTACGCCGAAGATTGTATCTTAGCACTAACATTCCAGAATATTACGCCGAAGATTGTACATGTTTTAGAGCTAACATTCAAGAAAATTACGTCGAAGATTGTGTCTCGATTGTGCCCTCAATTTGATATTTTGTAACTGTTTCACTCTTTCAGATTGTGTAGTATTAAAGGAATGTTTTGATATCGTAGCAAATCCTACAGTATTCTTCAAGAAGTTTACAAGAAGATTGGAAATACCGTAGTATGGCGAACTTTTTGCCTGTTCTTGTCTAACTGTCGTAATGCCAACGTTTAATGTCGCATTTAACATTGTCATCAAAATCCACACCAAAAAAAGAACAAAGAAAAAATAATAAATACGTCCTAAAAATGGGTCTATGGTAAAAAGGTCATTCATACTGTTTTTCCCAATAATTGCATTAGTCAAAGTGGTGGATGCAACAAAAAGGTTTTTGTACGTTTCTAATTGTCTACCGAAAATAAGATACCCGAATCCCATAAAAGCAAAATACACTATCAGAAACAGTATACAACAACCACAAAGATCCCAGCTAACATGGTGCATGACATTTCCTAGCTGGTTTATTGTTTCACTATAACTTACGACCCTCATTATTCTAAAGGAGATTAAAAATATTATAATTGCCAAAAAAATATTAAAAATGTCATCCCATGTAGCTATATGACTAAAATTAACGAATTTGTTTTTGTTTTCTGCAAATTTTGTCATACTGTAGTCTATCATAATCCACCGTCCAATATACATTATTGTACAAATAAAAAACATTAATATAATCAAAATGTCTAGAACATCCCATATATCCTCTAGGGTCTTCCTTTTCCGTTTACGGAAAGAAATAGCCTTCCTAACAGCAAATACAATTATGCCCACCAAGACAATGATTTCACATATAAATGTGACAATTCCAAGACAATCAACATGCTGGTATGGCCTAAACGGTTTAATAGTAGAGGACGTGAGAATACCTCCAGTCTCTAGAAACTCACACAGGAGTGACACGTAGATAAATACATTATTACCTACATTATAAAGAGTAAACTCTGTAAAAACAGCCCGAGTTTTACGATCTATCCAAATATAAGTGTATAAATCATCAATGATTTGCTTAGAAATGTTATAATTAACAATAAATTCAGCTATATAGCCACCACCACCGTATGCATTGTGAATCCCAGTGGTTGGTAGCCCCCAAATATCTAATGAGGACACAAAGTTCCAAGCAGCATTTGTTATATTGTATACAGATTGACCCCTTACACATGGTCCAGTCTCCCAACCAACACAGTAACTTCCATCGTCTTCTCCTGGTATTGTGTATTCATAGATGCAAGTTGGAATATTCAACCATTCTGACTTGCAGTTTTCTACAACATAAATGTTTTGAAAATCATTTGTGCATTTAAAATGAAGACTAGTAGAATGTAATGTACCCATTTAATAACTACAGGCTGGACACACATATCGCTAACATATATATTTTACCGAGAGACCACACAATTTGGAAACTAAAGCAAAAAATTCTTGAGTACACAAAATTCAAATATTGTAATATTGTATTGTTTTGTAGCAGTATTTAGATAAGTGGAATCATACGATTTTCTACCAAATGTCAAAATATTTTGAAGAAAAAACAAAATAATACGATATTTATTTGAAGATTATTCAAATATTTTATTCCTCACAATTTTATAAAGATGCAAGACATTGACCATACAAGAACACTTATTGAAATCATTAAACCTTGTTGTTTGTTCTTCATCTCATTTTCAACAAATATAAAGATTTAATAACACCACTCCCATTATAAAGATTTAATAACACCACTCCCATTATCAAGATTTAATAACACCACTCCCATTATAAAGATTTAATAACACCACTCCCATTATAAAGATTTAATAAAACCACTCCCATTATAAAGATTTAATAACACCACTCCCATAATAAAGATTTAATAACACCACTCTCATTATAAAGATTTAATAACACCACTCCCATTATAAAGATTTAATAACACCACCCCCATTATAAAGATTTAATAACACCACTCCCATTATAAAGATTTAATAACACCACTCTCATTATAAAGATTTAATAACACCACCTCCATTATAAAGATTTAATAACACCACTCCCATTATAAAGATTTAATAACACCATTCCCATTATAAAGATTTAATAACACCACTCCCATTATAAAGATTTAATAACACCACTCCCATTATAAAGATTTAATAACACCACTCCCATTATAAAGATTTAATAACACCACTCCCATTATAAAGATTTAATAACACCACTCCCATTATAAAGATTTAATAACACCACTCCCATTATAAAGATTTAATAACACCACTCCCATTATAAAGATTTAATAACACCACTCCCATTCTAAAGATTTAATAACACCACTCCCATTATAAAGATTTAATAACACCACTCTCATTATAAAGATTTAATAACACCACTCCCATTATAAAGATTTAATAACACCACTCCCATTATAAAGATTTAATAACACCACTCCCATTATAAAGATGTAATAACACTACTCCCATTATAAAGATTTAATAACACCACTCCCATTATAAAGATTTAATAACACCACTCCCATAATAAAGATTTAATAACACCACTCCCATTATAAAGATTTAATAACACCACTCCCATTATAAAGATTTAATAACACCACTCTCATTATAAAGATTTAATAACACCACTCTCATTATAAAGATTTAATAACACCACTCCCATTATAAAGATTTAATAACACCACTCCCATAATAAAGATTTAATAACACCACTCCCATTATAAAGATTTAATAACACCACTCTCATTATAAAGATTTAATAACACCACTCCCATTATAAAGATTTAATAACACCACTCTCATTATAAAGATTTAATAACACCACTCCCATTATAAAGATTTAATAACACCACCCCCATTATAAAGATTTAATAACACCACTCTCATTATAAAGATTTAATAACACCACTCCCATTATAAAGATTTAATAACACCACTCCCATTATAAAGATTTAATAACACCACTCCCATTATAAAGATTTAATAACACCACTCCCATTTTAAAGATTTAATAACACCACTCCCATTATAAAGATTTAATAACACCATTCCCATTATAAAGATTTAATAACACCACTCCCATTATAAAGATTTAATAACACCACTCCCATTATAAAGATTTAATAACACCACTCCCATTATAAAGATTTAATAACACCACTCCCATTATAAAGATTTAATAACACCACTCCCATTATAAAGATTTAATAACACCACTCCCATTATAAAGATTTAATAACACCACTCCCATTATAAAGATTTAATAACACCACTCTCATTATAAAGATTTAATAACACCACTCTCATTATAAAGATTTAATAACACCACTCCCATTATAAAGATTTAATAACACCACTCCCATTATAAAGATTTAATAACACTACTCCCATTATAAAGATTTAATAACACCACTCCTATTATAAAGATTTAATAACACCACTCCCATAATAAAGATTTAATAACACCACTCCCATTATAAAGATTTAATAACACCACTCCCATTATAAAGATTTAATAACACCACTCCCATTATAAAGATTTAATAACACCACTCTCATTATAAAGATTTAATAACACCACTCTCATTATAAAGATTTAATAACACCACTCCCATTATAAAGATTTAATAACACCACTCTCATTATAAAGATTTAATAACACCACTCCCATTATAAAGATTTAATAACACCACTCCCATTAGTTCTGTATTGCTCAAAGCACAGAATGGTAATATTAATTTAGTCAAGATATGATTTTCTGTGTACTTTCAGACCCTTTAAAGAACACAAACAATGATGTGCAAACTTGTTGCTCCATTTAAATCCGGCAATGTATATTACGTGGTCTATAAATTAATGGTTATTGCCGCTTTTATCCTGTGTTGTATTCACCTATTTGTCTTAACTATAACTGACCACTGTAAGATATCATAGGTGTGGTTTTGTGGTTAAAGTATCTAATTTCTAAAGTCGTATGAATTTCGTGTGTGTGTGTGTGTGTGTGTGTGTGTGTGTGTGTGTGTGTGTGTGTGTGTGTGTGTGTGTGTGTGTGTGTGTGTGTGTGTGTGTGTGTGTGTGTGTGTGTGTGTGTGTGTGTGTGTGTGTGTGTGTGTGTGTGTGTGTGTGTGTGTGTGTGTGTGTGTGTGTGTGTGTGTGTGTGTGTGTGTGTGTGTGTGTGTGTGTGTGTGTGTGTGTGTGTGTGTGCGTGCGTGCGTGCGTGCGTGCGTGCGTGCGTGCGTGCGTGCGTGCGTGTGCGTGCGTGCGCGTGTGTGCGCGCGTGTGCGTGTGCGTGTGCGTGCGCGTGCGTGTGCGTGCGTGTGTGTGTGTGTGTGATTCATGGTGGAAGATAAGTACCTTCTTTTGCTCGAACTTGTCTCATTCTGAGTGGTCCTACTCGAAAGTTTGTATCGTCCCGTATAAACTGTCTGTGATACGGCCTCAATGGCATACTATTTACAGCATATTTCGGGAAAATAAATGGGAGTAAGGTTTCATCCAACCAAACATAGAAATTGGACGTTGTTTTTATCTGAAATTATAATTAACGAATGAAATGATGTGTGGTACCTGCTGTCTATTTACATGTTAACTATTACAATATTTGTATATATAATAAAACAGATTGACTCTGATGTCATGGCTGACTACTGTTCTTTATAAGTCCTGATAATAATTAAAGTTGTTTTTGCCTGCAAAAACGTATGTCTCCCCCCGTCCCACAAACTGTAGTCAAAGGTAACAAATCTATTTAGGTAGCAAATTAAATTAAGCTTCAATGAATAAAAAAAAAATGTTTTTAATCCATGAAACACAAAACCAAATTGATCAAAAGTGCTAATGCAAGGGTTACAGGTACTATTCCATATTGTCATGGCAAAGTCCCCATTCCAGAAAATTGCTCAGCCTATGTTTCAATGATTTTAAAGGAGTTTGTTCTTCTAGAATCAATGGATTGGTGATGAACATTTTTTCAGGGAAATAGTGGCATTATGATAGATTCTTGTACATATATATATATACAAGTTCCAGTAAGGGATATTACACTAGAGTGTTTGCAAATAACAGTGTTCACTTAAAATGAGTAATACCTGAATATATTTATAACATGATTCTACTGAAGTTGTTGCATATCTACAGAAATATATGCCATATCATGGTAGCTGTAATAAATTGGCACTACACCAGCTTGTTGAGCATTCAAATGTCGAGTGTAAATATAAAATTATGTTCAGTAGTGTCAGAGGAGTTGCGCTGACAAGCTGCTTCAGTAGTAAATTTCGGGAAATTTCTAAGTTCAAAGGGGCATAACTCCCACACAATTCAGGCGATCAAAATTTCCTGCTAATATGCACAACTACATATGGTGTCCTTATTACCTACCAAGTTTCAAGAAATTCTGTTCAGTAGTTTCAGAGGAGTTGCGTTGACAAACTGTGTGACGGACAGACGGACAGGACAAAAACAATATGTCTCCCCACCAAAGTGTGTGTGGGGGGGGGGAGACATAATTCATCATTCAAGTTCGGGAAAAAACGTAAGACTTGAGAGACTGCTGTTTAGAGTGTTTCCTTTACAATCATTGTTTTGTTTTCATTGGTTCGATCGATATCATGGTTCATTTGCTAACATTTAATCTCAGTTTGCATTATAATGATATGTTCAATGTATTATCGGTAAAGAGTGTACAATTAATTACCCTTATCATATTGAGATTTGTTTTGATCTATTATTTTATAAACTGTTGTTCTCATATACTTTAATTTCAATTGTTATTAGCTATTTTAATAGAAGAAGAGTATGAAGATACCAAGAATAGGGTCCGTCGTGGCAACAATTACATGGTACACGTATTTTGTTTACATCTATCTATGCAGTCAGTATCTATTTACGCTAATGCGGTGATTGCGATTCTCACCAGTGACCAGACGTATCCTATATAACTTTATGTGATAACGTTTGACAGTGTCTTGTTGAAGTTCGGTGGTTTTGTCAAGCTACCCCTGTGTCCCCTGAATCGTTGTTGAATACCAAAACCCTAACACAACTTGACCTTTCATGGGTACCGAAATATCTCCCTTGTATCACAGCAGCAATATAAGTAATTCATATCCCTATTATTTTATATTTTGTAGTAATACCTGGTTAAATCTTAGAGTAGAATCTCCCTTGAAAACGTTGCTTAACGTGATAAGTTCCTGATCAATGTGTTCTTTAGCATGGAACCAGCGTGAATCTCGGTTACTAAAGCTAATTAGATACAACACAAATACGAACACTAGATAAAGTATTAATTCCACAAATGTTTTCTGAACCCGTAATTTTTGTTTCCTCTCCTTCTTCAACAGCTGGATTTGTGTCTGTTTAATTGGTGCATTTACTTGTCTGAATGAATCTGTAACGTTAAATAAGATTTTTTTATGAAAAAACAAACCGGTTCATTGTCCAAAATCAATGTATCTCAAATGCAATAGGGAATATCCATATTTCAATAACATTTGATTTCAATTTCTAATAAACAAAATGATAAAAAAAGAAAGCAGTTCTCCACAAACACGTCTTACAAAGTACCCCATGTAATAATTGTCTGATTCTTGTTTTGTTTTTGCTATTTAATATCTTTATGTTATATCTTTGTGCTATATCTTTATGCTATGTTATATCTTTATGCTATGTTATATCTTTATGATATATTATATCTTTATGCTAAGTTATATATTTATGTCATGCTATAGCATTATGCTATGTTATATCTTTATGTCATGCCTATCTTTATGTTATGTTATATCTTTATGTTATGCTATATCTTTATGCTATGTTATATCTTTATGATATATTATATCGTTATGCTAAGTTTTATATTTATGTCATGCTATATCATTATGCTATGTTATATCTTTATGTCATGCCTATCTTTATGTTATGTTATATCTTTATGTTATGTTATATCTTTATGTTATGTTATATCTTTATGTTATATTGTATCTTTATGTCATGCCTATCTTTATGTTATGTTATATCTTTATGTTATGTTATATCTTTATGTTATGTTATATCTTTATGTTATGTTATATCTTTATGTTATGCTATATCTTTATGCTATGTTATATATTTATGATATATTATATCTTTATGCTAAGTTTTATATTTATGTCATGCTATATCATTATGCTATGTTATATCTTTATGTCATGCCTATCTTTATGTTATGTTATATCTTTATGTTATGTTATATCTTTATGTTATGTTATATCTTTATGTTATATTGTATCTTTATGTCATGCCTATCTTTATGTTATGTTATATCTTTATGTTATGTTATATCTTTATGTTATGTTATATCTTTATGTTATGTTATATCTTTATGTTATGCTATATCTTTATGCTATGTTATATATTTATGATATATTATATCTTTATGCTAAGTTTTATATTTATGTCATGCTATATCATTATGCTATGTTATATCTTTATGTCATGCCTATCTTTATGTTATGTTATATCTTTATGTTATGCTATATCTTTATGCTATGTTATATCTTTATGATATATTATATCTTTATGCTAAGTTTTATATTTATGTCATGCTATATCATTATGCTATGTTATATCTTTATGTCATGCCTATCTTTATGTTATGTTATATCTTTATGTTATGCTATTTCTTTATGCTATGTTATATCTTTATGCTATGCTATATCTTTATGCTATGCTATATCTTTATACTATGTTATACCTTTATGTTATATTGTATCTTTATGTCATGATTATATCTTTGTTATAGTATATCTTTATGTTATGCTATATCTTTATGTTATGCTATATCTTTATTTTATGTTATATCTTTATGTCATGATATATCTTTAAGTAATAGTACATCTTTATGTAATAGTACATCTTTATGTTATGCTATATCTTTATATTATGCTATATCTTTATGTTATTCTATATCTTTATGCTATGCTATATCTTTTTGTTATGTTATATCTTTTTGCTATATTATATCTTTATGTAGAGGCCATCGTGGCCGTGATCGTATGGTAGTTGGATTTACAGCTACCCAGCAATCAGTGTTTATCATCACTGATGTGAGTTCGAATCTCGATTAGGGAGAGGTGTATAACATTATGTGATAACATTTGTCAGTGACTTGCGACAGGTCGATTGTTTTCTCTGGGTCCACCGGTTTCTACCACCAATAAAACTGACCGCCACGATATAGCTGAAATATTGTTGAAAGTGGCGATAAACACCTTCAAACAAACAAACAAACAAACAAACAAATAATATATATTTATGTTATGGTATATCTTTATGGCATATTGTATATTTATGTTATGTTATTATATGTTATTCAGCTATCAGAGCTGAATAACAGATATATTACGGATTTAACTTTTTTTTTTAAATACAACATCCAACTGTATTAAATAAATTTGCCTCTTTTATTTTCATTTTTCGTATCTCTAGATGTCCGTTTCCGTACCTTTGACGTCATTCTTCAATGACGTGAAAATATGTGTCGCGTCATATTTCATGTATAGGGTGTCTCATGAAGGAAAATACTGTACTAAATTTCTAAATCAATACAGTTTCATATGTAGTCAATTTTATAAACTTTATAAATATAACATTAATATATCACATAACAAAACAACGGGTTAGCGAAACAGTTTCAATAATTTAAATGTTAACTACATGTAAATAAAACCTTGGTGTGGCCCCATGACGTCGAAAGTTTTCAAGGCTCAACGTTTTGTTTATTTGTTATGGTACATCCGTGGAACATAGGAGTTTGCTGAATCGATCAGGTATTTGTGACGGAATTAACCGTTGTAATATTTTTTTTTGTTCATGCAGCCGTTTTGAGTATAAAAACAGCATTTAATTTGATAAATTTATTATTCCGTATTATACCATTGATTCAGTGAAGCGTAATGTTTTGTCGTCCATGTTTTAATCGTTTTTGGGGACTGAAATATATACCCCGTCTGTTTTCCGAATATATGCTGACATTCAGGACTGAAGAACCAATGAAAATATGTGTAACAAACTAAATTCGTAATATTATATGTTATTCAGCTATCAGACAGTGTATATAATGTGACATTCCCGGCTTAGGAACTATATTCCCTGAGGCGCAGCCGAAGGGAATATATATCATAAGCCGGGAATGTCACATTATATACCCTGTCTGATAGCTGAATAACAGATATATTACGGATTTAACCATTGTTAAATACAACATCCAATTGTATTAAATAAATTTGCCTCTTTTATTTTCATTTTTCGTATCTCTAGATGTCCGGTTCCGTACCTTTGACGTCATTCTTCAATGACGTCAACATATGTGTCGCGTCATATTTCATGTATGGGGTGTCTCATGAAGGAAAATACTGTACTAAATTTCTAAATCAATACAGTTTCATATGTAGTCAATTTTATAAACTTTATAAATATAACATTAATATATCACATAACAAAACAACGGGTTTGCGAAACAGTTTCAATAATTTAAATGTTAACAACATGTAAATAAAACCTTGGTGTGGCCCCATGACGTCGAAAGTTTTCAAGGCTCAACGTTTTGTTTATTTGTTATGGTACATCCGTGGAACATAGGAGTTTGCTGAATCGATCAGGTATTTGTGACGGAATTAACCGTTGTAATATTTTTTTGTTCATGCAGCCGTTTTGAGTATAAAAACAGCATTTGATTTGGTAAAAATACATTTATTATTCCGTATTATACCATTGATTCAGTGAAGCGTAATGATTTGTCGTCCATGTTTTAATCGTTTTTGGGGACTGACATATATACCCCGTCTGTTTTCCGAATATATGCTGAAATTCAGGGTTGAAGAACCAATGAAAATATGTGTAACAAACTAAATCCGTAATATATCTTTATGTTATGCTATACCTATGTCATGTTATATCTTTACGCTATGTCATATCTTATGTCATGCTATATATTATGTCATGTTATATCTTATGTCATGTTATATCTTATGTCATGTTATATCTTATGTCATGTTATATCTTTATGTTATGCTATATCCTATGTCATGTTATATCTTTATGCTATGTCATATCTTATGTCATGTTATATATTATGTCATGTTATATCTTATGTCATGTTATATCTTATGTCATGTTATATCTTATGACGTGCTATAATTTATGCCATGTTATATCTTTATGTCATGTTATATCTTTATAATATGTTATATATTTATGCTACGTCATATCTTTATGCTATGTTATATATAATGTCATGTTATATCTTTATGTTATGTTATATCTTTATGCTATGTTATATCTTTATGCTATGTTATATCTTTATGTCATGTTATATCTTTATGCTATGTTATATCTTATGTCATGTTATATCTTTATGCTATGTTATATCTTTTGTTATGTTATATCTTTATGCGATGTTATATCTTTATGCTATGTTATATCTTTATGTCATGTTATATCTTTATGCTATGCTATATCGTATGTCATGTTATATCCTTATGTTATGTTATATCTTTTGTTATGTTATATATTTATGTTATGTTATATCTTTATGCTATGTTATATCTTTATGTCATGTTATATCTTTATGCTATGCTATATCTTATGTCATGTTATATCTTTATGTTATGTTTTATCTTTATGCTTAGTTATTGCTGTATATGGTATGCTATGTTATATCTTTATACTGAGTTATTGCTGTATATGGTATGATATGTTATGTTATATCCTTAAGTTTAGTTATTGCTGTATCTGGTATGATATGTTATGTATTATGCTTAGTTATTGCTGTATCTGGTATGCTATGCTATGCATTATGTTAGGATGTGTTATTGCTGTATCTAGTATGCTATGTTATGTATTATGTTAGCATGTGTTATTGCTGTATCTGGTATGCTATGCTATGCAATATGTTAGCATGTGTTATTGCTGTATCTGGTATGCTATGTTATGTATTATGTTAGCATGTGTTATTGCTGTATCTGGTATGCTATGTTATGCATTATGTTAGCATGTATTATTGCTGTATCTGGTATGCTATGTTATGCATTATGTTAGCATGTGTTATTGCTGTATCTGGTATGCTATGTTATGTATTATGTTAGCATGTGTTATTGCTGTATCTGGTATATTATGTTATGTATTATGTTAGCATGTGTTATTGCTGTATCTGATATGCTATGTTATGCATTATGTTAGCATGTGTTATTGCTGTATCTGGTATATTATGTTATGTATTATGTTAGCATGTGTTATTGCTGTATCTGGTATGCTATGTTATGCATTATGTTAGCATGTGTTATTGCTGTATCTGGTATATTATGTTATGCATTATGTTAGCATGTGTTATTGCTGTATCTGGTATATTATGTTATGTATTATGTTAGCATGTGTTATTGCTGTATCTGGTATATTATGTTATGTATTATGTTAGCATGTGTTATTGCTGTATCTGGTATGCTATGTTATGTATTATGTTAGCATGTGTTATTGCTGTATCTGGTATGCTATGTTATGTATTATGTTAGCATGTGTTATTGCTGTATCTGGTATGCTATGTTATGTATTATGTTAGCATGTGTTATTGCTGTATCTGGTATATTATGCTATGTATTATGTTAGCATGTGTTATTGCTGTATCTGATATGCTATGTTATGCATTATGTTAGCATGTGTTATTGCTGTATCTGGTATATTATGTTATGTATTATGTTAGCATGTGTTATTGCTGTATCTGGTATGCTATGTTATGCATTATGTTAGCATGTGTTATTGCTGTATCTGGTATATTATGTTATGTATTATGTTAGCATGTGTTATTGCTGTATCTGGTATATTATGTTATGTATTATGTTAGCATGTGTTATTGCTGTATCTGGTATATTATGTTATGTATTATGTTAGCATGTGTTATTGCTGTATCTGGTATGCTATGTTATGTATTATGTTAGCATGTGTTATTGCTGTATCTGGTATGCTATGTTATGTATTATGTTAGCATGTGTTATTGCTGTATCTGGTATGCTATGTTATGTATTATGTTAGCATGTGTTATTGCTGTATCTGGTATATTATGCTATGTATTATGTTAGCATGTGTTATTGCTGTATCTGGTATATTATGTTATGTATTATGTTAGCATGTGTTATTGCTGTATCTGGTATATTATGTTATGTATTATGTTAGCATGTGTTATTGCTGTATCTGGTATGCTATGTTATGTATTATGTTAGCATGTGTTATTGCTGTATCTGGTATATTATGTTATGTATTATGTTAGCATATGTTATTGCTGTATCTGGTATATTATGTTATGTATTATGTTAGCATGTGTTATTGCTGTATCTGGTATGCTATGTTATGTATTATGTTAGCATGTGTTATTGCTGTATCTGGTATGCTATGTTATGTATTATGTTAGCATGTGTTATTGCTGTATCTGGTATATTATGTTATGTATTATGTTAGCATGTGTTATTGCTGTATTTGGTATATTATGTTATGTATTATGTTAGCATGTGTTATTGCTGTATCTGGTATATTATGTTATGTAATATGTTAGCATGTGTTATTGCTGTATCTGGTATGCTATGTTATGTATTATGTTAGCATGTGTTATTGCTGTATCTGGTATATTATGTTATGTATTATGTTAGCATGTGTTATTGCTGTATCTGGTATGCTATGTTATGTATTATGTTAGCATGTGTTATTGCTGTATCTGGTATATTATGTTATGTATTATGTTAGCATGTGTTATTGCTGTATCTGGTATGCTATGTTATGTATTATGTTAGCATGTGTTATTGCTGTATCTGGTATATTATGTTATGTATTATGTTAGCATGTGTTATTGCTGTATCTGGTATGCTATGTTATGCATTATGTTAGCATGTGTTATTGCTGTATCTGGTATATTATGTTATGTATTATGTTTGAATGTGTTATTGCTGTATCTGGTATATTATGTTATGTATTATGTTCGCATGTGTTATTGCTGTATCTGGTATATTATGTTATGTATTATGTTTGAATGTGTTATTGCTGTATCTGGTATGCTATGTTATGTATTATGTTTGAATGTGTTATTGCTGTATCTGGTATATCATGTTATGTATTATGTTTGAATGTGTTATTGCTGTATCTGGTATATTATGTTATGTATTATGTTTGAATGTGTTATTGCTGTATCTGGTATATTATGTTATGTATTATGTTTGAATGTGTTATTGCTGTATCTGGTATATTATGTTATGTATTATGTTTGAATGTGTTATTGCTGTATCTGGTATATTATGTTATGTATTATGTTTGAATGTGTTATTGCTGTATCTGGTATATTATGTTATGTATTATGTTTGAATGTGTTATTGCTGTATCTGGTATATTATGTTATGTATTATGTTTGAATGTGTTATTGCTGTATCTGGTATATTATGTTATGTATTATGTTTGAATGTGTTATTGCTGTATCTGGTATATTATGTTATGTATTATGTTTGAATGTGTTATTGCTGTATCTGGTATATTATGTTATGTATTATGTTTGAATGTGTTATTGCTGTATCTGGATTGTTGATTTATTCCAAAATATCTTTCCTGGATGCTTAAATCTTAAATCGAAGACAAAAAAAAATGGAATGATGACTATGATAATATGGAAAGTATTAAGTATGGTAAGTAAATCGTCAATATTACCAGGTATTAGCTACGATGGTAGAATAAAAAAATGTATACACATTGTAGTTAAATGTAGCGAAATCGGATTCCTTTCTCCATAGCCACAATAAGATACATCACACACACTATTGAAAAATAAATAGAAATGTCATTTAAATAAAATGTGTTGCTTGACAATTTTAATAAGATAATATTTCTTTTTATTTTACTATTAAACACCAAACACGCTACAATTACAAAACTTTTCTTACCAATCACGAACATTATGGTTGACGTAGTACGATTCTTTGTTTCTATTAGAAGTCGCTCTCTGTCATATTTGACAGTTCTCTCTGTTTTATCATTCACAATCCAAGAGACTATGATAGACAGCAAGAGTATCTGTAATACCAGGGACAAATTAAGTTGTAACGTATTAGAGATGTCACATATACTGTATATACAATCGGGACCCGTCGTGGTTGTGATCTTACGGTAGATGAATTTATAACTACCTATGCAATCAGTGCCTATAACCACTAACGTTGTGAATTCGAATTTCGCTGAGGCGAGATGTACTCGATACAATATTATGTGATAAAGCTTTGACAGTGACTTACGACAGGTCGGTGGTTTTCTCCCGAGTACTCCAGTTTCCTCTACCAATACAATTGACCGCCACGATACATATACATGTATATATATATATAACTGAAATAGTGTTGAAAATGGCGTTAAACATCATTAACTAAGCCAACCTGAATGAGATGTGCTGTCTTTTCATAGTACGAAAATAATGAATTATAGATATTAGCTAAGGTGGCTGCATGTATTGTTGCTTAATAGAGCAGTACTTTGTATGTTGGCATTATCTACATATGTATGTAGCAATCAAAATAATAAAAAATGGAATTCATCAAAATTCAACCGAAAAACGCGAATCTTCATTAATAAACGATTTTCGTTGACAATATGTATTATCGTTATTTTGTATATTGTAATAGAATTACCTCTGACATAAATCTGGAAAAATGGAACACAATACCTGACAAATCATAGTGAGTTAGTCATACCAACGACATCAATCATGAAAAATGTATTTCGTGCAAAACGAAATATGATTATAGAAATGAAATGTTGACTCGGATGTTTGGTTTTTGCAAAAGCTTGTAAAATGTTACTTTACCTATCATGTTGACTCGGAGATACTTGTATGATAAATGATTATAATCTGGAATAAACTGAATTCGGTCGAGAACATAATAATCCCTATTAAAGATATAATTTGCATTTTTTAAGGGACCAGTCATAATTTTTCCTCACATGGCCTGCTAATTATATATCATAAATAAGCAGCTCCAAAATACGCATATTATGTGACACCCCCTCCCCCCTCACTAATATAAAAAAGAGATGCACAACAGATACACAATAGATCATTCCCTAATTTGTTGAAACTTGTTTAAAATGTAGTAGGTTTGAAGCTGGTAAAAAAAATTACATGACCCCCATGTTTCAAGTTCATAAAATATCTGACCAACCTTTTCTAAATTTGCATGACCCTTACATATTTCGGTCCCATGACGATAAATAATGAATGGTTCCTCGGAAAACAATCTTGGTAACACGGTCACTTAAATATTTAATATTATATAGTATTATCTGAGGTTCTAATGTTTTGATTGACTTGAAATTAGTAATCATCAGATTGGTAAGATACATGCCTTGTTGAGTTATTGTGAATTTGTCGTTTCCGAGTTATATCCCTTGATGTTTTCGTTTAGGTTTTTATATTCTTATCTACAGTCTAGTATTTTTAAGTTTTATTTATTGAATTGAGGTACAAACATTGCTATATAAAACCATAAATGTACCTTTACTGGATCTATGATAAGCATAGCCTCAAAGAATGATAAAACGAAAGCCAGCAGCCATTCCTCTGATTTGGTTTTTCTCCATTCCATACTATATAAAATTAGGAAGAAACCCGAGACAAGTACTGCAGCTGTAGAAAATCCCCACGCTATAAAACGACACCAAAATGGCAATGGCAGCTGTGATTCGTTCATAGTCATACTGGATCTATCGGTAATCTCTCTATTATCTACATATTGTGGGGAATTGTTATGGCGATGTCTGGAATTTCTAAATAAGTAAGTAATTAATAGTACTGGAATTGTCGCTATGAACGTACTAAGAAATGATATGTAAAAACTAGATAAGGACATCTTTAAAGGTCCCATTGTAATCTTCTTCCCAGTGTCTTGTCCGTAAAACATGGCATTGGTTATCATTGTTAGAAACAACAGCACTAGACAACATTCCAATCTCTGTACTCGTGTAAAATTACTCTGATCGGGTCGTATAGCTACTGACAACCAAAGATGACTCTCAGTCGTGTTTTCTCTGACGTTTTCGGTAAATAGAAAAGAGAATCGTTTCATGTCTGCTTTACTGGTCACGGGAACGATGCATTCGATACTACCATATTCATCATCTAGTGATAGCCACGTGTCAAAAATAAACACATGCCTGAAATAATAAGAATAGGTGTCACATATGTAAACACATGCCTGAAATAATAAGAATGAACGTCATATATAGCCACGTGTCAACCATAAACACATGCCTGAAATAATAAGAATAAGCGTCATATATAAACACATAACTAAAACACATGCCTACAATAATGACAATACGTGTCAAAAATAAAGACATCCCTGAAATAATCATGGTGTCAAACATAATCACATACTTGAAGCTAGTACATTCCTAAAATAATGGCAGCAAGTCTCTAAATAAACGCACACCTGAAAAATGGCAATATGTGTCACACATAAAACGCGTGCCTACAATAATGACAATATGTGTCAAACATAAACACATGTCTGAAATAGTAGCAATACATGTCAAAGATGTACATGTAAATAGATGCCTGAAATATGTTTATATGAAGCGCAGTCATAGGTGACCATAGCCGATTTTGGAGATCTTGATTTTTGGTTTACTTGTTCCAAAAACTTTCTAAATTAATTGGCGTTCCAACCTTCGACTTTGAGCGTACCTGATGAAGGTTATTCCAGAAACGCGTCAAGTGCACTAAATTTGATATCTACGTTTTTATTCGTAATGAAAACTAATAAATGTCATGAACATTCGTTTTTATCACGGTTCCTCGAAATTGTATTGGAATGAAATATGTATTTCTTCATTAATTATTATCAACTTTATCATAGTATTAATTGCTCTAGAAAATTGATTTTTGTGTTGGTGCAAAAGAAATAATTAATCACGTTCATAAATATATGAGAAAGTCTATAGCAATTATAAAGCAAAAATCAGTTTTTCAATATATAACAAAGACAACTAGAATATAAAGAAACAAAGGTAGCATACATATCAAAGGGACGGTGTTAGAAATAAACATCACATATATCAATACTGATACAGTACACCAGATGTACATTTATGTGTTTAACTTCTTCGTCTATTCTTCAAAATTGTTCATCATTATTTAGTATCCGGATTCGAACGTTTAGACTACTCGTTATCATGTATCCCGTCCTGAATGAAAGTCAATACCTTTTGTCACTGTAAATATGAAATCCGTGTTGTAATGTTTATGCATTTCATCATTGTTTGGCATCCAGATTCGAATTTGTATACTGTTGGTCAAAGTTTTGAAATCCACATTCTATTACTGATCTAACCACGATACCTATGTTAATTTCATGATCAAGGTGTCACGTACATTATGACGCTATGTATATATAACATTTAACATATATTGGGTATGGTTAGTTATGTACTCTGTTACCCTTACTTCTCCTGTGTCTGAATGTCTTCTATCATTATCTTAGCAAGGTACCATGATGCATCATGTCCTACTCCACTATTGTCATGCCAAATCTTCATAGCCGTTGGATCTCCAATACGCCTTGCTTTGCTCATCACAAAACGTCTTACACTACCGGTAGAAAACCCCTAAAATAGCATTACAACGTGTATAGTGTAGCTTTGTTGACAATGAAAAACTTAAGTAAGAATGTGTTTAGTTCATTGTGAATCATTCCAACTGATCAGTGAGTCATATTTAAAAAAAACCTTTCTGTGCTTGACATTTCCTATTGCACCATACAGAATATCTGTTCCTCAGCTTGATGTAGTTGTGTTTTTCAATGTAAACTGATCCATATCCTAGATAGCTTAATTTATGACACGATCGAAGATAGAGAGCGGGAAATAAGGAAACTCTTATTCTTCCGTAAATGGTCATTTTCGGGTTGAGACGACCGAGTTAAGACGAGTGCACGTGTACTCGTCTTTACTCGTTGTGACATCCAATCAGAACGTTTCTAACGAGAAAACAATCGTTTAAATATATATCCTATGCCGGGAATGTCACATTATATACCCTGTCTGATAGCTGAATAACAGATATATTACGGATTTAACCATTGATTTTTTTTTTCAAATACAGACTCCAACCGTATTAAATATATTTGTGTCTTTTATTTTCATTTTTTCGTATTTCTAGATGTCCTTTTCCGTACCTTTGACGTCATTCTTCAATGACGTCAAAATATGTGTCACGTCATATTTCATCTCATGAACGAAAATACTGTACTTTCAATAAAATAATATGAGACAGGCAACCTGTTTGAAGGACGAAGTCCTAAAATTTCAATAATACGATGATCCGTACACGTTAGCCTCACCGCCGCGGACGCAATTACGAACAATTTCGATGATATTGACCGTGACATTTGATAATAAATTTGACCAAATTGTCAATTGATGAAGCTGATTGCATGTTCATATTTCAGATTAAACACCAATATTCCTTTTGAATCATAGCCCATATATTATTCAATGCATTGTTACGGGTTTTAACTTAGAACAGATTTTCATGACCCCATTCTAGTCAATCTGTGACCTAGATCCGGACACAATTTCGAACGACATCATAATAACCTTTCTAGTGTAAATTATTTAATGACAACTGTTAAAATTGAAAGAGCATTCATTCATTTACGTTCACATATCTATTTGTATATAATACACATGACATAAAAACCTTTCCTTTATTCATACCATAAATGTGTGCCAGTTTGCATTCGGAATTATTTGGACTCTTCAATGAATAAGGTACATCACCGATTTTGACATTTTGGGATAGATCAAGGTAAGGAAAATGTATCCTATAACTGTTTTTGCTTTAATTTCAATGTGTTCTACATATGCATAGAACCAGGAGATCATATTCTTTCCAATTACAGGCATAAGATAACAAAATATGCCTACCTCAATGAATTTTAGCGATAGATTCCAAGTGCAATTGTCGATCGTTTTCTGTTTACAAATATGAAAACCCGTCGTCTGCAACATTCAACAACTGCGCATGAATAATTTTCTCCCAAACCACGAGTAATTTAGCGGGGTATCTATTTATAAAAGCATTTTTTTATTTCATGTTTTGAAGGAACAATTAGGGGACATACTTTTTATTTCGTTCGTAATTGCGTCCGGTGAGGCTATCATCTTTTATTTTTAATGAATTGTGTAGCCGATTTGCTATGGCGTTCATTTTACCTACGCCGTTCTTCCATCGGGAGTTTCGTAGAAAGAGATTTTTTTATTAGAATTTTATTAAAAGTTTATTTCGATTTTGCATAGAGTAAATAATCAAAGAATTGGGAATTTTTCATTGAAATATATTTCTTTTGCGTTTCTAAATTATCAATTGATCTCTTTTTTAAACTTCCGGTGAGCAGATTTTTGGCTATCAATGTAGAAGAAAAAATCTGACAGCTTACCGTTAGAAGGACTTCGTCCTTTATTAGTGAGAAAAGCTCAAATATCAGTAGAAAGCTACTTAGTTTATCAATCGGTGTCACAAAAGTCAATTTTATGTGATGTGTATTTCATAACGCTCAATTTTATGATATTGATCTGATAATTTATGCAAATTAGTTACTGATCAATGGCGGGGATCTCTAGGCGTTCGCGATAGTGAAAGTTGTTGGTTTACGGAAGAAATAAGTACTTACATGCGTTGTTGGCTAAGCCCGGGTGATCTTCCACTCATGATAGAAATTTTTCTTTCTTTTTGCTCGTTTCGCTGCGCTCCACTCGCGAAAAGACATAAAATTGATATCACTCGTAGAAGATCACCGGTCTTTCCCAAGAACGTATGTAAGAACCTATTAGTCTCAGTTCTAGTTTTTATACCAGTTCCTCTTCTCGTTTTATATTAACTTTTGTATGTACCATAATAAGGTATTCAAAGAAATGAATTAATCTCGATTTAATTTACCATTCTCATATATTGACCTACGTTCACAACCTTAAGATCACAATACATGGATGAAATCTATGTTCTAACTAAAACCAAGTTATATGAATGGATAGTTTATCAGTGTAGATTTCCCCCAGAAATATATTAAACTTTTTTGTTGTTGGAAAAAAGTCCTCAAACAATGCTACAAACCTGGTGACGTTCATCATCTAGACGTCTAACAAAATTACAAGGATATGGGTCTTCTCCGTCAATAATGATGAAGCAGACATTGGATTTGGTTCCAGCGTGTCTGTGTAATCCAGTATAGACAGTTACTATGTACAAATAATCATCATTTTCGACATTGTCCACTAAGTATGATATGGTCCACTGTTAAAACACCATATTTATCAATATAAAGCATAGGATATGTACAAGTACTCGTCACATTATAATGTGAAACAACAAATTATATATATATATATACAATATACGTACATTGTCGGTAAATATAAAATTTATTTGTACGAGCTTTAGAAACAGGCAGAATAGCGAGCTTTTCAGGCCTGTTTCGCAGCGAGTACAAAGGAATTTTATATTTAACGACAATGTACGTATATTGTGTTTATCCTGCAATGTCAAAAAGTCGGAAAACTTGTCAGATTTAAACAAAAAGGACAGAAACAAGCGTCATTCCTCGCCTTTCATAACTGTTGTCAAGGGTGTCTTTTTCGTGGTCCGCGTTACATTAGTACCAGTTTCATACTTGTCTGCGCCCTCCGCTGTGCATAGCTACAGGGTACCAGGAAAGTTTATTCGTAGGCTGAAAAGTTTATTCGTCTAGTACGAATAAAGCAAAAATTTATTCGTATAGCATATTTGTACAGCAAGTGTACTGACTGCAGGATAAATATTAATACATTATACATTAAGAATAGAGTGAAAAACGGATACAATTAATCATCACATAACAGTATGAAACGACACAATGTCAAACATGTTATATACATTAATATAAGAAGAGTTTGAAGATACCAAAAGTCAGAATCAGTAAATTGAACAACGATTAACAAAACACTACACAGAAAACTAAAGATTGAGCAACACAAACCCCACTAAAAACTGAGGTGAACTCTGGTGCACCGGAAGGGTAGGTAGTTCTTGCTCCACATGTGACATCCGTCGTGCTTCTCTTGTCTCAAACCCGGTGATAAGAACACATCCGTGGTTACCTGTGACACAGATACTCCGTACCTGTTAACCAAGTCATGATGACGACCATGAAGCTTTCGAAGTGATGACACCAACTTAATCAGCAGTAACCCAGACCCAGCACGAACCTCCGGCTGAGCAGCAACCCTTCATCAAGAAAATCACGATAGGAACCACACGATCTTGAACATCGGATCAGCTGAGAGATATGCACTTCATATGCAGGTGTCTTTGTAATGTTGCTACACATAAATGGAGAGTTCGCAATGGAAAAATTGAAATCACCTCTTTTGTCGTATAGTTTCGTTCTTAACCGGTCCTCACTGTTAATATCAAGGTGTAGGTCAAATATAGAACGGATTGGTGTGTGGGCGGTTATGTGTTTCTCTTGCCACGTTCTCTATCATATAACGGATCGATATGTAGGCGGTTATGTGTGTCTCTTGCCACGTTCTCTATCATATAACGGATCGATATGTAGGCGGTTATGTGTGTCTCTTGCCACGTTCTCTATCATATAACGGATCGATATGTAGGCGGTTATGTGTGTCTCTTGCCACGTTCTCTATCATATAACGGATCGATATGTAGGCGGTTATGTGTGTTTAATGCAACACTCTCAAATATTGTATACCGGATCTGTATAAAAGCGGGTATGAGAGTTTATCGCCACATTTTCTTATATATTCTCAGTTTTATTGGTGCAGTCAACGGATATCCTGTAACAAATCCTTCACGAACTTCATCACATAACCATGAATCGAGTAAGTGGTAATCGGCAGTGATGTCTTAGTTAAATGTAAACTATTATACGATAACGATAACCTGGGCATAATGAAGTGAACATAAAACGGTAACCACCCAAATCAAAGTTAAGTAACAACATCTTCTTCATTGGGAGGACAATATTGTGGTATAAGTAAATATAGTGATATAAGTATATTCTAAGAAAAAACCTGCATATGTGAATTGTAGCCTGTTCTGCTTCAGGAATATCAGGATCTTATGACTTTTCAATGATGATAAGAAACTTTGAGGTCATGTTTAAGACATAATACGCCATGTAAGGTAGTGTTTACTGCTTGTTTCTGTGGTTGTTCTTCAAATTTTGAATTATGCTTTATATTGTTTGCAATGTTGTTATATTATTTTGATTTAGTTCTTTGTAAATGAATTATAGTGTTAGGGTTGATGTCTAACGCCACTTTCTACGATATTTCAGTGATATTACGGTGGTCAGTTTTATTGGTGAAGGAAACCGGAGTACTCGGAGAAAACCACTGACCTGCCGCAAGTCACTGACAAACTTTATCGCATAATAGTGTATCGAGTACACCTCGCCTGAGCGTGAATCGAACTCACAGCGTAAGTGCTGATAGGAACTGATTGCATATGTAGTTGTAAATCCAACTACCATACGATGACGAACACGACGACCCGTAAATGAATAATAAAAGATAAAAATAATTATTTATAATTCTAGAGGATACCCTTCTAATATCCTTTTTATCTTGTCTAAATGCCCAAACACATATCAATATGTAAATGATTAAAAGGCATATAACAGTAGAAAAAACAGCAGCATTGTCTTTCAGGTCAAACTTGGAGAAGACAGAACTGAGGTCAATGGTGTTTGGGGGTACGTAGAATGTTGTAGCGAAACTGTTTCCTGGTGGATTAGTACATTCACAAACTGTTTCGTTTAATGTTGACAGAGTTGATACCTAAAATTAAATAACATTTGTAAAAATAACACATAACTGAATTAGAGTAATATAATATACAGTGACTCTTTTTATGTTAATATTTTTGTTTGAAATGCATTTCTAATCGAATGTTTTAAGGTCTTTATAGTTCCATTTACATTGTTTGATGTTTTCGTCAAATATTCCAAGGAGTGTAACTCTCATAAACAAAGTAAACATGACCTTGACATTTCTCATACATTTTCCATGTAGAACAATATTTCGGTTAGACGTCGTTTCAAATGATAAATACAATTTCATTTGTGTGCATACTGGTACCAGTCTGTGCCTTTGAACATCAGAATTATCTTGAATGTGTGTCAATATTAATGTCACAATACTCCCTGGAGGATTTACCCAAGTTACATTCGTATTTACTATTGGTCCCACTTTACAGCGTCAGAAAAGGCACAATAAATAAGATTTTATCTTTATATTGTAGAACACAATTATTTTGTTATTCCAATTTCATTCGTAATATTCATGAGTAATAATATCATACAAGAGGAAATATTTGTTTGTAATGGTTCAACATCCTAATTAATTAGAGATTGTATCATATTCTAGTTCTCGGTAATTAAACATTTTACAACTAGAAGTACTATTCTACATTTACCAAGGACTTATCTCATTGTGTGTATGGTTCCTCACTCCTTTAAAGCTAATATATTTACCTTACAAGACGTCTTATCCCACTGTTGGACGTCTTGGTTCCACACCCTACAACCAGTAGTAACACCACCGATACCATATTCTACTAGATTAGTCTGTGTTGATCTCGTACGTCTAGATGATGCTACAGTTGTATTATAACCTAAGGTACACAGAATAACAATGTGTAATATTTGTTTAATCTCAAAAATCTACATCGATTAACAATTTGGTTTTTGTTTTGTTTTGTTTTGTCTTTGTTTTTTTTTTGTTTTTTGCTTTTGTATTTTGTTTTGTTTTCATACATTTTTCCTTATCTAATTTTCACTTTTGAAGACATTGCTTTTTTTCAACATTAAAAGGAAAAAAAAGATACCAAAGGAGTAAACAGAAGCCGTAAATCGAAGGACATGCCATACAATGTTAAACGACAAAACGACAAACAGAGGTCAATAAAACACAAATAGAAAATTGAAGAATGAACAATAAGAACCCCACTAACAACCCGGAGTGACATCAGGTGCTCCGGAAGGGTAGGCACTAGTGGCACCTGTCGTGTTACTCGTGGTTTATATCCGCTGATAAATCATGAAAAGAGAAAGGACATGACAAAATATGACGTTATAACTCATTAAATACAAAGACATATGATGTGTTGTTATAACTCATTATGTACGTTTAGGCAGACGAACAATCATTTACATTAAGATTATCTTGTGTATATATCTTTCGTGGCCATATACTCATCTTCTTGACAATATATCTAATATATCATAGAACAATCTGTAGGACTACCCTTTATACAGATTTGTTTTCTGGGTATTCACTCTGTTTAATACATATGTAATTGAGCAAAAACCGATCGTATTTATGACCACAAATAGTAAATAGTTTCTCTTAATTCGGACAGACGGGTAAGCGAATGAGTGTAAAACAATGTACGTGCCTATTCGTCATGTAAAAATACAAATAAGTACCTGTTAATCTAAATACATGTACCCCAATATACACTAATGTTGATTCAGTATATAATATATCATTTACTATAATAGTAATGTTATTATCTGTATTCAGATCTTCAGCTTGGATCTCTTTCTTCCAATCATAGTTGTCTGCCGAAGGATATTTATTTCTGCTGATGTATATAGTATGATCCATGTCCCCAACAACGTTTTGTATACAGAATATCAAGCTATCATTGGGATTATTCCAGTACATGCTATACATTAACATCTGTGATGTTGATTCATTCTTTTCTACAGGAATGGCTAGTTGGACAGACTTCATTGGTGATTTTAGATCAGAATTCTTAAGTTTTATTGTTGATGGTATAACGGAAGTGTTACCATGGATATCATCGGTAACAGAAACAGTAACAGTCTTTGATGATATGTATTTTGATTCGTCATCCCATGAGAACGGTGTGTGATCATAGAACGTTACCTACAACGACAGTTTATACATTTTAATGAGCACATGTCAAGATGGAAACATGCCTTACAGCGGTGCCGTACTCAAAATATATATTTACTTGTATCACTCGTATATATCTATGCAAACTACAATTGATGTCCCATTTGTATATAAAAGAATACAGTATATTAAACAACAAAGCGGGATATTTTCTAAAACAATCAACTATCATCTTGTATCTGTTTCTAGTAGGTAATATTTAATGCATATATACCATAGTAAATTGGAGATGTATCCTGTAGTTGTATTATTTGTGCGTTACTACGAGTGAATGTTTGCTGAAATTCCCATTTTGTAGACATTTTCAAAAAGGAAATTAAGATTTGGTCTGTTCGCAATGCTTCTCGCGACGGGTAAGCAGTTCCCATCTCTGTAAGACACCCGTCATGTTACTCATATAGTCAAAGAAATTATGTGTTTTACAGAAAAACAACGAGAATTTAGTTGCGTACATAGTGTGACAATAATGTTCTTAGTAGATACAAGGTTGCGTGGTGTTGAGGACATTTCTGTTCTTGGTTGATACAAGGTTGCGTGGTGTTGAGGACATTTCTGTTCTTGGTAGATACAAGTTTGCGTGGTATTGAGGACATTTTGTTGTTGTAAATGTGATTTGTTTGAACTACGAGATCCAACGAATAATGATGTTTTTTTTTTAAACATTTGTATCATTTTAATTATTCTATATACCTGAACATTTTGCCCGTCCATAGACGTAGAATCAGCCGGAACAAATTCAATCTTCGCTTCATCATGTGAGAGTCCAGAGTCCAGTAATTCATAAACAAATTTCTTATCCTTTGTAGTATTGACATGTGCGTATTGTACATAGACAGGCAACTGCTTACGAAAATTTAATTCTTGTAACACTTTTCCTAGAGTGGAAATGGCTTCTAATAAACTAGGAACTACATTCTTGACCTGAAGTCAGATGAAAGAATGCTTTAGACAAACAGTTCTAGATTTAGCTACATAGATGGATAGATATCCAAATGAAATCAATGCAAAAGAGATATATATCCGACATTTCCAGTCGATTTATACTTTAATATTTACAATGATTGAATAATTGATTGATTGGTGTCTAACCCTAACGTTAGCAGTATTTCAGCTATATCGTGGATTGAACAAAATTTACAAATTAACTGCCTCAACTACAAGATTCTTAGAAATAAAACATATGTGTGCATAAAACAATGTATAGAAACAATTATAGGGTTGTATAACAAATAAAAGAAAAATTAAATGGATTAAAAGAGTTTTTATATTTATATTTTAGTATATAAATTAATTTGTTAAAATAATCAAAATAGTGTCGTCTGCGACATTTGTAAACAAATCAGATATTGTCACTGACAATAAGAAACATTAACATTCAAATATTTACGATTAACGTGACGTGGACTTGCAAACAGATTCACCATTACTCATTTTTATAAATCTCTGTTTGTAACCCAGTTGATATGCTGTATAATATGTTCCTCTCATTTGTGTAAACCCTTGTTTGTAATCCAGTTGATATGTTATATAATATGTTCCTCTTATTTTCATAAACCCCTGTTTGTAACCCAGTTGATATGGTATATAATATGTTCCTCTCATTTTCATAAACCCCTGTTTGTAACCCAGTTGATATGCTATATAATATGATCCTCTCATTTTAATAAATCTCTGTTTGTAACCCAGTTGATATGCTGTATAATATGTTCCTCTCATTTTAATAAACCCTTGTTTGTAACCCAGTTGATATGCTATATAATATGTTCCTCTCATTTTTATCAACCTCTGTTTGTAACCCAGTTGATATGCTGTATAATATGTTCCTCTCATTTTAATAAACCCCTGTTTGTAAACCAGCTGTTATGTTATATAATATGTTCCTCTCATTTGTATTAACCCCTGTTTGTAACCCAGTTGATATGCTATATAATATGTTCCTCTCATTTTAATAAACCCCTGTTTGTAACCCAGTTGATATGCTATATAATATGGTCCTCTCATTTTAATAAACCCCTGTCTGTAACCCAGTTGATATGCTATATAATATGTTCCTCTCATTTGTTAAACCCCTGTTTGTAACCCAGTTGATATGCTATATAATATGTTCCTCTCATTTTTATCAACCCCTGTTTGTAACCCAGTTGATATGCTATATAATATGTTCCTCTCATTTTTATCAACCCCTGTTTGTAACCCAGTTGATATGCTATATAATATGTTCCTCTCATTTTTATCAACCCCTGTTTGTAACCCAGTTGATATGCTATATAATATGTTCCTCTCATTTTTATCAACCCCTGTTTGTAACCCAGCTGATATGCTATATAATATGTTCCTCTCATTTTAATAAACCCCTGTTTGTAACCCAGTTGATATGCTGTATAATATGTTCCTCTCATTTTAATAAACCCCTGTTTGTAACCCAGTTGATATGCTGTATAATATGTTCCTGTCATTTTAATAAACCCCTGTTTGTAACCCAGTTGATATACTATATAATATGTTCCTCTCATTTTAATAAACCCCTGTTTGTAACCCAGTTGATATGCTGTATAATATGTTCCTCTCATTTTAATAAACCCCTGTTTGTAACCCAGTTGATATGCTATATAATATGTTCCTCTCATTTTAATAAACCCCTGTTTGTAACCCAGTTGATATGCTGTATAATATGTTCCTCTCATTTTAATAAACCCCTGTTTGTAACCCAGTTGATATGCTATATAATATGTTCCTCTCATTTTTATAAACCCCTGTCTGTAACCCAGTTGATATGCTGTATAATATGTTCCTCTCATTTTTATCAACCCCTGTTTGTAACCCAGTTGTTATGCTATATAATATGTTCCTCTCATTTTTATCAACCCCTGTTTGTAACCCAGTTGATATGCTATATAATATGTTCCTCTCATTTTAATAAACCCCTGTTTGTAACCCAGTTGATATGCTGTATAATATGTTCCTCTCATTTTAATAAACCCCTGTTTGTAACCCAGTTGATATGCTATATAATATGTTCCTCTCATTTTTATCAACCCCTGTTTGTAACCCAGTTGATATGCTGTATAATATGTTCCTCTCATTTTAATAAACCCCTGTTTGTAACCCAGTTGATATGCTGTATAATATGTTCCTCTCATTTTAATAAACCCCTGTTTGTAACCCAGTTGATATGCTGTATAATATGTTCCTCTCATTTTTATTAACCCCTGTTTGTAACCCATTTGATATGCTGTATAATATGTTCCTCTCATTTTTATAAACCCCTGTTTGTAACCCAGTTGATATGCTATATAATATGTGCATTGTATTGTGTATTATGTGTACACGTTTAGATATAAGGGATAAAACCGTATCATTGCGCTGGTATATATTTATGTAATTTATATCCTAGAAAATGGGGCCGTCGTGATCGTATGGTAGTTGGATTTACAATTACTTATGCAATTATGCAATCAATGCCTATCGCCACTAAAGTTGTGAGTTCAAATCCCGCTCGTTGAGAGGTGCACTCGATACAACATTATGTGATAAAGTTTGTCAGTGACTTGCATAATTTTCTCCGGTTTCCTTCATCAATAAAACTGACCAAAACAATATAACTGAAACATTGTTGAAAGTGGTGTTTAATACCATATCCCAAATCCAAGAAATCAATACTTTCGGTTTGTGTCTTCAGTGTGTGTCATTATTATGCATGTTTGATAATTCCGATTATGGGATAAATAAATTGTATTGTAACCTATTTGTCATCTATTAATACACACCAAGTTATTTTGTAATTCCTGGTCTAATTCATTCTTGGAAGCAATCTGTGAGGCAATATAAGCTCTTTCCATATTAGTTAAATCAGCATCAGTTGGTTCAACAAATGTTTGTCTGTCAGCCAGAACTTCATGTATATTGTATATATCTAAGTGACATGGTGTCTCATCAGAAGAATTGGGTAAGATTCCCTCCAAAACATTATTTAATACTCGTAATATACCTTATAAAATAAATTTAAAACTCTTAGAATCAATACACATTTAAAATACAAATAACAAAATGTGTACCGAATAAATCAAACAATAACTCTTACTTTCTGAAACATATACATTTTGTATTTCTTGATTAATCTTCCCGAAGGATAATGGTTAGCACAATACAGAGAGATGCAGCATGACAAATATGATTTAAAAACCACTAAGCCGTGAATTTATTATCGTTTGCTTGTTTGATGTTTTAGAAAAGAAACTGGTCAAAGGAGACAGTATTAAAGGCATGGAGTAGCTAGCTCAAATTGATTTTTTTTTGTTTATATTAAAAGTTGCCAATATTCGATGTTTTATACTAATGTTCTGAACAAGAAGCCAGGTTTAAAAAATATGCTATAATGTCGTAATTAGTGAAAAGAATTCGAATGTCTGTTGGTAAAATCGCCATTAACACACCTAATTATAAGTCGGTTGATTTTCCGAAGCTTGCCGGACACTGATAACTGCTATTAATAACCAGGATGTATGCTTTTTATGTAAATTGGTTATAATTAATACAATTTAAGAAATATATATATGAAATTGGATCTGGGGTAATCAGTTAATATTATATAATGGTGTTTAGTAAGAATGACACTTAAAATCTGAAATACGTGATGTAATCAATAAAAACAAACCCAAACTCTGCAAAGGGGCCTGATAATGGGAAAATTGTAAACAAATTGTATTGCATATTATTGACAACACTAGAGTTGTCCTGATTATATTTTTTCCTAGAAAAAACAGTCATGAAGTTCATTATTTTAGTCTCTAATTTAAAAGAGATATCACTTAGCGTTTTCTCCTGAAAAAAAAAGAATAATATCAAAAAAGACGATGCAATTCTACTGTCAAAATACGATTCGGCCGTAGAAAGATACTAAATTATGCTTACCGTATACGTGTTGAAAAATGAAGTAGGTCGTATAACACTTTTTTTTTTAATTTTTACACGAAATCCTTATTTGTGTCGTTTTCGTGTAGAATCCGTCAATATTTTTGTTTGTGCCATACATGTGCTTTTCCTTCCGCAAACAATTTCGCACATGCGCAAACTCTTTACCGAATAGGTTCACTTTATAGGTCACGGAATATGTGAATATTGTACGGGTCAACATTGCATTCTTTAATGGATACAAGAAAAATTTCAACTGCAATTAGTATAAAACATCGAATATTGGCAACTTTTAATATAAACAAAAAATCAATTTGAGCGACTGTATGTGTATGACGCGCGGTTATACAAAATGATCATATTAAACAGCAGTTCAGAGAGAAGAGTTTGAAGATACCAAAGGGGCAATCAGAATCCGTAAATCAAAGAAGAACAGACAAAGTACAAAAGGACAAACAACGATAAACAAAACATACATATAAAACTAAAGATCGAGTAACACGAACCCCACTAAAAACCGGGGGTGAACTCAGATGCCCGGAATGGCAAGCAGTTCCTGCTCCACTAATGACGCCCGTCGTGTTAATCAGAGTTCTTGTCACATACAGGTTGTTAGGAAATTCTCTCGTCATTTATTTATGTACGGGTATTGTACTTCATCATTACTGTCCTCTCTTCGGCAGGTAATAGTCCGTGCTGTTGTTGTTTTCACCTTTGTGTTTCTACAGTTGATTTGTTTTATATTGAACCATCCTTTAACTCCAGTATCACGCTTCATGTTCATGCATAGCTAATTAGAGTCTGTCTATTGGATAGAGAATATGCTTGTTGTCAACAGAGACCTTGAAATCTCATATGGGTCAAATTATACATAATGGTCAACATCTATAGTGATGTCATTTGGAATTTTAACCAGTACATGTATAACATGTTATGTGAATTATGATAAATGCAACCAACTAAGGTGGTTTATATGACTGTCTCGGTATCGGAGTTTGAGGTGATGGAATGTTAACAGAGTTCTAGCAATAATGTATATCCCCATGGAGTCTATTTATTCGGTCAAATTTATATTAGCATATCATTCATATTTTATGTGCAGACTCGAGTTGCTTTTGGATGTCTTAAACATCATAGTAAAATTACTTGCTGAATTCAATTGAGTACTTCCAAATTTCAATATTGGCGTTGCTGCTAGTCCTATTTTATCTGAGGTATTTTATGGAATATGTCACTGGAATACCAAAACAACTTTACCTTCACACGTAGATAAGTAGTCCTCGTATTTAAGGTAATGCTCATTCTCTGCTAGAGTAACCAATTGGTCTAGTAGCTTTCTTTGCCCAGTAAACGCTAAAGACTAAAAATAATGTTTATGAAAAAGAACAACGGTATATAATATATGGATACTGTCGGAATATATCAAATAGTGACCTGAACTTTCGAAACAAGTAAATAAGCGAGTTTCTGATGAATTGTTCTCACCTGCATAACTAAAATAATTTTTGCCTATAATGTACATATATTGTTTTTATCCTGTAATGTGAAGAACTATGTATCAGTGCGTCCATTTTTATATTTTTGAAAAGAAAGCTTAAGCGGTGACTTGTCAATATATGAGCAAATACATTTGGTTTCATCTTTATATGATGATACGTATGTGTAAATGTGTAAGAATTTCTATGTATGAATGCAAATAATTATGAGTGCATTTTGTCTTTTTATATACTTGCATAAAGTAAATATGTACAAGAACATGTCTATTTATACTTGTATTATGGCATGTGTTTACAAGACGTCTAATTATACTTATAAGATAGTACAGATGTACGCTATATTTAATGAATAAGTTGTACATGTATATGTTTTTCCACACAATTACCGACCTAACTTGAGCTTTAAGACAGATTGTTCCGTCAATAAACTAGTCTTAACATTGGGTTTTTTTAAAAGAGGGCTTAATACATAATAGTGCATAACTTACGGTAGAGGAATTTGCAACGAACATTTTATTATTGATGGCTGTGGCAATACTATAAATAATCTGGGCAATATTAACTGTAGATCTACTATCTCCGTCATCTGAAACAGACGCCAGTTTCTCTACAAAACTCGTCAACTCCTGTAATAATATTGCTAGTCATTAGTTAGAACGGTAACACTGGAATATGAATGGTAATATATAAAATGTTTTGTATATTTTGGGGTTACAATTAAACACTTAAAATTATATGTATGTTGTTTGTGTGAAAGAAAGCGAGACAATAAAACTGTAGCATATGTGTATTTAATGTGCTTAAACATTGATTTTCTTGGAATAAGTACTGGACATGATAATATTCAAATATTGGTCATTTTGATCTAAAATGTATTTGTCCTGTTTTTAGAAATAATATAGTTTCAATAATAACTACGTAACTGATATCGTCGGTAAGCCATTGTAGATATCGTCCGTAAGCCATTGTAGATATCGTCCGTAAGCCATTGTAGATATCGTCCGTAAGCCATTGTAGATATCGTCGGTAAGCCATTGTAGATATCGTCGGTAAGCCATTGTAGATATCGTCGGTAAGCCATTGTATATATCTTCGGTAAGCCATTGTATATATCGTCGGTAAGCCATTGTAGATTGTTCAGTAGAAACTACGTAACTGATATCGTCCGTAAGCCATTGTAGATATCGTCGGTAAGCCATTGTATATATCGTCGGTAGGCCATTGTAGATATCGTCGGTAAGCCATTGTATATATCGTCGGTAAGCCATTGTAGATATCGTCGGTAAGTCATTGTAGATATCGTCGGTAAGCTATTGTAAATATCGTTGGTAAGCTGTTGTAGAATGCGGTGGATTACACTTTTCTTGATCTTCCTTCATGCCAAATTATATGAAAACCGTCTTTTTCAGCTTGTTCCGAAATTAACCTGTATTTAATAGTTCCCATAGCAGCAAAACAAAACTAGAAATTTTCTATTGGCCAGATTGAACAGATTATTAAAGATGCTATCAACGGTTTAAAATGAAATAACCAAAATATGTCAGAGGAAGGCCCAGTGGGAGGTATAAGTCGTCACCCGTATGTTACCAGGTATGCATAACTGACAAAACCACTGTCATATCTAATAGAATATCATGTTTATAAATAGAATATGTGCATCTTGAAGTAGCATTAACAAATGTTCATGGTTAAAATAGAGATGTGTTTATAAATGAAAAGGAACTTAGTATGTGTGATGGGTGTCAACAGAATATATAATTGATTAATGTAAATGAATGTACACATTACATGTTTATTCTAATGTAAATGAATGTACACATTACATGTTTATTCTAAAGTAAATGAATGTACACATTACATGTTTATTCTAAAATAAATGAATGTACACATTACATGTTTATTCTAAAGTAAATGAATGTACACATTACATGTTTATTCTAAAATAAATGAAGGTACACATTACATGTTTATTCTAAAGTAAATGAATGTACACATTACATGTTTATTCCTTTTAAAAAATAAACAAATTACAAAAAAAAACATGTGCATCTTGAAACGTAACATAATATGTATTCTTGATACTGTCACCCATGGATTTTGATACCTTATCCACTCATATGGATTGAAATAATTGTATTATCCATCCAATTACTTGCATTTATTATGGCTGTACTTGATACTACATCTCCCCTGTCTGGATTATAATACATATCTAATAATTCCTCAAAAGACCTTGATATAGTTGATCCATTATTTAACTTCTCAATCCCAAGATTCACCCATTCAGCAGGATCCATATCAAAAAGTGTAGATGGAACACTCTACAAGGATAAACAGAATAAGGTCCAGGTAAATGGGGCGCGAATATACATATATAGAATAACGTCAGTGATGAAGGTCGAGACAGACATTATTGCCATTATCATAACCAGTCCGTAGGACGAGTATTGATACTAGTGATAATATATGTCTACGTGTACAAATCTGACTTAATCGTTGTTTTCGATATCGTCATAGTGTATTTGACGTAACATTGACTAATGTCAGAGTCAGGTCGTTGATACTATTACTCGGTGAAATGTAAGAAAAAATGTCCAAATTGCCGATAATGTTGAATAGTGTCCCGAGTAGAATGTTATATTTTATTGTATACAATTATTGTAATAAACAATCCCATTTCGCAAATTCGTTTGTTTTGCTGAAAAATCAAACAAATTGTGAAGTATGTGTGCTTAAATGAATATGTTTTTGTTAATATTTTTCTTAGAAATGACCTTTACTTTATTCTTTACAAGATGTTGAATATATGAACACATCCTATTAACGTTGTTCAGCCTACAATCAGTATTGTCCTAGTTAAGCCAACAACAAAACAATGATCGTTCCATGCAAATACTGATCACATTCAAGAGACCGTCGTGGTCGTGATCGCATGGTAGTTGGATTTACAACTGCTTGTGCAATCAGTGTATATCACCACTAAAGTTGTGAGTTCGAACCCAGTTCATGGTAAGTTGTACTTGATACAACAATATGTGATGAAGTTTGTCAGTGACTTGCAACAGATCGGTGGTTTTCTCCAGATACTCCGGTTTGCTTCATCAATAAAACTGACCACCACGATATAACTGAAATATTGTTGAAAGCGGCGTTAAACACCATAAAACAAAACAAACAAAACTGATAGTCTTCACGATAAGTAAAATACGGTTATTATATATTACAAGATTATGTATTATTTTTACCTACCAGGTCTTCGACAGGATTACCTGCCACCTCTACATTCATTGCCACTTGTTTCACATTACCAGACCTCCAATAGTAATCAATGATGTCTGTAATATTGGTAATAAACGTAGAAACACTTGTAACACCACCTGTATTGTATTGAGGAAAAATCTAAAAAATAAGAGTGACTTAATAAGTTACATACCTCACTCATATTGTAATAAATATTATTCAATATTTGCACTGTTAATGTTTTGCTTTATTTAGTGCACTGTTGTTTATTTTGCATTATGATGGTAAATGTTCGACTTTGAGCGTACCTGATGAAGGTTATTCCAGAAACACGCCATGCGCACTGAGAGTACCTGCTGAAGGTTATTCCAGAAACACGCCATGCGCACTGCGCGTACCTGATGAATGTTATTGCAGAAGCACGCCATGCTCACTGAGGGTACCTGATGAAGGTTATTCCAGAAACACGCCATGCACACTGAGCGTACCTGATGAAGGTTATTCCAGAAACACGCCATGCTCACTGAGGGTACCTGATGAAGGTTATTCCAGAAACACGCCATGCACACTGAGCGTACCTGATGAAGGTTATTCCAGAAACACGCCATGCGCACTGAGCGTACCTGATGAAGGTTATTCCAGAAACACGTCATGCGCACTGAGCGTACCTGATGAATGTTATTGCAGAAACACGCCATGCGCACTGAGCGTACCTGATGAATATTATTCCAGAAATACGCCATGCGCACTGAGCGTACCTGATGAAGGTTATTCCATAACACGCCATGCGTACTGAGCGTACCTGATGAAGATTATTCCAGAAACACGCCATGCGCACTGAGCGTACCTGATGAAGGTTATTCCAGAAACACACCATGCACACTGAGCGTACCTGATGAAGGTTATTCCAGAAACACGCCATGCGCACTGAGCGTACCTGATGAAGGTTATTCCAGAAACACGTCATGCGCACTGAGCGTACCTGATGAATGTTATTGCAGAAACACGCCATGCGCACTGAGCGTACCTGATGAATATTATTCCAGAAATACGCCATGCGCACTGAGCGTACCTGATGAAGGTTATTCCAGAACAAGCCATGCGTACTGAGCGTACCTGATGAAGGTTATTCCAGAAACACGTCATGCGCACTGAGCGTACCTGATGAAGGTTATTCCAGAAACACGCCATGCGCACTGAGCGTACCTGATGAAGGTTATTCCATAAACACGCCATGCGCACTGAGCGTACCTGATGAAAGTTATTCCAGAAACACGCCATGCGCACTGAGCGTACCTGATAAAGGTTATTCCAGAAACACGCCATGCGCACTGAACGTACCTGATGAAGGTTATTCCAGAAACACGCCATGCGCACTGAGAGTACCTGATGAAGGTTATTCCAGAAACACGCCATGCGCACTGAGCGTACATGATGAAGGTTATTCCAGAAACACGCCATGCGCACTGAGCGTACCTGATAAAGGTTATTCCAGAAACACGCCATGCGCACTGAGCGTACCTGATGAAGGTTATTCCAGAAACACGCCATGTGCACTGAGCGTACCTGATGAAGGTTATTCCAGAAACACGTCATGCGCACTGAGCGTACCTGATGAAGGTTATTCCAGAAACACGCCATGCGCACTGAGCGTACCTGATGAAAGCTATTCCATAAACACGCCATGCGCACTGAGCGTACCTGATGAAAGTTATTCCAGAAACACGCCATGCGCACTGAGCGTACCTGATGAAGGTTATTCCAGAAACACGCCATGCGCACTGAGAGTACCTAATGAAGGTTATTCCAGAAACACGCCATGCGCACTGAGCGTACCTGATGAAGGTTATTCCATAAACACGCCATGCGCACTGAGCGTACCTGATGAAGGTTATTCCAGAAACACGCCATGCGCACTGAGTGTACCTGATAAAGGTTATTCCAGAAACACGCCATGCGCACTGAGCGTACCTGATGAAGGTTATTCCAGAAACACGCCATGCGCACTGAGCGTACCTGATGAAGGTTATTCCAGAAACACGCCATGCGCACTGAGCGTACCTGGTAAAGGTTATTCCAGAAACACGCCATGTACACTGAGCGTACCTGATGAAGGTTATTCCAGAAACACGCCATGCGCACTAACTTTGATAGTAGATATCAAAGTTAGTGCGCATGGCGTGTTACTGGAATAACCTTCATTACTCTAAAATGATATTGTTTTGCATCACTCACTCTGCATTCCTTTACAAAAAAGTAAAGTTTGTTGATATGGTTGTTTTGAGCATAAGCAAGGGGACAGATGTGTAAAGTCGCACACACTATGGTGTTTACTTACTTGTCCTAAATGATATATACATTCAGTGTAGTCAATGAATATGTCATAAATCTGTACTTTAATAATAACTTGATAATTAAGTTCAGGTACACCTGGATTTATTTTGATATAATTCTCTTCTTGAGCTGAAAGTGAAAACAAGTAAATTTCTGTGATTTATATATCCACAATAAATTATTTTTTATTATTGTTCAGATCTCAACTATTATATAATTGATGCTATTGTTTGTACTAACTTAATTAATTAAACATTTTTGCTAAATGACAAATTAGACCATTCCTTGTAATTGAATAATTAATTACATGTAGATATTTTAGATAATTGAAAAATCAGACCATACTTTGTAATTCAATAATTAATTACATTTATATATTTTTGCTAATTGATAAATCAGACCATACTTTGTAATTCAATAATTAATTCCATGTAGATATTTTTGCTAATTGACAAATTAGAGGATACTTTGTAATTTAATAATTAATTAGACAGTTTCACTAGTTTAGAAATCAGACCATACTTTTGACTGGCATATTTAATTATACATTTACTAGGTAATAAACTTTTGTATTGGCATAGTAATGTTAATCTTCACTTATTTCGTTGGATACTTAGTTGGAGACACAAGGAGAATAATCCACTTATATTTATGCTTCTGCGTCAATAAAAGTGTGTAGATACCAAAGGAGTAATCAGGAGCCGTAAATCGAAGAAGTACAGACAATACAAATAAAACAAACAAAAGAACAAACAATGATCTACAAAACACTACACAGAAAACTAAAGATCGAGCAACACGAACCCTACTAAGAACCGGGGATGAAATTAAGTTCTCCGAAAGGGTAAGCTGTTCCTGCTCTGCATGTGACACCCGTCGTGACACTGTTAAACGACACTAACATTATCTGATATGTATAAATAAACACAAATAACATCAATAAAAAATGAACCTCTTACAAAACATATGGTAGTGAAGACGAATAGAACATCATTTGTATGCGGATATCGTAGCGAACATCACAGCACGGAACTACAAATGTAAGGAAATCATTTGACAACGCGAACAACACGAACCCCACTAAGATAAGTAAAACAACTGGGGAGAACTCGTGTGTTCCGGAAGGACAAGCAGTTTCTGCTCCACACATGGCACATAGATACACAGTTCAATCATATGACGAATATTTACATGATTTCATTCAATTTATTACCGAAATGATAAATGAATCGATGCATATCCCCATGTCAATGATGAACTACGTTGAAAACACCATCTTCCTCCTTGTTCAACCCGAATGGTTTAATAATGCAACCAAACTACAAAGAACTAAAAAGAAATACTTACAGCCATAATACAACATGATTTCTTGTCCTCTGGATGTGGGTTGTACTATCCGGAAGTTTAATTGTTCCTTCCAGTCAACGGAGTAGTCTTTATAATTTCTAAATCCTTCATCTTTCCAACCGGATGTTATTACTTTCTTTTCATCTGGATAAGATTTTTTTTAATATCATTTGGCTTTCTAATCTTTCACTTTTTTGAGAGTACCTGGTGAAGGTTATTCCAGAAACCCCTCCTGCGCATTAAATTTAATATCTATGTGTTTTATTAAACATATATTCTTGTTTTATTTTAAAGATTCCAAAATATAAAATTGAAACAGTGATGGTAGGATTTATCACAATATAAATTTACCCTAGTATGCCCCCAAAGCTATGTATATATAAAAACAACAGAACACAAATATTGCTTTCATAAAGTAAAACATCGTTTGAGATATGACCAACTGAATTCCATTAATCACTAACTAAATGATATACAAAAGTTTGTCTTAGATGTGATCCTTTGAGCACAATACTTTATTAGACAGGCCTAAGAGCATACAAAACATATTGTATTGTATAGACACCGGTAATGATTTAAAACAGGCTGTTAATTTCTGGAACATTTGCCAAATTCTACAGCAACGATCGTACAATACAAATGTGCTTACATGTATGTTTATGGTCAGTCAAGGAGTGGCGGTGTATTATACCGGTATCGTGCTTACACTTTTATTTATTCAGGGATATATTGGTTAGTATATCAACTTGATAGTCGGCATTTCTATAGGTATCAATTGTGCTCCGCTTCACGCTCTTTTATTCGTATGAAGCAGACTTCATGGAGGGACTTTTCAAGAAAAACTAAAAGTAGGTAGCCCGGGCTTTTAATTTCACGTTCCTCTGAATTTCACTGAATAATTAATAGCTTGATGACTATGTTGTTCGCATATATCTTATTGAAATTGAGATAAAGGATATCACAGATAAATCTAGATCTGTTTCATACCTTAATGTACGCCTCGAAATTGACATTGAGAGCCGGTTGAGAAAGAAACTTTACGACAAAAGAGATGATTTCATTTTTCTAATTGTGAATTTTCCATTGATATAAGGCTAAACTACAGTAGCATCATCACATGAAGTATATATCTTTCAGTTGATATGATATTCTACAGTTTGTGCTTTCTATCAGGAATTCATTGATACATGGTTGCTGCTAACTAAGAAGCTACAGAACAATGTTTTCATAATAATAAAATTGAAGTTAACTCGTCCGAGGTTTTATGCACCCCATGGTGATGACTAACCGCTACGGAATATTTGTATTACAAATGACCAAGGATATGTTTCGCTTGTCATTGTCATAATCCTGTCCTACTTTACTCGTTCATGACTTTAATACCAAATATGACTCCCATCGTATTTGTGACATTAACAACACGACGGGTGTCACTAATGTAGTAGGAGTTGATCATACTTTCGGAGCACATAAGTTCAGCACCTGTTTTTGGCGTGGATTGTGTAGCTCAATCTTAAGTTTTTCGCGTAGTGTTTTGTTGACCAATTTTGTTTGTCCTTTTCTTTGCCAATGTATTGTCTATCTTCCTGTTTACGACTTCTGATAACCTCTGTGGATACTTAAAGATGCATCATTCTATTATTTGATCGAGTTTTAAATAATGAAACTCCTATGTCGTAATCAGATACAATACATACCCCAAATGTCGTCCTCTATTGAACATGTACCATCGTACGGTAGAATATTTGTAGTGATCATCCAGATTACCGTACTTATCTCCCCTGTTGAAAGCTCAAAGAATGCTTCTATAAGATATCCGGTATTGGCATTCAATACATTGGAACTCATTATAAATTTTGATGTGTTGAGTTCTAAAAAAAATAATAAAGCGTACCTTATGTGATATACCGACGTTATGGTATTTTTTGCTTTTCATTTTCTTTTTATATAATACCAATTAATCTACACAGAGAATCCGAAGAGTCACAATTTCAGTAAGTACACATACATTAGCAATGAAAGAGTCAAGACATCACCAATGAAATATACAATAACAATTAGAGGAAGACACAGGAATCAATCAGAATATGCAAAACAGGACCAATCAAACAAACTAACGACAAAAAAAATCGAGAACAACAAAATACCATCAGTGAAACAAATAATACCAATACTGTGAAAGAATTATTATTCGTACAGTTTCAATTGTCGTGGATTTCGTTGTTCACTAAGACCACGAAATAAAAAATGTCTATACTATTGTTTTTGATAAGCATGTAAACATGAACTTAGGATCCCACGAAACAAGAAGGTGGACATAAACCATGAAAATTGATATCTACAAATACAAGTACTTTCATAGTAAACAAATCAGAATATTGAGGGAAAATTATCAGCAGCAAAACCTACTACACGAATTAAATGGAACAGATTATGGAGAGTAAGAGTCACAAATGAAGTATACAATGCCAACAAGAACCTACAAAAATCACAATTCGGATTGATAAATAAATTTATCCTGCAATGACAGCATTTACCGACCAATATAGCCTGCCCAATAATTGTTTTTATATTGGTCAGTTATAAATAGAACATACAAATGTAAGCTCCGCCCACTCCGGAATTCATCGGGGCACATCGAGGGATATTGTTTTCAAATACATACACAAAATTATTTCAAATACTTTTATCATCGTCCAGTAAACGTTTATTTACGATTTAAAATTGCAGGATAATTACAATACATGTGCACTGTCGAAGCATATAGGTAAATATGTGTATTCGGCGCGAAACGCGGGAAAAGGCTCGGCGAAGCCTCGTCTTTCCTCCCGTTTCTAAGCCTCGTACACATATTACCTATATGCTTCGATAGTGCACAAGTATTGTATATAAATGAAACATGACATAATCTGGGGATAACAAAGTATCACCAGCGACACGTTTAATCACAAGGACACACTATAGAGACAAAACCAGTGATAAAATGAAAAAACAAAATATACCACAATGTCGGAACCGTTCCAATATACAAGATAAAAAGAGACTAAATTGATATCTCTAGCACAAATATGCATTGCAACATGCAATTCCAAAAAGAAACCGATACAAAATTCGAATAGATAAAACAACACCCGTGAAACATAATATACTAATTAGATTAAAAACTACAAAATTTACAGTTCAAACAGAAAACACAACACTGAGACATCACATCAATTACATGATGATTAATAACCATAATTCGGGGTGACAAATCACAAAATTGCAATGAAACATGACATTAAACTGAAATGCTTAGGACAATTGAAAAAACCCAAGATCTGATAATAAGAAAAGCAACAACAAGAAAGAGGGAGAGTTAAGGTGAATCAAAAGACGAACGACGAAGCTTGTCTTACAACACCCGTCTTGAAGTCCTAACTTAATATTGATATGTACCTGATAACATCCAATTCTGCCATTCTGTATTATCAACAGCTTTTCTGGTGTAGATGTTAAAATTTTTGATATTCCACCACAATTTAGAATCTTTCATTTGATCTAATGTACAGAAAGGACATGCAACTTTTAACGAAAGTATCGATGTTAAAGCTGTCTTCTTCATACAGTTTAATCGACATCTGAATAATTTTAAGACGATACATTCAATAAAACAAAACTATTATACCTAGAAAAATAAAGCATAACCTAAATAGATTTTCTTCTATGTTCTTGTTGTGATAACACATACAAGACGATAAAATAGTGAATGGAATAATTATTTTGAAAGTGAACGAAACTATAAAACGGAATTACGAGCACAATCAAAAGAGGCTTACACTGTTTTAAAATTAATCTTTAAAATACCAAAAAAACTAATAAATTACAATGCTGTAGAATATACAAATAATTCATTACTAACTGTTTCATTGTTTTAATAACAAACGGTAAACCTATATACTGTAATATAGTGAAACACAAACAATGTGATTGTATTGATAGTGTAACACAAACAATGTGATTGTATTGATAGTGTAACACAAACAATGTGATTGTATTGATAGTGTAACACAAACAATGTGATTGTATTGATAGTGTAACACAAACAATGTGATTGTATTGATAGTGTAACACAAACAATGTGATTGTATTGATAATTTAACACAAACAAGGTGATTGCATTGATAATTTAACACAAACAAGGTGATTGTATTGATAATTTAACACAAACAAGGTGATTGTATTGATAATTTAACACAAACAATGTGATTGTATTGATAATTTAACACAAACAAGGTGATTGTATTGATAATTTAACACAAACAATGTGATTGTATTGATAATTTAACACAAACAATGTGATTGTATTGATAATTTAACACAAACAATGTGATTGTATTGATAATTTAACACAAAAAATGTGATGGTATTGATAATTTAACACAAACAATGTGATGGTATTGATAATTTAACACAAACAATGTGATTGTATTGATAATTTAACACAAACAATGTGATTGTATTGATAATTTAACACAAACAAGGTGATTGTATTGATAATTTAACACAAACAAGGTGATTGTATTGATAATTTAACACAAACAAGGTGATTGTATTGATAATTTAACACAAACAGGTGATTGTATTGATAATTTAACACAAACAAGGTGATTGTATTGTTAATTTAACACAAACAAGGTGATTGTATTGATAATTTAACATAAACAATGTGATTGTATTGATAATTTAACACAAACAATGTGATTATATTGATAATTTAACACAAACAAGGTGATTATATTGATAATTTAGCACAAACAAGGTGATTGTATTGATAATTTAACACAAACAAGGTGATTGTATTGATAATTTAACACAAACAATGTGATTGTATTGATAATTTAACATAAACAATGTGATTGTATTGATAATTTAACACAAACAATGTGATTATATTGATAATTTAACACAAACAAGGTGATTGTATTGATAATTTAGCACAAACAAGGTGATTGTATTGATAATTTAACACAAACAAGGTGATTGTATTGATAATTTAACACAAACAATGTGATTGTATTGATAATTTAACACAAACAATGTGATTGTATTGATAATTTAACACAAACAATGTGATTGTATTGATAATTTAACACAAACAAGGTGATTGTATTGATAATTTAACACAAACAAGGTGATTGTATTGATAATTTAACACAAACAATGTGATTGTATTGATAATTTAACACAAACAATGTGATTGTATTGATAATTTAACACAAACAAGGTGATTGTATTGATAATTTAACACAAACAATGTGATTGTATTGATAATTTAACACAAACAATGTGATTGTATTGATAATTTAACACAAACAATGTGATTGTATTGATAATTTAACACAAACAATGTGATTGTATTGATAATTTAACACAAACAAGGTGATTGTATTGATAATTTAACACAAACAAGGTGATTGTATTGATAATTTGACATTAAGATTTACGTAATAAACATGTAGATAATTAAGCACAACAAAATGACAACTTACTCTATGTGTAACTCAGGAGGGTTCTCAGATACTGACTGTGCATACTGCACAAAGTAGCTAATTGATCCGTTAAATTCTACTCGGACATTAACTAAATATCCAATCCCAAGAATGACATCTACCTCAGTTACACTCAGTCTCCCAGTTCCATTATCAAACCCATCAAATAGTTCACATTCACTCGATTGGAATAGTTCATCTTCAATCCACTGCAGGTAATAACGTTCTTTGTTTCTCATGTCGAACCAGTCATATTTGTTGATCTTATAAAATCCCTCGAATAATTCTCCAAGAAAATTTAAGAGACACGTCCCCAACTCGTCTATATATAGTTGCATATATCCATCTATACCTATATAGTTGATTAAGTCAACCCCGTCATAGATGTAACTAATATATGCTTCATAGGTCGTCAAAAGTGGCGACACAGTTTCTGCAAATGATGTACTTTCACTAGCAATTTTAAGCCATGTCTTAAGGTTTTCAAAGAACGTTGCATTAGCACTGGCTGGTAATCCATCTAAACCCTCCAGCTGACTGATACTTTGTAGTGTTAGAAAACTTTCTGATAATCTTTGGAAAAACTCTAAGGAGAATATAGATAATGGGGATATGTTTGTACCATAGTAAAACTCTAAGAATGTAAACAATTCATTTGTAACAAGTTCGGTATAGACGGGAAGTGGTAAAGCTTTCTTTAAACTATATATTGGTTTTGATTTATTACTAAAATCTTTAAGATACATAATATTGTAAAACATTGTTAATGGTACAAGGTCATAGATTGGTACTGTTGTATTTTCGGCAGTGTCATTTTGATAGTTGTCGCTTGTTATGTGTTGAAAACTGCCAGGTGTTACTTTAACATAAATTTCATCTGCTGTTGAACATGTAGCATTGTTATTTCTGAGGTATGATACCCGTTCGTACAACGTTGAGACCTCAATCAAGGGTACTTGTTCAGCTACATGTTCTGTAAAACCAGACTGGTACCACTTCCTCTCATATCCGGTTTCATCATTAAAAGCTGAGGTAGGATTGATACTTAATTGAAGTAATTTATACAAATGTTTTGTGATAAATTTTAGACATCGCCATTCAAATGTTAGGCCAGAAGGGTCACCTGGACCTTTTGCTAAGCTGTAAGAGACAGAACGAGCATCAAAGGCTGCAATACCTTTACCTATATTTTTGCCTGATCCACCCTTTATGAACGCATGTGGTTGGGGATGCATTATTTTGATATACATAGATTCCTCCATCCAATGTTCCATGCTGCCTGGTGGGTATCCTATTTTAATATATAGTCGGTATGTCCCGACGTCATAGCTTCCAGGCTTTATTATGAACTTGATAGTAGATCTTTTCGGTCTAACTTTTGTTTCTGTACCGGTTGTTGTATTGACACTATATATGTTCCAGTAGTTTTGAATAATGGTATCCGTTGTACATTTATTCTTTGTCAGTGAATAAATCTCGACTTGAGCTGAAGTATATATAACCATTGGATTATCTTCCTTAAGAAACTTCTCCTCGAAAATCCTTGATGTCAAGCAGGGAGGTGTAACTAAAAAATGACATGAATTCATAGAAATATTATGCACAAACAAAATAATCCAATAAAGCATAACGGGTTCCCGTTATTATTGATCTAAATACACCATTTGCATATAATAAATACATGTATCCCACTTTCAATACAATCTTAGATGAATGTATTACATCAAAAGAAATGAATTCACCCATTCAAATATATCTTGGAACAGCTTCAAATGAAAATAATTAGGGCATGTTTTTGTTAATAATATAAGACATAAAACTTGACTTGTTGTAGTACCAATAATGACAATCGTAACATCACTCTTATAATTGTGTGCGTGAAGAATAAGTGAACGAAGATTATCATGTTACAAATATAGTTCTAATTACTGACGCCGAATATGAGAGATTCTACTTTGCTATCAGTCAAGCACACATAATTTTCTTTCTATATTTAATAATAGCATTATACTATTCCATAGCTTTATACTATTCCATAGCTTTATACTATTCCATAGCATTATACTATTCCATAGCTTTGGACCCATAAAACTAGCTTAACACTCCCACTTTTTATCGGGGTTTCTGCACCAATCCAGGAATGTGAGGGTTCATGTATTTGTGTGATAGAGGTATCGATATTTCATCTTTCTGTGCTTTTTCTGTGTCATTTTTGGGACTATTCTGACTGTGTTGTATTTTTTGCTTTTCATTTTAATTTGTAAATTGACATTTGTTTTAATATATTAATATTAACATATTATCAATAGGAAGATTGATTAACAATTTTTATTTGTATCGTCAGACGAAATTACTGGTGTGATTGAATAATAAATTTGTATTAAACAGACTATAACTCTATCAGTATTCATACCTCTACAGTAAACAGACAATAAATCTACCAGTATTCATACCTCTACAGTAAACAGATTTTGACTCTACCAGTATGCATACCTCTACAGTAAACAGACTATAACTCTACCAGTATTCATTCCTCTACAGTAAACAGACCATAATTCTATCAGTATGCATACCACTACAGTGAACAGACTATAGCTCTATCAGTATGCATACCTCTACAGTAAACAGACTATAACTCTACCAGTATGCATATCTCTACAGTAAACAGACTATGACTCTACCAGTATGCATACCTCTACAGTAAACAGACTATAACTCTACCAGTATTCATTCCTCTACAGTAAACAGACTATTATTCTATCAGTATTCATACCTCTACAGTAAACAGATTATAACTCTATCAGTATTCATACCTCTACAGTAAACAGACTATAACTCTATCAGTATTCATACCTCTACAGTAAACAGACTATAACTCTACCAGTATGCATATCTCTACAGTAAGCAGACTATATCTCTATCAGTATTCATACCTCTACAGTAAACAGATTATAACTCTACCAGTATTCATTCCTCTACAGTAAACAGACTATTATTCTATCAGTATTCATACCTCTACAGTAAACAGATTATAACTCTATCAGTATTCATACCTCTACAGTAAACAGACTATAACTCTATCAGTATTCATACCTCTACAATAAACAGACTATAACTCTATCAGTATTCATACCTCTACAGTAAACATACTATAACTCTATCAGTATTCATACCTCTACAGTAGACATACTATAGCTCTATCAGTATTCATACCTCTACAGTAAACAGACTATAACTCTATCAGTATTCATACCTCTACAGTAAGCAGACTATTACTCTATCAGTATGCATACCTCTACAGTAGACATACTATAACTCTATCAGTATGCATACCTCTACAGCAAACAGATTATAACTCTATCAGTATTCATACCTCTACAGTAAACAGACTGTAACTCTATCAGTATTCATATCTCTACAGTAAGCATACTATAACTCTATCAGTATTCATACCTCTACAGTAAACAGACTATAACTCTATCAGTATTCATATCTCTACAGTAAGCATACTATAACTCTATCAGTATGCATACCTCTATAGTAAACATACTATAACTCTATCAGTATGCATACCTCTACAGTAAACAGACTATAACTCTATGAGTATGCACACCTCTATAGTAAACAGACTATAACTCTATCAGTATTCATACCTCTACAGTAAACAGACTATAACTCTATCAGTATTCATACCTCTACAGTAAGCAGACTATACCTCTATCAGTATTCATACCTCTACAGTAAACAGATTATAACTCTTTCAGTATTCATATCTCTACAGTAAACAGACTATAACTCTATCAGTATTCATACCTCTACAGTAAGCAGACTATAACTCTATCAGTATTCATACCTCTACAGTAAACAGACTATAACTCTATCAGTATTCATAACTCTACAGTAAACATACTATACCTCTATCAGTATTCATACCTCTACAGTAAACAGATTATAACTCTCTCAGTATTCATATCTCTACAGAAAGCATACTATAACTCTATCAGTATTCATACCTCTACAGTAGACATACTATAACTCTATCAGTATTCATACCTCTACAGTAAGCAGACTATACCTCTATCAGTATTCATACCTCTACAGTAAACAGATTATAACTCTCTCAGTATTCATATCTCTACAGTAAGCATACAATAACTCTATCAGTATTCATACCTCTACAGTAAACAGACTATAACTCTACCAGTATTCATTCCTCTACAGTAAACATACTATACCTCTATCAGTATGCATACCTCTACAGTAAACAGATTATAACTCTCTCAGTATTCATACCTCTACAGTAAACAGACTATAACTCTATCAGTATTCATACCTCTACAGTTGACATACTATAGCTCTATCAGTATTCATACCTCTACAGTAAACAGACTATAACTCTATCAGTATTCATACCTCTACAGTAAACAGACTATTACTCTATCAGTATTCATACCTCTACAGTAAACAGACTATAACTCTATCAGTATTCATACCTCTACAGTAAACAGACTATAACTCTATCAGTATTCATACCTCTACAGTAAACAGACTATTACTCTATCAGTATTCATACCTCTACAGTAAACAGACTATTACTCTATCAGTATTCATACCTCTACAGTAAGCAGACTATTACTCTATCAGTATTCATACCTCTACAGTAAACAGACTATAACTCTATCAGTATTCATATCTCTACAGTAAGCATACTATAACTCTATCAGTATTCATACCTCTACAGTAAACAGACTATAACTCTATCAGTATTCATATCTCTACAGTAAGCATACTATAACTCTATCAGTATGCATACCTCTATAGTAAGCATACTATAACTCTATCAGTATGCATACCTCTATAGTAAACATACTATAACTCTATGAGTATGCACACCTCTATAGTAAACAGACTATAACTCTATCAGTATTCATACCTCTACAGTAAACAAACTATAGCTCTATCAGTATGCACACCTCTATAGTAAACAGACTATAACTCTATCAGTATTCATACCTCTACAGTCAACATATTATAACTCTATCAGTATTCATACCTCTACAGTTGCCTGTGTCGTTAGAAGATCCTAAACAGTAATATCCAGAACAGATTGGATAGGGATTGTTGCAATAACGACTTCTTTCACGTGTTCCTGTTCCATATATGGATGTAGAATTTGGAGTAATACATGGTCCCCAGCTGTTCCACTCAGCCCACTGTCCGTCTACTGGTCCTATAGATAGTAGATAAATTTAGGATGCATATGAATATGCTTTAAACAAAAAAGCTATAAATGCAGATGAAAAAAAAATGGAAGTTCATATAAATATTATTCTCAGTATGAAAACCATACATATCCATTCACACATGATTGATTATTAATTCTGGAGAGCATCATCCACACAGTATTCAGTGTTTCATGGTTGATTATTAGTTCTGGAGAGCATCATCCGCCCAGTATTCAGTGTTTCATGGTTGATTATTAGTTCTCGAGAGCATCATCCGCCCAGTATTCAGTGTTTCGTCACTGACATGGTATATAAGTTATCATTTAAATTAACAATGCCTAAATAATGTAATTATTAATCAAAAGTAAGAGTCTATTCCCTCTGACATAGGTCATCTATGACGATTTTGGCTATCCTATTTAAGTTTGGTTTTATTGCTATCAAGCACTTTTAAATTACTTAGCTTTGCAATCTTTCGATTTTGACTTGATTTTTGTTTTGGTGTTTAACGCCACTTTCAGCAATATTTCAGCTATATCATGGCGACCAGCTTTAGTGGTGCAAGACGCCGGACAACCCGGAGAGAACCACCGACCATTGGTAAGCAACTGGTAAACTTTATCACTTGCGGCTGCGAGTTGAGTGCACCCATTTTGTAATTTGCAAAGCCGGGCTTGTATGAGTTGTTAGGTAATCCAACTACCTAACTCATTGAGCCACCCCTTTCGATTTTGAGCGTACATGATAATGGCTATTCCAAAAAACACGACGTGCGAAAAACATACCCATTAATATAGTATTCAGTTACTGGTGACTAATTCATATATTAGAATAAAATTGAAAATATACTTGCATTGAAAAAAATTGCACATTAGCATGCTAAACTACAACATAATGGTAGACGAAATTAATATGTCTTGCCAATAGCAAAGCTGCACGAGCTTGTAGAAATATGACCTATTGATATAAATACACGTTAGAGAATACCGAAGGGGCAATCAAAAAAGGACAATCCAGAAAAACTGGCAGCATAGGATACACAAGACGAAAAAAACAAAAACACAACACAATATGGTGGTGGACACTTAGCTTAAAAATCCCTACATATTGATATATTGAAGTGTAAAAGTTACGAAATGATCATATATTTGACTACTAACAAAGTCGACCCATTCCAGTGGCACGTCTGAGTCTGTATAAAATACTCCCATGGACTTAGATTAAACAACTATGTTGTCACTAGTATAGAACTGCTCGGTTGTGCTACTAACAGTAAAGACTGTGACAAAATATTTGGTAAAAACACCACACACAATGAAACAGTACCACTAAATGGGTGATCATTAACACTTATAAAACCATTTACTAATATACAGTTTTCTATTATAAAAGAGAGACAAATGACCGAAAGACTGAATAGAAATATAATGTCCATCTGAAAATATGGAAGTTAGTTTAACATAGAAAAAAAAAGAAAACAATATTGTAAACAGGGTGATATTATTACCGTATAGCCGGTAATTTCTGCCGTATTGGACTAAAAAGAAGACATTTTATATTATCATCCTCTAAAGAGCTAACATCGTGGGTTAAGCTGCAAGTAGAAATCTTTTGTAAGGCGCGCCTGCGGCTTGCCTTACAAAAGATTTCTACTTACAGCTTAACCCACGATGTTAGCTCTTTAGAGGATGATAATGTGTTTGTCTTCTGTGTAGCGTTTTTTTTAGAGTTCGTGCTCTATATTGTCTTCTGTATAGCGATTTTAGTGCATCTACTGTATAATAAATGACCCATTTCCATATGACCTTCACCAGTGTTTTAAATAACACGTCACAGCTTGTGTTGATGTGAGTGTTCTGAAAATAGCCATCCAATAGCTATAGGTGACCTAATACCACTGCTCTTATAACCCAGTTCAGATATCTTGCATAATATATAGCACTGCACACATGCTACACGTTACAGTATAATTGTATGCAATATTTTTGCTAGTTTCTGCTATAACAGAAAACACAAGACTAAATGCACTCAATACACAGCATGACCTAATTCTTGTGCTTGGTCATCCTTTCAATCAGGGACAGGCGTGTCTTTGATGAAAATTCATTGATAGAACCCACGTGGTTGCGTTTTTGTAAGTAGAAATACGGGGTATAAATAATTTCGCGCGCAAACATCGGAGTTTGTCTCCGCTGCATAAATCAATCACTGTTTAGAAAAAACGCTATATAAAAGACAATTATTTTTGCTGATTTTTTTTCTTCTGCGGATTGAAAATCTCGCCGCCTACATTTTTTTTTGTATTACAGGAAACAACAAATGAGGTGTTAAGCGATGAGGGACAGCTTCATTATGCTATGATAATCAACTGGTGCCTAGGACAGTCTAAAGAAGTAAAAAAAAAACAGATTTAATCCTTTAAAAAGTTCTCAAAGGCTACAGCTTCCATATACACAATTGGTAGCTTTGAACTCTAGAAATTATTTTTTCCCCACTGTTTAGTAGATGAATCATAAGATCACACAGTTTGATATATTATTCGATCGCAGCAACTATAAGTATTTAGCACAAAAAAAACACCCTAAATAATGTTAATTAATGGCATAGCAATTTATATATTTCTTTAATAATGTTTATTAGGATTGTAAACATTTGGTCATGTGATTGTTTCAATTATTTTCGGTGTCAGCTTGGCGCAATAATATTTCTAGATCTTGATTAATTGTAATTAATCATTAAAAATTATCTTGTCACAGCTAAATAACATTCTAATGTAGTTGTTTAATATTCCTGGTTTGTGATTGGACAATGCTGTAATTTTCAAGGTTTCAATTCCACGGTTGGAATATCATGAGATAATTTTAGAATTTTAGCTGATTACCGCTTACGTCATCTTGTCAATAATGTGGCAATGCACATGATTACATTAGAATGGAGATAACTGTATTGTATCTTAAAATTTTACGGCATCAATTGGAGGTTTAATGGTTGCAAATATCCGTTTACTGGCTCCGTAATCCCGTCACCGGTAAATTCAATTTGCGACCATCAAATCTCCAATTGATGCCGTGAAATTTTCAAATTCAAGATTCAAGATTCAAGATTCAAGATTTTATTAACGAGGCTCAGGCACAGTGTGCAACATGAGCATACAGTTATTATAACATAAATACATACATATGAAATAAGACAAAGACACAACAATAATATTAACATTGGAGAAAAAAAACATAGTGAATAGAAGTGATCACTCTAATATCTAATGTACTAGAATAATTTACTGATTCCTTTCAAAAATAATGCTACACTTTTCAATAATTGAGAATTACACAAAGAGAAGATACCAGCCATTTTAGCTACACTACTATTTTGTACATAATATTTTGGAATATATTTGGAACTTAATCTTTGTATTTCAGTGTTATTACATATAAACAAGTAGTGATATTCATCGCCAATTACATCTTTTGAGCATTTTGTACACTTTCTATTTTCTCTTGTAATTTTTTGCCAACGTCCTGTTTCGATTGGTATTCTAATGTTACAGAGCCTAAATTTAGTTATATAGATTCTATGCTTTTGTTCGAGGCGTAGCAGATACGGTTCTATACAAAACTCTTGTTTGAAAAGAGAATAAAAATGACCACGAGAGGAATTACCAATCTCTGAACGCCAATTTTGTATGAATTGGTCAATAAGAATTTGTTTCACATGTGTTTTAATCCAGATTATATTAACAGGCATTTGGTTTCTAAAGATAAAACTAAGGCCAATATTATCCACAATATTCTGTATATTTTTCACATATAAAGTCTGACTATTCTCATTTGCATACAATTTGAATAGAAGTTTATATATCTTAGAAGACAACTTTTTTGTAGTCATTAAACGACTCCAGAAACAGAGTATCCTGCATTTGATGTTAATGTCAAGAGCGTATCTACCCAACTCATCATATACTAAACAATTTGGAGTTGTAACTCTTACACCCAAAATTCTTTTTGAAAATTGTAAATGTACTTTTTCAATATTGTCATTCTTACCAACACCCCAGACTTCACTACCATACAATAGGATAGGAGCAACAAGTGAGTCAAAAATTTTCAGCTGTAAATCAATAGGCAGTTGCAGATTTCTAATTTTATAATATACCGCATATAACGCTTTTTGTGCTTGTTCTACTAACTTCTTTTTGGTATGGACAAAACTACCATTGTAATAAAAAATAACTCCTAGATAAGAAAAGCAATCAGTATACTCCAATTCCTTTCCGTCTAATTTTAATCGTAATGGTGGGCGGAATTTTCGCTTTGAAAAGATAACGGTTTTAGTTTTACTCAAATTAACTTCAAGTTTCCATAATTTCCAGTAATCACTAAACACATCTAGTAAATTTTGCATTCCTTCATATGTTTCCGAGAATAATAATGTATCGTCAGCATACAGTAAAAGAAAGGTCTTCATAAGTATATTTAAATATTCATCAAAAAGATTATCAATTGTTTGCTTCATGAATATCTAAAAATGTTTCCAAATCATTTATAAAAACTGCAAAAAGGAAAGGGATAAGTTTTCCCCTTGACGGACCCTATACTGCAACTGAAAAAAATCAGAATTTACACCATTTTGTGTTACACAGGATTTAATATTTTGGTACATACTTTTAATTACGTTGAAACATTTTCCATTCATACCATTTTTTATCATTTTTGTCCACAGCCCACTTCTATTAACTCTATCAAATGCTTTACTAAAGTCAACGAATGTACAAAATAGCTTTATTTTATGCAGAAAATATAAGTCAGTAAATGATTTCAAAATAAAATGTTATCTAATGTGGAATGCATCTTTCTAAAGCCAGCTTGTGAGGGGGAAATAAGGTTAACTTCGTCTGCAAATGAGTTTAATCGATTATTTAATATACTTGTAAAAACTTTGTTGAAGCAGCTAAGTAGACTAATTGGTCTATAATTTGATGGGTCTTTTGAGTCCTCCTTGTTTTTGTATACGGGTTGAATAACGCCTAATGTCCAGCTTTCTGGGAATATACCAGTATCAAATATGATATTGAAAATTTTAACATAACTTGGGAGTAGTAAATGAAGGGTACTTTTTAGATATTCATTTCGTATACAATCTGTACCAACTGCTTTATTGTTTGGTAGGTTTCGAACAACATTTTCGATTTCAGTATCAGTAATACTACAATTAAGCATACGATTTGGAATTTCCAAACCACATTGTATATTGTAATTATTGATATCATTGTTTTGTTCATATTCTTCATCAGAAGAATTGATATTTTTGAAATATTCATACAATTCGGTCAACGGGACTTCTACATTAGATTTTTTAGCGTTTGTACATCGTTTTAGTATATCCCTGAATTTTTTTGGGTTATGACTTGACGCTTCTTTAATTTCACCTGATAAATACAATACAGTTATCTCCTAATTTGATTGTTGTGTAAACAGTTATGCAGTACCAGTATTTTTCTTTATCTGGATATAGTAATTAGGCCTAATTAAATATTTTACACTTCCGCATGAACTGGCGGTTGGGGTTTGAAAAGATAACTTCTACTGATATTATTACGGGGCCATTAAAATAGATCGACTGTTCGAGAAATTGACGTTCGAGAAATTGGGATTTATTTGACAAGGAATTAACGGCAAAATTAACGGAACAAAGATCCATTGGATTCGGTAATGAAGACCCGTCCTACTTTTTAAATATTTAAGCATCGAATCTTTCCAGACCAATATAAACTCAAGTAATGACAAATTTCAAATGTGCGTGAGTACTTTTCATTGAATTTAATTCTTTTGCCAGAGATTTATTTCCACTTCTAATAAATACTGACCGCCTTTCATGTTGAAGATTATGTCAGAGGTTTTACATAACAATTTAGTTCACTTTTTTATATACACGATACCTACCTATCTTTTTATACTTTATGGATATTTTGCTTACCACATTGTTTCTCCTTTATATCAGCTCCCAGATTTGTACAATCTTCACCTCCATTACAAGGGGTAGGGTTGTTACAATATCTGTGACTAGTTGTCGTAGAGCTGCACCGCCAGGAGCAGTCACTCCAAGCACCCCAATTCGTGTAACCACCATCGTGTTTTTCTAGAGAAAATAACAATCAAATTGATGTAATTACACATTTGTACAAAATGTAATGTAGTAAATACTTACCAACTTTATAACAAACAATACGTAGTATATTTAAATGCTTCCTATGGTTGTTTTATGTACCTTCTACCAACTTCTAACAACAATAACATTTGCGTTGATTTTATTAAACAAGTATTAAGCAGACAAACAAGCGATTGTGACATTAACTTACCCTGCAATTGTGTGATTTGAAGTATTAATAAAGGCATCAAATAAACCTCAGTTTTATTTAGTCATGGACCTAGTAAAGCTTTTCTGGTACCTGATTCATGTAGAGCGACGGTAGGAAACGGCAATCGTACACAGACTTCACAGAGGACACCATTAAAAACGATTAGAACCACGCTTGCTTCTGCACTTTTCAGATAATTAGGCAGTTGTTTTGAACTTTTTTAGACATTGCATGTTAAACACAATATACGTACATTGTCAGTAAGCATAACATTAATTAGCTCTCGCTGCGAAACAGTTCAGAAAAACTCAGCAAATACTCCATTTTCTACCTGTTTCTAAAGCTCGTACAAATAAATTGCATATCTTCCGACAATGTACGTATATTATAAGTTATAAGCTCCCTAGTGACCGTCTATCGTTATTTAGACGGTCAGTAAATCGTTGAAGGGTGAGCGCTCCAGCGCGAACCCTTCAACTATTTACTTATCGTCTAAATAACCATAGTCGGTCACGGGAGCTTATAACATTTTTGTACTATGTTGCTGATCTATAACTTGAAACAGTAACTACGTTTTTCCCACGATCTATGTTTGACGGACTTTCTTGGAAGTTCTAAGGCTAAAGACGTAATGGTCAATACACAAAATTAAGCACTGCCCACTGACCTTCTGTAATTTTCCGTCCCCATCATTTCGTAACTGCACATTATTTTAGAAGAAAATGTAAATCATCGTCTTTCTTGCAGTTGTGTTTAATTATGTTAAGTCAAAATACACACACATATATAGAGAGAGCTTGGTCAAATACCTGCAAGTTTATCTATCGTCTGCATCGTTATTTTTATGAATGGAATTCTAAGGCTAAAGACGTAATGGTCACTACACAAAATTAAGCACCGCCCACAGACCTTCTGTAATTTTCCGTCTGCATCATTTCGTTAATGCGCGTTATTTTTATGAATGGAATTTTCTCCTGGCCAGGTAAAGCGTATTAATCTTATTCTCTAAATTTCCATATATGGCTCTCCATTCTATCGTTATTTTTAGGATGATTTTATCCAATCATCGGTCGTCAAATAAATGCAACATCGTACATGTGTATAGTATATATAATCATCGACCACATTTTGTCAAACATTTTAATCGTCACCTACATGATATGTATATTATGATATACTTGAGATATAGTTTTGATATCATGTCATATATTTTGTCAATGGCCAAGGTGAATATCAGACCATCATTCAAACTGTAAACGTAACCACAAAATCTGTCAGTGAAACTCTACATAAAACTCATATTGGGAGCGATAATGAAGATGTCATAAGGGAATTGTTTTATAAAACGTCGCTCATTTAGCGCTATTGCAAGTTCACATTTAAGGAACGTGTAATTATATAAATATTTTTTGACGATGTTCAAATATCACATATAACAATTGTACGACCAAACAAAGATAAAGTAATAAAGCTCTGAAAAATACAAAACAGCAAAAGAAATAAATTTCATGGTATGCTGGTGTGGTTAGGGTTGTGGTGTTTAACACCACTTCCAAGCATATTTCAGTTATATCGTGGCTGTAAATTTCATTGGTGGAAAAAACCGGAGTACCCGGAGAAAACCACCGACCTGTCGCAAGTCACTGACAAACTTTATCACATAATGTTGCATCGAGTACACCTCGCCATGGACGGGTTTCGATTTCACAATCTATGAATATTAATTGATCATTGCCATTGCTTTATGATGAATGGCTATGAAAATACGGCTATAAATTGACAAATGTTTTATCTGTACGACTACGATTAGTGTTATGGTTAGTTCAACAGACGAGTTCCGAAATTGTTATGTCATTGTATGGCGTAATTTAATAACTATGATTGTCCAAGAGCCTAATACCAAATAATTACAACTCATTTTGCCACAGTAAGAACAAGATATGTGCAAACGGAATTTACAACATATTCTAAATATATTGTCCTTCTTCAACACACTAATTTTTACAAATTTGATATGTTTCAATATATTTTCATCCTGTGATTTATGAAAACAGATTGATGAACAAACTTATATTGCCGTTTACAATGCAAAACCACTTCCGTTGCATTCCGGAATTTTAAACTCGCTTTTCTCCAGATATTTTAGCAATGCATTGAATGGAAACCTTTCAATTATCCTCTCGATTTCAGTTGTAAGTTTATGTACGATAGTTGACTTCCTCCGTCCGTGCGTCCATCCTTCCGCCCGTACGTCCGTACCACCCGTTTGCACATACCTTGTTCTTTCTTATGGAGTGAAATGTTTGTCTGTATTATCGCTGTTGTCTTAGCTTGACATAATAAATCTTTTGACTTGCATATTTATTTTTGTGACATTATAGTCTAATATGAGTATATAAGCTTTGAATTGGACGGTGTGTGATTTCCCAGATAGTGAAGAAGATTTTGACATCATGTCATGTGCTAATACGATAATACAGACACATATTTCAATTCTCAAGAAAGAAGAAAGTGCGTGCGAACGGACGGACGGACGAACGGGGGGAGGAAGTCAATAATCATACCTAATCTTACAACTGGAATTGAGGGGATAATTGTAATGTTTCCGTTTGATTGCTAAAATATCTGGAGAAAAACGAGTGGATATCAACAGTTTTGTAAAGTATGTAAAACAATAATGTACTATGAAAATATGGATCAAATGAATTATTTCGGTAGCAGTTATGCTTTTCCTAAGGCACTTTTTAGTCACTCATATTTAGTAATTAACTTACTTTCTGTCAGTAAGCAGTCACCCCTCTCCCTTTTGGTTTCCGTTTTTATTGCGATACCATTTCTGCCTGTATATATTTTTATTTTCCGGTAACGTACACCAACACAGTTGTAGTCGGTAGTGGTCCAGTCAATTCGACATGAACCCCAGTCTCCTGTTTCTGTCCAATTTGTAAGTGGTTCTGTAAAAGAAATACCAATGGCTCCTGAAGACTTTCAAATTATTAGGCTTATCAGTCTCTTGACTTTGAACGTATATGATGATGGTTATTCCAGAATAGCGTTGTGTACATTAGGTATCTATGATATTATTAACAATGTAAAATGTAATAAAATAAGGGAAGGACTATGCTAGTGCTAGTCTATGTACATTGAAGGACTATACTAGTGCTAGTCTATGTACATTGAAAGACTATACTAGTGCTAGTCTATGTACATTGAAGGACTATACTAGTGCTAGTCTATGTACATTGAAGGACTATACTAGTGGTAGTCTATGTACATTGAAGGACTATACTAGTGCTAGTCTATGTACATTGAAGGACTATGCTAGTGCTAGTCTATGTACATTGAAGGACTATGCTAGTGCTAGTCTATGTACATTGAAGGACTATACTAGTGCTAGTCTATGTACATTGAAGGACTATACTAGTGCTAGTCTATGTACATTGAAGGACTATACTAGTGCTAGTCTATGTACATTGAAGGACTATACTAGTGCTAGTCTATGTACATTGAAGGACTATGCTAGTGCTAGTCTATGTACATTGAAGGACTATACTAGTGCTAGTCTATGTACATTGAAGGACTATACTAGTGCTAGTCTATGTACATTGAAGGACTATACTAGTGCTAGTCTATGTACATTGAAGGACTATACTAGTGCTAGTCTATGTACATTGAAGGACTATACTAGTGCTAGTCTATGTACATTGAAGGACTATACTAGTGCTAGTCTATGTACATTGAAGGACTATGCTAGTGTTAGTCTATGTACATTGAAGGACTATGCTAGTGCTAGTCTATGTACATTGAAGGACTATACTAGTGCTAGTCTATGTACATTGAAGGACTATACTAGTGCTAGTCTATGTACATTGAAGGACTATGCTAGTGTTAGTCTATGTACATTGAAGGACTATGCTAGTGCTAGTCTATGTACATTGAAGGACTATGCTAGTGCTAGTCTATGTACATTGAAGGACTATGCTAGTGTTAGTCTATGTACATTGAAGGACTATACTAGTGCTAGTCTATGTACATTGAAGGACTATACTAGTGCTAGTCTATGTACATTGAAGGACTATACTAGTGCTAGTCTATGTACATTGAAGGACTATACTAGTGCTAGTCTATGTACATTGAAGGACTATACTAGTGCTAGTCTATGTACATTGAAGGACTATACTAGTGCTAGTCTATGTACATTGAAGGACTATACTAGTGGTAGTCTATGTACATTGAAGGACTATACTAGTGGTAGTCTATGTACATTGAAGGACTATACTAGTGCTAGTCTATGTACATTGAAGGACTATACTAGTGCTAGTCTATGTACATTGAAGGACTATGCTAGTGCTAGTCTATGTACATTGAAGGACTATACTAGTGTTAGTCTATGTACATTGAAGGACTATACTAGTGCTAGTCTATGTACATTGATGGACTATACTAGTGCTAGTCTATGTACATTGAAGGACTATACTAGTGCTAGTCTATGTACATTGAAGGACTATACTAGAGCTAGTCTATGTACATTGAAGGACTATACTAGTGCTAGTCTATGTACATTGAAGGACTATACTAGTGCTAGTCTATGCACATTGAAAGACTATACTAGTGCTAGTCTATGTACATTGAAGGACTATACTAGTGCTAGTCTATGTACATTGAAGGACTATACTAGTGCTAGTCTATGTACATTGAAGGACTATACTAGTGCTAGTCTATGTACATTGAAGGACTATACTAGTGCTAGTCTATGTACATTGAAGGACTATACTAGTGCTAGTCTATGTACATTGAAGGACTATGCTAGTGCTAGTCTATGTACATTGAAGGACTATACTAGTGCTAGTCTATGTACATTGAAGGACTATGCTAGTGCTAGTCTATGTACATTGAAGGACTATACTAGTGGTAGTCTATGTACATTGAAGGACTATACTAGTGCTAGTCTATGTACATTGAAGGACTATACTAGTGCTAGTCTATGTACATTGAAGGACTATACTAGTGCTAGTCTATGTACATTGAAGGACTATACTAGTGCTAGTCTATGTACATTGAAGGACTATACTAGTGTTAGTCTATGTACATTGAAGGACTATACTAGTGCTAGTCTATGTACATTGAAGGACTATGCTAGTGCTAGTCTATGTACATTGAAGGACTATACTAGTGCTAGTCTATGTACATTGAAGGACTATACTAGTGCTAGTCTATGTACATTGAAGGACTATACTAGTGCTAGTCTATGTACATTGAAGGACTATACTAGTGCTAGTCTATGTACATTGAAGGACTATACTAGTGCTAGTCTATGTACATTGAAGGACTATACTAGTGGTAGTCTATGTACATTGAAGGACTATACTAGTGCTAGTCTATGTACATTGAAGGACTATACTAGTGCTAGTCTATGTACATTGAAGGACTATACTAGTGCTAGTCTATGTACATTGAAGGACTATACTAGTGGTAGTCTATGTACATTGAAGGACTATACTAGTGGTAGTCTATGTACATTGAAGGACTATACTAGTGCTAGTCTATGTACATTGAAGGACTATACTAGTGTTAGTCTATGTACATTGAAGGACTATACTAGTTTAGTCTATGTACATTGAAGGACTATACTAGTGCTAGTCTATGTACATTGAAGGACTATACTAGTGCTAGTCTATGTACATTGAAGGACTATACTAGTGGTAGTCTATGTACATTGAAGGACTATACTAGTGCTAGTCTATGTACATTGAAGGACTATACTAGTGCTAGTCTATGTACATTGAAGGACTATGCTAGTGCTAGTCTATGTACATTGAAGGACTATACTAGTGCTAGTCTATGTACATTGAAGGACTATACTAGTGCTAGTCTATGTACATTGAAGGACTATACTAGTGGTAGTCTATGTACATTGAAGGACTATACTAGTGGTAGTCTATGTACATTGAAGGACTATACTAGTGCTAGTCTATGTACATTGAAGGACTATACTAGTGCTAGTCTATGTACATTGAAGGACTATACTAGTGCTAGTCTATGTACATTGAAGGACTATGCTAGTGCTAGTCTATGTACATTGAAGGACTATACTGGTGCTAGTCTATGTACATTGAAGGACTATACTAGTGTTAGTCTATGTACATTGAAGGACTATACTAGTGCTAGTCTATGTACATTGAAGGACTATACTAGTGCTAGTCTATGTACATTGAAGGACTATGCTAGTGCTAGTCTATGTACATTGAAGGACTATACTGGTGCTAGTCTATGTACATTGAAGGACTATACTAGTGTTAGTCTATGTACATTGAAGGACTATACTAGTGCTAGTCTATGTACATTGAAGGACTATACTAGTGCTAGTCTATGTACATTGAAGGACTATACTAGTGCTAGTCTATGTACATTGAAGGACTATGCTAGTGCTAGTCTATGTACATTGAAGGACTATACTGGTGCTAGTCTATGTACATTGAAGGACTATACTAGTGCTAGTATATGTACATTGAAGGACTATACTAGTGCTAGTCTATGTACATTGAAGGACTATGCTAGTGCTAGTCTATGTACATTGAAGGACTATACTAGTGCTAGTCTATGTACATTGAAGGACTATGCTAGTGCTAGTCTATGTACATTGAAGGACTATACTAGTGCCTAGTCTATGTACATTGAAGGACTATACTAGTGCTAGTCTATGTACATTGAAGGACTATGCTAGTTTAGTCTATGTACATTGAAGGACTATGCTAGTGGTAGTCTATGTACATTGAAGGACTATACTAGTGCTAGTCTATGTACATTGAAGGACTATACTAGTGCTAGTCTATGTACATTGAAGGACTATACTAGTGCTAGTCTATGTACATTGAAGGACTATACTAGTGCTAGTCTATGTACATTGAAGGACTATGCTAGTGCTAGTCTATGTACATTGAAGGACTATGCTAGTGTTAGTCTATGTACATTGAAGGACTATACTAGTGCTAGTCTATGTACATTGAAGGACTATACTAGTGCTAGTCTATGTACATTGAAGGACTATACTAGTGCTAGTCTATGTACATTGAAGGACTATACTAGTGCTAGTCTATGTACATTGAAGGACTATGCTAGTGCTAGTCTATGTACATTGAAGGACTATGCTAGTGCTAGTCTATGTACATTGAAGGACTATACTAGTGCTAGTCTATGTACATTGAAGGACTATACTAGTGCTAGTCTATGTACATTGAAGGACTATACTAGTGCTAGTCTATGTACATTGAAGGACTATACTAGTGCTAGTCTATGTACATTGAAGGACTATGCTAGTGCTAGTCTATGTACATTGAAGGACTATGCTAGTGCTAGTCTATGTACATTGAAGGACTATACTAGTGCTAGTCTATGTACATTGAAGGACTATACTAGTGCTAGTCTATGTACATTGAAGGACTATGCTAGTGCTAGTCTATGTACATTGAAGGACTATACTAGTGCTAGTCTATGTACATTGAAGGACTATACTAGTGCTAGTCTATGTACATTGAAGGACTATACTAGTGCTAGTCTATGTACATTGAGGACTATGCTAGAGCTAGTCTATGTACATTGAAGGACTATACTAGTGCTAGTCTATGTACATTGAAGGACTATACTAGTGCTAGTCTATGTACATTGAAGGACTATACTAGTGCTAGTCTATGTACATTGAAGGACTATACTAGTGCTAGTCTATGTACATTGAAGGACTATACTAGTGCTAGTCTATGTACATTGAAGGACTATACTAGTGCTAGTCTATGTACATTGAAGGACTATAAACTAGTGCTAGTCTATGTACATTGAAGGACTATGACTAGTGCTAGTCTATGTACATTGAAGGACTATGCTAGTGTTAGTCTACTTGTACATTGAAGGACTATACTAGTGCTAGTACTATGTACATTGAAGACTATACTAGTGCTAGTCTATGTACATTGAGAGGACTATGCTAGTGCTAGTCTATGTACATTGAAGGTCCCTAATAAATACTAAGTGTTTAGTCCTATGTACATTGGAAGGACAATCCCACTTTGAAGGACTATACTAGTGCTAGTCTATGTACATTGAAGGACTATACTAGTGCTAGTCTATGCACACTGAAGGACTATACTAGTGCTAGTCTATGCACACTGAAGGACTATACTAGTGCTAGTCTATGCACACTGAAGGACTATACTAGTGCTAGTCTATGCACACTGAAGGACTATACTAGTGCTAGTCTATGTACACTGAAGGACTATACTAGTGCTAGTCTATGCACACTGAAGGACTATACTAGTGCTAGTCTATGCACACTGAAGGACTATACTAGTGCTAGTCTATGTACATTGAAGGACTATACTAGTGCTAGTCTATGTACATTGAAGGACTATACTGGTGCTAGTCTATGTACATTGAAGGACTATACTGGTGCTAGTCTATGTACATTGAAGGACTATACTAGTGCTAGTCTATGCACATTGAAGGACTATACTAGTGCTAGTCTATGCACATTGAAGGACTATACTAGTGCTAGTCTATGTACATTGAAGGACTATACTAGTGCTAGTCTATGTACATTGAAGGACTATACTGGTGCTAGTCTATGTACATTGAAGGACTATACTAGTGCTAGTCTATGTACATTGAAGGACTATACTAGTGCTAGTCTATGTACATTGAAGGACTATACTGGTGCTAGTCTATGTACATTGAAGGACTATACTAGTGCTAGTCTATGTACATTGAAGGACTATACTAGTGCCAGTCTATGTACATTGAAGGACTATACTAGTGCTAGTCTATGTACACTGAAGGACTATGCTAGTGCTAGTCTATGTACATTGAAGGACTATACTGGTGCTAGTCTATGTACATTGAAGGACTATACTAGTGCTAGTCTATGTACACTGAAGGACTATGCTAGTGCTAGTCTATGTACATTGAAGGACTATACTGGTGCTAGTCTATGTACATTGAAGGACTATACTAGTGCTAGTCTATGTACATTGAAGGACTATACTAGTGCTAGTCTATGTACATTGAAGGACTATACTAGTGTTAGTCTATGTACATTGAAGGACTATACTAGTGCTAGTCTATGTACATTGAAGGACTATACTAGTGCTAGTCTATGTACATTGAAGGACTATACTAGTGTTAGTCTATGTACATTGAAGGACTATACTAGTGTTAGTCTATGTACATTGAAGGACTATACTAGTGCTAGTCTATGTACATTGAAGGACTATACTAGTGCTAGTCTATGTACATTGAAGGACTATACTAGTGCTAGTCTATGTACATTGAAGGACTATACTAGTGCTAGTCTATGTACATTGAAGGACTATACTAGTGCTAGTCTATGTACATTGAAGGACTATACTAGTGCTAGTCTATGTACATTGAAGGACTATACTAGTGCTAGTCTATGTACATTGAAGGACTATACTAGTGTTAGTCTATGTACATTGAAGGACTATACTAGTGCTAGTCTATGTACATTGAAGGACTATACTAGTGTTAGTCTATGTACATTGAAGGACTATACTAGTGTTAGTCTATGTACATTGAAGGACTATACTAGTGCTAGTCTATGTACATTGAAGGACTATACTAGTGCTAGTCTATGTACATTGAAGGACTATACTAGTGCTAGTCTATGTACATTGAAGGACTATACTAGTGCTAGTCTATGTACATTGAAGGACTATACTAGTGCTAGTCTATGTACATTGAAGGACTATACTAGTGCTAGTCTATGTACATTCACTAATCGTGTGCCAGTTTATCTTTTCCTAACTTTTGTTTTGTACTTTTTCCTTGTTTTATATTGTTGGTTATATACACTTTACTCCTTGTCCTTCCCCCTGACTTTATGATTGGAACTTCTCACTCACCTTCAGTTGTTCCCTCGACTGTCGTGTAATAATATTTAGTTGTTCCATTATGATATTCAGTTGTTATATGATCATAATCTGTTGACCAATCATAATATCCGGTTGTTGTTCCTCCATAGACATCAGTCATTCCACTGTTTTGATTCGTTGTTCGATTATAATGTTGACATTCCACCATATTTGTTATCTCTATATTACGATAAAAAAAAGGAACTATATAAACGATCATATTTCATATATGACAGTTTTGGAATTACTCTGATATAGGTTTGTATCGAGTCGTTTTCATTATATCAATTTTGTACATTTCTACCACTGACGTCACCTAATAAACTGTAAAACTTCGGTGTCATTGATAGTCATTGTTTGGCATGCTTCTGAAATAATCTGGGTACTGGTGATGGTTCCCAAGGCTAAAATCCACAGAGCTGCTCAGCGCATGGAGGATAGGTGGAGTCCTCTCGGTGGGGAAGTTGTCAGTTTATATAGCGGAACGTCTGACCGTGGACCATGGAGGGTAATGTATTTGGAGAGTGACACGCTCCCTGTAGATAAAGACGTCTTTTGTAGATTTAAACAAAAGTAGGAGTATTGTAACTGCTAGAAATGACTAAGATTTTCGTGCCTACCTAACTAGTTATTCTTTTCTAGTGTAAGTCAAAAGTCATTGACCCAGTTGATCCATCTCTTCCCTCATTTCTAAATAAGTTTTAATAAATTATTGAACTTGATTTCGTCCTGAATATAGCTAAAATTCTGGTATGATGTGTGTTTATATTGGTTTCTTAATTAGAAGTTGTTCAGAATTACATGCAGTATGCATGTTAAACATTACTAAATGGGGTATAATGTCGATGAATTACTTGCATAGTGTATCATGTAATGGTGTGTGGAGAGTGGGAAATTGTCTATGGGAAAATGAGAAATGGTGTATGGGTAATGAGAAATTGTGTATGGGTAATGAGAAATTGTGTATGGGGAAAATGAGGAATGGTGTATGGATAATGAGGAATGGTGTATGGGGAAAATGAGGAATGGTGTATGGGTAATGAGGAATGGTGTATGGATAATGAGGAATGGTGTATGGGGAAAATGAGGAATGGTGTATGGGTAATGAGGAATGGTGTATGGATAATGAGGAATGGTGTATGGGTAATGAGGAATGGTATATGGGTAATGAGGAATGGTGTATGGTGTATTCATTGTAAGATTAATAATGATTAGTAGAAAATAATATAGATTACATAGCACCTTAATTTATTTTCGCTTCATTTCATATTTTTTTCCGACCTTTACTCAATTATCAACATCAGATGTATGTGCAGTTATTGTATGTTGTTGGAGAATATAAATCATATATACGAGCTTTAGAGACCGGTTGAAAGCGAGACTTGTGCAATTATTGTTTAATTTCTGGCCTGTTTTGCAACGAGTAGAACTTGTTTTTGACAGATAATTTACGTATATTTATGTGTAACTTGCAATGTCAAAATGTACAAGGCAGCTGTCTAATTTTACTGACAGAGGTATGTGGTCTTTTTGAGTGGAAGCGAATCTATGCAGGTTTTTTTTATTGTTTGTTTATATGTATGCATTGTCATTTGAGATCCAGTTAAGCGGGTGTTGGGATCCCATTAACTGGTTTAGCCCTGCCACATTTTTGTGCCTGTCCCAAGCCATGATCTTGATTTCCAACGTATTAAGTAGTGATATTTTCTTTGTGCTTTAGTGAGTTCGGTTAAGGTGAGATGTCATTGTTTGTTTTGTTGATATTGGTGGAATTGATGACCATCACTGTTAACATTTTCGTTTTATAATTCAGCTCTTATTTGTGGAATGGAACCGTGCATCCGGCATTGGACACATATAGGGATATAGATGTTGGTTTTTTCTTCAATATTTTTACTTATGCATGGGACAACGTATTTGTAAAGATACTTTTGTCATTCATAGTATTTTCAATTGAAATAAGTTACATATTACTTGCGTGTATATTTTTAAGTAAAGTTTGACATTTCAAAAAACATCTAGTGTTGCTCACATTAATTGTAATAAATATTAATAAAAGATGTAAAATACATTGATGTAAAAAGACAAAGCTTCCCTGAAGATTCTTATATATCATTCATATATCTGGTTTCCTTGAAACATTACCTAATTGTTATCATATATATGACAAGGAAACGCTATAGCGTGTAATTATTATTTTGTGGGACAAGATTTTTTGAATTCTCCCACTTATAAACCACCATTCCATGCGCAACTAAGATCTAGACTTTAAAAAATGATTCAGCGATACTTCTCAAAGAAGAACGGAAAACATTGGTATAGGTGTATTGTTATCGGTAGAGATGAGATCTTATTTGGTCGAAAGCCAATCAAAAACTATTAATGAATATAAACAGGACGAGATTATTTAAATGTAAGATTGTTTATCAACAACATATTTGTCCAGTTTGATTGACCAGTGTTACAGCAGACGATGTGTATTCCAATAGGTATTAATTGTGCTCAACTACTGGCTGATTGGTTTCTACACGCGTATGAGGCCGACTTCCTTCAAGGGATTCACAATATTAAAGACAGAAAAATAGACCAAAGTCAGCTTGTTTCCATGATCTTCAACTTGACAACAACAACCGAAGAATATTAAAAACAAAAAATTAAAAACGTTACGGCAAACGTGATGACTTCACTTTTCCAATAGTCGGCTTCCCATTCATCAGCAACAATATTCAAGCAGCAGCGCACGGAGTTTACATTTCAGAACTCATACTTTATTCTAAAGATTGTGCACATTACAGTGATTTCTTGGGAAAAGCTTAGCTGCGTTGTTCCTAGATTGAAGTCAAAACTTATTCGGTCGTCATCACGAATTGGTTGGCCGTTACTAAATATACATATCTTAAATGGGAATGGATCTACTACATATATATTTTCTTTCCTCTACCACCGACAACGCATTTACCGGACTTGACAATGAATAACACGGCGGATGCCCTATCAAATACAGGAATTGCTTACCTTTCGTGAGCAGATGTGTTCACTCCGAATCTTTTGGTTGGATCAGTATCGCTCATCTTTTTAGATTTCTATGTTGTGTTTGTTTTTTGATTGTTTGTCCGTTCTGTGTTTTATGCCTCTTTAGTTATTCATAAAATTTACTAGATAAAAAATAACTGAAATAGCCAGTTTTGTCTCATTTCAATTTTCAGCTTTAGAAATGTATACCCTAACGTAAATAAAATATCAGATACACAATGTGGATATAACCAGCACGTAATGATTATTACTGGTAAAAATATGATAACCAGCACTTAATGATTACTATTGGTAAGAATAAAATACCAATGTTAATTTATTATATTTATTATATATTACTATCACTTGGACGATATCTCTCTCGGTGGGCTATTAGTCGCCGATGGTATGCTTCGGCACTGACATTGTTCATTAGATATATTTATTACCGAAATTTACAGTTCCGAAATAATGTAATTATTAATAAAACGAAGGTTCTCCTCCGTCATGATGGGTGACCACAGCCAATCTTGGTTATCCTGTTTTAGACCCTTTGGTTTGATTGCTCCTAGAATTTTAAATCATTTGCTTTCTAATCTTTCGATTTTGAGCGAAACTGATGAAGGTTATTCCAGAAACGTGTTGTGTGCACTCAATTTGATATTTACGTTTATATAATATATGCTAGAGGAATAAACATCCACAAGAAGTACATTAAATATGTAAAATAACTTAACTGCGAACCACAAACAGTATAAATATTGTCTTACAAGCGTAAATTGGATATTTTTGTTAAAAAAGTACATACAATATTTAAAATGAGTAATCCATATAATGTTATTGTCGACAATAGCCTCAAAATATGTAAAAATAAGTTGTCTATTGTTATACCCCAACTGCGTACAACTTATGGTGTGAATATTGGTTTGATTTTTTTTTGTTGAGTTTTTGGTGTTTTAACGCCACTTTCATCAATATTTCAGCTATATCATGGCGACCAGATTTAGTGGTGGAGGAAGCCGGTGTACCCGGTGAGAACCACCGACCCTTGGCAAGCAACTGGTAAACTGTATTACTTGCGGCTGCGAGTCGAATGCACCCTTTTTTGTAATTTACAAAGCTGAGCACGAACCCACGCCGTATTGGTGATAGGCTTGTATGAGCTGTTAGATCCAACGACCTAACTCATTGAGCCACCCGTGTCCTATGCATATTGATGAAGTGAAGTCATACAAGAATTAATAAAAAATTAATATATATAACTGAATAACTGAATGTGATTGAACTTTGAACAAACTAATTTAATTGAACATTGAACAAATACAATGTGTATGTCATGATAAATAAAGCCATGACAAACTGCCAGCCAACACGTATGTCTATTGTTATTTGATTGTTGAACTGTATGCCCAGCTAGTGCCCACAGTATGCGATAGAATGTCTATTAATCTGGAGTCGAGCTTGGTACTGGTACTGAGAATGGTCATATAGGCAGAAACGATGAAATTATTCACTATCATAGGTTGAATAGTTTTGTTGATTTCATAAATGCTTGTATGTATAAATCGTTATAAACACCTACCATATGTGTTAGTCTTCTCGTTATTTTAATAATTGATTATTTTTAGAAACAAACATCAGTGTTGCAATATCTGGTTCAAAATGTACATCAGAGATAAAACACTTCAACACACTATACATTAAGTTTTCTAAAGTTATACCCAACCAGGAATAATATACAAAATTATATTTTAGAACTAAATTTCTTTTTATATTAGAAATTCAACATTTTTCGCTATTTTTTCTATTCTAGCTTGACTTGCCACGCCCATCAGGAAATATACCGTTTGAAATTCCCGCGCGTGAGTTATATTGCCCGGTGACGATTTCCGGTTTAAACCAATCTATTTTAAACAGACGACAAAGGTAAAAACGTTCGCATCCTATATTTGATTTTAATAACAGCACATGTACTTTTAATGTTTATTATCAGAGCTGTTAGACTAAATGAAATTACTTGTTGTTTGTCTCATTTAGTATGTCAACTTACACTTATTAATTTTTTTGATTAGTTTTGATTAATTATTTTACTATATAGCAAATAGTTCATGGCACTGAGGGTCATATGGCAGTATATGAACCGGTCCGTCACCAAAAAAATATTATATGGACCGAAGCTTCTTTTTATCTAAAATAATGCAGATACATGGCCGGTCTATATACTACCGGTCCACTACCGTTGGTGTCGGGCAATATAACACATCCATGCAATTCAAGGTACCTCGGGAAAACACTCTTGTATATTATACAGATATATCATGTTTGGGAGGGGTATTTGCGAAAAATACCAGTCGAGAGACGAAAAATTTCCCGAGCCAAATGGCGAGGGAAAGTTAGTTTCAAGATTGGTATTTTTCGCAAATACCCCTCCCAAACATGATATATCTGTTTAATTACACCGAATATTATTTAGAACATTGGCTAGATAAATAATACCTTTTGTTTGTCGTTTTCAGGACCTAACATGATGTATCTGTTTAATTCTACCGAATGATGTCACATAAAACGCACAACTGATAACGTTTTACAAATTTTGTTACAAGCGTCTCGGTGAAGGGTAAAAACGGCAAATACGATTTTAGCAAATGCAAAAATGTACCATGAAAAAAGGTTAAATCTTATGCAAATACACCTAAATGAAGTAAAAATTCTGCAAATTCACAATGCAAAGCCTGAATTTGTGAAAAAAAATATCACGGCTATTAACCAATCAGAATCCAGCATTCTTATATAAGGTGTAATTATGACCACAATCACATGGAATATTTGTATATTATTAAAATAATGCTTACAATAATAAATTGATTATTTTGAGAAAAATGCATATAATATTTATGTAGGTGCAAAACATCAAATGATTATTTTTTTTTATTACATACAAATTTTCATTATAGCCCCCCTCCCCCTCCCAAGGGATATAAAATTGTATCATTAATAATAGATTAATAAATAATAAATTCAGATTTTCTATATAAAATAAATCTCATTTACAAAACCACTGATATTTGTTCAATTTTTAACGCTGATTTAAGCTTTAGTCGCAACACATTTTTATTTTTCTCTTTAAATTGTCGAAACATAACATTTATTTAACTGTAAAATTCACAAATAAAATTCCCCCCCTCCCCCCCTTTTCCCTTTTTTCTTGTTTAAATTAATGATGAACAATATTCCAGAATCGGTCATCCAATCAGGACGCTCATTATTCTTGTCCAAGATAAAAATACATCGCTAAAATTACCTGTGGGTGTTTCCCCACTTCAACTCGTAAATTTACATAGAAATCGGAGATATTTCGTCATAAAACTTCACACATGGTTTTGTCTATCATATTTCTTGAAGACAAAAATAAAATTTTATTGCATTTATCAATATTTTATGAGTATCAACAGTTTTTTCAACACCATATCTGTTTCTCGATACAGCCGCAACTTCAACTCGTAAATTTACATAGAAATCGGTGATATTTCGTCATAAAACTTCACACACGGTTTTGTCTATCATATTTCTTTACCACAAACATAAAATTGTATTGCATTTATCAATATTTTATGAGTATCAACAGTTTTTTCAACACCGTATCTGTTTCTCGATACAGCCGCCCGATTACAGTGACCCGTGACCCAGATTAGCACGTTTCAGCAGTTTTTTCCTAATAATGTTGTTTAATTAACCAAAACATACAATATGAAGAAAAAAAAGAAAATATTTTATATATGAAAACCGCCATTTGAAAGGTTTGGTTGTAATTGATTCATGAATATCGACTTAAAAAACTGTGAACTGAATTCGATCAGTTAAAATAGTGCTAGATATGAAATATACTTCACTTTCAAGCATATGCAAAGTTCACGAGAAATTGTTTGGAACCTTATTTCATGTTTGAATAAAATGTATTTGTTGTAGATTTTAGAAACATAATTAACTATGGAAACCTGAAGAAAAATATGTATTGAACCGAACATTATCAATGTACTCATCTGACAAACTACACAAATGAGAATACAGTACTCGATAGGCCTGATCTCTGTTGGAGTCGGAATGCAGCAAGTTTACAAGCGGGTGAAATCCATACCTCTGTGGTCACAAAGAGATCACAATAGCTATGGTGCCGCAGCTAGAGGATTGGTGTAGTGTAAATGATGTATGGGAATGGTGTGAATAGTTCCCTTGTTTGGTGTACGTAGTAATGTTGGACCTGACCGTATGATTGATTGATTGATTGATTGAAATTTTATGTAAAGTGGTAAACATTCCATGCGTATTCAGAACAAGAATAAGTTCAACAATATATTGAAGCTATATATTTATATAATGGATGTGACCGAGTGGTCTAGGGCGATGGACATAAGGCTAAGCGATTGGTGTTGCATTGTATCAATGGTGTGAGTTAAAATCCCGTCCAGTGCAGAACAAAAATTTGTCAGCTGAAAGATCTAATTCTAACACTGTTTGGTTTAATTTTCAGACGTATAATAAATGAGGGAGAAATGGAACAATCGGGACAACGACTTTTATTCCTTGTACTCTCTGTCCGTCTTCGATTTACAGTTTTACTGTTTCTGATTACTGTGGTGAAACTGAATCTTTGAAACATGCCATAGTCATCAGCATGAGCTGGTCATCCGTAACGGTATTTCTATGTTACTGACACCAACGGATGTTTCGTTTGTCATAGTCAAATCCCACCCATTCATCGATCATGACTTATTATACGAATATGACTTATCATCGCTATGGACCGTCGTGGTCTTGCTCATATGATAGTATGATTTACAATTACCTATGCACTCAGTCCCTATACCACTAAAGTCGTGAGTTCGAATCCCGCCCATGACGAGGTGCACTTGATACAACATTATGTGATAAAGTTTGTCAGTGACTTGGGACAGGTCAGTGGTTTTCTCAGGGGTACTCCGGTTTCACCAATCAATAAAACTGACCGCCGATAAAACTGAAACAGTTTCGGGATTTTAGTTTATCACAGGTAAATTCAAAGGATTTTAATGCCCATTATCGTGTTTTTTTCCAATGAATCAAAAGGAATAAAAGTTCCGAAAAAATATATCGCGTCTCCAGTGAATAGCACAGTAGAGGTTGCCATTGACCTCTGAATAGTTCATTACGCTATTTACCAGTAGATACAATATTTATGAATATGTCTTTTTAATAGGAAAACAAACTCATACTGAGGTATAATGATATCATATACTTGTTCAGTAAAAAGTGGCGGGGTTAAACTAGCTTTAAGGCCCCAAATCGTATATAGTTATAGACGACGATATTAATGTAAACTTCTTCGGAACAGATACATGTCATGGTGATATATTAATCTAAGGCTCATCAGAATTAATATAATCTCTGTACATGGAGATATATTAATCTAAGGCTCATCAGAACTAATATAATCTCTGTACATGGTAATATATTAATCTAAGGCTCATCAGAACTAATATAATCTCTGTACATGGAGATATATTAATCTAAGGCTCATCAGAACTAATATAATCTCTGTACATGGTGATATATTAATCTAAGGCTCATCAGAACTAATATAATCTCTGTACATGGTAATATATTAATCTAAGGCTCATCAGAACTAATATAATGTCTGTACATGGTAATATATTAATCTAAGGCTCATCAGAACTAATATAATCTCTGTACATGGTAATATATTAATCTAAGGCTCATCAGAACTAATATAATCTCTGTACATGGTGATATATTGATGTAACATTACTTGAAGCAGATTCCATTCATAGTGAGTGATTGTTGTTTAACACCAACTCAGCAAGTTTTAAGCTATATCATGGAGAGAACAAGTTAGTTATTTTCAATGAGATGATAATGAGGCCCGCTTTGAACTAGACAAACACGCTTACGTGGATTTATATAGTGCTAGTTCACTGAACTGAGTCCGCGGGTAGACATGTCGCCCGACAGGGACACAATATCCTGATTCAGAGCCAACCAGTCTTTGCTCTTACTCCTTAATGCTGCGTGCTTACCGGAGTAGCAATAAATACCAATTTTATAGTCTTTAGTTTGACCCGATCCAGGCTCGAACCCACGATCTACCGCACTCGAGGCGAGCACGTTAAGCATTACACTACCGATGCGGTTATTTCCATTTATAGACATTATAACCATGCAATGAATAAAAATAAATATGACTTATTATGACACCACCGGGATTAAGGTAGATACAATGATATATAAAACACTACACAGAAAACTAAAGATCGAGCAACACGAACCCAACTATAACCGGAGTGGTCTCAGATGCTCTGGAAAGGTAAACATTTCCTGCTCCACCAGTGACACCCGCCATATTATTATTGTTACATATCCGGTGATTATTCATGAATGAGGAAAGGACCGAATTGTGATTACAGCAAACCGAACACATATACCATAACGGTTAACCGAACACATATACCATAACGGTTAACCGAACATATATACCATAACGGTTAACCCAGCAAAACTTTGGATGTGATGACTTCAACTTAATAACTAGACATCCTTGGTTCAGTAGCTTCCTTGTTAGCAGTAACAACAGGAAATTATGGTAAGAACCACAAGATCTGGAATATCTTATCATGGGAAAATTGAAATCATCTCAACATATTCCCATGTCTTAATTACTTACATGAAGGCTAAAGGAGAATAATGCAGTTATCTCTATTGCTCTGTATCAGCATGTTCCGATGTCTTAATTACTTGCATGAAGACACAATGAAAATTATCGTGATGTCTCTATCCTTCTGTATCAGCATGTTCCGATGTCTTAATTACTTACCTAAAGCCACAAGAAGAAGAATCCACATATCTATATCCCTCTGTATTAACATTGTCACATAAAAACGGAATGAGAAATGTAACACAGTAATTTACTTTTAACATAACAAATGTGTTCTATTTTAATTACCCCCGCCCCTATAGTTAATGATATATAATTCTACAATCTGTATCCAATAAATCATTAGTATGAGTGTTTGACTTAGTGGTATGCCTGTATTTATGTTTGTATTTCAAATACCCTTTTTTTTTCAATATCTTATTTGATTAAAGGTAAGCTACCCAAGCGGATGGGTGGTCATATATCAGACATCAAATAGCAATGGCAATGCAATTGTTTATCAACATTTCAATTAGCCTGATCATTTAATGCTGTGGAAGCGACATCCACGAAACTATACAATTTGGCTAACTATTCTATCATAGCAATACCTCTCCGTAGACAAAATGAAAACTCCTGGATTGGGGAACCATGAACTGCAACACATTATAGTTTTAACGATGAAATGTGTGGTATATGTATTCTATCAAATTATATATGTTGTCCAGTGAATGTGATGGATATTTTCAATTTCCCTTCTCAGCTTAGACGGAGCCATAGTCCATGATGTTTTACTGGCTTGTGACGTTACACAGAAGCCGCTGGGTATGCATCACATTCACACGAAACAATATTCGCTACTCCTTTCAAAACTGCGTTTCTTGAACAATTATTGCTTGGCAAAGCTCGTCACAAATCCAAATGCAAATTAATACATACTTACAACAATTATCTTGAATATTGCACACCCCCTTGACACTTTTTATTGAAGTTCCCCTACAAAGCCAGGAAAGTGGGTGGTCATGACATTAGTTGTGTGTTAGGGGTATCGATATTGCCTCGGAATTATTCCGACGTGTGATATATTTTGTTTTTCATTTTATCACAGACTTTTCAGACCTGCTGGAATTACGAAATATTACACAGATAAACGATCTGTTTTTAAGCTCTTGTGTGCCAAGAAAGCTCTTGATGTCATTAATGGATGCAATATTCTTGATCACAAATCAGAAAAATCTAAAAATCTTCTGTTCCGATTATCACATATACCTATACTACAAATATTACAGCTAAGATATTCAACTACAAATAGATGTTGGATGATTTTAACATTAATGACTTCCAGCATAAATCTCCTGATTGCCCTTGTGGAAGTTTCTTATTCATATATATTCCGGATACCCATGGTGTACATAGTGAGATTAACATTGTGTACGAAATGTTAACAAAAGGGCCGAAATACCATCAGTTACGTCCATAAATTTGAAACACAACTTTAATAGTCTTGTGGATTCTTCCCAATATGTGAAGGTGTGAAGATGTTGATACAAATTAAAACAACAAACCTTAATGGGGACAATGTCCACTCCCACAACAAATATATGTAAAGACCCAAGTGTTTTTTTCTTCTTCTTCAAAACACCTTACCTGCATGACGAGTATGCTGCTTTCCCTGCAGACAAGATCCATAACAAAATCTTTTTTTTTCTTCTATATATTTCGCATTAAGAAAAGTTTGAAAAGATACCAAATGGTTAATCAGAAGCAATCCTTAAATCAAAGAAGGACAGATAGTACAATGGTCAAAAGAAAAAGGACATGTGGCACTCGTCTCTCGTTACTCTTGTTACAAACCTGGTGGTACGTCATAAATGAGAAAAGGACCGGATTATGATTACGACAAAAGGAACATATCCGTGGTCATTTGCGACACATATACTCCGTACCGGTCAACTGAGTTATTGTGACAACTGTAAACCTTTCGAAATAATGACTTCAACTTAACCACTAGGAAACCTTGCTTCAATACCTTCCTTGTAAGCAGCAATCCTCTATCAAGGAAATCATGATAAGAACCACAAGCTCTGGGACATCGGATCAATTAAGAGATATATGTACGAATAAAGGGACAAGCCGGCAAGAAGGGGAGCACAGTCAGTACCCACAGGAATTCCGATTGTCTGGTTCTAGAATAGTGTAATTAGGTTGAATGTAACTGTTATTCTTACTCGATTTGAATATATAGTAGAACGTTTCCATAAAATTCGTACAGGAAGGAAATGCTTAAGTAACGCGACAATGAGTTGTGATAAATGGACGGACCGTAATTGTCATAATTTCTTGGGGTATAAAATGCCCAAAGACTAATATGTTAAGCAGTGATAGCTTACAACATAAGATTGTTTTGTTAGTTATTTTAATCAGACATTAGTATTCTACATTGGTATATGCTACAATAGGGCATCTCTTTTATTACAGTATCTCAGTGAATAGAATCCCAGTTCTAACCTGCATTCGGAGTACACAATTTGGCTGCGTGTTCTATTAATCTACCGTAGGACGTGATACAATGAATTCTGAGTATCATCCCTGATGGTTGTATATCCTATATAAAAATTTCAACAAAGTAAGAGTAAACTATCATGTAGAAATTTAGAGCAGAGATTATCTGGTTTAACTATTGCCGGTCCATATATATAAGAGGAGGCCGCTTTCTCTTGTAATCCTTGACTGTAACTTTTTTAGCTGACTTGTTCTTAAACATCTTGTATTGATGTGATCGTGTCTTCTTCTTTACATTGTTATTTAATGGTAGAAACATTCCTATTGTGTCTGCAAACAAACGCATTACATAGTTTGTTAGTCCATATGTTGTAGTTCTTTTAACTAGATCACTTTTTGCTTTGGAAATCCCCACGTTCAAAGTTGCGTTCAGCATGGTCATCATAATCCACAATAAAAAGAAGACAAATAAAAAATAATATGCTCTTCCAATGATCGGTTCCACGGTAAATATATCATTGATGCTATTTTTTCCAATAATGGCGTTAGTTAATGTCGTTGATGACACAAACAGACTTTTGTATGTCTCTAGCTGTCGACCAAATATTAAATGACCAAATACCACAAAGGCTAGATATATGATTAGGAACATAATTAAACATCCACAAAGATCACGGCTGACATGAGAAAAAATATAGCCCATCCGATTCACCCTTCTGTTGTAACTTAGGACTTTCATGAGTCGCAATGAAATTAAAAATATTATAGTAGCTAAAACAATGTTGAACAATTCATCCCAATAGGCAATATGACTGAAATTCACGAATTTGTTTTTATTTTCCCCAAATTTCTTCATAGCATAATCTATCATGATCCATCTTGTCAAATACAATGCAGTGCAAACAAAAAATAATAAGATAATGAATATATCTAGAATATTCCATATGTCTTTCAAAATCTGTTTTCCATAACGGTATAGGTTAATAACTTTTCTGACTGAAAATATCAACATACCAATGAGAGCTAAAATTTCGCATAGAAATGTGAACACCCCCAAGGTACCGACGTGTTGGTAAGGTCGAAATGGCTTTATTGACGTTGAAGTAAAAACACCTCCTGTTTCCGGAAATTCACACAGAAGAGATATGTAAATAAAAACATTGTCATCAACATTATACAGTGTCATCTCGATGAAAACCGCTCTCGTTTTACGATCAATCCACATATAGTTGTGCAAGTCGCTTAACATTTGCTTCGATATCTTAAAGTTGACGAACAAATCAGCAATATAGCCTCCTCCGCCATAAGTAGAATGTATACCCATTTTAGGTAGTCCCCAATTATCAGCAGACGATACATGTTTCCATGCGGCGTATGATATATTATATATATCATCGCCATTAGGACATGGTTCTTGACCCCAGCCGACACAATAATTATCGTCTTCTTCTTCCAATATGGAATAATCACCATAACATGACGTCATGTTCAGAAATGAGTACTGGCATAGCTCTGAAATAAAATGGCAACGTTTTTATTTGGAAGAAATAGTAGACAGAACTGTAAAAACAAATGTTACGTTATCAAATAAACATGAGAATGGAAACTCATTGATATCGATAGCAACGGCTATCGATAATCCAGATATAAACAGATTGGTGAGTATTATTGTCATCCATTTGTTAAAGGGATATCGAAATTTATGATTCTGTGTAGCATATTCCCCATCTTAAATTTCATGTTTTACATGATTGGCCGTGTGTTAAATAACTGTGACTTTTAACTCGTTTTATGCGTACACCTGCTTTTTTTTCTTTTTTGTATCCAATGCTGTCGTACTTTCTCGTGTTTTTCACGAACAGTGATTGAAGTGTTGACAAGGGTAGGATCGGTAATTTAAAAAAAAAACTCTTCTCACAGATTCCCTTTTCGTTAGTGCAATTAAATGCTTGACGTAAAGTCATATTGATTTTGTAAATATCCAAATATAATTATACGACGTTATTTTACGATTTACATAATATTTAATGATAAAATTGCGACTGATGCTGATATACATACTGACTTGACGCCACGGCTCTTTCGGAAGAGATTTAATTGCAGGTATAACCCGATAATGGATTATACCTTTTGTCTCCTCATATTGAAGAGTTCTAAAAACTGGCAATTACCATTATTTGGTGCTACATGAAACTTCAATCACCAAATCCTACATTACAGTAGACTATTTTTAACTTTTATTGACACACATGTCTTTTATTTACTGCCATTTAAATTATCACTCTAACTTGTTAAGACTTTGGCGTTTTCCTTTGATTATAATAAGTCATCTATCTTGAAGGTCAAATTCAAATAACATCAAAATTATTGTATTACTGGCATCAGTGTTTTTTTTTAAAGCAAATAAAAACGTGATGAGGAGAAACGACCTGTTTACTATTTTATATACAGTACCTTCTTTAACTCTTAATTGTCTCAGTCTCAATGAGCCCACTCTAAAATTGATTTGATCTTCAACATGCAATCTTTCGTATGCATTGAGTAGGTCACCAGTAACAGAATACCGTGGAAATATAAATGGAACTAGGGTTTCATCAAAGTATCTGTACAAACTGTCAGTAGATATTACCTTAATGGAGAACAAATATTGTACGCAGTGTATACTCAGGAACAAAATAGATAGTATTTATTTACTGTTAGCAAAAGAAAATGAACTAAATTGTATCACTTTGAGATGATGAAAAGCAATAAAAGAGATATTTCTATACATTTTACTTTTATCTGAATTTCAGATTATTTTCTGTCATGTTGATTTACACCCAATCTGATTAATATTAGCTGTTATAATACGCCATCCCCCTCCCAATAACATCTGACAGAACCCCTTTTAGAGGTTACATACAAATGAACTTTGCTTAATGAATACTTATTTTAAAAAATATCAACAAATTGGGAAGTTTTATGCTTACAATGGGATAATAAAAAGGCGCAAATGGCACTGTTAAGATTTTGTCAGGGACGTTTTCATTGGCTGATCACGAGTACATCTGAACATGACCTATAAATCGGTTCTGTCAGCTGATAGTGGGATCGTAGTATATTATAACAGCTGATATTAATCATATTGATTTTGACCTGCATTATGTTAAAGTGATTGTGTTTAAAGATATCACTATTTATCATATAGTATTGAATAACATATCATAAGTATAATTATACAAATACGATTCCAGTTCTGTTAATTGGTGTAAATCATTATATTACTCTTACTTAGAGTCTTTAAATACAATAATTATGTAATAACTCCATGAGAAAATGAAATAATTGTACATATGTCTGAATCTCATTAGCCTTCATGTTCTATTGATATAAAGAAGGAAATATTAGTAATTAGAAGCAAAACAACCAGTCCTAAATTTTAATTAAAATAATAATATTTTCATTTTGTTGAAATATCGATAATTATTAAGGTTTATGAGGTTATGCTGAAGATGATTACCTGGTTGAATTTTATATTGGCGGTTCCTTTACTGACATTTGTCACTGTTATCAACTGTTGATCAAAATGTTGTTTGGCATAAAACCAGCGTGGATCTCTGTTGCCAAAGCTAACCAAGTACAGCATAGCCAAGAACACCATGTATAATAATAACTCAATGAACGTTCTCCTTAGTTTAAGTTCTGCCTTACGACGCTTCTTTAATCTTAATATATGATCATTTCTCAATGGTGTAACTGTTTCTTTACATATATCTACAATAATTCTGATATTTTTAGTTATTGCATCATTCAGAAAACAGATTACATATTTCAGAATAGGTACATGTTACCAACACGTCAGGCATTCTAGTCTTAATTCAAGTTGTGGTGTCTTGCTGTAAAATTCACCAATTTGATTTCTCTCCATGATAACCATGATCTATCTGCGGACATGACAGTTATAATATGTCTAAGGTTAGAGAGATTCTGCAATGCCTCCTGTTAATTTAATAATAAGCCGCATTTTGTATAATTTCACAAATGTTGGCGACGTTTGATAAACTCCATAGGGAAAACCAAAAGAATACCACACTGTGGGAAATAATATTCATTTCAATGGTTCAATATTAAAAACTAAAGCTATGTCAACATCATATTTCCACGTACTTCTTATGTTATGTATACTGTATATCAGTAACAGTTCATATTCAATGAAATTTATTACTCTGCTGATAAATCACGTCTATTACAGCGTTAAAACATGTTTATACAGGACAATATCTTTAATCGTACAAAACGGGCTTAATAAAAGCGTATAAATCGAAATATGGCTAAACCGTACCCTGAAAAATGCGAAATCCTGTATAATCTGAACATGGGAAATCTTTCTTAGTCTATCTTGTATAAACCGATCAAAAACTGATCCCAATGAGGTTCTGTTTTGAGAGGATTCACTGTATATCTAAATAAATACACACGAACCGTTTCTAGAATAAATAATCCATCAATCAAAGTGTGCAGGAAAACTTTACATGATCCAGTCATACAACATTCAATTTCTCTAGTTATTTGGACCACTGAATAGTTTCTAATGTTCATTTGCATCCATATCCTGTCTTAATAACTGAGTGTCCACTTAAATTTAATGAATAAATTAATAATGCTTAAAAATATTTACCACTGCCAAAAGAAAACACAGCACGTCTTTTTGATTCCAGAAGAAGTTGTTCTCTGTCGTAAGTTATTTTATTTTCTTTTTTCTTTTTGACAATAAATGACAACACCATGGACAAAATAATTATCTGAAACAAGAAATGTGCATATTGATCATGTTAATCTATGACACAATTATTGATGAACCCGTTTTATGTTTTTGATCTATGAAATAAATTAAAAAAAATATACCAACACAATTATTGATGAAACAGTTTATCATATTTTGTTGACAATACACCTTCGAGTTTAATAGCTGTAATTCCTATACGAAAATCATTGTAGCGAGGACAACGCAATTGTTAGCTAGTATTGTCATGGCATGACATCAATAACTTAAAGATATCAAAACGGGTAAACAAATGAGTATAGAAAATATAATGGCCAAATTAAAAAAGATAAAAATAACCTACAAAACACAACACAGAAAAATAAAAGACCAAGCAACATGAATCCCACTAAAAACCCGATGATGAACGCATGTTCCCAGGAAGGATAGACATATTAATTTGGATATTTTTTGTCTAACTGTGATACACATGGAAAAAAACCATAGATTAGCTTGTGTTGTCATTATTAAATCATTGTTACATGTAATTGTGGATAGATGGGATTTCATTTCCATGGCAATTGTCATAGCTCCCATTTAAAGTGACACACACAAACTACAAGAAGATCTTGACGCAGCAGCAAAATGGGAAAATGGCTGGCTTATGCAATTCCATCCTGACAAATGCTCAGTCATGCACATAACAACAAAAAAGAACCCTATACATCACAAATACGTACTCCATCAACATACTCTCCAAACTGAATCTTCAACAAAATACCTAGGCGTCACAATCCAATCAGATCTTAAATGGAATAAACACATAGACAACATCAGTTCAACAGCAAGCAAATATCTTAACTTTATTAAACGTAATCTAAAAGTAAATTCAGTCAGTGAAAGAGAAAGCATATACATCTTTGATACGACCAAAATTGGAATACAGTAGCTGTGTATGGGACCCTTATACCAAATCTAACATCAGTAAACTCGAAATGGTCCAACGCAGAGCGGCCAGATATACCTGCAATATATTCCATAACACCAGCTCTGTCACGAACATGTTTACAGAACTCAAAAGACCACAAATACAACTTAGAAGAACAAGAACACGCCTCATATTATTCTACAAAATAATATATCATCTAGTTGCTATATATCCAACCAACCTACTAGTACCATCTGACAGTAGAACACGACAATACACACACAGCCACTCATATAGACATATCCATACAAGCTTAGACTCGTATAAATACTCATTCTATCCGAAAACCATTGTACAGTGGAACCTGCTCCCGGCTGCTGCTGTACAATGTCCCACACTTGACAGCTTCAAAGAACAGATACCACTATCTGTTCTCCAACAACACATCTAATTATCAGTCAACTGTATATAGTTTTAACCACAATGCACCACTGTATATAGTTATCACCTTTATTTGAACGTTATCATAAAATTTGTTTACCCCACGCATGCACGGCACATAATCGTCAATAAGATGACGGCGTGCGGAAATTGAAAGAAGAAGATTTAGAGTAGCTTGGATTCCACAGCACTAATTTCATGTTCTATAACAAAACCAATGTTGGCACTAATCTGGGTTGAATTTCATGTTTCATTCTATGTTAAATTGAGAATGTAATATTTAATTTTCAAAATATTTCCAACGTTAAGAAGTGTATATTAAAAAGAGCTAATGAAAGCAACACTCTCTACACGTTATTGTTAATATGTTACAATATCAATTAACGCTTTTAATGACCCGTGTAGTATATTCAAACTTTTCTTGTTTACTATGTATCCCTTTCTTTCTTCGTACATTTCTTAATGAGGTTTGTTTTATTCACAATCCTTCTCAAATAGAACACCTTTATAGTATCTTTTAATGATATGTAAATAACCATGTCAGTTATCAAAAGAAGAAGGGAATTTCGGTCTGATTACTAATTAGAAATAACAACAACAATAGTACAAATACGAAGATAAATCATAAAAATAGAGTTAGGGCAACACGACCTCCAATGAAATCAATAACAAGGTACTCTAGGGGTTAACGAAATATAACAAATACATTCACTGGGTTGAACAACGCTCAATTAAAGCTAATTTACTATCAAAATTAATAGTCAATTATTTTCTGTTGCACAAAAGTCAATAAACCTTAAGGTAGAGAAGGACACTATGGGCAAAATAAAACTAGTAAATGATTTTTTTTGAATTTCATATATATTGTTCTTTGTGATGTACCTAACAAAATATCAAAATTTGAGAATAGGTTTCCAGGCTTATTTTAAAAATATTCCCTGAGAGAGTTACCCCCCTCTGAAGTAAAAAAAAAATGTCATTTTTTTTCACTTCTCCGTGTCATTAAGGTACCCCAAAAAAATAGCATATCATTTTTTTTTAATTATCTGATAAATGAATATTTTGGAATATCTAAGACGTAAATTTTTATAATTTTTTCATTTTTTTTTCAAAATGGCTACCCTTTTTTGGCAATATAGCCTGTAACTGGCTTTGGTTGGTTGTTTGGTTGATTGGTGTTTAACGTTCAGCGAGCAATTTTTCAGCTATATTCAGGACGAGAACATTTAAAAATGTAAACGCCACGGGACTCGAAACAAGGAAAGGTGATGGGTAGGGACGGATAATTTAGCCAGTGCAACAGGTCTCTTATGGACCACTCATCATGAGCATAACTGGCTTTAGTGAAATCCAACAAAATTTGATTTTAAAGTGGAATAGAAAACAAATTGTGTCAATAAATTAAAAAAAAAAAAAAAAGGTGATATCACATTACTTATATCCATGCTACATATCATTAAAAAATAAAGATATGTTTCCAGGCAAAAAAAAAGTTAGGGGTTTAGAAAGACACCCTGACATATACCCTTTTTTGTCAATGTCATGAAAAATGTTCACATTTTTCACTTTTATTAATAAGACATTGAATAAATGAAAATAAAACAAGCAAAGATAATGTTTGCAAGGGAAAGCTTTCCTTTCTAGGTGACATAGTTAGCAAATTAAGCTGTCTATAATTCTTCCACGGCAGGAAAAGTACATTTTTAGAGATAATTTTGCACTCTTTAAGGTAGAGACCCACATTTCATACTAAAATAATTTGTCATTGAATTTCCTTAAAACTGGCCAGATTTATTGCTTTTGTGGCAGACTTTAAGGAATTTAATTTAAAAATATAGGTCACCAGAATAATTTTCAAGATATAAAGCATTTAAATCTTCAACTTTTATAATGCATTGTATGTGAAATGTATAAATTCTCCTGAAAATTCTTGAATAGCGAAAATTCCTGTCGTTTAAAATTTCTAAATTTTTGATATAATATGGTGCATTTTGTTTCATTTTCAGAAGTGTAAGGAAAGTCTAGGGTCATAATATTAAAAACTTCAATATTTAACAAAACATGCAAAACTCATCATATTCTAATATCATTTGACACATGATTACCTCCCTTGACGAAATGCTTCATATAGCATTTTACACATATAATTGTTTAATTTGAGAACTTGCACAAATCGTATGTAGAAAATTCAAAAAGCAAAATACCTCGTAAGAAATACTGCAAACATAATTAATAATTATTACCACATTGTATTCAATATTCTTAAAAGTCATGCGACTAGTGTCAGTCTCTACCTTAATATATCCACCCGTGACCATAAATCGGTCAGTTAAGACATTTCCTTATTATTCTCATTCAAATTGGTATTCATATCAAAGATAAATGCCATTTTTACTTGGGTAACTTAAGCCAAATAAAATGCCAAAACATCGATTAAATCGATGAAGAAATGTTGGCTCACTGATCTTTTTTGTTTACATAGGTTTTGTAATGGTGCCAAAGTCACGTGAGCTAGAATCGGCCAACCATAAAATAGACACGTGGAACACCAATAGGCCAAGGAAATTGCATTTTAATATATTATTTTTAAAGGAAAGTGGTATAGCCAATATTTCTAAAATTGCTATCCAGTTAATACGATATGGCTGAAAAATAAATACAAATCTAGGAATAAAATCTAAACAACCATGTAAATAAGTTATTTTTAATGATATCATTTTCTTTATGAAATGAAAAGCTTTGGGTCAGCATATTTAGCATGTTGCCAAGAAATTGAAATACATTACTACCCAATCATATATATTTATTGCACATATACAAATTTAACACAATTTGCAATGAATACATAAAAAATCATCTCCACGTCTGACTACTCTCACCTCTGTACAAATACCTAAATGCACCCAATGCAAGCACCATGTACACTGAACCCACTTTGTAAACTCCAAAACATAACTATTTTTTCAGCTTATCTGGTCTGAACTTCTTGCATACACAACACAACTCATCTGCTGTGATTTCCCCTTCATCATCACTATCGAACTCTGACTCTAGATAAATAGCACTGGGTCCTGGCCTTTCAGAATCAAACTCTACTGCACTTCTCATTCTCTTATTTCTCTCCTTTGTCTCCACCTCACATTTTCTCTTTCTTACCAGCTTTTTCCCTTTCTTATTCTTTTCCTCAGCTCCATCCTTAACCTTATCACTACCTTTTATACTCTTTCCTGCACCTTTTCTCACACCCTTGCCTTTTTTACCCCCATTACTTGCCTGTTGTTCACACACATGTAGTCTCACCTTGCTGGTCACTGATTCTTCTGTCACCGTCTTTCCACTTACAATCTTGCTCAATGAATTCCTTTTCACATGCACTTTCTCACTTTTGATTTTTTTTAATGTATTTATTCTCTTATCAAAAAAATCTACATTAATATCCTCTACATCTCTACCTCCTCAGAACCTGTCACTAAAGTGTCCATAACCTCACTATCTGGTTGTTCCTGTATCTCCTGATTGTCCTGATCAGTACTGCGGCTCGACTGAAAAATCTCTGAAGGTTTCATGATATCATTATTTATAATGGATCTGTTTAAGGGATATATACCAGTTTTTCTGAAAGCAGAGTGAAGGTTTTGTTGTGATAGTGAGCGACTGTATGCGGAGCAGGCTAATTCACATACATCGTAGCGTGTTATGGCGGACTCTTTTACTCTCATTTTTTTGTGACAAAGAGAATTATAAATGTTCTGAAAAGGGCCAAAGCAACCAACATCTAAAGGTTGAAGAAAGTGACTAGTATGTGCAGGTAAGACTTGCAATATAATGTTGTTTTGTTGAGACCATTCTATGACTGGTAATGATACATGAGATTTATGGCCATCAAATAATAACAATACTTTTTGGTTTTGATCATTAACATACTTAGTGAAATGAGATTTGAGATAGTCTATAAATATTCCGGAATTTGACCATCCAGTTTCAGAAACGGTTCCTTCAGTACCAGGTGAACTTCCCTGTAAGAGATCATCCCGCATTCTTGCTCCTGGAAACACAAAATAAGGTGGAATGCTGTTCCCGATTGCATTTCCACATGCCAGAATTGTAATAGTGGATGATTTTCCAAATGTTACTGCTTGAGGATGCATTTCACTGCCTGTAACAACACGCGGGGGAGAATGATTTATAGTAATCCCCTTTTCATCTATGTTGAATATTAGGTGTGGTTTATCAATAAGGTCATACTTTTCCATCACATTTTTAAGTTCCTCAAAATACATGTCAGCATTCTCTATTGTCGCAGATTTTGCTCGAGATATCTCCAGTGATCTAGGTTTTATGACTTTGAGCTCTGGCCATCGCCCCAAAAAACTGTAGAACCATTTAAGTGACATTGGATTGTCTCTCGCTCTTTTATTTAAATGCACAGCAAAGTTGCTGGCTACATCAACTACTTCTTGCCGACTGTATCCATAACCAATGTTGGCCATTTCCTTTAGATGAGACACTAACCTTGCTTCTTCGCCTAATCTAAATAAAGGAATAGCTCCCATTGTACAACATTCTAAATCAATATCTCCAGCTATCCTGTCTCGTAATGTCTGGAAAGGCACTCCATACTGTTGTGCTGCCCTACGAATAGACATGTCCGTTTTGGCTGCCAAATATGCATTAGTCATTGCGTTCTGACTGTACATTCTGTACTTTGATCTTGCTTTTGGAACATAAGCAGGATTTATCTGAAATAAATATAAATAGTGAGCTTAAACATGTTTTATTTATTGTTGTTTTATTCAACCTGTAGGCTTGATGACTACCAAAGCATTGCACTAGTCATCGAAATGCACTGACATATTGTAACTCAACCCATTTTTACTATTTTCAACTGACATTTTTATGTATTTCTCATGTACAATTTCATCCATGTTCTTGCATTGGATTTCTTTTCTTTTTAGTGTTTTTTTTCTATTATTTTAAAATGTGTACTGCAGTGCATTTTATCCTTATATTTTAAAATATTATACTTACAATATTTTTTAATCTCCTTTTTCCATATTTCCTCATTTTTTTCATTAAATTGTGTTTGCTGTCACTTATTTTCAGCAGAGAATTTCTCTGTTTTCATGCACAATTTTAGCCATTTCCATATAATTTATATTAAATCATATTTATTCCCCACAAATTCCCGCTAAAAATCTGAAAACTGTCTAAGGAATTACTTAATTTCAAAACGAAAATAATACAATTTCCGTGGCCTAATAGAGTTGTAAATATAGGTTAAGATGCGCAGTGGAATGTAAACAAACACATCATATGCAAATTATCGACTACGGACTGTGTTTTTCTGGAAATATTTGACTTTGATTATTAAGTCAAAATGGTAATAGTAAGATGGCACCATTTTAGTACCAATAACCTATAGATATCTGTGCTTACCTGTTTAAACCTCATTACTGTCTGATGAACATGGAAATATTTGGAAATTATTTTTCTGGACGCAGTACGAAGGTTAAATGACGTCATCGACATCTGAACTCACGTGACAGCGCATTCCAAAATGGTGACCGATTTCAGGTGTTGACCGATTTTAACGGACGAGAGGATACTATTAACTTTCTAGTAAATCTAATTGTACAAGCGGGTGCTATTAAATTCTTAATTGCATATTGTTATGTATATATAATAAATATGTTTACTTTCCCTTTGATGTTTCAAATCAATATGTTTCATATCGCGTAAGCGCTGAGAAGATTCCAATTATCGCTAATCGCTAAGCGTTGTCAAGGGCGCTTAAAAATATCGCTGTTTTCTAATATGACGTTATAATGACGTCACATTACCAAATTCTTGATAAGCATACTATCATAGCGATAAAATAATTAAAGATGGTTTTTTTAAAACTCGAGGACGTTTCTCAGTCATCTCTCATCTCAGGGCTTCACCCTTCGATGAGATGACTGAGTAACGTCCTCTCGTTTTAAAAAAACATCGTTAATCACTTAATACTATTTTGTTCATGAAAATATTTTTTGTTGTTGATAATATTGCATCATCAGTGCAACTAGGTCATCAAAAACAGGTCAATTTTTTATTTTGACCTTGAGTTTTGATATGGTCTATATATTTCTGCATATTGTTTATGTAAAAATGTAAGCTTAAGCAAACATATTTACACTGGAAAATTCTAGAAATTTATAAAAAAAATACTATTTAGGAGCAGCCTGTCTGATATTTAGGATTTATATAAGCAGCTGGAATGTATAACATTGTATTTGGATATATTTACTTAGTGAAGTCACGTGACTTGAACATTGAACTATTAAGTGATTAACGATGTTTTCTTTAAAGCGAGAGAACGTTTCTCAGTCATCTCTCATCGAAGGGCGAAGACCTGAGATGAGAGATGACTGAGAAACGTCCTCGAGTTTTAAAAAAAAACATCTTTCATTATTTTATCGCTATGATAGTATGTTTATCAAGGATTTGGTAATGTGACGTCATTATAACGTCATATTAGAAAACAGCGATATTTCTACGCGTCCTTGACAACGCTTAGCGATTAGCGATAATTTGAATCTTCTCAGCGCTTACGTGATATGAAACATATTGGTTTTAAACATCAAACATCCGTAAACAAAATAGCGATAATAAAGGGCGAAGCCCTTTTAACTATAGGCTATACGATTTTTGGTAATGTTAGTCATACTCCCCTATTGATAGCTAAATATTTTTTCATCGGAAGTATAAAATTATAGAACAAAGTGGTATTTAAAAACAAAATAAAAATTATTTCAATAAGAAATTCTGTAACCATTTCAATTCTTCTCAATTGAAATAAACTTAAAAGAAAATTATAATATCAAAATCAGTGTACATGGATGACGTCATTTTCTAGTGTGCAATACACATCATCCGGAACTCCTCGCGCCTTTCCCCAAGTGAAAAAACAAGTTCACTTGGGGAAAGACGCGAGGAGTTCCGATGTATTGCATTTCGTCTGCTTCAGAGAGGAAGCATGAAATTGCATGCACTTCTTGGTCATCCTGTCTCTGAAAACTTTGTGAGCTGGTGCCAATCGTTGAAGAACAGCTCTGCATCGTTTTTATGTATACAGGTACACCTATTTCATCTCCCGTGATTCAAAAATGTGTACATTTGAAGTGCTTTTTTTGTGTGTATGATGTCTGGACAACTGATCTCGGATTTTGTCAGGTAAGCCTTTTAACACATTTTCCATGGCAAGGTTAAAACATTGCAATTACATCTGACCCTCACTCCCCTTTTCACTGCCACGCATACATTATTTGTTCTCTCTTTCACCATTTTTTTTCATGATCTGTGATTGGGGTATTTGGTTTATTCTCGTGTGACCCTCGATTTATGGTTCATATTGATTCACCGTGATTTGTGAAATTCTCAAAAATGGCAAATATTAATTTCCGTGAATCATCATTTTGATTTTTTTTTTATTAACTGAGATTTGTGGTTACATATCTTTCTGTTAGTAAAATATTCTAAAATATACTTAACGTAACAATATTAAACATGGATGCCATGCAAGTACCAACAATCACCGTGATAGACAACGTACAGTGAATGATTTGACAGAACGGGAACTTCTTTCCCGATATAAATTTGTGATAAATACAATAAATTAACAAAATGAAGGATAAAAAACATCATACGAGATGACACAGGTATGTCGAATGAACAAGTAATCACACTTTCAAACTTTCCATTCGATTTTGATATGATTTTTTATAACTATTTAACAATCATCAGGTCCTTGAAAACAAGTTCGCGTATGGATCTGAACAGGATTTAATCATGTAAATAAAAAAAGGTAAACATTATGAAAGTATTAGGAAGGACATTTTCTCTTTGGTCTGGTTGCTGTTTCTCAGTTAAACACGCAGCATTAAGGAGAAAGAGCAAAGACTGGTTGGCTCGGAATCAGGATAATGTGTCCGAGTGGGGTGAAATGTCTATCAACGGACTGTTGTTTCGGTGAGCTAGCAATATAAAAATTCAACTAAGCGTGTTGGTCTAGTACACAGCGGACTTTATCATCATTTCATTGAAAATGAACATGTTCTCGTCATGACAAAGCTGAAAAATTTATGAGTTGGCGCTAAGCAACAATCACTCACTCACTCCTTGATATGGAATCATGGCGTCATAACAGTTTCACAACTGAAATAAGTAATTCATTTTTGATTCAATATCCTTAAAATTATATACATTAAAGTATCTTGCGGTGTAGACTACATAAAAGGGACAAAAAGTGTACAAATTATTAAAAGAAAGATTTCCAATGAAATACAATTATCAGTACTATTCTCATGTTTAAAGCGAAAGTGGGCAGTCATGGATTTGTGTGTGAGGGGTTTCAATTTTACCTCTAATTGTTTGCACCAGAGTATTTTTTTTTTTTTTTTCATATTATGGACACTGTTGACATTATTTAAATGTGCATCAATGACCATTATGATGCCTAATCTTTAAAGAGTTATAGTTTCCTTCTAAATAGATAAACATATATTGTGGATGTTCAAAGAGAAATTTTATTAAAAAAATACAATGTAGTCTTTCTCGTCAACACGTTAATATGTAATAGTTATTAAATCAAAATTTCTTACATTTTATATATGATTACGGGGTGGCATATTTAACTGAAAATTGTGGATGTACATGCAAAATCATCGGATACTTTAATCGTTGTTAAAATCGGGAACTGATGATAATTGTTCACTTAACAGAATACTTATTACCGAAGACATATCAAATATTATGGTTTTTTGTATTCTTTTGTAATATTGCAAACGCCGAAACGGAACAGTGGGGAAAGTAGAAAATAAACAAAATGACAAACACTGACTTTACAAGAGAACAAGTGAGCATTAAAATGTTTACTAAATTGATACTTCAATTAAAACCAGATCGAATTTCTTTTACCGTTCTCATGATACGATTCTCATCAGACTGTCGATGGAAATAGAACGCCAACCGATTTTGAAACGATTTTTCGATTCGACTTTTGTGTTCACATCATAAGATTTTTGCCGAAAGCATATCGCAAGGAAATATCGGATGGAAAATAGTATCGTGTAATCGCACCATTACGGTTCCGCAGCTACTTTTTCAGCAACATGCCATATTAAAAAATCATTGAACTTCATCCTCAAAAAACCGTGCATATAATTTCTACAGCTATTGTCAGAAAAAAACCTAGAAATTTAAATGAAGTTGGTAACTGATGAGTGACGCTGTAATGAATTATGGGATTTATTTTAACTTAATTGAAGGTTGGATTCTGATTACCCCTTAAGGTGTAAAACCTATAGTTAATTTCTTTAAGGTTTTCTACTAAATTTGTGTTTTTTCGAGCCTACCTGGCCATTTTATCTTAAGTTTAACCTTTCGAAGACCATACATTTTCTGAAACGTTCATGATTCCTCTACGTTCTGTCAAAATATCAGGCCATGTTTAAAGTCTTGCAGTGAAATGCCAGGCTATGGAAAATACCTACTCTAAAAATAGCTCTGTCATCCCCCAGAAATTCCCTATTTATAGGTCATGCATCAAATCCTCCATATCCATATTAAAATACAACTAAATCAATCAAATTTGGGCTCAAAATAATCCTTATACATTTAACTTCAATTATCAATTTAATCATTCCATTCCATTCAGTATTTGTCACAATACAACAAAGTGAAAGGAACTTTTTTCTTTAAAAGGGATTACTTTTGTATATGTTCTTAGCTCTGATTGGTTGAATTACTGGCTTGACACCTAAAGAGCAACAAAACTTGCTTCTCTAACCCTTTATTGGCCTTATATCTATTCCTTAGGCAATATCAACCACAAAAAACCCCATAAGGTATGTGGCTGTCTAATATTTGCAAGTATAATTGTTCAAATGCAAAGGTACCCCCTTGAAGATTTTTAATGAAAACATCTCCATTTGCAGCTGTTGAGTTCAGACTGTGTAATATACCAAAACTTACTTATTCTCTTATATATTACAGTTATTAAGCTAATTTCTAACATAATAAGCAATTTTTACACATATATATGCCTCAGTTGTATCTTTAATAGCTAAATACTATGAAATGTTTACATTTAGCCCCCCCCCCCTTTTTTTCGTCCCATAAAATGAGTTCACATCATTCTTAATTTTGTTAATACATGCTTTAACCCCATAAATTATGTAGTTTAAAGCATAAAATAAGTCTTTGTATATAGATCTACAGTTGAAATTCCTTCTAATTCCATCAAATATGCAAAAAATATGATTTATTGATATTCAAGTTTTGGAATTTCTTATGGTACAAAACTATAATTTCCCCCAAAACTCAATAAATATATGCTTCCACATCATTTTTCCCACTGTTTAAGTAAGCTGGATGTTCAAATGTACTGTTACAGCCAAATAATACTCTAAAACATGAAATCCAAATTGACAATTTGAAAAATTTACAGAAAATGCTAAGCAGTCAAAATAATTTTTCTGGGATCACTTAAATTACCAGGTTTTTACTACATAATTTTCAATTAAAGCTGCTTTCTATAGCTTTATATTATTTTATAAGTACATTGTACATGTATTCTAACTGAAACTATCAAAATTTACCAGGAACAATTTGTAGGATTGAAAAAAATCCAATCATGATATTGCCATATTCTATATTTGAAGTCAACAAACTGCTGCATAATGAAATTTTTTAAATTCTTAATATCAATCATATTTTCAATATTATATGCCTTTCTACTGCAAAAACACATTCAATAACATATTCCCAATAATTATAAAGTCATAAATAAAAATAAAATGAGTTGCAATACCCTCTGTCCATGTATATCCAGTGTTTGGGAGCAATATTCCAAAATATTACATAACATGCCTTCTGACCATGTAATCTGACACCACAATGCCTTTTGTAACATTTTTGTATGAAAAATGTCACTCTGTATCTGTTGAACATGATAGCAACAAAAGTTCAATTTGATGTTTTTTAACTTAAGGTGTGAAACCTATAATTAATTTCTTTAAGGTTTTCTACTAAATTTGTGTTTTTTCGAGCCTACCTGGCCATTTTATCTTAAGTTTAACCTTTCGAAGACCATACATTTTCTGAAGCGTCCATGATTCCTCTACGTTCTGTCAAAATATCAGGCCATGTATAAAGTCTTGCAGTGAAATGCCAGGCTATGGAAAATAACTTCAATTATCAATTTAATTATTCCATTCCAATCAGTATTTGTCACAATACAACAAATTGAAAGGAACTTTTTTCTTTAAAAGGGACTACTTTTGTATTTTTTCGAGCTTACCTGGTCATTTTATTTTAAATTTAACCTTTCCAAGACCATATATTTTTTGAAATGTACATGATTCCTCTACGTTCTGTCAAATTTTCAGGGCATGTTTAAAATCTTGCAGTGAAATGCCAGGCTACGGAAAACACCTACTATAAAAATAGCTCGGTTTCTTTATTTCTTCTTATTTTATGTGTTGGTTGAATGATGATTACCCTTAAGCTGGTCAATAATAACTATTGTGTTAATATCAAGACGATATCGTAAGGCAAATCACATATTTCAATAATATATGTTAGAGGCATTGCCCACTACTCCTAAATATTGTTGGGGCCGTCGTGGTCGTGATCGTATGGTAGTTGGATTTATACTACCTATGCAATCAGTGCCTATCACCACTAACGTTGTGGGTTCGAATCCCTTTCATGACGAGGTGTACTCGATACAACATTATGTGATAAAGTTTGTCAGTGACTTGCCACAGGTCGGTGGTTTTCTCCGGGAACTCCGGTTTCCTCCACCAATAAAACTGACCGCCACGATATAACTGAAATATTGTTGAAAGTGGCGTTAAACACCATAAACCCAAATCCCACTCCTAAATATTTACCTTTAGTGGATCAATAACAAACATGGACTGAACGAAGGACAAGACAAAGCAAAGTAACCACTCCTCTGACTTTGTTTTTCCCCATTCCATACTGTACAATACCAGAAAGAATCCAGACACAAGAACTGCAATGCATACCAAACTCCAGGCGACAAGTTTACATCCAAATGGTAACGGTTGATATTCCTTGTTTATGGTAGCTTGTTTGTCTGTGATCTTTCGTTTTCTTCTTCTCGAATTTCTAAACAAATATGTGATTATCAATGTCGGAGGTGCAGCTATCAATGCGGATATCAATGATATATATAAACCAGTTGTCGATAAATGAATTGGTCCAATCGACATTTTGCGACCTCTATCCTGTCCATAAAACATGGCGTTTGAGATCATGGTTAAAAACAATAGCGTCAAGCAACAAGCCAATCGCTGCACTCTTGTAAAGTCACATTCTTCTGGCCGCATGGCAACTGATAACCAAAGATGACCGTCTGTCACATTTTCTCTGGAATTTTCATTGAACAAAAATGCTGCTTTACTAACTTCTGATTTACTTGAAACTGGAAAAGCGCATTCAATTTGCCCGTCATCGTGATCCAGTGACAACCATCTATTACATATGAAAGTAAACCTTTAAATGAAAAAAAAATACTTCAAACATTGCTCTATTTCAGTTCGTCTTGTTTTAAATATTTTTTAATTTGAATTGATACAGTATGGTTATGTTAAATATTCCAAATATTCGATAGTAATTATGGGTATTGTCGATCTGATAATAATTATATTGGGGCCGTCGTGGTCGTGATCGCATAGTAGTTGAATTTACAACTACATGTGCAATCAGTGCCTATCACCACGAAAGTTCATGGTGAGGTGTACTCGATACAACATTATGTGATAAAGTTTGTCAGTGACTTGCGACACGTCGGTGGTTTATTCCGGGTAATCCGGCTTCCTCCACCAATAAAACTGAGCGCCATGATATAACTGAAATATTGTTGAAAGTGGTGTGAAACACCATAAACCAAATCAAACCATAATAATTATATTTTTGTCTGATTTTTTTTATAGCTATATACTAATATCTAACATCATCATGGAGTCATGTCAGGTAACCTTTCATTCAACTTTGACTGTCCAATCATATGAAAAACAGTTCAATAGTAATGTCTTATTGCACAACAACTCTCGTCATGTGCTCGGCTTTTAATATTTCGAAATTGTCGTCGATTGGTCGGTTGAAAATATGCCCCCTGTCTTGGCTGATATGGATGTCTCTCGATGTTAGCCTATTGCTAATGCAGAAAATCCAACAACTTCTAATTCTAATTGAACTCGACATTTAATAAAAGTAAATAATAACTTTCATACAAATATCTTAAAGATTCTATATATTTATGGCAGTATTTGAAATCCATATCACTAACGAAATAATATGATATAGCATTTCATATCGAATTACACTACTGCAATTAATGAAATAACCGTTTAAAATGCTAATATTTCTTTTCAGAGAAAATATGAATCCTTGACGAAAATAAACGTGTACTTGGATGTCACCAATTGACAAAGTTGGCCAAGTTGAAATTATGATGCATTAACTCGGACGTGCATATGAACAGCTAACACGTGCACAATAAATGTCAACTGAACAAATATAAGATGCACATTGGTCACGATACCTAAGATTGAAATGTTCTAGATGAGGTAATTTATTGTGTCTCTAGATGAGGTAATTTCTTGTGTCTCTAGATGAGGTAATTTCTTGTGTCTCTAGATGAGGTAATTTCTTGTGTCAGACAAGCCACTGAAACAAAATTACCATACCTTCATATTCTTTTTGTAAATCAGTTGACATACTGTCGGCGTTAACAATGAGGATCATTCACCAAATTTCTTCCGACAGACGTCGCTGCTGTTCCATAGGTGGTTAGCGGAACGTTTTAATCTCGATGACTCTTGAATTGTTAACGTTAGGTACAAGGACACGTCAATATATAATGCCCTTATAACATGAATAGGAAAATTCTGTAAATTCGTTCACAAACAAAACTGTTCTCACCAATTTTTCTTATTTTATAAATTACAACATTATTGTACAAGTTAGATAAACTACTATTGAAAAAAAAGAAGTTCCCCGTATTGCGGGATATTCAATACCGTGAATACGGGCCGCTTATTTTTTTTATTTTTTTTTATAGTACTGTATCTTATACTTACAACCATTGCGCTGGAACAGTTGACTACAGAACGACAGGGCTATTAGATTTAGGTTATTAATTAAATTCCTAACGGTGTATACGTGTATCACATTTCATTTCTTTGCATTATCATTAGGGGAAAAGGGTGTATTTCAATCTTATGAAAAGATTTCGATGTTGCATTTTTGTAACTGAAAAAAAATGCACTCTGAAACAGAATTTTTGTTCTGGGGGGGAAATTGTCCCTTTATGACCAATACTAAAAATCTGGGTAAAAGGATAAAAAATCAAAACCATAAATGTACAATACACAGGAACACAACAAATTCATTTATACTAAAGGTATAAATGAATTTGTTGTAATATACAATTTTCAACAAACACAGAAAAAGAACAAGAAATAATAAATAAAAAAAACTTGTAACAATGAACAAATAGAATTTCTGTGTGCATAGACACCATTTCAAGTAACATAGTTGGTACTTTATATCATTTAAAGGGGAGCTTATTCAAAATAAATCTAAAAACGGCTAATGATAAAAAAAAATTAATAGCAATAATAAATTTATGTTTGTAATAAACAATCCAAAGGGAACACATTTATGATTATTTCCAAAAAATTTCAGCAAAAAATATGTTTCATCTGTATGATATATTCAGTTTACGGAAAGGAAAAACTTAATTGACCTAGATGATCACAGTTTTTATTTTTGAAACATATTTTCCTTTTCTCATTTTTGTTTCAATTTTTAGTTAAAGCCACACAAAATCAAATTCTTTTTAGATTCTCATCCCCTCCCTTCCTACTGTTTACCATCACATTCACGATTTTCTATTTTCAATCAATTCATTTTCAAAATTTAACATATTCTTTCTTCATTAAGGTATCATTATACCAAATAAAGTTGTTTTTTTATTATGTGATGTTCTATAGTGATAGTTACCAGATGTATCTAGTTCTACAATATTTAACTGAGTAATCCGCAAGGGGCCTTCGTGGTCGTGATCGTTTGGCAGTTGGATTTACAACTACATATGCAATCAGTACCCATCACCACTAACGTTATGAGTTCGAATCTCTCCCAGGCGATACAACATTATGTGATAAAGTTTGCCAGTGACTTGTGGCAGGTCCGTGGTTTTCTCTGTGCACTTCGTTTTCCTCCACCAATAAAACTGACCCCCACTGAAATTTGTTGAAAGTGGTGTTCAACACCAAACCCAGTAGTCCGTAAGTTTCCAATCGTGTGCGCTTACATTTTTTTTAATTGTATAGAACGCTAGGTTTTATGCAAATTCCCGATTTGTTCGTAGCATTACTGAAATTGTACTTCAAATCGTTTGATTGTTCATTTCAATAACAGGCAACTAACTAAAGTTATAAATAACGTTTCTACCTGCATTAGAATGGAATAAACCTACAAAAATCATGTGTTTTGCCTTTAGTCCTTTACCATTAAAAAGCTTATTATGCCAAATAATTGTAATCTTCAATATATTTTTACATATATATTACAATGAAATAAATTTGATAATTGGGATAGTGGTACGGGTATATATCAACAGATAAGAAAAGTTTGTAGATGCCAAAAGGGTTATCGGAAGTCATATATCGAAGAAGGGCAGGCAATGCAATGGCCAAACGAAAAAGGACAAAATGATAAACAGTGGTCTACATAAAACTACACAGAAAACTGAAGATTGAGCAGCACGAATCCCACTTTTAAAAACCCGGACGGAATTCTGTCGGTGACAACCTGAGTCTTTAGTTTTACATTGTATGGCAGTTCCAGCTTTTGTACGATGATCAACCAGTCTGATTGTACAACATATTTGAATGCTACCAAAATCTGTCGAAAATAATTTAAAATAGTAAGAAACAACGAATTTTCTTTATTCAACTATTTATTATGCCATTCATAATACATCTGCTCAAAATCTTTCTAAGATAAATGCTATAATTAATCCGCTTGTTGTCGAATCTTTAACAGTTAATAACAATACACGAAGAAGGAATATATTATCTGTATAATTAGTACCAAATAATTTTAAAGGGTGTGATTTAGATTTGAAGATTGCATAAATAAAGATAGACCTGGATATATTCATTCAAAATTTTGAATGTGGAGACGGGGACTTTATTATTCTATTTTGTTCACTTGGAGGTAGTATTTCCCGAAATTCAGGTACTTTAAAATGTTGGAATGAAGTTCATCAGTATTGCAGTATGAGTAATCATGTACACCTTTTATGAACATGCATAGGCTACACCAAGGTACATGCCGATAGAGCTTCTAAACGTTCGTTGTATTTCTTAATATGGTCATAATAACTCTTTTCTTGCGACTTACAGATAATACTTTTATTTTACATATACTCGTCTACTAAATCTATACTTCTAACAGGTAATATCACCCGCGCTGTACTAGTTAAGCTTCAATGTTTGCACCATCCAAGTTTTATAATTCAGTGCCGTCATTAAGTTAACGTTAAGATACAAGCGTCTTTGTGATTCAAACGCACATGTAACCACTTATGGAACAGTAGCGTCACCAAACGGGAGAAGCGGTGAATGATTCCTATTACATCTGTCGTTTCCTCAGTGAGACATGTTTTAATAGTGGGCACTTCACAACAGGTGTTATTCACAGTGCAGTAGAACATGGCCACTATTGACCTTTTAAATATATGTCCTCTCTTGTGAGATATGTTGAAGTTCATGTTGATATATCTTTAATTCACTTGATGATTTGAATAACAGATAAATGGTAATGGTGGACAATATAACCAACGACCAAAATACTTATATCGGATATCTATTTTCCTTGTGTTTATATATTAGTTCCCTACTTATAAGACCACCACTTCTGCAACAAAAAAGTGGCTTTATAATAGGGTTGGTCTTTCTTTAGGGGGACAATTTACTAGTACTGCCCTATTTGAGTGCATCTGAAATATGGTCGGATAAAAGGGTGGCCATTGGCGAGATGTTTTATTAAAGAGGGATTACTGTAGTTAAAACATACTTCTCCTGTGTTTGTATGTCCTGTAGTGTGATCTTATTAAGGTACCATGATGCTTCATTGCCACTTCCGCTATTGTCATGCCATATTTTCAACACTGATGGATCATCAATTTTCTTCGGAACACTCATGACAAATCGTTGTACACTACTCGAACCAAATCCCTACAATATCAACATATTCATTGCCATATTTATAAAATCAAAATTATCATTGGAATTATTTAAATTAATTTAATTTTGAAGTTTTATTCATATATTTTGTTACATTATGCAACATAATTTGTTAATTTATTTTGATTGTTCGGTGGCAATGAACTGATGGTAGAATCAAAACAATAAAGGGGATATTCAACGATTGACGATATGAAAATTCTACATTCTACCAATATTGAATCAAGATGATAGAAACGGACGTGAACTCGAGGATGAATCTTCCGTGTCAAATATGTGTTTTATTGGTTCTCACAAGTTGTAAACTATAGAGCATATACACTCCTCTCCTATATGTAGTATGTAGCTTAATATTCTGTCAAAGTAAATCTCAGAAAGACAGACAATACAATAGAACACAGGAATGACAGACAATACAATAGACCACAAGAATGACAGACAATACAATAGACCATAGGAATGACAGACAATACAATAGACCACAAGAATGACAGACAATACAATAGACCACAAGAATGACAGACAATACAATAGACCACAAGAATGACAGACAATACAATAGACCACAAGAATGACAAACAATACAATAGACCACAGGAATGACAGACAATACAATAGACCACAAGAATGACAGACAATACAATAGACCATAGGAATGACAGACAATACAATAGACCACAGGAATGATAGACAATACAATAGACCACAAGAATGACAGACAGTACAATAGACCACAAGAATGACAGACAATACAATAGACCATAAGAATGACAGACAGTACAATAGACCACAAGAATGACAGACAATACAATAGACCATAGGAATGACAGACAGTACAATAAACCACAAGAATGACAGACAATACAATAGACCACAAGAATGACAGACAATACAATAGACCATAGGAATGACAGACAATACAATAGACCACAAGAATGACAGACAATACAATAGACCACAGGAATGACAGACAATACAATAGACCACAAGAATGACAGACAATACAATAGACCACAAGAATGACAGACAATACAATAGACCACAAGAATGACAGACAATACAATAGACCATAGGAATGACAGACAATACAATAGACCACAGGAATGACAGACAATACAATAGACCATAGGAATGACAGAAAATACAATAGACCACAAGAATGACAGACAATACAATAGACCATAGGAATGACAGACAATACAATAGACCACAGGAATGACGAACAATACAATAGACCATAGGAATGACAGACAATACAATAGACCACAGGAATGACAGACAATACAATATACCACAAGAATGACAGACAATACAATAGACCACAAGAATGACAGACAATACAATAGACCACAAGAATGACAGACAATACAATAGACCACAAGAATGACAGACAATACAATAGACCACAAGAATGACAGACAATACAATAGACCATAGGAATGACAGACAATACAATAGACCACAGGAATGACAGACAATACAATAGACCACAAGAATGACAGACAATACAATAGACCATAGGAATGACAGACAATACAATAGACCACAGGAATGACAGACAATACAATAGACCACAAGAATGACAGACAATACGATAGACCACAAGAATGACAGACAATACAATAGACCACAAGAAAGACAGACAATACAATAGACCACAAGAATGACAGACAATACAATAGACCATAGGAATGACAGACAATACAATAGACCACAGGAATGACAGAAAATACAATAGACCACAAGAATGACAGACAATACAATAGACCACAAGAATGACAGACAATACAATAGACCACAAAAATGACAGACAGTACAATAGACCACAAGAAAGACAGACAATGCAATAGACCACAAAAATGACAGACAATACGATAGACCACAAGAAAGACAGACAATGCAATAGACCACAAAAATGACAGACAATGCAATAGACCACAAGAATGACAGACAATACAATAGACCACAAGAATGACAGACAATACAATAGACCATAGGAATGACAGACAATACAATAGACCACAGGAATGACAGACAATACAATAGACCACAAGAATGACAGACAATGCAATAGACCACAAAAATGACAGACAATACAATAGACCACAAGAATGACAGACAATACAATAGACCACAAGAATGACAGACAATACAATAGACCACAAGAATGACAGACAATACAATAGACCACAAGAATGACAGACAATACAATAGACCACAAGAATGACAGACAATACAATAGACCACAAGAATGACAGACAATACAATAGACCACAAGAATGACAGACAATACAATAGACCACAAAAATGACAGACAATACAATAGACCACAAGAATGACAGACAATGCAATAGACCACAAGAATGACAGACAATACAATAGACCGCAAGAATGACAGACAATGCAATAGACCACAAAAATGACAGACAATACAATAGACCACAAGAATGACAGACAATACAATAGACCACAAGAATGACAGACAATATAATAGACCACAAGAATGACAGACAATACAATAGACCACAAAAATAACAGACAATACAATAGACCACAAGAATGACAGACAATACAATAGACCACAAGAATGACAGACAATGCAATAGACCACAAAAATGACAGACAATACAATAGACCACAAGAATGACAGACAATACAATAGACCACAAGAATGACAGACAATACAATAGACCACAAAAATGACAGACAATACAATAGACCACAAGAATGACAGACAATGCAATAGACCACAAAAATGACAGACAATACAATAGACCACAAGAATGACAGACAATACAATAGACCACAAAAATGACAGACAATACAATAGACCACAAGAATGACAGACAATACAATAGACCACATGAATGACAGACAATACAATAGACCACAAGAATGACAGACAATGCAATAGACCACAAAAATGACAGACAATACAATAGACCACAAGAATGACAGACAGTACAATAGACCACAAGAATGACAGACAATACAATAGACCACAAGTATGACAGACAATACAATAGACCACAAGAATGACAGACAATACAATAGACCACAAGAATGACAGACAATACAATAGACCACAAAAATGACAGACAATACAATAGACCACAAGAATGACAGACAATACAATAGACCACAAGTATGACAGACAATACAATAGACCACAAGAATGACAGACAATACAATAGACCACAAGAATGACAGACAGTACAATAGACCACAAGAATGACAGACAGTACAATAGACCACAAGAATGACAGACAGTACAATAGACCACAAGAATGACAGACAGTACAATAGATCACAAGAATGACAGACAGTACAATAGACCACAAGAATGACAGACAGTACAATAGACCACAAGAATGACAGACAATACAATAGACCACAAGAATGACAGACAATACAATAGACCACAAGAATGACAGACAATACAATAGACCACAAGAATGACAGACAATACAATAGACCACAAGAATGACAGACAGTACAATAGACCACAAGAATGACAGACAATACAATAGACCACAAGAATGACAGACAGTACAATAGACCACAAGAATGACAGACAATACAATAGACCACAAGAATGACAGACAGTACAATAGACCACAAGAATGACAGACAATACAATAGACCACAAGAATGACAGACAATACAATAGACCACAAGAATGACAGACAGTACAATAGACCACAAGAATGACAGACAATACAATAGACCACAAGAATGACAGACAATACAATAGACCACAAGAATGACAGACAATATAATAGACCACAAGAATGACAGACAATACAATAGACCACAAGAATGACAGACAATACAATAGACCACAAGAATGACAGACAGTACAATAGACCACAAGAATGACAGACAATACAATAGACCACAAGAATGACAGACAATACAATAGACCACAAGAATGACAGACAATATAATAGACCACAAGAATGACAGACAATACAATAGACCACAAGAATGACAGACAATACAATAGACCACAAGAATGACAGACAATGCAATAGACCACAAGAATGACAGACAGTACAATAGACCACAAGAATGACAGACAATACAATAGACCATAGGAATGACAGACAATACAATAGACCACAAGAATGACAGACAATATAATAGACCACAAGAATGACAGACAATACAATAGACCACAAAAATAACAGACAATACAATAGACCACAAGAATGACAGACAATACAATAGACCACAAGAATGACAGACAATGCAATAGACCACAACAATGACAGACAATACAATAGACCACAAGAATGACAGACAATACAATAGACCACAAGAATGACAGACAATACAATAGACCACAAAAATGACAGACAATACAATAGACCACAAGAATGACAGACAATGCAATAGACCACAAAAATGACAGACAATACAATAGACCACAAGAATGACAGACAATACAATAGACCACAAAAATGACAGACAATACAATAGACCACAAGAATGACAGACAATACAATAGACCACATGAATGACAGACAATACAATAGACCACAAGAATGACAGACAATGCAATAGACCACAAAAATGACAGACAATACAATAGACCACAAGAATGACAGACAGTACAATAGACCACAAGAATGACAGACAATACAATAGACCACAAGTATGACAGACAATACAATAGACCACAAGAATGACAGACAATACAATAGACCACAAGAATGACAGACAATACAATAGACCACAAAAATGACAGACAATACAATAGACCACAAGAATGACAGACAATACAATAGACCACAAGTATGACAGACAATACAATAGACCACAAGAATGACAGACAATACAATAGACCACAAGAATGACAGACAGTACAATAGACCACAAGAATGACAGACAGTACAATAGACCACAAGAATGACAGACAGTACAATAGACCACAAGAATGACAGACAGTACAATAGATCACAAGAATGACAGACAGTACAATAGACCACAAGAATGACAGACAGTACAATAGACCACAAGAATGACAGACAATACAATAGACCACAAGAATGACAGACAATACAATAGACCACAAGAATGACAGACAATACAATAGACCACAAGAATGACAGACAATACAATAGACCACAAGAATGACAGACAGTACAATAGACCACAAGAATGACAGACAATACAATAGACCACAAGAATGACAGACAGTACAATAGACCACAAGAATGACAGACAATACAATAGACCACAAGAATGACAGACAGTACAATAGACCACAAGAATGACAGACAATACAATAGACCACAAGAATGACAGACAGTACAATAGACCACAAGAATGACAGACAATACAATAGACCACAAGAATGACAGACAGTACAATAGACCACAAGAATGACAGACAATACAATAGACCACAAGAATGACAGACAATACAATAGACCACAAGAATGACAGACAATATAATAGACCACAAGAATGACAGACAATACAATACACCACAAGAATGACAGACAATACAATAGACCACAAGAATGACAGACAGTACAATAGACCACAAGAATGACAGACAATACAATAGACCACAAGAATGACAGACAATACAATAGACCACAAGAATGACAGACAATATAATAGACCACAAGAATGACAGACAATACAATAGACCACAAGAATGACAGACACTACAATAGACCACAAGAATGACAGACAATGCAATAGACCACAAGAATGACAGACAGTACAATAGACCACAAGAATGACAGACAATACAATAGACCATAGGAATGACAGACAATACGATAGACAACAAGAATGACAGACAATATAATAGACCACAAGAATGACAGACAATACAATAGACCACAAGAATGACAGACAATACAATAGACCACAAGAATGACAGACAGTACAATAGACCACAAGAATGACAGACAATATAATAGACCACAAGAATGACAGACAATACAATAGACCACAAGAATGACAGACAATACAATAGACCACAAGAATGACAGACAATACAATATACCACAAGAAAAGGGACAAACAATGATCTACAAAGCATTCTATAGACAAACAAAGATTAAGCAACACGAACTTCACTAAACATCAACTCCAAGTGCTCCAGATGGGCTTGCAGCTAGCATTCGAAACTTTAGTATAATTATGGTAATTATAAAAATAAAAGTTTTGCGACGTGTGTCGAGTAATCGTACACTTATCACTAATAAGTCATTATTGTCATGGATATTGGCCTAGATAAATACTGATGACGTAATATGGATGAAGAGATAAGCACGTGTATACTGTAATAAATATATAAAGACAGTATGAACGTGTATGGGTTTTTTTTCTGTAGTACTACAAGTGTTGGTGACGGACCGGTCCATATACTGCCATATGACCCGAAGTGACATGAACTATTTGCTATATTATACTTTTTATCTAAAATAATGCAGGTACCTGGCCGGCCAATATACTACCGGTCCATATACGAAAATAGTGACCGGCTGCGTTAACAAAGACAAATAGGGAAAATAAAAACGTAAAGTGTAATATATAGAAACATTACACAGAAAACTAAAGATTGAACAACAAGTATTTTGTTTTCTACGTTAGCATATTGACAAAAGAAAGGACGAAATAAATGCATTTAGCATTTCAATATTTTGTTTATTTAAAATTGTGGATATTGTTCTCACCTTGTGATCAGTACTACTTAGTTGTCTAACTTCTCTGCTTTCAAGTTTGTTTTTACAATGTTTTCCTTCAATAACAATGAAACGGACATTGGATTTGGTACCGGCATTTATATTTAGTCCAGTATAGACTGTTAATATATATAAATATTCGTCGAATGGTTGATTGTCAATAAGGTAAGACATTGCCCACTGTAAATAAAGATAAAATCATATATTTTCATAGCATGGCGTTATGGTAAGTGATGATACCCACATCTTTTAAAATATCGTTTATTAGCTTTTCAATATTCGCCGCAATACATTGACAAAACCAACTGAATATTAAGGACAGTACACTAAGAGAATAAACATCTTTTTATTTATGACATTATAGTTTTCCATTAGTCGCCACAGGAAATAATCCATAAAATATAATAACCCGAGAGATAATATATCACTAGACAGAGGGCACCATCAGAGTCGCCAAATAGAGAACACACCAATCAGAGTTGTCAAATAGAGAACACACCAATCAGAGTCGTCAAATAGAGAACACACCAATCAGAGTTGTCAAATAGAGAACACACCAATCAGAGTCGTCAAATAGAGAACACACCAATCAGAGTTGTCAAATAGAGAACACACCAATCAGAGTCGTCAAATAGAGAACACACCAATCAGAGTCGTCAAATAGAGAACACACCAATCAGAGTCGTCAAATAGAGAACACACCAATCAGAGTCGCCAAATAGAGAACACACCAATCAGAGTCGCCAAATAGAGAACACACCAATCAGAGTCGTCAAATAGAGAACACACCAATCAGAGTCGCCAAATAGAGAACACACCAATCAGAGTTGTCAAAAGTCAGAATACACTAACTACAGCCGTCAAAGCACAGAAAATTCTAACCACAGCCGTCAAAGCACAGAATACACTAACCACAGCCGTCAAAGCACAGAATACACTAACTACAGCCGTCAAAGCACAGAATACACTAACTACAGCCGTCAAAGCACAGAAAACACTAATCACAGCCGTCAAAGTACAGAATACACTAACAACAGCCATCAAAGCACAGAAACCACTAACCACAGCCGTCAAAGCACAGAAAATACTAACCACAGCCGTCAAAGCACAGAAAACACTAACCACAGCCGTCAAAGCACATAATACACTAACCACAGCCGTCAAAGCACAGAATACACTAACCACAGCCGTCAAAGCACAGAAAACACTAACCACAGCCGTCAAAGCACAGAATACACTAACCACAACCGTCAAAGCACAGAAAACACTAACCACAGCCGTCAAAGCACAGAAAACACTAACCACAGCCGTCAAAGCACAGAAAACACTAACCACAGCCGTCAAAGCACAGAAAACACTAACCACAGCCGTCAAAGCACAGAAAACACTAACCACAGTCGTCAAAGCACAGAAAACACTAACCACAGCCGTCAAAGCACAGAAAACACTTAACCACAGCCGTCAAAGCACAGAATACACTAACCATAGACGTCAAAACACAGAATACACTAACCACAGCCGTCAAAGCACAGAATACACTAACCACAGCCGTCAAAGCACATAATACACTAACCACAGCCGTCAAAGCACAGAATACACTAACCACAGCCGTCAAAGCACAGAATACACTAACCACAGCCGTCAAAGCACAGAATACACTAACCACAGCCGTCAAAGCACAGAAAACACTAACCACAGCCGTCAAAGCACAGAAAACACTAACCACAGCCGTCAAAGCACAGAAAACACTAACCACAGCCGTCAAAGCACAGAAAACACTAACCACAGCCATCAAAGCACAGAAACACTAACCAGTCGTCAAAGCACAGAAAACACTAACCACAGCCGTCAAAGCACAGAAAACACTAACCACAGCCGTCAAAGCACAGAAAACACTAACCACAGCCATCAAAGCACAGAAACACTAACCAGTCGTCAAAGCACAGAAAACACTAACCACAGCCGTCAAAGCACAGAAAACACTTAACCACAGCCGTCAAAGCACATAATACACTAACCACAGCCGTCAAAGCACAGAATACACTAACTACAGCCGTCAAAGCACAGAATACACTAACCACAGCCGTCAAAGCACAGAATACACTAACCACAGCTGTCAAAGCACAGAAAACACTAACCACAGCCATCAAAGCACATAATACGCTAACCACAGCCGTCAAAGCACAGAAAACACTAACCACAGCCGTCAAAGCACAGAAAACACTAACTACAGCCGTCAAAGCACAGAAAACACTAACCACAGCCGTCAAAGCACAGAAAACACTAACTACAGCCGTCAAAGCACAGAATACACTAACCACAGCCGTCAAAGCACAAAACACACTAACCACAGCCGTCAAAGCACAGAAAACACTAACTACAGCCGTCAAAGCACAGAATACACTAGCCACAGCCGTCAAAGCACATAATACACTAACTACAGCCGTCAAAGCACAGAATACACTAACTACAGCCGTCAAAGCAAAGCACAGAATACACTAACTACAGCCGTCAAAGCACAGAATACACTAACTACAGCCGTCAAAGCACAGAATACACTAACCACATCCGTCAAAGCACAGAAAACACTAACCACAGCCGTCAAAGCACAGAATACACTAACCACAGCCGTCAAAGCACAGAATACACGAACCACAGCCGTCAAAGCACAGAATACACTAACCACAGCGGTCAAAAGTCAGAATACACTAACCACAGCAGTCAAAGCACAGAATACCCTAACCACAGCAGTCAAAGCACAGAATACACTAACCACAGCCGTCAAAGCACAGAAAACACTAATCACAGCCGTCAAAGCACAGAATACACTAACAACAGCCATCAAAGCACAGAAATCACTAGCCACAGCCGTCAAAGCACAGAAAATACTAACCACAGCCGTCAAAGCACAGAAAACACTAACCACAGCCGTCAAAGCACATAATACACTAACCACAGCCGTCAAAGCACAACTAACCACAGCCGTCAAAGCACAGAAAACACTAACCACAGCCGTCAAAGCACAGAAAACACTAACCACAGCCGTCAAAGCACAGAAAACACTAACCACAGCCGTCAAAGCACAGAAAACACTAACTACAGCCGTCAAAGCACAGAATACACTAACCACAGCCGTCAAAGCACAAAACACACTAACCACAGCCGTCAAAGCACAGAAAACACTAACTACAGCCGTCAAAGCACAGAATACACTAGCCACAGCCGTCAAAGCACATAATACACTAACTACAGCCGTCAAAGCACAGAATACACTAACTACAGCCGTCAAAGCAAAGCACAGAATACACTAACTACAGCCGTCAAAGCACAGAATACACTAACTACAGCCGTCAAAGCACAGAATACACTAACCACAGCCGTCAAAGCACAGAATACACGAACCACAGCCGTCAAAGCACAGAATACACTAACCACAGCGGTCAAAAGTCAGAATACACTAACCACAGCCGTCAAAGCACAGAATACACTAACCACAGCAGTCAAAGCACAGAATACACTAACCACAGCCGTCAAAGCACAGAAAACACTAATCACAGCCGTAAAAGCACAGAATACACTAACAACAGCCATCAAAGCACAGAAATCACTAACCACAGCCGTCAAAGCACAGAAAATACTAACCACAGCCGTCAAAGCACAGAAAACACTAACCACAGCCGTCAAAGCACAGAATACACTAACCACAGCCGTCAAAGCACATAATACACTAACCACAGCCGTCAAAGCACAACTAACCACAGCCGTCAAAGCACAGAATACACTAACCACAGCCGTCAAAGCACAGAAAACACTAACCACAGCCGTCAAAGCACAGAAAACACTAACCACAGCCGTCAAAGCACAGAAAACACTAACCACGGCCGTCAAAGCACAGAAAACACTAACCACAGTCGTCAAAGCACAGAAAACACTAACCACAGCCGTCAAAGCACAGAAAACACTTAACCACAGCCGTCAAAGCACAGACTACACTAACCACAGCCGTCAAAACACAGAATACACTAACCACAGCCGTCAAAGCACAGAATACACTAACCACAGCCGTCAAAGCACATAATACACTAACCACAGCCGTCAAAGCACAGAATACACTAACCACAGCCGTCAAAGCACAGAATACACTAACCACAGCCGTCAAAGCACATAGTACACTAACCACAGCCGTCAAAGCACATAATACACTAACCACAGCCGTCAAAGCACAGAATACACTAACCACAGCCGTCCAAGCACAGAATACACTAACCACAGCCGTCAAAGTACAGAAAACACTAACCACAGCCGTCAAAGCACATAAAACACTAACCACAGCCGTCAAAGCACAGAATACACTAACCACAGCCGTCAAAGCACAGAGTACACTAACCACAGCCGTCAAAGCACAGAATACACTAACCACAGCGTCAAAGCACAGAATACACTAACCACAGCCGTCAAAGTACAGAAAACACAAACCACAGCCGTCAAAGCACATAAAACACTAACCACAGCCGTCAAAGCACAGAATACACTAACCACAGCCGTCAAAGCACAGAGTACACTAACCACAGCCGTCAAAGCACAGAAAACAATAATTACAGTTGTCAAAGCACAGAACACACTGACCATAGCCATCGAGATGCAGAACACATCATTCGCATATGCCAAAACACAGAGCATAACAATCAGTCATAAAATACAATAACTCCAATCAGAATGTTCATAGCACACAATACACATAAATCCAAGACTCACAATAAATGATTATCAATCACCTTTTTCTAGATACATACAATACAATAATGATCATGGACAATACGCTTACATAATTAAAATCCTATTTTTCATATATATGATTTCCATTAGTAGTTATCATATGTGTTTCATGTATATTGAGGACTAGTTACAACACATGATCAACATTACGTGTCGTCATATGACACAAGTGATAGTCATGATCAAAATAACTTGAATGGCATTGGTGGTGTAATGGTTAGATAAATCGCCTCGAGTGTTGTAGATCGTAGGTTTGCACCCCACTGGGTCAAACCAAGACTACATAATTGGTATTTGCTGTTCCTGCACAAAGTTTTAAAGAATAAAAGCAATGAAGTGGGATACTGCATTCGAGTGGAGCGACATGTTAATTCGCGGACTGCTTGTTTTTCAGTGAGCTAGCACTATAAACATCCCATTAAGCCAATTGATTTAGTACATAGAGGTCATCATCATAATCATGTCACTGAATATCAATTGTTCTCGTCGTGATATTTCTGAAAACTTGCTCATTTGGTGTTAAACAACAAACACTCACCCACACAAAATATAATCATTAAACATGCATCATACACATCAAGAAGTTGAAAAAAAACCATTAATCATAAAATCGTAGATATCAAAAAATATCGTCACAATACATAGGCAAGTTATAGTATATGAATGGATGCTGATAACTTGTAGCATTTCTATAGTACATATATCTTATATATGCATAACGTGTGTTCTCTACATGTAAGAGAGTAATGCTTGTTTTATCAGTAATATATACCGTCAGGTAAGAGAGTAATACTTATTTTATAAGTAATATATACCGTCAGGTAAGAGAATAATACTTGTTTTATCAGTAATATATACCGTCAGGTAAGACAGTAATGCTTGTTTTATCAGTAATATATACCCTGTCATGTAAGAGAGTAATGCTTGTTTTATCAGTAATATATACCGTCAGGTAAGAGAGTAATACTTGTTTCATCAGTAATATATACCCTGTCATGTAAGAGAGTAATGCTTGTTTCATCAGTAATATATACCCTGTCATGTAAGAGAGTAATACTTGTTTTATCAGTAATATATACCCTGTCATGTAAGACAGTAATGCTTGTTTTATCAGTAATATATACCCTGTCATGTAAGAGAGTAATACTTGTTTTATCAGTAATATATACCCTGTCATGTAAGAGAGTAATGTTTGTTTTATCAGTAATATATACCCTGTCATGTAACAGAGTAATGCTTGTATTATCAGTAATATAAACCGTCAAGTAAGAGAGTAATACTTGTTTTATCAGTAATATATACCCTGTCATGTAAGAGAGTAATACTTGTTTTATCAGTAATATATACCCTGTCATGTAACAGAGTAATGCTTGTTTCATCAGTAATATATACCCTGTCATGTAAGAGAGTAATGCTTGTTTTATCAGTAATATATACCCTGTCATGTAAGAGAGTAATACTTGTTTCATCAGTAATATATACCCTGTCATGTAAGAGAGTAATGCTTGTTTCATCAGTAATATATACCCTGTCATGTAAGAGAGTAATGCTTGTTTCATCAGTAATATATACCATGTCATGTAAGAGAGTAATGCTTGTTTTATCAGTAATATATACCCTGTCATGTAAGAGAGTAATACTTGTTTCATCAGTAATATATACCCTGTCATGTAAGAGAGTAATGCTTGTTTCATCAGTAATATATACCCTGTCATGTAAGAGAGTAATGCTTGTTTCATAAGTAGTATATACCCTGTCATGTAAGAGAGTAATGCTTGTTTTATCAGTAATATATACCCTGTCATGTAAGAGAGTAATACTTGTTTTATCAGTAATATATACCGTCAGGTAAGAGAGTAATACTTGTTTTATCAGTAATATATACCGTCAGGTAAGAGAGTAATACTTGTTTTATCAGTAATATATACCGTCAGGTAAGAGAGTAATACTTGTTTTATCAGTAATATATACCCTGTCATGTAAAAGAGTAATGCTTGTTTTATCAGTAATATATACCCTGTCATGTAAGAGAGTAATACTTGTTTTATCAGTAATATATACCCTGTCATATAAGAGAGTAATACTTGTTTTATCAGTAATATATACCCTGTCATGTAAGAGAGTAATGCTTGTATTATCAGTAATATATACCGTCAGGTAAGAGAGTAATACTTGTTTTATCAGTAATATATACCCTGTCATGTAAGAGAGTAATGCTTGTTTTATCAGTAATATATACCCTGTCATGTAAGAGAGTAATGCTTGTTTTATCAGTAATATATACCGTCATGCAAGAGAGTAATGCTTGTTTTATCAGTAATACATACCCTGTCATGTAAGAGAGTAATGCTTGTTTTATCAGTAATATATACCGTCAGGTAAGAGAGTAATACTTGTTTTATCAGTAATATATACCCTGTCATGTAAGAGAGTAATGCTTGTTTTATCAGTAATATATACCGTCATGTAAGAGAGTAATGCTTGTTTCATCAGTAATATATACCCTGTCATGTAAGAGAGTAATACTTGTTTCATCAGTAATATATACCCTGTCATGTAAGAGAGTAATACTTGTTTCATCAGTAATATATACCCTGTCATGTAAGAGAGTAATGCTTGTTTCATCAGTAATATATACCCTGTCATGTAACAGAGTAATGCTTGTTTCATCAGTAACATATACCCTGTCATGTAAGACAGTAATGCTTGTTTCATCAGTAATATATACCGTCAGGTAAGAGAGTAATACTTGTTTTATCAGTAATATATACCGTCAGGTAAGAGAGTAATACTTGTTTTATCAGTAATATATACCCTGTCATGTAAGAGAGTAATGCTTGTTTTATCAGTAATATATACCGTCATGTAAGAGAGTAATGCTTGTTTCATCAGTAATATATACCCTGTCATGTAAGAGAGTAATACTTGTTTCATCAGTAATATATACCCTGTCATGTAAGAGAGTAATACTTGTTTCATCAGTAATATATACCGTGTCATGTAACAGAGTAATGCTTGTTTCATCAGTAATATATACCCTGTCATGTAACAGAGTAATGCTTGTTTCATCAGTAATATATACCCTGTCATGTAACAGAGTAATGCTTGTTTCATCAGTAATATATACCGTCAGGTAAGACAGTAATGCTTGTTTTATCAGTAATATATACCTTGTCATGTAAGAGAGTAATGCTTGTTTCATCAGTAATATATACCCTGTCATGTAAGAGAGTAATGCTTGTTTTATCAGTAATATATACCCTGTCATGTAAGAGAGTAATACTTGTTTTATCAGTAATATATACCCTGTCATGTAACAGAGTAATGCTTGTTTCATCAGTAATATATACCCTGTCATGTAAGAGAGTAATACTTGTTTCATCAGTAATATATACCCTGTCATGTAAGAGAGTAGTGTTTGTTTCATCAGTAATATATACCGTGTCATGTAAGAGAGTAATACTTGTTTTATCAGTAATATAAACCGTCAAGTAAGAGAGTAATACTTGTTTCATCAGTAATATATACCCTGTCATGTAAGAGAGTAATGCTTGTTTCATCACTAATATATACCCTGTCATGTAAGAGAGTAATACTTGTTTCATCAGTAATATATACCCTGTCATGTAAGAGAGTAATGCTTGTTTCATCAGTAATATATACCCTGTCATGTAAGAGAGTAATACTTGTTTCATCAGTAATATATACCCTGTCATGTAAGAGAGTAATGCTTGTTTTATCAGTAATATATACCCTGTCATGTAACAGAGTAATGCTTGTTTTATCAGTAATATATACCCTGTCATGTAAGAGAGTAGTGTTTGTTTCATCAGTAATATATACCGTGTCATGTAACAGAGTAATGCTTGTTTCATCAGTAATATATACCCTGTCATGTAACAGAGTAATGCTTGTTTCATCAGTAATATATACCGTGTCATGTAACAGAGTAATGCTTGTTTCATCAGTAATATATACCGTCATGTAAGAGAGTAATGCTTGTTTTATCAGTAATATATACCGTGTCATGTAACAGAGTAATGCTTGTTTCATCAGTAATATATACCCTGTCATGTAACAGAGTAATGCTTGTTTCATCAGTAATATATACCGTGTCATGTAACAGAGTAATGCTTGTTTCATCAGTAATATATACCCTGTCATGTAAGAGAGTAATACTTGTTTCATCAGTAATATATACCCTGTCATGTAAGAGAGTAATACTTGTTTCATCAGTAATATATACCCTGTCATGTAAGAGAGTAATACTTGTTTCATCAGTAATATATACCCTGTCATGTAAGAGAGTAATACTTGTTTCATCAGTAATATATACCCTGTCATGTAAGAGAGTAATACTTGTTTCATCAGTAATATATACCGTGTCATGTAACAGAGTAATGCTTGTTTCATCAGTAATATATACCGTGTCATGTAACAGAGTAATGCTTGTTTCATCAGTAATATATACCCTGTCATGTAACAGAGTAATGCTTGTTTCATCAGTAATATATACCCTGTCATGTAAGAGAGTAATACTTGTTTCATCAGTAATATATACCCTGTCATGTAAGAGAGTAATGCTTGTTTCATCAGTAATATATACCCTGTCATGTAAGAGAGTAGTGTTTGTTTCATCAGTAATATATACCCTGTCATGTAACAGAGTAATGCTTGTTTCATCAGTAATATATACCCTGTCATATAAGACAGTAATGCTTGTTTCATCAGTAATATATACCCTGTCATGTAAGAGAGTAATACTTGTTTTATCAGTAATATATACCCTGTCATGTAACAGAGTAATGCTTGTTTCATCAGTAATATATACCCTGTCATGTAAGACAGTAATGCTTGTTTCATCAGTAATATATACCCTGTCATGTAAGATAGTAATGCTTGTTTCATCAGTAGTATATACCATGTCATGTAAGAGAGTAATACTTGTTTCATCAGTAATATATACCCTGTCATGTAAGAGAGTAATACTTGTTTCATCAGTAATATATACCCTGTCATGTAAGAGAGTAATACTTGTTTCATCAGTAATATATACCGTGTCATGTAAGAGAGTAATGCTTCTTTCATCAGTAATATATACCCTGTCATGTAAGAGAGTAATGCTTGTTTCATCAGTAATATATACCATGTCAGGTAAGAGAGTAATACTTGTTTCATCAGTAATATATACCCTGTCATGTAAGAGAGTAATACTTGTTTCATCAGTAATATATACCCTGTCATGTAAGAGAGTAATACTTGTTTCATCAGTAATATATACCCTGTCATGTAAGAGAGTAATGCTTGTTTCATCAGTAATATATACCCTGTCATGTAAGAGAGTAATGCTTGTTTCATCAGTAATATATACCATGTCATGTAAGAGAGTAATGCTTGTTTCATCAGTAATATATACCCTGTCATGTAAGAGAGTAATGCTTGTTTCATCGGTAATATATACCCTGTCATGTAAGAGAGTAATGCTTGTTTCATCAGTAATATATACCCTGTCATGTAAGAGAGTAATACTTGTTTTATCAGTAATATATACCCTGTCATGTAAGAGAGTAATGCTTGTTTCATCAGTAATATATACCGTCAGGTAAGAGAGTAATACTTGTTTTATCAGTAATATATACCCTGTCATGTAAGAGAGTAATGCTTGTTTCATCAGTAATATATACCGTCAGGTAAGAGAGTAATGCTTGTTTCATCAGTAATATATACCATGTCATGTAAGAGAGTAATGCTTGTTTCATCAGTAATATATACCCTGTCATGTAAGAGAGTAATGCTTGTTTCATCGGTAATATATACCCTGTCATGTAAGAGAGTAATGCTTGTTTCATCAGTAATATATACCCTGTCATGTAAGAGAGTAATACTTGTTTTATCAGTAATATATACCCTGTCATATAAGAGAGTAATGCTTGTTTCATCAGTAATATATACCCTGTCATGTAAGAGAGTAATGCTTGTTTCATCAGTAATATATACCGTGTCATGTAAGAGAGTAATGCTTGTTTCATCAGTAATATATACCCTGTCATGTAAGAGAGTAATACTTGTTTTATCAGTAATATATACCCTGTCATGTAAGAGAGTAATGCTTGTTTCATCAGTAATATATACCCTGTCATGTAAAAGAGTAATGCTTGTTTCATTAGTAATATATACCCTGTCAGGATCCATTTTATCCTGTCTATATGCCCAGATGTTAATAAGTAGATACAGTATAATGATAGATATCACAGTGGCAAACACAGCAGCATTGTCCTTCAAATCAAACTTAGAGAAGACAGAACTGAAGTCGATGGTGTTTGGTGGTACATAAAATGTTGTAGCGAAACTGTTGCCTGGTGGATTACTGCACTCACAAACTGTTTCGTTTAAAGTTGACGAATTAGATACCTAAAATAAAATAACATTAAAAAAATAACATTAATAAAAATAACATTAAAAAAATAACATTAAGAAAATAACATTAAAAAATAACATTAAGAAATAACACACACCTGAATTAGAGTAATATGATATACAGGTGCTGTGCCTTTGAACACGAGAATTCTTTTGAATATATGTCAATATTAACGTCACATAGCTGACTGAAGGATTTATTTCAGCTATATTCGTATTTACTATTGACCCCACTAGCGACAGAAAAGTGAATGAGTGAGTGATTGTTGTTTAACGCCATCTCAGCAATATTTCAGATATATCTTGGTGAGCGTCAGAAAAAGCACACTAAATTAGATTTTATATTTATAATGTAGAACACAATTATTATTTGATTCCAATTTTATTTGTAATAGTTAAGAGAATAATAATATCTTATTATTCAAGAGGATATATTACCCTGTTTACTCCTCTAAAGATAATATATTTACCTTACAAGACGTCTTATCCCACTGTTGGACATCTTGGTTCCACACCCTACAACCAGTAGTAACACCACCGATACCATATTCTACTAGATTAGTCTGTGTTGATCTCTTACGTCTAGATGATGCTACAGTTGTATTATAACCTAAGGTACACAGTACAATAGTGTGTAATATTTGTTTTATCTCAAAAATCTACATGAGTAATTTAGTTTGTTTTTCCTTTTTCCCTTTGGTCTTTTGTTTTGTTTTCATCTACTAGTAGTTCTCTATTTATCTATTTGGCACTTTTTAAGACATTGCTTTTTCAGGATTAGAAGAAAAACATTGAAGATAACCAAAGGAGTAATCAAGACCCGTAAATCGAAAGACATACAATACAATGCCCAAAAGAAATATAGCATAAAGACAAACAATTCTCTCTAAAACAGAAAACAGAAAACTGAAGAATGAACAATAAGAACTCCATTAATAACCCGGAGTGAACTCGGGTGCTCCGGAACGGTAGGTAGTTCCTGTTCCACTATTGGCACCTGTCGTGTTACTCTTGTTAAAAATCAGTTAATAAAAAATGAAAATAGAACTTATGGCGTGTGTTAGTACAACTCATTATATACAAAGACAGTATGTGGGTATAAGTAGACGAACAACCGTTTACATTAACATTATATTGTGAATATAGCTTACATGGCCACATACAAATCTGTAAAATATATCATAAATAAAATTTGTTGGACTACATGTTATACAGACGTTTTCTGAGAATTCACTCCATTCAATATATAGGTAATTTTGCAGACACAAAAATCGTATATGACCACAAAATATTTACTTTTGATTCGGACAGACTGGCGGACGATTGGGGTAAAACACTGCTCGTGCCTATTTATTCTTGAGAGATTAAAAGGTTAAATAAGTACCTGTTACTCTAAATACATGTACCCCAATATACACTAATGTTGATTCAGTATATAATATATCATTTACTATAATAGTAATGTTATTATCTGTATTCAGATCTTCAGCTTGGATCTCTTTCTTCCAATCATAGTTGTCTGCCGAAGGATATTTATTTCTGCTGATGTATATAGTATGATCCATGTCCCCAACAACGTTTTGTATACAGAATATCAAGCTATCATTGGGATTATTCCAGTACATGCTATACATTAACATCTGTGATGTTGATTCATTCTTTTCTACAGGAATGGCTAGTTGGACAGACTTCATTGGTGATTTTAGATCAGAATTCTTAAGTTTTATTGTTGATGGTATAACGGAAGTGTTACCATGGATATCATCGGTAACAGAAACAGTAACAGTCTTTGATGATATGTATTTTGATTCGTCATCCCATGAGAACGGTGTGTGATCATAGAACGTTACCTACAACGACAGTTTATACATTTTAATGAGCACATGTCAAGATGGAAACATGCCTTACAGCGGTGCCATACTCAAAATATATATTTACTTGTATCGCTCGTATATATCTATGCAAACTACAATTGATGTCCCATTTGTATATAAAAGAATACAGTATATTAAACAACAAAGCGGGATATTTTCTAAAACAATCAACTATCATCTTGTATCTGTTTCTAGTAGGTAATATTTAATATTTATATACCATATTAAATGGGAGTTTTAATCTGTATTATTTGTGTTTTTTTACTACGGGCGAATTTTGTTATGTTGAATTATCTTCTTCTTCTTCTTTTCGTTCGCCTTTATTACACTTGGATTTCTTCTTCTTCTTTTCGTTCGCCTTTATTACACTTGGATTTCTTCTTCTTCTTTTCGTTCGCCTTTATTACACTTGGATTTCTTCTTCTTCTTTTCGTTCGCCTTTATTACACTTGGATTTCTTCTTCTTTTCGTCGTTCGCCTTTATTACACTTGGATTTCTTCTTCTTCTTTTCGTTCGCCTTTAGTACACTTGGATTTCTTCTTCATTTCGTTCGCCTTTATTACACTTGGATTTCTTCTTCTTTTCGTTCGCCATTATTACACTTGGATTTCTTCTTCTTCTTTTCGTTCGCCTTTAGTACACTTGGATTTCTTCTTCTTCTTTTCGTTCGCCTTTATTACACTTGGATTTCTTCTTCTTTTCGTCGTTCGCCTTTATTACACTTAGATTTCTTCTTCTTTTCGTCGTTCGCCTTTATTACACTTAGATTTCTTCTTCTTTTCGTCGTTCGCCTTTATTACACTTGGATTTCTTCTTCTTCTTTTCGTTCGCCTTTATTACACTTGGATTTCTTCTTCTTCTTTTCGTTCGCCTTTATTACACTTGGATTTCTTCTTCTTTTCGTCGTTCGCCTTTATTACACTTGGATTTCTTCTTCTTCTTTTCGTTCGCCTTTATTACACTTGGATTTCTTCTTCTTTTCGTCGTTCGCCTTTATTACACTTGGATTTCTTCTTCTTCTTTTCGTTCGCCTTTAGTACACTTGGATTTCTTCTTCATTTCGTTCGCCTTTATTACACTTGGATTTCTTCTTCTTTTCGTTCGCCATTATTACACTTGGATTTCTTCTTCTTCTTTTCGTTCGCCTTTAGTACACTTGGATTTCTTCTTCTTCTTTTCGTTCGCCTTTATTACACTTGGATTTCTTCTTCTTCTTTTCGTTCGCTTTTATTACACTTGGATTTCTTCTTCTTCTTTTCGTTCGCCTTTATTACACTTGGATTTCTTCTTCTTTTTTTCGTTCGCCTTTATTACACTTGGATTTCTTCTTCTTTTCGTCGTTCGCTTTTATTACACTTGGATTTCTTCTTCTTCTTTTCGTTCGCCTTTATTACACTTGGATTTCTTCTTCTTCTTTTCGTTCGCCTTTATTACACTTGGATTTCTTCTTCTTCTTTTCGTTCGCCTTTATTACACTTGGATTTCTTCTTCTTTTCGTCGTTCGCTTTTATTACACTTGGATTTCTTCTTCTTCTTTTCGTTCGCCTTTATTACACTTGGATTTCTTCTTCTTCTTTTCGTTCGCCTTTATTACACTTGGATTTCTTCTTCTTCTTTTCGTTCGCCTTTATTACACTTGGATTTCTTCTTCTTTTCGTCGTTCGCCTTTATTACACTTGGATTTCTTCTTCTTCTTTTCGTTCGCCTTTATTACACTTGGATTTCTTCTTCTTCTTTTCGTTCGCCTTTATTACACTTGGATTTCTTCTTCTTCTTTTCGTTCGCCTTTATTACACTTGGATTTCTTCTTCTTTTCGTCGTTCGCTTTTATTACACTTGGATTTCTTCTTCTTCTTTTCGTTCGCCTTTATTACACTTGGATTTCTTCTTCTTTTTTTCGTTCGCCATTATTACACTTGGATTTCTTCTTCTTTTCGTTCGCCTTTATTACACTTGGATTTCTTCTTCTTCTTTTCGTTCGCCTTTAGTACACTTGGATTTCTTCTTCTTCTTTTCGTTCGCCTTTATTACACTTGGATTTCTTCTTCTTTTCGTCGTTCGCCTTTATTACACTTGGATTTCTTCTTCTTCTTTTCGTTCGCCTTTATTACACTTGGATTTCTTCTTCTTCTTTTCGTTCGCCTTTATTACACTTGGATTTCTTCTTCTTCTTTTCGTTCGCCTTTATTACACTTGGATTTCTTCTTCTTTTCGTCGTTCGCCTTTATTACACTTGGATTTCTTCTTCTTCTTTTCGTTCGCCTTTAGTACACTTGGATTTCTTCTTCATTTCGTTCGCCTTTATTACACTTGGATTTCTTCTTCTTTTCGTTCGCCATTATTACACTTGGATTTCTTCTTCTTCTTTTCGTTCGCCTTTAGTACACTTGGATTTCTTCTTCTTCTTTTCGTTCGCCTTTATTACACTTAGATTTCTTCTTCTTCTTTTCGTTCGCCTTTACACTTGGACTTCTTCTTCTTCTTTTCGTTCGCCTTTATTACACTTGGATTTCTTCTTCTTCTTTTCGTTCGCCTTTATTACACTTGGATTTCTTCTTCTTCTTTTCGTTCGCCTTTATTACACTTGGATTTCTTCTTCTTTTCGTCGTTCGCTTTTATTACACTTGGATTTCTTCTTCTTCTTTTCGTTCGCCTTTATTACACTTGGATTTCTTCTTCTTTTTTTCGTTCGCCATTATTACACTTGGATTTCTTCTTCTTTTCGTTCGCCTTTATTACACTTGGATTTCTTCTTCTTTTCGTCGTTCGCCTTTATTACACTTGGATTTCTTCTTCTTCTTTTCGTTCGCCTTTATTACACTTGGATTTCTTCTTCTTTTCGTCGTTCGCCTTTATTACACTTGGATTTCTTCTTCTTCTTTTCGTTCGCCTTTATTACACTTGGATTTCTTCTTCTTCTTTTCGTTCGCCTTTATTACACTTGGATTTCTTCTTCTTTTCGTCGTTCGCCTTTATTACACTTGGATTTCTTCTTCTTCTTTTCGTTCGCCTTTAGTACACTTGGATTTCTTCTTCATTTCGTTCGCCTTTATTACACTTGGATTTCTTCTTCTTTTCGTTCGCCATTATTACACTTGGATTTCTTCTTCTTCTTTTCGTTCGCCTTTATTACACTTGGATTTCTTCTTCTTCTTTTCGTTCGCCTTTATTACACTTAGATTTCTTCTTCTTCTTTTCGTTCGCCTTTACACTTGGACTTCTTCTTCTTCTTTTCATTCGCCTTTATTACACTTGGATTCTTCTTCTTCTTTTCGTTCGCCTTTATTACACTTGGATTTCTTCTTCTTCTTTTCGTTCGCCTTTATTACACTTGGATTTCTTCTTCTTTTCGTCGTTCGCCTTTATTACACTTGGATTTCTTCTTCTTCTTTTCGTTCGCCTTTATTACACTTGGATTTCTTCTTCTTTTTTTCGTTCGCCATTATTACACTTGGATTTCTTCTTCTTTTCGTTCGCCTTTAGTACATTTGGATTTCTTCTTCTTCTTTTCGTTCGCCTTTATTACACTTAGATTTCTTCTTCTTCTTTTCGTTCGCCTTTATTACACTTGGATTTCTTCTTCTTCTTTTCGTTCGCCTTTATTACACTTGGATTTCTTCTTCTTTTCGTCGTTCGCTTTTATTACACTTGGATTTCTTCTTCTTCTTTTCGTTCGCCTTTATTACACTTGGATTTCTTCTTCTTCTTTTCGTTCGCCTTTATTACACTTGGATTTCTTCTTCTTCTTTTCGTTCGCCTTTATTACACTTGGATTTCTTCTTCTTTTCGTCGTTCGCCTTTATTACACTTGGATTTCTTCTTCTTCTTTTCGTTCGCCTTTATTACACTTGGATTTCTTCTTCTTCTTTTCGTTCGCCTTTATTACACTTGGATTTCTTCTTCTTCTTTTCGTTCGCCTTTATTACACTTGGATTTCTTCTTCTTTTCGTCGTTCGCTTTTATTACACTTGGATTTCTTCTTCTTCTTTTCGTTCGCCTTTATTACACTTGGATTTCTTCTTCTTTTTTTCGTTCGCCATTATTACACTTGGATTTCTTCTTCTTTTCGTTCGCCTTTATTACACTTGGATTTCTTCTTCTTCTTTTCGTTCGCCTTTATTACACTTGGATTTCTTCTTCTTCTTTTCGTTCGCCTTTATTACACTTGGATTTCTTCTTCTTTTCGTCGTTCGCCTTTATTACACTTGGATTTCTTCTTCTTCTTTTCGTTCGCCTTTATTACACTTGGATTTCTTCTTCTTCTTTTCGTTCGCCTTTATTACACTTGGATTTCTTCTTCTTCTTTTCGTTCGCCTTTATTACACTTGGATTTCTTCTTCTTTTCGTCGTTCGCCTTTATTACACTTGGATTTCTTCTTCTTCTTTTCGTTCGCCTTTAGTACACTTGGATTTCTTCTTCATTTCGTTCGCCTTTATTACACTTGGATTTCTTCTTCTTTTCGTTCGCCATTATTACACTTGGATTTCTTCTTCTTCTTTTCGTTCGCCTTTAGTACACTTGGATTTCTTCTTCTTCTTTTCGTTCGCCTTTATTACACTTAGATTTCTTCTTCTTCTTTTCGTTCGCCTTTACACTTGGACTTCTTCTTCTTCTTTTCGTTCGCCTTTATTACACTTGGATTTCTTCTTCTTCTTTTCGTTCGCCTTTATTACACTTGGATTTCTTCTTCTTCTTTTCGTTCGCCTTTATTACACTTGGATTTCTTCTTCTTTTCGTCGTTCGCTTTTATTACACTTGGATTTCTTCTTCTTCTTTTCGTTCGCCTTTATTACACTTGGATTTCTTCTTCTTTTTTTCGTTCGCCATTATTACACTTGGATTTCTTCTTCTTTTCGTTCGCCTTTATTACACTTGGATTTCTTCTTCTTCTTTTCGTTCGCCTTTATTACACTTAGATTTCTTCTTCTTTTCGTCGTTCGCCTTTATTACACTTGGATTTCTTCTTCTTTTCCTCGTTCGCCTTTATTACACTTGGATTTCTTCTTCTTCTTTTCGTTCGCCTTTATTACACTTGGATTTCTTCTTCTTCTTTTCGTTCGCCTTTATTACACTTGGATTTCTTCTTCTTTTCGTCGTTCGCCTTTATTACACTTGGATTTCTTCTTCTTCTTTTCGTTCGCCTTTAGTACACTTGGATTTCTTCTTCATTTCGTTCGCCTTTATTACACTTGGATTTCTTCTTCTTTTCGTTCGCCATTATTACACTTGGATTTCTTCTTCTTCTTTTCGTTCGCCTTTATTACACTTGGATTTCTTCTTCTTCTTTTCGTTCGCCTTTATTACACTTAGATTTCTTCTTCTTCTTTTCGTTCGCCTTTACACTTGGACTTCTTCTTCTTCTTTTCGTTCGCCTTTATTACACTTGGATTCTTCTTCTTCTTTTCGTTCGCCTTTATTACACTTGGATTTCTTCTTCTTCTTTTCGTTCGCCTTTATTACACTTGGATTTCTTCTTCTTTTCGTCGTTCGCCTTTATTACACTTGGATTTCTTCTTCTTCTTTTCGTTCGCCTTTATTACACTTGGATTTCTTCTTCTTTTTTTCGTTCGCCATTATTACACTTGGATTTCTTCTTCTTTTCGTTCGCCTTTAGTACATTTGGATTTCTTCTTCTTCTTTTCGTTCGCCTTTATTACACTTAGATTTCTTCTTCTTCTTTTCGTTCGCCTTTAGTACACTTGGACTTCTTCTTTTCGTTCGCCTTTACACTTGGACTTCTTCTTCTTCTTTTCGTTCGCCTTTATTACACTTGGATTTCTTCTTCTTCTTTTCGTTCGCCTTTAGTACACTTGGATTTCTTCTTCATTTCGTTCGCCTTTATTACACTTGGATTTCTTCTTCTTTTCGTTCGCCATTATTACACTTGGATTTCTTCTTCTTCTTTTCGTTCGCCTTTATTACACTTGGATTTCTTCTTCTTCTTTTCGTTCGCCTTTATTACACTTAGATTTCTTCTTCTTCTTTTCGTTCGCCTTTATTACACTTGGATTTCTTCTTCTTTTTTTCGTTCGCCATTATTACACTTGGATTTCTTCTTCTTTTCGTTCGCCTTTAGTACATTTGGATTTCTTCTTCTTCTTTTCGTTCGCCTTTATTACACTTAGATTTCTTCTTCTTCTTTTCGTTCGCCTTTAGTACACTTGGACTTCTTCTTTTCGTTCGCCTTTACACTTGGACTTCTTCTTCTTCTTTTCGTTCGCCTTTATTACACTTGGATTTCTTCTTCTTCTTTTCGTTCGCCTTTATTACACTTGGATTTCGGTCTCCGCTACGAATCTGGTGGTCTTCTGTAGGTCATCTACGGGATGTTGAATTTTCCATTTTGTAGACGACACTTGTTTACTTCGGAATGCGTCGAACTCATTTAGTGTTAAAGGCAAGTCATGCGTAGACAGCTACACCGACACTACCAGACATTCTGGTTTCTATTATTGGTCTTTCAAGAAATCTCCAAACCTGAATGAAAATCTACTTTAATCTAACCTATGTCCTCGTCTCCACTTACAAATATTATATTACAGATGTACAGATGGTCACGTGAACAATTCAATCGAACTTGTTGATGCTGAACCTTTTTGTGTCCTAGTACATATATAGCAACTCGCTTTGAATGTTAATGTGAGATATGTAAACTGAGTTAAGCACAAACTATATAATATGTCGATGATGTTTTGAATTGAAGCTAGTGTATACATCTATATAATGGAGCGAGCCTATTAAAAAATTATTATCATAAAAAAAAATATTTGAAAGCGTAATTATGAAATAATTAATGTTGTTCTTAACGTTTGTCGATGTGAATTGATTAGTCTTTATAGTGTCAATAGCATTGTGAATAATTACAAGCTCTACAACCACTGAGATGTGTAAGTATTTGGATGTTATAATGTGATAAGGGACCGACCATTTAACTTGAAGGGGGGGGGGGGGGGGGGGGGGGGGGGGTATGGTTTTTTGTTTCGTTAAGAATTTTTTTTTCGGACAACACAAGAGTTAGAATATTATTTTTTTTTTGTCGCGATTTAACATTAGGTTATATGACAAAAACTCTGAATCAGATTTTTTTTTTTCCTCCACCAAAATCAGAATATTTTGTTCAGCAACATTGGGAATCAGAATATTGTTTTAGAAAAAAACCATCACCCCCCCCCCCCCCCCCCCCTTCAAGTTAAATGGTCGTTCCCTAAGCACAACTGTTTTACATCCAATAACTATGTTGTAGTAGTAGTAGTAGCATAAATAGAATTAAGATGCAACCCATAACCCGCCACTGATTAAACATAAGACACAGCATCACAAGACAATCTAACATACATACCTGAATATTCTGTTCATGGTTTGATACTGATGTCGTACCCAGAAATGATATGTCGACATTATCATGTTGAAACCCACTATCGAGTAATTCGTCAACATACTTAATATCCTGTGTAGAGTTTACATGAGAATGATGTACGTATACTGGTAATTGTTTTCTATAATTCAACATGTGTAGTATTTTTCCCAGAGATATAATTGACGATAACAATCCAGGGACCTCACGCTGAACCTGCATGATAAATAACAATAACGATGACGTCATAATAATATTGAATATCAAAACAAAATAGACGATTTCTAAATCAAATAAAGTGAGTGAGTGGTTGTTGTTTAACCCCTACTCAGTAAGTTTTCAGCTATATCATGGCGAGAACAAGTTAATTTTCAATGAGATAATGTTCGCTTTGTTCTAGACCACCACGTTCTAAGTTGGATCTTTATAGTGCTAGCCCACTGAAACAACAGTCTACGGGTTGACATGTCGCCCCACTCGGACACATTATCCTGGTTTCGAGCGAACCAGTCTTTGCTCCTTGTTCTTATTGCGGCGTGCTTAGCGGAGAAGCAACAAATACCTATTTATTAGTCTTTGTTTTGACCCGATCTCATTCTGGAGATAAAAGAAATAAATAGGTAAATTCGTCGGCGTTTATTTTGCCAAACCTTGCCATATTGACAGCAAAGCAATAAACAGAAGTACAACTCCGTCTATTTCTTTCTATTTCTTTATAGTCTTATTCTGTCTATTAACATATACCACTTTGACCCAGTCTTCCAAGTGATTGAATTACAATATTGAAGTAACATAAGAATGTATATAATTTCATTTAGAATTGACATTATTTTTAATTTCCCAATTATTATTTTTTATTCACACCAATATATCAACAATACAACCTGCATAAAAAGAGATCGAACTACCATGAAATAATCGTGATTAGGTTATTTTACCTTCCACAATAAAAGTGATTGGTGGAAAGGATTTTTTTTCTAATATAATAGACAAGTTATTTAATTCAATTTTAGAATAACAGAATTTATTTCATTATCAATGTAAAGAGTCGTCTATTTAAATGGATTTGAATCTTGTCAAAAATATATAAAATTAATGCGAGGAAATCTATGCCACAGGTATAGTGCCCGCGGGAAATCGTTTGAAACTGGCATAGATCCCGTCGCTAAGTATAGTCACCCGTTGTCAAGTGTACTTTTCAAAAATAGTAAACACTAATCTTCCAATCAAAATAAAGCATTTTCATATGTTATGTACTATAATATCGTAGTGAAATGGAAGCGTAAACCTTTCAGAGATTTCAATACCTACACCAAATGGATACTTACGTGCAGACATGATAATATCAAATCAAATTGACACTTACCGTTACATTACACAATATTTAAATCAAATATATGCTTATCTTTAGAGATGATCAAATTACTTACAATTTCATGAAAATATCTAAATAATATAGACACTTGCTTATAGAGATGCTACCAACACGCGGTTCTTAGAAAATGCTGAAAGTTGTCTTTAAGGTAAAAGAAGCGTGTATCATTAAAAACACAAGGCGCTCATATGCGTACCATCCATGGTGCGAGTTTGATTCGTTCCTCTAAACCCATGGACACCGTAAATGCAAGTGGCTAATTATAAAACTGTAATATGCTACTATGAATATTTACCACTTCATTCTTTAATTGAGCATCACGTTGATTCCTCATTGCTATTTTAGAGACAATATATGCTCTCTCAATTGTTGACAAGTTATCATTCAAGGACTCTGTGACCTTTTCCCGCTCTGACAGAACTCCTGTTATACTATCAATATCTATTGCATTAGGAGTATCAGAAGACGTTTTAGGTAAAATGCCTTCCAGTGCATTATTTAACACTCTTAGTATTCCTACAATTTAATACATTGGTGTAAGAAAGGTAACTCTTACAGAACCATACTTCCCACAAATATAGTATGATCGAACATGTCTCTTTGGTGGACAGTTGGACCTGTTAAACTGTGTTGTTGTGTTTATTCAGATTGCCATTTAATGGGTGGTCAAATCAAATAGACATGTTGTGGATATTTGTTGTTTTATGTGTGAAAATAGTAGCTTTCATGTGAAAACAAATAGTTTTGAAAGTGAAATTCTGAATATGGCGATCCTTTCCTGCAAACCAGAGTAAACCATGCAAGTTGCGGCAAGTGAGGTTTTTTTTCAAATGGTACAAGTGATATTTTGTGACAAAGCTCTAATCAAAACATTAATGGGCATCAGACACTCTATATAAAGGCAATTACAATGCGGGAGTATTGGAACAATACACGAACTCCAACATATATAATATATGTACATTGACGCAAAATATAAATTTCATTTGTACGTGCTTTTGAAGTGTATAGGAAAACGAGACTTTATCGACAATGTACGTATTTTATTTTGTATCCTGTAATGTCAAAAAGTTCAAAACAACTGTCACATTTCACTAAAAAGAGCAGAAACAAGCGTCGATCCAATCATTTTCAATTGTGGCCTCCTGTGTTTTACTCATACAGTTTCTTACCGTTCCCTCGACGTGATTGAGGCAGCAGGGGATTGTTATTTGTATACTAGAAGAATAAAGCATAGTTTTATTCGGATTCCTTTATTGAACAGCAAATGTAATGATTGTAAGATAAACGAATGTATCAGACGAACAACTGTGCTATAGGAGATCGCAAAGTAACATAACAATATTCAATTAAATAAAATTTAACAAATATAGAGCAACACACTTTGCAATGAAGAAAGCTGGTGTATGATTACGAACTTTAACAAGTGCTATAACTGTATTCTCTATCACGGAAAAGAGTTTTACTGGATTTGACTAACACGAAAGGTGTCTAAAAAGGAAGCAGGAACTGTGTGCCCTTCGCAACGCCTGGGTTCATCCCGTTTTCTTTTTCTTTTAAATATTTTTATAATCTTTTGGTGAGGTCCGTGTCTGAATATTTCTGAATATTTTACATATATTTGCTGGTTTCTGTGTTTTGCTTTATTTATAATTTTCAGTCTATGTTATATTTTCTGTTCATGTAATTTTAGTAAATCATCGCTATTTTCCGAGTAAGCATAACTTATCATCAGGTTTTTCCTTGTTAACATGACAGGTCATCTTTCCTTTATAATCGTCTATATTAATGCTTTTATGGCCATATATATATTAGGTTTCTTACCTTCACTTGCTGAAATATAGTCCTCGTACTTAGGGTAAGTGTCATTGTTTGCAAGAAGAGCCAATCTCTCCACAAGTTTCGTGTTACCATTAAAAGCACCAGACTAATAAAACAATATTTAAAACAATCACTAAAAGAGGATGACATGAATGTCTTCATTGGGAAACCGTTCCCAGTTAGATTAGATTAGATAGGGGTTAGGGTTATGGTGTTTAACGCCACTTTCAACAATATTTCAGCTACATCGTGGCGGTCAGTTTTGCCAATGACAACCATTATCACATAATGTTGTCATATCGAGTGCAACTCGCCCGAGTGGTATTCAAACTCGTAACGCTAGTGGCAATAATTGTATATATTTATTTACTAGTAATACAAATTACTTGAATTTAAAAAGTTGTAATATTATAGGGTTATTGCATGAATATATATATTTATGTATATCGTGCGTAGTAATTTCTTACTGTAATAGTAAGAACCGGTTTTCAGAATACGGGGGTATTAAAAGAACTGCGAGAAGAATTCAGTATCGAGACTAGGCAATGACCGTATCGAGCAGACCCACGAGCTTATTGTGAAGTCAAATTTGTATCGCCATATTGAATATTGAAGAATGTCCGATTCGGATGAAAGAATGCTGGAATGAGACTCTCCAGAAGTAATTACTAAGGCAGGGAATACAATTAAAAAGATAAAAACACACAAGAAAGACCCAGGAAGACAAAACAGAAAAAGACCAGCGGAGGCAGCGGGGTCATTTACACAAGTTGCGCATGGCGGTGGGAATGCAATTAATTACAATGCCACACAGCCCTTTCGAGCTAAGAATTCCAAGGCAAACGACAAGTGATACAAATGCGGAGGTCATGGACCTTGGGCCCGAGAGTGAAGAAAGACCTACAACGGCAATAAATTCGGAGTTGGCAGGGGACTTGTGCAAAAAGACAAACAGAGATTATTTTTTTTAAGTAGACAATGTAGAAAAGTTAGATATTTTTTACGAACAAGAGTTCGGTATATCTTATATTAAGATTCCGCTAAAGTCAAATTTTTCTTCAGGTGAAACATTTATGGAACATGCAATTTTTGTCAATATTTCTCATTGTTGAGCCCTGAAAATTGGTCAAAGCTTAAATATTGGTATATTCTTCAAAATATGATGCTTGAAATCTGAATTTTTGGGAAAATAAATACATGTATACTATTTTAATGTGAAATGTTGAAAATCCCGTTTGTAACAACACATTTTTTCAAAAAATCTTACCTTTAATTGCAAGAGTTTTCAGGGCCCAAATGTTGATACTTTATTTATTATGTCTGTATGCAGCGTGAGCTAGCATTGAAAATTAATACTAGTAAGTTGTTTTCATGGGAGACAAAAAAGTTTTGTCGTTTACCAAGCTGCTGGAGGCCGCCATCTTGGAATGTCTGAAGCCGTCGAAGGCTCGCCGAATTAACGTAATTTTTAAGTTTTACATGAATCTGATCTCCCTCGATTGTTGGTTGTATGAAAATTCATTCATTTGGGACTATCTTTATCATATATTCGCCTGAAACAGTTACCATTTCGACTGTAAAATTGTCACTTGATTCTTGGTACCCCTCTTCTGTATAAAATCGAAAGTAGAATTGTATATCAATCCATATCTTCGTATTATTGAAAATGGCTATAACTGAAAAATGATATTGGTTTTTATGTTTTAATGAATGAAACTCAAAATTATCTTTCATATTGAATTTTGAAACGGAAAAACGATTGTTAAGACAGTATTCTGATGCGAAAATACTCTTTATTTTTCGGTACTTTCACTTCCGGTATGGCGAAAAGCGGTTGATCTTTGATCAGAATGAAGTAAACACTGAGAAAAAACATATTTTGTGGGTGATCGGTGAATATTTATTGATAAGAATAAGTGTCCTGTTATTTTAATACTTAAAGTAATATGAAATGCCAAAATCATTATTTTCAGTTTTCTAAAAAAATTCTGATATATGTAAAGATTAAATATATAAAGAACGTAAACCATTCACTTTTTGAGAGCTACGATGTATAATTCAGGAGAAAACGTCATTTTATTCTGTCTTCGATAATTCTTGCTACCCGGACAATAATGCAAATCATATGCTATTGACCTCAGATTTGAACTCATTCGGTAGAAATCGTGCGCATGCTCCGTTATAGTCTTGACAGGTAACATCATTTTCGTTTCGATTTACATTCCATTATTTTCCATTCAATCCACGATTAAAAATAATTTTCCTTTAGCGAAACGTTAAACAAGGATCTCTTTACCTGGAAAATAAATATATATATCACCATCTATGATCTAAACCGCCGTAAATGTCTTTTAGCGGCATTATGTGTATAATCAAGGACGTATATAGAATCTTATATACGTCCTTGGTATAATTCAGCAAATTTCGCGGGGGCCAGTAAGGGGACACTGCATACGCAACTTGTAATTATGTTAAAACATTAGTTTTTTTTATATCAAAATTGAATACTACTTTGTTTCAAATCTATTTAAAATGTATTTGGTCTAAGAGACAAGAATGTGAAAGAAAGAACACATTATTTATCTCATAATAATATATAGGCAAATAATTTGATTCTGAGGGGGCCTGGCAAGATTAGTCGGGTTAGAATATTTGACAGAAAATTCATTCGACACATAGTGCAGGATAGGTTATAACATTGTTTACTCAGTTCAGGCCTGATTTTTTTTTTTTATGTTCTATGAAGCAATTTTATTTTATTTACAAATTCATTGCAGTTGATAATCTTTAAGGTAAAACATACATGAAATAATTTCTTTGCAAGGCAAGAAATGCAAGAAATTTAACTTCTTTCAAAACCAGAATGATACATGCGCTCACCTGTTTACGTTGGTGATGAAATTTCATGATCGGCAATCATCGGAACGGTGCATCCGAAAGTTAATTAGCCGCCATTGTCTTGACAAAACACGTACAAGATGGAATGATTTTCTGTTCTTAATCACAGATGATCGCGATTTTCGTCCTCAAACATGCACGAATGGTTTAGTTTTTAGGGAATGTAAACATATCAAGAATATTTTTGAAGATGTTTATTTCACCAAAAACTCGTTTCATATTACTTTAAACCCCAAATGAATATCATGAGTAGTTAAAGATCAGAGGTTGTAAGTAAGTGCCAAATGGAAAAAAGATAGGTTTGTTGTTCCAATGATATCCACTACACGTGATATATAAGGTGAGTATTTATTACTTCAATACTAATAAAAATAGAAAATTGCGGAATTTGAAGCATAAAAGTAAAGGTAAGAATGACATAAAATGACAGGTAAGTAAAAATTAAAAATTATATAAACTATGACCTACAAACATCAATGTATGGAGAGCACTGAAAGACCCTATTCCTGTTTACAATGTTATAAATACAAATTATTACATACAATGATATGCATACACGTATGTGTTCTATAATTTCATAGGCTTAATATATACAGTCCGACAAAAGTTAAGCACCACCTTATTTCAAATCGGTTTGCTGTTTTCGTTACCTATACACACATACTTACTTACCTGTGAAACAGGTTATTGATCGATTTTTATTTATGTGTATATGACAGGGTGTGCAAAGTGCCACGTGTACTTTTCAACATTTGTGTTTGCAAACGAAAGCTGATTTTTTTTTAGTAGAGTTTTAAGTTTCATTTTCTATTGGCTTGGTATGGTGTGGCGAAAATTAACTATTCCAGAAAGGTGGCAAGCTGTTGGCATGCATAGCGGTGGTTTTAGCTATAGAAGGGTGGCAGACCACTTCAGGGTTAACAATTCCATCATTGTTCGACTGATGCAGCGTTTTCGTCAAACGGGGAATATTACTGACCGTTCACGTGCAGGTAGACCTCGCAAAACGACGCCGAGAGAGGACCGGCTCATATCCAGACAGGCGCGGCAACGACCGTTCAGTACAGCTGGTGCACTTCGTGGTAATTTAGCTCTTGGAGGCCACATTAGCACACGCACTGTAATCAGACGCCTCCACTGTCTGGGGTTGTTTTTCCTTTGACTGTAAGTTGGACTTGTACGTTCTTGATGGTAATCTGACAGGCCAAAAACACCGTGACAATGTGCTCGCTCCACGCGTAGTCCCCCATTTCGACAATCATGCGTTGGCTGACAGGCCAATGTTCATGGACGACAACGCTAGGCCACATAGAGCCCGAATTGTACAACATTTTTTATAGCAAGAGGCTGTTCAGACAATTCCATGGCCTGCGATGTCGCCAGACATGAACCCTATAGAGCATGTATGGGACTTTATTGGCCGAAAAATTAACCAACGCAATTTTTTTTTTTTAATCACAGATTTTATTGCACTAATTGCTGTTAACAATTTACTAGATATACAGCTTTTACCTAGTATCCCTAGTTGTTAATCATTAAATAGCAAGGGATTTACTATTTAGTGAAGCTTAGTTCAAAATAAATGTTGTTAGTACACTTATACAGTTAATATCCAGTATATATTGTAATTCTGACATGTAATAAACATATAATAGCTGTTTATGGTGATTTCACATGCTTTTTGTTGACAATATCCGGATATTTGACACTTCCAAACCGATCACGGTCGAAAGGTTAATTGTTCATGCTCGTGGATTACATGCACGATTGCGGTGTTGCTTTTTCCTATTTTGATTGTAGTTCGCTTTATTTTCTAATTGTTAGAATATGATATCTATGAGTGAAAGGATTACTTCTGTCCGCTGTAAAATGTTTTATTTGTGACATGTAAGTATTGAGTTTACTACAATATAAGTGATGAAGACAAGTTTCATATTATTGATTTTTTTTTCTCTCCACATGTGAAATCACGTGACATTACAAGAATTCTGAAGTCATGTGATATATCAGCTGTTTAGGTATATACATGTGCTTTGCTTATGAAATTTCCTGTTTTGACTTGTCTAAAAATATTTGTATCGACCACATTATTTATAAACCTCATCTTTAAAAAATTTAAATATATCTACTTTTTTTTGTTTTTGATTTGAAATATAAGAGGCTTTATATATAGAAAAAAATATTTAGGTTATAAGCAGGTTAAGATCAAAATATGCCTGGTCATATATTTTGTAGCCAAAAACCAGAGATTCCAGGTTAAAAACATGATCTCCTATATAAAGATTTGTTGTCATTTTTTTCACCTCTTGCCAATATTTTTGGTTATATTTACAATCAAGGTAAAGATGTTTGTAATTTTCTTTTTCTTTACATACCAGACAGTCACTATTATTTACTATTCTCCATTGTTTTAACAATTCTTTGCATGGTAATATGAAGTGAATAAGTTTCCATTTAAAGATTTTTAATTTATTTAACTCTAAATAATTAAAAGTGAAAAATAAAGTTTGTGTTATACATGTTAAAGTATGCATTCTGTCCTTTAAACATTTTTCCCATTTAGTATAAGCTATGGGTTTTTCTTTTACTTGAGATTCTAATAATATTTTATACACCTCTTTGTTTTTAATTTGTAGATTTCGGATCTAATTTTTTTCTATTTTGTCATACTTATTTGGAATTACTTGAGTTTTTATTGAATGTTGTGTTATCAGAGTTTCTTTCCACAGTTTTGGGATTGCTTTTTTCAAAATATTCAGTTCAGATATCCAGTTTTGTTTGTTTCTTGATTTGGCTATAATTTTATATTCTGAAATATGACCATATTCATCTAAAATATCATTAATAAAAATGATTCCACTTTTTATCCAATAAACTTTTACTAAACATTTGCCGTTATATTTTATATACTTATTTCCCCATATTATATTAACGAATTAAGAACTGCTATCTTACAGGAGTGGCAACAGTTCCCCCAAGAACGGCTTAGGCGTCTTGTGCGAAGCATGACGAGGCGTGTTACAGAACTTCACAATAAACGCGGTGGATATACTGGTTATTGATTTTTATGCCTTACACATACGCACAAAAGATGCATTTAAAAGTTCTTAAAATCTGAAGACTCTGCATTTTAATGCAATGTTAAAAACTTCCATCAAAGACAAACTGGTTTTACGTTTTTCCAGCGCGTTTTGAACCCCATTTTTGCCACGTCATAGTCACGTCTTTCAGGATGATAAATACTTCGTAGATTGGTAATTTTAGAGCCCTTGGTGTAGTCTTTTAAGAAGTGTAAGAAAAATGGTGATATCTATTTTATTGTTTTAACAGTTATTAATGTATAAAAAATATAGGGTGGTGCTTAACTTTTGTCGGAGTGTATACATTAAAGGTAGCCTTTTTATGTGAATTTATACATACATTGTATATAGACATTCATTAAGAATTTTGTGAGAGTAATAGTTCCATTTGAACCAAAAGTTGTTCCTATTTATTGTAATCTAAGGAGTTTCACCATATGCTTCACAAGTACTAACTGTAGTAATTATGATAAAGGTTATTGACGGTATATACAAGTACTAACTGTAGTAATTATGATAAAGGTTATTGACGGTATATACAAGTACTAACTGTAGTAATTATGATAAAGGTTATTGACGGTATATACAAGTACTAACTGTAGTAATTATGATAAAGGTTATTGACGGTATATACAAGTACTAACTGTAGTAATTATGATAAAGGTTATTGACGGTATATACAAGTACTAACTGTAGTAATTATGATAAAGGTTATTGACGGTATATACAAGTACTAACTGTAGTAATTATGATAAAGGTTATTGACGGTATATACAAGTACTAACTGTAGTAATTATGATAAAGGTTATTGACGGTATATACAAGTACTAACTGTAGTAATTATGATAAAGGTTATTGACGGTATATACAAGTACTAACTGTAGTAATTATGATAAAGGTTATTGACGGTATATACAAGTACTAACTGTAGTAATTATGATAAAGGTTATTGACGGTATATACAAGTACTAACTGTAGTAATTATGATAAAGGTTATTGACGGTATATACAAGTACTAACTGTAGTAATTATGATAAAGGTTATTGACGGTATATACAAGTACTAACTGTAGTAATTATGATAAAGGTTATTGACGGTATATACAAGTACTAACTGTAGTAATTATGATAAAGGTTATTGACGGTATATACAAGTACTAACTGTAGTAATTATGATAAAGGTTATTGACGGTATATACAAGTACTAACTGTAGTAATTATGATAAAGGTTATTGACGGTATATACAAGTACTAACTGTAGTAATTATGATAAAGGTTATTGACGGTATATACAAGTACTAACTGTAGTAATTATGATAAAGGTTATTGACGGTATATACAAGTACTAACTGTAGTAATTATGATAAAGGTTATTGACGGTATATACAAGTACTAACTGTAGTAATTATGATAAAGGTTATTGACGGTATATACAAGTACTAACTGTAGTAATTATGATAAAGGTTATTGACGGTATATACAAGTACTAACTGTAGTAATTATGATAAAGGTTATTGACGGTATATACAAGTACTAACTGTAGTAATTATGATAAAGGTTATTGACGGTATATACAAGTACTAACTGTAGTAATTATGATAAAGGTTATTGACGGTATATACAAGTACTAACTGTAGTAATTATGATAAAGGTTATTGACGGTATATACAAGTACTAACTGTAGTAATTATGATAAAGGTTATTGACGGTATATACAAGTACTAACTGTAGTAATTATGATAAAGGTTATTGACGGTATATACAAGTACTAACTGTAGTAATTATGATAAAGGTTATTGACGGTATATACAAGTACTAACTGTAGTAATTATGATAAAGGTTATTGACGGTATATACAAGTACTAACTGAGTAATTATGATAAAGGTTATTGACGGTATATACAAGTACTAACTGTAGTAATTATGATAAAGGTTATTGACGGTATATACAAGTACTAACTGTAGTAATTATGATAAAGGTTATTGACGGTATATACAAGTACTAACTGTAGTAATTATGATAAAGGTTATTGACGGTATATACAAGTACTAACTGTAGTAATTATGATAAAGGTTATTGACGGTATATACAAGTACTAACTGTAGTAATTATGATAAAGGTTATTGACGGTATATACAAGTACTAACTGTAGTAATTATGATAAAGGTTATTGACGGTATATACAAGTACTAACTGTAGTAATTATGATAAAGGTTATTGACGGTATTACAAGTACTAACTGTAGTAATTATGATAAAGGTTATTGACGGTATATACAAGTACTAACTGTAGTAATTATGATAAAGGTTATTGACGGTATATACAAGTACTAACTGTAGTAATTATGATAAAGGTTATTGACGGTATATACAAGTACTAACTGTAGTAATTATGATAAAGGTTATTGACGGTATATACAAGTACTAACTGTAGTAATTATGATAAAGGTTATTGACGGTATATACAAGTACTAACTGTAGTAATTATGATAAAGGTTATTGACGGTATATACAAGTACTAACTGTAGTAATTATGATAAAGGTTATTGACGGTATATACAAGTACTAACTGTAGTAATTATGATAAAGGTTATTGACGGTATATAATGGAAATGTGTTTGATCCTCCTCCAGTTCATACATCTTTTGTACTAAAAAAAAATTGGTAATCACTGCTTCTCTGTTAATAATTATTAAAGTCTGCATCATGAAGTAGAAAGAGTGATGACTGGTTGGTTTGGATACCAAATAATGTGCTCAAGTGGGGTGACTTGTCTTCTTGCAGACTGTTGACTCCATGAGCTAGCATGTTAAAGATCCAATTCAGAGTGTCATACTAGTAAAAAGCAAGGTCTACTCAACTGATAAAATAATCTTGTCCTGCATTGCATGAAATATTTGCCAATGGATGCTTAAATACAGTCATTCAATCAATATGTACATGTATTTTAAAAGTATAAAATGTATACTTGTACTTTTCAGGCTTTATAGACATATAAAGATGTATGGTGGATTTTCATGGATTACTTGTACTTGAGAGATGAAAAATTATTTTACAAAGTTTATAGCCAGTGATCTTATAAACTGTGTTTGTACCCAGATTTAGAAAAAGACCCTTTATTTAAAGCAGTGATTGATCTCATTGTAACATGTGTACATGTAAATTATGTAATGTTAAAATGCCAACCATTGATATTTCAAAAGTTTGTAGTTTAAAGATGGAAGCTTCTTTTGTTAATTTTTAGTATTAATGATAAAATGTTATGAACTTTTCACCATTTTTATGCCCCTGCCTGTAGGCGTCTGGCATGTAAGTTTTACCGTCCGTACGTCCCATACGTCCCATAAAATTTCGTCAGCTAAAACTTGGGAATGATTTGAAATTTGATATGCAGCTTCAGCATGGTGGGTTGTATCGTGGGTGTGACTTTCGTCACGGTTGCACAACAACTTCCTGCTAGGCGGGGGCATACATGTCCTATGGACACATTTCTTCTAGTTTTGTCTACATTTATGTCCTCAGTCTTCTCTGCTTATATCCACAGGCGCATGGGGCATGGATTTCGTTTCCTCCTCCCCCCTTTTCTCTACTACCCCCCCCCCCTTTTTTCAAAATTTTCATATAAATCATTCCTTTTTCAAAATTTTCATAATCATTCGTTTTTTCTTCATTTGACAATATCAGTAGACGTCATACATCATGAATAATACGTGTATTCTGTGTCCACAGTTTTTCGACTGATACAGTATAAGAGAGAAGGTATGCAACTCCATTTTCATATTTCGCGCCATATCGCTCACCTCGGTTGGGAAACCCCCGTGTTTTTTTACACTTTTCACCTTGTCTACATATGGCACTGTCGTATCAAACTGTTTCTAAGACACTTACCTAATTGCCCATGTTCGAATTTCAGTCTGTACGTAGATCTTTTCCAAGAAATCTCACGGAGAATAGCGAGGCAGCTTCGTTTCTAGGTCAAAGTACATCATATGAGACGGAAGTGCAAGAACGGGAACCCTGGGATTTTTACGAATGGATTATCTGCAATGAAAAACCCAGATGCGCTCCGAATATTTTTCCCATAATGTTTTGGCGGGAAATATAAACCGCTGAAAAAACATAACAGCAGACGGATTATTTCGTAAAAATGGCACAACGACCATCTGAATATGGAAACATTGAAATAATTTGATGGTAAATAACTGTTCAAAAAGAAATTCAAACTGAGAAATAGATGATTGAATGGTTAGAACTGAAGTCAAAATTTCAATGAAAAAGAAATATTCAGCTTGCCTCTACTTCAAATTATTAAAATCATACCCAAACAAATACATATACAACTAAATATGGTATTTTACCCTCTTCCTCAATAAAAGGGCTCCCAACTGATAAAAATGTGTAAGGGAGCCGGAAGGACCATTTAACTAAGGGGGCTATTTCTTTTTCAGGGGTAAAAAATAAATAACTTGTTTAACTATTTGAACGTGAAATAATAATTCGTGAACTTTTTTCGCGCATTTAACATCCTCGCGAAGAAAGCGAAAATTAAATACCCACCAAAATAACCACTTATACGGTAAAATAGGATTTGTTTTTTCTGGATTTCAACACTGATTTCTGTCACTGCTGAAAAGTGGAGTTACACAAGTTATTTATTTTTTACCCCTGTAAGACAAATCATTGTTTTATAAAATCAGTGACATGAAATTAAAAAGAAATAGCCCCCTTAGTTAAATGGTCTCTCCGGCTCCCTTACACATTTTTATCAGTTGGGAGCCCTTTTATTGAGGAAGGGGGTAAAATGCCATAGTCCCATTCAATAGCTGTTCTCAGCTTCTTCTTCCTTTGTTTTTTTTTAATTACTATTTTTTTTTTTTTTAGTTGTATATGTATTTGTTTGGGTATGATTTTAATAATTTGAAGTAGAGGCAAGCTGAATATTTCTTTTTCATTGAAATTTTGACTTCAGTTCTAACCATTCAATCATCTATTTCTCAGTTTGAATTTCTTTTTGAACAGTTATTTACCATCAAATTATTTCAATGTTTCCATATTCAGATGGTCGTTGTGCCATTTTTACGAAATAATCCGTCTGCTGTTGTGTTTTTTCAGCGTTTATATTTCCCGCCAAAACATTATGGGAAAAATATTCGGAGCGCATCTGAGTTTTTCATTGCAGGTAATCCATTCGTAAAAATCCCAGGGTTCCCGTTCTTGCACTTCCGTTTCATATGATGTAGTTTGACCTAGAAACGAAGCTGCCTCGCTATTCTCCGTGAGATTTCTTGGAAAAGATCTACGTACAGACTGAAATTCGAACATGGGCAATTAGGTAAGTGTCTTAGAAACAGTTTGATACGACAGTGCCATATGTAGACAAGGTAAAAAGTGTAAAAAACACGGGGGTTTCCCAACCGAGGTGAGCGATATGGCGCGAAATATGAAAATGGAGTTGCATACCTTCTCTCTTATACTGTATCAGTCGAAAAACTGTGGACACAGAATACACGTATTATTCATGATGTATGACGTCTACTAATATTGTCAAATGAAGAAAAAACGAATGATTATGAAAATTTTGAAAAAGGAATGATTTATATGAAAATTTTGAAAAAAGGGGGGGGTAGTAGAGAAAAGGGGGAGGAGGAAACGAAATCCATGCCCCATGCGCCTGTGCTTATATCACCTTTAAAAGTATGATTAGACAGTATAATCTCTTCACAATAAGTGTTTTAGTATGGTAATTTTACACCCAAACACAAGCTGTTTCTTCTACAAAAATGTTTTAAAATTAATGCAAAATTCTTATATTGAAATACATGTATACGTCTTACTACTTTTGCTTTCCAAAAGAAACATTTTCCCCATTTTTTTTCAGGATTTTCACGCCAAGCTACAACATTTTTATTGAAGATTAGATTGGATCCAGATTGTTGAAAATATCCAGAAATATACTTTTGATGTGTACCTTTCATGCCATTGTTTATAGAATAGATAATGAAAACGAAAAATGTGGCAGAAACAACAACCCAAGGCCACCCATGGGTATTCAATGAACGACAACAAACAAAATTTCGAAAAACTGTAGACTCTGATTTGTCAAAAATATGTTATTTATAAAATTTTGATATAAAGTATTTGATCAGATTTAAGACCATTAACAATTGAAATAGAACTGGTATTTTTAATGGCTATTATCCCCTTATTTTATATTGACACAATGGGATAGTTGTGCAAATGCTTTACTCTGGAACTAAGTTATTTTCAGTTTTCTAGTTTTTTTAAATAGTTTGTGTCAATTTGATCCCCCCCCCCCCCCCTCTTTTAAGTAAATCATGTTTCTGGTATGTGAATAATTTTTTTTTCATTGTAAAACTGAAATATGAGGTAATTCTCAAAATGACATAAAATTAATCAATTGGTAGAAAGTGAAAGTAGCTATAAATAGATATGAAAATAGTACCAATGTAAATGGCTTCTAATTAAATTTCACTCAGAGATTTTTGTTATCAATTGTTCTTTGTCTAAACATACAAATAAAGGGTAGCTTACACTAGATATATGTTTGTTTAACATTATTGTGTTATTTTAACAGGTAAATGTGGACTTAGGAAATCTTGGTATTTAATGACAGCCTAGCACCTTTATTAGCACCTATATATACCATTAATTCGACAGTGTTTTAATCAGACCTAGAAGGATTGTGCAAAGTATAAGGAACATTTTGATATATGATATGATGTATTTTGTGGTGTAAATACCTTAAAATTGAACTTTGAGTTGTTGATGTATTTTCCTTTAGCGGAACCTTAATGTAAAAGGGCGATTAAAAAAGTCCGTTGAATTTTGGGAACAAATTGGCACATCTAAATTCATTTTAGACGTTATAAAAGAGGGTTATAAAATCGTGTTATTACACAAACCCGAGAAAACATTTTTGAAAAATAACAAATCTTCTATTGAACATAAACATTTTGTAGATACAGCTATTGTCGAGTTGTTAAAGGGCGGTTTAGTAAAAGAGCTGTCGAACACACCGCACGTGGTTAATCCTTTAACTGTATCGATTAACGGTAAAGGAAAAGAACGGTTAATACTAGATTTGAGACATGTAATCAAACGGGTAGTTCTTAACAAAATTAAGTTTGAAAACTGGATAACATTAAAGCAATACGTTATGGATTCGTTTTTTTTTTTTTTATCTCAAATCGGCCCTTGGTTACCACCACATAGATATGTTTCAAGAAAATCTAACTTTTTTAGGGTTTTCCTGGATATTCAATAATATAGAAAGATATTTTGTTTTTACAGTATTACCATTTGGGCTTGGTTTAAACAATATTTATTATCAAAAACATATATTGTCAAATACAACATAAATACTAAACATGAAAGGGATTCGGAAACAATATTTCCTTATATTAATCTGTCTCCCTGTAATAAAGAATATTTGATCAGACAAATACTAAACATGAAAGGGTTCGGAAACAATATTTCCTTATATTAATTCGTTTCCCTGTAATAAAGAATATTGGATCAGACGTGCTTATATTAAACAAGACAAATTTTAAGTCTATCAGCTATAGTAGCAAAATTCAACCATATTTTGTGTACAATTTACAATTGACTGTCATATATATAAATGTAATATGTAATTTTCCAATGCACATAGTTGGACGAATAAGCATTATTATAAAATGGCAATAGTATGTAGAATTGAATTAATTGAAACGCTTTGATTCTAATATGAAAGTCGAGGTTTGTTGATTCATCAAAATGTTTTCCTCATCACTTAGCAATTCTCCTCCATATAGGAGTATGTCAATATTAATTTGGAAAGCCATTTGGGCTTAAATCAAGTGCATACATTTTTACAAAACTATTACGACCTTTAGTTGCATATTGGAGACGTCAGAGCATTAAAGTTGTATTATATTTAAATGACGGATTCGGGTTCGCAGAAAATAATAGTTATGTTATGAATACGCACCTGTTGTTAAAAACGATATCGTGAGGTCATGTTTGGTCCCGAATAAAGATTGAGTATTTGGAAATCTAGTCAAACAATAGAGTGGTTAGGATTTCTTTGGGATTTGAAACTGTGTATTACGCGTACCTGAGAAAAAGATATTATAATTATCTGAGCTTATTTCGGCTGTGCTCAGTAATTCCCATAGAGTAAGAGCAAGAACATTAGCCAAAGTATCTGGTAAAATTATTGCTAAATCACCAGCTGTAGGTTTTATTACTCAAATCATGTCAAGATGTATGTTTTCGGCTTTAAATGAAAAGTTAGACTGGAATAGCAATTTGAACATTTATCACAAACAAGATTGCATTCGAGAACTGATGTTTTGGAAATTAAACATTTCCAATGTAAAACCTGTATTTTTATTAGAGAAAGAATCTGCATATGATATTTTTACAGATGTTAGCGATGTAGGCGCAGCAGGTTTTATTAAAATTCGCATTTGGTCATTATTAAGACATGGTTGAAATTGGAAGCAGGTAAAAGTTCTACCCGGAGAAAGATAAAAGCTGTAGAGTTATGTTTGTAGTACTTTAAAGATGTTTTAAAGGGAAGTTCAGTCACTTGTTATACTGACAAGTCAGAATGCAGCAAGCATTATCTTAAAGGGAAGTAAGGTACATGAACTTCAGAGTTTAGCATTGACAGTTTTTGAATTTTGTGCTAAAAATGACACGGAGATTCATACAGTATGGATATCAAGAGAACAGAATACACAAGCAGATTATTTAAGTCGAATTCTAGATATTGACGATTGGGCAATATCTACTGAGTTTTTTCAGTTCATAGATGAACTGTGTGGATAGATTTGCTAGTAGTAATAATGCTAAAACAAAGACGGGAAGAAGATATTGGAATCCAGGTTCTCTGGGGGTGAACTCGTTTAATTCTGACTGGTCACAGGACGTAAACTGGTTAGTTCCACCAGTAACATTAGCCAGTAGGGCTAAATCATCTCGTGAAATGTAAAGCTAAGGGAACCTTGATAGTATCGAAATGGACTTCTCCTCCGCTTTGGCCACTCAATTTTGATGATGATCTAGAGTATAAACCGTATGTAACAGACGTTTAAATAGAGTTCACAGAAACAGAAAGAATATTAGATGAGGGAATGAACGTAAATTATATATTCACAAGAGGGGATTTTAAAGGAAAATTGTTAGTAATTAGATTAGACGCTTCGATAAGTTAATTGTTTTTTATCTATTTTCAGAATGATTTTTTTTTAATGATTGTCTCTGGACAATTTGCTATGTCACTGGACAGTTTTGATATATTGTCACTGGACATTGATATAGTTCCGTCACTGGGCACAACCTTGAAAGACCATTTTTGATTCTTTGAAGGTCACTGGACCACAACGAATGGATTTATAAAAGTAAGGTAATTAATGTCGTTTAATTACTTAAATTAGTAAGTATTGTAGAAACTTTTCACAACCGGTCTTTGGAAAGACAAGTTAAACATCAGGATCTTAAGACACTTTTCAACAATTTACATAACACTATCATAAACTCCAGACCCAAAATTACAGTTTCAGAATACGTAGGAAGTTTCAAAAGATATATGTCTTGGGCAGAAAATCATAAAGAAATAGATTTAGTACTTCCGAGTAGAGAGTTACACGCAGCTCTTTATCTACAGTATCTTATGGGAACTCTCAAGCATCACAGCACTATAAAAAGTGCATATTATGGCATCAAATGGGCTCATAATACTGCAGGTTTATCAGACCCATGTGAAGCAGATATCGTCAGAAGCATAGTTGAGGCTTCAAAAAAAAAAAGGAGTTAAACAGATCGATTAAGAAAAAAGAACTGCTTACGGCAGATTTAATGAAATTACTGTTTCTAAAATTTAAAACAGTTAACCGCACCTTAAAGGAGTTGAGGCTATTAGTTATATGTGTCTTATCGTATACCGGATTTTTACGGTATGATGAGTTGAGTAATATCAAAGCGAATGATATTACTTTTCATGAAGAATACCCAGATATTTTTATTGAGAAAAGCAAGACGGGTTGCTACAGAAACAGCAAACATGTTTTAATTACAAGGTTGAATATTCCACAATGTCCGCTTACTATTTTACAATGTTATATTCGAGAAGCTAAAATAGACTTAAGTACAGACAAGTACATTTTTAGACCTCTTATTTACTTTAAAAGAAATAAAAATTACATGATGAGGAACAGCAACATCAAACTTTCTTACATCCGTGCAAGAGAAATCATAAGAGAAGCTTTATCATCAATTGGTATAAACATGAACAATTATGGTTTACATAGCTTAAGTTCAGGAAGGGCAAGTGCTGCTTACAAATGCGACGTCTCAGACAGACTTTTTAAGGTCCACGGTAGATGGAAGTCAGAACATGCGAAAGACGGATACCTCTGTGAAGATTTAGAAAAACGATTGTCTGTATCTAAAAACCTGAGCATTTAATCTGCTTTCTTTGTACGTCGAAATGGTCACTGCGCCAGTCAATCTTCAATTGTGTTTGTGTTTTATTTATTAACAAGTATAGGTACATAACGCAAATACTTGGTTCTCGTCGTATATAGAATATTACAGCTAACAGTACATAAATACTTTATGTTCGTTTGAACAACGTGAATTAGAACATAATGGAATGGTGAATATTGTCCCGAGCAGTATAAATATAATTTAGAAATTTTTTGAAAATATTTAAATTTTATGAAATTTTTGAAATAGTGCAATATACATATATCGTGCAAATACAAGGATATATTGCACGATTCTTTTCCATTGAAATTAATAGGAAAATATTTATTACTATATAATAAAGATTGTTATATTTTTCGCAATGTAATGATAATTCTGTTGTGCACTGCTTATCATGGACTGTACAAAGTATTTTAAATAATATAATAAAAGATGTTTGCATATCCTAATTATACTTGTCTATATAGCATAATAATAGTTATATTCAAACAAGTCCTATATATAGCTCTCCACGATAGAGCTGATATAGTTGTAGGAAGAGCTTGAAGGTACCAAAGGGGTAATCAGAATCCGTAAACCGAAGAAGGACAGACAACACAATGGCCAAAAGAAAAAGGACAAACAACGATCTACAATACACTACGCAGAAAACAAAAGATCGAATAACACGAACCCCAGTAAACAAAAACGTGGGTGAACGCAGGTTCTCTGGAAGGGTAAGCAGCTCCTGCTTCATTAGTGGAACCCGTCGTGTTACTCTAGTTACAAACCCAGTGATAAGGCATGAATGAGGAAAGTACTGGGAAGTGCTTACGACAAGCGGAATAAAAATGTAGATATCAAATTTAGTGCGCACGACGCATTTCTGGAATAACCTTCATCAGGTAACTCAAGGCCAAAATATTTCAAAGTCAAATAATTTAAAAATCTTTGGGAGCAAGTATTCCAAATGTCCTAAATAGAATAGTCAAAACCGGCTAAGGTCACCTATGTCTGAGTGAGAATAGAATAGTCAAAACCGGCTAAGGTCACCTATGTCTGAGTGAGAATAGAATAGTCAAACCCGGCTAAGGTCACCTATGTCTGAGTGAGAATAGAATAGTCAAAACCGGCTAAGGTCACCTATGTCTGAGTGAGAATAGAATAGTCAAAACCGGCTAAGGTCACCTATGTCTGAGTGAGAATAGAATAGTCAAAATCGGCTAAGGTCACCTATGTCTGAGTGAGAATAGAATAGTCAAAACCGGCTAAGGTCACCTATGTCTGAGTGAGGATAGAATAGTGAAAACCGGCTAAGGTCACCTATGTCTGAGTGAGAATAGAATAGTCAAAACCGGCTAAGGTCACCTATGTCTGAGTGAGGATAGAATAGCCAAAACCGGCTAAGGTCACCTATGTCTGAGTGAGGATAGAATAGTCAAAACCGGCTAAGGTCACCTATGTCTGAGTGAGAATAGAATAGTGAAAACCGGCTAAGGACACCTATGTCTGAGTGAGAATAGAATAGTGAAAACCGGCTAAGGTCACCTATGTCTGAGTGAGGATAGAATAGTCAAAACCGGCTAAGGTCACCTATGTCTGAGTGAGAATAGAATAGTGAAAACCGGCTAAGGTCACCTATGTCTGAGTGAGGATAGAATAGTGAAAACCGGCTACGGTCACCTATGTCTGAGTGAGGATAGAATAGTGAAAACCGGCTACGGTCACCTATGTCTGAGTGAGGATAGAATAGTCAAAACCGGCTAAGGTCACCTATGTCTGAGTGAGAATAGAATAGTCAAAACCGGCTAAGGTCACCTATGTCTGAGTGAGAATAGAAGTCAAAACCGGCTAAGGTCACCTATGTCTGAGTGAGGATAGAATAGTGAAAACCGGCTAAGGTCACCTATGTCTGAGTGAGAATAGAATAGTCAAAACCGGCTAAGGTCACCTATGTCTGAGTGAGGATAGAATAGTCAAAACCGGCTAAGGTCACCTATGTCTGAGTAAGGATAGAATAGTGAAAACCGGCTAAGGTCACCTATGTCTGAGTGCAAATAGAATAGTCAAAACCGGCTAAGGTCATCTATGTCTGAGTGAGGATAGAATAGTCAAAACCGACTAAGGTCACCTATGTCTGAGTGAGGATAGAATAGTCAAAACCGGCTAAGGTCACCTATGTCTGAGTGAGAATAGAATAGTCAAAACCGGCTAAGGTCACCTATGTCTGAGTGAGAATAGAATAGTCAAAACCGGCTAAGGTCACCTATGTCTGAGTGAGGATAGAATAGTCAAAACCGGCTAAGGTCACCTATGTCTGAGTGAGGATAGAATAGTCAAAACCGGCTAAGGTCACCTATGTCTGAGTGAGAATAGAATAGTCAAAACCGGCTAAGGTCACCTATGTCTGAGTGAGAATAGAATAGTCAAAACCGGCTAAGGTCACCTATGTCTGAGTGAGAATAGAATAGTCAAAACCGGCTAAGGTCACCTATGTCTGAGTGAGAATAGAATAGTGAAAACCGGCTAAGGTCACCTATGTCTGAGTGAGGAGAACCTTAGTTTTAAAATGAATACATGATATGGGATCTGTAAAATTCGATCACAAAAATATATATCTAATCAACCATGTCAGTCAGTGGTTATTTGTGACACAGATATTCCGTAACGGTTAACCAAGTCATGGTGGCGACCGCAATACGTTCGAAGACATGACAGCAACCCTCCATCAAGGGAATCACGATAAGAACTAAGGATAATAACAAAATTACCGAACTCCGAACAATTTCCGAAAAAAAAGCACAAGTTCTGGGATATCGGTGCTGCTAGAAAGTTGATACATATAAATGGAAAGTTCACAACTGGAAAATTGAAATCATCTCTTTTGTCGTAAAGTTTCGTTCTTAAACCGACACTAACTGTCAATTTCGAGTTGTATGTCAAGGCATGAAGCAGACTTAGCTGTATCTGTGGTATCCTTTATTTCAAGCTCAATGGCGTTAAATATCAATCAATTAATCAACCTAATAATAGTTTTTTACATAACCTAATTATAGTTCTCAAGATAAACAATGACCTCTTTATTTGCAACATCATTAAAACAGTTAAATGCTTGGATTATCATTATTATTCAAAAGACAGTCTTGTGTTTATCAGACTATTTGTTGACATGGTCGCAGTTCCGTTCAGTACCGGGAAGTAAAAATTCAGGATTTATGGAAGATCAATTAACTGTGGAACAATTTGAATATTGACCAGATAAGTTATTCACTATATATACTTTGACTGTGTAAAATTGTGTATGATTACAACTTGTTCCAGTCTTTTTTTTAATCAATTTTAAAAATAAGGCGATTTCTAGCGTGACACACATTTAAAAGATCTACATTTGTATATCGTAGATCGGTCTAGTATTTGGTAGGAAAGTACTGATCTTTAATTTTCATAATCATAGAGCTCAAATAGAGGTAAAATATTTGCATGGTATTTAGAATGAAATGAATCTTGATACTCACAGCTGCAATATCAGCGACAAAGTCCTTGTTGATCACTGTTGTTCCAATGCTTTTAGCAATTTGTTCAATATTCACAGTAGATGTATCACCAGCCTCGGTCGACGAGTTGTCTAATACATCAACAAAACTTGAAAGTGTCTAAAATATAAATAATAACTGCCTTTTAATTCTCCGTATATAAAGACAAATAAAATACTATTGTGTTTAAACTAAAACCTACAATAATTAGATGATTGATTGATTTTGATGTTTAACGCCACTTTCAGCAATATTTCAGCTATAGCATGGCGACCAGTTTTAGTGGTGGAAGAGGCCGGAGAGAACCACCGACCATGGGCAAGCAACTGGTAAACTTTATCACTTGTGGCTGCGAGTCGAGTGTCCCCTTTTTGTAATTTACACAGCCGGGCGCGAATCCACGTCGTATTGGTAATAGGCTTGTATGAGTTGCTAGGTAATCCAACTACCTAACTCGTTGAGCCACCCGGACCTTACAATAATTAGACACTAACCAACAAATACAAAGCTTAGTTTTGAACAGTGAATTCATTAAAGAGTTATTTATTAAGCTGCTTTCACATCAGTCAAGCTCATTTTCATATTAACAACATTATTAATTGATAACTTAGACAGCAAAAATCCATCCCGATCATTGTGAGGTGTACTCGAAACAACTGTATGTGATAAAGTTTGTCAGTGACTTACGTCAGTTCGATGGTTTTCTCCTGGTACTCCTGTTTCATCAACAAATAAAACCCTAACCAGCAAAAATACCATCACTTTAAGTTCATGTAGATTTCTTATGAAAGCTTTTCTTAACATTAAATAAAAGATGGAGTATACAGCGAAAGAATATTTTGATTGACAGAAGTAAATGATGAGATGATGAACAGGGGCAGACAATTTGTCTTTGTAAGGAGCAAATAATCACCATCATCCTCATGCACAGGGTTTTTGTGAGATACTGGAGATAACATTTTATATGTATCAAGAATTACATTTTCCATACACACGGCATTCATTTACGGCACGACCATTGTCCATGTCGATCAAGATGGTGATATTAAAACATTGTTTTAGAATTATTGCTTGGAGAAGCATTACATCACAGTGATGATCTTATATTATTTTATTAAAAAGCTATCGTATCAAATGTCTCCTTCAAAACCTTGTATTCCGTTACTAATGATGATCTATTTTATATATTATTTTCCAAAATAAAACCTAACAACATTCAAAATTATAATTTCAAAAATAAATATAAAATTAAAGCGAATTCGGTCTCGTAATAAAAGAAGGTTTATCGTATGATGCAAAATATAAGAAAACAATGTCATGTATTTTATATGTTGGTTCATATTTTGATTGGTTACTGTTTAATATCAGTTAATCGTCCTTCCAGAGAATGAACTATGGGAGTTTAAGACATAACATATACAAAACAATGTATATATTCAAATACAATGTATATTTCAAATGTGTTGGGTAATTGATTTCATTTTGCGATTTAAAACTGAAAATTGTTGCAGAATACAGTACAGTGTTTCGATGGTAATTTTCGCAGTGTGTAACATTTGTCGGTGTGTTTATAGTTGTTAAACCTAAGGTCAAAATTACAACAAAACGACGACATTGTGAAAAAGTGATAATGATAGCAAAAATACAACATAGCCTTAATATTAATATACGTGTTCTTACAGAAATGATATCACTGTTCGCCACACTATCTCCATAATCTGGATTATCATACATTTCCCATAACTCATCAAACGATCTTAGAACTGTTGACCCATTAGACGTTGTCTCCACACCAATATTAACCCAGTCGTAAGGATCTATGTCAAAAATAGTTTGTGGAAGTCCCTTGAATATAAAATTTATATTTTCTAATTATGGCTTCCATTAGTGATAGTTTTTCAAGCGCCATCTAAAGAACTAATATACAATGAATATCAATATAGACAAGATTTTATACTTTGCACTTCAGCTTTGCCCACGATTGAAAAGTTGTGGATATCAAATGCTAATAAGAAATCCTCTAGAATAGAATGCTCTAGTTACTAAGAAAAACAAATATCAGAACAAATTAAACAAAAGAACTACATGACTGCTTTCAACACAAGGAAATAAACCAATATAAACGATGGTATCTTATTTAGCGCATAAAACGCGTTTATAGATCTACACCAGGAACGCTCAATTTCACTTTAAATTATCTAAGATAATATCTTCCACAGTTTCATAATATTATATTACTGTCGTCGACATATTTTGCAACTTAACATCTAGTTTTTTACTTTGTCTACTTTTAGTATTTATCTAGATTGTATTTTTGTATTCTTCCCCATTGCTATGTTTATACAGCTTACCAGATCGGTTACTGACGAGCTAGCGACTTCGGTATTCATTGCGACCTGTTTAACATTACCAGTCTTCCAATAGTAATCAATGTTTTCAGCTGATGACGTAAGATATGCAGCCACAGTAGATGCATCTATATCTGAATACGCTGGAGAAATCTGGAACGACATACGTAAAATGTATAAGAATGAAAAGCCATATGGCATACCTGTGTCTCAAATTACCAATGTTATGTTTGTGGTAGTCACAAGTCTGGTCCTTTCCTCATTAATTTATGACTTATGACCGAGTTTGTAACAAGAGTAACCCAACGGGTGTCAATATAGGATCAGGAACTGCGTACCCTTACTAAGTTCTTCCCCCCCCCCCTTCTATGATTCTGTTCCAATATCATACTTCAAATGTACAAATATTCTATACACTTACCTTGCCAGCATTTATTATACAGTCAGTATAGTCTAGGAATATGTCAAATATTTGAACCTTGATAGTAACAATATGGTTGTCAACGTCTAATCCAGGTTTAAGAGTAACATAATTCTCTTCTTCAGCTGAAAATTAAATACAAAGATATTGATTCCTATGAATAAAATAATACTGTATCTAACTAATAAACTATAAGTTTCATAATTCAATGTAGAGGAAATGATTTCATTGAATAAAAACGTAAATATCTAATTTAGTGCACACGATGCGTTTTTGGAATAACTTTCATCAGGTACGGAAAATAATGTATTACACAGATATACAAAGGTTCGCAGACGTTAGTGTCAGGAAATCCCTTAAATTTTGTAAATGTTATTTATTACCAATACATTTGTTTCAACGTAATCAACAGAAATCAAGATCGTCCATCACTGTTATTCAATACATGTCACTTTAACGACTAATTATGTACATGTAAATATTTCAATCTTTCAACAATGTCTGTAATTTTAAGGGGATGTGTATGACTGGATGGAAAATAATACATGTATGACTAAAAAAAGAAAACTTTGCAGGATTTAATAAACATTCTAGAATTGAATTTCACGCCAAATACCATAGTGGTTGGAATACACACATACTCAGAGATATGTAAGTCTTTATTAAGCATACCTTCATATATTAAAGTGTATATGCATTCCGCCAATACTTATAATAGCAGATTTAAATCTAAGTAAAAACAATCATAGTTACGACATTTGAATGACAATTAGTATTTTAAGCAATAATTGTATCCTTACCTATAATGTTTTTGAAAAAAAAATCAAAATTAGTTGCCCAATATATTTTTAATGAAAGAGGAGATAACTCCACCAAGGATTTTAGCAAGATTTATTAGGGTCAATTGTAGAAATACCATACAAAATGTCGATAAGATCTGTAGTGCATGTTTTACAAATTCGCTGTCAAGAATGAATACAAAAATAAATAATAATCTTAACAGGAAGTATAATCATATGATACACATTAGCATAACTTAACATTCACTTTATGGTATATATAACCGCATCGATGTTCTTATTGTTAGCATGCTCGCCTCGAGTGCGGTAGATCGTGGGTTCGTGTCGCGGTCGGGTCAAAGCAAAGACTATACAATTGGTATTTGTTGTTTTTCCGCTAAGCACGCAGCATTAAGGAGAACGTGCAAAAACTGGTTGGCTCAGAATCAAGATAATGTGTCTGAGTGGGACGACATGTCTATCCGAGGACTGTTGTTTCAGTGAGCTAGCACTATAAAAGTCCAACTAAGCGTGTTGGTCTAGTACAAAGCGGACATCATCATCACCATCTTATTGAAAATTAACTTGTTCTCGCTATGATATAACTGAAAAATGGTTGAGTTGGCGCTAAACAACAATTACTCACTCACTCTTTATAATATATTTAATATTACTTACATCCATAATACAACAGTGTCTCTGTCTGTCCTAATACCTGCACGATCCGAAAGTTGAGCTGTTCCTTCCAATCTACAGATGGAGTCTTAAAATGTCTGAATCCTTCGTCTTTCCAGTTTTTTGAGATGATTTTCTGTTCATCTGATAAAATGAAGCATGCCTATATTTAGCTTAAGAGCTAAATTACATTTGCTAAATCTATTACGAAATGGTGTGGATATAAGTGAGCATAACAATAATTTGTCTGAAATTCTATTAAATCAATGATGAATGTTCTGAGGTATTATTGCTGTTCTTACTCTCACGGTCAATGATGAGTGTAACATGTGCCTCAAAGAGTGTTGAAGAATGTGGTTGCCATGTTACCATACAATTGAATGATCGAACTTCTTCGACCTAACAAATACTACATCAGTACATCTTTTATCACTTGTCATATTGGTCAATACCATATCGGATATTAAACTAACATATCAGTGACATAATACTATTATCTATTTTATTTGAGTGGTAACATACAGTGCTGCCTCATAAGTATTCGCGAAAATAAGAAAATGGCTGCGATAGGTAGTGCGAGTTGAAATTGTCACCAATGTTTTGCGTTGTAATAAAAAGAACTACATAGTTTTAAGCTGTCTTGAGTTACTCTTTTGAACTTTCCCCAAATATGTGACGTAATCTTAAGGTCGTCTGCTACGCGCTTACAAATAAACAAACATGTTTTCAAGATGGGTCGCAAGTTAAAGGAACTGAGTGAAGATCGGAAACAACTGGTTGTGGATTTGAAACGGGAAGGGCATAAAAATTGTGAGATCGTGAAATTGTTGCATATACCTGAATCTACAATTCTTTCAATTTGGAAGAAGTACAACAGCACAGGTAATGTTGAAAACATTCCCAGAGTTGGACGACCAAGGTAAGTGACACGACGCGGTGAGGTTAGATTATTGAGGACGGTAAAAAAGAATCGTGGCAAGGTTTTAAGAGAAATTACCAATGATTTCAATGAAGGAGGGGTTGTTCGTGTCCACTCAAAGATTATACAGCGTTATTTACACAAAAACAAAATATTTAGACGTGTTGTTCGTAAGAAAATGGTGGTCAGATAGGTCAACAAAAAGAAACGACTTTCATGGTGTCTGGAACGACGGAGATGGACTGTTAATCTACACTGGAATCAAGTAATATTCAGTGATGAATCGCAGATAGCTATTGGACAAAATAACCGTGTGTACGTGTGGAGATCCTCGAATGAGGCTTACCGCCCCTAGTGCATGTGTCCGCCATATCAGAGGAAGGTGTCTGTTATGATATGGGGGTGCATTACATGGTATGGCGTGGGAACTTTATGTAAGGTTGATGGTAACATAAATGCTGTGAAATATCGTGACATCCTTGATAATCATCTTTGGCCCGTTTTAGCCCGTCATTTTGCCGACAAACCTTATCGTTTCCAAGATGACAATGCCCCTGTCCATCGGACCCGCATAATTGAAGAATTCAAACGAGACAATGGCATGCATGACATGACATGGCCAGCTCAGTCTCCGAACTTAAATATTATTGAAAATTTGTGGCTTCGCATCAAGAGATCGTTGCAAAATGCAGCAAGAAACATAAATACTCCTCAAGAATTGTTTATTGCCAATCCCGATATTTGGATGAACTTTACTGTGGATTACATTCAGAACTTATATACCTCTATTCCACGCAGTTATACGGTCGAAGGGTTACCTCACAAAATATTAAGGTAAGTTTTTCATTTTTACCTTGTGTATTTTAATGGTGCAAAGAGCAATAACTCAAACTCGTTGACGTCCGCCATCTTGTTTTAGCGAATACTTTTGAGACGGCGCTGTACGTCCACTAACTTCTACTTATATTAGATACAGATAACAAGATTTACAATCATAGTACATTGGAGACATTACTCGGATAGTTTCAATATCTGTTCATGTACTTCTCTATGCGTCATCTCCATTACTAGAAATACCACATGCTTTTTAGCAGACAAACGCAGCTAATAAAGGTCAGCAGACTAACACATTACACCTAAATCAGCTGACTAACACATTACACCTAGAGGTCAGCAGACTAACACATTACACCTAAATCAGCTGACTAACACATTCCACCTAAAGGTCAGCAGACTAACACATTACACCTAAATCAACAGACTAACACATTACACCTAAATCAGCAAACTAACACATTACACCTATATCAACAGACTAACACATTACACCTAAATCAGTTGACTAACACATTACACCTAAATCAGCAAATTAACACATTACACCTAAATCAGCAGACGACCATAATATTACTATGTTAGTCACAGTATCGAAGTCAGGAGATATGTTAGTCTACAGAAGACAAAATCTGGTTACAATAATAGTATACAGAGTCAAATACAAAATCAGACAACATATATTTCTTGTAAATCACGATATAATCACCCCAGTGTGAACTCTCTATTTGACATTTTCCACCATAAGGGAGAATATTTGTTGTGACTATCCATATTGCCGTGGTTACTTCTTTTGTAGACAGTTCAAGAACAGCCTCAATTATGTATCCTGTATTAGCGTTTAATACATTTGCCTGCATTACAAATGTTCTGGAATCTAGTTCTGTAAATAAGATGATAATAGCATAAACACTGTATAAACGATGACAGTGGTATAAATAGATTATATGGCATTCATCTACCTTTTGCAATCACAGGCAATTGTTTCATTCAAAAAATATATGCCCCCTCCTCTTCCTTACTTCAAGGTAAACATCTACCCTTTTCCCCTTCCCCACTTCGCCTCAATATTTTTCGCTTATTTGTGATCCTTTCGCTGACCCAATTATATCGTTACACTCCCGAGATATTTCTCTTTTCGACTGCCACATTTAAATATATCTACCGGGCCCCCCTCAGACGAATTGGACAAGAATAGTCAGCGAACGTGGCTTAGTGAAAATTTCAGTCATTGAAACGGATACAGCCACTTCCGGTTTGCGCTGGATTTTTCATATGCATTCGGAATTCTCTAGACCGGCCATGTGTAGCAATGCCACATGATCATCTCCTCTAAAATGTAAAGTAAGCCTTTAAAATACAGATAATTGTTCCAATGCAGATTATAAAAATCTGTTCAACTCCAAATTACTGACATGATTTTTAAAGCACCTTTTTTTTTATTTTTTAAATTAATTTAAACCGGACCGGAAGTGGCTGTATCCGTTTCAATTACTGAAATTTTCACTAAGCCACGTTCGCTGACTATTCTTGTCCAATTCGTCTGAGGGGGGCCCGGTAGGTATATTTAAATGTGGCAGAAATATCTCGGGAGTGCAACGATATAATTGGGTCAGCGAAAGGATCACAAATAAGCGAAAAATATTGAGGCGAAGTGGAGAAGGGGAAAAGGGTAGATGTTTACCTTGAAGTAAGGAAGAGGAGGGGGCATATATTTTTTGAATGAAACAAGTGCCTGTGTTTGTAATCCCTTTTTTAGATTATGCAGCAACTGATGCTATCAGAAAAAAAGGCTAACCCATTTGATAATAAAATGAAAAACCAAAAATACCACCATGACGGAAATATTTTTAAAGTAAACAGCAACTTGAAATTCTTTATGCAAAGTACAATCGCAAAATCGTACAATTACAGGCAAATATCGATACCCCCAACACACATATACATGACCGCTCACTGTCCCTGCTTGGTACAGACTCTTCAATAAAAAGTGGCAGAGTTAAGCAGGTTTTATGAGCACAAACCTCCTTGCTTAAGGAAACCACATGTGAGTAAAATGACATCCCTCACATTTAACTGGGTGAGCATTATCTATAAAATGACATCCCTCACATTTAACTGGGTGAGCATTATTTATAAAATGGCATCCCTCACATTTAACTGGGTGAACATTATTTATAAAATGACATCCCTCACATTTAACTGGGTGAGCATTATTTATAAAATGATATCCCTCACATTTAACTGGGTGAGTATTATTTATAAAATGACATCCCTCACATTTAACTGGGTGAGCATAATTTATAAAATGACATCCCTCACATTTAACTGGGTGAGCATTATTTATAAAATGACATACCTCACATTTAACTGGGTGAGCATTATTTATTATGGTTTATTATAAAAGTTCTTCTAATTCTCCTTCCCATCACCCAACCAGTGTGACAAGAATTTGAAAGTGTGATGAAAGTTGTTATCAAATCAATTATTGATCAGCACTTCACCTTTCTTCGGTTTTTTCTGTTCGCTTTAACAATTGACAACTATTGGCGTTGCCTGCAATAAGGGGGTATTTGCAACAGTAAAGCCAATATTGACACTCTCAAAGCTTAAAATACAGGACAGTTATCTCAATTTTATAGCAATATCGTTGTTGTTTTTGTTGTTGTTGTTGTATTCCCTTTTTGATAATTATATTTCTCCAATGTCGATCGTTAAATCTTCAGATTTTAAAGCTCTCGTATCTACTATTCTCCGGAAGAAAGAATTTAATAATGTCAAGACTTCATGCTTGTCGTTATTTGAGGGAGGAAGTTAATTTAAAAATATTTTACATAGTATTACGAGTATGTATGCCCATAACAACTGTATGGTCTCAGAAATGGTAATTTACCAGATAACATCCAACTTTCCCATTGCATATTGTTAACCGCTTCTCTCGTGTGTAAATCAAAATTTTTGACATTCCACCGAAATGTTGCACCACGTAACTGATGTATTGTACAAGATGAACAGGTTGCCTTTAGTGACATTATAGATGTTATAGCGGACTTCTCCATACAGTTTAATCTACATCTGTAAAACAAACGATATGTACTGTATAAAATCTACATCTGAAAACATAAGATATGGACCGTATAAAATCTACATCTATGAAGCAAACGATATAGCCGATGTAAAATCTATATCTGTAAAGCAAATGATACAGCCCATGTAAAATCTACATATGTAAAACAAACGATACAGCCGATGTGAAATCTACATCTGTAAAACAAACGATATGGCTATTGTAAAATCTACGCATGTAAAACAAATGATATAGCTCATGTAAAATCTACGTCTGTAAAACAAACGATATAGCTCATGTAAAATCTACGTCTGTAAAACAAACGATATAGCTCATGTAAAATCTACGTCTGTAAAACAAACGATATAGCTCATGTAAAATTTACGTCTGTAAAACAAAACGATATAGCCAATGAAAAATCTATACCTGTAAAATAAACGACATAGCCAATGTAAAATCTACATCTGTAAAACAAACGATACAGCCAATGTAAAATCTACACCTGTGAAACAAACGATACAGCCAATGTAAAGTCTACCTCTATAAAACAAACGATATAGCTCATGTAAAATCTACATCTGTAAAACAAACGATACTGCCAATGTAAAATCTACATCTGTAAAACAAATGATACAGCCAATGTAAAATCTACATGTGTAAAACAAATGATACAACCAATGTAAAATCTACATCTGTAAAACAAACGATACAGCCATTGCAAAATCTACACATGTAAAACAAACGATACAGCTCGGGTAAAATCTATATCTGTAAAGCAAAACGATATAGTCAATGTAAAATTTACACCTGTTAAACAAACGATATAGCCAATGTAAAATCTACATCTGTACAGCAAACGATACAGCCGATGTAAAATCTATATCTGTAAAACAAACGGTATAGCTCATATAAAATCTACACCTGTAAAACAAACGATACAGCCAATGTAAATCTACATCTGTAAAACAAACGATATAGCTCATGTAAAATCTACATCAATTCTGTAAAACAAACGATACAGCCAATGTAAAATCTGCATGTGTAAAACAAATTGCATATCTAATGTAAAATTTACATCTGTAAAACAAAACAATATGGCCTATGCTAAATCTACACTTTATAGCGAGCATCGCAAGATGCGAGCTAAACAGCAACATGTATCAACCGGAAGTGGTTTTTAAGTTTCAGCATAGAATGTACAATCGGAGTGAATCACCGAAATAGCATATTAATTAGAATAAAAAATAACTATCCAGTTTAAAAATAACCAAAAAAAATACGAATCCGTACAGCTTCTTTACATGAAACGATTAATTTATTTAAAAAATTGACAATCGCTAGACCTTCTTGTTTCGCCCCTAAAAAAGCTGTCGTCACACGATTTCTATAGTTTACGTCACACAAGTATTGCTACGTCACGTCATTCATTGATGATCGCTGTCACTGTCAGAGTAAACAATCATTGCCCTGCGTTTCTCAAGTTGGTGGCGATTTGCAGTTGGTTGCCGAATAATTGTTTATGTATTGAACGGTGCAGTTCCCAGCAATGTGAAAAGAATGTCTTTAATATTTAAAATTAGTAAGATAAATCTTGAGTACGTTGGGATTTTCCTCACGGAGATTCCTCAATGTTTACAAAGACGTCACAGGGGTTATCTCGCATTCCAAACCTATGACGTCACGAAAGTTAGTTCCAACTAAAGTACGGCATCTTGTATCACATAGGTTGTATCTATTAGCAAAATAGATGTATTTCTATAGAATACATACTTAACCCTCTTGCTGCCAGATTCAAATTTCAAACGACGTTGCGTACGCCACAATATATTGACGTCGTAAATTGTTGACGTTTTGGAGCAAGAAAAAGCACTGTTCGTTTTGGCAACGACGTTGGTACAGTACATACCAACAATTTGAACGTTCCCGTTTTTATTACCAAAAATAGACAACTTTATTTCTACCAACACATTTTGCATCAAATAATACATCAAATAATACATCAAATAATACATAAAATAATATTTACGATACATAAAATACAAAAGCTGGTAGGAAGGTCATACGCTCAATTCAAACGATCTCAAGATCACATACATACTCAACTAGTCGTAAATATCAAACTGGTATTAATGCTGACAATCTTATTCAGCTGACACCACAAAACAATACTGCTGGAGTATCTGAGTATCGTATTTCTACCCTCGTCCGCCATAGAAAATTGACTGCTAGAAACTCTAACACGACTAATGTCTCAAATCTAATCAAAATTCTTACGACATCGCTTGTGAGCAGTGGCAAAATCTAACTATCGTTTCACTAAACTGTAGATCTGTGAAAAACAAAGCTGTTTCTTTGTGTGATTTCATACTGTCAAATCAAATTGATCTTTTCGCAATCACTGAAACCTGGCTCGTAGATGAGCTTGATAAATTTGTCCTGTCAGAACTTGTTCCGAATGGTTATGATGTACAGCACGTACCGCGGGGTAAAAGGAAAGGCGGCGGTGTTGCAATAGTACACAGCAATGCCATAAAACTTAAACCAACTCCTCAGCATACTGCCTACACACATTTTGAGTTTATGACGAGAACAGTAAGCGCCAACAACCAGCATTTCCACCTCTGTGTTGTTTATCGACCTCCTCCATCTAACGGAAATCAGTATAAAACCTCAACATTCTTTGAGGAGTGGTCGGAGTTTTTGGACAATTTTGTTATCACCCAAGGTGAACTTCTTATTACTGGTGATCTAAATTTTCATCTTGACGATTCGAACGACATCTATTCTAGAAAGCTAATTGAAACGCTCCAAGATCACGGTCTACAGCAACATGTCATTGGACCAACTCATGTCCGCGGTCATACTCTTGATGTTGTGATAACGCGTGAAAACAGTGTCATACTTTCGAGCATACCATCAATATTTGATCCAAATCTAAGCGGAATTAACGGAAAATCTAGATGTGATCATTTTGCTGTATTGACTAAATTGTGCATTGCAAAACCTCCGAAGATACGCAGTACGGTAACTTTTAGGAAATATCGTGCTATTGACCTGAATGATCTCTCTAATGATTTATTAAATTCTGTTCCTTTACAAAATCCTGAAGGGACTTTAGACGAACTAGTTCAAGCATATTATACAGAAACTAGTTCAATCATCAACAAACATGCTCCACTTCAATCCAAAAGTATCATTTTACGCCCAAATACTGACTGGTACTCAGACGAATTGCACAGTGCAAAAACAGAACGACGCAAAGCTGAAAGAGAAATGCGAAAAACACAGTTAAGTGTACACAAGGACATCTATCGGGAAAAGTGCACGATGGTGATCAAACTTCTCTATTCATGTAAAAAGGAGTTCTTTTCAACTAAGATCAATGAAATCGGAAACGATCAAAAGAGACTTTACAAAATGTGCAATGATATCATGGGAAACAAAAAAGAAGTGGTATTACCAACACATAACGATGATGAAGAGCTAGCAAATAGATTCGGTGATTTCTTCCTGGGGAAGATAGAGACTATTAGAGACAATCTAAAAGCTTCGAGGGAAAGTCTGCATTCACCAGATGTTTTGAGCACGGATGTTAAATTCGAGGGTTTGCAATTGACACATTTTCGGCCAACATCAATTGCTGAAATTCGTAAGATAATACAGAAATCTCCTTTGAAATGTTGTGAGCTCGACCCTTTACCGACCTTTTTGTTGAAAGAGTGCATCGAAACTTTACTCCCGATAATCACCACAATAGTCAACAAATCTATAACAGAATCATATGTCCCAGCGACGTTCAGGAAAGCTGTGGTTCGACCGTTATTAAAGAAGCCGGGATTGGATCAGAACGTGCTAAAAAACTACAGACCAGTTTCAAACTTGCCGTTCGTATCTAAGACACTTGAAAAAGTAGTGGCAAATCGTCTTGAAGAACACTTAGAATCAAACTCATTACACGATGATCTTCAATCTGCTTACCGTGCTTGCCATTCTACTGAGACTGCTTTACTTCGGGTACACCATGACATTACGTTAGCTCTAGATAACAACTCTTGTGCTGTGTTGATCATGTTAGATCTGTCGGCAGCATTCGATGTTATAGACCACCCTATTCTGATGGAACGTCTACAATATTCATATGGAATAACAGGGCAGGCATTGACATGGATCAATTCTTACTTGAGTGATAGAAGTCAAAGTGTCAACATCGGAAATATCGTATCAACCGAGAAAATTCTATCGCAAGGGTCTGTGCTGGGGCCGAAGAAATACTGCATGTTCTCAAAGCCAATCGGACAGATATGCAAAAGACATAATATGAGCTATCATTGTTATGCGGATGACACTCAAGCGTACCTAGTAATCAAACCTATTGACAATTGGATCAATATAGCTACTTGAATGGAGGCTTGTCTTAGTGACATCAGTGCATGGATGAAATTAAACATGCTTAAGCTTAATCAAGACAAGACTGAACTGATAATTTTTACAACAAAGCAACGCACGAAGGATTTTGTCAACTGTAGTATCAGCTTCGATGGACACATTGTAAACGAAGCATCTGTTGTGAAAAATTTAGGTGTCCTCTTCAACAAAACTCTGACTATGGAGAAACAAGTAAGTGCAGTTTCTAAGTCATGTTTTCTCCAAATACGCAAGATAGGACGTATACGATCTTATATCACTGATGATGCTTGCAAAACGTTGGTCAATTCGCTAGTGATTTCATGTTTAGATTATGGAAATGCGTTGTTATACGTGGTGAATGCCAGCATTCTCTCTAAACTTCAGCGGGTACAAAACACAGCTGCACGATTAATATCACGAAAACGGAAACATGAACATATCACGCCTGTCCTCGTCTCTTTACATTGGCTACCAGTGCAGAATCGAATTAAATATAAGATCCTGTTATATACTTTTAAGGCACTCAACAACTTAGCACCTGTCTATCTACAAGAACTTGTGAATGCATATCAATCTACTCGAGCATTAAGATCAGAAGACTTGCAGTTGTTAAAGGTTCCACGCATATGCACCAAAACCTACGGTGAACGCCGATTGGACAAATCTGCCGCAACTTTATGGAACAGTCTTCCTCAAAACATTCGACATGTGCAATCAGTTAGCATTTTCAAGAAACTTTTAAAAACTCATCTTTTTAGAGCAGCTTATGGTGACAGTATTTGATTTTAAACTCTCTTTTTTAATTATATTTATTTTTGGACATGTGCAATCAGTTGTCATTTTTTTTAGAAACTTGTAAAGACTCATCATTATTTTTTTTTTATTTTTTTTTTTTTATTTTTTTTTTTATACATTCTTGACTCTTATTGCTACTTTTACTTTTATTGATAGGATTAACATTTTATGTATTTTGTACAGCGCTTAGAGTAATTGTTTTATTAGATAGGCGCTTTATAAATATTGTATAATAATAAAAAATAATACAATCAAACATAATATTTCTTAATATTAATTTACAATACTTTGTGTTTTGTTAACGTAGTATTTTGTTATTTATCGTATGTAATTTAGTTTTTGTGTTGTCTTTCATGTGCATTTCTTCTCTCTGCGGTGACTCGAAAAGCCGAAATACACTGTCATTAGCCGAAATACACTTGTAAAAGCCGAAATACACTTGTAAAAGCCGAAATACACTGTCATTAGCCGAAATACACTGTCATTAGCCGAAATACACTTGTAAACGCCGAAATACACTGTCATTAGCCGAAATACACTGTCATTAGCCGAAATACACTTGTAAAAGCCGAAATACACTGTCATTAGCCGAAATACACTTGTAAAAGCCGAAATACACTGTCATTAGCCGAAATACACTTGTAAAAGCCGAAATACACCTACAAAATGTCGACATACACCTCAAAATTGTTCAAATGAATTTGCAATGGATAGAAAATAGTGAAATAACTCATACATAGTTGAAATAAAACATTAATGTGTTACGCAAAAGATCACATAAAAAATAAATTAATAAGATTAAATTTTATTTTATTTATATATTGCATTCATTTAATTGTGATGTTTAGATAAGAAATGTATAAAATCTAATAAAATCATATAATAATTTAATAAAATAATATCAATGAAAGTGATTTAAAGGATAAAATCGTGCAGATTTTTTTATAAATTGAAAGTAAAACTTTGTTTGTTCATTATTTTGTACTAACTGTTCCATTTATTACATTCTGCACTTCTGTACCAAATTGAGCAGAAAAAGAAGCCTGAATTCATTGAAAGTTTGAAATCAGTTCACTCGAAAGTAACCACACAAAAATAACGGTAATGTATTTCATCATAAAAAAAAGCTTTACACATTAGTTCCATATCGTATATGAACCTCAGAACTACGTATATAGATACATGTAATTGCAAATTAAAGAAAACAAGAAACAAACTCATGGGGTACAGCGTAAAAAATAAATGAAATTGAAAAAAAAATCTTTATTTGCATCTTATAATTTATTATGCGTATTTTTATCAAGGATTTGCTATATATTAATATTGGAAATAATTGTTGTGCACAGTATTTCTATTATTTTACTTAATGCCTTGACACTTAGGACATAGTTAAGACATCCCAAGTTAGGATAGTCTTAAGACAGCTTCGAGATCACTCCTAGGACATGTCCTAAGATGGCCCTAACACCATCCTAAAAATCGTCCTAAGGCATATCTTAGGATACTTTCGAAAACACGGCACCAGGAGGACACACATTGTTATGAATACATCTAATGCAAAAGTCTATAACAAATTGAAGATAATTTAGTGTCTTTCCCTGAAATGAATCTACCCCAAATAAGATACCATTCGTAATTTGATGTCATTTTCGACTGGATATGAATGAACACGTCTGTTTTCAGTATGTAAAATAAATAATATTAAAAACATTAAATTTCATTTAATTTAAACATATTTTAAACATAAATTCATAAAATTTGTTGCAAATTCACAATTTTGGGGAGGTCGGTGGTCTACTGTGTCCGGTGTCCATTTGATTGTTTTTGACATTAATTGACATTACACTTCTTATTTTACATTTGAAACCATTATATTTTAGATTTTATTTTAAGAAACACAATTTTGGTTAAGATTTTTTAGGTTTTTTAAGCATAAAAATAATCAAATAAAAAAAAATTACAAATAGATTTTAGTCGAGTTGTATTATTGTGTTGTGAAAAGAGCATTCGAGAATGCATAAGTCTGTTTTGCATGTCAAGGGCATCAACTATTTTTTAAAACGATTAATTTCAAATATTGTTTCAACTATATTAAAATAAGGAGATATGCATTTCAACCTTTATTCAAGCGGCCTGCAGTGGTCGGCGGTAAATTGTTAAATTAAGAAAAGCGCATTCGTGAATGAACACGTCAGTTTTCAGTATGTAAAAGGTATCATATAATATCAAAAACATTACATTTCATTTAATTTAAACAAATTTTAAACAAAAATGCATTTTTAATAATTTTTCCAATGGTCGGCGGTAAAGAGACCTACCGTAAAAGGAGATGTGCAATATCAACCTTTTTTAAGAAAAGCGCATTCGTGAATGAACAATTCAGTTTTTGCAATGTAAAAGGTATCAAAGACATGAAATAATGCATTTTAAATAATTTTTCAATTGACCGACAGTGATTTAAGAACAACGCATTCGTGAATGATAGTTCGTTTTCAAATAACTATTAAACAATATTTATTTTCGTATAAGTTCGTTTTCTGTGTGTAAAAGGTATCAAATAACTATTAAAAATATTTATTTCCGTATATTTGTTCAAAAATGTATCTTGGTGTTCAAGTAAACTGTTGATGATGAAGAAATTTTATGTGAACGTGATCTTTTTAAATTAGTGGGCGACTTGTCTTGGAAAAAGGGGGCGACTTGTCTTGGAAGAAGGGGGCGAGTTGTCTTGGGGGCCACTTGACGGGCATTCAAGCAAGCGGCATGGAGTCCCCTCGTACAACGAGCACATGAGGTTCGCGATCTTCTTCTTATATTCCGCTTTCTGTCTGAGCAGATTACACAATCCCGTTCCTTTCGGCCGTCAATTTTCTTCACTCTTACTTGTGGATTCACGTTATTACCGGCGTTTCTTTTTGTCAAATAAGTAGACGCTAAGCTTTCTATTACTGATTGTGTGAACTGAAGTCGTGACATAATCGGTTTTGATGTGTTCTGACAATACAGAATATAAGAGTTCAACATGATACGGTGAAATATGTGATATATTATCTTCTTCCATACTTTGCTGCATTTCCTGTGATCGTTATATGCTACGATCATTTGGTCGCTAAGATCGACCCCACCCATGAATGTATTGTATGCGCATATGATCCTAGGTTTACCGTTCAATGTATTAGTAGGTTATAGAAAGTAGATACCAATGTTACTGGTTTCTGTCTGTTGTGGTCGCGGAAACAACAAGGCATATTCTGTCTTTGACGTGCGTAAACAGCATCCCCCGCCTGTGGACGTGCATTCTTTATCATTTGTGGCATAGGTCTATTTTTCCTTAAGGTACCGGTTAAATATATACGCTCCCACAATAGTTTATTGGCTAAATTTATCGAGGAAAAGAAGCTGTCGGCGAAAACATGAAACCCTTTTCCGAGAAGTCGCGAATCCTTCATCAGATTCATAACTACGTTCGTTCCTTGTAGTGTTCCAACGGGGGTAGGATCAAAACGTTTCCCTTGATAAACAGTCATCTGCAAAACGTAGCCTGTGACGGAATCGACCAACATCCAGAATTTTACTCCAAATCGTGAGCGTATCCTTGGAATGTATTGCAGCATACTAGTCTTTCTTTTCGTTCCGACAAGAGATTCGTCAACTGATAATTCACGGCGAGGGTTGTAATAATGTAGAAATTTTCTATTCACAAAATCGATTAACGGTTTAAATCTTAAAGATGGCTTGTAAGACAAGTCATTACGTTTTGGAATTTTCTTCTAGTCTACAAGGTGTAAAAATTTCAAAATGTTTTGATATCTGTTCCGCGAAAACATACAACGGAAATGGAAACTTTACGAATTAAGCCCATGTTGTAAAATACGGCAAGGAATCCTTTGAACTCCGCTATCGATAATTTGCCCTCCTTCTTCCACTGCAGTTTCCGTGAAAAACGTCTGGTCTGTCGAATTGTTTCATGACAAAGATCCTTTGCATACCTACACACCCAATTTCAAACGCATTTAAAACGGAATATAAAAGATATGTTTTTTATTTAGGTGCGTGCAAAATTTTGTAATATTAAAATCAAAAGGGGTACAAATTTTAAAATCCACTAACATGAGTTGTTCAATATTTGGGGCCCGGGTGGCTCAATGAGTTAGGTAGTTGGATTACCTAACAACTCATACAAGCCTATCACCAATACGGCGTGGGTTCCATTTCCTCATACATGTACAGGACTGTACAGTATCATCTTCATCTGTTTCCATCCTGCTGTCGTCACCACTGATATCCGATTCAGGATCAAAAGCATTATTAAAATCGCCGTCAACCGGCTGTTGTTGAATTATTGCTTGGGCCATTGCCGCAAAATACCTGTGACGTCGAAATGGGCAAAATTACGTTATTATTGCCCGTGACGTCACATAATGACGTAAGGGTATGACGTCGACATCTACCTGGTCTTTAAAGGATACCACAAAGTCAAATATGATATATTTTATTAGCTAAACTAAATGTTGTCAAATCAATTGATTTTGGACATATGTGTCCCTCGGCAGAGTCGATACGGACACATGTGTCCCTCCGGCAGCAAGAGGGTTAAGGTTAGATAAATGATCATTACAGAGTGAAGTACAGGAAACAGCCTTTTAATTTGGATAAAAAATAACTAATCCAGTTTAAAAATACCCCCCCTCCCCCCCCCCCCCCCCCCCCCCCCCAAAATAGAAAGGAAACCGCACAGCTTCTTTACATGAAACGATTAATTTATTTACAAAATGGACAATCGTTAGACCTTCTTGTTTCTCCCCTAAAGCTGATCATGTCGCTCATGGTTTCAAAACAAAGAAAAGAAAGGAATATAGAAATGATTTTTTTAAAAACAATATTGATTCAGTTGCCATGTAACCCGTTTAAATACATTTTTGTACACATGAGACAGAAAAAAACATTCGAAGTCTTGTCGTTTGTGTGATGCAAAAATATCGTTTGCTATGATCTAGCTTTACAAGACACAATGACGAAAAGAACGGAAAAAAAATATAAAAGAAAACTGCTTTAAATCAGTGAAAGCGTTAAAGGTATTTGCTATCTTAACAGCATATCTATGATTTTCTCTTTAATTCTAAATCTACCTATCAAGCGCCCTTCCGTGCAAAAAACGTTGCATTTTTCTGCGATACGCCTAGTTTGCAGCTATAGGCCTACAAATCGACAATATATGGCCATTTATGGAGTTAGTACTACAAACGGTTTAAGTTAACTTATATTTTATAGGCAGTAAACGAGTAGAACATGGACAAAAATTATAAGAGCGATTACCAGCAACCTTTTCATTTTTTTTTTTTACCAAAAAAGAACATATTTCGGACATAACATGACTTCAAAGTTTGAAATATATTAGCAGGGGCTCGCAAATGCCCCTAAAATCTGGCATGTGCCACCATAATTACTGATATTCCTAATAATACATATAGTATAACTAATCGTAGATTTTGAATATCAAATTCTAATATGACGTCCCGTATTCGGTATACAAATAAAGGCATATTTGAATAACAGTCAAATATAGGCCACACATGCGCGCTGCGGTAAGAAAAAGCAGACTATTTTCAGAAAATCCTTCATGGTTAGCGATTTTCTATTATTGTTTATCTAAAAATTTTTGAAATAAATGAAGTTAAAATTAAATAAATCCTAATCAAGTCTTATCATAATTAAACTCTTATAAACACGGCTTTGTTTACCTTTCGTCACTGTCTCCATGTTTATCTGCGTTCAACTGGTAATTTCGTTGTTAATCATTTAAAGTTGTTTATTTGTAATAAAATTTATATTGAACCTTGTCAATAATTTTTTTTTCGGTATTTTAAGGCACAGTTTCAACCACAATTTCGCTATCCATCTCTTAATTCCCAATTTTACCATTTTTAAAATTTCGTAGAAGATTGATCACCTTGACCGCCTCGAATTTTAAAATTACCGTATTTGTCCTATTAGAATCGAAATAATTCATGTCGGCCATACATTATTGTTATTCAAATATGGGTAGGCATTATATTAATGAGATTTAACCCCTAGCTGCAGAACCGAAGATATTTAGGTCCTTTTTGTTTTTTTCACAAGGACCCAAAGAGCTATGTTTCCGCAGCTACATTAAATCATGCTCTTAAATATATGCAGGATGGACAGATTGAGGTTCGGACATGAAAGACCCACTGACTCAGACTGTTGTCTAATATGTACATGTCTTTCTGTAAGAAATTTTGAAAACGCAATCAATAAATCATACACACACGTACAACGCATTGTATCTTCTTCTTCTTCCAGTGTAGAACATGAGTCGCCGCCGATGTTAACATGCTTGTCACGCATCCTTGTGTTCTGCTGGTGTAATCATTTATGACGAAGCGGGCAGGTCTTCTTTATATATTTTATAATGTCTGTATAAGGGTTTAGGTGGTGGGATCACAAACCATTGCTGCGTATTCCAGTGTTGGTCGTAGGATCGTGAGGTAGCTGGTTTCTCTTACTTGTTTCATTTTGATCAACTGCCGATTGGTCCGATCAAAATTGTTTGCTTACAACAAGAGAAGTGGGGGTAAGACATTCGATATTTTATGCCTTTTCTGTCGGAGTTATGAATTGATTTGTGCGTGAAAAGGATGATTATATGTTTCTTTATGAAAGCTATTATTTGTTTTCTTATATCATTGACATTTCTGTGGACTTTGAACCACATTTTTACAAATAATCATGTCAAAATATAACGTTATGAACTTTCATCATTTATTTTACAAAACATGTACATAAACACATACGAGCAACACGACCCAGAGGACCTGTGCACGACCCCCGGATGAAAAGGATACTTTTTTAAATGATAGACGTTTGACTCTTCACAATCACTTGAAGTTTCAAAAATAAAAAATAGAATAAGAAAAAAATGTGGACTCATAATCATAGACTAGTAAAATACATGTACATGTCTATGCGTAGATGCGATGCTCGCCTGTAGGCTGTGCCTAATCCATGTTATAACGATATAGACAATGTAAATTATACACCTAAAACAAACAAAGTAGCCTTTATATCTAGTATACATCTGTAAACCAAATAATATGATAAAGGTACTATCAGGAAGACAGGTTTTCGGATAAAAAAAAACAAAATATATTCTTGTTATATGTGAAAAGACATTTTGTGTTACTAGTAAAAGATGTATAACGCAATATTGAACAAAAAAATGCATCAACATTTTCTGTACTACAGATACATAAGTCTTCTTAATTTGCTTTGGTTCTTTTGTTTGTTTCTACTTCATGCAAAGTTATATTGCATGCATCTCCTAGTGTGTGCTTTTGTTTGTTTGTTTGTTTGTTTTGCTTTGTTTTGTTTTTGATTTCGATTTTTTTGATTTTATTAATTTTTTTGTTTTTTTGTTGCTTTAACTTTGTTTTGCTTTTTTGATAACGTATTGTAGGTGGTACAGAAAACCAGGGTAAATCAAAAAACGACAGTCATGCATATGAAGTTATTAAAGAACTTGTTCATGCAAAGTTATATTGTATACATCTCCTAATGTGTTTCTTTCTTTCTTTCTTTGTTTGTTCATTTGTTTGTTTTTTGTTTGTGCTTTTGTTTTTGTTTTCTTTGATGACAAACAAGATACTTACTCAATCTCTACTATGGGAGGACTACCATCTACTGACTGTACATACTGAATGTAATAGCTGATAGCACCTTCATTTTCAACTCTGACATTTACTAAATAACCCATTCCGTCATTTACATCAGTGTCAGTAATGTTAAGACTACCAGTACCGTTAATATATCCATTGAAGTTTTTACATTCACTCGTTTTAAAAAGTTCAGCTTCTATCCAATCCAAATAAAAACGTTCTGTATTTTTCATTTCAAACCAGTTGTATGAGTCTATTTGGTAAAATCCTTCCATTATTTCTCCAAGGAAGTTGAGTAAGCATGCTCCTGACTTATCTATTAATATTTGTAAATATCCATCAACACCTATCAGATCAGCCACTACTAATCCTCTATTGAGGTACGTTTGATATGCAGAAAATGTATTAAGTAACTCTGCCACATGATAAGCAATATGGGTTACTTGTTTGGCAATTTGAAGCCATTTTGATAAGTCGTTGAAAAACGTTTGATCGGCACTAACTGGTAAACCATCGAGTCCTTGAAGCTGATAAATAGTTTCTAATGTCAAATAACTGTTTGATAGCATTATATAAAACTGTTCAGCATCGCTTGCAAATGTTGACGTGTTATTGCTGAAGTAAAAATTCAGAAACGTTTGAAGTTCGTTGTGTACAAGCGTGTTGTACGAGGGGAATGGGTAAATACCTTTCGAGTCGATTAATTGGTTTGTTTTTGTGGTTATATCCGACAGATAGCTAATCGCATAATAGTCTGTCAAATTGACCAGGTTTGTGCTTGTATTATTATCAGATTCTACAATTACATACAAGTCATCTGCGCCTTTACAACTTGTATTGGCATTCCTGTAATATTCAACACGTTTCTGTAACATTGATGCATCAATCCATGGTACTTGTTCTTCTATATGTGTAGTAAAATCAGTTTGATACCATTTCGTTTCTTCCACAGTTACGTCATTAAACAGAGTTGTGGGATCTATATTTAATTGCACCAACTTATACAGGGAATCTGTGATAAAATTCATACAAGCCCATTGGAAAGTTAATCCAGATGAATCCCCAGGTCCTTTTGTGAGGCTGTACGAACCCGAACTAGCGTCAAAATAGGTAATACCCTTTCCAACGGTTAAACCTGCTCCACCACGTATGAATGCATGTGGTGGCGGGTTGACTATTCTAAAGTACATGGACTCTTCCATCCAATATGTCATGCGAGACGGATATCCTATCTTTATATATAACCGATACAATCCCATTTCGTATGCTCCTGAGTTAATTGTAAATTTCAAAGTGGACGTTCTGTTACCAATTTGAGTTTCTGATCCATTTGTATCTATGCCATATACTTCCCAGAAATTGTAGATAATGACTGACCTTGAACATTTATTAGTTGTGAGAGGATATATCTCTACTTGTTTTGATGTGTAAATAGTCAATGGAGAATCTATTTGTAGGTACTTCTCATCTAGAACCTTAGATGTCAAACATGGTGGAGTTTCTGTAGTGTGGAAATAATAAATGTTAAGCATTATATGAATAAAAATAAAAATCTAGTATACAAGTACAAAAAAATCCCCTGGTACCATATGCATGTTGTGCGAACAGTAAGAAACAGCTACAGTTTAAGCGAGGACATGAAAGGGGACACCATTGAAAACGAAGACGCTCTTTTCAATCAAATCTGCCGGGTTCTTTCGACTTTTTTTTACTTTTAAGGATAAACCCAATCGGTACATAGTCGGGGTTTTTTTGGGGGGTGGGGGGTTTGTGCAATTTTTCTACCTGTTTCCCTGGTTTTTGGCTGTGTTTTCAGTATAATAAAATGATTGTGGTCATCTTTGAAGGTGGATGTCAATAATTGTCAATCTGACGCTAAGGAAATTAACCACATATACAAAGTTGTTATTGTTATCGTGTTGGTTTTCTGGATCAGAACTTCAGTACTTCATGACGAGTATCATTAAAGGAGCAGGAAATGTTAGACTTTCCGTAGCACTTCGTCTCGGTCGCGGTTTCTGTGGGAGTATGTACTGTCAAAGTTTTATTTTACTTTGTTTTACCTGAATGTTTCCCTTAGGACTTGTGTACCTTCGTCTTTTACGAACAATATTGAGGATCCATCTATTTATTTACATTCCAGCTACATATGACGTCAGTAGTTTATACATACCTCTACAATTTCCAACATCTTCATTAGGTCCATCACAAAATTCACCACCACATATTGGACTGGACTCGTTACAATAGCGAAAACGTGTTTGTTTACCAGTTCCATATGTAGATGACAGGGTTGGTAAAACACATTGTCCCCATGATCCCCAACTGCCCCATTGTCCATCTATAGGACCTGTATAATATTATGTTTATTATTATTATTATTTATTGTATTGGAACATATTTAATATTTTTATGCCAGCCGACACCAAAATTAAGATTTACTCATAGCAACAATAATCGTATTCTGTTGTATTCAGAAAGAGCATGATGCATTAACAAGATATGAAAATATTTTAAATTAAAAAAGACATCAGCTCTACAATTTAAGAAAATACAATATATATAGCTATCCATGGTTTACTACCCGCTCCACACTTTCGTGCTATATATTTTTATCCTGCACTGGTTCTATTTGAGCAGTCAGATTGTATTGACTGGATAGAGTTTTCTTATTCCTGTTGAGCAACAGAAAGAAACTGCAACAGTATAGGCGCTCATGTCACAGATGATGCCTTCGAAAACGTTCAGAAGGACGCTGGTTTCAGCTATTTTCAGACAATTTGGCAGTTGTTTTGACTTTGTAATATTGCAGGATAAACACAATATACGTACATTGGGTTAAATATAAGATGAACTTGCACTCGCTGCGAAACAGGTTAGAAAAGCTCGACAAAGGTTCGCTTTTCTACGTTTCTAAAGCTCGTACACATTAAATTTATATTTTCCGACAATGTACGTAAATAGCAGATACGTGTATGTAAAATTAATGTTACAATTGTGGAAATTGGATAATCTTTCTATACTGGTTGGCGATACTGTTTAGGCTCTTTGGTTTTCAATATATTTTTAAACATATTTTATTGTCAAATATATACAATAGAAGTGAACACACGTTTAACAACTTATATAAAGATCTCTTCAGACTCATATAAAGTTCTCTTCTGACTTATATAAAGTTCTCTTCTGACTTATATAAAGTTCTCTTCTGACTCATATAAAGTTCTCTTGAGACTTATATAAAGATCTCTTCAGACTTATATAAAGTTCTCTTCTGACTTATATAAAGTTCTCTTCAGACTTATATAAAGTTCTCTTCTGACTTATATAAAGTTCTCTTCTGACTTATATAAAGTTCTCTTCAGACTTATATAAAGTTCTCTTCTGACTTATATAAAGTTCTCTTCAGACTCTTATAAAGTTCTCTTCAGACTTATATAAAGTTCTCTTCTGACTTATATAAAGTTCTCTTCTGACTTATATAAAGTTCTCTTCAGACTTATATAAAGTTCTCCTCAGACCTATATAAAGTTCTCCTCAGACTCATATAAAGTTCTCTTCTGGCTTATATAAAGTTCTCTTCTGACTTATATAAAGTTCTCCTCAGACCTATATAAAGTTCTCCTCAGACTCATATAAAGTTCTCTTCTGGCTTATATAAAGTTCTCTTCTGACTTATATAAAGTTCTCTTCAGACTTATATAAAGTTCTCTTCTGACTTATATAAAGTTCTCCTCAGACCTATATAAAGTTCTCCTCAGACTCATATAAAGTTCTCTTCAGACTTATATAAAGTTCTCTTCTGACTTATATAAAGTTCTCTTCAGACTCTTATAAAGTTCTCTTCAGACTTATATAAAGTTCTCTTCTGACTTATATAAAGTTCTCTTCTGACTTATATAAAGTTCTCTTCAGACTTATATAAAGTTCTTCTCAGACCTATATAAAGTTCTCCTCAGACTCATATAAAGTTCTCTTCTGGCTTATATAAAGTTCTCTTCTGACTTATATAAAGTTTTCCTCAGACCTATATAAAGTTCTCCTCAGACTCATATAAAGTTCTCTTCTGGCTTATATAAAGTTCTCTTCTGACTTATATAAAGTTCTCTTCAGACTTATATAAAGTTCTCGTCTGACTTATATAAAGTTCTCCTCAGACATATATAAAGTTCTCCTCAGACTCATATAAAGTTCTCTTCTGGCTTATATAAAGTTCTCTTCTGACTTATATAAAGTTCTCTTCAGACTCATATAAAGTTCTCTTCAGACTTATATAAAGTTCTCTTCTGACTTATATAAAGTTCTCTTCAGACTTATATAAAGTTCTCTTCTGGCTTAGAAGTTCTCTTCAGACTTATATAAAGATCTCTTCAGACTTATATAAAGTTCTCTTCTGGCTTATATAAAGTTCTCTTCTGACTTATATAAAGTTCTCTTCAGACTTATATAAAGTTCTCTTGAGACTTATATAAAGATCTCTTGAGACTTATATAAAGATCTCTTCAGACTTATATAAAGTTCGCTTCAGACCTATATAAAGTTCTCCTCAGACTCATATAAAGTTCTCTTCAGACTTATATAAAGATCTCTTCTGGCTTAGAAGTTCTCTTCAGACTTAAAAGCTCTCTTCAGACTTATATAAAGTTCTCTCGAGACTTATATAAAGTTCTCTTGAGACTTATATAAAGATCTCTTGAGACTTATATAAAGCTCTCTTCAGACTTATATAAAGTTCTCTCGAGACTTATATAAAGTTCTCTTGAGACTTATATAAAGATCTCTTGAGACTTATATAAAGCTCTCTTCAGACTTATATAAAGTTCGCTTCAGACTTATATAAAGTTCTCCTCAGACTCATATAAAGTTCTCTTCAGACTTATATAAAGTTCTCTTCTGGCTTAGAAGTTCTCTTCAGACTTAAAAGCTCTCTTCAGACTTATATAAAGTTCTCTCGAGACTTATATAAAGTTCTCTTGAGACTTATATAAAGATCTCTTGAAACTTATATAAAGCTCTCTTCAGACTTATATAAAGTTCGCTTCAGACTTATATAAAGTTCTCCTCAGACTCATATAAAGTTCTCTTCAAACTTATATAAAGTTCTCTTCTGGCTTAGAAGTTCTCTTCAGACTTAATAGCTCTCTTCAGACTTATATAAAGTTCTCTTGAGACTTATATAAAGATCTCTTCAGACTTATATAAAGCTCTCTTCAGACTTATATAAAGTTCGCTTCAGACTTATATAAAGTTCTCCTCAGACTCATATAAAGTTCTCTTCAGACTCATATAAAGTTCTCTTCTGGCTTATATAAAGTTCTCTTCTGACTTATATAAAGTTCTCTTCAGACTTATATAAAGTTCTCTTGAGACTTATATAAAGATCTCTTGAGACTTATATAAAGATCTCTTCAGACTTATATAAAGTTCGCTTCAGACCTATATAAAGTTCTCCTCAGACTCATATAAAGTTCTCTTCAGACTTATATAAAGTTCTCTTCTGGCTTAGAAGTTCTCTTCAGACTTAAAAGCTCTCTTCAGACTTATATAAAGTTCTCTCGCGACTTATATAAAGTTCTCTTGAGACTTATATAAAGATCTCTTGAGACTTATATAAAGCTCTCTTCAGACTTATATAAAGTTCTCTCGAGACTTATATAAAGTTCTCTTGAGACTTATATAAAGATCTCTTGAGACTTATATAAAGCTCTCTTCAGACTTATATAAAGTTCGCTTCAGACTTATATAAAGTTCTCCTCAGACTCATATAAAGTTCTCTTCAGACTTATATAAAGTTCTCTTCTGGCTTAGAAGTTCTCTTCAGACTTAAAAGCTCTCTTCAGACTTATATAAAGTTCTCTCGAGACTTATATAAAGTTCTCTTGAGACTTATATAAAGATCTCTTGAAACTTATATAAAGCTCTCTTCAGACTTATATAAAGTTCGCTTCAGACTTATATAAAGTTCTCCTCAGACTCATATAAAGTTCTCTTCAGACTTATATAAAGTTCTCTTCTGGCTTAGAAGTTCTCTTCAGACTTAAAAGCTCTCTTCAGACTTATATAAAGTTCTCCTGAGACTTAAAAGCTCTCTTCAGACTTATATAAAGTTCTCTTGAGACTTATATAAAGATCTCTTCAGACTTATATAAAGATCTCTTCAGACTTATATAAAGTTCGCTTCAGACTTATATAAAGTTCTCCTCAGACTCATATAAAGTTCTCTTCAGACTTATATAAAGTTCTCTCGAGACTTATATAAAGATCTCTTCAGGCTCATATAAAGTTCTCTTCTGACTTATATAAAGTTTTCTTCAGACATATATAAAGTTCTCTCCAGACTTATATAAAGTTCTCTTCAGACATAACAGCTCTCTGCAGACTAATAGAAATTCTCATCAGACCTATATAAAGTTCTCTCCAGACTTATCTAACGTTGTCTTCAGACTCATATAAAGATCTCTCCAGACTACTATGAAGTTCTCTCCAAATTTATATAAAGTTCTCTTCAGACATACAAATTCTCTTCAGACATAAAAGCTCTCTTCAGACATAAAAGTTATCATCAGACTTATATAAAGTTCTCTCCAGACTTATATAAAGTTCCCTTCAGACATAAAAGTTCTCTTCAGACGTATAACAAGTTCTCATCAGACTTATATAAAGATCTCTCGAGACTTATATAAAGATCTCTTCAGACTTATATAAAGTTCGCTTCAGACTTATATAAAGTTCTCTTCTGGCTTAGAAGTTCTCTTCAGACTTAAAAGTTCTCTTCAGACTTATATAAAGTTCTCTTCAGACTTAAAAGCTCTCTTCAGACTTATATAAAGTTCTCTTCTGGCTTAGAAGTTCTCTTCAGACTTAAAAGCTCTCTTCAGACTTATATAAAGTTCTCTCGAGACTTATATAAAGTTCTCTTGAGACTTATATAAAGATCTCTTGAAACTTATATAAAGCTCTCTTCAGACTTATATAAAGTTCGCTTCAGACTTATATAAAGTTCTCCTCAGACTCATATAAAGTTCTCTTCAGACTTATATAAAGTTCTCTTCTGGCTTAGAAGTTCTCTTCAGACTTAAAAGCTCTCTTCAGACTTATATAAAGTTCTCTTGAGACTTATATAAAGATCTCTTCAGACTTATATAAAGATCTCTTCAGACTTATATAAAGTTCGCTTCAGACTTATATAAAGTTCTCCTCAGACTCATATAAAGTTCTCTTCAGACTTATATATAGCTCTCTTCAGACTTGTATAAAGTTCTCTCGAGACTTATATAAAGATCTCTTCAGGCTCATATAAAGTTCTCTTCTGACTTATATAAAGTTTTCTTCAGACATATATAAAGTTCTCTCCAGACTTATATAAAGTTCTCTTCAGACATAACAGCTCTCTGCAGACTAATAGAAATTCTCATCAGACCTATATAAAGTTCTCTCCAGACTTATCTAACGTTGTCTTCAGACTCATATAAAGATCTCTCCAGACTACTATGAAGTTCTCTCCAAATTTATATAAAGTTCTCTTCAGACATACAAATTCTCTTCAGACATAAAAGCTCTCTTCAGACATAAAAGTTATCATCAGACTTATATAAAGTTCTCTCCAGACTTATATAAAGTTCCCTTCAGACATAAAGGTTCTCTTCAGACGTATAACAAGTTCTCATCAGACTTATATAAAGATCTCTCGAGACTTATATAAAGATCTCTTCAGACTTATATAAAGTTCGCTTCAGACTTATATAAAGTTCTCTTCTGGCTTAGAAGTTCTCTTCAGACTTAAAAGTTCTCTTCAGACTTATATAAAGTTCTCTTCAGACTTAAAAGCTCTCTTCAGACTTATATAAAGTTCTCACGAGACTTATATAAAGTTCTCTTCAGACTTAAAAGATCTCTTCAGACTTATATAAAGTTCTCTCGAGACTTATATAAAGATCTCTTCAGACTTATATAAAGTTCTCTTCAGACTTATATAAAGTTCTCTTCAGACTTATATAAAGTTCTCTCGAGACTTATATAAAGATCTCTTCAGACTTATATAAAGTTCGCTTCAGACTTATATAAAGTTCGCTTCAGACTTATATAAAGCTCTCTCCAGACTTATAAAAAGCTCTCTTCAGACTTATATAAAATGCTCTCCAAACTTATATAAAGATTTCTTCAGACTTATATAAAGTTCGCTTCAGACTTATATAAAGCTCTCTTCAGACTTATATAGAGTTCTCTCGAGACTTATATAAAGATCCCTTCAAAGTTATATAAAGTTCGCTTCAGACTTATATAAAGTTCTCTTCAGACTCATATCAAGATCTCTCCAGACTACTATAAAGTTCTCTAATAATTTCATTATAAGTGGAAAAGACTGTAGTATCATTTGTAATTGAGGCCACGATATAGCTGAAATACTGCTAAAGTTGGCATTACACACTAATCAATCAATCATTTGTAATTGTACAAAACATTATTGAAGTCATTATTTAGCTTAATACAAGTCAATACGTTACTTACCACACTGCTTTTCCAGTTTATCTGTACCTAGGTCTTGACAACCGTTCCCGCCATTACATGGTGTAGGATTGTTACAATAACGATACCTGTTAGTGATACCAGTGCAGTTGTTAGAGCAATCATCCCATGGCGTCCAGTTAGTGTATCCACCGTCTACAATATCTATATAAAAATCTTATATTTTGAAATTTAAAATTGTTTGATTCTGTACATGATAAAATACTAAACAACTCTCGTGAAAATATAGCATGTATTATCAACCTAATCTAAATACATATCATGCAAACAGTAATATATACAGATTAATACATGGGTATTTCCATATTGGTCTGGTTATCATCCCGAGACCCCCATATTGGCCCGAGACGAAGTCGAGGGCCAATATGGGTCGAGGGATGATAACCAGACCAATATGGAAATGCCCATGTATTAAGCTATTTATTACATACTTCCGACATCTAGTAAAGAGACACCCATATTGGCCTGAGACGAAGTCGAGGCCCATATTGGCCCGGGCCAATATGGGCCTCGATATGGAAATGATCTTGTAGTAATCCAATAACCGGTTATTTTCCCGGGGCCTGAAAATATGGACAGTTTACTTCCGGTCATATTGGTCATGCAAAAAATGCCTTTATTTGAACTATGTATGTAATATATATATATATATATATATATATATATATATATAGTACCATATTATTAGTTTGCTCACTAATTCGGACCTCAAAATGTCTTCCCATTTGATTTGTATTCAGAATGAAAATCCGAATAGAATGAAACATCGAATTAGTACGAAAACAGATAGGACAAACTGGCAGACGTAGACTATTCTCATGTTTAACGTCCCTATATAACATTGGGTTCGTTCGTGTGGTATGCTATCGTTCTTGTTGTAGGTAACAATTTATATTATTGTACACACTTATATTTTAAACGGGGACCGTCGTGGTCGTGATCTATAACTACCAATGCAATCAGTGTCCATCACTACTAACGCTGTTAGTTCGAATCCCGCCCAGGTGAGGTGTACTCGATACAACATTATGTGATAAAGTTTGTCACTGACATGTGATAGGTCAGTGGTTTTCTCTTGGTACTACGGTTTCCTCCACCAATAAATCTGACCGCCACGATATGACTGAAATATTGTTGAAAGTGGCGTTATAAACGATAACCCTCACCATCACCCCTATATTTTAAGCGACCCTCTTTTATTGACAATAACCTAAAAATCTTATAATTTCTTTGAGTATTATTTCCTTAATCTTTAGTCATATACCGTTATAAAAGACAAAATAAAACACAATTGAATATTGTAACACCACAAAAACCTCGTGGGAATATCAAAACTATAACAGCTAATTAAAAGTCAATGTTTGATACGAAAACTATAACTATATATTATACTGCATAATATATAAGATATTATATTGTATATAATGGGAATAAGAGCGTCTGTAGCAATAATCATATGGATTATATCTATTATAGATACAATACATATCATCATCATCATCATCATCGTCGTCGTCATGGAGAAACGTTTATATCATGAAGTTTATCGGTTTGTATTTTTAATACGTATAAAAGATCTATAAAAATGATCATCTAATACATCGTTTGGCCTATAGAAGTGCACGTTCGTTATTCCTGATACAATTATTATTCATTCTTAATTCTCATTTCTGTTTTTGAATAGTTCATAGATCGCTGGTGTAGAAATATTGTGCATTTCGTGAACTGTAAGCAAAATCTGACAGAATCTCGATAGCATTTTATATTTAACCATTCGTTCTTTGTGAAAAATGAAAGGTGTACATGATGTAATGATATCAAAATATTTATTTGTCTGCTCGACGTAATGACATAAATATCATTTTCTTTTCTTTTCTTTTTTTGTTTCACAATAAATACAAATTAGTAAAAGATTGATTGTATGACGAGTATATTGTTGGTTCATGGTTCTTAACGCCACTATCAACAATATTTCAGTTATATCATGGCGGTCAGTTTTATTTGTTGAGGAAACCGAAGTACCCGGATAAAACTACCGACCTGTCGCAAGTTACTGACATACTTTATCACATAAGGTTGTATCGAGTACACCTCGCTATGAACGGGTTTCCAACTCACAACTTTAGTGGTGATAGGCAATGATTGTAAATCCAACTGCCATACGATCACGACCACGACGACCCGAAGAGTATATGAAAAAGTAATGAATCTTACGTGAAATTAAAAAACATGACTCTGTTTCCACTGTACTATTTATTATTTCACCGCTAGTATTCTGGAAGAGTATTTCCCGACTATGTTCACCGCTACACGTTTGGTCTAAGTGTCCTGTCAATGGTTTACAGATACTCCATGGCCTTATTATTAGTCTTGCATACACGATCCCTGTAATTACAAGTTTAATGTTAAACAATGTTATAAAAGCAACACAACTGACTTTAGGACTGTCTAATACCTGATATCACTGACGACATGGAAGCAATATAGCAGACTTTAGAACGGTCATTAAACATGTAACACCTGATATCACTCACTTACCTGATGTCTAACATTAGTATGACGTCATGGAAGCAATACAACAGACTTTAGAACGGTTATTAAACATGTAACACCTGATATCACTCCCTTATCTGATGTCTAACATTAGTATGACGTCATGGAAGCAATACAACTGACTTCAGAACGGTCATTAAACATGTAACACCTGATATCACTCACTTACCTGATGTCTAACATTATTATCACGTCATGGAAGCAACACAACTGACTTCAGAACGGTCATTAAACATGTAACACCTGATATCACTCACTTACCTGATGTCTAACATTGCTATCACGTCATGGAAGCAACACAACGGACTTCAGAACGGTCATTAAACATGTAACACCTGATATCACTCACTTACCTGATGTCTAACATTATTATGACCTCATGGAAGCAATACAGCAGATATTAGAACGGTCATTAAACATGCAACACCTGATATCACTGACATCATGGAAGCAATACAACAGACTTTAGAACCGTCATTAAACATGTAACACCTGATATCACTCACTTATCTGATGTCTACTATTGCTATGACGTCATGGAAGCAATGCAACTGACTTTAGAACGGTCATTAAACATGTAACACCTGATATCACTCACGTGTAACATTGCTATGACGTCATGGAAACAATTCAACTGACTTTAGAACGGTCATTATACCTGTAACAACTGATATCACTCACTTACCTGATGTCTAACATTGCTATGACGTCATGGAATCAACACAATAGACTTCAGAGCGGTCATTACAACGGTTGCTATTATATGACTATAAATATTCCTTTTATCTGATTGGCTTAAAGCATGAAATTTGTTGTTGATAGAATTTTATGAATACTGTCTAAGCCTTCAATTTTCGCAAAGGAGCCTTTGGAACGTTATATTAACCTCACGTGACTCTAAAATCGGAAAACACTATGCAATTATTGACTTTGCAATAAGTTGCTATCTGGATTTATCAACATGAAAAAATGTAATATTCACCGAGCCGCAGGCGAGATGAATATACGTTTTTAAAGGTCGATAAACCAGTTAGCAACCTATTCCAAAATCAGTGATTGTTTTATTTCATGAAAATCTATTTAATTATTATTTACTAACAATTTCATCGCCATATACAAATAAAATTTTGAGCGTTTGTTTATGATTCATCCGAAAAACAAAAGTTAAACGCAATCTCATTTGCTAATGAACAACCAAAGAACTACTAATAATTTAATAAGATAGTAAAAGTCCGGTTTTCCCCAATCTATTTCTATACCTTGCCAGGGTGATATCACTTTCCGGACACCTGTCAGGATCTATTTTTAGCCTAGGGGTTGATATCACAAGTACTCAAAACCTCTTAATCAGTTTTAAGCCAAACATATGCAAGCTTAATTACAATCATGTAATAACTCTTTTTAATTTAGCATCACATGAGGTTAATATAACGTTCCAAAGGCTCATCTACGGTAAATATCATATATCTTGGCACGATAGATCCTTATATTAACCTCAACAAAAGTCAATAGTTATATATTCTGACACACTTGCAGACATCAGTAGCCCTTTTCACAAAAATTCGTAACTATAGTCCTAACTTTTTCACTTAAGATTATCTTACGACAATTCCTAAGTCCTTTTCACAAAGATTATCTTACGACAAATTTTAATCTTACGACTAAAATTACACTTACGATAAAAAATTCTTCCTTAGGTGTACTCGATACAACATTATGTGATAAAGTTTGTCAGTGATTTGCGACAGGTCAATGGTTTTCTCCGAGTACTCCAGTTTTCTCCACCAATAAAACTGACCGATATATTGTTGAAAGGGGAGTTAAACACCATAAACCATCTTCCTTAGCAGCCTAGTTTCATTTTCATAGCACAACAAAGCATTTTTTTTAATAAGATTATTCTATGAAATATCCCCGGCACTAATTTATAAGCAGTTGTTATGCTATGATGTGTTTGCATGTTTATATTGAATTTTTATCTAATGCAAAAAAATGTATATGAATCGGTCACCAATAACTGCACAAAATATGAACGGGTATGATTTTCGTATAGAGGAACATTTCTAATGCATGTAAATTAAAATGATCTATAATAATTATCATTACTTGGAGTTGTGCGTCATCATCCACGCGTGGTTACTTTTGGTAGAAGTATTTTTTAGGGGAGTGCATCTGGAGTGTGAAAAAAAACCTATTCATATAATTCATTTTATCAGTTATTTGTCAGCAAAATATATACCCCTTTTTTCCAATTAATCCCATCCGACATAAAATTAAACGCTTGTTCTTTTACTGATAAAAATTTATCTCGATTTTTCTGAGATAACCCAAATTAAGATGTGTTTATTATCTATCAATCATGAAGACGAATAAATATCCCTGTTATATATTAATATTAATATAGCAGAAGAATGTACACAAGTTTATGTATTGCCAGAGTGTTCGATGATCATCGAAGTTGGCAGAAATTAATAAATTATATTACTAATATAAAGGCAAAATCAAAACGATATCATTGGATCCAGAAAATTCTAGTCCTAAAACGGCTGTTCATACAAAACTTTTGTAAGCGAAGTAGATGTCTAGAAGAAAATCCCGTATTCCTGTTTTTATCCAAAAAAAAATGAAAAAAAAAGAATTCTCCCCAAAGTTTGCAGGTAGTCTTTTCGATTGTCGATCGTTCCCAATTTGAAATCTAAAATTAATGAGAATTATCTTGATATTTTTGGTCATGTAAACGATACACTGCTGCATTGAAGAGGTAAATGTACAAAATGCATCGTTATAGACAGACTCTGTTATTAGTCACGCCAAAAAGGAGTAAACAACAATGCCATTTGTAGCGTCTGTTTGTATTAAACCATATTCATTTCAATAAACATTTATCAATATGTGTAAATAGGTTTGTCATACGGTCAGAGAAAATGCGCTAATGATGAATTGCTCTCTTATTTTCAAGTCTTTTTTTCTATTTTTTTCACTTACGATAAAAGATAAGACCAAAATTTCTCTTACGATCAAAATTTTACACTTAGGACAGGGTAGTTTTACACGTAAAGTTAGGACTATTTTTACACTTAAGATTATCGTAAGTATTTTTGTGAAACTCTTTTTAATCTTAGTTTTACACTTACGACAATTTTTTATCGTAAGAATTTTTGTGAAAAGGGCTACAGAACCGTCTATATTGGAATATGTGAGTGTGCCCAACTTACGCCTTAAGGGCACAACTACCCACCCATCAAGAACATCCTTCCCCCTTTTCCCATGAATAAAACATGTGGGTTGTTCTGTTGTAGATAAATACAATATAGATTATAGATATTAGTTACGAAATGCGACAATCCCGTTTTCAATTTTGAGTATTACTCCATGTTTTTGACTTTGCTGGCCTTTACTAATTGTCTAAGAATACGATGTACTTATAATGGTTTCATACCCGGACACAATCAATATATTATGCTATATACTGACCTCATATTTAGTGATAAAGATCAAACGCTTTACTTTCCAATCTCACTTTCACAAATTGGAATCGGAAATATAATTAGGGTTAAACAAACAAGAACGACAACCCATTATAGAAAACAAATAACCACTTAATTTTATTTAAAAAGTAATTTAATTGGTGGGTATGGTTTAAAATTTCATGAACAATGCATTCCTTTTCAAAGTTAAACATGCTTTAAACCATTTTCATTTATATTGTATGCATCAATGAGATCGAAACAATAACAAAGCATCAAAAACCATGTCTCTTAACACAACAGTATTTAATCAACAATGATAAATGTGTCATATCCAAAATAAATATTATTACATTCAAGTTAAAAAGCTACGTGTAGGTTATCATGACCACATACTATATGTTCCATTTTGACAAACTACAGAATTCTATGCCCTAACCACAGGCACTTGTTTCTGGTAATTTTTTTTTACCTAGATACTATATATACTACAAGGTACGTAACCGTTCATTTGTAAAAAAAATCTAGGTCATCGCGATTTTCGCGTTTTTTCAACTCGACGGACGCCAGCATGGAGGAATGGCCTACATCATCTGAAACTACGATAATGTATCTACAAAATGATGTATAAAACACCTACCTTTGCTGAACCTCAACAATGCAACAGACCTTTTTCCACGGTCAGTTATCAGCTTTCATCATCCAGTTGGTAGTATATATAGTATCTAGGTAAAAAAAAATTACCAGAAACAAGTGCCTGTGGCCCTAACACAGAGATTGAATAGCACCAAATCAATGAATAGGCAACAACCTCACATTAATCTTAATGTTGCCAAAAGAATCTGTGCAAATTTTACAAGCTGAAATAGCAGTCGATCCTAATTGATTGATTGGTTGATTTTATTGTGCTTAGCGCCACTTTCAGCAATATTTCAGCTATATCATGGCGACCAGTTTTAGTGGTGGAAGAAGCCAGAGAGAACCACCGACCATGGACAAGCAACTGGTAAACTGGTAATCCAACTATCTAACTCATTGAGCCACCCGGGTCCTCGATCCTAATTCAAATAGGGAGCTCCTTCTAAAACTGAATAATGACCTTTATTTATATGATAAATACGGGGGAAATATTATTACCCTTTCAGCTAAATTTGAAATCTATTCATAAAATTTCTAATTATAAAATTAAACCACTATGTCAAATAAAATGGGAAGCGCATTACGGGGAAAATATAAATTGGGAACAAGTATGGTCAAAATTAAAACAGGTGCATGTGTCAAACAAAATTAAAGAATTTCAATGGAAATGTATCCATAACATTATACGGAAAATAGACTTCAAAAAATGAATAGGTCAAACGGTAAATGCCATCTATGTCAACAATAATGAAACTCTGCAACATTTATTTTTTCAGTGCCCTTCTGCAAAAATTATAATGAAAGCTCGGTTTTGTTTTATCGTGTTTAACACCACTTTCAACAATATTTCAGGTATATCGTGGCGGTACATTTTATTGTGGGAGGAGACTGGAGGACCCGGAGAAAACCACCTACCTGTCGCAAGTCAATGACAAACTTTATCACATAATGTTGTACACCTCGCCCTGATCGGGATTCGAACTCACAACATCAGTGGTGATAGGCACTGATTGCATAGGTAGTTGTAAATCCAAATACCATACGATCACGTCCACGCCTTTTATAGTGAAAGAGATGGAAGATTTTTTTCAAAAACTCTGGTATGGAAATATTTCGAAAAAGAGAAAAAGACAATATGCTAGGCTATCAAGCAGGTGATAGCCTGAATGGTATTATCAACATCATAATATACATCTTTAAGTGGGAATTATGGAAAATTCATAATAAAGTCAAATACAACGGAATTTATTTGCGGTACCATGTCATTAGAATTAATTGGAGGAGAAATGTTCATAGTAATCTAGACTTTTTACTAAAAATGAACATTTTAAATAATATAGAAAAGGAAAAACTAACAATTATCAGAAATAAGATAAATTGATAATTACCTCATATGCCTTCCACATGACCAACTTGTCAACATTTAAATGTCTATCGGTGCACGCAACCCGGTATTTTTAAGGGTACACTCGATTTGTGTATTAGAAATATAGAATAATAATAATAAATAATGAATGAATACTGATTATATTTTTTACATAGTTGTTTATATATCTAATATAATTATATTTTTCCTGTTTCTTTATGTGTGATGATTTATAAATATGTGATGATTTTTTTTTTTTGTTTGTGTGTAAGTTAAATGTCTGACTCTGTGCATGTTATCATCTTTTGATGTAAGACAGAGATCTTTGCAATCTCCCATACAGAGTTGTCGGTCCTTGCAGGCTCTCTATCTCTGTAAACGTCTCAAAAGTAGTCCCAAAAGTAGTAACCAAAAGATCTCCTTTCTTGTCATGCAGATATTCAAAAGCTTGCCTTTGACAGTCCCTCAACACGATGTTCTTGTCATAATCTTTAACAATTGTATCTAATGTTGACATTTTATCGGATGAATAAGTAAACCAAATTACTCAGAATAGGAAAACGTTTCACAAAAATATAGTTCCTATAAATATAGCTTTTTTAAAATGATATTTCGCCTCAAATAAAATCATATTTCACGTCAAAACTAAAGATATATGCAAAACAGACGAATAGTGTCTTAGAAGCAAAATCTAGAGTATATTAATATTTTACAAGAATCTTGTAAAATCGAGACGTTTACAGAGATAGAGAGCCTGCAAGGACCGACAACTCTGTATGGGATATTGGGATCCTTGGTTGAACACGGACGACCAAGATGCATTGTTAGCAGGTGATGATGAATAAAGCTATATGATTGTTACAAAAGCAGTAACATTGACATTTTTCGCAAATATTATCAATTTATGCCTGTAAGATTTCCAATATTCATAATGTATATTATTCGCCTTGGGTATGACATTAGAAAACTTAATTTACAGTTTGTTGAAGCTTTTCTTGACAAAAACAGCTTAGGTTATTAATAATAAAAAAATATTATGGAAAAAAAATCTTAATGTTACATTTACTAGTTTTTGTAAGAAAAGTTTGAAGAATAGAGGCCATAAATCTGAGAAGACCAGACAAAGCAATGACCAAATGGACAAACAATCATCTAAAAAACACTACAGATAAAACCAAAGATCGAACAATACTAAAAATCAGGGATGAACCCATGTGCACCAGATATGAATGAGGGATGGGCCGAATTGTGATTACGGCAAACGAACATATCCGTCATCATTAGTGACACAGATTCTCCGTAGCGGTTACCTAAGTCATGGTGGCGACCGTGAAACTTTCTAAGTGATAACTTCAACTTAACCACTAGGAACTCTTGGTTCAGTAGCTTCATGGTTAGTACCTATCCTTTATCAAGGAAATCATGATATGAACCACAAGCTCTGGAATATTGTATTAACTGAAAGATTTATACTTCATATGCAGGTTCTACTGGCATGTTACTGCATACAAATGGAATGTTCACAATGGGAAAATTAATATTATTTTTGTCTTGCCACCTTTCGCTCTGTTTTAATCTCTACAAATTCACAATATATAAGGAAATTGTACATCATACAAGCAAAAGGCAACAACGGAACAATACTTCTAATGTAGTTATTTAATATTCTTGGTTTGTGATTGGACAATGCTGTAATTTTCAAGGTTGAAATATCTTGAGATATTTTTAGAATTTTAGGCGATTACCGCTTACGTCATCTTGTCAATAATGTGGCAATGCAGATGATTACATTAGAATGGAGATAGCTCTAATGTATTTGAAGATTTCACGGCATTAAAATCCACCTGTGATGTAAATCTATTGTCTAAACTCTCCATTATTTTCAAGGAATGGAGAGTTATGAACAATGTGGACAGGTGCGGAGTTATTGTTCTCTTTGTACTTTAGATACTATACACAAACTTTTTTTTGTTACAAGATTAATAATTAATAAAATTAATAAAGTACAATGGGTGGATTTTAAGTTGGAGAATTTCCTCGTATCTCTCCATTCCTTAAAAACAATGGGCCTCGGGCCCTTCGGGGCCTCGACTACATTATTTTTAAGGAATGGAGAGTTACTTGGACATTCTCCTATACTTAATTGTCGATTTAATGCTGTAATTTTCACAGTATTAATTCCATGTTTGAAATAACATGAGATATTTTTTAAATTTTAGCTGATTACCGCTTACGTCTTCTTGTCAATAATGTGGCAATACGCATCTATATGTATACATGATTACACTAGAATGGAGATAACTGTATTGTATTTGAAAATTTCACGCCATCAATTGTTGATTTCATTGTTGCAAATTTCCGTTTACTGGCTCCACTATCGCGTCACCAGTAAACTCAATTTGCGACCATCAAATTCCCCATTGATTCCGTGAAATTTTCAAATACAATACAGTTATCTCCTAAACGTTACGTGTTATCTGCCCTTATATCACCGGAAGAGATAGAATTGTTTCACATCATCTTAAGAGAACCATTATTTCCTAACCTGTCGGCAACATAGTGAAATCGGTGACACCGCTAAATGCTAACCAACCGCACCAATATTTTAAAGATCAATAACAACCTACTACGATATTTCCGAAAATATTCCAGAATGGTCATAGACAATTGCAACTCCGAAAGCTTCTGAAACTCTCGTAGAAACACTAGTTATTAGTCGCTTAAGCACTAAATTAGGGTAATTTCTTTCACCAAGGGACAAAGAACGTTCTTTGACAACTCCACCTGACTTTTCGAAGATAACTGCAAAACTTAGAGGACTAAGAATAATGTCTTATTTGATTAAAAATATATAGGAATAACTCAAATTATGAAAACATTTATTTATCAACAAGTTGTTCTCTCCTACATCGTCTTGTATTCGTAGGAGGCGGACTTCACACAATGGCTATAAACACCAGAGAAAAAAAGATGAAATTATCTCCATCATTTAATTACAGCTTCCACTATATAGATGACATCCTATCTTTAAATGGTGCACGGTTTGGTGATTTTGGAGTTTAATGTTTAAGGATACTATTTGTCAGCTTAACAACTTGATGCTTTACCTAAATATTAAGATCCAAATAGTACGAAAGATGAGAGGATTTCACATTCCAATTGTAAATTGTCCCATTCATTTGTTGCAGCATCCATATGCTACTGCACGTCTTCATTTCCTGGATTTTCTACTTCTACCTCTGTCAAATACTGGCCACCATCCAGAAGTTGAAGTTTACGTCAGAGGTTGCACATGATAACTGAATAACGTTTAAAATTATTGACAGGTTTCATAAACATATTTTTTTATAGAGCAGAGAGTAGTCTTGAAAGTTTGAACCGAGCGACTCGTATCCATGGTAGTTGGCTCCAGTCAGATATCGAACGATGGAAAAACGATTCTTGTTTTTGTTGAGATTCACAATGAAGAATATTGAAAGACGAGGGATGCCTGTGTCATGATTCTTCTCAAGGGAAGTTTAAGCCTGTCTATTTTATGTACCGGTATCATGCCAAGTAGGGCCTCTTTATTTAACTTAATGCGATACCTTTATAGTCCTTTGTAGTACATCGTCCTCTTTATTGTGCGTAGCATTACGTGAGAAATGAGTTAGTTAACGCCAAGGGAGCAATGCTTCAACTACATCATGTTACTATTTGGTTAGATGATTGTTGGAATTTTAGCGAAGGTAGCATTATTTTCCTAAGCAAATTATCTCGATGGATAGCGAGGGATACAATTCAACAAAAATAAAGTTACAAATGTTAAAACGTCCAAACACCTATAAGGTATGATTATAATGTGAAAAATCTGACTTATTATTAGAAGCGAAAGACATCTCATTACAAAATGCTCTAAAAGTATAACCCTTTCAAGCGTCAGATAAAACTCCCGGAATAATAAAACTATCTACCGCGTTGTGTCAAATTAAATTATATCTGAAAAACTGAAAATTGTTCAATTAAATGTGGCAATGACTTTTCCTTCATTTGAATCCTTTCTGATAAAGGGGTTTTATTCCTGTGTCATAGGAGATTAAACATTGACTTTTCGGCTATTACCTGTACCGGAAGCTTAACATGGGAGCATTATGTCGGGTGTCCTCGATTTTTTTCTAATGTCAAAAGTAAGATAAACGAAAACAAAAATATTTACGATTTAAGACAACTGTCCATTTCGTGGTATTTTGATTTCAACAATTACAATTACAAGTAAAATGCTGACATAAATTGTAAAAAAAAGTAGTAACCGTGTGTCAATTTAACCAGAGTTTCTTGGAAAGGAATTTACCGGAAGTCGATAATATACAAAATTCAACGTTGGCAGATCGTTATCTTTAGTTTTTTTTTTACCATACTATGTACATATAAGGAAACAAGAGTTTAATGTATGTATATATAAATACATGAAATAAATCCAGAATGAAGTCATAATATTTTTGTGAGAAGCTTAATATATCGGGAATTTTATCACAACATTGTTTATATAGTGAAGGAAGAACGTCATATTAGAAGAACATTTTATTTTCCATAGTTTGCTTGATATTGTGATTTTTATTTTATTTTAAGAAAGAACTTTGAAACATAATGTGCTTACTCTAACTATACAGAGCCATAAAAAACATTTCTTACCAAAAAACTCATTTGGAAACTTATACATTAAATGAATCTTTTATCAACTAACATTACCTACGATCTTTTTTCTTTTTTATTATTATCTGTTTATCATTATTATTTTATTTTAGTTTTTTTATATCAATAGAAAAGTTTTATGTTGTTCAAAGAAATGTTGTATAAATTTTGAGAGCCTACAGTCATTACAAACTTACAACATGCAAGAAAGTAGCTTAAGTGTGATTCTGCAATTGTTTGGATTATTGTGAGCAAATCCAAAATTGAAACAAACAAATAAAACCAAGGATCGGAAACACTAACGCCTCAAAATCAGAACGGGTGGCAACATAAATTCAACAAAAGCAGAAAAGTTGGCAAAATGAACTCTACAAAAATCAGAAAGGTCGTTAAAATGAACTCCACAGAAAAAGAAAATCGACAACATGAACTCCAAAAATCAGAAAGATGAACAATATGATCCCAACAGACTCATTCGGGATTAGAATGTAAAAATCAATTTCATAACATAAGTAAAACTTTTTACATAAAATGTGGAGGGTTTTTCCAGCTTACTTTGTTTTATGTGTTCTATAGAAATACATAAGTATTTATATAACTTACCAAATGTTACACAGATAGCTATTAATTTCCACATGCCGGGTAATTTACAAACAATTATCCACCCAAGTTTAGAATATTGTGTATTAATATTAATATTTATAGCATTTCTATCACATGGAAGGAACCATTTCTCTGTTGACATGGTTTAATGTTGTCATTTTAATTGGACAATAGGGAAGTTCCGGTCAATATCTGTTGTCTAAGCTATTTATCTGGCATTCCATTAAATTTTTCAATTATATATTGCAATGTGACAACTTTAAAATTAAGAATGAGGTATTAGTTGAAAATAAAGAGAATTCATCACTGCCATGGCTTGTAAATGTCTTCCACTTGTTTTGAATAGTACAGGACAAACTGATGCTACAATTTTCAGAATGAGAACAATAAAGCCTTGCGTATAATCTACCAAATTATTTAATGTGTGGTAAAAACTTATTTAATCCCAAAAGGTAACAATTGACATCCTTACAGGATAGTCCATATCTATACAAGTAGTCCACAGACCAGTTTACTGTAATGTTACCTGTCATACTTGTAGCATATATCCATGCCGGATAGAAGTTAATCTGTGGTATACAAACGTGGATGTGTTATTGCTGAGCATTATACATACAACATATTGCCACTTTATCTATGATCGAGTTGGTGATTGATTGTTATTTAACGCCAGTTATTTTTTTGACTATATCATTGCGAGAACAGATAATCTCTCTCGATGATGATGCCCGCTTTGTAATAGACCAGCATGTCCCTACACTCGGACATGTTCTCCTGATTCCGAGCTAGTCAGTCTTTGCTCTTACTTCTCAATGCTGTGTGCGTGTGGTGAAGCATCAAGTACCCTGGGCTCAAACCCGTGATTTACAGTACTCGAGCTAGGAGAGCAGACTAACCATTAGATTATCGATGCGGGCTTGTATCTTTAATGTGTTTTCATTGACGTACTTGTACGCTTAAGTTCTAATCGGGCTACATACAACTTATCATTAGTCTAGTAAATCTATTTTAGCAGATTCACAATTCTTGATAACAAAAAATGAAAATAATACACCTATGTTGTGGTCTTTTCTGTGTTCAGTTAGTTAATGAGATGATTGTTTGCTTCTTGATGGTGAGAGATGATTGTTTGTTTGTTGATGGTGAGAGATGATTGTTTGTTTGTTGATGATAATAGTGAGAGATGATTGTTTGTTTGTTTTGATGGTAATGGTGAGAGATGATTGTTTGTTTGTTGATGGTAATGGTGAGAGATGATTGTTTGTTTGTTGGTGGTAATGGTGAGAGATGATTGTTTGTTTGTTGATGGTAATGGTGAGAGATGATTGTTTGTTTGTTGATGGTAATGGTGAGAGATGATTGTTTGTTTGTTGATGGTAATGGTGAGAGATGAATGTTTGTTTGTTAATGGTAGTGGTGAGAGATGATTGTTTGTTTGTTGATGATAATGGTGAGAGATGATTGTTTGTTTGTTGATGGTAATGGTGAGAGATGATTGTTTGTTTGTTGATGGTAATGGTGAGAGATGATTGTTTGTTTGTTGATGGTAATGGTGAGAGATGATTGTTTGTTTGTTGATGGTAATGGTGAGAGATGATTGTTTGTTTGTTGATGGTAATGGTGAGAGATGATTGTTTGTTTGTTGATGGTAATGGTGAGAGATGAATGTTTGTTTGTTAATGGTAGTGGTGAGAGATGATTGTTTGTTTGTTGATGATAATGGTGAGAGATGATTGTTTGCTTGTTGATGGTAATGGTGAGAGATGATTGTTTGTTTGTTGGTGGTAATGGTGAGAGATGATTGTTTGTTTGTTGATGGTAATGGTGGGAGATGATTGTTTGTTTGTTGATGGTAATGGTGAGAGATGATTGTTTGTTTGTTGATGGTAATGGTGAGAGATGATTGTTTGTTTGTTGATGGTAATGGTGAGAGATGATTGTTTGTTTGTTGATGGTAATGGTGAGAGATGATTGTTTGTGTGTTGATGTTAATGGTGAGAGATGATTGTTTGTTTGTTGATGGTAATGGTGAGAGATGATTGTTTGTTTGTTGATGGTAATGGTGAGAGATGATTGTTTGTTTGTTGATGGTAATGGTGGGAGATGATTGTTTGTTTTTTGATGGTAATGGTGAGAGATGATTGTTTGTGTGTTGATGGTAATGGTGAGAGATGATTGTTTGTTTGTTGATGGTAATGGTGAGAGATGATTGTTTGTTTGTTGATGGTAATGGTGAGAGATGATTGTTTGTTTGTTGATGGTAATGGTGAGAGATGATTGTTTGTTTGTTGATGGTAATGGTGGGAGATGATTGTTTGTTTTTTGATGGTAATGGTGAGAGATGATTGTTTGTGTGTTGATGGTAATGGTGAGAGATGATTGTTTGTTTGTTGATGGTAATGGTGAGAGATGATTGTTTGTTTGTTGATGGTAATGGTGAGAGATGATTGCTTGTTTGTTGATGGTAATGGTGAGAGATGATTGTTTGTTTGTTGATGGTAATGGTGGGAGATGATTGTTTGTTTTTTGATGGTAATGGTGAGAGATGATTGTTTGTGTGTTGATGGTAATGGTGAGAGATGATTGTTTGTTTGTTGATGGTAATGGTGAGAGATGATTGTTTGTTTGTTGATGGTAATGGTGGGAGATGATTGTTTGCTTGTTAATGGTAGTGGTGAGAGATGATTGTTTGCTTGTTAATGGTAGTGGTGAGAGATGATTGTTTGCTTGTTAATGGTAGTGGTGAGAGATGATTGTTTGTTTTTTGATGGTAATGGTGAGAGATGATTGTTTGTTTGTTGATGGTGAGAGATGAATGTTTGTTTGTTAATGGTAGTGGTGAGAGATGATTGTTTGTTTGTTGATGGTGAAAGATGATTGTTTGTTTGTTGATGATAATGGTGAGAGATGATTGTTTGTTTGTTGATGGTAATGGTGAGAGATGAATGTTTGTTTGTTGATGGTAATGGTGGGAGATGATTGTTTGTTTGTTGATGGTAATGGTGAGAGATGAATGTTTGTTTGTTAATGGTAGTGGTGAGAGATGATTGCTTGTTTGTTGATGGTGAGAGATGATTGTTTGTTTGTTGATGGTAATGGTGAGAGATGACTGTTTGTTTGTTGACGTTAATGGTGAGAGATGATTGTTTGTTTGTTGATGGTAATGGTGAGAGATGATTGTTTGTTTGTTGATGGTGATGGTGAGAGAATTGTTTGTTAATGATGTTAATGACGAGAGATGATTGTTTGTTTGTTGGTGGTAATGGTGAGAGATGATTGTTTGCTTGTTGATGGTAATGGTGAGAGATGATTGTTTGTTTGTTGATGGTGATGGTGAGAGAATTGTTTGTTTGTTGACGTTAATGGTGAGAGATGATTGTTTGTTTGTTGGTGGTAATGGTGAGAGATGATTGTTTGTTTGTTGATGTTAATGGTGAGAGATGATTGTTTGCTTGTTGATGGTAATGGTGAGAGATGATTGTTTGTTTGTTGATGGTAATGGTGAGATATGATTGTTTGTTTGTTGATGGTAATGGTGAGAGATGATTGTTTGTTTGTTAATGCTAATGGTGAGAGATGATTGTTTGCTGATGGTAATGGTGAGAGATGATTGTTTGGTTGTTGCTGTTAATGGTGAGAGATGATTGTTTGTTTATTGATGGTAATGGTGAGAGATGATTGTTTGTTTGTTGATGGTAATGGTGAGAGATGATTGTTTGCTTGTTGATGGTAATGGTGAGAGATGATTGTTTGTTTGTTGATGTTAATGGTGAGAGATGATTGTTTGTTTCTTGATGGTAATGGTGAGAGATGATTGTTTGTTTGTTGATGGTAATGGTGAGAGATGATTGTTTGTTTGTTGATGGTAATGGTGGGAGATGATTGTTTGTTTTTTTATGGTAATGGTGAGAGATGATTGTTTGTGTGTTGATGGTAATGGTGAGAGATGATTGTTTGTTTGTTGATGGTAATGGTGAGAGATGATTGTTTGTTTGTTGATGGTAATGGTGAGAGATGATTGTTTGTTTGTTGATGGTAATGGCGAGAGATGATTGTTTGTGTGTTGATGGTAATGGTGAGAGATGATTGTTTGTTTGTTGATGTTAATGGTGAGAGATGATTGTTTGCTTGTTGATGGTAATGGTGAGATATGATTGTTTGTTTGTTGATGTTAATGGTGAGAGATGATTGTTTGCTTGTTAATGGCAATGGTGAGAGATGATTGTTTGTTTTTTTATGGTAATGGCGAGAGATGATTGTTTGTGTGTTGATGGTAATGGTGAGAGATGATTGTTTGTTTATTGATGGTAATGGTGAGAGATGATTGTTTGTTTGTTGATGGTAATGGTGAGAGACGATTGTTTGTTTGTTGATGGTAATGGTGAGAGATGATTGTTTGTTTGTTGATGGTAATGGTGAGAGATGATTGTTTGTTTGTTGATGGTAATGGTGAGAGATGATTGTTTGTTTATTGATGGTAATGGTGAGAGATGATTGTTTGTTTGTTGATGGTAATGGTGAGAGATGATTGTTTGTTTGTTGATGGTAATGGTGAGAGACGATTGTTTGTTTGTTGATGGTAATGGTGAGAGATGATTGTTTGTTTGTTGATGGTAATGGTGAGAGATGATTGTTTGTTTGTTGATGGTAATGGTGAGAGATGATTGTTTGTTTATTGATGGTAATGGCGAGAGATGATTGTTTGTGTGTTGATGGTAATGGTAAGAGATGATTGTTTGTTTGTTGATGGTAATAGTGAGAGATGATTGTTTGTTTATTGATATTAGTGGAATTGTTGACCATCACTGTTTAAGCCATATTTTTCAGAACATTGTTGCTTTCTGTCTATCATGGAATATATTATGCACAGTGGGTTTTACATATACAACTTCGGAGTAACATGAAGTACGTAACTTTATTATATTTTAGGGCTGTTTATCTGTTACGAGGAATATTTTAGAAGTACACAACACCCTTGTTATTGCCGGCTTCTGTCATTGGGTTATATTTTATTGATTTATATTGTTTATTATTTGACTTATGTTGTTATTTTAATTCTAACTTTGTGATTATTTGATACAAACCGGATATTTGGATGTTAGTTATCTAAACAAATGTTAATTGGACCAAGGGTTGATGACTATGTCAATAATTAGCTAGATATATATATAAACCATCAATTATACCATGGAAATAATTGAAAAGCATGCTCATGCATGACGAGGGTAAAAATACAATGACGACATTTTTTATTTGATAGGATATAGAATTATATAATTATATTAGTGCACCCAGTTCGAACGAATATGAATTGATTATATATTTAAATGTGTAGTCCTCTTGTTCATGAGCATATTAAATATACAAAACATCTTTTTGATATTATCAGGTGCAGTAATCATTTTCGATATCAAATATAAAATATATCTTCCTTCATTGGCACGAATATCATGGATGTTCACCACTTTTCTCGATACTAAATTTTTTTTCCCGTATTTCACAACCAGAAGTCGTAATGTGTTCTTATTGTACAGTTCCTCAAACTCGGCTTCTCAAGAATAAAGATAGAAAATTGGACAAACCCCCCGATATAAAGATGTCTTCTGTCACTAAGCAATTGGCGATTCGGTGAATATCTGCATCCCATCTATCGCCAAATGAATTTGAAGTAAAGGATGCTAGTTATACTCAAAAGTAGGTTTCTAACCTTAGAAGAAAATAAAAATAAAAAAAACTCTACGACAAAGGTAATGATTACACTCTTCCATTAATCAACTTCCCATTAGCAATATTTTCCAGCACCAGCATATGATGTCACATTTTAAAACACATACGTTATTCATATGTAGTGACCAGGTCCTATGAGAGGGGGATTCAGCCGGTACATCGTTCCGGGGCCCGGAGAGCCAAGAAGGGGCCTGTGAATCTCTGAAGGGTCCCATATCATTAGCCATAGATGTTTTATTTTGATTTTTTCATATATTTTTTTTGTATTTTCAACTATTTTTAGTTTTTGGAAAAATAATTATGTAAAATTCACTTAGACATCTGAATTATGTGTGTCACTGCTTTGTATAGAGGATATGTTATCTAGACATTTTGCTACACAAGAAATAAAACATTCATGAAAGTTTACCAGTGGTTTATTGGACCTCAAATCCTCAATTTTGTAGAGAAGTCTCAGTCTGTCCCTGGGGCCACAAAGCAGTCTTATCCGCCTTGTGCAATTTCTCTTGGAGGCCCTGGTAGTGACCAGACTTACTAGGAATGTTCCCCTAGAAGTTCTGCAAAAGTGTTGTTACTTTTTGTAATGATTCAACATCCAAGATGGGCACCCTTGCACCATTTCTTACTTCTTTTCCAGAAAAATTGCATGCCACGTCAACCAAAAAACCTAATGTCCAATTTTGATACAAGTCTAGTCCTATCTTAAGATAACTCTAGTCTATATTTAAATATTTTTTGAAGAAAAATATCAGTCTGTTTCTGAATTTAATCACTGAAAATAAAAGAAGAAACACTATTAACCCTCTAGAGCCCAACCCTCCATCAACATTAAGAAAAGTTATGTTATTGAATAGAAGTAAGTATTTAGGATATGTCTAATACAAATCAGTGTTTGTTTTAGGTTTTTCACTCGTTTTTCGGAAAATATGAATTGTAGCATATCTGCTACATCGGGAATCATGATGTGATGTATCAAATGTGCTGCATAACTAATTATTTAGGAATACTGTTTAAGACAAAGCTAATTTATTTCAGCAACAAAATACATAACAGGAAACATGCAAAAATGAAAAATCAAATATGTTAAAATTCACAAATGTATACTAAATATCCGAATTGGTGCAGTTGGATTTCTAAACTGATGATTGTCTATTGACCAGTACTTTGTAAAATTTTGTTTACTGGTTTGTATTATTGAAACTTATTGCATCTAAGTGTTATTTGACAGGTACATACGTACAGTTCACATAAATATTGAATTTAAAGCAGAAAGCAATAAAGTAATTTCTGTGCATATGGCATCGAAAGCATTTTGAGCAGGAACTGCTTATCCTTCCGGAGCACCTGAATTCACCCCGGTTTTTAGTGGGGTTCGTGTTACTCGTTCTTCAGTTTTATATGTATGTTTTGTAGGTCATTGTTTGTCCTTTTGTACTTTTCCTTTGGCCATTGTGTTGTCTGTTCTTCGATATACAGATTTTGATTACCCCTTTGGTATCTTCAAACTCCTCTTACATATGAAAATCCATCCAACCAAATAATTAACATCTCTGTCTTTTCTCATCCCATATTGGATGGTGGTTTGTTCCATCTTTTCTAACTATATCTACAGGCCTTTTCATGGGTCATCCTGTTGGTGGCTTACAGGTGGCGAAGAAATCAGGGTTCTGTCAATTTACGCTTTTATTTCCACTAATCCATCTGCTATTTCACTTGCAAAAGCACATAACTGCATTGGCTTTATCTGGAGTCATGCACAGTGTCATTTGTAATATGCAGGATTTTTTTTATTGTTTGTATTTTTGCTAAGCATTTGGATGAAATAACAAATGGGGGGTTTGGGCGCCATTGAAACCGGTTTAACTCTATACTACCACTTCACGTTTGTGAGAAGTGCCTGTACCACGTCATGTTGTCTCCACTTTATGTGTATACCTTTATGTCTGATGTGTTTGGTGGGTGGGTAGATTCGTAGTGGTTATGGTGTCAGTGTGCTTGGATTGTCTGGTGTTTAATGTGGAGTAACTACAGTTATCTGCCTTTTTTAATTTCTATTTTCTAAATTATCTCCCTTTGATATTTTCGTAATTACCAATGTAGCATATTTGATACATTCTACTTTAATGAACAATTCCTTGAATTCAGAAACAAATCCATCTGTTATATTATTACTAAATTTAATATTTTATGAAAACATTATCTAAAAAACCATATTCTGAATCTGTTATTATCTGTATGATCATATAATTTTATTTTCCCATCAGTGACATTTTTACCACTCATATTTCATGGAGGTTGACATTTTCGAGAGAAAAGGAGATAACCACAAAATGTTATGATGACTATATTTCTATATCTAATAATAACTTTGCAATGTAGCAGACATTCAACACTACGAAAAAACACAAAACAAATATTTATTTTACTGTTGTTACCCCCAAGAAGTTCATGTAGCAAATATGCTACGCTGGGCACTATAGGGTTAAACTGTATTTACACTTTACAGTACATGCATAATGTATCAAATGCATTTTTATTAAATTAATTTATATCACCAATACAAAATGAAATGATTATGTAATCAGTTAAGAAAAACTTATATCTGTTGTTAATTGTATTTATCAAAATATAGAATATTTAAGGAATGTTTCACACGCATGTAAATTGTAATAATTTTTAGATGGAATGGGAACAAAGTATTGTTTGAACGTGGATACATTTGATTGAAGGAATATAATGTAATATTCTTACTTTATATAACTACTGTATTACGTTACATACCAAATACTATAAATATATTCCTTATAGATGGTATAATAGTTAGCGTGCTGGTCGCGAACTCGTGCAGTAGATCTTGGGTTAAAACCCCGGTTGGGTCAAACCAAAATATATAAAATTGGTAAGTGCTGCTTCTTTACTAGATAGGCAGCATTGAGGAGCAGGACAAAATACTGGTTATCTCTTAATCAGGATAATGTATCCGAGTGAGCGACATGCTTCTTTACTAGGTAGGCAGCATTGAGGAGCAGGACAAAATACTGGTTATCTCTTAGTCAGGATAATGTATCCGAGTGAGCGACATGCTTCTTTACTAGGTAGGCAGCATTGAGGAGCAGGACAAAATACTGATTATCTCTTAATCAGGATAATGTATCCGAGTGAGCGACATGCTTCTTTACTAGGTAGGCAGCATTGAGGAGCAGAACAAAATACTGCTTATCTCTTAATCAGGATAATGTATCCGAGTGAGCGACATTTCTACCCGTGGACTGTTGTTTCAATGTGGTAGCACTATAAACATCCAACTAAGATTGTTGGACTAGTACAAAGTAAACATCATCATCATCATCTCATCAGATTATAGCTAGTATTCGCTAAAAAATCAAACACTCATTCGCTATAACTACTATTCCTCTTTTATAGATATAATAGTTTACAAGGCCATCAATTTGATAAATTAATGATGTTTCATTCATCGAAAAACAATTTATTCTAAATCTCCTACTAGAAGTCTGACTTTTTAGGCCGAGTTATAGTTGTTTTTCCCATATTTCTATCGCAGATGGATGTTTCGGAACATTTCTACCACCATTGACTTCTTCCCCGGTATAACTGCATGTCAGGTCACCAGACTTGCCTCAAATGTTCTCTTAAGGGGTGGGGTCTGACAGATATAGTGTTGCTTTCTTTCACAAGAACTTTATTCAGTTGCTAAAAAAATCAATTTGGACTGAAGCAATACAAATACAAACAAACATTTAAAACGTAGATATTTAATTTAGTGCGCGCGGGACCTTTATGGAATAACATCGTTGCTATGCAGACATCGTATTAAACGGACACGGAATTCAGAACGTAAAAACACATAATAAGAAAACACCCGAAAAACTCAAAAGATGAGCAACACGGACCCCACCAAAAAAACCGGGATGAACTCGGGTTTCTGTAAAGTATTTCAAAAATGAAATTTTTATATTTTCATTAATATTACAGTTTTAAAAGATTTGATTCATCGTCTAGACTGTTACATATTTTACATTATCTTTGATCTCTTGTGTAGTTATCTTCCAGTTTCTATTAACAGTTGATTGCCACTTATTCTAAGCTATTCTTTCCAATTTCTGAGTTAGTATGAGATTAATAATATTTCATATTATTATTTTTTGTTTCAAGAACATAAAAAGAAATTTCGAGTTATAAGCTAGTATAGGTTTAGATAAGTTTTCAAATAAGTTGCAAGCACCTTTAACAATAACAGATATGTGTCTAAATTTGGTTGTATAAAATTTTGCATAGCGAATAAAACTTTCTTAACTTTATTTGCAAGACCGTTATGGCTCTTGTAATGTTGGTCAGTTTAGTGTATTAATCATGTATGTGACACTGTTGGTCTTATGGTAGTGGATACAGATATATCTGGCAGCTTGCCCATTGGACTATCTTAATTTTACTGTTATATTCAAAAGTGTGAGGGTCCAAAACTGAGCACGAATACTCTAGTTTTGGCGAACTAATGATTGCTCTCAAATACTTTAATTATTACTAAAGCTAAGACTCAGGAATAAGTAACCATAGCCCATGTTGGTGATCCTGTAAAAGCCATTTGCTTTTTCATGTTCCCAAAGTCTTTTTAATTTGCTGATGTGACAAATATTTTGGGAAGTTATTTATGTATACTAAGAATACAACTGATCCCAGGACTGTGACGTGAAGGGCACCTGAAGTAACTCGTTCTGTGTTTGATGACTCTCCATCTAAAACTACTCATTGGATCTGAAAGAAAGCATTATAGTGAGAGAGAAAAATGTAGCATTATGGCAGAGATATAAATTATTATGGCGAAGCAAAGAAATATAGTATAAAGATGAACCAAGACATGTAGTATTATAGTGAACAATGACATGTAGATTTATGGTGAAACAAAAGAACGGTAGTATATAGGGTGAGACAAGACATGTAGTATTATGGTGAACAATGACATGTAGATTTATGGTGAAACAAAAGAACGGTAATATATAGGGTGAGACAAGACATGTAGTATTATAGTGAACAATGACATGTAGATTTATGGTGAAACAAAAGAACGGTAGTATATAGGGTGAGACAAGACATGTAGAAATATAGTGAACAATGACATGTAGATTTATGGTGAAACAAAAGAACGGTAGTATATAGGGTGAGACAAGACATGTAGAAATATGGTGAACAATGACATGTAGATTTATGGTGAAACAAAAGAACGGTAGTATATAGGGTGAGACAAGACATGTAGAAATATGGTGAACAATGACATGTAGCTTTATGGTGAAACAAAAGAACGGTAGTATATAGGGTGAGACAAGACATGTAGAAATATGGTGAACAATGACATGTAGATTTATGGTGAAACAAAAGAACGGTAGTATATAGGGTGAGACAAGACATGTAGAAATATGGTGAACAATGACATGTAGATTTATGGTGAAACAAAAGAACGGTAATATATAGGGTGAGACAAGACATGTAGAAATATGGTGAACAATGACATGTAGATTTATGGTGAAACAAAAGAACGGTAATATATAGGGTGAGACAAGACATGTAGAAATATAGTGAACAATGACATGTAGATTTATGGTGAAACAAAAGAACGGTAGTATATAGGGTGAGACAAGACATGTAGAAATATGGTGAACAATGACATGTAGATTTATGGTGAAACAAAAGAACGGTAGTATATAGGGTGAGACAAGACATGTAGAAATATAGTGAACAATGACATGTAGATTTATGGTGAAACAAAAGAACGGTAATATATAGGGTGAGACAAGACATGTAGAAATATAGTGAACAATGACATGTAGATTTATGGTGAAACAAAAGAACGGTAATATATAGGGTGAGACAAGACATGTAGAAATATAGTGAACAATGACATGTAGATTTATGGTGAAACAAAAGAACGGTAATATATAGGGTGAGACAAGACATGTAGAAATATAGTGAACAATGACATGTAGATTTATGGTGAAACAAAAGAACGGTAATATATAGGGTGAGACAAGACATGTAGAAATATGGTGAACAATGACATGTAGATTTATGGTGAAACAAAAGAACGGTAGTATATAGGGTGAGACAAGACATGTAGAAATATAGTGAACAATGACATGTAGATTTATGGTGAAACAAAAGAACGGTAATATATAGGGTGAGACAAGACATGTAGAAATATGGTGAACAATGACATGTAGATTTATGGTGAAACAAAAGAACGGTAATATATAGGGTGAGACAAGACATGTAGTATTATAGTGAACAATGACATGTAGATTTATGGTGAAACAAAAGAACGGTAGTATATAGGGTGAGACAAGACATGTAGTATTATAGTGAACAATGACATGTAGATTTATGGTGAAACAAAAGAACGGTAATATATAGGGTGAGACAAGACATGTAGTATTATAGTGAACAATGACATGTAGATTTATGGTGAAACAAAAGAACGGTAATATATAGGGTGAGACAAGACATGTAGAAATATGGTGAACAATGACATGTAGATTTATGGTGAAACAAAAGAACGGTAGTATATAGGGTGAGACAAGACATGTAGTATTATGGTGAACAATGACATGTAGATTTATGGTGAAACAAAAGAACGGTAATATATAGGGTGAGACAAGACATGTAGAAATATAGTGAACAATGACATGTAGATTTATGGTGAAACAAAAGAACGGTAATATATAGGGTGAGACAAGACATGTAGAAATATAGTGAACAATGACATGTAGATTTATGGTGAAACAAAAGAACGGTAATATATAGGGTGAGACAAGACATGTAGTATTATAGTGAACAATGACATGTAGATTTATGGTGAAACAAAAGAACGGTAGTATATAGGGTGAGACAAGACATGTAGTATTATGGTGAACAATGACATGTAGATTTATGGTGACACAAAAGAACGGTAGTATATAGGGTGAGACAAGACATGTAGTATTATAGTGAACAATGACATGTAGATTTATGGTGAAACAAAAGAACGGTAGTATATAGGGTGAGACAAGACATGTAGTATTATGGTGAACAATGACATGTAGATTTATGGTGAAACAAAAGAACGGTAATATATAGGGTGAGACAAGACATGTAGTATTATAGTGAACAATGACATGTAGATTTATGGTGAAACAAAAGAACGGTAGTATATAGGGTGAGACAAGACATGTAGTATTATAGTGAACAATGACATGTAGATTTATGGTGAAACAAAAGAACGGTAATATATAGGGTGAGACAAGACATGTAGTATTATAGTGAACAATGACATGTAGATTTATGGTGAAACAAAAGAACGGTAGTATATAGGGTGAGACAAGACATGTAGTATTATGGTGAACAATGACATGTAGATTTATGGTGAAACAAAAGAACGGTAATATATAGGGTGAGACAAGACATGTAGTATTATAGTGAACAATGACATGTAGATTTATGGTGAAACAAAAGAACGGTAATATATAGGGTGAGACAAGACATGTAGTATTATAGTGAACAATGACATGTAGATTTATGGTGAAACAAAAGAACGGTAATATATAGGGTGAGACAAGACATGTAGTATTATGGTGAACAATGACATGTAGATTTATGGTGAAACAAAAGAACGGTAATATATAGGGTGAGACAAGACATGTAGTATTATAGTGAACAATGACATGTAGATTTATGGTGAAACAAAAGAACGGTAGTATATAGGGTGAGACAAGACATGTAGAAATATGGTGAACAATGACATGTAGATTTATGGTGAAACAAAAGAACGGTAATATATAGGGTGAGACAAGACATGTAGAAATATAGTGAACAATGACATGTAGATTTATGGTGAAACAAAAGAACGGTAATATATAGGGTGAGACAAGACATGTAGAAATATGGTGAACAATGACATGTAGCTTTATGGTGAAACAAAAGAACGGTAATATATAGGGTGAGACAAGACATGTAGAAATATGGTGAACAATGACATGTAGATTTATGGTGAAACAAAAGAACGGTAATATATAGGGTGAGACAAGACATGTAGTATTATAGTGAACAATGACATGTAGATTTATGGTGAAACAAAAGAACGGTAGTATATAGGGTGAGACAAGACATGTAGAAATATAGTGAACAATGACATGTAGATTTATGGTGAAACAAAAGAACGGTAATATATAGGGTGAGACAAGACATGTAGTATTATGGTGAACAATGACATGTAGATTTATGGTGAAACAAAAGAACGGTAATATATAGGGTGAGACAAGACATGTAGTATTATAGTGAACAATGACATGTAGATTTATGGTGAAACAAAAGAACGGTAGTATATAGGGTGAGACAAGACATGTAGAAATATAGTGAACAATGACATGTAGATTTATGGTGAAACAAAAGAACGGTAATATATAGGGTGAGACAAGACATGTAGTATTATGGTGAACAATGACATGTAGATTTATGGTGAAACAAAAGAACGGTAATATATAGGGTGAGACAAGACATGTAGTATTATGGTGAACAATGACATGTAGCTTTATGGTGAAACAAAAGAACGGTAATATATAGGGTGAGACAAGACATGTAGTATTATGGTGAACAATGACATGTAGATTTATGGTGAAACAAAAGAACGGTAATATATAGGGTGAGACAAGACATGTAGAAATATAGTGAACAATGACATGTAGATTTATGGTGAAACAAAAGAACGGTAGTATATAGGGTGAGACAAGACATGTAGCTTTATGGTGAAACAAAAGAACGGTAGTTTATGTTCTCCTTCGCTTTGCTCATCCGAACATAAAATATTTCTGAACTAACTTAATTAATAAACAACTAAGACTTGAATGGGATGAGATTCGCACCAACCAGTTTTATTACAAAATCATACGAATGTATATATACATGTAACACAATTAAAGTTCATATTGGTCTCTATTTGATATAATCTAGCTACAAAGAGAAAATAAAGTTGCTTAAATATAAACGATATTACATATGTCATACAACATTATAATTCTAAATTATATTACAAAACGTAATAAACCTGTCGAACTGGTTTGGTGTGAAGTAATTCTCGACAAAAGAAAAAGGCACGAGAAATTCTTTATAAATCTCACTGAACCGAATTACTTGTAAGCCCATGAACAAATTACTACGCAGAATTAATAATAATTAACAACTTTTAGAAATGCATATACATGTATAGGGTGAGACAAGACATGTAGAATTATGATGAACCAAGACATGTAGTATTATGGTAAATCAAGACATGTGGGATTATGATGAACCAAGCCATGAGGTATTATGGTGACACAAGACATTAGGTATTATGGTGAACCAAGCCATGAGGTATTATGGTGACACAAGACATTAGGTATTATGGTGAACCAAGCCATGAGGTATTATGGTGACACAAGACATTAGGTATTATGGTGAACCAAGCCATGATGTATTATGGTGACACAAGACATTAGGTATTATGGTGAACCAAGCCATGAGGTATTATGGTGACACAAGACATTAGGTATTATGGTGAACCAAGCCATGAGGTATTATGGTGAACCAAGCCATGAGGTATTATGGTGACACAAGACATTAGGTATTATGATGAATCAAGCCATGAGGTATTATGGTGAACCAAGCCATGAGGTATTATGGTGAACCAAGACATTAGGTATTATGGTGAACCAAGCCATGAGGTATTATGGTGACACAAGACATTAGGTATTATGGTGAACCAAGCCATGAGGTATTATGGTGAACCAAGCCATGAGGTATTGTGGTGAACCAAACCATGAGGTATTATGGTGACACAAGACATTAGGTATTATGGTGAACCAAGCCATGAGGTAGTATGGTCACACAAGACATTAGGTATTATGGCGCACCAAGACATGAGGTATTATGGTGAGGCAAGACATTACGTATTATGGTGAACCAAGCCATGAGGTATTATGGTGAACCAAGACATGAGGTATTATGGTGAAGCAAGACATTAGGTATTATGGTGAACCAAGCCATGAGGTAGTATGGTCACACAAGACATTAGGTATTATGGTGCACCAAGACATGAGGTATTATGGTGAGGCAAGACATTACGTATTATGGTGAACCAAGCCATGAGGTATTATGGTGAACCAAGACATGAGGTATTATGGTGAAGCAAGACATGTAGATCTATTGTGAGCGAAAACAAGTAGTATTATGGTGAGGCAAGACTGGCAGTGTTATGGTGAAGCAAATTAGACAGTATTATGGTGAAGCGAGACATGTAGCTTTATGGTGAAGCAAAGCATGTAGTATTGTGGTGAACCAAGAAATTTTGTTATATAGTGAACCAAGACATGTAGTTTTATGATGAACCAAAACAGGTAGTATTATGGTGAACCAAGACATGTAGCTTGATGATGAAGGAAGACATGTACTTTTAAGGTGAACCAAAACAGGTCGTTTTATGGTGAACAAAGACATATATATTTATGGTGAAGCTAAACAGATAGTAGAATACAGAAGCGAGGCAAGTAGTATTACATGTAGTATCATGGCTAAACAAGTCATGTATTATAAATGTAAATACGTAATACATGCACGTTTACCACGTACACTACCAACAAGCCTTTTCACATAATTTTCTTTAATTATCTTACCGTATGCCCAAAAATCAATGCTCACAATGATTTATATAATCATAGCAAAAATCATCACATTACAGACAATATTATACTGATTTTTAACCGTAGTTAATTTGTACTCGTTACTAATCCTTTTTATATTTAGAAAAAAATCCAATTCACATTAAAACTAATAGATAAAAAGCATTTTGATAGAAAAGATTATTTATAATATAATCCAAGTTACAAATGACATAGCAGCTGTAATAAATGTGAATCTATGTAAATAGTAAGATTAGCACAGCAATATTACACTATTACCGAGGAGCAAGGTATAATGTATACTTATTCTTAGGATGATTTATAGAAGGGAATAATGAATTCAACATCCATGGACAACAATTTTGTAAATAATAGCATAAATAGTGATATTGATACATTGATGCCACACTTTACAGATATTGAAGTGATTGTGATTAGTGTTGTAGCTGGGATAATGTCGTTGGTGATAATAACAGGCAACTTATTAATAATGATAGCTTATGGTATTAATAAGAAACTTAGAGTGATGAACAACTATTTCCTGGTCAGTTTATCTATTGCTGACTTTTTAATTGGGTTATTATCTATACCGTCTTATACTACATATGTATTACTTGGTAACTGGACTGGAACACTTAGTTGTGATATATGGTTGTCATTGGACTATGGCCTGACTACATCTTCTGCATTACATTTATTACTTATATCATTAGACCGTTACTTAGCTGTAAAATATCCATTAGTTTACAGAGTCCACAGAAGATCCAGGAAGGTTCTGTTTGCGTTATTCGTGGTTTGGATAATATCCTTTACCATTTGGATACCACCAATTTTTGTAATGTCTAGATCTAAAGATGACCTTCCTGTTCCAACAAAAGAATGTATGATGCCATATATCTATTCAAATGAATACCTAATAATAGTGATCCTTAATGGACTGACATTTTGGATACCAGTTATTATGATGGTCGGCTTTTATCATACAGTTTATACAAAAGCTTTAAAGCATAATAAATTCATATCAAAACACGTGACCCGCCATCCGATGTCTGTTATTGGTAATGAACAAACATTGACAACAATGACATGTAATAATCCTGTAGCACAGGATGACATTGTACTCCATGAATTTAAAATGATTTCTTCAAATATTTGTTTGAATACAACCAGGAAAGGTAAAGTCTTGGATAAAACTAGAGTGTCGACTTCTAGTTCGCATGTACCGTCTGCTAGAAGTGATACCAGTGTACGCTTCGACAACTATAAAGCTGCTAAAACATTGAGTGCCATACTTCTAGCTTATCTTATTACATGGACGCCATGGCAGATTTATGTAATCACTTCCTACTTCTGCAAGCAATGTATACCCATATCATTTTATTATTTTGGTAAGTATTTGTTGCAACCAGAAGAAAATACATTTCCTGGACCGGACAGTACTTAAATATATATGGGAAAATTCGGGACCAAAACCCTTTTGTTCTTTTTACCCACGTTTAAAAAAAAACAATATTTGGTTTTCCACTCTTGGCTTTGAGTATACCTAATGAAAGTTGCCCAAGAAATCTGCACATTAAATTGGATATCTATGTTTTCATTACTATCACTAGATCGATATCTCTGCTGTTGGACAATTAGTTCTCGAGGGTATCATCTCCAAATAGTAATTGTTTTGGTATAGACATACTTTATATAATATGCATGCATCATAAAAAAACACAGTTCCTTAAAAATGTAAATACTTTGAACAATAATGCTCATCTCCTCATGTATGGGTAACATTAAGACAATTGTACCATCCTGTTGAGCTAAGACAATTGTACCATCCTGTTAAGTTAAGACAATTATACCATCTTGTTAAGCTAAGACAATTGTACCATAATGTTAAGCTAAGACAATTGTACCACCCTGTTAAGTTAAGACAATTGTACCATATTGTTAAGTTAAGACAATTGTACCATCCTGTTAAGCTAAGACAATTATACCATCCTGTTAAGTTAAGACAATTGTACCATATTGTTAAGTTAAGACAATTGTACCATCCTGTTAAGCTAAGACAAGTGTACCATCCTGTTAAGTTAAGACAATTGTACCATCCTGTTAAGATAAGACAATTGTACTATCCTGTTAAGTTAAGACAAGTGTACCATCCTGTTAAGCTAAGACAATTGTACTATCCTGTTAAGTTAAGACAATTGTACCATCCTGTTAAGTTAAGACAATTGTACCATCCTGTTAAGTTAAGACAATTATACCATCATGTTAAGCTAAAACAATTGTACCATCCTATTAAGATAAGACAATTGTACCTTCCTGTTAAGTTAAGACATTTGTACCATCCTGTTAAGCTAAGATAATTGTAGCATCCTGCTAAGTTAAGACAATTGTACCATCCTGCTAAGCTAAGGCAATTGTACCATCCTGTTAAGTTAAGACAATTGTACCATCCTGTTAAGGTAAGACACTTGTACCATCCTGTTAAGTAAAGACAATTGTACCATCATGTTAAGCTAAAACAATTGTACCATCCTATTAAGATAAGACAATTGTATCTTCCTGTTAAGTTAAGACATGTGTACCATCCTGTTAAGCTAAGATAATTGTAGCATCCTGCTAAGTTAAGACAATTGTACCATCCTGCTAAGCTTAGGCAATTGTACCATCCTGCTAAGTTAAGACAATTGTACCATCCTGTTAAGTTAAGACAATTATACCATCCTTTTAAGTTAAGATAATTGTACCATCCTGTTAAGTTAAGACAATTGTACCATCCTGTTAAGTTAAGACAATTGTGCCATCCTGTTAAGTTAAGACAATTTTACCATCCTGATAAGTTAAGACAATTGTACCATCCTGTTAAGTTAAGACAATTATACCATCCTGTTAAGATAAGATAATTGTACCATCCTGTTAAGCTAAGACAATTGTACCATCTTGTTAAGTTAAGACAATTGTACCATCCTGTTAAGCTAAGAAAATTGTACCATCCTATTAAGTTAAGACAATTGTACCTTCCTGTTAAGCTAAGAAAATTGTACCATCCTGTTAATCTAAGACAATTGTACCATCCTGCTAAGCTAAGACAAGTGTACCATCCCGTTAAGTTAAGACAATTGTACCGTCCTGTTAAGTTAAGACAATTGTACCATCCTGTTAAGCTAAGACAATTGTACCATCCTGTTAAGTTAAGACAATTGTACCATCCTGTTAAGTTAAGACAATTGTGCCATCATGCTAAGCTAAGACAATTGTACCATCATGTTAAGCTAAGACAACTGTACCAATCTGTTAAGGTAAGACAATTGTACCATCATGTTAAGCTAAGACAATTGTACCATCATGTTAAGTCAAGACAATTGTACCATCCTGTTAAGTGAAGACAATTGTATCATCTTGTTAAGTTAAGACAATTGTACCATCCTGTTAAGCTAAGACAATTGTACCATCCTGTTAAGTTAAGACAATTGTACCATTCTGTTAAGTTAAGACAATTGTACCATCCTGTAAAGCAAAGAAAATTGTACCATCCTGTTAACTTCAGACAATTGTACCATCATGTTAAGTTAAGACAATTGTACCATCCTGTTAAGCTAAGACAATTGTACCATCCTGTTAAGCTAAGACAATTGTTCCATCTTGTTAAGTTAAGACAATTGTACCATCCTGTAAAGCTAAGAAAATTGTACCATCCTGTTAAGTTAAGACATTTGTACCATCCTGTTAAGCAAAGAAAATTGTACCATCCTGTTAAGTTAAGACAATCGTACCATCCTGATAAGTTAAGACAAGTGTACCATCCGGTTAAGCTAAGACAATTCTACTATCCTGTTAAGTTAATACAATTGAATCATCCTGTTGAGTCAAGACAATTGTACCATCCTGTTAAGTTATGACAATTGTACCATCCTGTTAAGCTAAGACAATTGTGCCATCCTGTTAGGTTTAGACAATTGTACCATCCTGTTAAATTAAGACAATTGTACCATCCTGTTAAGTTAAGACAATTGTCCCATCCTGTTAAGTAAAGACAATTGTACCATCCTGTTAAGTGTAGACAATTGTACCATCCTGATAAGTTAAGACAATTGTACCATCCTGTTAAGCTAAGACAATTATACCATCCTGTTAAGATAAGATAATTGTACCATCCTGTTAAGCTAAGAAAATTGTACCATCTTGTTAAGTTAAGAAAATTGTACCATCCTGTTAAGCTAAGATAATTGTACCATCCTGTTAAGTTAAGACAATTGTACCATCCTGTTAAGCTAAGATAATTGTACCATCCTGTTAATTTAAGACAATTGTACCATCCTGTTAAGCAAAGACAATTGTACCATCCTGTTAACTTGAGACAATTGTACCATCCTGTTAAGTTGAGACAATTGTACCATCCTGTTAAGCTAAGACAATTGTACCATCCTGTTAAGTTAAGAAAATTGTACCATCCTGTTAAGCTAAGACAATTGTACCATCCTGTTAAGCTAAGACAATTGTACCATCCTGTTAAGTTAAGACAATTGTACCATCCTGCTAAGCTAAGACAATTGTACCATCATATTAAGCTAAGACAATTGTACCATTCTGTTAAGCTAAGACAATTGTACCATCCTGTTAAGTGTAGACAATTGTACCATCCTGTTAAGTTAAGACAATTGTACCATCCTGTTAAGCTAAGATAATTGTACCATCCTGTTAAGTTAAGACAATTGTATCATCCTGTTAAGCAAAGACAATTGTACCATCCTGTTAACTTGAGACAATTGTACCATCCTGTTAAGTTGAGACAATTGTACCATCCTGTTAAGCTAAGACAATTGTACCATCCTGTTAAGTTAAAACAATTGTACCATCCTGTTAAGCTAAGACAATTGTATAATCCTGTTAAGTTAAGACAATTGTACCATCCTGTTAAGCTAAGACAATTGTACCATCCTGCTAAGTTAAGAAAATTGTACCATCCTGTTAAGCTAAGACAATTGTACCATCCTGTTAAGCTAAGACAATTGTACCATCCTGTTAAGTTAAGACCATTGTACCATCCTGCTAAGTTAAGACAATTGTATCATCAAATTAAGCTAAGACAATTGTACCATTCTGTTAAGCTAAGACAATTGTACCATACTGTTAAGTTAAGACAATTGTATCATCCTGTTAAGTTAGGACAATTGTACCATCCTGTTAAGGTAAGACAATTGTACCATCCTGTTAAGTTAAGACAATTGTACCATTCTGCTAAGCTAAGACAATTGTACCATCATATTAAGTTAAGACAATTGTACCATTCTATTAAGCTAAGAAAATTGTACCATCCTGTTAAGATAAGACAATTGTACCATCCTGTTAAGTTAGGACAATTGTACCATCCTGTTAACGTAAGAAAATTGTACCATCCTATTAAGCTAAGACAATTGTACCATCCTGTTAAGTTAAGACAATTGTACCATCCTGTTAAGCTAAGATAATTGTACCATCCTGTTAAGTTAAGACAATTGTACCATCCTGTTAAGCAAAGCCAATTGTACCATCCTGTTAACTTGAGACAATTGTACCATCCTGTTAAGTTGAGACAATTGTACCATCCTGTTAAGCTAAGACAATTGTACCATCCTGTTAAGTTAAGACAATTGTACCATCCTGTTAAGCTAAGACAATTGTATCATCCTGTTAAGTTAAGACAATTGTACCATCCTGTTAAGCTAAGACAATTGTACCATCCTGTTAAGTTAAGAAAATTGTACCATCCTGTTAAGGTAAGACAATTATACCATCCTGTTAAGCTAAGACAATTGTACCATCCTGTTAAGTTAAGACAATTGTACCATCCTGCTAAGTTAAGACAATTGTACCACCATATTAAGTTAAGACAATTGTACCATTCTGTTAAGCTAAGACAATTGTACCATCCTGTTAAGTTAAGACAATTGTATCATCCTGTTAAGTTAGGACAATTGTACCATCCTGTTAAGATAAGACAATTGTACCATCCTGTTAAGTTAAGACAATTGTACCATCCTGTTAAGCTAAGACAATTGTACCATCATATTAAGTTAAGACAATTGTACCATTCTGTTAAGCTAAGAAAATTGTACCATCCGGTTAAGTTAAGACAATTGTACCATCCTGTTACGTTAGGACAATTGTACCATCCTGTTAAGGTAAGAAAATTGTACCATCCTGTTAAGCTAAGACAATTGTACCATCATGTTAAGCTAAGACAATTGTACCATCCTCTTAAGTGAAGACAATTGTACCATCCTGTTAAGTTAAGACAGTTGTACCATCCTGCTAAGCTAAGACAATTGTACCATCATATTAAGTTAAGACAATTGTACCATTCTGTTAAGCTAAGACAATTGTACCATCCTGTTAGGTTAAGACCATTGTACCATCCTGTTAAGCTAAGACAATTGTACCATCATGTTAAGCTAAGACAATTGTACCATCCTGTTAAGGTAAGACAATTGTACCATCATGCTAAGCTAAGACAATTGTACCATTATGTTAAGCTAAGACAACTGTACCAATCTGTTAAGGTAAGACAATTGTACCATCATGTTAAGTTAAGACAATTGTACCATCATGCTAAGTTAAGACAATTGTACCATCCTGTTAAGCTAAGACAATTGTACCATCTTGTTAAGTTAAGAAAATTGTACCATCCTGCTAAGCTAAGACAATTGTACTATCATATTAAGTTAAGACAATTGTCCCATTCTGTTAAACTAAGACAATTGTACCATCCTGTTAAGTTAAGACAATTGTATCATTCTGTTAAGCTAAGACAATTGTACCATCCTGTTAAGTTAAGACAATTGTACCATCCTGTTAAGTTAAGACAATTGTACCATCATGTTAAGCTAAGACAAGTGTACCAATCTGTTAAAGTAAGACAATTGTACCATCATGTTAAGATAAGAAAATTGTACCATCATGCTAAGTTAAGACAATTGTACCATCCTGTTAAGTGAAGACAATTGTACCATCCTGTTACGTTAAGACAATTGTACCATCATGTTAAGCTAAGACAATTGTACCATCCTGTTAAGCTAAGACAATTGTACCATCATATTAAGTGAAGACAATTGTACAATCCTGTTAAGCTAAAAAAATGGTACCATCCTGTTAAGTTAAGACAATTGTACCATCCTGTTAAGCTAAGACAATTGTACCACCCTGTTAAGCTAAGACAATTGTACCATCATATTAAGTTAAGACAATTGTACCATTCTGTTAAGCTAAGACAATTGTACCATCCTGTTAAGTTAAGACAATTGTACCATCCTGTTAAGTTAGGACAATTGTACCATCCTGTTAAGGTAAGAAAATTGTACCATCCTGTTAAGCTAAGACAATTGTACCATCATGTTAAGCTAAGACAATTGTACCATCCTGTTAAGTGAAGACAATTGTACCATCCTGTTAAGTTAAGACAATTGTACCATCCTGCTAAGTTAAGACAATTGTACCATCATATTAAGTTAAGACAATTGTACCATTCTGTTAAGCTAAAACAATTGTACCATCCTGTTAAGTTAAGAAAAGTGTAACATCCGGTTAAGCTAAGACAATTGAACCATCCTGTTGAGTCAAGACAATTGTACCATCCTGTTCAGTTATGACAATTGTACCATCCTGTTAAGCTAAGACAATTGTACCATCCTGTTAGGTTAAGACAATTGTACCATCCTGCTAAGTTAAGACAATTGTACCATCCTGTTAAGTTAAGACAATTGTACCATCCTGATAAGTTAAGACAATTGTACCATCCTGTTAAGTTAAGACAATTGTACTATCCTGTTAAGTTAAGACAATTGTACCATCCTGATAAGTTAAGACAATTGTACCATCCTGTTAAGTTAAGACAATTATACCATCCTGTTAAGATAAGATAATTGTACCATCCTGTTAAGCTAAGACAATTGTACCATCCTGATAAGTTAAGACAATTGTACCATCCTGTTAAGTTAAGACAATTATACCATCCTGTTAAGCTAAGACAATTGTACCATCCTGTTAACTTGAGACAATTGTACCATCCTGTTAAGTTGAGACAATTGTACCATCCTGTTAAGTTAAGACAATTGTACCATCCTGTTAAGCTAAGACAATTATACCATCCTGTTAAGATAAGATAATTGTACCATCCTGTTAAGCTAAGAAAACTGTACCATCTTGTTAAGTTAAGAAAATTGTACCATCCTGTTAAGCTAAGATAATTGTACCATCCTGTTAAGTTAAGACAATTGTACCATCCTGTTAAGCTAAGATAATTGTACCATCCTGTTAAGTTAAGACAATTGTACCATCCTGTTAAGCAAAGACAATTGTACCATCCTGTTAACTTGAGACAAGTGTACCATCCTGTTAAGTTGAGACAATTGTACCATCCTGTTAAGCTAAGACAATTGTACCATCCTGTTAAGTTAAGACAATTGTACCATCCTGTTAAGCTAAGACAATTGTATGATCCTGTTAAGTTAAGACAATTGTACCATCCTGTTAAGCTAAGACAATTGTACCATCCTGTTAAGTTAAGAAAATTGTACCATCCTGTTAAGCTAAGACAATTGTACCATCCTGTTAAGCTAAGACAATTGTACCATCCTGTTAAGTTAAGACAATTGTACCATCCTGCTAAGTTAAGACAATTGTACCATCATATTAAGCTAAGACAATTGTACCATTCTGTTAAGCTAAGACAATTGTACCATCCTGTTAAGGGTAGACAATTGTACCATCTTGATAAGTTAAGACAATTGTACCATCCTGTTAAGCTAAGACAATTATACCATCCTGTTAAGATAAGATAATTGTACCATCCTGTTAAGCTAAGAAAATTGTACCATCTTGTTAAGTTAAGACAATTGTACCATCCTGTTAAGCTAAGATAATTGTACCATCCTGTTAAGTTAAGACAATTGTACCATCCTGTTAAGCTAAGATAATTGTACCATCCTGTTAAGTTAAGACAATTGTATCATCCTGTTAAGCAAAGACAATTGCAAAGATAATTGTACCATCCTGTTAAGTTAAGACAATTGTATCATCCTGTTAAGCAAAGACAATTGTACCATCCTGTTAACTTGAGACAATTGTACCATCCTGTTAAGTTGAGACAATTGTACCATCCTGTTAAGCTAAGACAATTGTACCATCCTGTTAAGTTAAGACAATTGTACCATCCTGTTAAGCTAAGACAATTGTATGATCCTGTTAAGCTAAGACAATTGTACCATCCTGTTAAGCTAAGATAATTGTACCATCCTGTTAAGTTAAGAAAATTGTACCATCCTGTTAAGCTAAGACAATTGTACCATCCTGTTAAGCTAAGACAATTGTACCATCCTGTTAAGTTAAAACAATTGTACCATCCTGCTAAGTTAAGACAATTGTACCATCAAATTAAGCTAAGACAATTGTACCATTCTGTTAAGCTAAGACAATTGTACCATCCTGTTAAGTTAAGACAATTGTATCATCCTGTTAAGTTAGGACAATTGTACCATCCTGTTAAGGTAAGATAATTGTACCATCCTGTTAAGTTAAGACAATTGTACCATCCTGCTAAGCTAAGACAATTGTACCATCATATTAAGTTAAGACAATTGTACCATTCTATTAAGCTAAGAAAATTGTACCATCCTGTTAAGATAAGACAATTGTACCATCCTGTTAAGTTAGGACAATTGTACCATCATGTTAACATAAGAAAATTGTACCATCCTATTAAGCTAAGACAATTGTACCATCCTGTTAAGTTAAGACAATTGTACCATCCTGTTAAGCTAAGATAATTGTACCATCCTGTTAAGTTAAGACAATTGTACCATCCTGTTAAGCAAAGCCAATTGTACCATCCTGTTAACTTGAGACAATTGTACCATCCTGTTAAGTTGAGACAATTGTACCATCCTGTTAAGCTAATACAATTGTACCATCCTGTTAAGCTAAGACAATTGTATCATCCTGTTAAGTTAAGACAATTGTACCATCCTGTTAAGCTAAGACAATTGTACCATCCTGTTAAGTTAAGAAAATTGTACCATCCTGTTAAGGTAAGACAATTATACCATCCTGTTCAGCTAAGACAATTGTACCATCCTGTTAAGGTAAGAAAATTGTACCATCCTGTTAAGCTAAGACAATTGTACCATCATGTTAAGCTAAGACAATTGTACCATCCTCTTAAGTGAAGACAATTGTACCATCCTGTTAAGTTAAGACAATTGTACCATCCTGCTAAGTTAAGACAATTGTACCATCATATTAAGTTAAGACAATTGTACCATTCTGTTAAGCTAAGACAATTGTACCATCCTGTTAGGTTAAGACCATTGTACCATCCTGTTAAGCTAAGACAATTGTACCATCATGTTAAGCTAAGACAATTGTACCATCCTGTTAAGGTAAGACAATTGTACCATCATGCTAAGCTAAGACAATTGTACCGTCATGTTAAGCTAAGACAACTGTACCAATCTGTTAAGGTAAGACAATTGTACCATCATGTTAAGCTAAGAAAATTGTACCATCATGTTAAGCTAAGACAATTGTACCATCCTGTTAAGTGAAGACAATTGTACCATCTTGTTAAGTTAAGAAAATTGTACCATCCTGCTAAGTTAAGACAATTGTACTATCATATTAAGTTAAGACAATTGTACCATTCTGTTAAGCTAAGACAATTGTACCATCCTGTTAAGTTAAGACAATTGTACCATCCTGTTAAGTTAAGACAATTGTACCATCATGTTAAGCTAAGACAATTGTACCATCCTGTTAAGGTAAGACAATTGTACCATCATGCTAAGCTAAGACAATTGTACCATCATGTTAAGCTAAGACAACTGTACCAATCTGTTAAAGTAAGACAATTGTACCGTCATGTTAAGATAAGAAAATTGTACCATCATGCTAAGTTAAGACAATTGTACCATCCTGTTAAGTGAAGACAATTGTACCATCCTGTTAAGTTAAGACAATTTTACCATCATGTTAAGCTAAGACAATTGTACCATCCTGTTAAGCTAAGACAATTGTACCATCATATTAAGTTAAGACAATTGTACAATCCTGTTAAGCTAAAAAATTGTACCATCCTGTTAAGTTAAGACAATTGTACCATCCTGTTAAGCTAAGACAATTGTACCACCCTGTTAAGCTAAGACAATTGTACCATCATATTAAGTTAAGACAATTGTACCATTCTATTAAGCTAAGACAATTGTACCATCCTGTTAAGTTAAGACAATTGTACCATCCTGTTAAGTTAGGACAATTGTACCATCCTGTTAAGGTAAGAAAATTGTACCATCCTGTTAAGCTAAGACAATTGTACCATCATGTTAAGCTAAGACAATTGTACCATCCTGTTAAGTGAAGACAATTGTACCATCCTGTTAAGTTAAGACAATTGTACCATCCTGTTAAGTTAAGAAAAGTGTAACATCCGGTTAAGCTAAGACAATTGTACTATCCTGTTAAGTTAATACAATTGAACCATCCTGTTGAGTCAAGACAATTGTACCATCCTGTTCAGTTATGACAATTGTACCATCCTGTTAAGCTAAGACAATTGTACCATCCTGTTAGGTTAAGACAATTGTACCATCCTGTTAAGTTAAGACAATTGTACCATCCTGTTAAGTTAAGAAAATTGTACCATCCTGATAAGTTAAGACAATTGTACCATCCTCTTAAGTAAAGACAATTGTACCATCCTGTTAAGTTAAGACAATTGTACCATCCTGATAAGTTAAGACAATTGTACCATCCTGTTAAGTTAAGACAATTATACCATCCTGTTAAGATAAGATAATTGTACCATCCTGTTAAGCTAAGACAATTGTACCATCCTGATAAGTTAAGACAATTGTACCATCCTGTTAAGTTAAGACAATTATACCATCCTGTTAAGATAAGATAATTGTACCATCCTGTTAAGCTAAGACAATTGTACCATCCTGTTAAGTTAAGACAATTGTACCATCCTGTTAAGTTAAGACAATTATACCATCCTGTTAAGATAAGATAATTGTACCATCCTGTTAAGCTAAGACAATTGTACCATCCTGTTAAGCTAAGACAATTGTACCATCCTGTTAACTTGAGACAATTGTACCATCCTGTTAAGTTGAGACAATTGTACCATCCTGTTAAGTTAAGACAATTGTACCATCCTGTTAAGCTAAGACAATTATACCATCCTGTTAAGATAAGATAATTGTACCATCCTGTTAAGCTAAGAAAATTGTACCATCTTGTTAAGCTAAGACAATTGTACCATCCTGTTAAGCTAAGATAATTGTACCATCCTGTTAAGTTAAGACAATTGTACCATCCTGTTAAGCTAAGATAATTGTACCATCCTGTTAAGTTAAGACAATTGTACCATCCTGTTAAGCAAAGACAATTGTACCATCCTGTTAAATTGAGACAATTGTACCATCCTGTTAAGTTGAGACAATTGTACCATCCTGTTAAGCTAAGACAATTGTACCATCCTGTTAAGTTAAGACAATTGTACCATCCTGTTAAGATAAGAAAATTGTACCATCCTGTTAAGCTAAGACAATTGTACCATCCTGTTAAGTTAAGACAATTGTACCATCCTGCTAAGTTAAGACAATTGTACCATCATATTAAGCTAAGACAATTGTACCATTGTGTTAAGCTAAGACAATTGTACCATCCTGTTAAGTGTAGACAATTGTACCATCCTGATAAGTTAAGACAATTGTACCATCCTGTTAAGCTAAGACAATTATACCATCCTGTTAAGATAAGATAATTGTACCATCCTGTTAAGCTAAGAAAATTGTACCATCTTGTTAAGCTAAGACAATTGTACCATCCTGTTAAGCTAAGATAATTGTACCATCCTGTTAAGTTAAGACAATTGTACCATCCTGTTAAGCTGAGATAATTGTACCATCCTGTTAAGTTAAGACAATTGTATCATCCTGTTAAGTTGAGACAATTGTACCATCCTGTTAAGCTAAGAAAATTGTACCATCATGTTAAGTTAAGACAATTGTACCATCCTGTTAAGCTAAGACAATTGTATGATCCTGTTAAGTTAAGACAATTGTACCATCCTGTTAAGCTAAGACAATTGTACCATCCTGTTAAGTTGAGACAATTGTACCATCCTGTTAAGTTGAGACAATTGTACCATCCTGTTAAGCTAAGACAATTGTGCCATCCTGTTAAGTTAAGACAATTGTACCATCCTGTTAAGCTAAGACAATTGTATGATCCTGTTAAGTTAAGACAATTGTACCATCCTGTTAAGCTAAGACAATTGTACCATCCTGTTAAGTTAAGAAAATTGTACCATCCTGTTAAGCTAAGACAATTGTACTATCCTGTTATGTTAAGACAATTGTACCATCCTGCTAAGTTAAGACAATTGTACCATCATATTAAGCTAAGACAATTGTACCATTCTGTTAAGCTAAGACAATTGTACCATCCTGTTAAGTGTAGACAATTGTACCATCCTGATAAGTTAAGACAATTGTACCATCCTGTTAAGTGTAGACAATTGTACCATCCTGTTAAGTTGAGACAATTGTACCATCCTGTTAAGTTAAGACAATTGTACCATCCTGTTAAGCTAAGACAATTATACCATCCTGTTAAGATAAGATAATTGTACCATCCTGTTAAGCTAAGAAAACTGTACCATCTTGTTAAGTTAAGAAAATTGTACCATCCTGTTAAGCTAAGATAATTGTACCATCCTGTTAAGTTAAGACAATTGTACCATCCTGTTAAGCTAAGATAAATGTACCATACTGTTAAGTTAAGACAATTGTACCATCCTGTTAAGCAAAGACAATTGTACCATCCTGTTAACTTGAGACAATTGTACCATCCTGTTAAGTTGAGACAATTGTACCATCCTGTTAAGCTAAGACAATTGTACCATCCTGTTAAGTTAAGACAATTGTACCATCCTGTTAAGCTAAGACAATTGTATGATCCTGTTAAGATAAGACAATTGTACCATCCTGTTAAGCTAAGACAATTGTATCATCCTGTTAAGTTAAGAAAATTGTACCATCCTGTTAAGCTAAGACAATTGTACCATCCTGTTAAGCTAAGACAATTGTACCATCCTGTTAAGTTAAGACAATTGTACCATCCTGCTAAGTTAAGACAATTGTACCATCATATTAAGCTAAGACAATTGTACCATTCTGTTAAGCTAAGACAATTGTACCATCCTGTTAAGTGTAGACAATTGTACCATCCTGATAAGTTAAGACAATTGTACCATCCTGTTAAGCTAAGACAATTATACCATCCTGTTAAGATAAGATAATTGTACCATCCTGTTAAGCTAAGAAAATTGTACCATCTTGTTAAGTTAAGACAATTGTACCATCCAAGCTAAGATAATTGTACCATCCTGTTAAGTTAAGACAATTGTACCATCCTGTTAAGCTAAGATAATTGTACCATCCTGTTAAGCAAAGACAATTGTACCATCCTGTTAACTTGAGACAATTGTACCATCCTGTTAAGTTGAGACAATTGTACCATCCTGTTAAGCTAAGACAATTGTACCATCCTGTTAAGTTAAGAAAATTGTACCATCCTGTTAAGCTAAGACAATTGTATGATCCTGTTAAGCTAAGACAATTGTACCATCCTGTTAAGCTAAGATAATTGTACCATCCTGTTAAGTTAAGAAAATTGTACCATCCTGTTAAGCTAAGACAATTGTACCATCCTGTTAAGCTAAGACAATTGTACCATCCTGTTAAGTTAAAACAATTGTACCATCCTGCTAAGTTAAGACAATTGTACCATCAAATTAAGCTAAGACAATTGTACCATTCTGTTAAGCTAAGACAATTGTACCATCCTGTTAAGTTAAGACAATTGTATCATCCTTTTAAGTTAGGACAATTGTACCATCCTGTTAAGGTAAGATAATTGTACCATCCTGTTAAGTTAAGACAATTGTACCATCCTGCTAAGCTAAGACAATTGTACCATCATATTAAGTTAAGACAATTGTACCATTCTATTAAGCTAAGAAAATTGTACCATCCTGTTAAGATAAGACAATTGTACCATCCTGTTAAGTTAGGACAATTGTACCATCATGTTAACATAAGAAAATTGTACCATCCTATTAAGCTAAGACAATTGTACCATCCTGTTAAGTTAAGACAATTGTACCATCCTGTTAAGCTAAGATAATTGTACCATCCTGTTAAGTTAAGACAATTGTACCATCCTGTTAAGCAAAGCCAATTGTACCATCCTGTTAACTTGAGACAATTGTACCATCCTGTTAAGTTGAGACAATTGTACCATCCTGTTAAGCTAAGACAATTGTACCATCCTGTTAAGCTAAGACAATTGTATCATCCTGTTAAGTTAAGACAATTGTACCATCCTGTTAAGCTAAGACAATTGTACCATCCTGTTAAGTTAAGAAAATTGTACCATCCTGTTAAGGTAAGACAATTATACCATCCTGTTAAGCTAAGACAATTGTACCATCCTGTTAAGGTAAGAAAATTGTACCATCCTGTTAAGCTAAGACAATTGTACCATCATGTTAAGCTAAGACAATTGTACCATCCTCTTAAGTGAAGACAATTGTACCATCCTGTTAAGTTAAGACAATTGTACCATCCTGCTAAGTTAAGACAATTGTACCATCATATTAAGTAAAGACAATTGTACCATTCTGTTAAGCTAAGACAATTGTACCATCCTGTTAGGTTAAGACCATTGTACCATCCTGTTAAGCTAAGACAATTGTACCATCATGTTAAGCTAAGACAATTGTAACATCCTGTTAAGGTAAGACAATTGTACCATCATGCTAAGCTAAGACAATTGTACCATCATGTTAAGCTAAGACAACTGTACCAATCTGTTAAGGTAAGACAATTGTACCATCATGTTAAGCTAAGACAATTGTACCATCATGCTAAGTTAAGACAATTGTACCATCCTGTTAAGCTAAGAAAATTGTACCATCATGTTAAGCTAAGACAACTGTACCAATCTGTTAAAGTAAGACAATTGTACCATCATGTTAAGATAAGAAAATTGTACCATCATGCTAAGCTAAGACAATTGTACCATCCTGTTAAGTGAAGACAATTGTACCATCCTGTTAAGTTAAGACAATTTTACCATCATGTTAAGCTAAGACAATTGTACCATCCTGTTAAGCTAAGACAATTGTACCATCATATTAAGTTAAGACAATTGTACAATCCTGTTAAGCTAAAAAATTGTACCATCCTGTTAAGTTAAGACAATTGTACCATCCTGTTAAGCTAAGACAATTGTACCACCCTGTTAAGCTAAGACAATTGTACCATCATATTAAGTTAAGACAATTGTACCATTCTATTAAGCTAAGACAATTGTACCATCCTGTTAAGTTAAGACAATTGTACCATCCTGTTAAGTTAGGACAATTGTACCATCCTGTTAAGGTAAGAAAATTGTACCATCCTGTTAAGCTAAGACAATTGTACCATCATGTTAAGCTAAGACAATTGTACCATCCTGTTAAGTGAAGACAATTGTACCATCCTGTTAAGTTAAGACAATTGTACCATCCTGTTAAGTAAAGAAAAGTGTAACATCCGGTTAAGCTAAGACAATTGTACTATCCTGTTAAGTTAATACAATTGAACCATCTTGTTGAGTCAAGACAATTGTACCATCCTGTTCAGTTATGACAATTGTACCATCCTGTTAAGCTAAGACAATTGTACCATCCTGTTAGGTTAAGACAATTGTACCATCCTGTTAAGTTAAGACAATTGTACCATCCTGTTAAGTTAAGACAATTGTACCATCCTGATAAGTTAAGACAATTGTACCATCCTGTTAAGTAAAGACAATTGTACCATCCTGTTAAGTTAAGACAATTGTACCATCCTGATAAGTTAAGACAATTGTACCATCCTGTTAAGTTAAGACAATTATACCATCCTGTTAAGATAAGATAATTGTACCATCCTGTTAAGCTAAGACAATTGTACCATCCTGATAAGTTAAGACAATTGTACCATCCTGTTAAGTTAAGACAATTATACCATCCTGTTAAGATAAGATAATTGTACCATCCTGTTAAGCTAAGACAATTGTACCATCCTGTTAAGTTAAGACAATTGTACCATCCTGTTAAGTTAAGACAATTATACCATCCTGTTAAGATAAGATAATTGTACCATCCTGTTAAGTTAAGACAATTGTACCATCCTGTTAAGCTAAGACAATTGTACCATCCTGTTAACTTGAGACAATTGTACCATCCTGTTAAGTTGAGACAATTGTACCATCCTGTTAAGTTAAGACAATTGTACCATCCTGTTAAGCTAAGACAATTATACCATCCTGTTAAGATAAGATAATTGTACCATCCTGTTAAGCTAAGAAAATTGTACCATCTTGTTAAGCTAAGACAATTGTACCATCCTGTTAAGCTAAGATAATTGTACCATCCTGTTAAGTTAAGACAATTGTACCATCCTGTTAAGCTAAGATAATTGTACCATCCTGTTAAGTTAAGACAATTGTACCATCCTGTTAAGCAAAGACAATTGTACCATCCTGTTAACTTGAGACAATTGTACCATCCTGTTAAGTTGAGACAATTGTACCATCCTGTTAAGCTAAGACAATTGTACCATCCTGTTAAGTTAAGACAATTGTACCATCCTGTTAAGCTAAGACAATTGTACCATCCTGTTAAGATAAGAAAATTGTACCATCCTGTTAAGCTAAGACAATTGTACCATCCTGTTAAGTTAAGACAATTGTACCATCCTGCTAAGTTAAGACAATTGTACCATCATATTAAGCTAAGACAATTGTACCATTGTGTTAAGCTAAGACAATTGTACCATCCTGTTAAGTGTAGACAATTGTACCATCCTGATAAGTTAAGACAATTGTACCATCCTGTTAAGCTAAGACAATTATACCATCCTGTTAAGATAAGATAATTGTACCATCCTGTTAAGCTAAGAAAATTGTACCATCTTGTTAAGCTAAGACAATTGTACCATCCTGTTAAGCTAAGATAATTGTACCATCCTGTTAAGTTAAGACAATTGTATCATCCTGTTAAGTTGAGACAATTGTACCATCCTGTTAAGCTAAGACAATTGTACCATCCTGTTAAGTTAAGACAATTGTACCATCCTGTTAAGCTAAGACAATTGTATGATCCTGTTAAGTTAAGACAATTGTACCATCCTGTTAAGCTAAGACAATTGTACCATCCTGTTAAGTTGAGACAATTGTACCATCCTGTTAAGTTGAGACAATTGTACCATCCTGTTAAGCCAAGACAATTGTACCATCCTGTTAAGTTAAAACAATTGTACCATCCTGTTAAGCTAAGACAATTGTATGATCCTGTTAAGTTAAGACAATTGTACCATCCTGTTAAGCTAAGACAATTGTACCATCCTGTTAAGTTAAGAAAATTGTACCATCCTGTTAAGCTAAGACAATTGTACCATCCTGTTATGTTAAGACAATTGTACCATCCTGCTAAGTTAAGACAATTGTACCATCATATTAAGCTAAGACAATTGTACCATTCTGTTAAGCTAAGACAATTGTACCATCCTGTTAAGTGTAGACAATTGTACCATCCTGATAAGTTAAGACAATTGTACCATCCTGTTAAGCTAAGACAATTATACCATCCTGTTAAGATAAGATAATTGTACCATCCTGTTAAGCTAAGAAAATTGTACCATCTTGTTAAGTTAAGACAATTGTACCATCCTGTTAAGCTAAGATAATTGTACCATCCTGTTAAGTTAAGACAATTGTACCATCCTGTTAAGCTAAGATAATTGTACCATCCTGTTAAGTTAAGACAATTGTATCATCCTGTTAAGCAAAGACAATTGTACCATCCTGTTAACTTGAGACAATTGTACCATCCTGTTAAGTTGAGACAATTGTACCATCCTGTTAAGCTAAGACAATTGTACCATCCTGTTAAGTTAAGACAATTGTACCATCCTGTTAAGCTAAGAAAATTGTATGATCCTGTTAAGCTAAGACAATTGTACCATCCTGTTAAGCTAAGACAATTGTACCATCCTGTTAAGTTAAGAAAATTGTACCCTCCTGTTAAGCTAAGACAATTGTACCATCCTGTTAAGCTAAGACAATTGTACCATCCTGTTAAGTTAAAACAATTGTACCATCCTGCTAAGTTAAGACAATTGTACCATCAAATTAAGCTAAGACAATTGTACCATTCTGTTAAGCTAAGACAATTCTACCATCCTGTTAAGTTAAGACAATTGTATCATCCTGTTAAGTTAGGACAATTGTACCATCCTGTTAAGGTAAGATAATTGTACCATCCTGTTAAGTTAAGACAATTGTACCATCCTGCTAAGCTAAGACAATTGTACCATCATATTAAGTTAAGACAATTGTACCATTCTATTAAGCTAAGAAAATTGTACCATCCTGTTAAGATAAGACAATTGTACCATCCTGTTAAGTTAGGACAATTGTACCATCATTTTAACATAAGAAAATTGTACCATCCTATTAAGCTAAGACAATTGTACCATCCTGTTAAGCTAAGACAATTGTACCATCCTGTTAAGCTAAGATAATTGTACCATCCTGTTAAGTTAAGACAATTGTATCATCCTGTTAAGCAAAGCCAATTGTACCATCCTGTTAACTTGAGACAATTGTACCATCCTGTTAAGTTGAGACAATTGTACCATCCTGTTAAGCTAAGACAATTGTACCATCCTGTTAAGTTAAGACAATTGTACCATCCTGTTAAGCTAAGACAATTGTACCATCATGTTAAGTTAAGACAATTGTACCATCCTGTTAAGCTAAGACAATTGTACCATCCTGTTAAGTTAAGAAAATTGTACCATCCTGTTAAGGTAAGACAATTATACCATCCTGTTAAGCTAAGACAATTGTACCATCCTGTTAAGGTAAGAAAATTGTACCATCCTGTTAAGCTAAGACAATTGTACCATCATGTTAAGCTAAGACAATTGTACCATCCTCTTAAGTGAAGCCAATTGTACCATCCTGTTAAGTTAAGACAATTGTACCATCCTGCTAAGTTAAGACAATTGTACCATCATATTAAGTTAAGACAATTGTACCATTCTGTTAAGCTAAGACAATTGTACCATCCTGTTAGGTTAAGACCATTGTACCATCCTGTTAAGCTAAGACAATTGTACCATCATGTTAAGCTAAGACAATTGTACCATCCTGTTAAGGTAAGACAATTGTACCATCATGCTAAGCTAAGACAATTGTATCATCATGTTAAGCTAAGACAACTGTACCAATCTGTTAAGGTAACACAATTGTACCATCATGTTAAGCTAAGACAATTGTACCATCATGCTAAGTTAAGACAATTGTACCATCCTGTTAAGCTAAGAAAATTGTACCATCATGTTAAGCTAAGACAATTGTACCATCCTGTTAAGTGAAGACAATTGTACCATCTTGTTAAGTTAAGAAAATTGTACCATCCTGCTAAGTTAAGACAATTGTACTATCATATTAAGTTAAGACAATTGTACCATTCTGTTAAGCTAAGACAATTGTACCATCCTGTTAAGTTAAGACAATTGTACCATCCTGTTAAGTTAAGACAATTGTACCATCATGTTAAGCTAAGACAATTGTACCATCCTGTTAAGGTAAGACAATTGTACCATCATGCTAAGCTAAGACAATTGTACCATCATGTTAAGCTAAGACAACTGTACCAATCTGTTAAAGTAAGACAATTGTACCATCATGTTAAGATAAGAAAATTGTACCATCATGCTAAGTTAAGACAATTGTACCATCCTGTTAAGTGAAGACAATTGTACCATCCTGTTAAGTTAAGACAATTTTACCATCATGTTAAGCTAAGACAATTGTACCATCCTGTTAAGCTAAGACAATTGTACCATCATATTAAGTTAAGACAATTGTACAATCCTGTTAAGCTAAAAAATTGTACCATCCTGTTAAGTTAAGACAATTGTACCATCCTGTTAAGCTAAGACAATTGTACCACCCTGTTAAGCTAAGACAATTGTACCATCATATTAAGTTAAGACAATTGTACCATCCTGTTAAGTTAAGACAATTGTACCATCCTGTTAAGTTAAGAAAAGTGTAACATCCGGTTAAGCTAAGACAATTGTACCATCCTCTTAAGTGAAGCCAATTGTACCATCCTGTTAAGTTAAGACAATTGTACCATCCTGCTAAGTTAAGACAATTGTACCATCATATTAAGTTAAGACAATTGTACCATTCTGTTAAGCTAAGACAATTGTACCATCCTGTTAGGTTAAGACCATTGTACCATCCTGTTAAGCTAAGACAATTGTACCATCATGTTAAGCTAAGACAATTGTACCATCCTGTTAAGGTAAGACAATTGTACCATCATGCTAAGCTAAGACAATTGTATCATCATGTTAAGCTAAGACAACTGTACCAATCTGTTAAGGTAACACAATTGTACCATCATGTTAAGCTAAGACAATTGTACCATCATGCTAAGTTAAGACAATTGTACCATCCTGTTAAGCTAAGAAAATTGTACCATCATGTTAAGCTAAGACAATTGTACCATCCTGTTAAGTGAAGACAATTGTACCATCTTGTTAAGTTAAGAAAATTGTACCATCCTGCTAAGTTAAGACAATTGTACTATCATATTAAGTTAAGACAATTGTACCATTCTGTTAAGCTAAGACAATTGTACCATCCTGTTAAGTTAAGACAATTGTACCATCCTGTTAAGTTAAGACAATTGTACCATCATGTTAAGCTAAGACAATTGTACCATCCTGTTAAGGTAAGACAATTGTACCATCATGCTAAGCTAAGACAATTGTACCATCATGTTAAGCTAAGACAACTGTACCAATCTGTTAAAGTAAGACAATTGTACCATCATGTTAAGATAAGAAAATTGTACCATCATGCTAAGTTAAGACAATTGTACCATCCTGTTAAGTGAAGACAATTGTACCATCCTGTTAAGTTAAGACAATTTTACCATCATGTTAAGCTAAGACAATTGTACCATCCTGTTAAGCTAAGACAATTGTACCATCATATTAAGTTAAGACAATTGTACAATCCTGTTAAGCTAAAAAATTGTACCATCCTGTTAAGTTAAGACAATTGTACCATCCTGTTAAGCTAAGACAATTGTACCACCCTGTTAAGCTAAGACAATTGTACCATCATATTAAGTTAAGACAATTGTACCATCCTGTTAAGTTAAGACAATTGTACCATCCTGTTAAGTTAAGAAAAGTGTAACATCCGGTTAAGCTAAGACAATTGTACTATCCTGTTAAGTTAATACAATTGAACCATCCTGTTGAGTCAAGACAATTGTACCATCCTGTTCAGTTATGACAATTGTACCATCCTGTTAAGCTAAGACAATTGTACCATCCTGTTAGGTTAAGACAATTGTACCATCCTGTTAAGTTAAGACAATTGTACCATCCTGTTAAGTTAAGACAATTGTACCATCCTGATAAGTTTAGACAATTGTACCATCCTGTTAAGTAAAGACAATTGTACCATCCTGTTAAGTTAAGACAATTGTACCATCCTGATAAGTTAAGACAATTGTACCATCCTGTTAAGTTAAGACAATTATACCATCCTGTTAAGATAAGATAATTGTACCATCCTGTTAAGCTAAGACAATTGTACCATCCTGATAAGTTAAGACAATTGTACCATCCTGTTAAGTTAAGACAATTATACCATCCTGTTAAGATAAGATAATTGTACCATCCTGTTAAGCTAAGACAATTGTACCATCCTGTTAAGTTAAGACAATTGTACCATCCTGTTAAGTTAAGACAATTATACCATCCTGTTAAGATAAGATAATTGTACCATCCTGTTAAGCTAAGACAATTGTACCATCCTGTTAAGTTAAGACAATTGTACCATCCTGTTAAGCTAAGACAATTGTACCATCCTGTTAACTTGAGACAATTGTACCATCCTGTTAAGTTGAGACAATTGTACCATCCTGTTAAGTTAAGACAATTGTACCATCCTGTTAAGCTAAGACAATTATACCATCCTGTTAAGATAAGATAATTGTACCATCCTGTTAAGCTAAGAAAATTGTCCCATCTTGTTAAGTTAAGACAATTGTACCATCCTGTTAAGCTAAGATAATTGTACCATCCTGTTAAGTTAAGACAATTGTACCATCCTGTTAAGCTAAGATAATTGTATCATCCTGTTAAGTTAAGACAATTGTACCATCCTGTTAAGCAAAGACAATTGTACCATCCTGTTAACTTGAGACAATTGTACCATCCTGTTAAGTTGAGACAATTGTACCATCCTGTTAAGCTAAGACAATTGTACCATCCTGTTAAGTTAAGACAATTGTACCATCCTGTTAAGCTAAGACAATTGTACCATCCTGTTAAGTTAAGACAATTGTACCATCCTGCTAAGTTAAGACAATTGTACCATCATATTAAGCTAAGACAATTGTACCATTGTGTTAAGCTAAGACAATTGTACCATCCTGTTAAGTGTAGACAATTGTACCATCCTGATAAGTTAAGATAATTGTACCATCCTGTTAAGCTAAGAAAATTGTACCATCTTGTTAAGCTAAGACAATTGTACCATCCTGTTAAGCTAAGATAATTGTACCATCCTGTTAAGTTAAGACAATTGTACCATCCTGTTAAGCTGAGATAATTGTACCATCCTGTTAAGTTAAGACAATTGTATCATCCTGTTAAGTTGAGACAATTGTACCATCCTGTTAAGCTAAGACAATTGTACCATCCTGTTAAGTTAAGACAATTGTACCATCCTGTTAAGCTAAGACAATTGTATGATCCTGTTAAGTTAAGACAATTGTACCATCCTGTTAAGCTAAGACAATTGTACCATCCTGTTAAGTTGAGACAATTGTACCATCCTGTTAAGTTAAGACAATTGTACCATCCTGTTAAGCTAAGACAATTATACCATCCTGTTAAGATAAGATAATTGTACCATCCTGTTAAGCTAAGAAAATTGTACCATCTTGTTAAGTTAAGACAATTGTACCATCCTGTTAAGCTAACATAATTGTACCATCCTGTTAAGTTAAGACAATTGTACCATCCTGTTAAGCTAAGATAATTGTACCATCCTGTTAAGTTAAGACAATTGTACCATCCTGTTAAGCTAAGACAATTGTACCATCATGTTAAGCTAAGACAATTGTACCATCCTCTTAAGTGAAGACAATTGTACCATCCTGTTAAGTTAAGACAATTGTACCATCCTGCTAAGTTAAGACAATTGTACCATCATATTAAGTTAAGACAACGGTACCATTCTGTTAAGCTAAGAAAATTGTACCATCCTGTTAGGTTAAGACCATTGTACCATCCTGTTAAGCTAAGAAAATTGTACCATCATGTTAAGCTAAGACAATTGTACCATCCTGTTAAGGTAAGACAATTGTACCATCATGCTAAGCTAAGACAATTGTATCATCATGTTAAGCTAAGACAACTGTACCAATCTGTTAAGGTAACACAATTGTACCATCATGTTAAGCTAAGACAATTGTACCATCATGCTAAGTTAAGACAATTGTACCATCCTGTTAAGCTAAGAAAATTGTACCATCATGTTAAGCTAAGACAATTGTACCATCCTGTTAAGTGAAGACAATTGTACCATCTTGTTAAGTTAAGAAAATTGTACCATCCTGCTAAGTTAAGACAATTGTACTATCATATTAAGTTAAGACAATTGTACCATTCTGTTAAGCTAAGACAATTGTACCATCCTGTTAAGTTAAGACAATTGTACCATCCTGTTAAGTTAAGACAATTGTACCATCATGTTAAGCTAAGACAATTGTACCATCCTGTTAAGGTAAGACAATTGTACCATCATGCTAAGCTAAGACAATTGTACCATCATGTTAAGCTAAGACAACTGTACCAATCTGTTAAAGTAAGACAATTGTACCATCATGTTAAGATAAGAAAATTGTACCATCATGCTAAGTTAAGACAATTGTACCATCCTGTTAAGTGAAGACAATTGTACCATCCTGTTAAGTTAAGACAATTTTACCATCATGTTAAGCTAAGACAATTGTACCATCCTGTTAAGCTAAGACAATTGTACCATCATATTAAGTTAAGACAATTGTACAATCCTGTTAAGCTAAAAAATTGTACCATCCTGTTAAGTTAAGACAATTGTACCATCCTGTTAAGCTAAGACAATTGTACCACCCTGTTAAGCTAAGACAATTGTACCATCATATTAAGTTAAGACAATTGTACCATTCTATTAAGCTAAGACAATTGTACCATCCTGTTAAGTTAAGACAATTGTACCATCCTGTTAAGATAGGACAATTGTACCATCCTGTTAAGGTAAGAAAATTGTACCATCCTGTTAAGCTAAGACAATTGTACCATCATGTTAAGCTAAGACAATTGTACCATCCTGTTAAGTGAAGACAATTGTACCATCCTGTTAAGTTAAGACAATTGTACCATCCTGTTCAGTTAAGAAAAGTGTAACATCCGGTTAAGCTAAGACAATTGTACTATCCTGTTAAGTTAATACAATTGAACCATCCTGTTGAGTCAAGACAATTGTACCATCCTGTTCAGTTATGACAATTGTACCATCCTGTTAAGCTAAGACAATTGTACCATCCTGTTAGGTTAAGACAATTGTACCATCCTGTTAAGTTAAGACAATTGTACTATCCTGTTAAGTTAAGACAATTGTACCATCCTGATAAGTTTAGACAATTGTACCATCCTGTTAAGTAAAGACAATTGTACCATCCTGTTAAGTTAAGACAATTGTACCATCCTGATAAGTTAAGACAATTGTACCATCCTGTTAAGTTAAGACAATTATACCATCCTGTTAAGATAAGATAATTGTACCATCCTGTTAAGCTAAGACAATTGTACCATCCTGATAAGTTAAGACAATTGTACCATCCTGTTAAGTTAAGACAATTATACCATCCTGTTAAGATAAGATAATTGTACCATCCTGTTAAGCTAAGACAATTGTACCATCCTGTTAAGTTAAGACAATTGTACCATCCTGTTAAGTTAAGACAATTATACCATCCTGTTAAGATAAGATAATTGTACCATCCTGTTAAGCTAAGACAATTGTACCATCCTGTTAAGTTAAGACAATTGTACCATCCTGTTAAGCTAAGACAATTGTACCATCCTGTTAACTTGAGACAATTGTACCATCCTGTTAAGTTGAGACAATTGTACCATCCTGTTAAGTTAAGACAATTGTACCATCCTGTTAAGCTAAGACAATTATACCATCCTGCTAAGATAAGATAATTGTACCATCCTGTTAAGCTAAGAAAATTGTCCCATCTTGTTAAGTTAAGACAATTGTACCATCCTGTTAAGCTAAGATAATTGTACCATCCTGTTAAGTTAAGACAATTGTACCATCCTGTTAAGCTAAGATAATTGTACCATCCTGTTAAGTTAAGACAATTGTACCATCCTGTTAAGCAAAGACAATTGTACCATCCTGTTAACTTGAGACAATTGTACCATCCTGTTAAGTTGAGACAATTGTACCATCCTGTTAAGCTAAGACAATTGTACCATCCTGTTAAGTTAAGACAATTGTACCATCCTGTTAAGCTAAGACAATTGTACCATCCTGTTAAGTTAAGACAATTGTACCATCCTGATAAGTTAAGACAATTGTACCATCATATTAAGCTAAGACAATTGTACCATTGTGTTAAGCTAAGACAATTGTACCATCCTGTTAAGTGTAGACAATTGTACCATCCTGAAAAGTTAAGATAATTGTACCATCCTGTTAAGCTAAGAAAATTGTACCATCTTGTTAAGCTAAGACAATTGTACCATCCTGTTAAGCTAAGATAATTGTACCATCCTGTTAAGTTAAGACAATTGTACCATCCTGTTAAGCTGAGATAATTGTACCATCCTGTTAAGTTAAGACAATTGTATCATCCTGTTAAGTTGAGACAATTGTACCATCCTGTTAAGCTAAGACAATTGTACCATCCTGTTAAGTTAAGACAATTGTACCATCCTGTTAAGCTAAGACAATTGTATGATCCTGTTAAGTTAAGACAATTGTACCATCCTGTTAAGCTAAGACAATTGTACCATCCTGTTAAGTTGAGACAATTGTACCATCCTGTTAAGTTAAGACAATTGTACCATCCTGTTAAGCTAAGACAATTATACCATCCTGTTAAGATAAGATAATTGTACCATCCTGTTAAGCTAAGAAAATTGTACCATCTTGTTAAGTTAAGACAATTGTACCATCCTGTTAAGCTAAGATAATTGTACCATCCTGTTAAGTTAAGACAATTGTACCATCCTGTTAAGCTAAGATAATTGTACCATCCTGTTAAGTTAAGACAATTGTACCATCCTGTTAAGCAAAGACAATTGTACCATCCTGTTAACTTGAGACAATTGTACCATCCTGTTAAGTTGAGACAATTGTACCATCCTGTTAAGCTAAGACAATTGTACCATCCTGTTAAGTTAAGACAATTGTACCATCCTGTTAAGCTAAGACAATTGTACCATCCTGTTAAGATAAGAAAATTGTACCATCCTGTTAAGCTAAGACAATTGTACCATCCTGTTAAGTTAAGACAATTGTACCATCCTGCTAAGTTAAGACAATTGTACCATCATATTAAGCTAAGACAATTGTACCATTCTGTTAAGCTAAGACAATTGTACCATCCTGTTAAGTGTAGACAATTGTACCATCCTGATAAGTTAAGACAATTGTACCATCCTGTTAAGCTAAGACAATTATACCATCCTGTTCAGATAAGATAATTGTACCATCCTGTTAAGCTAAGAAAATTGTACCATCTTGTTAAGCTAAGACTATTGTACCATCCTGTTAAGCTAAGATAATTGTACCATCCTGTTAAGGTAAGACAATTGTACCATCCTGTTAAGCTGAGATAATTGTACCATCCTGTTAAGTTAAGACAATTGTATCATCCTGTTAAGTTGAGACAATTGTACCATCCTGTTAAGCTAAGACAATTGTACCATCCTGTTAAGTTAAGACAATTGTACCATCCTGTTAAGCTAAGACAATTGTATGATCCTGTTAAGTTAAGACAATTGTACCATCTTGTTAAGCTAAGACAATTGTACCATCCTGTTAAGTTAAGACAATTGTATCATCCTGTTAAGTTAGGACAATTGTACTATCCTGTTAAGGTAAGACAATTGTACCATCCTGTTAAGTTAAGACAATTGTACCATCCTGCTAAGCTAAGACAATTGTACCATCATATTAAGTTAAGACAATTGTACCATTCTATTAAGCTAAGAAAATTGTACCATCCTGTTAAGATAAGACAATTGTACCATCCTGTTAAGTTAGGACAATTGTACCATCCTGTTAGCGTAAAAAAATTGTACCATCCTATTAAGCTAAGACAATTGTACCATCCTGTTAAGTTAAGACAATTGTACCATCCTGTTAAGCTAAGATAATTGTACCATCCTGTTAAGTTAGGACAATTGTACCATCCTGTTAGCGTAAGAAAATTGTACCATCCTATTAAGCTAAGACAATTGTACCATCCTGTTAAGTTAAGACAATTGTACCATCCTGTTAAGCTAAGATAATTGTACCATCCTGTTAAGTTAAGACAATTGTACCATCCTGTTAAGCAAAGCCAATTGTACCATCCTGTTAACTTGAGACAATTGTACCATCTTGTTAAGTTGAGACAATTGTACCATCCTGTTAAGCTAAGACAATTGTACCATCCTGTTAAGTTAAGACAATTGTACCATCATATTAAGTTAAGACAATTGTACCATTCTGTTAAGCTAAGACAATTGTACCATCCTGTTAAGTTAAGACAATTGTATCATCCTGTTAAGTTAGGACAATTGTACCATCCTGTTATGGTAAGACAATTGTACCATCCTGTTAAGGTAAGACATTTGTACCATCATATTAAGTTAAGACAATTCTACCATTCTGTTAAGCTAAGAAAATTGTACCATCCGGTTAAGTTAAGACAATTGTACCATCCTGTTACATTAGGACAATTGTACCATCCTGTTAAGGTAAGAAAATTGTACCATCCTGTTAAGCTAAGACAATTGTACCATCATATTAAGCTAAGACAATTGTACCATCCTCTTAAGTGAAGAAAATTGTACCATCCTGCTAAGTTAAAACAATTGTACCATCATATTAAGTTAAGACAATTGTACCATTCTGTTAAGCTAAGACAATTGTACCATCCTGTTAGGTTAAGACCATTGTACCATCCTGTTAAGCTAAGACAATTGTACCATCATGTTAAGCTAAGACAATTGTACCATCCTGTTAAGGTAAGACAATTGTACCATCATGCTAAGCTAAGACAATTGTACCATCATGTTAAGCTAAGACAACTGTACCAATCTGTTAAGGTAAGACAATTGTACCATCATGTTAAGCTAAGACAATTGTACCATCATGCTAAGTTAAGACAATTGTACCATCTTGTTAAGCTAAGAAAATTGTACCATCATGTTAAGCTAAGACAATTGTACCATCCTGTTAAGTGAAGACAATTGTACCATCTTGTTAAGTTAAGAAAATTGTACCATCCTGCTAAGTTAAGACAATTGTACTATCATATTAAGTTAAGACAATTGTACCATTCTGTTAAGCTAAGACAATTGTACCATCCTGTTAAGTTAAGACAATTGTACCATCCTGTTAAGTTAAGACAATTGTACCATCATGTTAAGCTAAGACAATTGTACCATCCTGTTAAGGTAAGACAATTGTACCATCATGCTAAGCTAAGACAATTGTACCATCATGTTAAGCTAAGACAACTGTACCATCCTGTTAAGTGAAGACAATTGTACCATCCTGTTAAGTTAAGACAATTGTACCATCATGTTAAGATAAGAAAACTGTACCATCATGCTAAGTTAAGACAATTGTACCATCCTGTTAAGTGAAGACAATTGTACCATCCTGTTAAGTTAAGACAATTGTACCATCATGTTAAGCTAAGACAATTGTACCATCCTGTTAAGCTAAGACAATTGTACCATCATATTAAGTTAAGACAATTGTACAATCCTGTTAAGCTAAAAAAAATTGTACCATCCTGTTAAGTTAGGACAATTGTACCATCCTGTTAGCGTAAGAAAATTGTACCATCCTATTAAGCTAAGACAATTGTACCATCCTGTTAAGTTAAGACAATTGTACCATCCTGTTAAGCTAAGATAATTGTACCATCCTGTTAAGTTAAGACAATTGTACCATCCTGTTAAGCAAAGCCAATTGTACCATCCTGTTAACTTGAGACAATTGTACCATCTTGTTAAGTTGAGACAATTGTACCATCCTGTTAAGCTAAGACAATTGTACCATCCTGTTAAGTTAAGACAATTGTACCATCCTGTTAAGCTAAGACAATTGTATCATCCTGTTAAGTTAAGAAAATTGTACCATCCTGTTAAGGTAAGACAATCATACCATCCTGTTAAGCTAAGACAATTGTACCATCATATTAAGTTAAGACAATTGTACCATTATATTAAGCTAAGAAATTTGTACCATCCTGTTAAGATAAGACAATTGTACCATCCTGTTAAGTTAGGACAATTGTACCATCCTGTTAGCGTAAGAAAATTGTACCATCCTGTTAAGTGTAGACAATGGTACCATCCTGTTAAGTTAAGACAATTGTACCATCCTGTTAAGCTAAGATAATTGTACCATCCTGTTAAGTTAAGACAATTGTACCATCCTGTTAAGCAAAGCCAATTGTACCATCCTGTTAACTTGAGACAATTGTACCATCTTGTTAAGTTAAGACAATTGTACCATCCTGTTAAGCTAAGACAATTGTACCATCCTGTTAAGTTAAGACAATTGTACCATCCTGTTAAGCTAAGACAATTGTATCATCCTGTTAAGTTAAGACAATTGTACCATCCTGTTAAGTTAAGACAATTGTACCATCCTGTTAAGCTAAGACAATTGTATCATCCTGTTAAGTTAAGACAATTGTACCATCCTGTTAAGCTAAGACAATTGTACCATCCTGTTAAGTTAAGAAAATTGTACCATCCTGTTAAGGTAAGACAATTATACCATCCTGTTAAGCTAAGACAATTGTACCATCCTGTTAAGTTAAGACAATTGTACCATCCTGCTAAGTTAAGACAATTGTACCATCATATTAAGTTAAGAAAATTGTACCATTCTGTTAAGCTAAGACAATTGTACCATCCTGTTAAGTTAAGACAATTGTATCATCCTGTTAAGTTAGGACAATTGTACCATCCTGTTATGGTAAGACAATTGTACCATCCTGTTAAGGTAAGACATTTGTACCATCATATTAAGTTAAGACAATTCTACCATTCTGTTAAGCTAAGAAAATTGTACCATCCGGTTAAGTTAAGACAATTGTACCATCCTGTTACATTAGGACAATTGTACCATCCTGTTAAGGTAAGAAAATTGTACCATCCTGTTAAGCTAAGACAATTGTACCATCATGTTAAGCTAAGACAATTGTACCATCCTCTTAAGTGAAGAAAATTGTACCATCCTGTTAAGTTAAGACAATTGTACCATCCTGCTAAGTTAAGACAATTGTACCATCATATTAAGTTAAGACAATTGTACCATTCTGTTAAGCTAAGACAATTGTACCATCCTGTTAGGTTAAGACCATTGTACCATCCTGTTAAGCTAAGACAATTGTACCATCATGTTAAGCTGACAATTGTACCATCCTGTTAAGGTAAGACAATTGTACCATCATGCTAAGCTAAGACAATTGTACCATCATGTTAAGCTAAGACAACTGTACCAATCTGTTAAGGTAAGACAATTGTACCATCATGTTAAGCTAAGACAATTGTACCATCATGCTAAGTTAAGACAATTGTACCATCTTGTTAAGCTAAGAAAATTGTACCATCATGTTAAGCTAAGACAATTGTACCATCCTGTTAAGTGAAGACAATTGTACCATCTTGTTAAGTTAAGAAAATTGTACCATCCTGCTAAGTTAAGACAATTGTACTATCATATTAAGTTAAGACAATTGTACCATTCTGTTAAGCTAAGACAATTGTACCATCCTGTTAAGTTAAGACAATTGTACCATCCTGTTAAGTTAAGACAATTGTACCATCATGTTAAGCTAAGACAATTGTACCATCCTGTTAAGGTAAGACAATTGTACCATCATGCTAAGCTAAGACAATTGTACCATCATGTTAAGCTAAGACAACTGTACCATCCTGTTAAGTGAAGAAAATTGTACCATCCTGTTAAGTTAAGACTTGTACCATCATGTTAAGATAAGAAAATTGTACCATCATGCTAAGTTAAGACAATTGTACCATCCTGTTAAGTGAAGACAATTGTACCATCCTGTTAAGTTAAGACAATTGTACCATCATGTTAAGCTAAGACAATTGTACCATCCTGTTAAGCTAAGACAATTGTACCATCATATTAAGTTAAGACAATTGTACAATCCTGTTAAGCTAAAAAAATTGTACCATCCTGTTAAGTTAGGACAATTGTACCATCCTGTTAGCGTAAGAAAATTGTACCATCCTATTAATCTAAGACAATTGTACCATCCTGTTAAGTTAAGACAATTGTACCATCCTGTTAAGCTAAGATAATTGTACCATCCTGTTAAGTTAAGACAATTGTACCATCCTGTTAAGCAAAGCCAATTGTACCATCCTGTTAACTTGAGACAATTGTGCCATCTTGTAAAGTTGAGACAATTGTACCATCCTGTTAAGCTAAGACAATTGTACCATCCTGTTAAGTTAAGACAATTGTACCATCCTGTTAAGCTAAGACAATTGTATCATCCTGTTAAGTTAAGACAATTGTACCATCATGTTAAGCTAAGACAATTGTACCATCCTGTTAAGTTAAGAAAATTGTACCATCCTGTTAAGGTAAGACAATTATACCATCCTGTTAAGCTAAGACAATTGTACCATTCTATTAAGCTAAGAAAATTGTACCATCCTGTTAAGATAAGACAATTGTACCATCCTGTTAAGTTAGGACAATTGTACCATCCTGTTAGCGTAAGAAAATTGTACCATCCTATTAAGCTAAGACAATTGTACCATCCTGTTAAGTTAAGACAATTGTACCATCCTGTTAAGCTAAGATAATTGTACCATCCTGTTAAGTTAAGACAATTGTACCATCCTGTTAAGCAAAGCCAATTGTACCATCCTGTTAACTTGAGACAATTGTACCATCTTGTTAAGTTAAGACAATTGTACCATCCTGTTAAGCAAAGCCAATTGTACCATCCTGTTAACTTGAGACAATTGTACCATCTTGTTAAGTTGAGACAATTGTACCATCCTGTTAAGCTAAGACAATTGTACCATCCTGTTAAGTTAAGACAATTGTACCATCCTGTTAAGCTAAGACAATTGTACCATCCTGTTAAGCTAAGAAAATTGTACCATCCTGTTAAGGTAAGACAATCATACCATCATGTTAAGCTAAGACAATTGTACCATCATATTAAGTTAAGACAATTGTACCATTATATTAAGCTAAGAAATTTGTACCATCCTGTTAAGATAAGACAATTGTACCATCCTGTTAAGTTAGGACAATTGTACCATCCTGTTAGCGTAAGAAAATTGTACCATCCTATTAAGCTGAGACAATTGTACCATCCTGTTAAGTTAAGACAATTGTACCATCCTGTTAAGCTAAGATAATTGTACCATCCTGTTAAGCTAAGACAATTGTACCATCCTGTTCAGTTAAGAAAAGTGTAACATCCTGTTAACTTGAGACAATTGTACCATCTTGTTAAGTTAAGACAATTGTACCATCCTGTTAAGCTAAGACAATTGTACCATCCTGTTAAGTTAAGACAATTGTACCATCCTGTTAAGCTAAGACAATTGTATCATCCTGTTAAGTTAAGACAATTGTACCATCCTGTTAAGTTAAGACAATTGTACCATCCTGTTAAGCTAAGACAATTGTATCATCCTGTTAAGTTAAGACAATTGTACCATCCTGTTAAGCTAAGACAATTGTACCATCCTGTTAAGTTAAGAAAATTGTACCATCCTGTTAAGGTAAGACAATTATACCATCCTGTTAAGCTAAGACAATTGTACCATCCTGTTAAGTTAAGACAATTGTACCATCCTGCTAAGTTAAGACAATTGTACCATCATATTAAGTTAAGAAAATTGTACCATTCTGTTAAGCTAAGACAATTGTACCATCCTGTTAAGTTAAGACAATTGTATCATCCTGTTAAGTTAGGACAATTGTACCATCCTGTTATGGTAAGACAATTGTACCATCCTGTTAAGGTAAGACATTTGTACCATCATATTAAGTTAAGACAATTCTACCATTCTGTTAAGCTAAGAAAATTGTACCATCCGGTTAAGTTAAGACAATTGTACCATCCTGTTACATTAGGACAATTGTACCATCCTGTTAAGGTAAGAAAATTGTACCATCCTGTTAAGCTAAGACAATTGTACCATCATGTTAAGCTAAGACAATTGTACCATCCCCTTAAGTGAAGAAAATTGTACCATCCTGTTAAGTTAAGACAATTGTACCATCCTGCTAAGTTAAGACAATTGTACCATCATATTAAGTTAAGACAATTGTACCATTCTGTTAAGCTAAGACAATTGTACCATCCTGTTAGGTTAAGACCATTGTACCATCCTGTTAAGCTAAGACAATTGTACCATCATGTTAAGCTAAGACAATTGTACCATCCTGTTAAGGTAAGACAATTGTACCATCATGCTAAGCTAAGACAATTGTACCATCATGTTAAGCTAAGACAACTGTACCAATCTGTTAATGTAAGACAATTGTACCATCATGTTAAGCTAAGACAATTGTACCATCATGCTAAGCTAAGACAATTGTACCATCTTGTTAAACTAAGAAAATTGTACCATCATGTTAAGCTAAGACAATTGTACCATCCTGTTAAGTGAAGACAATTGTACCATCTTGTTAAGTTAAGAAAATTGTACCATCCTGCTAAGTTAAGACAATTGTACTATCATATTAAGTTAAGACAATTGTACCATTCTGTTAAGCTAAGACAATTGTACCATCCTGTTAAGTTAAGACAATTGTACCATCCTGTTAAGCTAAGATAATTGTACCATCCTGTTAAGTTAAGACAATTGTACCATCCTGTTAAGCAAAGCCAATTGTACCATCCTGTTAACTTGAGACAATTGTACCATCTTGTTAAGTTAAGACAATTGTACCATCCTGTTAAGCTAAGACAATTGTACCATCCTGTTAAGTTAAGACAATTGTACCATCCTGTTAAGCTAAGACAATTGTATCATCCTGTTAAGTTAAGACAATTGTACCATCCTGTTAAGCTAAGAAAATTGTACCATCCTGTTAAGTTAAGAAAATTGTACCATCCTGTTAAGGTAAGACAATTATACCATCCTGTTAAGCTAAGACAATTGTACCATCCTGTTAAGTTAAGACAATTGTACCATCCTGCTAAGTTAAGACAATTGTACCATCATATTAAGTTAAGACAATTGTACCATTCTGTTAAGCTAAGACAATTGTACCATCCTGTTAAGTTAAGACAATTGTATCATCCTGTTAAGTTAGGACAATTGTACCATCCTGTTATGGTAAGACAACTGTACCATCCTGTTACGGTAAGACATTTGTACCATCATATTAAGTTAAGACAATTCTACCATTCTGTTAAGCTAAGAAGATTGTACCATCCGGTTAAGTTAAGACAATTGTACCATCCTGTTACATTAGGACAATTGTACCATCCTGTTAAGGTAAGAAAATTGTACCATCCTCTTAAGTGAAGAAAATTGTACCATCCTGTTAGGTTAAGACCATTGTACCATCCTGTTAAGCTAAGACAATTGTACCATCATGTTAAGCTAAGACAATTGTACCATCCTGTTAAGGTAAGACAATTGTACCATCATGCTAAGCTAAGACAATTGTACCATCATGTTAAGCTAAGAAAACTGTACCAATCTCTTAAGGTAAGACAATTGTACCATCATGTTAAGCTAAGACAATTGTACCATCATGCTAAGTTAAGAAAATTGTACCATCTTGTTAAGCTAAGAAAATTGTACCATCATGTTAAGCTAAGACAATTGTACCATCCTGTTAAGTGAAGACAATTGTCCCATCTTGTTAAGTTAAGAAAATTGTACCATCCTGCTAAGTTAAGACAATTGTACTATCATATTAAGTTAAGACAATTGTACCATTCTGTTAAGCTAAGACAATTGTACCATCCTGTTAAGTTAAGACAATTGTACCATCCTGTTAAGTTAAGACAATTGTACCATCATGTTAAGCTAAGACAATTGTACCATCCTGTTAAGGTAAGACAATTGTACCATCATGCTAAGCTAAGACAATTGTACCATCATGTTAAGCTAAGACAACTGTACCATCCTGTTAAGTGAAGACAATTGTACCATCCTGTTAAGTTAAGACAATTATACCATCATGTTAAGATAAGAAAATTGTACCATCATGCTAAGTTAAGACAATTGTACCATCCTGTTAAGTGAAGACAATTGTACCATCCTGTTAAGTTAAGACAATTGTACCATCATGTTAAGCTAAGACAATTGTACCATCCTGTTAAGCTAAGACAATTGTACCATCATATTAAGTTAAGACAATTGTACAATCCTGTAAAGCTAAAACAATTGTACCATCCTGTTAAGTTAAGACAATTGTACCATCCTGTTAAGCTAAGACAATTGTAACTCCCTGTTAAGCTAAGACAATTGTACCATCATATTAAGTAAAGACAATTGTACCATTCTGTTAAGCTAAGACAATTGTACCATCCTGTTAAGTTAAGACAATTGTACCATCCTGTTAAGTTAGGACAATTGTACCATCCTGTTAAGGTAAGAAAATTGTACCATCCTGTTAAGCTAAGACAATTGTACCATCATGTTAAGCTAAGACAATTGTACCATCCTGTTAAGTGAAGACAATTGTACCATCCTGTTAAGTTAAGACAATTGTACCATCCTGCTAAGTTAAGACAATTGTACCATCATATTAAGTTAAGACAATTGTACCATTCTGTTAAGCTAAAGCAACTGTACCATCCTGTTAAGTTAAGAAAAGTGTAACATCCGGTTAAGCTAAGACAATTGTACTATCCTGTTAAGTTAATACAATTGAACCATCCTGTTGAGTCAAGACAATTGTACCATCCTGTTCAGTTATGACAATTGTACCATCCTGTTAAGCTAAGACAATTGTACCATCCTGTTAGGTTAAGACAATTGTACCATCCTGTTAAGTTAAGACAATTGTACCATTCTGTTAAGTTAAGACAATGTACCATCCTGATAAGTTAAGACAATTGTACCATCCTGTTAAGTTAAGACAATTGTACCATCCTGTAAAAGTAAGAAAATTGTACCATCTTGTTAAGTTAAGACAATTGTATCATCCTGTTAAGTTAAGACAATTGTACCATCCTGTTAAGTTATGGCAATTGTACCATCCTGTTAAGTTAAGACAATTGTACCATCCTGTTAAGTAAAGACAATTCTACCATCCTGTTAAGTTGAGACAATTGTACCATCCTGTTAGCGTAAGAAAATTGTACCATCCTATTAAGCTAAGACAATTGTACCATCCTGTTAAGTTAAGACAATTGTACCATCCTGTTAAGCTAAGATAATTGTACCATCCTGTTAAGTTAAGACAATTGTACCATCCTGTTAAGCAAAGCCAATTGTACCATCCTGTTAACTTGAGACAATTGTACCATCTTGTTAAGTTGAGACAATTGTACCATCCTGTTAAGCTAAGACAATTGTACCATCCTGTTAAGTTAAGACAATTGTACCATCCTGTTAAGCTAAGACAATTGTATCATCCTGTTAAGTTAAGACAATTGTACCATCCTGTTAAGCTAAGACAATTGTACCATCCTGTTAAGTTAAGAAAATTGTACCATCCTGTTAAGGTAAGACAATTATACCATCCTGTTAAGCTAAGACAATTGTACCATCCTGTTAAGTTAAGACAATTGTACCATCCTGCTAAGTTAAGACAATTGTACCATCATATTAAGTTAAGACAATTGTACCATTCTGTTAAGCTAAGACAATTGTACCATCCTGTTAAGTTAGGACAATTGTACCATCCTGTTATGGTAAGACAATTGTACCATCCTGTTAAGGTAAGACAATTGTACCATCATATTAAGTTAAGACAATTCTACCATTCTGTTAAGCTAAGAAAATTGTACCATCCGGTTAAGTTAAGACAATTGTACCATCCTGTTACGTTAGGACAATTGTACCATCCTGTTAAGGTAAGAAAATTGTACCATCCTGTTAAGCTAAGACAATTATACTATCATGTTAAGCTAAGACAATTGTACCATCCTCTTAAGTGAAGACAATTGTACCATCCTGTTAAGTTAAGACAATTGTACCATCCTGCTAAGCTAAGACAATTGTACCATCATATTAAATTAAGACAATTGTACCATTCTGTTAAGCTAAGACAATTGTACCATCCTGTTAGGTTAAGACCATTGTACCATCCTGTTAAGCTAAAACAATTGTACCATCATGTTAAGCTAAGACAATTGTACCATCCTGTTAAGGTAAGACAATTGTACCATCATGCTAAGCTAAGACAATTGTACCATCATATTAAGCTAAGACAACTGTACCAATCTGTTAAGGTAAGACAATTGTACCATCATGTTAAGCTAAGACAATTGTACCATCATGCTAAGTTAAGAAAATTGTACCATCCTGCTAAGTGAAGAAAATTGTACTATCATATTAAGTTAAGACAATTGTACCATTCTGTTAAGCTAAGACAATTGTACCATCCTGTTAAGTTAAGACAATTGTACCATCCTGTTAAGTTAAGACAATTGTACCATCATGTTAAGCTAAGACAATTGTACCATCCTGTTAAGGTAAGACAATTGTACCATCATGCTAAGCTAAGACAATTGTACCATCATGTTAAGCTAAGACAACTGTACCATCCTGTTAAGTGAAGACAATTGTACCATCCTGTTAAGTTAAGACAATTGTACCATCATGTTAAGATAAGAAAATTGTACCATAATGCTAAGTTAAGACAATTGTACCATCCTGTTAAGTGAAGACAATTGTACCATCCTGTTAAGTTAAGACAATTGTACCATCATGTTAAGCTAAGACAATTGTACCATCCTGTTAAGCTAAGACAATTGTACCATCATATTAAGTTAAGACAATTGTACAATCCTGTTAAGCTAAAAAAATTGTACCATCCTGTTAAGTTAAGACAATTGTACCATCCTGTTAAGCTAAGACAATTGTAACACCCTGTTAAGCTAAGACAATTGTACCATCATATTAAGTAAAGACAATTGTACCATTCTGTTAAGCTAAGACAATTGTACCATCCTGTTAAGTTAAGACAATTGTACCATCCTGTTAAGTTAGGACAATTGTACCATCCTGTTAAGGTAAGAAAATTGTACCATCCTGTTAAGCTAAGACAATTGTACCATCATGTTAAGCTAAGACAATTGTACCATCCTGTTAAGTGAAGAAAATTGTACCATCCTGTTAAGTTAAGACAATTGTACCATCCTGCTAAGTTAAGACAATTGTGCCATCATATTAAGTTAAGACAATTGTACCATTCTGTTTAGCAAAAGCAACTGTACCATCCTGTTAAGTTAAGAAAAGTGTAACATCCGTTTAAGCTAAGACAATTGTACTATCCTGTTAAGTTAATACGATTGAACCATCCTGTTGAGTCAAGACAATTGTACCACCCTGTTCAGTTATGACAATTGTACCATCCTGTTAAGCTAAGACAATTGTACCATCCTGTTAGGTTAAGACAATTGTACCATCCTGTTAAGTTAAGACAATTGTACCATCCTGTTAAGTTAAGACAATTGTACCATCCTGATAAGCTAAGACAATTGTACCATCCTGTTAAGTTAAGACAATTGTACCATCCTGTTAAGTTAAGACAATTGTACCATCCTGATAAGTTAAGACAATTGTACCATCCTGTTAAGTTAAGAAAATTATACCATCCTGTTAAGATAAGATAATTGTACCATCCTGTTAAGCTAAAACAATTGTACCATCCTGATAAGTTAAGACAATTGTACCATCCTGTTAAGTTAAGACAATTATACCATCCTGTTAAGATAAGATAATTGTACCATCCTGTTAAGCTAAGACAATTGTACCATCTTGTTAAGTTAAGACAATTGTACCATCCTGTTAAGCTAAGACAGTTGTACCATCCTGTTAAGCTAAGACAATTGTACCATCCTGTTAACTTGAGACAATTGTACCATCCTGTTAAGTTGAGACAATTGTACCATCCTGTTAAGTGAAGACAATTGTACCATCCTGTTAAGCTAAGAAAATTGTACCATCCTGCTAAGTTAAGACAAGTGTACCTTCCCGCTATGTTAAGACAATTGTACCGTCCTGTTACGTTAAGACAATTGTACCATCCTGTTAAGCTAAGACAATTGTACCATCATGTTAAGTTAAAGACAATTGTACCATCCTGTTAAGCTAAGACAATTGTACCATCCTGTTAAGATAAGACAATTGTTCCATCTTGTTAAGTTAAGACAATTGTACCATCCTGTAAAACTAAGAAAATTGTACCATCTTGTTAAGTTAAGACAATTGTATCATCCTGTTAAGTTAAGACAATTGTACCATCCTGTTAAGTTAAGGCAATTGTACCATCCTGTTAAGTTAAGACAATTGTACCATCCTGTTAAGTTAAGACAATTCTACCATCCTGTTAAGTTGAGACAATTGTACCATCCTGTTAAGTTGAGACAATTGTACCATCCTGTTAAGTTAAGACTATTGTACCATCCTGTTAAGCTAAGATAATTGTACCATCCTGTTAAGCTAAGACAATTGTATCATCCTGTTAAGTTAAGACAATTGTATCATCCTGTTAAGTTAAGACAATTGTACCATCATGTTAAGTTAAGACAATTGTACCATCCTGTTAAGTTAAGACAATTGTACCATCCTGCTAAGTTAAGACAATTGTACCATCATATTAAGTTAAGAAAATCGTACCATTCTGTTAAGCTGAGATAATTGTACCATCCTGTTAAGTTAAAACAATTGTATCATCCTGTTAAGTTAGGACAATTGTACCATCCTGTTAAGTTAAGACAATTGTACCATCCTGTTAAGCTAAGAAAATTGTACCATCCTGCCAACTTGAGACAATTGTTCCATCCTGTCAAGTTGAGACAATTGTACCATCCTGTTAAGCTAAGAAAATTGTACCATCCTGTTAAGCTAAGACAATTGTACCATCCTGTTAAGTTAAGATAATTGTACCATTCTGTTAAGCTAACACAATTGTACCATCCTGCTAAGTTAAGACAATTGTACCATCCTGTTAAGCTAAGACAATTGTACCTTCCTGTTAAGCTAAAACAATTGTACCATCCTGTTAAGCTAAGATAATTGTACCATCATGTTAAGATAAGACAATTGTACCATCCTGCTAAGTTAAGACAATTGTACCATCCTGTTAAGTTAGGACAATTGTACCATCCTGTTAAGGTAAGACAATTGTACCATCATGTTAAGTTAAGACAATTGTACCATCCTGCTAAGTGAAGACAATTGTACCATCCTGTTAAGCTAAGACAATTGTACCATCATGTTAAGTTAAGACAATTGTACCATCCTGCTAAGTGAAGACAATTGTACCATCCTGTTAAGCTAAGACAATTGTACCATCCTGTTAAGCTAAGACAATTGTCCCATCCTGTTAAGTTACGACAATTGTACCATCCTGTTAAGCTGAGACAATTGTACCATCCTGTTAAGCTAAGACAATTGTACCATCATGCTAAGTTAAGACAATTGTACCATCCTGCTAAGTTAAGACAATTGTACCATCCTGCTAAGTTAAGACAATTGTACCATCTTGCTAAGTTAAGACAATTGTACCATCCTGTTAAGCTAAGACAATTGTACCATCCTGTTAAGTTAAGACAATTGTACCATCCTGTTAAGTTAAGACAATTGTACCATCCTGTTAAGTTAAGACAATTGTACCATCCTGTTAAGTTAAGACAATGGTACCATCCTGTTAAGCTAAGACAATTGTATTATCTTGTTAAGTTAAGACAATTGTACCATCCTGTTAAGCAAAGACAATTGTACCATCCTGTTAATTTAAGACAATTGTACCATCCTGTTAAGCTAAGACAATTGTACCATCCTGTTAAGTTAAGACAATTGTACCATCCTGTTAAGCTAAGACAATTGTATCATCCTGTTAAGTTAAGACAATTGTACCATCATGTTAAGCTAAGACAATTGTATCATCCTGTTAAGTTAAGACAATTGTACCATCCTGTTAAGTTAAGAAAATTGTACCATCCTGTTAAGCTAAGACAATTGTACCATCCTGTTAAGCTAAGACAATTGTACCATCCTGTTAAGTTAAGACAATTGTACCATCCTGTTAAGCTAAGACAATTGTACCATCATGTTAAGCTAAGACAATTGTACCATCCTGTTAAGTTAAGACAATTGTACCATCCTGTTAAGTTAAGACAATTGTACCATCCTCTTAAGCTAAGACAATTGTACCATCATGTTAAGTTAAGACAATTGTACCATCCTGTTAAGTTAAGACAATTGTACCATCCTGTTAAGTTAAGACAATTGTACTATCTTGTTAAGTTAACACAATTGTACCATCCTGTTAAGCAAAGAAAATTGTACCATTCTGTTAAGTTAAGACAATTGTACCATCCTGTTAAGTTAAGAAAATTGTACCATCCTGTTAAGCTATGAAAATTGTACCATCCTGTTACGCTAAGACAATTGTACCATCCTGTTAAGCTAAGACAATTGTACCATCATGTTAAGTTAAGACAATTGTACCATCATGTTATGTTAAGACAATTGTACCATCCTGTTAAGCTAAAACAATTGTACCATCATGTTAAGTTAAGACAATTGTACCATCATGTTAAGCTAAGACAATTGTATCATCCTGTTAAGTTAAGACAATTGTACCATCCTGTTCAGCTAAGACAATTGTACCATCCTGTTAAACTAAGACAATTGTACCAACCTGTTAAGCTAAGACAATTGTACCATCATGTTAAGTTGAGACAATTGTACCATCCTGCTAAGTTAAGACAATTGTACCATCCTGTTAATCTAAGACAATTGTACCATCATATTAAGTTAAGACAATTGTACCATTCTGTTAAGCTAAGACAATTGTACCATCATCTTAAGTGAAGACATTTGTACCATCCTGTTAAGTTAAGACAATTGTACCATCCTGTTAAGTTAAGACAATTGTACTATCTTGTTAAGTTAAGACAATTGTACCATCCTGTTAAGCAAAGAAAATTGTACCATTCTGTTAAGTTAAGACAATTGTACCATCCTGTTAAGTTAAGAAAATTGTACCATCCTGTTAAGCTATGAAAATTGTACCATCCTGTTAAGCTAACACAATTGTACCATCCTGTTAAGCTAAGACAATTGTACCATCATGTTAAGTTAAGACAATTGTACCATCATGTTATGTTAAGACAATTGTACCATCCTGTTAAGTTAAAACAATTGTACCATCATGTTAAGTTAAGACAATTGTACCATCATGTTAAGCCAAGACAATTGTATCATCCTGTTAAGTTAAGACAATTGTACCATCCTGTTCAGCTAAGACAATTGTACCATCCTGTTAAACTAAGACAATTGTACCAACCTGTTAAGCTAAGACAATTGTACCATCATGTTAAGTTAAGACAATTGTACCATCCTGCTAAGTTAACACAATTGTACCATTCTGTTAAGCTAAGACAATTGTACCATCATGTTAAGTGAAGACATTTGTACCATCCTGTTAAGTTAAGACAATTGTACCATCCTGTTAAGTTAGGACAATTGTACCATCATGTTAAGTTAAAAAAACAATTGTACCATCCTGTTAAGCTAAGAAAATTGTACCATCCTGTTAAGTTAAGACAATTGTACCATCCTGTTAAGCTAAGACAATTGTACCATCCTGTTAAGCTAAGACAATTGTATCATCCTGTTAAGTTAAGACAATTGTACCATCCTGTTAAGTTAAGATAATTGTACCATCATGTTAAGCTAAGACAATTGTACCATCCTGTTAAGCTAAGACAATTGTACCATCATGTTAAGTTAAGACAATTGTACCATCATGTTATGTTAAGACAATTGTACCATCCTGTTAAGTTAAAACAATTGTACCATCCTGTTAAGTTAAGACAATTGTACCATCATGTTAAGCTAAGACAATTGTATCATCCTGTTAAGTTAAGACAATTGTACCATCCTGTTAAGATAAGACAATTGTACCATCCTGTTAAGTTAGGACAATTGTACCATCCTGTTAACGTAAGAAAATTGTACCATCCTATTAAGCTAAGACAATTGTACCATCCTGTTAAGTTAAGACAATTGTACCATCCTGTTAAGCTAAGATAATTGTACCATCCTGTTAAGTTAAGACAATTGTACCATCCTGTTAAGCAAAGCCAATTGTACCATCATGTTAACTTGAGACAATTGTACCATCCTGTTAAGTTGAGACAATTGTACCATCCTGTTAAGCTAAGACAATTGTACCATCCGGTTAAGTTAAGACAATTGTACCATCCTGTTAAGCTAAGACAATTGTACCATCCTGTTAAGTTAAGAAAATTGTACCATCCTGTTAAGGTAAGACAATTATACCATCCTGTTAAGCTAAGACAATTGTACCATCCTGTTAAGTTAAGACAATTGTACCATCCTGCTAAGCTAAGACAATTGTACCATCATATTAAGTTAAGACAATTGTACCATTCTGTTAAGCTAAGACAATTGTACCATCCTGTTAAGTTAAGACAATTGTATCATCCTGTTAAGTTAGGACAATTGTACCATCCTGTTAAGGTAAGACAATTGTACCATCCTGTTAAGTTAAGACAATTGTACCATCCTGTTAAGCTAAGACAATTGTACCATCATATTAAGTTAAGACAATTGTACCATTCTGTTAAGCTAAGCAAATTGTACCATCCGGTTAAGTTAAGACAATTGTACCATCCTGTTACGTTAGGACAATTGTACCATCCTGTTAAGGTAAGAAAATTGTACCATCCTGTTAAGCTAAGACAATTGTACCATCATGTTAAGCTAAGACAATTGTACCATCCTCTTAAGTGAAGACAAGTGTACCATCCTGTTAAGCTAAGACAATTGTACCATCCTGCTAAGTTAAGACAATTGTACCATCATATTAAGTTAAGACAATTGTACCATTCTGTTAAGCTAAGACAATTGTACCATCCTGTTAGGTTAAGACCATTGTACCATCCTGTTAAGCTAAGACAATTGTACCATCATGTTAAGCTAAGACAATTGTACCATCCTGTTAAGGTAAGACAATTGTACCATCATGTTAAGCTAAGACAACTGTACCAATCTGTTAAGGTAAGACAATTGTACCATCATGTTAAGCTAAGAAAATTGTACCATCATGCTAAGTTAAGAAAATTGTACCATCCTGTTAAGGTAAGAAAATTGTACCATCATGTTAAGCTAAGACAATTGTACCATCCTGTTAAGTGAAGAAAATTGTACCATCTTGTTAAGTTAAGACAATTGTACCATCCTGCTAAGTTAAGACAATTGTACTATCATATTAAGTTAAGACAATTGTACCATTCTGTTAAGCTAAGACAATTGTACCATCCTGTTAAGTTAAGACAATTGTACCATCCTGTTAAGTTAAGACAATTGTACCATCATGTTAAGCTAAGACAATTGTACCATCCTGTTAAGGTAAGACAATTGTACCATCATGCTAAGCTAAGACAATTGTACCATCATGTAAAGCTAAGACAACTGTACCAATCTGTTGAGGTAAGACAATTGTACCATCATATTAAGATAAGAAAATTGTACCATCATGCTAAGTTAAGACAATTGTACCATCCTGTTAAGTGAAGACAATTGTACCATCCTGTTAAGTTAAGACAATTGTACCATCATGTTAAGCTAAAACAATTGTACCATCCTGTTATGCTAAGACAATTGTACCATCATATTAAGTTAAGACAATTGTACAATCCTGTTAAGCTAAGAAAATTGTACCATCCTGTTAAGTTAAGACAATTGTACCATCCTGTTAAGCTAAGACAATTGTACCACCCTGTTAAGCTAAGACAATTGTACCATCATATTAAGTTAAGACAATTGTACCATTCTGTTAAGGTAAGAAAATTGTACCATCCTGTTAAGCTAAGACAATTGTACCATCATGTTAAGCTAAGACAATTGTACCATCCTGTTAAGTGAAAACAATTGTACCATCCTGTTAAGTTAAGACAATTGTACCATCATATTAAGTTAAGACAATTGTACCATTCTGTTAAGCTAAAACAATTGTACCATCCTGTTAAGTTAAGAAAAGTGTAACATCCGGTTAAGCTAAGACAATTGTACTATCCTGTTAAGTTAATACAATTGAACCATCCTGTTGAGTCAAGACAATTGTACCATCCTGTTCAGTTATGACAATTGTACCATCCTGTTAAGCTAAGACAATTGTACCATCCTGTTAGGTTAAGACAATTGTACCATCCTGTTAAGTTAAGACAATTGTACCATCCTGTTAAGTTAAGACAATTGTACCATCCTGATAAGTTAAGACAATTGTACCATCCTGTTAAGTTAAGACAATTGTACCATCCTGTTAAGTTAAGACAATTGTACCATCCTGTTAAGTTAAGACAATTATACCATCCTGTTAAGATAAGATAATTGTACCATCCTGTTAAGCTAAGACAAGTGTACCATCTTGTTAAGTTAAGACAATTGTACCATCCTGTTAAGTTAAGACAATTGTACCATCCTGTTAAGCTAAGACAATTGTACCATCCTGTTAACTTGAGACAATTGTACCATCCTGTTAAGTTGAGACAATTGTACCATCCTGTTAAGTTAAGACAATTGTACCATCCTGTTAAGCTAAGAAAATTGTACCATCCTGCTAAGTTAAGACAAGTGTACCTTCCCGCTAAGTTAAGACAATTGTACCGTCCTGTTAAGTTAAAACAATTGTACCATCCTGTTAAGCTAAGACAATTGTACCATCATGTTAAGTTAAAGACAATTGTACCATCCTGTTAAGCTAAGACAATTGTACCATCCTGTTAAGTTAAGACAATTGTTCCATCTTGTTAAGTTAAGACAATTGTACCATCCTGTAAAACTAAGAAAATTGTACCATCTTGTTAAGTTAAGACAGTTGTACCATCCTGTTAAGCTAAGACAATTGTACCATCCTGTTAGGTTAAGACAATTGTACCATCCTGTTAAGTTAAGACAATTGTACCATCCTGTTAAGTTAAGACAATTGTACCATCCTGTTAAGTTAAGACAATTCTACTATCCTGTTAAATTGAGACAATTGTACCATCCTGTTAAGTTGAGACAATTGTACCATCCTGTTAAGTTAAGACAATTGTACCATCCTGTTAAGCTAAGATAATTGTACCATCCTGTTAAGTTAAGACAATTGTATCATCCTGTTAAGTTAAGACAATTGTATCATCCTGTTAAGTTAAGACAATTGTACCATCATGTTAAGTTAAGACAATTGTACCATCCTGTTAAGTTAAGACAATTGTACCATCCTGCTAAGTTAAGACAATTGTACCATCATATTAAGTTAAGAAAATTGTACCATTCTGTTAAGCTGAGATAATTGTACCATCCTGTTAAGTTAAGACAATTGTATCATCCTGTTAAGTTAGGACAATTGTACCATCCTGTTAAGGTAAGAAAATTGTACCATCCTGTTAAGCTAAGACAATTGTACCATCATGTTAAGCTAAGACAATTGTACCATCCTGTTAAGTGAAGACAATTGTACCATCCTGTTAAGTTAAGACAATTGTACCATCCTGCTAAGTTAAGACAATTGTACCATCATGTTAAGCTAAGACAATTGTACCATCCTGTTAAGCTAAGACAATTGTACCATCATGTTAAGTTAAGACAATTGTACCATCCTGCTAAGTGAAGACAATTGTACCATCCTGTTAAGCTAAGACAATTGTACCATCCTGTTAAGTTTTGACAATTGTACCATCATGTTAAGTTAAGACAGTTGTACCATCCTGTTCAACTAAGACAATTGTACCATCCTGTTAAGTTAAGACAGTTGTACCATCCTGTTAAGCTAAGAAAATTGTACCATCTTGTTAAGTTACGACAATTGTACCATCCTGTTAAGCTAAGACAATTGTACCATCCTGTTAAGCTAAGACAATTGTACCATCATGTTAAGTTAAGACAATTGTACCATCCTGCTAAGTTAAGACAATTGTACCATCCTGTTAAGTTAAGACAATTGTACCATCTTGCTAAGTTAAGAAAATTGTACCATCCTGTTAAGCTAAGACAATTGTACCATCCTGTTAAGTTAAGACAATTGTACCATCCTGTTAAGTTAAGACAATTGTACCATCCTGTTAAGTTAAGACAATTGTACCATCCTGTTAAGTTAAGACAATTGTACCATCCTGTTAAGCTAAGACAATTGTATTATCTTGTTAAGTTAAGACAATTGTACCATCCTGTTAAGCAAAGACAATTGTACCATCCTGTTAAGTTAAGACAATTGTACCATCCTGTTAAGTTAAGACAATTGTACCATCCTGTTAAGCTAAGACAATTGTACCATCCTGTTAACTTGAGACAATTGTACCATCCTGTTAAGTTGAGAGAATTGTACCATCCGGTTAAGTGAAGACAATTGTACCATCCTGTTAAGCTAAGACAATTGTACCATCCTGTTAAGTTAAGACAATTGTACCATCCTGTTAAGCTAAGACAATTGTACCATCATGTTAAGCTAAGACAATTGTATCATCCTGTTAAGTTAAGACAATTGTACCATCCTGTTAAGTTAAGACAATTGTACCATCCTGTTAAGTTAAGACAATTGTACCATCCTGTTAAGCTAAGACAATTGTACCATCCTGTTAAGTTAAGACAATTGTACCATCCTGTTAAGCTAAGACAATTGTACCATCATGTTAAGCTAAGACAGTTGTACCATCCTCTTAAGTTAAGACAATTGTACCATCCTGTTAAGTCAAGACAATTGTACCATCCTGTTAAGTTAAGACAATTGTACCATCATGTTAAGTTAAGACAATTGTACCATCCTGCTAAGTAAAGACAATTGTACCATCCTGTTAAGTTAAGACAATTGTACTATCTTGTTAAGTTAACACAATTGTACCATCCTGTTAAGCAAAGAAAATTGTACCATTCTGTTAAGTTAAGACAATTGTACCATCCTGTTAAGTTAAGAAAATTGTACCATCCTGTTAAGCTATGAAAATTGTACCATCCTGTTAAGCTAAGACAATTGTACCATCCTGTTAAGCTAAGACAATTGTACCATCGTGTTAAGTTAAGACAATTGTACCATCATGTTATGTTAAGACAATTGTACCATCCTGTTAAGTTAAAACAATTGTACCATCATGTTAAGTTAAGACAATTGTACCATCATGTTAAGCTAAGACAATTGTATCATCCTGTTAAGTTAAGACAATTGTACCATCCTGTTAAGCTAAGACAATTGTACCATCCTGTTAAGCTAAGACAATTGTACCAACCTGTTAAGCTAAGACAATTGTACCATCATGTTAAGTTAAGACAATTGTACCATCCTGCTAAGTTAAGACAATTGTACCATCCTGTTAAGCTAAGACAATTGTACCATCATATTAAGTTAAGACAATTGTACCATTCTGTTAAGCTAAGACAGTTGTACCATCATGTTAAGTGAAGACATTTGTACCATCCTGTTAAGTTGAGACAATTGTACCATCCTGTTAAGTTAGGACAATTGTACCATCATGTTAAGTTAAAAAAAACAATTGTACCATCCTGTTAAGCTAAGACAATTGTACCATCCTGTTAAGACAATTGTACCATCCTGTTAAACTAAGACAATTGTACCATCCTGTTAAGCTAAGACAATTGTACCATCCTGTTAAGTTAAGACAATTGTACCATCCTGTTAAGTTAAGACAATTGTACCATCATGTTAAGTTAAGACAATTGTACCATCATGTTATGTTAAGACAATTGTACCATCCTGTTAAGTTAAAACAATTGTACCATCCTGTTAAGTTAAGACAATTGTACCATCATGTTAAGCTAAGACAATTGTATCATCCTGTTAAGGTAAGACAATTGTACCATCCTGTTAAGTTAAGACAATTGTACTATCCTGTTAAGTTAAGACAATTGTACCATCATGTAAAGCTAAGACAATTGTACCATCCTGTTAAGTTAAGACAATTGTACCATCCTGTTAAGTGAAGACAATTGTACCATCATGTTAAGTTAAGACAATTGTACCATCCCGTTAAGTTAAGACAATTGTACCATCCTGTTAAGTTAAGACAATTGTACCATCCTGTTAAGTTAAGACGATTGTACCATCATGTTAAGTGAAGACAATTGTACCATCCTGTTAAGTTAAGAAAATTGTACCATCCTGTTAAGTTAAGACAATTGTACCATCCTGTTAAGTTAAGACAATTGTACCATCATATTAAGCTAAGACAATTGTACCATCCTTTTAAGTTAAGACAATTGTACCATCCTGTTAAGTTAAGACAATTGTACCATCATGTTAAGTTAAGACAATTGTACCATCCTGTTAAGCTAAGACAATTGTACCATCCTGTTAAGTTAAGACAATTGTACCATCCTGTTAAGTTAAGACAATTGTACCATCGTGTTAAGTTAAGACAATTGTACCATCCTGTTAAGCTAAGACAATTGTACCATCCTTTTAAGTTAAAACAATTGTACCATCCTGTTAAGTTAAGACAATTGTACCATCCTGTTAAGTTAAGACAATTGTACCATCCTGTTAAGTTAAGACAATTGTACCATCATATTAAGCTAAGACAATTGTACCATCCTTTTAAGTTAAGACAATTGTACCATCTTGTTAAGTTAAGACAATTGTACCATCATGTTAAGCTCTTTTGTTTTCTTACTCACAAAGTCTTCTGAATCGTTTCAATCTTTTGACTTTGAACGATGATGTTTACACCAGGAATGTATCGTGTGTACTAAGTCAGATATTTACATTTGTATTATTATCGCTTGGTCGATGCCTCTGTTGATGAACTATTAGTCACTGGTGGCATCATCCGTCCAGTAGTCAGTATTTCAACTTTGACATGATTTATTAGATAAATTTACAGCTCCTAAAACTGTAATGATCATCAATACAAAGATACCCACACACATATTTAACGTTTAGGCTATCATGCTTAAATAACTTGATTTGTTTTTGCTCACAAAGACTAAACGGGTTTTTCTTTGGCTTTCCAATTATCTAATTTGTCAGTTCCTTATGGTTATTCCAGAAACAAGTCGTGTGCATTAACTTAGATTAATGAAATTGGTTTTACCTAAGATATACTTTATAAGTTTACATCATTAGAATCGTGTACTGATCTTAAACACTTTTGCAAATTTGATCAGGTTATCATATTGCTCTCAACAAAAATGTGGTATGATATCATTTTACGAATTTACAATCAATTAAGTAATGTTTATTCATTTCATTCAATTCAGCACACATGTCAGGAAAATAGTTTTGTGGGTTTTTTTCTAATGTTATTTGTTTGTTTAATCAAATGGTGCCAATCTTAGCCGTTTCCCACACTGAAACTGCCCAAAATTTTATAGAAAATGTTCAATTATAATATAATTTATTAATGTTAGCCCCTTAATGTGCACAAACCTATATTAATATATTTCAGTAACATTATTCTAATTCAATACTGTCTAATTTTTTTATGTAGCATACTACTTTACGTACACAAATAGTGCAGTCAATCCATTCTTATACGGAATGTGTAATGTTAACTTTCGTTCGACGTTCATTCAAATTCTGTGTAACAGAAAGGAGAGAAAGTCGTCTTAGAGTACATCCTATACTAGATTTACCATAGAATACAACACAGGAAAATTTAATGAAATCAAGCAGATAACACGATGATCCTTATGTACATTCAATACTAGATTTACTTCAGAATACAACATCAGAAAACTGAAACGAAATAGAGGATAGCAAGACATCCTAAAGTACATTCTATACTGGATTTACCACAGAATACAATACCGGAAAAATACTACGTAATCAAGGATAGAAAAGCGTCTTAAAGTACACTTTATATTGGAACTATCACGGAATACAACCAACATTGGAAAAGGGTAACACATTCAATCATAGAAAGGCGCCCTAAAGTACATTCTGTGTTAGATTTACCACAGAATACAACATCAAAAACTGCAGCGAACTCAAGGATAGAAATGCGTTTTTAAGTACATTCAGTACTAGACTTAACACAGAAAACAACAACGGAAACGATTAGAAAGGCGTCCAAAAGTACATTCTGTATTAGATTTACAACAGAAAACAACAAAGGAAACGATTAGAAAGGCGTCCTAAAGTACATTCTGTATTAGATTTACAACAGAAAACAACAAAGGAAACGATTAGAAAGGCGTCCAAAAGTACATTATGTATTACATTTACAACAGAAAACAACAAAGGAAACGATTAGAAAGGCGTCCTAAAGTACATTCTGTATTAGATTTACAACAGAAAACAACAAAGGAAACGATTAGAAAGGCGTCCTAAAGTACATTCTGTATTAGATTTACAACAGAAAACAACAAAGGAAACGATTAGAAAGGCGTCCTAAAGTACATTCTGTATTAGATTTACAGTAGAAAACAACAAAGGAAACGATTAGAAAGGCGTCCAAAAGTACATTCTGTATTAGACTTAACACAGAAAACAACAAAGGAAACGATTAGAAAGGCGTCCTAAAGTACATTCTGTATTAGATTTACAACAGAAAACAACAAAGGAAACGATTAGAAAGGCGTCCAAAAGTACATTATGTATTACATTTACAACAGAAAACAACAAAGGAAACGATTAGAAAGGCGTCCTAAAGTACATTCTGTATTAGATTTACAACAGAAAACAACAAAGGAAACGATTAGAAAGGCGTCCTAAAGTACATTCTGTATTAGATTTACAACAGAAAACAACAAAGGAAACGATTAGAAAGGCGTCCTAAAGTACATTCTGTATTAGATTTACAGTAGAAAACAACAAAGGAAACGATTAGAAAGGCGTCCAAAAGTACATTCTGTATTAGACTTAACACAGAAAACAACAAAGGAAACGATTAGAAAGGCGTCCTAAAGTACATTCTGTATTAGATTTACAACAGAAAACAACAAAGGAAACGATTAGAAAGGCGTCCAAAAGTACATTATGTATTACATTTACAACAGAAAACAACAAAGGAAACGATTAGAAAGGCGTCCTAAAGTACATTCTGTATTAGATTTACAACAGAAAACAACAAAGGAAACGATTAGAAAGGCGTCCTAAAGTACATTCTGTATTAGATTTACAACAGAAAACAACAAAGGAAACGATTAGAAAGGCGTCCTAAAGTACATTCTGTATTAGATTTACAACAGAAAACAACAAAGGAAACGATTAGAAAGGCGTCCTAAAGTACATTCTGTATTAGATTTACAACAGAAAACAACAAAGGAAACGATTAGAAAGGCGTCCTAAAGTACATTCTGTATTAGATTTACAACAGAAAACAACAAAGGAAACGATTAGAAAGGCGTCCTAAAGTACATTCTGTATTAGATTTACAACAGAAAACAACAAAGGAAACGATTAGAAAGGCGTCCTAAAGTACATTCTGTATTAGATTTACAGTAGAAAACAACAAAGGAAACGATTAGAAAGGCGTCCAAAAGTACATTCTGTATTAGACTTAACACAGAAAACAACAAAGGAAACGATTAGAAAGGCGTCCTAAAGTACATTCTGTATTAGATTTACAACAGAAAACAACAAAGGAAACGATTAGAAAGGCGTCCTAAAGTACATTCTGTATTAGATTTACAACAGAAAACAACAAAGGAAACGATTAGAAAGGCGTCCTAAAGTACATTCTGTATTAGATTTACAGTAGAAAACAACAAAGGAAACGATTAGAAAGGCGTCCTAAAGTACATTCTGTATTAGATTTACAACAGAAAACAACAAAGGAAACGATTAGAAAGGCGTCCTAAAGTACATTCTGTATTAGATTTACAGTAGAAAACAACAAAGGAAACGATTAGAAAGGCGTCCAAAAGTACATTCTGTATTAGACTTAACACAGAAAACAACAAAGGAAACGATTAGAAAGGCGTCCTAAAGTACATTCTGTATTAGATTTACAACAGAAAACAACAAAGGAAACGATTAGAAAGGCGTCCTAAAGTACATTCTGTATTAGATTTACAACAGAAAACAACAAAGGAAACGATTAGAAAGGCGTCCTAAAGTACATTCTGTATTAGATTTACAACAGAAAACAACAAAGGAAACGATTAGAAAGGCGTCCTAAAGTACATTCTGTATTAGATTTACAACAGAAAACAACAAAGGAAACGATTAGAAAGGCGTCCTAAAGTACATTCTGTATTAGATTTACAGTAGAAAACAACAAAGGAAACGATTAGAAAGGCGTCCAAAAGTACATTCTGTATTAGACTTAACACAGAAAACAACAAAGGAAACGATTAGAAAGGCGTCCTAAAGTACATTCTGTATTAGATTTACAACAGAAAACAACAAAGGAAACGATTAGAAAGGCGTCCAAAAGTACATTATGTATTACATTTACAACAGAAAACAACAAAGGAAACGATTAGAAAGGCGTCCTAAAGTACATTCTGTATTAGATTTACAACAGAAAACAACAAAGGAAACGATTAGAAAGGCGTCCTAAAGTACATTCTGTATTAGATTTACAACAGAAAACAACAAAGGAAACGATTAGAAAGGCGTCCTAAAGTACATTCTGTATTAGATTTACAACAGAAAACAACAAAGGAAACGATTAGAAAGGCGTCCTAAAGTACATTCTGTATTAGATTTACAACAGAAAACAACAAAGGAAACGATTAGAAAGGCGTCCTAAAGTACATTCTGTATTAGATTTACAGTAGAAAACAACAAAGGAAACGATTAGAAAGGCGTCCAAAAGTACATTCTGTATTAGACTTAACACAGAAAACAACAAAGGAAACGATTAGAAAGGCGTCCTAAAGTACATTCTGTATTAGATTTACAACAGAAAACAACAAAGGAAACGATTAGAAAGGCGTCCAAAAGTACATTATGTATTACATTTACAACAGAAAACAACAAAGGAAACGATTAGAAAGGCGTCCTAAAGTACATTCTGTATTAGATTTACAACAGAAAACAACAAAGGAAACGATTAGAAAGGCGTCCTAAAGTACATTCTGTATTAGATTTACAACAGAAAACAACAAAGGAAACGATTAGAAAGGCGTCCTAAAGTACATTCTGTATTAGATTTACAACAGAAAACAACAAAGGAAACGATTAGAAAGGCGTCCAACAATACATTCTGCATTAGATTTACAACAGAAAACAACAAAGGAAACGATTAGAAAGGCGTCCTAAAGTACATTCTGTATTAGATTTACAACAGAAAACAACAAAGGAAACGATTAGAAAGGCGTCCTAAAGTACATTCTGTATTAGATTTACAACAGAAAACCACAGGCGCATGGGGCATGCATTTCGTTTCCTCCTCCCCCTTTTCTCTACTACCCCCCCCCCCCCCCTTTTTTTCAAAATTTTCATATAAATCATTCCTTTTTCAAAATTTTCATAATCATTCGTTTTTTCTTCATTTGACAATATCAGTAGACGTCATACATCATGAATAATACATGTATTCTGTGTCCACATTTTTTCGACTGATACAGTATAAGAGAGAAGGTATGCAACTCCATTTTCATATTTCGCGCCATATCGCTCACCTTGGTTGGGAAACCCCAGTGTTTTTTACACTTTTTACCTTGTCTACATATGGCACTTTCGTATCAAACTGTTTCTAAGACACTTACCTAATTGCCCATGTTCGTATTTCAGTCCGTACGTCGATCTTTTCCAAGAAATCTCGCCGAGAATAGCGAAGCAGCTTCGTTTCTAGGTCAAACAACATCATACAAGACGGAAGTGCAACAACGATAACACAGGATATTTTACGAATGAAATACTTGCAATGAAAAACCCAGATGCGCTCCGAATATTTTTCCAGGAATTTTTTGGCGAAAAATATAAATCGCTGAAAAAACATAACAGCAGACGGATTATTTCCAGCATTTCGTAAAAATGGCACAACGACCATCTGAATATGGAAACACTGAAATAATTTCATGGTAAATAACTGAGAAATAGATATGATTGAATGGTTAGAACTGAAGTCAAAATTTCAATGAAAAAGAAATATTCAGCTTGCCTCTACTTCAAATTATTAAAATCATACCCAAACAAATACATATACAGCTAAAAAAATACAAAATAAATAAAAAAAAAAACAAAGGAAGAAGAAGCTGAGAACAGCTATAGAATGGGACTATGGCATTTTACCCCCTTCCTCAATAAAAGGGCTCCCAACTGATAAAAATGTGCGGTCCATAGATTTACCCAAAAACACGTAAAAAAACACCAAAAAACACATCATAAGGGAACGACCATTTAACTTGAAAAGGGGGGGGGGGGGTTTTAAATATTCTGATTCACAATGTTGCTGAAAAAAATATTCTGATTTTGGTGGAGGAAAAAAAAAAATATGATTCAGAGTTTTTGTCATATGACATAATGTTAAATTATGGAAAAAAAATTCTGAACGAAACAAAAAACCATATCCCCCCCCTTCAAGTTAAATGGTCGGTCCCTAAATAAAACGAGAATATGTAATCAGCGGACAGATGAAAAAATATGCATTTGTTTTAGTTCTAGAAACGAGAAGGGAGCCGGAGGGACCATTTAACTAAGGGGGCTATTTCTTTTTTATTTCATGTCACTGATTTTATAAAACAATAATCTGTCTTTCAGGAGTAAATAATAAATAACTTGTGTAACTCCAGTTTTCAGCAGTGACAGAAATCAGTGTTGAAATCCAGAAAAAAAAAATCCTATTTGACAGTATAAGTGGTTATTTTGGTGGGTATTTAATTTTCGCTTTCTTTGCGAGGATGTTAAATGCGCGAAAAATGAAGTCCCGAATTATTATTTCACATTCAAATAGTATCACATAAATAGCCATTGCGCGAAATTTTGTGGCATAATTAAATGCATCCCATTTCAAGACAATTTCGCCAAATTTTGCTCCCGCAAAATTAAACACTTATACAGTGTTTGTTTTCGATTTGACAAGAAAATAAAATATTCCAGAGGAATAAGCTCCCACCAAAAGATTTGAACGGTTGGTCCATTGTGATGTAAAAAAAAAAGGGGGGGGAACTCTAACTACTTATGTAAATTGTGTTCTAATTGTTCCATCTTGTTGTTGGAGAGGATTTGCATAGGCATAGCCTGTTATCCAATTCTATTGATTTATCAATAAAATATTTGAAATAAATATAAAAAATGGCAGCCATGCAATTTTGTTTTTCTGAAGTGTGTGGTTTTTTTTTTCTGAATTAAGAGTTTTACTGTTTATTTGAGAACTATGCACACAATATAATTTTTTTTATTAATAACTTTAAAGCAAATTTACCAATCCAGTTACAAAATGAGTTAATGCATCTGACATTTCAACAGAATTAATGGGTTATTCTTATAACAAGATTTGGTTTCTTCTGGAAATAAGTAAATGCACAACCCAAGGAAAATAGTAAAAGTCTCTCCTGTGTTGTTTACCTCTGTGTCTCAAACTTTTGACGAATTTTGTCGTCAAAAATGTTTTACCAGTCCCTGCCTGGCCAAGAATAAGCAAGTTATGGCCACTCAAAGCAAGCTGGTATGCCTGAAGTTGGTCTTCGTCCATTTTTCATCTGTTATTTACGGTTTTACAAGGCTACATGTGGTTTTTAAAATATTTCGGGAAAAATATTCGGAGCGCATCTGGGTTTTTCATTGCAAGTATTCCATTCGTAAAAAACCCCGTGTTATCGTTGTTGCACTTCCGTCTTGTATGATGTTGTTTGACCTAGAAACGAAGCTGCTTCGCTATTCTCGGCGAGATTTCTTGGAAAAGATCGACGTACGGACTGAAATACGAACATGGGCAATTAGGGAAGTGTCTTAGAAACAGTTTGATACGACAGTGCCATATGTAGACAAGGTAAAAAGTGTAAAAAACACTGGGGTTTCCCAACCAAGGTGAGCGATATGGCGCGAAATATGAAAATGGAGTTGCATACCTTCTCTCTTATACTGTATCAGTCGAAAAAATGTGGACACAGAATACATGTATTATTCATGATGTATGACGTCTACTGATATTGTCAAATGAAGAAAAAACGAATGATTATGAAAATTTTGAAAACGGAATGATTTATATGAAAATTTTGAAAAAGGGGGGGGTAGTAGAGAAAAGGGGGAGGAGGAAACGAAATGCATGCCCCATGCGCCTGTGCAGAAAACAACAAAGGAAACGATTAGAAAGGCGTCCAACAATACATTCTGCATTAGATTTACAACAGAAAACAACAAAGGAAACGATTAGAAAGGCGTCCTAAAGTACATTCTGTATTAGATTTACAACAGAAACAACAAAGGAAACGATTAGAAAGGCGTCCTAAAGTACATTCTGTATTAGATTTACAACAGAAAACAACAAAGGAAACGATTAGAAAGGCGTCCTAAAGTACATTCTGTATTAGATTTACAACAGAAAACAACAAAGGAAACGATTAGAAAGGCGTCCTAAAGTACATTCTGTATTAGATTTACAACAGAAAACAACAAAGGAAACGATTAGAAAGGCGTCCATAAGTACAATTTATACTAGAATTACAACATATTACAACACAAGGAAAACTTCAACGAAATCAATAGCGCCATTAGTAAACATATTTATATGTATGTAGGAATACCTCAATATAGAGGGTATTTGTGTGCTTTAAGAATGTCCATAGTTTATAAAGGGAGGAGTGTAGAGCTCTGTATTAGTGATTATGAGAGATAAAAGGAACGGTTGTATAGTATGTTCCATTATGTTATAATTACATTACTTCAGTTATTCATTGAAATGTCACAATATGCTTGGTTATGAAGCTGTGTATGTGCTGTATGTTGTATGCAGTCGAATTTAAAAGCTCGTTAGAGCTTGTGTTATGCTTGTTGTACATGCTTCGACTTTAAATAAAACTTATTTATTATTTATTTATATAGTGGTCACATGAACTCAAACCCAAACTGGCACGTGCCTCCATGACGACGTCAGATGTAAACAAAATGGCGTAGTAATTTCCAACAGCAAATAATCTAACACAAATAAAATTCACAACGAAAAATTCAACTATATTAAATTTTGGTGTGATTTAAATGTAATTATAAGAATTGAATGCATTTTTTTGTAGTTTTATAGGCGTGTAAAAGCGTGGACCGAAGCACATTTTTGTATGGGCGCTTTATACAAAATGTGCTTCGGTCCACGCTTTTACACGCCTATAAAACTACAAAAAAATGCATTCAATTCTTAAATAATTTATTTATTATCTATTATGTACAGTGTAAATGTGGATGTTTCCTCTATAACTGTTTCTTTTTTCCCCGTCATTCATCATTGCGTAGAATTTAAATATATATAAACAGTTATAGAGGAATATATATATTCTGACGAGATGTTGATGCAAATAAAATATGCAAATGATATGTTCTCATTTAAATCTAATATGACACAGGCAACCTGTTTGAAGGACGAAATCTTAAAATTTCAATAATACGATGATCTGTACAAGTTATTTTGAATGAATTTTGTAGCCGATTTGTTATGCCGGGCTGTTCCATTTATTTTACCTACTGTACGCCGCTCTTCCGTCGGGAGTTTCGTAAAAAGTTATTTTTTTATTAGAATTTTAATTCAAGTTTATTTCGATTTTGCATAGAGTAAATAATTAAAGACTTTGGAATTTTTCATTGAAATATATTTCTTTTGCGTTTCTAAATTATCAATTGATCTATTTTTTAAACTTCCGGTGAACAGATATTTGGCTATCAATATAGAAGGAAAAATCGGACAGCCTACCGTTATAAGGACTTCGTCCTTTATTACTCATGAAAAATATTATAAAAAAGTCATTTAATTTTAATAATGATAACAAATCATTCTACATTCATAGAAATGCACTATATCTGACAATCATAGAAATGCACTATATCTGACAATCATAGAAATGAACTATATCTGACAATCATAGAAATGCACTATATCTGATAATCATAGAAATGCACTATATCTGACAATCAATCATAGAAATGCACTATATCTGACAATCAGAAAAATTGAACATGACAAAGGGATTGTCATGGACCGTAAGTCGAAGAATGACAGACAAAACAATGGCAAAGAAAAAAGACAAAAAGACAAATAATGAAAAGACCGGTAAAGATCATTTTCAACTGCAATTTAAACTTGGAGGACTTTGAAAATGCCACTATCTTTTTTTCCCCTCCAAGATCGGATCATCTCATTGAAAATTAACTTGTTCTCGACATTATATAGCTGACAATTTGCTGACTTTGGCGTTACACAACAATCACTTTGAACTCACTCACTTACTCTAAGCCCGGATATCGCATTTTTTTATATATTATTATTATAACTGTATGTATCTGTAATACCTATGCCCCCTTGCGAGTGCTTCAATAATGCTGCATTTCCGTTTGGAGTGCAGTCCTATACATTAACACAAAAACATAATTTTAACAATATCGTGGAAGGAACTATTTCCTTGATTTGATGGTACTGATAGTGGATATGTTAGCTATGGAATTATTGAGCTATTTATGATCGTAACCTTTACATATAGTGTCGGGGGTCTTTTACTCCAGACAAGAATTTATTTATCGACCTTCAACAATATCTGAGCTACATTATGAGGTGGAGTGTTGCATTGGTGGAAACAGCCAATAGTCATTTATAACTAAATATATACTTCACTGCAGTCTAGCATATTTCATTCACAACAAAAAGTATTAATTATTTCTTGGACAAACCTAATTTGGGGTGTTCTGATGTTTTACGTTATACAACTCAGAGTTCCTCACATAATACAATGCTGTGTGATATGATATGACTTTATCTACGATTCGCAACATTATTTTCTGATATGTTTATTCCATAACATGCAAAAAAATAATAAATAAAAAATAAAACCACAACCGTTTCCATCAATGGCGACTATGCCCACGCGAGTTGTATTTTTATATTTAAATCACTTTGATTTTAAGGGACAAGAAGACTTTTATTATCTATCCTTATTTTCATAATTGAAGAATCAATAATTGTTACTTCCGACTTAACAAACAGTAGCCAGTTCTCTATTTAAATACATGTATACATATCGACATCAGGTTTGTAATTGTGTACTTAATTACTATTTACCTTTGAACCAGCAATTAAATTGTGTCAACATAAATCCATTTACGAGTCAAATTTCAACGTTTCTTCTTTTATATATTCATATCTTTATTTCTGGTAACATAACAAATTAAAGTTTGTACATAATACGAATAATAATGAAAATTGTTAGTCATTCAATAAAATTCAAAGTTTATACCAAACATAAACGTGGCACAGCAACTGTAATAAAGAACAAATTGATTGTGACACCTTAAAATTAACTAATTGCCATAGCGAACTGAAATTAATATAATTTTATTTAAACAAAAACAATTCAGAGCCTTTTAAGGAAATAGACAAGAACGGAGATTTTTTTTTACAAAGGGTTAGGGGTGTGTGAAAGGAAAAGGCAACAATGTTGTGTTCTATATTTACCTATGTTGCGTTTTCTTCGTGAGAACCCTGTTGTTATCTATAAAGAGGTGTTCAACGATACCACTATTCATATAAGTTATGGAGTTTAACGCCACTTTCAACACTATTTCAGTTACATCGTGATCGTCAGTTCTACCGGAGTACCCAGAGAAAACCAACGACCTGACGCAAATCACTGACAAACTTTATCACGTAATGTTGTATCGAATACATTTGCCCATGAGCGGGATTCGAACTCACAACTTTAGTGATGATGGGCACTGATTTCATAGGTAGTTAGTTGTAAATCCGTAAATACAATTACCATACGATCATAAGCATGGCGGTACCTAACACACATAAGATATTAGTATTATTACCGCTCACTTTCCTGGCCTGAAAATTAAAAAGTACCAGTGTTAAGCTAGCTTATGGTCCCAAACCTGTCCTCTTATTAAAATGATGCGGTTGTGCAAGTGTTTGCACATGTAGGGATAATGCCAACACTCATATAACCTGGCAAACAGCGTTGTTGAGAATAACGCTATAATCTTGAACATTATACATAATATTTAATCTTCGTTACACAGAAGTTGTCATTTGCACATTTGTTCTATTAAAGAGAGGTGGTGTCCTCGACCATCTTTTAAATATTAGATAGTATACAAGGCAAGGCATGACAGTGTAACAATAGTCAACTTTGAACCAAAATATAATTGTAAATACCATCTTTCGTCATCTGTACGCAAGTGACAGAAAACTATCAACAATGTTTTGATATCTTCCGAATATCTTTTTGAAAGACAAGATGAGACTATTCTTTAAAAAAACCAAAAAAAAACCTTGATTTAATAGGTTAGTATTCAGAAGAATTTAGTAGCTAAGTGATGCTGTAAAAAGTATGAATACAAATGGCAAAATATAAACTGTATACGAGGATGTGGTTGGTATATTACTATCTAAGTGTGAAAAATGTATAATGGTAAAATTAAATGGTCTGTTTTGTCATAAAGTCTGGTAGAAAGTTGACCATTGGCGTCAAATTTGAGGTAAATGTCACGAAATGAGGCAGAGGAAGTTGTTTCTGTCGTTTCCTTGATCTCAATTTCTTTGAGGTATATAAATGGAATCCAGTTACCAAAGTCTGGATTATTAATTCACAGAACAACCTCAAAATACCTGAATGTAAGATTAAAGACTGGCTTCTGTATACGCTTTTGTTGGTTCTTTTATCTCAAGTTCTTTAGGGGAATATTACTGAAATAGTTAGCAAAGTGTGGATTATTAATTGACAGAACATCATCAATATACCTGAATGTAAGATTTATAATTGACAGAACATCATCAATATACCTGAATGTAAGATTTATAATTGACAGAACATCATCAATATACCTGAATGTAAGATTTATAATTGACAGAACATCATCAATATACCTGAATGTAAGATTTAAAGGCTGTAGCTTCTGTAATTGTTGTCTTTGATAAGTTTTTGTATAAACTCTGCTCTATAGGAGTGATGACTGATGACTTCATATTCTGTGTAGCACTTTTTGCCATTTGTTTCATGCTTGAGAAAATAAGTTAGTTCCATGACCAAAAACAAAACACTTGTTGCGTTGGCTACCGTTTTTAAAGTAAAATGCCTTGTGAATAATTTGTTTTAAATGGGTTTTCAAATTCTCGTGAGGAATGGTTGTGTAAAGTGTACGAAAGTCAAATAATTGGAAAGATGACATTTTCGAAAAAGAACAAAAAAAATTAAAATGATCCAGAACTGCTTTAGAATTTCCAGTATCTACATTTGATTGATGTTACTACGTGAAATCTTTGTCAATAGTACGAGTGTAGACCCTCTTTGACTGCAGACTAAAAAAATGTCATAATTGTAGAGTTTTTTTGTTGAACAACTAGAAGAACCAGCAATATACCTTTCTCTATGTGGATTCTTGTGAAGTTTTAGTATCTAATATAAAGTAGATAAGTCATCATATTCCTCATTAATCGGAATATTCATTGATGACATGAATGACTTCTGATTTGCCAAAATTTCTTCTTTATCAATTAATACTACTTATGTGGTTTGTTTTGTAAGATGCATTTAGATTGTGTGTCTGCTTTAAGTTGTTTTCTTTATTTATCCAGGTGTGTATTCTACTTTTTGTATTGTTATCAACTAATAAGGATTTATTGTACTTATACACGAACAGTTTCCTTTACATTACGCAAATCACGGAAGCACTTTGTTGTAAAAGTGAAATCGAATGCATAATTGAAACATCATGAGAGGATGTTGAATTCCGGATTGTCTTATCAATAGTAGAGTGATTATTGAATATCATCTCACCAAATCTCAGCTTTATGTTCTGACGACATTGAAAAAATATATTGCCAGATTATTATAACATCTTTCACACCTAGGGAAACTGCACATCGTAAAGTGGAGGGTATCGAGTTTTATACGCAAGGTAGCGATTCCAACTAAAGTAAACAAGATGGGAGACGAACATAAATATGTGCTAGTATCTCAATTTCTAAAAATAATGTGCATGCAACTTAGGTCTTAATATATTTATACTCATTGATTCTTTTTTTTTTTTTCTCACTATCACAGATTTTATTTAGTAAATATCTTGTTACATTTTTACTTCAGAGTCCAAGTTCCTCTGAAGTATCCCTGTGAAATTCTGTTTTGAATATCCAGGGAATTACTCAAAACTATAATTACATATAAAACTATTTTATTCTAATATATTCTTTTGCATAAGTTATGATCACAGTTTATTTAATATATGATTGAACAATGAATTCATTCCTAGTAATTTATTTTCCTTCATTTTTCTTTGAAATTCATTTTTAAATAACAGATAAACATCAATTGTCTTTGTCTTTTGTTCGGATACATAATAGGATTTGTAAATTGTAAATGCCAGTATAGTTAAAAAATAATTTAGGTGAAAATATTCTTTGTCGAAAATTTTGTACCCAAATACTAAATGTTGAAGTCTGATATTGTTTTCAAATTTGACCTTTTTGCTAATTGAGATATTTTAGTGATGTGTGCTTTATCATCAATTTTTACTTTTATCCCGTTAATATTTTTATTTTCTCTAAGCCTTAACGCCATAATTTCCACGGAAATAACAAATAAAAGGGCAGATAAAGGACATCCTTGACGAATTCCTCTTGTGTTTTTAAAAATTTCAGATATCCATCCATTATTTATCACACAGGTTTGTATATTATTATATAATGTTTCCACCCAAGTAACAAAAGAATAATTGAACCCATAATGTTTTAGTGTTGAAAGCATAAAATCCCATTCTAAAGAATCAAAAGCTTTTGAAAAATCTAAAAAGATAATTGCCCCTTCTATTTTATAAATGTTTGAATAATCTATAATGTCTTGAATCTGTCTTAAATTAAAACCTATAAATCTATTTTTAATATAACCGGTTTGATCTTCGTTGATAAGTTTTGGCAGAATTTTCTTCAAACGTTGAGCTAAAGTGTACGAAAGGAGTTTTAAATCAACATTCAATAGAGATATTGGTCTATAGTTATCTAATTTCAATGGGTCATCTTTTTTAAATAAAAGAGTTAGTACACTTGTTCTTTGAGAAAAAGACAGTTGCCTATCTTCGTGACACTTATTTAAAATAAAGACTATCAAATATTTTATAATTTCCCAAAATGTCCTATAAAATTCTACCGTTAATCCGTCTATACCGGGAGATTTATTTAATTTCATTTTAAAAATAGCCTCTGTACATTTTTCCACCGATAACTGTCCATCACATACATTCAAATCTTCTTGATTGACTTTACTTTCTAGTTTTGTTCTATATATATAATCATTTAAGTTATGTTTATCTGGGTTTGTTGATGTATACAACTTTTTGTAATAATATTTTATTTTAACTAAAATGTCTCTTTGGTTTGTAATTATATTCCCCTCATCATCTAATAATTTTGTGATGGACTTTTTAATTTGTCGTTTCTTTTCTAAGCCTAAAAAATAAGCATTGTTTTTTTCACCAAATTCTACCCATTTCTCCCGAGATCTAATCTGCGCGCCTTTTGCCTTTTGCTCGTAAATTTGTTCTAACTCTTTTTCTAACTTGTCTATTTCATTGTTTAGTATTTTATTATCTATAACTGCAGTGTCACTGCATGCTAGTTTAGCTTCTAATGTCTTTTCTAAAGTTCTCGTTAGCTCCCTTGTTTTTTTTTCGCTTTTATTTTACTAAACGTCATAGTTATCTCTCTTATTTCTACCTTAAGCGCGTCCCATAATAGTCTGCAGTTTTTTAAATCATTATTGATTTTAGCGGAATATTTTAATATTATGTCGTTTATCTGATCTTGATAGTCTTTATCATTTAAAATTGGATTCTATCTTATATGAGAAAGTTAAGAATTTTTGTAAGGAATATTTTAAGAAATTCATTAAAATCCAAATTGTCATTTGTCCACAAGGCAGTGAAGTGTACAATTGGCTGCAGGCTAGCGATTTTTGTAGTACAATTTTGAAGACTTAATTCATTTTTTAATAAAAATAAGCTTATCAATTACATCAAGATTCATTTATTTAATGTTTTATTTTATCCTCGCTCTGCTGGAGTATGTATGGTTCATGGTGTCCGTTCGTCCGTCCGTAATAACAGCAATTTATATTGTATGTCTGCGGTGTGCAGCGTAGCACCATGAGTGTATTTATTTTTCTGCACCAATGGTCAGCATGATGACAATTTAATTTAGATGCAAAGAATGGCATCCCTATGAGTTTTATATAGTTTTTACAAACTGTAATTAACAACCAATTCGTCTTTAACCAAGAAACGGGTTTTAAAGGAAACTTTCTCACAATAAGTATTTATTTGGAGTCGAAAGGGAATCCTTACATAGGGGGACCAACAACATATATATAACACCCTGGAATTCACAATTTCAAGGGGCGGGGGTCGTGGTTATGATCATATGGTAGTAGAATTTATCACTACCTATGCAACAAGTGCCTATCACCACGAACATTATGAGTTCAAATCCCGCTCAGGCGAAGTTGTATTTAATATAGGAGATGTAAAGTAATACCTATCAATCACATTTTCTCTAATGCTACTGACAACTACTGAGTTATGTATTTATTTCTGCACTGAGATTCTGAAGAGGGTGATTTTTGTTGAAGAGAACAGTACAATATTTCTCAGTTGAAAGGATTTTCTAGAGCGTGCGTTCCTATCATGATTTCAATGATAGGGATGTGCTACTAACAAGGAAGCTAATTATATATAATGAGGAATGAGTTCCTAGTGGTTTAATTGAAGTCATCAGTTCTCAAGTACTACAGTTTGCAACAATGAATTAGGTTAGGTTCGACTGTGGACGCTAGCTTGCTGAAACCACTATATCCACCTCTTCTTCTACTATGCTAGAACGCGACTTTACGTCACACCTGGGCTTACTAGTTAGGTTGATGTTAACTGTGATCATATTTGAACTCTTGTGCTTCCCAGTACTTATCTAAGTTGATCTCAAAATGTTCACTATTTTAGCTGTGATAACTTCGTTTGGTAGACTGTTCCAAATGTCAACTCTAGTTCTTGTATTTTGATCTAGGTCAAGTAAACCTTCTGTGACATCTCTATCGTAGATGCCATTGATGATTTTGAGTTTCGATCATGTCCCCTCAAGGCGCCTGTACTTTAGGGTTGGCATTTTCAGCTTTTTAAGTCTATCTGTGTATTCTAGGTTTTTCAGTGAAGGAATTTGTTTTGTGGCTCTTCTTTGGACATTTTCTATTACATCTATGTCTCCTACCATTGATGGTGACCATACTGCTTCTGCATATTCAAGATGTGGTCTTGCTAATGCCTGGAAAAGGTATTTGAAATTCTGCTCATCCAGGTATGAATAAGTTCTTCTTATGAGGCCCATAATACTGTTCGCCTTGTTCGCCTGATGTTGAATATGTTTTGAGAATGTCAGCTGATCGTCCTAGTACTCCAATATCTTTTTCTCCCTCTGATTTTTCTAGCTCTACTTCTTTGCCAGTACTGTCGTATAAATGGTACTTCCTGATTGTATTCTTTTTATTTGATACAGTCGTGACCTTGCATTTGTTTGGGTGGAATCTTAGTAGCCAGGTGTTGGATCATTCCTGTAGACTATCCAGGTCCCTTTGCAGACTATTGCTATCTTCTGGCGATCTGATTTCTTTATATAGCGTGTGCCGGGGGTAGAATAGGCACCAGGTTTCTCGACCCTAGTCCTCTAAAAGGGGTCAACCCCGCGGGAACCCTGGGGTATAGAAATGGGACCGAGAGCTTCTTCGGCTTGAAGGGGAGTCCGTCGGTTGTGCGGGATGTATAAATTCACAACCAATGCAACCCGTCCTTCGGATGAGACATAAATTAAACCGAGGTCCCGTGTCGAGATTGCCACCCTCTTCGCACATTAAAGAACCCAGTGTAACAGCTCATTTGCTCATGATGAGTGGTCCATAGGAGACCTGTTTCACTGGCTAAATTATCCGTCTCTACCCATCACCTTTCCTTGTTTCGAGTCCCGTGGCGCTTAAATTTTTAAATATTCTCGTCCTGAATATAGCTGAAATATTGTTCGCTGGACGTTAAACATCAATCAATCAATCAATCAATCAATCAATCAATCAATCTTTATATAGCTTAGTATCGTCGGCAAAGAGATAAGCTGTTGCTGCTACACAATCTGGCATGTCGTTCATGTAGATTACAAAAATAATCGGTCCAAGTACACTGCCTTGTGGAATTCCACTGGTTACATTGTGGGTGGTAGAGTCCATTCAGTTCACTGAAACTTTCTGTTTTCTGTCTGTTAAAAAGTCCTGAACGCAGTTGAGTGTTTTTTCTCCAATGCCATAGTGTTCTATTTTTTTATGAGCCTTCTATGGGAGACTTTGTCGAACGCCTTCATGAAATCCATATAAACAGAGTCAATACTGCCACCGCTATCTATTATTTCGGTCCACTGGTCTAAAACCAACAGCAATTGCAGGGTCGTGGATCTTCCGGATATGAAACCAAATTGTTTCTTGCTAAATAGTTTATTTCTTTTCATATGCTCTACTATTTGGTTTTTTACCAGTTTTTCCATCATTTTACATGCAATGCTGGTTAGACTTACTGGCTTATCTCCCTTCTTAAACAGAGCCACTACATTGCCAATCTTCCATATCTCAGGTACTATGCTTTTGCTTCCTCCTTCGAGGCATTAAATATCCTTGTTAGTGGTTTTGCTAAGACAGATTTGAGTTCTTTTAATGCCTTCGGGTGAAGGCAGTCTGGCCCTTTTGATTTATTTGGATTTAATTCATCCAATAGTTTCTTGACTTCTTTTTCTTCAAAGACTCTTTCCTCAAACTCAAACTCTAGATTTGCATCTTTGAATGTTGGTAAGTCTCCTTCTGGTTCTTTGGTAAACACACTACTGAAGAAGTTGGCTTTATCCTTGTTGCATTCCGTTATGCTCATCTCCTCCTTGTCGTTTTTGTATTTTAGTTCTGCAATTCCACTTTTGGTTTTTCTTTTGGGGTTGGCATATTGCCAGAATTTCTTGGGGTTGGTCTTGGCATTTTTTGCTATATCTTATTCCATATTCTGTTTTGCTTTTTTTACTAGACTTTTAGCTTGGTTTCTGACTTTCTTAAATTCTAGGTACTTTTTGTTCTCTTGTTTCTATATAATGTTGCCAACATCTATGCTTTTGTCTGATTTTCTCGCTAGTGTTGTCGTCAAGGGGTAAGTAGTTGTGTTTTTTTGCTTTCGAAGCCGCTTTTCTGTTTACTTTGGGTATGCATTTATCTTTTGCTGCGTTGAACTCCCTCAGAAAGATGTTGTTCAGGACATTTGGGTCCTTATCATTCAATAAATTTGACCAGTCTTTATCCAACTCTTTGGCCATCTTAAGGTAGTCACCTTTATGAAAGTTCCATTTGTCTATTGTGGCTTCCTCTAGTTCAAAGTAGCACGTGTAATTAGAAGTTAATACAATGTGATCACTTCGTCCTAATGGGCTTTCATATTCAATCTTATCAATCATATTTTCCACGTTTGTAAAAACTGGACCTATAGTTCACTGTTATCCGTGGTTCTTGTTTAACCCAAAATGTGTTGATGTAGGTAACTATCTCCGATACTCTCTACGAATTTTATGTTTCCCCATTGCATTGTTTGTCCTGTCTTTTTTCGTTTCCCCATTGTATTGTCTGTCCTGTCTTTTTTTCGTTTCCCCATTGTATTGTCTATTCTGTCTTTTTTCGTTTCCCCATTGTATTGTCTGTCCTGTCTTTTTTCGTTTCCCCATTGTATTGTCTGTTCTGTCTTTTTTCGTTTCCCCATTGTATTGTCTGTTCTGTCTTTTTTCGTTTCCCCATTGTATTGTCTGTCTTGTCTTTTTTTCGTTTCCCCATTGTATTGTCTGTTCTGTCTTTTTTCGCTTCCCCATTGTATTGTCTGTCCTGTCTTTTTTCGTTTCCCCATTGTATTGTCTGTCCTGTCTTTTTTCGTTTCCCCATTGTATTGTCTGTCCTGTCTTTTTTCGTTTCTCCATTGTATTGTCTGTCCTGTCTTTTTTTCGTTTCCCCCATTGTATTGTCTGTTCTGTCTTTTTTCGTTTCCCCATTGTATTGTCTGTTCTGTCTTTTTTCGTTTCCCCATTGTATTGTCTGTCCTGTCTTTTTTCGTTTCCCCATTGTATTGTCTGTTCTGTCTTTTTTCGTTTCCCCATTGTATTGTCTGTCCTGTCTTTTTTTCGTTTCCCCATTGTATTGTCTGTCCTGTCTTTTTTCGTTTCCCCATTGTATTGTCTGTTCTGTCTTTTTTCGTTTCCCCATTGTATTGTCTGTTGTCTTTTTTCGTTTCCCCATTGTATTGTCTGTCCTGTCTTTTTTCGTTTCCCCATTGTATTGTCTGTTCTGTCTTTTTTCGTTTCCCCATTGTATTGTCTGTCCTGTCTTTTTTCGTTTCCCCATTGTATTGTCTGTTCTGTCTTTTTTCGTTTCCCCATTGTATTGTCTGTTCTGTCTTTTTTCGTTTCCCCATTGTATTGTCTGTTGTCTTTTTTCGTTTCCCCCTTGTATTGTCTGTCCTGTCTTTTTTTCGTTTCCCCATTGTATTGTCTGTTCTATCTTTTTTCGTTTCCCCATTGTATTGTCTGTTCTGTCTTTTTTCGTTTCCCCATTGTATTGTCTGTTCTGTCTTTTTTCGTTTCCCCATTGTATTGTCTGTCCTGTCTTTTTTTCGTTTCCCCATTGTATTGTCTGTCCTGTCTTTTTTCGTTTCCCCATTGTATTGTTTGTTCTGTCTTTTTTCGTTTCCCCATTGTATTGTCTGTCCTGTCTTTTTTTCGTTTCCCCATTGTATTGTCTGTTCTGTCTTTTTTCGTTTCCCCATTGTATTGTCTGTCCTGTCTTTTTTTCGTTTCCCCATTGTATTGTCTGTCCTGTCTTTTTTCGTTTCCCCATTGTATTGTCTGTTCTGTCTTTTTTCGTTTCCCCATTGTATTGTCTGTTGTCTTTTTTCGTTTCCCCATTGTATTGTCTGTCCTGTCTTTTTTCGTTTCCCCATTGTATTGTCTGTTCTGTCTTTTTTCGTTTCCCCATTGTATTGTCTGTCCTGTCTTTTTTCGTTTCCCCATTGTATTGTCTGTTCTGTCTTTTTTCGTTTCCCCATTGTATTGTCTGTTCTGTCTTTTTTCGTTTCCCCATTGTATTGTCTGTTGTCTTTTTTCGTTTCCCCTTGTATTGTCTGTCCTGTCTTTTTTTCGTTTCCCCATTGTATTGTCTGTTCTATCTTTTTTCGTTTCCCCATTGTATTGTCTGTTCTGTCTTTTTTCGTTTCCCCATTGTATTGTCTGTTCTGTCTTTTTTCGTTTCCCCATTGTATTGTCTGTCCTGTCTTTTTTTCGTTTCCCCATTGTATTGTCTGTCCTGTCTTTTTTCGTTTCCCCATTGTATTGTTTGTTCTGTCTTTTTTCGTTTCCCCATTGTATTGTCTGTCCTGTCTTTTTTTCGTTTCCCCATTGTATTGTCTGTTCTGTCTTTTTTCGTTTCCCCATTGTATTGTCTGTCCTGTCTTTTTTTCGTTTCCCCATTGTATTGTCTGTTCTGTCTTTTTTCGTTTCCCCATTGTATTGTCTGTCCTGTCTTTTTTTCGTTTCCCCATTGTATTGTCTGTTCTGTCTTTTTTCGTTTCCCCATTGTATTGTCTGTCCTGTCTTTTTTCGTTTCCCCATTGCATTGTCTGTCCTGTCTTTTTTCGTTTCCCCATTGTATTGTCTGTCCTGTCTTTTTTCCTTTCCCCATTGTATTGTCTGTTCTGTCTTTTTTCGTTTCCCCATTGTATTGTCTGTCCTGTCTTTTTTCGTTTCCCCATTGTATTGTCTGTCCTGTCTTTTTTTCGTTTCCCCATTGTATTGTCTGTTCTGTCTTTTTTCGCTTCCCCATTGTATTGTCTGTTCTGTCTTTTTTCGTTTCCCCATTGTATTGTCTGTCCTGTCTTTTTTTCGTTTCCCCATTGTATTGTCTGTCCTGTCTTTTTTCGTTTCCCCATTGTATTGTCTGTCCTGTCTTTTTTCGTTTCCCCATTGTATTGTCTGTTCTGTCTTTTTTCGTTTCCCCATTGTATTGTCTGTCCTGTCTTTTTTTCGTTTCCCCATTGTATTGTCTGTTCTATCTTTTTTCGTTTCCCCATTGTATTGTCTGTTCTGTCTTTTTTCGTTTCCCCATTGTATTGTCTGTTCTGTCTTTTTTCGTTTCCCCATTGTATTGTCTGTCCTGTCTTTTTTTCGTTTCCCCATTGTATTGTCTGTCCTGTCTTTTTTCGTTTCCCCCATTGTATTGTTTGTTCTGTCTTTTCTCGTTTCCCCATTGTATTGTCTGTCCTGTCTTTTTTTCGTTTCCCCATTGTATTGTCTGTTGTCTTTTTTCGTTTCCCCATTGTATTGTCTGTCCTGTCTTTTTTTCGTTTCCCCATTGTATTGTCTGTTCTGTCTTTTTTCGTTTCCCCATTGTATTGTCTGTCCTGTCTTTTTTTCGTTTCCCCATTGTATTGTCTGTTCTGTCTTTTTTCGTTTCCCCATTGTATTGTCTGTCCTGTCTTTTTTCGTTTCCCCATTGCATTGTCTGTCCTGTCTTTTTTCGTTTCCCCATTGTATTGTCTGTCCTGTCTTTTTTCCTTTCCCCATTGTATTGTCTGTTCTGTCTTTTTTCGTTTCCCCATTGTATTGTCTGTCCTGTCTTTTTTCGTTTCCCCATTGTATTGTCTGTCCTGTCTTTTTTTCGTTTCCCCATTGTATTGTCTGTTCTGTCTTTTTTCGCTTCCCCATTGTATTGTCTGTTCTGTCTTTTTTCGTTTCCCCATTGTATTGTCTGTCCTGTCTTTTTTTCGTTTCCCCATTGTATTGTCTGTCCTGTCTTTTTTCGTTTCCCCATTGTATTGTCTGTCCTGTCTTTTTTCGTTTCCCCATTGTATTGTCTGTTCTGTCTTTTTTCGTTTCCCCATTGTATTGTCTGTTCTGTCTTTTTTCGTTTCCCCATTGTATTGTCTGTTCTGTCTTTTTTCGTTTCCCCATTGTATTGTCTGTTCTGTCTTTTTTCGTTTCCCCATTGTATTGTCTGTCCTGTCTTTTTTCGTTTCCCCATTGTATTGTCTGTCCTGTCTTTTTTCGTTTCCCCATTGTATTGTCTGTCCTGTCTTTTTTCGTTTCCCCATTGTATTGTCTGTTCTGTCTTTTTTCGTTTCCCCATTGTATTGTCTGTTCTGTCTTTTTTCGTTTCCCCATTGTATTGTCTGTCCTGTCTTTTTTCGTTTCCCCATTGTATTGTTTGTTCTGTCTTTTTTCGTTTCCCCATTGTATTGTCTGTTCTGTCTTTTTTCGTTTCCCCATTGTATTGTCTGTTCTGTCTTTTTTCGTTTCCCCATTGTATTGTCTGTTCTGTCTTTTTTCCTTTCCCCATTGTATTGTCTGTCCTGTCTTTTTTCGTTTCCCCATTGTATTGTCTGTTCTGTCTTTTTTCGTTTCCCCATTGTATTGTCTGTCCTGTCTTTTTTTCGTTTCCCCATTGTATTGTCTGTTCTGTCTTTTTTCGCTTCCCCATTGTATTGTCTGTTCTGTCTTTTTTCGTTTCCCCATTGTATTGTCTGTCCTGTCTTTTTTTCGTTTCCCCATTGTATTGTCTGTCCTGTCTTTTTTCGTTTCCCCATTGTATTGTCTGTCCTGTCTTTTTTCGTTTCCCCATTGTATTGTCTGTTCTGTCTTTTTTCGTTTCCCCATTGTATTGTCTGTTCTGTCTTTTTTCGTTTCCCCATTGTATTGTCTGTTCTGTCTTTTTTCGTTTCCCCATTGTATTGTCTGTTCTGTCTTTTTTCGTTTCCCCATTGTATTGTCTGTCCTGTCTTTTTTCGTTTCCCCATTGTATTGTCTGTCCTGTCTTTTTTCGTTTCCCCATTGTATTGTCTGTCCTGTCTTTTTTCGTTTCCCCATTGTATTGTCTGTTCTGTCTTTTTTCGTTTCCCCATTGTATTGTCTGTTGTCTTTTTTCGTTTCCCCATTGTATTGTCTGTCCTGTCTTTTTTCGTTTCCCCATTGTATTGTCTGTCCTGTCTTTTTTCGTTTCCCCATTGTATTGTCTGTTGTCTTTTTTCGTTTCCCCATTGTATTGTCTGTCCTGTCTTTTTTCGTTTCCCCATTGTATTGTCTGTCCTGTCTTTTTTCGTTTCCCCATTGTATTGTCTGTTGTCTTTTTTCATTTCCCCATTGTATTGTCTGTTCTGTCTTTTTTCGTTTCCCCATTGTATTGTCTGTCCTGTCTTTTTTCGTTTCCCCATTGTATTGTCTGTCCTGTCTTTTTTCGTTTCCCCATTGTATTGTCTGTTCTGTCTTTTTTCGTTTCCCCATTGTATTGTCTGTCCTGTCTTTTTTCGTTTCCCCATTGTATTGTCTGTTCTGTCTTTTTTCGTTTCCCCATTGTATTGTCTGTTCTGTCTTTTTTTCGTTTCCCCATTGTATTGTCTGTCCTGTCTTTTTTCGTTTCCCCATTGTATTGTCTGTTCTGTCTTTTTTCGTTTCCCCATTGTATTGTCTGTTCTATCTTTTTTCGTTTCCCCATTGTATTGTCTGTTCTGTCTTTTTTCGTTTCCCCATTGTATTGTCTGTTCTATCTTTTTTCGTTTCCCCATTGTATTGTCTGTTCTGTCTTTTTTTCGTTTCCCCATTGTATAGTCTGTCCTGTCTTTTTTCGTTTCCCCATTGTATTGTCTGTCCTGTCTTTTTTCGTTTCCCCATTGTATTGTCTGTCCATTTTCGATTTACTCCTTTCACATCTTCAAACTTTTGTTGTCTGTAATTTGTTTTTTTTTAAACTAAATATTCTTATAAAATTATATATTAAAAATATAAAATAAGACCAACTAGAACATTTTCTGGATATATTCATTGAAAAAAATATCGAGGAAATCATTTGTTGTCATAATGTGTCATCCATATTGATGAGAAGCTTCACTTTTCACTTCAGTTGGTGTAGAAAATGGTAAAATGCTGATATGAAAAATTATACTTTGCATGTCCTACTATAAGTTTTAGGGATTAGGCTAGATAAAGGAACAGAAAGTTTGTCAAGATGTAATAAAACAAGAATCAACATATGGCACCAGACGTTTTCCACATTTATTCAAATTGATTGTAAAATACAATTGTTGTTAAACAGATTTTAATATATATAATCGATTCCATCGAAGTATACCTTTATTCCTGAAGAGAAGGGCATAAAAGTGTTTTTTGTTATTAAATTATATACCTGCTTAAATATGTATCTCTTTATCAATACTACATCATCAGTATCAATCTGTGTCAATATCCACATTGGTCATTGCAAACTAGTGATAATAGCATGATTTTAAATCAATATTTGTGGTAAAACTTATTTTTTTCCACAGCATAATAATGGGGAAAAATCGAAAATTGCCATTTAACTAATAAATATTTTTTGTAAATAAATTGTGCACCATTATCAATTCTCAAACTTTTCAGGCTTGATGCTAAAAGTACCATTAAACACAAAATATCACAAACAACAATCAAGTAACATTAGGATTAAAATAATACAAGGCAAAAAATAAACAAAGCATATATTTAATAATGTATCTGATGATAAAATAATATTGCACATACATATTTCATTATAACACAACAATATACAATAAACTAGAGGCTCAGTGGACTGAGCCTGTGTCGCTCACCTTTCATTCTGCTTTGAGGAAACTTAATACACAACCTTCCATACATGTAGATGCTTCCTACCAAGATTCGGTTCATTTGGCTAGGCAGTTTCAGAGGAGAAGAATTTTTAGATATCGACCAATCAGAAACAAGAATTGCCTGCGGTGGCCATGTTTGTTAACAGATCGGGTCGAAATGAGCAATCTTCATAGAGGACATTCCATAGATGCTTCCTGCCATGTTTCGGTTAATTTGGCCAAGCGGTTTCAGAGGAGATTTTTTAAAATTGACCAATCAGAAACAAGAATTGCCTGTGGAGGGCCATGTTTGGTAATGGATCATAACAAAATGTGCACTCTTTAGAGAGGACCTTCCATAGATGCTTCCTACTAAGTTTCAGTTCATTTGGCTGATGGTTTTCAGAGGAGAGGATTAAAATGTGAAAAGTTAACAGATGACAGACAACAAACGACGGATGCCAACAGCCCACAATGCCTTTGGCAAGGTGAGCTAAAAAGATTATTAAAATGTGAATACCTACAAGTAATGTATAGTATAAACATATCACTACATCAGCATTAGTTAATTTCTAAGGGAGATAATGGCAAGAATTATCTATTTTATTAAACAGTTAATGCAAGAGTTATCTCCCTTTTAACAGTTTACTACAATGGAGAGGATTTTATTTAGAAATGAACCAATCAGAAATAAGAATTGACTGTGGCAGCCATGTTTGTTAACAGATCGGGATGAAATGAGCAATCTTTATAGAGAACCTTCCATAGATGCTTCCTACCAAGTTGCGGTTCAATTGGCCAAGTGGTTTCGGAGAAGATTTATAAAAATCGGCCAATCAGAAACAAGAATTGTCTGTCATGGCAATGTTTGTTAACGGATCGGGATGAAATGTGCAACCTTTATAGAGGAACATCCATAGATGCTTCCTACCAAGTTTCGGTTCATTTGGCCAAGCGGTTTCGGAGGAGAAGATTTTAAAAAATTGACCAATCAGACACAAGAATTGCCTGTGATGGCCATGTTTGTTAGCGGATCGGGATGAAATCAGCAACCTTCCATAGATGCTTCCTACCAAGTTTCGGTTCAATTGGCCAAGCGGTTTCGGAGGTGAAGATTTTTTTAAATCGGCCAATCAGAAACAAGAATTGCCTGTGGTGGCCATTTTGGTTAATAGATTGAGACAAAATGAGCAATCTTTAGAGAGGACCTTCTATAGATGATTCCTACCAAGTTTCAGTTCATTTGGCTGAGAGGTTTCAGAGGAGAAGATTAAAATGCAAAAAGTTAACGGACGACAGACGACGGACAAAAGATGGCAAAAGCTCACGTTGCCTTTGGCAAGGTAAGCTAAAAAACCTGAAGTTATGCCAGCCTTTTTGTTCTATGTGTTAAAATAGAGCATACTCAATAATTTTATTATCCATGGAAAAACTTAGTTTTTTAAAAATTTATTTCATTTTTCTTCTGTTTATACTTTTTTTTATCTAGGTGGGGGGGCGTAAAACGTATTTCTTCTCTGGAGGTTGTTGTCAAATTTCTATTTAATTAATCGTGGTCGTCTGTATTTTTACCATTTCGGTATATTAAAATAGACCTACTTGCCGGCAAGTCGTGTCACTGTGTTGTTCGTTAAATGGTGTATAATATTTGGCTGTTTGTTCCGCGATTTCGCTTCTTTTGCATGATTTTTTAAAGCCAAATTGTCTCCCTTTATCTTCCGAAATATTCCGAATGATATGTTGTGTAAAAAATGGAGAAATACGAATGATGAACTGGTACCTGGTTCTTTTATTTTCGTTCCTGGGTTCCGAGATAAAAAGTAACATTCGAAAACGAAACGTGGTCAAATGGCACGATTTCTCAAAAAGTATTTAACCAAAAATAATAAACTATGCATATTATTAATCCTTGAGATATAAGCTTTAAAATGGTGTAACATTTATTTGACAGACATTTGATTTAAAAGAGTTATACGTGATCAAAACAAATATTTTGATACAAATTATCGTCATTTTCATCATTGAAAAATACTGTCCTGCCATGATTGGCAATATTTAAAAAAAAAAAATGTATATCAAATTAAAGCCTTTAATCTCTTCTTTATTATGGAATTTACATCATGAAAATATCTCATTCTGTTCAAAAGTTATACCTATAAACGTACTGGAAAATACCTGTCCTGGTTTTAAACCCTCCCCCTCAAAAATAGATAAACAACACACTTTATAGGTCACACTTGTACTTGCATTACTGCCATTAAACAGTATTACAGATTTGATCAGTTTGTTTCAAATTTAATTTCTATTTTCTAGGTGGGGGTCATTTTAGGTATTTATATTTATGTGGTGGTACCCCAAAAATAATTAAAATTCTGGTGGTAATACCCCAAATTATTGACGGAATTCCGACCCTCCTCCCCCCCCCAGGTATTTTTTCCTGGAAAAGCCCTTACCAGTGTTTAATTTAATTTTTTTTTAAACTAGAGGCTTACTTGAGACTATCGCTATCGTAATTCATACTCTGCTTTGGTCAAAGCATGTTTGTAGTTTCTGAGAAAAAGCCATTTTTATTCATATTAGACAGAAGCGAAGTGATGACAATTCGTCACATGGATGTTTGTTCAAGGTCAACTAGAGAGTAATAAAACAATGATGTGGCTTTATTAATGAAATAATAATTTGTAAATATTGAAAATCTGTCTACAGTGGATTCTGATTTTGTACACAGGAAATCTGTCTTTATATGGATACTGAATATACAGAAAACCCAAGAAAAGCCTCATATGAAATGTTCTATGACCGGACAAGCAAAAGGTGACCTTTTAATGCAGGTGGCTGCTTAATAGAGGTGACTGCTTATACAGGTTTGACTGTAATTAAAATTTTTATTTTCATATAAAAATTCTTGATTGACTGAACCTGGCATTTCTAAAATAAAAACTGAAAATTTTACATCGAAATGTATCCACAGTCAAACCTGCTCATGCTGTTACCTCTATTAAGCAGTCACCTGTATTAAATGGTCACCTTTATCTCCTCCTGTCATCGAAAATTTTATATTAATTGAACCTCTTTTAAGAGGTCAACTGTCTTAAAAGACCAATTGCCCTTATTGGTTCTCCTCTGATCATAGTTCACTTTATTTTGAAAATGACAGTCGTTATCTTTGTCATTACTTCTTAACAAGATCATTTTCCGAGTAATATAGTGGTAATATAAGCAAAGACTATGAACCAATGGTGTATACTAAGCTGATGTATCAAAGAATTTATCAATAACTGCACTGACTGCCTGTGGTGTATATTTAATATATTTGTCCAGATTCTTTGTAAAATTGACTTTCTCATATTTCTCCTGAAACATTTTATATCTGGGTACTATGTAATCTTTATTGTCTTTTTTTAGTGTGTCTCTCAGTTCTTGGTCTGGAATGGCATATCCTTTCTGAATTTTCATGATTTCTTCCAACTCTTTGTTAAAACCCTAAAACAAAATAAATATAGTGAGAGATTGTTGTTTAACTCCAAGTGAGCAATTTTTCAGCTATATAATGGCAAGAACAAGTCAGCTATATATAGATGTCTGCTTTGTACTAGACTAGTACACTTAGTTGCAATTTTATAGTGCTAGCTCACTAAAACAACAGTCCACTGGGTTTTCACTACACTCTGACATTATTCTGATTCTAAGCCAACCACCCAGCCTTTGCTCTAACTCATTACTACTGCTTGACTTAGTGCAGAAGACACAACTATGATTACATATATAGCCTTTGGTTTCAGCCGACCGTGGGCTTGAACCAATGATCTGTTGTACTCCAGACAGACACTCTCACCATTACATATATAGCCTTTGGTTTCAGCCGACCGTGGGCTTGAACCCATGATCTGTTGTACTCGAGGCAGACACTCTCATCATTACATATATAGCCTTTGGTTTCAGCCGACCGTGGGCTTGAACCCATGATCTGTTGTACTCGAGGCAGACACTCTCACCATTACATATATAGCCTTTGGTTTCAGCCGACCGTGGGCTTGAACCCATGCTCTGTTGTACTCGAGGCAGACACTCTCATCATTACATATATAGCCTTTGGTTTCAGCCGACTGTGGGCTTGAACCCATGATCTGTTGTACTTGTGGCAAACACTCTCACCATTACATATATAGCCTTTGGTTTCAGCTGACCGTGGGCTTGAACCCATGATATGTTGTACTCGAGGCAGACACTCTCACCATTACATATATAGCCTTTGGCTTCAGCCGACCGTGGGCTTGAACCCATGATCTGTTGTACTCGAGGCAGACACTCTCACCATTACATATATAGCCTTTGGTTTCAGCCGACCGTGGGCTTGAACCCATGATCTGTTGTACTCGTGGCAAACACTCTCACCATTACATATATAGCCTTTGGTTTCAGCCGACCGTGGGCTTGAACCCATGCTCTGTTGTACTCGAGGCAGACACTCTCACCATTACATATATAGCCTTTGGTTTCAGCCAACCGTGGGCTTGAACCCATGATATGTTGTACTCGAGGAAGACACTCTCATCATTACATATATAGCCTTTGGTTTCAGCCGACCGTGGGCTTGAACCCATGATCTGTTGTACTCGAGGAAGGCATTCTCACCATTACATATATAGCCTTTGGTTTCAGCCAACCGTGGGCTTGAACCCATGATCTGTTGTACTCGAGGCAGACACTTTCACCATTACACCACCCATGCAGTTCTGACTGTTTAGGAGATAAAATCTTCCCTCCTTCCATCATAGCTATTATCTTTATGACAGTTTCCTGTTGGTCACAGACTTTATCAGTGTTAAAATTAAACATGATTTTGGTTGTTTTTTTTGTGTTACAGAATTGAAGTTTACAACTTACAGAAAACTTGTCTTTTATATTCTGTTTTTCTTTATCCTTCAACTATAAATAAAAAATATGCATGCATGAACAGATATTTAGAATGAATTGTCAAATCTTCAATAACTTGTGTTAAGCTACCTTAAAATTATCTCCCTTTGTAACATATGCCCTACTAATTTAACCTGCATAAAGCAACCACCTGTCTACATGATCTTTTTTCTATTCACTCCTTTCTAAGATTACATAAGTTAGACTTAGAGATTAACTATTCATTCACATGTGTCAGCACATGAAGATGTTATGTATATCTGTACATTAAGAGTTTCTTTTATTTCTATTTGAGCAGGCAAATTGCATTGATTTGATAATTTTTTGTTATATTCTGTCACTGACCGAAATATAGCTTTTTCTGGTACCCCTGTCATATGTTATCCGTTTAGCTTTGGGAAACTAGTTGTAAATATAGTTCTATTCCTGTTGACAGAAAATATCAAAAGGGGCACTGAAGGTATAATTATATAATTTTATTATTTAATTTAAAATATAAACGTCGATGGATTAAGGCGATTTTTCTGCAGGATAAACACAATATTAATGCAGTGTCTTAAAATATAAAGTTTATGTGTATTTGGCACAAAACTGGGGAAAGGCTTGGTGAACCTCACCTTTATCCCAGTTTTTAAGCTTCATACACATAAACTTGATATTTCAAGACACTGCACTAATATCATCTATATACTACAGGCTCAGGGATGATCCTGTGTCCCACTGAGCCTGTGTCGCTCACCTTTCATTCTGTTTTGAGTCAACTTAATACAGAGCCTTATATGGGTGACCCCTACTAAATTTCAATTAATTTGGCCAAATGGTTTTATCGAAGATTTTTTTTAATTGTCCAATCACAAACAAGAACTACCTATGGCGGCCATGGAAATTTTGTATAGGAGAAGTGGTTTCAGATGAGAAGATACCAGAAACAAGAATTGCCTATGGTGGCCATGTTTGTTAACAGATTGGGATGAAATAAACAAACTTTATAAAGGCCCTTCCATAGATGCTTCCTACCAAGTTTCGGTTCATCATGATTTGGCCAAACGGTTTCAGAGGAGAAGATTTTTAGAAATTTACCAACCAGAAATATGAATTACATATGGCGGCTAAGTTTGTTAACTGTTTTCTTTGTTTGTTTGGTGGTGTTTAACGTCACTTTCAACAATATTTCAGCTATATCGTGGCAGTCAGTTTTATTGGTCGAGGAAACCAGAGGACCCGGAGAAAACCACCGGCTTGTAGCAAGTCACTGACAAACTTTATTACACAATGTTGTACACCTCGCCCTGATTGAGATTTGAACTCGCAACATCAGTGGTGATAGGCACTGATTGCATAGGTAGTTATTAACGGATCTGGACGAAAAGAGCAATCTTTATAGAGGACATTCCATATATGCTTCCTACCAAGTTTCGGCTCCTTTGGCCAAGTGGTTTAAGAGAAGATAATATTTAGAAATTGACCAACCAGAAACAAGAATTACCTATAGCAGCCATGTTTTGTAATGGATCGGGACGAAAAGAGCAGTCTTTATAGGGGACCTTACATAGATGATTCCTACCAAGTTTCGGTTCATTTGCTTAAGTGCTTACAGAGATCATTTTTAGAAATTGACCAACCAGAAACAAGAATTGACTATCACGGTCATGTTTGTTAATAGATCGGAACGAAATTAGCAATCTTAATAGAGGACCTTCCATGGATGGTATCTACCAAGTTTTGGTTCATTTGGCCAATCGGTTTCAGAGGAGATGATTTTTAACTAGAGGCTCAGTGGGCTGAGCCTGTGTCGCTCACCTTTCATTCTGCTTTGAGGAAACTTAATACAGAACTTTCCATAGGTGCTTCCGACCAAATTTCGGTTCATTTGGCTACTCAGTTTCAGAGGAGAAGATTATTTAGAAATCGACCAACCAGAAACAAGAATAACATATGGTGGCAATGTTTGTAAATCGATCAGGACTAAATTAGCAAATTGTAAAGAGAACCTACAATGAATGCTTCCTACCGTCATGTTCCAACTATTTTCCTCAGTAGAAGCCAGTACGAGTTATCTCGCATGTTTTCAGTGTTTTCTTTTGTCAAGATTTTATCTTGTATGGATAATGTTACGTCTTATCAGACGGCCTGCTGTGGTGTGATAGATAATATCGCCATCCTTCACTGATTAAATATAATCAGTTACGCGTATCATCATGACATGTTTGTTAATTAAATCTTCGTGATCATCATGAATAAAACCTTGTATAACGTGTATATAAAAGACTACCAAAGAAGACAAAACCAAAGTGTATGCAATACACATATCTGGATAAATACAACCAAACAAAACCTGTAGAAACATTGAAAAATATGTAATTTCTTTACTTTTATTAGTCATTCATGATTATATTGACATTGTACATATTTGTTGAAGCAATATATCAACATTATAAGATTTAACGACCAAAAATCATTGATGCAGATAATAGTTTGTATTTTCATGGGAGGAGATGAAATTTCAATAAAATCGATATTTGATTTCCGTACATCTTTTCCAATAAATGAGATATTATATATACAATACATAAATGGTAAACGGAAAAAAAGTCACAGGATAAAAAGTCACAAGACAAGTAGCAAAAAAAGTCACAATATATTTTTACCACATTTACTATACCCCGGAAAGTCACAGTATGTATAATGAGTGTTAAATTAATTTAAAGAATTATATTTTTATATTTTTAGCCCGGTGACCAACTCCGCAAAAGTCACATATTAACGGAGTTTAATTTCACTTCATACTATACGGCTAAAAATTGGCATACTTGTAGGAAAATGATTTTACTTTGATTTTAGACTGGTCGTCAAAAAGTTGTATGGTGCAGTTTTCTAAAATTCTATGTATAGTTAGCAAAATTTAGCTAAATTTGGACCTCGAGTGGCTAACAGTTTTGCTCAGGTATTTAAAAACTGTATAGAAATATATTTCTTTCGCATTGGATTCAAAGTTTACATATAATGTTTTATTCATTAAGCGAAAAAACTAACACAATAAACCTATAATTGAAAAATAATAACAATAACAAATATTGTAAATGAGGTCATTTTGTAGTTTCACCAGATTTTAATTCTGTACAATAATGCACCAGTTGATAAATAGTTAAGTAACTAGTAGAAATTAAAAATATAATCATTACCCTATTTAGTGACACACCTTTTTTTTTTTTATCTAAGTTTCTTTAATGGGATTTTATATACCACCCAAAATACAGAGTAACAAATCTTTACCTTACTTAATTTTTTGGAATGTTGTGTCCGGTCCCGGTAGAACTGAATACTTTGTTCACCATATTGATCTTGAACTTCGAGTGCACCTTATGTTCAATTAATTACATTAACTGTGGATTGATTTCTTTTGTATTTGTTGATGTGTCTTTGTTCTTTTGACTTTTAAATGTTGTTTGTTTGAATTTGAGGTTGCGGTTATTTTTCATTTTTGTTCATCTTAGAATGAACAAAAATGAAAATTTAGTTATTGAGTTGCTATACAAACATTCGACCAGCAACTTTATGCTATTGCCTAACAGGTGAAATGGTCAAAGCCTGACATTTTCAATCGCCATATTCTTAGACTTGGTGGTTTTCACAGTTTGTCTTGTTTCTTATCTTCGATAGGGAAACTTTGGGCCGATGGCGGTCTTCGTGATCTTTTGGTTGATTCTGGCGTGTATGCTGGAAATACAGCTGAGCGTATGTTGGTTGGCAAACAAATTAACAGGGCTATCAGGGGGTTCACACTTGTATTTGAAGCCCTACGCAGCATTCATACACTGGTGTAGGACCTTTGACTACATCGATCAGACACCATCAGCGTTCTGGAATGCGCTGTTTGAATTTCATAGAAATATCTGTGATCAGACGATTGAAACATCAGTACTACTAATTAAAGTTGAAGAATTGTTTGAAGACCATGTACAGCCTCTAATCTGTAAGTTTAGACAATGGGGATGCGATGCATCACCTACATTCAAATACTGGGATATGTTTCTGGTGGCAGTTCAAATTATGTTGTCAAATGTACGAGCAGAACGGGAGCGTGATTGGTCGGCACATCTGATGTCTTCATCAAAAATGTTGCCATATTTCTTTATTACTAACCGTACAAATTACTCTAGATGGATGCCTGTATATATACTTGATATGCTCGACCTTTCAGCCGAGATAAAATCAGCTTTTGAAAAAGGCGAGTTTTTCATTAGACAAACATCCGGCAGTTTTAATGGTAATTGGAGCGATATGGACACTGAAAAAAACATCATATAAGATTTGAAGGGCTCAGGTGGTATCGTAGGAATAACGAATCAGAAATCTGCCATTGTTAGATGGACACTCACTAAACATTTCATAGCATCACTTAGTAGTGCAATAAACGACAGGGCGGGTATTACATGCACCAGCAATGCCTCACATGAAAAATGAAGCAAACAGCTTTGAAGAGAGATGAGGAACAAGTCCAAGCAATTGTAAACCATTTGAACGAAACCATGACTGACTCCTTTGATATAGAGGCCCACCCTCTTTGTCTCATGAATATTTCTACAGGCATGCATGCTACCAGAGAAGTACAGGATTCTTTGCTGTCTGCTGTCAACGAAGGTGAAAAAAAGTGCAGAAAGTTTGTTAACAGTGCTCTCTCTGTAGGACAGTCTGTGAGTTTTTATAGCCCTATCTCAAAGTCACAATTGAAAACATTTGAACACATGAATGCCAAAACATCCCTGAAATGCAAATCTGGTGAAATCATAACCGGTCATATCAATCCAGAAATTGTTTTCAGACGTGCTCTGGTTTTGACTAATAGCAGAGATGATGTCACGATTGACAACATTCTTCACATCCTGTAGGGCCTATCCCGGTGTCCATGTTCCATGAAGATGGTACAATGAGGAAATCTTGTAAATCAGATCTTGTGCAGCAGTTCAAAAAAGAAGTTTCCCCAGTTCTTTCGTTGTCGGATTTTGACCCCTCGTTGACAACTTACATCAGAGATGGCATGGCACTAGTACAGTGCATGGATGCAAAGAAACATAGAACCTTTGGAGACCTTACTACTGACTACTGCAGACAGTTGACATCATGCTTTGCAAAAGCACATACAGTAGCAGATGTATTTGACCGGTATGACGTAAAAAACTCGGAAAAAATTCCATTAAGTCGGCTGAAAGAGAGCGTCGTACCAAAGTGACTGCCCATACAAAGGTGTTCCAAGTCATAGAAGGCAGAACTATTCCTGACTGGTAGAAATTTCTATCTGTCAAAGAAAACAAACAGGCACTCATAAACTTTTTTGGTGACTTCATTGTCAAATTCAATCAAAGTAACTCATTAGTGCCAACTGGAAATATGTATTACATTGCCGGTTCATTTGGAAATCCGGAAATTGTGAACGTTGTTTCAAACCAGGAAGTCTTTGATTGTCCTGACTTGTACAGCACACAAGAAGAGAGGCGGACACCGTATGATCCTCCAGGCTTTACATGCTGACAAAAGGCTCAAAGAATTGGGAAAGCAAGGCAGGATCATTATCAAAACCTCTGATACAGATGTGATTGTTCTCTGTATTTATTTTTATAAGCAGATGAAAACACCAGTGAACTGTGGGTTCAAATGGGAAACGTTATTAGTGTTAAGGACGGTCGTAGGTTTTTACCTATTCATGAACTATGTTCTTCTCTCTCAGAAATCACATGTAGAGTTCTTCCTGCCGCACATGCTCTCTCTGGGTGTGACACTACCTCTTCTTTCTTTGGAATTGGCAGAAAGTCAGTGTACAAAATACTGAAACACCAGATTTCCCCGATTTAGACAATTTGGGAGATCCCGACAAAGATGTTGCTATTTCATGCTCTTCACGGTTTGTAGCTAGGCTTTATGATCAGAAAAAGTCTTGTGCATCCTCCCATCATAACATTAACAAACTTCAAGTAAAACTTGCTACAAGTCGGGATGCAAGTCTGGTTAGATTACCACCTTCAGAAGCGGCGCTTCGTCAGCATATTCTTTGTGCCTCATTACAGACCATATGCTTTCTGTCTGGTATAATCACCTCTGCCTTCACCAATGGAATACGGATGGCGAACTGTTAAGGATTCTTTGCATCCAGTCTACTTTGAAGGAAACAAGTCAGCGGAATTTCTCCGTGATCTAGTGTGTTCATGCAAGGGGAAATCGCAATGTAAAAAGTCCTGTGTTTGTGCAGAGCAGAACCTTGCATGTACTGACTTATGTTCTTGCCAAGGATCAGAATCATGTAAAAACGTCCATTCATATACCCCTGCAGAAGACGTTTAATGTGTTAACAGCATAATCATGTACACTTTTTGACGAGCTGTTTCATTGTTCTGCAAAGGTCTTGTTTCGCTTAAGTCTTGTGTAGAACAGCTCCAATTTCCACATGAAAAAGGCAGTTCCAGTCACTCAGAATGCCTTGTACAGTTGTTTTGCCTTATTTCTTGCTGATTTATATTCTGTTGATGCATTTTGTTGCATACAAGAAGTTGTGTTTTTGTTTATAAGTATGTTTTGTATGAGTTAATGTTGCCAATTGAACATGTACCAACACAAATCTATTTGAACAAAACTTATATTCCTCATTATAATTGGGCTATTATTTATATTTATTTTGTAGAATACATATTTTTCTATATTTTCTTTACGTTTGGATAAGTTTTAATGGCTTTACTATCGACAGTTTGGAAAATTACCAGGTTTTTAAGCAAAAACCCTTCCCCCTTTTTGTGAAAACACATAAATTTGCACAGAACAATTATTTTTTGATGACATCCGGCGTTTCAGAAAGAAAATTGAATAAGGAAAACCAAATATGCAATTTTTCATCTTTCTTTAATGAAAATGGGATTCTAATTGAAATTTGGTATTCAATGAATTTTTGTGTGAAAAATGTTTTTTGACCTTTGACCTTGATTTCTGAAAAACTGCACCATATTTTCTTTTGACGACCAAATTATTTTGAAAGTACGAACATTGCCGAGTCGAATGATATGTGACACAGCCATATAGTATTCACGACGATTAAATTTTGGAAATGATGTCTCTAGTCACCGTGCTATTTATTGTACCCTATAAAATATAAAATAGATAGCAGGTTAAAATTTATAATTGAGAGATTGTCACCGAACATTCGTGGAATAACACCCCCCTGTCCGTATGTAAACACAAAAGGTGGCGGCTTAAATTCTTGATGACAGAAATCTATTGAAACAAGTAGCAGTTGAAAAAGACACAAAATTATTTATCCAAGGTTCAATCAAGTAAAAATCATAAAAGATTTAAAAAACCATGCAAAGGGAGATAATCGTTAAATTATCATACAATCAGAGGCACACCTGTGTTTTAGATTTTAGTGAAGATATATATAAACAAAGTACAGCCGGAGAGCAGACTCGATAATGGCGTCTTTTCAAATGATTTGTCACATACCGGAATTGGACACGTTTTAGAAAACATCGACCAAGTGTTGAAAATTCACTCGTTTTTATCGTTGTGAGTGTCAAATATAACTGAGAAAGCAAGAAAAAACATAGAATTTTTTTTCTTTCATATAAATTTGAGGCCCGGTGCTTGAATTTCTTGTAACAAAGGAGTATTGCAGAAATTAAAACGACACGGAAATGGCGGAAGTTGTTTAAAAAAACACGAAAAATTAAAAATTAAAATATTTGCCGAAAGGGTGATGAAAAATCATATATATAGTTCCATAGATTTCTATATTGGTATTTCAAAGAATCATTTTCTGTAATTAAACATACAATAGAACTTTTTTCTGTCAGATGGATCGTGTCACATTTTGGTTGGATTCAAAGGGAGGTAACTAGAATCATCACATACTCAGGAATTTTTAACGTTCTATTTATAGAACGAGTGTAAACACATGTTTTCTTAATAAAACAAATATTATTTTGTATTAAAAATGTTGAAATTAGTCAGAATAATTGTCTATTATATCTACAGCTATTAAATTGACCAAATATAATCTAACAGATGAGTCCAAATTTGAGATAACTGGAAAAGATTTTATGGAACAATTACATTAGTAATTACTGTAAAAGTAATCCTCTCAAGTTGACTTTTCGGTCGAAATACATGTAAATTTGTTGTTCCATGAAGGTATGACAAAACAAGAATCAAATGTAATGGTCTACTAAATCTATCGAATGAACTTGAAAAAAAAAAAAAAAAAAAAAAAAAAAGTCATATTTTCATATGCAATAGTAAATCTTGGAATATTAAAAATTACTTTCAACTGTTTTTTAACATATAAGGCTATTCAAACACGTCCACTGGTTTTATTGGTGGATTCACCATACAAATCATGCATAGCACCCCCTAGCGACCCACCACGAGCATGTTGATGTCAATGTACTTGATACAAGTGATACTTTTTTCAATGTAAATGACGTTATAAAAGACGAATGAAAATGATGATAATGAAAAAAATATAAAATATTATCACATGCATAGTACATCCTCGTAATAACTCTTGAGCAAAACTCGTGTTAGCCAATATTTACTATTTTATAGATGTTTCTTAAAAAAAAAGGGTGAGGAGTGTAATGTTTTTAACCTTTTTTTTTTTAAACAAAAGCAGATCATACTGTACTAAGATCCATTATTTAATTACTTTTTACAAAATAAAATTCACAAAAACTTCAACTAATTTTTTTTATTAAGAATAATAAAACATGTGAATAATAGGAGAAAACCGGCTGAGGCTCTAATTTAAAATTCTAATTGAATATGCTGATGCCATTACCATAGAAAATTTGCATACACAAATGTTTCAGAATTTAAAATTAACCTTATTCTTTCTAGAAGATCCTTTCCCTTAAATTAAATGGTCTTTCTAATGTTTATTGTTTACATTTGTATTAAGAATAAACAATGAATTCCAATGAAACTAGAATAGGATACCTCAACCTCATGATCATTAATTAGCGAATTATTATTTTTAAAAAAAAAATTCCATGGCCCCCTCCCCCATAAAAATCAAATGATTGCTCCCTGAAGTATGATGTAACATTACCATGACCATAATAATATGTAGACAGATGAAACGGTGAAATGATAATGATATACATGTACCAGAATAGAGAACTGAGGGAGAATGCAAGCCGAAATGTATTAAATAGGAAGATTTTGTTTTCATGGACATTTTTTTTTAATGCCGCATGATTTTAATTTTCAGCACAAAAAAAAAATAATCTATCAGATAATTTTTTTTAAAAGATTGATAACAAATAGAGGGATTTGGGAAGCATGAATATTTAGATGAAAAACTGTATGACAACCACAGAGTTTTGCTCCTGGCTTTCAACCTACACCTGAGAAAAACAATACCCAAAAGCCAGATTGGGTAAAACACAAATACAAGTATAACAACAGAAAATGTGAATCTGCAATTAAAAATTAGAGTTTGTTTTGAGAAAAACCATATGTCTATCCCCCCTTTTCTATTACAGATTACAAAAACCAAGTACCCCATAAACATTGTAGATCAACAGAAGGTCAGACAAGAGTGGAGCAGTTCCTAGACCTCATAGGGAGGGTACTAAACTGGTCTAAGTCAGTCACAGGTTTCTGAGTCAGCTTTGAAAAGGCAATTTGTTTCCGAAGACATGATATGACTGTTTGGTTATCCGGTTTAATTTCTTTTTTCTGTTTGAACACAGTCACTTTTGGTGCTGTGAAAGTTCAGATTCCGTCTTTTTCTATTACCATTTTAAGTGGATACCTGGTACCGTCCCTTACTAAAAGGCCTGCACCCGTTGACAGTTTGACAGTTTGACTTTGGTGGCATATTTCAGAAAAAGGGGGGGGTGCATATAACCAAGTTCGGGTTGTAGTTGTGAATCCACGCGATTGACAGAATGGGATAAATGCATCGAATTTCTAGACAATTTGCATTGTACATCAAAGCAGAGTGTTTTAACTCACATGCCTACCGTTATTCCATTGTTTACATGTGTAAATATTCATTGTACGAGCAAAATGGGAGGAGCAAATTGTTCAACCTTGACTTTGTTTGGGTGACGCTGGAATATGGACTATTTTTCTTAAACTGTTACGAGTGATGTAAATTCCCTTTTACCCAATGAAGTGTAGATATTATTCTGTCCAAGGAACCAGTTTTTTAATTTTTTCCTACACTAGAACTTTATTCTGTCAGATGCAAAAAGTGTAAACATAGGTGACAAGAAAAAATTACGATTTTCCGAGGTAAAGAGAAAAACGTTATTTTTACATTCATCGCAAACCGATTTTTATATCAGACTGAAAATCATGACCATTAATAAATATAAATGTGATTTTTAATCATATTTCAATAATGTTCATTGAGTTAATAGAAGAAAAATGTAGTTTTCCAAGTACGTATAATTGTTTGGGTTTGTGGAGCGCCATCTAGCGGAAAATATTTACGATTATCTCCCTTGGATTTTTAAATATTCCACGGGCGGAAAAGTAATTAAATTGCGAGTCTGCTCACCGACTGGTATATCATTTTAAACAATATTCTATTGAAACATTTTAACAGTATATGCACTATTCATGACTGACTCCAAATTAATAAAATACCTTGAAAAGATCAATTCAAAGACAGACCAAGCCCCTATAGGACCACGTATTAGAAAACCGTTTATTATATCGGAGAGTAAAGGGAGATACCTACGAGAACATATCCAATCGCCGGTAGAAAATCAAATCATATGGCAATACAAGGGTGGTAGAACAACATACGAGGGCTATAACTGGCTATTACAAAACATATATCATCAAATAGGACAACACGATAATATTCATTTCTACATCTGGCTAGCAACATGTGATCTTACTAGCTACAATCCACCATTTATATATCTGGCTTGTGAAAACAATGATGGTATTCATCATATATTTGACACATATCATCAAATTACTGAAACGGTGAATCATTACCCACACTGTAGAGTAACATTTCTTGAAACGCCTGTGTACTCGATATACGAGAATAACAAATGCAAAGGTCAAACAGACTCTGAATTCAAGAAGTTGGACAACAAACTCCTATCGCAAATTAATGAGCTAAACCAAATTACCAGAGAAATAAATATTGGATTAAACAATACATCACCTGTATTCTCAACTGATCTCAGCCGGCAGCACGGGAAAAACTCAAAGACAAAACAAACACCCCGAGATCAATATAATTATAACTTGCTCAAGGACGGACTTCACCCAGGCATAAATTTGTCAAAAGTTTGGTTAAAGAAAGTAGAATTACAAATAAACCAGAGGCTCCCATGAGCCTGTAATCGCTCACCTGGATCAAAGCTGCTTTCAATAACAACGCAACTGCACTATGGCGCCATCTTGGCGGGCGACTGTCGGACACAATTTTGGAAGAGGACCATCCAATGACTATTCCATCAAAGTTTGGTTTTAATTGAGCTACTGGTTCCAGACAAGATGGTTTTTTATGTGAATTTCCCATAGGGCCCTATGTTAAACTAAGTACAGCTGTGCAGCCATCTTGGTCAGAGGGCGGGACCACCAGACACAATTTTGGAAGAGGACCATCCAATGACTATTTTATCAAAGTTTGGTTCTAATTGAGCAACTAGTTCCAGACAAGAAGATTTTTATGTGAATTTCCCATAGGTTCCTATGTTAAACTAAGTTCGGCTGTGGGGGCCATCTTGGTCGAAGGACCGAACTGCCTGATATATTTTTGGAAGAGAACCATCCAATGACTATTTCATCAACATTTAGTTCTTATTGAGCAAATGGTTTCAGACAAGAAGATTTTTATGGGAGCCATCTTGGTCGGAGGTATGAAATGCCGGACACAGTTTTGGAAGGGGACCACCCAAGGATAATTTCAGCAAAGTTTGGTTGAAATTGGCTCAGTAGTTTCAAAGGAGAAGATTTTTTTTTAATTCTTCCCCCCTTTTTTCTATTTTTAGCTTGGCGGCCATCTTGATTGGAAGTCGGTATCATCGGACACAATTTTGGAAGGGGGCCATCCAAGGATCATTCCACCAAAGTTTTGTTGCAATTGGCCCAGTGGTTTCTGAGGAGAAGATTTTTATGTGAATTTCCCTTAGGGTCCTATGTTAAGCTAAGTTCGGCTGTGGGGGCCATCTTGGTCGAAGGGCCGAACCGCCGGACACATTTTTGGAAGAGAACCATCCAATGACTATCTCATCAAAATTTTGTTCTTAATGAGCAAATGGTTTCAGACAAGAAGATTTTTATGGGAATTTCCCATAGGGTCCTATGTTAAATTAAGTTCGGCTGTGGTGACCATCTTGGTCGGAGTTCTCAAATGCCGGACACAACTTTGGAAGAAGGACCACCCAAGAATCATTTCAGCAAAGTTTGGTTGAGATTAGCCCAGTAGTTTCAGAGGAGGATTTTTTTTAATTTCATCCCCCCTTTTTTCTAATTTGCATAATCGGTCAAAATCGGCAAAAGTCCTGTAATACATGTTAAAAGGCTCATCATTATGCTTATACAGTTCAAATTTGGGCACATTCTGGCTTAAAATAGAGCAGTTTTGGCCATTTGAAGAAATTTCTATTTTTAGTAACGTTGGCCATCTTGGATACAGGACGGTACTGACAAACAGAATTTTGAGAGGGACCCACCCAGGGACCATCCCTGCCAGGTTTGGTTTAATTTGGTTCAGCGGTTTCAGAGGAGAAGATTTAAATGCGATCTTTTATCAAAATATGCCTAATTTGCATAATCGGTATAAATCGGCTGAAAGAAAAATTTCAAACAAAAATCCTGAAGATATGCTAAACTACTCCTTGCCATGTAGCTGCAGTTAAAATTTGAGCTCATTTTGACTTATACTAAAGCAGCAATGGACAATTGAAGAAATTTCTATTTTTAGTAACAGCAGCCATCTTGAATATATCGGCTGAAAGAAAAATTTCACAGAAAAACCCGGAATATATGTTAAACTACTCCTTGCCATGTAGCTGCAATTAAAATTTGAGCTCATTTTGACTTACACTAAAGCAGCAATGGACAATTAAAATTTCATCCCCCTTTTTTCCAATTTTAGCTTGGCGGCCATCTTGGTTGGAAGTCGGGATCACCGGACACAATTTGGAAGGGGGCCATCCAAGGACCATTCCACCAAAGTTTGGTTGCAATTGGCCCAGTGATTTCTGAGGAGAAGATTAAAATGTGAAATGTTGACGGACGGACGACAGACGACGGACGAAAAGTGATGACAATAGCTCACATGGCCTAAAGGCCAGGTGAGCTAAAAAGGACTGTTGGGCAAACTGGCACTAGTCAACTGTGGGGGCATCCACAACGCACTATTGTCAGTTAGATCATCTCCTTTATTTGTATATACTAGCTCTGAAACATTAACAGACAAAAACCTGGCAACTTGAAATAGCAATGGCAACCAATGGATCTATTGCAAGATATAAAAAGGACAATAAACATCAAACTAGAATCATGCGTGGCACAGCTAGCTCGATTACAAATACGTACACTCTCAATATAGACAAAGCGTTGAAGAAAAAACTAGATGCTACCAAACGTCAACAAAATGTACTGTATGAATACACCAAAGGAGGACTAGTTATAACTGCTGATGCAGCAACATTTGAGCTATTAAGGATAGCCGCAAATATTTATTATGAAAACCTCCCAGAATCACTTGGAAAGGCTTATATAAGACAAAGTACTGACTCTACACAACCCTACAATGTGCAGACTACAATACGAGTACATGAACAAGAACAACCTGTATATACAATCAATCTGTATTTAACTAGTAGCAGAATTCTAGTAAATGGCAAAAATCTGACACTATTTGTGGAAAGAGATATTACTGGAATTCATGACATCATTCATGCAGCCACATGTAATGGCAACCAGATAAATCTGAATAAACTGAACAACATACTAGCCGAACAATTGCAACGTATAATAGAAACAACTACAAGCATGCATGAACTCAGAAAGACACCAGCAACAAAACAACATGAAATTGAAGACATATCATGTAACAAATGCAGAAAGAACTGTAAAACACGTAGCACATACTGTACTGTAGGCGAACATTGGATACACTACAAATGTGAAAAGCTTAATCCTGAACAGATAACAGCAATAGAAGCAACAACAACAGCAGACTATATATGTACACTCTGCCAGAATGGAAAATCTAATATCTGTGCTAATGCACTAGCTATTCTAGATGAATGTAATCTAAGGACAGATGAAGTACAAGATGAAACTCGTTGTAATCTATGTGACAAAACAATTGACGACGAAAATTATGACTTATGTACATCATGTAACAACACATACCATTTGACGTGTATGGAAACTAACAACGATCACAAAACATGCTACTCGTGTAAATCATATATAGACGAATTGGAAAATCAAAATGAGAGTGAAGTCAAACAACCAGAATTAGATGAACATACCACTATTCTGAGAGAAACCAGCAGTAACAACAATAGATGTACTGGTGCAATACAAACACAAAGTCAAAATAATCTGAATGAAAACCATAGCATCAATGCCAACAAACACGAGACATCGCCTAAAAGACTTTTACTACCAAGTTCAATAACTAAAAGTCATGATGAGGAATCCATATCAGCCAAATTAAGAGAACTACGAAATAAAGAAACAAAATTAGAGGAAACACTCAAAATAAGAGAAAAATCTCTAACTGAGCAAAGGAAAAGTAGAATAGAAATGGAAACATATTGTAATAAACTTGAAGCTAAGAACACCGAACTCGAATTAATGGTAAAAACATTACAGAGGAGTATAGAACATCATGAACAGTCAAGTGATAATCCATCAACTTCACCTGTAAATACAACTACCAACTCGGATATTAACTCTACAATGAAAGAACAACTTAACAACAAGATATTGGCAGTACATGATAAGATTACAAACATGGTTTTCGAACAAATCGATAAACAACTTGAGTTAGTCAATATTTCAATGAACAGTACTAGTCAAACAAGAAATCAAATTAACTCCGACTGTTATAAAGAAATGACTAAAATGAGCACAGCTAGAGACAATATGCCCAAATGGATCAATGAAGCAACAACGACTAGTCATGACTACAGTCTGATCAACAATTCTCAAGATACATGTACCTCACAGACAATCCGAGAAGATAAAACCCCGCATATGATTACACCTGAGTTAGCAACAGGTATTCCACTATATTACAAACAGAGACGCTCAAATAATGTAACAAAACCATATCGCCGACCTCAACAGCAAACTAAAGCATATGGGATACCGACTGTACAAGACCGAGAAAACTATGGACCAACTACCAAAGATAACATTGACAGGTTGAATGCCAACTATCCTTTTTTAGGCGAGACATGCCTTCAGCAGCAACTGAGATAGCACATATTCCAACTAGTTCTAAGGGAGAAGGAGAGATACATATAGCGTCCTTGAATTGCAAAAACTTAAAAACCAGTGCCTACATTATAGAAGAGCCATTGAAACAACATCAAATTATCTTAATACAAGAACATTGGCTATTTGAGGCTCAAATCAACACAATTGGCGACCTGAATAAAAACATCAATTTTGTCGGAAAAGGAGTTGATAAATATAATCCAGTCTTGCCAAAAAGCATGCCGAGAGGATATGGAGGAGTTGCAATTATTTGGAGGGAAAACATTGATCATTTAATAAAAAATACTACCAGATGGCACTGAAAGGATACAGTGTATAGAAATCAATAGTAATAATGATACAAATTTCTTAGTAGCTTCAGTCTATTTACCATCAAAAGGAAGCCATGACTATGTCGATGAATTCTATGACTGCATAGACCAACTATATGAAATCCATGGCAACAACGGACTAGATCCTGAAACTCTAATACATTTATTCAATACATACATAACGCCAGTATTAATGTACGGTATGGAACTAATCATCTCAAAGACCACAGCACTAGAACAGTTAGAACGATATCAAAAGAAGCTTCTCAAACAATTACTATCATTACCACCGAATACACCCGACCCAGCAGTTTATTTACTATCCGGAACATTACCAGTTGAGGCTCAACTACATATACGAGCATTAAATTTCTTCAATAACATCTGTAACCAAGAAGAGAAAAGCATAGAAAAATTACTAGCAAGGCAACAACTAAGAACAAAAACCATCAACAGTAACAGCTGGTTTATAGAAATTAAGAAAATGTTGATAAAATACAACCTGCAAGACCCAGAGTACTACTTGGACAATCCTATGACAAAACGGCTGTGGATAACATCAATAAAGAGAGAAATTCAAAATTACTGGCAAGAACTCATAACTTCAATGGCTTCATACTACCCGAGATTGAAATACCTGAATTCCGCAGACTACCGACCGGGAAATATACATCCACTATTGAAAATTAAATGCTCATCATCTATAGAAATAAGTAGAATTCCACCAAAACTGAAAATGTTAACAGGAACATATATATTGCAAACTATTAGAACAAAAATGTATGCCGACGAAGATGCGAAATGTCAACTATGCAAAGTAGAAACTGAAACTCTGGAACACTTATCGTTGGACTGCACAGAGCTATCAAATATCCGAAACCCGATCTTACGGCAGATTCAGGATATATTCCTTCATCATACAGAATACGACTTATGTCAACAATCAACATCAGTTCAAATGCAGATACTACTAGACATTACCAGAATATCGAAAGTGTTGAGATTAACAGATGATCAAATCAGACAAATTGAATATCAAATAAGGAGACTAATATATGCACTCCACAGTGAGAGATACAAAATCTTGAACATTCATTGGAAATTAAAGAAAAGTCATAAAAAAAAACGGCGCTACTAATATACAGCCACCATCATTAATTGATCTGTTGTGCAAATACAGTAACAAGATAAGATAAGCTTTCTTTTTTAGACTCATTATTGAACGTGTATAATCACAGTTTTATATTTTAACTAGTATTACTGTGAGTAATACTAGTTAATAATTATAATAATCTTTTTTATTAAAATATCTAATACAAAATGTTATACAATATAACATAATTTTTTTTTTTTTGCATATTTTACTTATTGTTTTTTAACAATAAGTAAAATATGCAAAAAAAACCCATGAAAATCAGAGGATTCTATTGGCTGACCTGGAGTATCCATAAAAAATAATTTGTTTGCTGTTTAGTGAATGGCCTCACTGGAGTTTTGATTTTTTTTTACAATTTGTCTCTTTATCATGCAATTCCGGTTGAAATGGGATTAAATTTTAATAATATAATTGTATAATAAAAGTACAGATCTAAAAATAGATGTATTGCTTTGCTGCCCAGACCTCAGTGTTGAAGAGAATTTGATACTGTTTTATAAATTGAATGCTTAGATTAAGCAAAATAACAGTAGGTATTCTGTTAAAAACTGTGTTCAATATTGGAGATAAATAGTTTTTATTTGGAAAATTAAAATTTAGATAAAGTGCAATATATAAAAAAAATGTTCTAAATAAAAAAGATTATATATGACTATAACAAAACAATGTAGGTTTAATGTGATCATGGACCTGCCTATATACATGTATCATTACATTATCTGTTCATTTCATTTAAAAAGCCCAGTGCAATTGGTTAAGAGTTTGACATGTGACTTTGAAATTGAAACTACTTATTCAATGAAGCGAACAGCCATTCGACCATACACACTTCCGGGAAAATGTAGAAAATTATAAGAAATAATAATTTACATTGTATTACATAGTGGCGCTTCACGCTTCATACAAAATGTAGTTCTTCTAATGTTTTCACATGCCAATAAAATTAGTAAAGATTGCATTCAATTGTTAAAAAAATATTTTTTAGTAAAAAAATCATACATCAAATCTACTGTACACCAAAATACATTTCTAGAGTTATTATGTATGTACAAAGAGAGGCAACTTGATTTTTTTTTTTTTTTTTTTTTTGCTAAATCTGATTTTGACCTTAAATATTATAAAATTAAATCATCCTTAGGCTCCATTTGGTGTTAGGAAACCCACGTCAAGAGTTTGTAGCTTTCATTCAAAGGTACTTCTTTTTCTATTACTAATAAGAAGAGATTAGTTGGGTCAATAACAACATAATTGATATCAGTTATTCTTAAGAACCATGGCAACTTGTTAAATAAAATGAGGATACAAATGAATATCCAGGAGTATATAGGGACTCAATATTCTATATAACATAATAGGATGTGCATAGTACCTATTTAAGTATAATATAATATGCACACCTACTTTGGTGGGGCTAAGGAGAGAATTTTGAATAAAAAAATTCCAAGCTCAGAAAAATGTTAAGAAGCAAAAATATTTGGATAAAAAATGGTGAGCCTATATTGTATGGGAATATAGAAACTGACCTAAAATTGTTGACCCCTTCACCAGAAAAGCAATACTTATATCTGGCCTTCAAAGACTATCCTTGCAGGCAAAACAAAAATAAAGATGATATGGTCAATCCCAAACAGTTTCTGTGAATTCTTCCCTATAACACTCAAGACTGAGTATAAAAGTGAGTTATTACACAGAAATAAATACATTTGTAATTTATTGTCTAAATTGTTTTTTTCACACTCATTAATCATATTTTGAGTCAAGTAACACAGTTATTCTATCTGAATGATAACTAATGTGCTAATATCCTACGATGCTAATTTAAAAATGTTTCGAATTCCTGAAAATTTGACCACAAGTATATTGGCATCATTGTTCTGACTTTTGCATCCTATCAGCAGCATTCCATTATTGTCAATATCTAGTGATCGCGCTGCTTCTTTTACACCTAGATCCGAAAGCCTCTGACATTTGATACATTTTCCTTCGCTGTTGATGACATGGAGGCAGGACTGACCATCTAACACAATAACGTTGTCCAACTCAGTGGCCACTAAATCTACTGGTTCAAATGAATAATCATTACAACCACTATAAATACTCCTGACTTCACCATCCTGTCCTAATATTACCATCCAATTATTTTCAAATGGTATTCTAACCATAACATAAACATAATGACAGCTATCACTGGTTACTCTAATAGGACCAGCAAACATAGATGTATTCTTCATCCAGGAGAATGGAGACAACGTGTTTGTATCATGGCAGTAAACAGTTTCATTGTGTCCTGTCATGTCCATCACTAAGACTTCAGGCTGTCGTGTATTATTATTTACACATCCCACTATAATCTTATCGTCCTTGGTTACATGGAGCGCTTCAGTTATTTCTTTGAGTGATTGTTTGCACTTAAAATCTTCAGTTTTCCATGTTGTATGTGATAGGGTTAGGAGTTTTTTCCTAGAAGAGAGTAGGAGATCTCCTGTTGGTAGCAATGCCATGTTGTCTATATAAATGTTAACTGTTCTAATAATTTGCAATGAACCATTGGCAAGCGTCACATTCAATAGGGCGCTATTCTCTTCGTCATATATCCACACAGATTCCTTATCACATTTCAGATTATTAATGGTAGACAGGTTGGTTGTATATTGTTTCATGACCTGGAATCTGATTTCAGTCGTCACATTGATATCATTATCTACAAGACACCCAAATGATTTTTCAATTACAGAGAGATTCATCTCCCCTGGAAGAAACTCTACAACAGTTGAAAGCTTGGGGTTCACTGATTTTATTTGTTGTCGGTGTATTTCATTTTCTTCCTCTATCACTCTAAACAAGGTATTATGGTCACCAGATTGTACAACTTCCTTGAGGTACTGGTTTCTTGTTTCCAACTCTTCTTTTCTTTTTTTGGAACGCTTCATCCATTCCTGAATTGGCTTGCTATTTTTGTCCCATCTTTGATCCAATCCATTTAAATGTTTAGCTGTTAGAAGATTAACTGCATCAACTAAAGCTTCACCTTGACTTCTAATTTTGTCCTTTTCTTTGTCCTTGCTAACATTTCCAACAGCTTCAACCTTCAAATTCATGCCTACAATTAACTTCCCAATGTCATCGTCAATGTCAGAACTCAAAGCCTTTAATTTATCTACTGATATCTCATATCCTTTGTTAATATGCTTAAATGGATGATCGCTATGACTTTCCTCGATACACAAGAGGCATATAGGTAGTTCACAGTTAGTACAGAAAAAAAACACAGTTTTGTCCATTGTGAACTCGGCAGTTGATGTTTTTTAAATCCTTATCCATTTCCATTTTGTTTTGTCCTGAACAACAAGCTACTGTGTCATGTAACTGAATTTTAACAACTGGTTAAGACCTAGGAAAACCCAATTTAAGTAGTCAAGATATATGGAAAGTCTTAGCTATTTATACTGAAATGATATCTTCCTACATTCAGGTTTTCTGAGAATCAACAAACCGTGTCAACATTTTTTCTCAGAAAAATATACTATTTACTGAAGTAACATTTTTTCTCAGAAAAATATACTATTTACTGAAGTAACATTTTTTTCTCAGAAAAATATACTATTACTGAAGTAACATTTTTTCTCAGAAAAATATACTATTACTGAAGTTATCTAACACACAGGTACATTATCAGATGATAGACCTGACCTAGAACCCTAGAACACTTATCATGAGAATGATGTTTCTTTAAACCTTTAATGACCTACTTTTTATTATATTTATTTAATATTAAGAAAACCTTATATGTTCTCTAGATGTCTTGTTTATTGAAAATCAACAAATTTCAATCTTAATCAATATTACACTTATTGGGAACAATAAACTTTTTAAAATTTATTTTTACAAATAGTCAGGATTTTATAATTCTGTTGCATCACCACCTGACTAAGGTGTGAGAGGGGTTTTAAAAAAACAATAAATTTTGCGACTACATGGATTTTACATTTTGATAAGCAAATAAAGTAATATATAATAGTAATAAACACTTTCATTCATCATTCACTCACACTCTCTTACCATTTTGTTTTTCAAACATATTAAATTTCTCCCGACATTTTGCCCTTTATCAAAAATACTAGAGGCTCAGTGGACTGAGCATGTGTCCCTAACCTTTCATTATGCTTTGGGGAACCTTTATACAAAACCTGCCATAGGTACTTTCTACCAAATTTCAGTTCATTTGGCTACTCAGTTTCAGAGGAGAAGATTTTTTAGAAATCAACCAATGAGAAACAAGAAATACCTGTGGCAGCCATGTTAGTTAATGGAACAGAACGAAATGAGCATTCTTTATAGAGACCCATCTATAGATGCTTCTTACCAAGTTTCGGTTCATTTGTCTAAGCGGTTTCAGAGGAGAAGATTTTTTTTAGAAATCAACCAATCAGAAACAAGAATTGTCTGTGGTGACCATGTTTGGTAACGGATCGGAACTAAATAAGCATTCTTTATAGACCTTCCATCGATGTTTCCTACCAAAGTTTCGGTTCATTTGGCCTAGCAGTATCAGAGGAGAAGATTTTTTAGAAGTCGACCAATAAGAAAGAAGAATTGATGTGGCTGCTATGTTTGTTAACTGATCAGGACAAATTGAGCAATCTTTATAAAGGACCATCCATAGATACTTCCTATTAAGTTTTGCTTCATTTGGACAAACGGTTTCAGAGGAGAAGATTTTTAGAAATCGGCCAATCAGAAACAAGAAGTGCCTGTGGTGGCCATGTTTGTTAACAGAAAAGAAAATTGGTCAACCTAAAGCTTTTGATCCTTCTTATGTATTCCGCTAACTTTTACTTTGTTGCTGTTCTTACTTGAATGGTGAAAGTGAAAAATAACCCATATCTGTCAAGACTATCGGACTGTCGGACTAACGGGCTGTGGGACTATAGCTACACTCCCACATTTGGCACTTAATAAAAAAAAACTAGAGGCTCATTCTATTTTCAGGCAACTTTATACAGAACCCCCCATAGGTGCTTCCTAATCAATTTCGGTTCATTTGGCTACTCGGTTTCAGAGGAGAAGATTTTTTAGAAATCAACCAATCAGAAACAAGAAATGCCCGTGATGGTCATGTTTGCTAACAGATCGGGACTATATGATCAATCTTTATAGATGATCATCCATAGATGCTTCATACCAAGTTTCGTTGCATTTGGTCTAGCGGTTTTAGAGGTGAATATTTTTTAGAAATCAATCACTCAGAAACAATAATTGCTGTGGTGGCCATGTTTGTTAATGGATTGGGACGAAATGAGCAGTCTTTATACATAGATGCGTCCCATCATGTTTCTGTTCATTTGGACAAGCGGTTTCAGAGGAGAAGACTTTTAGAAATCGGCCAATCAGAAACAAGAATTGCCTGTGGTGGCCATGTTTGTTAACAGATCGGAACTAAATGAGCAATCTTTATAGGGCACCTTCCATAGATGCTTCCTACCAAGTTTCGGGTTCATTTGGCCAAGCGGTTTCAGAGGAGAAGATTTTTTAGAACTTGACCAATCAGAAACAAGAATTGCTGTAGTGGCCATGTTTGTAAATAGATAGGGACGACTTGAGCAATCATTATAGAGGACCTTCCATAGATGCTTCCTACAAAGTTTCGGTTCATTTGGCCATGCGGTTACAGAGTAGAAGATTTTTTTGAAATTTACCAATCGGAAACAAGAATTGCCTGTGGTGGCCATGTTTGTTAATGGATGGGGACAAAATAAGCAATCCTTATAGAGGACCATCCATAGAAGCTTCCTACCAGGTTTCAGAGGAGAAGATTTAAATTTTAAAAGTTAACGGACAACAGACACCAAGTAATGGCAAGGTGAGCTCAAAAACTTGTTACATAATAATTACAAGTGGATAGATGGTGATAAACACAATAATAGTTTTATGATGTATATAGATGTCAGACAAAAATACCAACAACACAAAGGTGACCTAGACCAATTTAGCTATACATGCAAACTTGATATCTTCATAAAAAACATAAAAAAGAAATGTGAAATCAAAGCCTGGAAGGGGCCGTCATGGTCGTCTGGTAGTTAGATTTACAACTACCTATGTAATCAGTGCCTATCACCACTAAAGTTGTGAATTTGAATCCTGTTCATGGCAAGATGTACTTGATACAACATTATGCGATCAAGTTTCTCCGGGTACTCCGTTTCCTCCACCAATAAAACTTACTGCTACGATATAACTGAAATATTGTTGAAAGTGGTGTTAAACACAACATTCCAACCCAACCCGACAGTTTGGAAGAATACAATACTATGAATTACAAACAATAAGGTAAAATGAAATCACAATATGACTTTAGTTAAACATATAAACAATGGTTTGGTCTGTACTTACCTAAACATTAACATCTTCACCAGCCAAGGTTTACGGTCATCCTGCCACCCTCCACATCCTTGGCCGCGTTAGCCTGATTTTTGTCATTACATGTTTAGGGTTTTAACTGGATGCAGCCAGCAATAGCTGCAACCAATCAAAATGTGTGTTACAAAAACAAGTCATTTGTAGGAAATATGTACTAGTAAATATAAAATGGCCATGTTTAGGCTTTGCCATGGGTGATTGCCAAAAATAATAGGATAATTTTTATGGACACATTTATTGGTTGAATATGATATCCTTACAAAGGGACATCACTGACAAAATCCAGCAGAGAACAGTACACAACAATCATGAAATTACAGTTAACGTGGCCAAGGGTGAAGGGGAGAGTCAGATCGTAACATTAGTAACAAGTATAAACAATGGTTTGGTCTATACTTACTTTAACAGTTTCAGGTGACATCAGTCTTTGTTTTACTTACTTTAACAGTTTCAGGTGACATCAGTCTTTGTTTTACTTACTTTAACAGTTTCAGGTGACATCAGTCTTTGTTTTACTTACTTTAACAGTTTCAGGTGACATCAGTCTTTGTTTTACTTACTTTAACAGTTTCAGGTGACATCAGTCTTTGTTTTACTTACTTTTAACTGTTTCAGGTGACATCAATCTCTGTTTTACTTACTTTAACAGTTTCAGGTGACATCAGTCTTTGTTTTACTTACTTTAACAGTTTCAGGTGACCTCAGTCTTTGTTTTACTTACTTTAACAGTTTCAGGTGACATCAGTCTTTGTTTTACTTACTTTAACAGTTTCAGGTGACATCAGTCTTTGTTTTACTTACTTTAACAGTTTCAGGTGACATCAGTCTTTGTTTTACTTACTTTAACAGTTTCAGGTGACATCAGTCTTTGTTTTACTTACTTTAACAGTTTCAGGTGACATCAGTCTTTGTTGTGATAGTGGTTCATCTATCTCCAGTATGTAATGTAAAACTTTACTCCAGCTGTAAAAAAAAATGTATTAACAAAGATCATATCTAATTAGTCAAGATAGTAGATACATTTCCACTAGTTGGTTTCTTTGAGAAATCTTAGGAACCATTTAACTTTTAGGGATGGTCTTAACCCTGAGCCAGAATTTTTTTTTCATCCAAAAATCAGATAACTTTTTCCACATGAAAAATCTGTAATTTTTTTCAATAAAGGTATCGAAAGTTCTTGTTGAAAACTGTAGGGTCAGATTATATATTTATTGCATCTTTCATTTCTTTCCCTTATGGAAAACTACATTATGTAATAACTTTCAAACCAATAACTCTATAAGACCAGTAATTATTGGGCTGGTTAATTATTTTTTGTTTTTGGTTCAAACACCCAAATGTTGATATTTTAACAAATCATAACCTAGTATGATCTGAAATAGTCATAACACACTCTTGTAAAGTTTCAATTCAGAACAAAATCAAGTGGTTTTTGACCAAAAAAAATTCATATTACAGCTAAATAAAAATTATTATTAAAAACTTTGGAACAACCATATAAAGATAATTCCTGCAAAACTTTAGTTCCCACATGATGACTGGGAAACACTGGCAAATGATGACAAACTTTCATACAGCATTAAGTAGTATTTATAACATTACCTCTCAGAGTACAGCCTCTTCTGTTCATGTATTTGATCTTCATAATACTGGCCTACTTCTTTGTTACAGAGGTGAATCAAGGTCAACAATCCTGACCTATAATATAAGGTTCAAAGGTCACACAACTGTACATTAGCTTTATCACAATACAATGCTTACCACCAACTTTATGTTTGTTGCATTATTTTTATGTCATATAAAATAAGGATCTATTATTACAGAGGTGAAGGTCATATAACATAAGGATCTAATATTATTACAGAGGTGAAGGTCATATAAGATATGGATCTAATATTATTACAGAGGTGAAGGTTATATAACATAAGGATCTAATATTATTTCAGAGATGAAGGTCATATAACATAAGAATCTAATATCATTACAGAGGTGAAGGTCATATAACATAAGGATCTAATATTATTACAGAGGTGAAGGTCATATAACATAAGTTAACAGTTCAAACTAGAACTGTGAGTGACCTCACTGAGTGATACCCCCCGCTTGCAATACTATGATGTTTAAACTTTGGAATACAGGTATATTAGCAAGTTACCTATGAAAAATGAACGGATATGGAGTTATGTCAATTTAAAACCAATACCGTTTCATCAGTATACATGAGGTTTACAACATTTCCTAACTTTTTTACAAGAGGATATAGGTCACATCAAATGTTATTGATTGAAAATTAATTATTTATTCTTGAGTAGTTTTTATATTGGGAAATTTTGCTATTCCTACTTTTTCTTATAATATTAAAGTTAGAAAAGAGACATCTTAGAAAACCATTGCTAAACTATCGGTTTTTCAAAACTCATGCCTTCATTTAGTATTGTATATTTCAGTATTTCAAGAAAGGAAATAAAGAGCTTTGTAAACTTTTATTTTGATCCATCAAGCTCCACAGAGGCAGTTACACTTACATGCCCATATATCCATAAATAATTATACCAGAAAAAAAAAAGATTTTAAATTATCTCCCTTTCTACATTTTGGAAAGCAAATATCCAGATGTGAAAAGGCCAATTAAAATCTTATTTCATTCAAGAATAGTTATGCTTACATCACCTTCCAAATTTTTGACAGGAACCATATTCCTTCATGCACATCTGCAGGCAGTGTATTACAACTGTGTAAAGTTTCATTTAAATCCAATGAGCTGTTTAGGAGGAGTTGCGCTTACAAGCCCATCTCTCCATACAGAACGTATTTCAAAGTATAAGTTAAATTATCTCCCCTTCTAAATTTTAGACAGCAAGGGTATTCCTTCATGCACATCTGCAGGTTGCGTACTACAACTGTGTAAAGTTTCATAAAAATTCATTAAGTAGTTTAGTAGAAGTTGCACTTACAAGGTACATGCCCCCCCTCCCTTTTCGAGAAAGTATAAGTTGAATTATCTCCCCTTTTAAATTTTGGACAGCAACCATATTCCTTCATGCACATCTGCAGGTAGTGTAAAGTTTCAAAAAAATCCAATAAGCCGTTTAGGAGGAGTTGCGCTTACAAGGTACACAACCCCCCCTTTTCTTGAAAGTATAAGTTGAATTATCTCCCCTTCTAAATTTTAGACAGCAACGGTATTCCTTCATGCACATCTGCAGGTTGTGTACTACAACTGTGTAAAGTTTCATAAAAATTCAATAAACAGTTTAGTAGGAGCTGCACTTACAAGGTACATGGACGGATGTTTGCGGGGGGGTATAATAATAGAGGGGTCGTATGGAACTCCCCAAAACCGGCCCTCCTGAAAACTGGATTCCTTTGAAACCCGAACATTTAGTTTTGGTGCGGAATTATCCACTATATATCCAATGGATTTACAACTACCTGGGCAATCAGTGACTATCACCACTAAAGTTGCGAGTTCTAACCCCGTTCATGGCAAGGTGTACTCGATACAACATTATGTGATAAAGTTGTTAGTGACTTGCGACAGGTCAGTGGTTTTCTCCAGGTACTCTGGTTTCCTCCACCAATAAAACTGACCGCCACAATATAACTAAAATATTGTTGAAAGTCACGTTAAACACCATATACCTAAACCATTAAATAATAGACATCTTAATAATAGAGAACTATAAAGATTTAAAATCCTGACATATTAAAACAAGACCATGATCTTCAGATTAGAATTCAGGACAGTCAAATTATCAACTGACAACAGCAAATATTTAAATATCCTGTATTTAATTGTTGTAAGATTGTAACACAGAAGTTAATGAAGAATAAGAGTATAGAAGATGTTGTAGCGCAAACAATTGATCAAACTGGTGTCTCTGTGGATGATATAGAATTGTATATAAATTTATCTTACCTTGTCACTGACTTTAGTATGTAGTTATAATTATTCAACATAAAGACTGGTCATAATATTGGATCATTGTTGGTTTCTGATTTATCTTACCTTGTCACTGACTTTAGTATGTAGTTATAATTATTCAACATAAAGACTGGTCATAATATTGGATCATTGTTGGTTTCTGATTTATCTTACCTTGTCACTGACTTTAGTATGTAGTTATAATTATTCAACATAAAGACTGGTCGTAACATTGGATCGTTGTACGTTTCTGATTACCTTGTTACTGACTTTAGTATTTAGTTAAAATCATTCAATATAAAAACTGGTGGTAACATTGGATCGTTGTACATTTCTGCTTGTCTTACCTTGTCACTGACTTTAGTATGTAGTTATAATTATTCAACATAAAGACTGGTCGTAACATTGGATCGTTGTACATTTCTGCTTGTCTTACCTTGTCACTGACATTAGTATGTAGTTATAATTATTCAACATAAAGACTGGTCGTAATATTGGATCATTGTTGGTTTCTGATTTATCTTACCTTGTCACTGACATTAGTATGTAGTTATAATTATTCAACATAAAGACTGGTCGTAATATTGGATCATTGTTGGTTTCTGATTTATCTTACCTTGTCACTGACTTTAGTATGTAATTATAATTATTCAACATAAAGACTGGTCGTAATATTGGATCATTGTTGGTTTCTGATTTATCTTACCTTGTCACTGACTTTAGTATGTAATTATAATTATTCAACATAAAGACTGGTCGTAATATTGGATCATTGTTGGTTTCTGATTTATCTTACCTTGTCACTGACTTTAGTATGTAATTATAATTATTCAACATAAAGACTGGTCGTAATATTGGATCATTGTTGGTTTCTGATTTATCTTACCTTGTCACTGACTTTAGTATGTAATTATAATTATTCAACATAAAGACTGGTCGTAACATTGGATCGTTGTACGTCTCTGATTTGTTACTTAGATTTAGTCCCAATGCTGATAATACTTTTGCTATAAAAAAAAAAATTATTTGTCAAGATTAGTTCTATTGGTTCAGCAATTTTGCAGAAGAAGATTAAAATGTAAAAAGCTTACAGACAGAAGACGGACAGACAACAGATGCCAAGTGATGACAATAGCTCACATGGTCTTCGGCCAGGTGAGCTAAAATTTAAACTTCAGAAATTTAAAATGAAAAAAAACCCAGTTACACCCAAATACTGTTTAAATTATATTAACAACTTGATTGTAAAAGGTACATGTATAAACTGACAAAACATCAAGCAACTGTATCATTTACCTGGTTTAACAGGCAACTGTATCATTTACCTGGTTTAACAGGCAACTGTATAATTTACCTGGTTTAACAGGCAACTGTATAATTTACCTACTTTTAACAGGCAACTGTATCATTTACCTGGTTTAACAGGCAACTGTATCATTTACCAACTTTAACAGGCAACTGTATAATTTACCTGGTTTAACAGGCAACTGTATAATTTACCTGGTTTAACAGGCAACTGTATAATTTACCTACTTTTAACAGGCAACTGTATCATTTACCTGGTTTAACAGGCAACTGTATCATTTACCTGGTTTAACAGGCAACTGTATCATTTACCTACTTTTAACAGGTAACTGTATCATTTACCTGGTTTAACAGGCAACTGTATAATTTACCTACTTTAACAGGCAACTGTATAATTTACCTGGTTTAACAGGCAACTGTATAATTTACCTGGTTTAACAGGCAACTGTATCATTTACCTGGTTTAACAGGCAACTGTATCATTTACCTGGTTTAACAGGCAACTGTATAATTTACCTGGTTTAACAGGCAACTGTATCATTTACCTGGTTATCATCTTATTGGATGAAAACAAAAAATCCACAAAAAACTGAAGGCAGTGTATTAGTAAAGGACCAATTGACATAAAAACCACAAACTTTTTGCACAGTTTGGATTTCATCAGTGTAGACATAGGGTCCTATGTTAAAGTCCAGTAGAGGTAGCAATCTTTGTTTTCAGATGCACATAAAAATAAAGAATACAAACTAGTGGTTCCATCAGTTCAATAGTTTTTGAGAAGAAGATATTTACAACATTTTCCTATTTTAAATCAAGTTCAGCAGTGGTGGTCATCTTGGATGGAGGGTTACAATAAATTTGAATGGGGACCACATATGGACTTTCCAAGTCAGCATTAGTTTAATTAAAGTGGCTTCAATATAGAAGACATTTAAATCAATTTTTGTTAAAATCAAACTACCTTGAATATTCGGCAAATTTAAATTACAAATTTCTACGAAAAAGTAGAAATATAAAGAAACAACTCAATTTTGAAAGTAGATACCCTACAGAGATGATTCAGCCAGAATCATTTTCAAATTTGGACCTTTGGTTTCAGAGAAGATTTTCGAAAAAACTTACACCGTAGGTCCAACAATGACGGATGCCATGGTAACAACTCACATGACCCTTTGGCTTTGGTTCAGGTGAGCCTGACAATGAAATACTTTTACTTCCTGGTACATTTACAATGTAATGAAAATGTTTTTTTCTGATTTAATTATGTCTTGAGAGTTTACCCTTACTACAAGCAAAGTTTGTTATGTCAAGACAGGTGGTCTCCTAAAAGAGGTTTGATTCATTTAGTAATCAACATTCTAACAGCAGTTTATGACAAGTCTCTAAGAACAAGTTTTGCTGTATGTAAATATATAAAATTGAATGCTAAGAATATCTTACTGTCTTAAAAATAAAATATACATTTTTATTTTATATTAAAGAATTCCTTTACAATAGATTTCAACTAAAAGTCTTTTTTTTAATAAAAAAAATGTATTCAATGCCTCAGATTTAATATTCACATGCTACTTTTTGTTAGTAATTTAAAATAGAACATTTCTGATAGAATTCCCTGTTCTAAAAAAAGCAACATGTGACATTTACTGCCAGTGAATATTAAATCCGAGGCAATAAATACGTTTTTGTTTGGTTCAAAATATAGAATAAAACAATTACTGTCTTACGAATCTGTAAATGTGTGGATTAATTGAATTTTGAAAAAAAAAATATACTCATTGAGCTCGAAGAGATCAGTGAATATCATTTTTTTTTCTTCAAAAGTCAATAAATCCACACATTTACCACATCAAAAGACAGTAATTGTATAATATATGTACAAGGAGAACTTAAAATAAGCTATACTTGACTTACTCATATAATCTGCCAGCTTCAATTTACTTTTCTTAGTATCGACTGCTTCTGATGGGGCTGCTTGTTCACCTAAAATAACAGTATAAATATTACCATTATAAGTAGATGTACTACATCTTACATTCTGGTCTATGTTACAACAAATATTATTATACCTCATAGATACAAGAGTGTCTGTGATTAGTTAAAAAACGTCACATGTCAGGAAGACAAAACATCATGTATCCCTAGACTGCTTTCTCCGGGGAAATAAATATCATGTATCCTGCTGCCGCATGCCCCCATGGTAACCACCAACATAAACAACTACACAAATTGAATAAAATGTTAAATTGGTTTAAAAAAATGCTTTGTTGTTGTGTGTGTAATTTTGGTATATTAAACAATTTATGGCCCTTGTTGTAGGGAGATATGAAGCTTTGTTTACTCTCAGAAGTCATATTTCTCTCGGGTAAGCAAACCTTCATATCTCCCTACAACAAGGGTCATAAATGTATATTGTTTACCACAGGATTTTATACTTAATGAACTACTTGTCATGTAAAGACTCAGCATTTCTTGTGACTTGGTAAGAACTTATGAAACATAAAGCAAGAAGTGTAGCTGCTAATGATAGAAATAGACTATACAGTTAAAACTGGTATACCACAGTTATGATGTGTTTTTTTATTTCTGCCCCAGATCATTCCTTCAATATTTTACTCAGTAAGAAAGGATATGGAAGTAAATGAACATGAGAGACTATTCAATTTTACACTTAGACACAAATTAAAGTAAGGGAACAGTGTTTTTATTGCTATTTTACATTTCAGTCACAGTAGGGTCTTCAACAATGAGAAAAACTCATAGTCTAGCAGTTGAGTTATAATACCCTTTACTTCTATCAATCTAGCAGTTGAGTTATAATACCCTTTACTTCTATCAATCTAGCAGTTGAGATATAATACCCTTTACTTCTATCAATCTAGCAGTTGAGTTATAATACCCTTTATTTCTATCAATCTAGCAGTTGAGTTATTATACCCTTTATTTCTATCAATCTAGCAGTTGAGATATAATACCCTTTACTTCTATCAATCTAGCAGTTGAGTTATAATACCCTTTATTTCTATCAATCTAGCAGTTGAGTTATTATACCCTTTATTTCTATCAATCTAGCAGTTGAGTTATAATACCCTTTACTTCTATCAATCTAGCAGTTGAGTTATAATACCCTTTACTTCTATCAATCTAGCAGTTGAGTTATAATACCCTTTACTTCTACATAGCCTAGCAGTTGAGTTATAATACCCTTTACTTCTACATAGCCTAGCAGTTGAGTTATAATACCCTTTACTTCTACATAGCCTAGCAGTTGAGTTATAATACCCTTTACTTCTATCAATCTAGCAGTTGAGTTATAATACCCTTTACTTCTATCAATCTAGCAGTTGAGTTATAATACCCTTTACTTCTACATAGCCTAGCAGTTGAGTTATAATACTCTTTACTTCCACATAGCTTAGCAGTTGAGTTATAATATCCTTTATTTCTACATAGCCTAGCAGTTGAGTTATAATACCCTTTACTTCTACATAGCCTAGCAGTTGAGTTATAATACCCTTTACTTCTACATAGCCTAGCAGTTGAGTTATAATACCCTTTACTTCTACATAGCCTAGCAGTTGAGTTATAATACCCTTTACTTCTACATAGCCTAGCAGTTGAGTTATAATACCCTTTACTTCTACATAGCCTAGCAGTTGAGTTATAATACCCTTTACTTCTACATAGCCTAGCAGTTGAGTTATAATACCCTTTACTTCTATCAATCAACACAATATCTTGGCATCTTTGTCGCTTTGATGTTATTTCCCAGAATTTCATATCTTTACTTGTTTTGATTTAATTCTCTCACTTTTGAGACAGACCAGTTCCTCTTTTTAGCGATGTGAGATTTTCTTGTCTTGCACTAGTGCAAGACAAAAAAATCACGTGCGTTTTACCAGCAAATGCATGCTGTACAGTTCATGCCAACTGCCCCCCCCCCCCCCCCCCCCCCCCAATTCTCCATGTTTTTCCTTTTTAAAATAAACAATTCACTGTATATAAGTTTTCAATCTTTTATAAACACGCAAATCCTAACAATCAGCCATATTATTACATAATAATCTTCACGCAATACACAAAAATACGGAACTACTTTTTTGATTGAAAATGAAGGGGAAATAACTCACATTGTTTACATGATCGTCTGCTAAAAGTACATAGCTGTCAAACAATACGCAACTACATAACAAAGTTAAAAGTGAGAAATAAAATCAAACACCGGCAAAAAAGTGCAAAACAGGGAAATCTCCGACACCCTCGGGTAAGATTTCAATCGTTCGCTGACTCGACGAGCCTCATCAGCAAACGATAGAAATCTTACCCTCGGGGTGTCGGAGATTTCCCTGTTTTGCACTTTTGCCGGTGTTAGATTCTATATATCTACTATCTTGATTGATTGATTGATTGATAGATTGAGTATTTAACATCTACTATCTTGAAGAAAGAAATAAAAGATAATGGTTACAATGAATGTTTAAAAGTTGAATGGCAAAAACTTTTAAGATTTCTTATAATTTATTAAACCCAATAGCAGTGCAAAACCATTGTTTATTTCCTTGTCAAAAAATTGTTAGCTAAAATAGTCAAATCTTATTAAGTAAACATCCATATGATGAGATAGTTCAAAGGTTATCCTATACGAAAGGTGACAGCCTGTTTGAAGGTCATTATTTTACAAGTAAATCAGGGGTTAAAAAATCTTGGATCACCTCACTAGCCCAGGGCTAGCATACTCCCAAATATTACTAGCCCGAATCTATGAACCACTAGTCCTGGTCAATACCATGATTTCATGAATCCGATTTGCAGACTTGAACCCTTGTACAACATGTACAATGTATATTAGTTTAACTATCTTTCTTTTCAGATCTGGTATTGCGTTTTATTTTCACTTATTTTCCACAGTTGAGGTCACACTGTAAGGCCAAAAAAAATAATATTTGTGTTTATGGTCACATGTCAAAAAAATCTAATTATTTAAAAAAAAAAAAAAAAAAAACATTTTTTTACTATCGGCAAAACCGGAAATAGTCGTTTCCGATTCCGGTATTTCAATTTCGACAAAAAGCTAGCGGTTGAATAAATAAAACATTGCTGCTGATTAAACAACATATAACATATATGAATATAAGTAGATATGCGAATATTGACAAGCTTGTCAATATCCGATATATATTTTTACTAGCCCGTCGGGCATACAGCTGATTATTTCAGCTAGCCCAAATGTGGAAATTACTAGCCCCGGGCGTCGGGCTAGGGGATTTGTTAACCCCTGTAAATGTTACAAATTTCAATACGACATCTTTAATTTCAATACAAATGTGCATCAAAAAATTTATATAGAATTATCAAGAATGATATGGATGTAAAATGAAAAAGAGAGATTATTCAATTTTACATTTCAGACACAAATTAAAGGACGGAACATAATTGTATTACTGCTCTATTGCTGTTCTACATTTCACAGTCACAGTAGGGTCTGCAATAATGAGCATAACTCATATCATCAAATGTGTGTGAAACGACTTCTAGCTATAGTTAAGTGGTACCTTGTGTCAATAAATGTTATTAACTGTTGAAGTTCATATATAGAATATGTATGTCATAATACAAGTCATAACATATATCATGCAGCAGGTTTCAGTAATGTGCAAAAGCTAAATAGAACTGATTCCTGGTCTTACAGTGCATTTGGTTTGCTGATTTTATCATATGCAAATATATATAGAGTATGCTTGACTTAGAAATTATTCTGTTGTTCCATAAATAATTTCTAAAAATTACAAAATACTACAGTTATACTATTATTTCTTTACTGTAATAATATATCTTAAATAAAATAAGGGGGCTGGTGTTGCCATGCTCGCATGGTAGTTGGATTTACAACTACCTATGCAATCGGTGCCTATCACCACTGAGTTTGCATCCTGCTCAGAGCGAGGTGTACAACATTATGTGATAAAGTTTGTCAGTGGCTTGCGGCAGGTCAGTGGTTTTCTCCGGGTACCCTGGTTTCCTCCACCAATAAAACTGATCGCCATGATATAATTGAAATATTGTTGAAAGTGGCATTAAACACCATAAAACTAACCAACTAAGCAAAACAATCAATTAATTCTGTGTTATTCATGTGATTTAATGTGAAATCAATATCAGTAGAAATTGATTCCATCCAGAATTAAAACAATTGTACTTTGTTTAGTTTTAACAGACTTATCTTTTATCAATAAAGATATTGCTTCAGTATGATGGAAGGTGAACAGGGAAGTATTTGGTGAAAAAATTAAGCATTTTCTATAAAATTGTAAATAATAAAATGCATAAACCATATTGTAAATATTTTTTTTCTTTTTGAAATACAGAATATACTGTTAATTGTTCTAAATACCCTTTTTGTAAAGAAAATGCTCAATTATCATGCTGCAAAAGGGTGAATTAAATTGGATCATGTTATACCTTTACGGGACAAAGTGGCCGATTGAAATGAATTAGAACCTGAAACATTCATAAAGGCATAGTATCTTTGAAAGCTGTATGTCAACAAAAACTACGTCAAATTCAGTCCTGCACAAAATAATTAAATCTGAAGAAAATGAATTGATGTAGTTCATACAGAGATTATCAATGGCATAATTTTGATTCTAAAATAAATATGTTCTTTTGTGTAAAATAAATATGTTCTTTTGTGTAAGATGAATATGTTCTTTTGCATCAAATAAATATGTTCTTTTGTGCAAAATAAATTGTTCTTTTGTGCAAAATAAATATGTTCTTTTGTGTAAGATAAATGTGTTTTTTTTGTGTAAACAAAACTAAATTAACATATATACAAATGCTTAATGGTATTTGGTAACACGCTTTGTGTTCTCTTTTCAGTGACATTGACATAAAATAACTTTTTTTAAATAACAAAATTTCAAAACAATGAAGAATTAAGATTTCAAAAAAGCAGTTTTATGACAATGATAAATTTGGAACAACTTTATCAATACACCTACTGACTGTCAATCTTCTTTACACTGGTACCAGGGATACAAGAGAAGTAAGAATTACCTGTATTCTATAAGAGTTACCTGTATTCTATAAGAGTTACCTGTATTCTATATGAGTTACCTGTATTCTATATGAGCTACCTGTATTCTATAATTGTTACCTGTATTCTATAAGAGTTATCTGTATTCTATAAGAGTTACCTGTATTCTATAAGTGCTACCTGTATTCTATAAGAGCTACCTGTATTCTCTATAAGAATTACATGTATTCTATAAGAGTTACCTGTATTCTACAAGAGTTACCTGTATTCTGTAAGAGTTATCTGTATTCTATTAGAGTTACCTGTATTCTATAAGAGTTACCTGTATTCTATAAGAGATACCTGTATTCTGTAAGAGTTACCTGTATTATGTAAGAGTTACCTGTATTCTATTAGTTACCTGTACTCTATAAGAGTTACCTGAATTCTATAAGAGTTACCTGTATTCTATAAGTGCTACCTGTATTCTATAAGAGCTACCTGTATTCTCTATAAGAATTACATGTATTCTATAAGAGTTACCTGTATTCTATAAGAGTTACCTGTATTCTGTAAGAGTTACCTGTATTATATTAGAGTTACCTGTATTCTATAAGAGTTACCTGTATTCTATAAGAGATACCTGGATTCTGTAAGAGTTACCTGTATAATGTAAGAGTTACCTGTATTCTATAAGAGTTACATGTATTCCATATGAGTTACCTGTATTCTATAAGAGTTACCTGTATTCTATAAGAGTTATCTGTGTTCTATAATTGTTACCTGTATTCTATAAGAGTTACCTGTATTCTATAAGAGATACCTGGATTCTGTAAGAGTTACCTGTATTATGTAAGAGTTACCTGTATTCTATAAGAGTTACATGCATTCCATATGAGTTACCTGTATTCTATAAGAGTTACCTGTATTCTATAAGAGTTATCTGTATTCTATAATTGTTACCTGTATTCTATCCAATAGACTTACCATGCATAAGTAGCATTGCCCCTGCTGTCTCTGCATAGTCCAGTAATGGCTCCAGAAATATAATTGTCTGAAATGGTCCATAAATATAGAACAATATAGTAAAACATCAATACCTCTAACTCAGCAGATATACTTAGTCTAGAAAATTGGTGTGTAAAATAAGAGATCATTAAACACGGTCCTTATTATCTATAAGTAGTCATTCTTGAAATCTTTGAAACAGAGGCTCTATTACCTTCATTGAGAACAGAATATCACCTCTGATCCACCCAAAAGGAGAAGTTCCCTAACAACAGATCTTGATGTAAGGTTTTAAAGAAAATAGATCATGGAGTTGAGCATATCAGATTTATAAATAACAAGATAATGGAGAAAATTTCAGAAAAACTAAAATCTGACAAAAATTCTAAATTGACCAACTACAAATTCTAAGCCTTGTAAAGACAGGAAAAAAAGGAAGTAGAACATTGTTTAAATGAAATGGCAGAGATTACTCAAAATGTCGAATGATGTATGGCAGAAGTGACATTCTCATGAAGGAATAATGTGGCTTCTGTTGCAAAGATTGTATTTCTTGGTAATACATAGTAAAATTAGGCTCTTTTTATATTAGCTAAATGATGAATTAATGCCACACATATATTTAATAAACTGTAATTCAAAATGTTGGATCAATAACTGAATGCATATGGGATATAAACATGACAACCAGCATGACAAAGTATATGCAGTTGAATCTGCTATCATGAAGTTCACGGGACCAAAATTCGACTTAAGACAAGTAAGGGATATATATAAGTAAGATATGCAACTCTGTCGGGTAAATTTGACAAAAGTGGATGCATCTATTGTTGTCTGTCATTTACAACATATTGATAATCATTTATGCGCATGAACTGAAAAGTTACTTCCAGAAATCCAAAATTTCGATGAAGAGGAGTCAATTCAGTTGAAAAGCTCTAAGTTTAAAATGGGACTTCAGAAAAATTTCAACTTATCCGAAATTTCGAGTAAACTGAGTTTGATATAACTAGATTCAACTGTATCTCAATCATGGGTTGGGTTCTCAAGTAACTGGCTTAACCCTGCCACATTTTTGTGCCTGTCCCAAACCAGGACCTGGATTTCGATGTCATATGTCTTTTTTTTGTGTTCAATGGTTTGAGGTGAGGGGGTGGTTGTTCATTTTGTTGGTATTAGTGGAACTGTTGACCATCACTGTATAAACTTTCTTTTCATAATTATCTCATTCACAGGTATTAAACATGTCTTCTAATATCTAAGGATGTCATTGAAATATATTCTCCTTTAATGTGAGCATAAAACTGTTAACATTCAACATGGAAAATCTGTGTGTACTTGATCTTGATACACTTACCCTGTTTGTCAACTCATGTACTGTACCATCTTTAGGCATGGAAGCTCTATCTGGATCATTCTAAAAGGTCAAAAGGTCAAATGTGATACAATAATGATGAAGTAATACTATAGAAACAAGTTATCCATTTATATTATAAGAAAGTTAATTGTTGTTTAACACCACAGGAGACAAAGTTACATTAGATGAGATGATGTCTTTGTACTAGAACAACACGGTTAGTGGGATATTTTGTGGAGTGTTAGCTCCATGAAACAACAGTCGGCAGGTAGACAGGTCACTCCACTCATAAACATTATCCTAATTCCATCCTAATCCTTACTACTGCGAAGAAGCTAATACCAATATCATAATCTTTGATCCATGATCTCTAGCGCTAGCAAACTAGCTATTACTCCACCCATGAGGTTTTATCATGTGATAAATGACTTATGGTAGGTCAGTGGTTTTCTCCTGGTACTCTGGTTTCCTCCACCAATAAAACTGACTGCCACAATATAACCGAAATATTGTTGAATGTGGCATTAAACACCATAACCTTAACCTGTCTAGAGATGTTTTACTGAAGTGTAAATCTGATATCATTTTGGAATATCATACCTTGATACTTTCAATAAAATCTTCTAAAGCTTTTGCACCCTGTCAAATACAAATACATTTTGTATATATATATATATATTTAGAAATAAAAACATAGATATCAAATTAAGTGCTCATGATGCATTTCTGGAATAACCTTTATCAGATACGTTCAAAGTCAAAAGATTGACAAGACAAATAATTTTAAAGTTTTTGTTACATGGAATTCCAAAGGACCTAAACAGGATAGCCAAAATCTGCTAAAGTACCATAACCTATGTATGAGGGTAGAAAACCTTACTTTTAATCATAATTACATTATTTAGAAACTATAAATTTAAATAATAAATACAACATGTCAGAGCCGAATCATTGACTACTGGAGGATGATACTTTCATTATAAACTACTGTATAACCGATAATTTCTGCGGTGTGAAATTTCTGTGGTTTTGGTCTAAAAAGAAGACATTTAATTTTTGCGGATTTTTTTTTCTGCGGATTGAAAATCTCGGCATCGAAAAAAAATTGTTTGTATTACAGGAAGCAACAACTGAAGCGATTAAACGATAAACAACTGGTGCTCATTACAGTGATCCTTAGAAGTAAAAACATATTTAGTTCTTTGGAAAGTTTTCAAAGGTTACAGCTTCTGAATACGCATTTGGTTAACTTCAAATTTGTCTTAAGAAACTTTTTTTTCACTATTTTGTTGACAGGAAATATGAAGTCAACAGTTGCATCAATATCGGTATAATTTTTGATATATTTCGGATATATATTTTTTAGTGTCGAATTTTCATACTTTATCATATAACAATTGTTTAAAAATATTTATCATTAAAAGCAATTATATTCAATTCTTTTAGTATAATGTAGACATAAAAACTCGAATTAACCGGAATTCTACTACCAGTACATTTCTATTTGTTTGGTTTTTAGATGAATCCTGAGATCACGCAGTTTGATATTATTCAATCGAAGCTACTACAACAATTAAATAAAATAAAAAAAAAAACTAATGTTAATTTATGAAATAACAATTTTAAATATTGCTTTAATAAACTTTATTATGATTGTAAACATTTAATCATGGGTTCAATTATTGTCGGTGTCAACTTGGTACAATCATATTTCTTTATCTGGATTAATTGTAATTAACAGGTAAAAATCATCATGCCACAGCTAAATAACCTTTAATTGTTGTGTAAACATTTATATAGTACCAGTTTTTTTTATCTGCATATAGTAATTAGGCCTAATTAAATATTTGACACTTACGGCAGAATTGGAGTTGGAGTTTGTAAAGGTATTTTGTACGGGACATTAAACATTTATTTTACATAATATTCTGCAATCTTAATTTCTGCTGTCCGGAGTTGACCGCAGAAATTACCGGTTATACGGTAATACATTCAGTCAATCCATGTTTTTTCATTGTATTGGAATTAAAAATTACAGTACTAGCCAGGGTAGACAAGACGTTTTCATTTACAACTTACAGAACTGCCCAGTGTAGAAAGCATGGATGCCAATTTAGATCTTGTTGGAGTTGAGCATCCCTACAACATACAAACATTAATTTCTAGATTAAAGATCTGAACAAAAACAGATAATACATATAAATTTAGTGCTTGATAGTATTGCATAATATTCCCATTTATTACTGATACTGTCCTACACCATTTGTATTGCCATACCTCATTCATATTGCCATATATAATTCATATTGCCATACCTAATTCATATTGCCATACCTCATTCATATTGCCATACCTCATTCATATTGCCATACCTCATTCATATTGCCATACCTCATTCATATTGCCATACCTAATTCATATTGCCATACCTAATTCATATTGCCATACCTCATTCATATTGCCATACCTTATTCATATTGCCATACCTAATTCATATTGCCATACCTAATTCATATTGCCATACCTCATTCATATTGCCATACCTAATTCATATTGCCATACCTAATTCATATTGTCATACCTCATTCATATTGCCATACCTTATTCATATTGCCATACCTAATTCATATTGCCATATCTAATTCATATTGCCATACCTTATTCATATTGCCATACCTCATTCATATTGCCATACCTAATTCATATTGCCATACCTAATTCATATTGCCATATTTAATTCATATTGCCATACCTTATTCATATTGCCATACCTCATTCATATTGCCATACCTCATTCATATTGCCATACCTCATTCATATTGCCATACCTAATTCATACTGCCATACCTAATTCATATTGCCATACCTCATTCATATTGCCATACCTCATTCATATTGCCATACCTAATTCATACTGCCATACCTAATTCATATTGCCATACCTCATTCATATTGCCATACCTTATTCATATTGCCATATGGGGGGCATACCTAATTCATATTGCCATACCTAATTCTTATTGCCATAGCTTATTTATATTCTCATAGCTTATCTGTATTGCCATAGCTAATTTGTATTTCTACAGTATATTTGTATTGCCATAGCTAATTTTGCATTGTTACCGCTTATTTGTATTGCCATAGCTTATATATATTCTCATAGCTAATTTGTATTGCCATAGCTTATTTGTATTGCTATAGTTTATTTATATTGCTATAGCTTATTTGTATTGATACTGCTTATCTGTATTGCCATAGCAAAGGACAAAGGCCACGAATGGTCGATATCGGACCTGTAAAATGACATTTTTTTCAAAATGAACGCAGAAACGTGCTTTACTCCCAAAAGTTTCCTTCTGGTATTGAAGTTTATCGAGTATGATCAAATTATATAGATTTTTAAAAATGGCGGCTGAGTTGATGGCAGCTTGAAAAACAGCTCAGCAATTTTTGCAGTTTTTTGATGTTTTATGAAGTTCTAATGCAAACAATTTTTGGAAAGATAATTGCCTATATAATGTGTTAAAGGATGATGTTTCTGTTGATGAAAATTTTGGATTTTTGAACATTTATTGAGTGTGTACAGATATTTTCATTGGAATTTATTGTTAGTGAAATTGACATTATGTCTGGAGGCAGTAATTCACTTAAACCTGGACAACCTAGAAGTACAAATATAAATACTGTTCAAACACTGCTCAAAGCAAAATTGGGTTCAACAAAGGAGAAAGCACTTAAGAAGGGTAGAACACATTCTCAGCTATCTAATGACTCAAACAATAGTATTGAATTTGATCTGTCAGGATTGGACCATATACAAAAGGACCTTGAGGAAATAAAATCAAGTCTTCAAGGTGTGACAAAGATAACTGATCTTAACGAGGCAACAAAAGATCTGGTAAAAAGTACTGAATTAGAAACATTAGTTACTGTTATAGTTAACAAACTACTCAACAATTTTGAAAGTAAATTGGAAACAAAATTTGAAACCAAACTTACACAAGTTACAAACAATATGCAGGAAAAAATAGATGCATTATCATTGGAAAATGAAAACTTGAAAGGCCAACTAGATGCCACAAAAAATGTACTTGGAAATGTAAAGACAACTCTTAATAGGAATGTTATACTAACCAAAGATGCTACCATACAAAGTAACTACAATGAACAATATTCGAGGAAAAACAATATAAAAGTGTTTAACATGAAAAAAAGAGACAAACAAAACCTGAGAGAGGATTTCATTGATCTTGTCAAGAAAGACCTTAATGTGGATTTAGAACTAAGGGATGTTGTAGCCATACACCGTTTAACTTCAGATCGACCAGGAGAAAAACCAATTATTGTCAGACTATTTAACAGTGATGCCAAAAGGAATGTCATGCGTGCAAAGAAAAACTTGAAAAACAATGTTCGTTTTGTAGACGACATTACAAAACAAAATCATGAACTAATGAAAAGGATGCGTGATTCCAATAGATTTGACTCTGTGTGGTTCTACAATTGTGGCATATATGGAAGAACATCTGATGATAAACAATTCAAATTTGGTTTGTATGATGACATTGACATTAAAATCAGACAGAGAAGGTAAATGCTTACTTTTTTACCATACATTAACTGTTCATATTTATTTAACTTTATATTTAATTTATCTTTACCTGTTATGATATGCATATTGAATACACAGTCAAAAAGATTATATAGAATGTACATAAGATGATATCTACATACCGGTACCAGAAAATATACTGTCATGATTATTGATATACATTACATTTCATTTATGATTTTTATTACTGTATACATGTAGTACCCTGTATTTGATTCTGTATGGATTCTTTGGTTTTTTCAGAAATACATATTGTGACTACTTGCAACTGTCTTAGCACAAAATTTTAATTATTTACATTTGCATATTGAAGATAATATATACTATTACCTGCGCTACCAACAGTGGACATAGGCTTAGGGGCCATATGACTCCACCTGTTTGCCCAAATATATATATACATGTACCTAGGTAGGTTATGTAATCTGGAACTCTTGAGTTTTTGGTATAACATGTCTTAGATTTGACCCATGTCTATGAGGCGGAATAATGGTGTGCACCTCCTGTACTCATAAGTATTGGAAAAATTTTATCATGAACTTTCCGTATAATTATGTGTATTAAACTTGTTGGTTTGTTCACTGAAACAATAGTTTGTGTAATTGTTAACGATCCTTTAGTTTTGTTCATCACTTTTCTAATGTACCCAGTGTTACCCACCCATGTATTTGTGGATAGATTCAAGATGTACATTAGAAAAGGGGGGGGGGGGTATTTCCAGCATGTTAAACATAGTTATTGGTTTGTTGTCTGGAACAAGGGCAGTAACTGTTTTTTTGTGATCTAGAATTGATGTAGTTTATATTCTGGCTGCATGAAATAATTGCACACCTCCTTTTCATAGGTGATTTTTTTTTTGTGGATTTTCCCACAACTGAAACACTAATGGTACATTGTACATGGGTGAAAATCCTACATGTTATAGTTCATATAATTAAATGTGGCCTTCTCTAGTTGTTTGCCACCTTGAATCTTTGAATCTTAAATTGAAGTAGTAGATTTTCTGCATGTGTGACTTGCTCAGGGTATGGCCGTATCTATTGTTTGGGACAACAGTGAGTAGAGTGGGTATGAATTCAGTGTTGGTCTTGTATCTTAATTGATAAATATAATAGAAATGATATGTATAATACTGATAACTTATTTAATTTTTCTTTTGTTTACCAGTTACATTTTAACAGAATGAAACAGAATATTGATGTGTATGATTTTGATTTTGCTGATACTATATGAAATTAAAAGGATATAATTTATAACTGTAAAAATTACAATATATTATGTTGTTTAGCTTTTTGTAGTCATGTTTGATTACAGTCATTGTTTTTATTGTCTCTTTCTTTTGTCTTCTTTCTCTTTGTACTACTGTTCATTACATTTTTTCTGTTGTCTTCTTTCTTTTTGTACTACTTTTAATTTCATTTTTGTGTACTTATTATTATATTGGTTGGTCTGGTGCAGAATTTATGTATATTGTCTGTTTATTTATGATAATCTATCAGTGTGTTATGTTATAAGATTACTTAATGGCTAGTGTAAGAATTCTTTCAGTAAACTGTCAGGGACTCAGTAACATTGTAAAAAGAACAGATGTCTTTAATTATCTAAAAAAAAAGCAGTGCAACATCTACTGTCTACAAGATACTCATTTTACTTGTGAAAATGAAAAGAGCATACGATCAGGTTGGGATTATGAATGTTATTTTAGCTCATTTACATCAAATGCCAGGGGTACTGCTATTCTTTTTAACAATAATTTTGAATTTAATATTCTTAAAGAGAAAAGAGACATAAATGGGAATTATCTTGTTTTAGATATTAATGTTGACAAAATTAACTTTACACTTGTTTCTATTTATGGACCGAATGATGATAATCCTCAATTTTATGAGAATATCATGTCAATAGTTGAGGAATTTGGAAATGAAAATTTTATAATTTGTGGTGATTTCAATCTTGTATTATGTCCAGAGTTAGATTACTATTTGCATGTAAATAACCCAAAGTCGAGAGAGAAGGTTTTAGAATTAATTGAAGAAAGAAGTCTAATAGACCCTTATAGGCAACTTATCCAGATAGTTTTCGTTATACTTGGAGGAAAAAAAATCCATTTAGACAAGCTAGATTGGATTTTTTCCTTTTTACAGAAAGTATGCTTACTAATTTAAAAAATTGTACTATTGATCCAAGTTACAGATCTGATCATTCAATGATTATTTTAAGCCTTGTGTTTAATCCCTTCAATAAAGGTAAAGGCTTGTGGAAGTTTAACAACTCACTATTATACGAAAAGGACTACAGCAAAATTGTAAGGGAAAAAAATCATTGATCTGAAAAAACAATATGCAGCATTAATCTATAATAGGGATAAAATTCAAGAAATTGATGATAATGAACTGCAACTTACTATTAACGTTCAACTGTTTTTGGAAATGTTACTTTTAGAAATACGAGGAAAAACAATTTCATTTGCAAGCTATATAAAAAAAATTAAGGAACAGAGATTTAGAGATCTTCAAGAAGAAATTGCTACCCTTGAAAAAAATGTTACTGAAAACTCAATTGAAAATTTAGAAACAAAAAAGCATGAATTGGAATCTCTTAGAAATGAAAAAATGAAAGGTAAGTTAGTAAGATCAAGAGCTCAATGGGTAGATGAAGGAGAAAAGCCAACAAAATATTTTTGTGGGCTAGAGTCTAAAAATTATACCAGTAAGATAATTCCAAAAGTTGAAAAAGATAATGGGGAAATTGTTACAGATCAGAAGGAGATATTAAAAGAAGTACAATATTTTTATGAAAATTTGTACAAAAATAAAGATGAAGATAAAGATTGTAGTCTTAAAGATATAGTGGAGGGTTTGAAGGGGGCAATTATAAGAAAACTCACAGAAGAAGAAAAAGATAATTTAGAAGGGGAAATTGGGAGCTTTGAAGCTGGGGAAATTTTGAAAAAAATGAAAAATAACAAAAGTCCTGGATCAGATGGGTTTACATCAGAGTTTTTAAAGTTTTTTTGGAAAGATCTGAAAGTTTTTGTTATTGGTTCTTTAAATTATGGGTATAGTTTAGGAAGTTTATCTGTTACACAAAAACAAGGTATAATCACATGTTTACCAAAGGGAGACAAATCAAGACATTTTCTAAAAAATTGGCGGCCAATCTCATTGTTGAATACAGTATATAAGATAGGGTCTGGGGTGATAGCAAATAGAATTAAAAAAGTTCTCCCCACATTAATTAATAATGATCAGACTGGTTTTATTGCAGGTAGGTACATAGAGGAAAATATTAGGCTTTTGTTGATATAATGGAATATGTAGAGGAGAATGATATACCTGGTTTATTTTTGTTAATAGATTTTGAGAAGGCTTTTGACTCAATATCATGGAACTTTCTTAATAACATTTTAAAATTTTTCAATTTTGGGGAATCTATACAAAAATGGGTTAAAACGTTTTATAACAACATTAAATCTGCAGTCAATCAGGGAGGGAATTTATAGGAGTTTTTTCGTATAGAGAGAGGCTGTAGGCAAGGGGATCCGTTGTCTCCTTATTTATTCATACTATGTGCTGAAATAATGGCTATAAAAATAAGAGAAAACCCTACAATAAAAGGAATTAAAGTCTTGCACTCAGAACATGAAATTTCTCATTTCGCTGATGATACATCAGTAATTTTGGATCGATCAGAAGAATCATTAAATGAAACATTTTTGGAATTGGAATGGTTCAAAAAGATATCAGGCCTTAAAATAAATTTTTCAAAAACACAAGTTATTTGGATAGGAAGCAAAAAATACAGCAGTAATAGACTATGTGAAAACTGGAATCTCTCCTGGGGAAAAACTACGTTTACTGTTCTGGGAATAAATTTCGATGTTGATATTTCTAAAATTACAAAGATCAATTATGAAAAATATTTAAAAAAAATGAAAGGACTCTTTAAACAGTGGAACAAAAGAAATTTAACTCCTATAGGTAAGATTACTGTGGTTAAATCACTAATTCTGCCAGTACTTAACCATCTTTTTATTGCACTTCCAAACCCTAGTATAGAAATTATTAAAGATATTGAAGCTATCTTATATACATTTATTTGGAAATCATCTGTTAATAGAGTGAAAAAGGATATCATGCAAAAGAAGTATCAAGAGGGGGGACTTAAGATGATTAATATACATTCTTTTATTTTGGCTTTGAAGTCCACATGGATCAGGAGACTCTTTTTCAACAATTGTAAATGGCAGAATATTTTTATGTCATCAATTGATATAAATAAACTATCATGTGGCGGTAGTGGATATATAGAACAAGTAATAGAAAGTGTAAAAAATCAATTTTGGAAGGATGTATTATATGCTTGGAAATCTGTTATTGAAAAAGACGAAAACAAAGATTGGACAAACTTTCTTGCCAATACAGTTTGGTTGAATAAACAGGTAAAAATTGACAAAAGAACTATCTTTTATCCAGAGTGGTTCAATAGGGGTGTAAAGTTTGTTAACGATTTTGTCAATGATGATGGTTCTTTTCTGATTTTAGATCAGTTTTCAAACAAATTTGGACTTTGTGTAAATTTTCTGCAATATAATGGGGTTATTAGTTCTTTACGACAAATGCTAAAATTATATCCATATGGAGACAAATCATCTAATTTACACTCCTTTTGTCCCATCATCTCTGCAAAATATTTTTCGAAGTTCTAAAGGTTCAAAAGATATGTACACAATTCTAAATAAAAACAGTAGTGTTCCTACAGCTCAAAGAAAATGGAATACAGTTTTCGATATTAATTCAAATGAGTGGAAACAAATTTATATACTCCCTTTTAAAGCTACAGCATGTACAAAATTACATTGGTTTCAATTTAGAATAAACCACAATATTCTGGCTACTAATTATTTCCTGAAATTTTTTTAAATTATTGATGATGCAAATTGTAATTTTTGCCAAAAGGAAAATGAAACCATTGAACACATTTTTTGGGGTTATGAAAATGTACAAAATCTGCTAGGGCAAGTAAATTCTTGGTTTGGTGACAAAGACATAAACCAAACATTTTTAAAGAAGACTCTAATTTTTGGGAATGTTGATAAAGTATATAAAGATGATGTATACAATGCCATTTTACTAAACATAAAATACTATATATATACAAACAGATGTCTGAAGAAAAAATTATCCTTTCATTCGCTTAAAGCCTGTTTGATAAATTTATATAAAACTGAAAAAATGATTGCTGTCCGAAATCAAAGAATTGCAGAATTTCAATTACATTGGAGTACTTTTGAAAAACTGTTTGAGGATTGTTGACATAGTTTTTATTCTTATGTAAATTCCCTTTCCATAGAGACACCACTAAATACTAACTGATATAGTCTATCTAAATATACTTTTCTTGTTTATATTTACTATACTATAGTATACTTTATAGTATACTCATTACGGGATAATTAAAACAATATGAATGTTTGATCCATCCAAATAATACTTTTGCATAGTCCAATTGATTGTTTGCACCAGGCCAGACCATAAAAGTTTTATATATAAATGCCAATATAAAGTACAATCTCATCTTCTCAATGTCTTCTTTTTTTTTCTTCTTCTTTTTAAAAATACATTAAATTCTTATCTACTTTTTTTCCTAATTTATCACATATATCAATAGTAAACAATTTTAAACTCTGCAAAATACCTCTTTTCTCATCTTTTATATTCTAAAAAAAAAAAAAAACCTCCACTGCAATATACATATGATTATATATTGGAAAAGTTTGTAAGAAGATTTAATTGTACTTTACTATATAGATTGAATGATGTTTTATAGCTATTTCGTAAAAATTCGATATGGCCACATGCGTTGATCAAAATAAAAAAGTGCTAAAAATAAAGTTATTTTAATATTAAATCGTTGTCACTCAAATTTATTTTGATCGACGAATGCGGAATTTAGAAAATTGTAGTTACATATTATATGGATTTGAGCCAACGTTTTCCGCAGTCCCAACGATTAAAATGAAATTCGTAACTAAAATTAAATAAACATGTTGGGGATTTCCTTTAGCATAATTAAGCTTCTATATAATGTGAACTATGACACATTTTTTTATTGTAAACCTAGTACATGTATATATAAAATAGTATGACTCTGTAATCCAATTGCGGCTCCCAAATGACGAAATTATCAAACCAGAACCATCGTCAGAATACATATTCAAACAATGTACACTACATGTCTGCTCTGGTCTCTTAATGTGGACAGTTTTTTTTATTTCATTCTCATATTTTTTTTTCTTAGAAAAGAAGGGGAAGAGTCGCATGCACGCATGTCTGGGATGCATGTACGCATGTTTCACATTTATCTGCAGCTAGCATATGCAAGTTGACTTCCAATGCATGGAGATGGTTTCATCGTCAACTAATGTTTGAAAAAAAGTCTGCTTCTCAAGTGAATTTTCTTTAGTAAAATGTTTGTGTGCTTGTGTTATACCATGAATACCGAACTTGAAAACTGACTGATGGCAGATAATTCTTAGTTGAAGTAAGTATCATTAAGGATCTCCATTTTGTGTTTTTTGTCTACGTACTTTTTTTTCCATAAAAACATTAAAAGTTATATCATGAATATTATCCCATTTTTCGTCACTCGGTGAACAGGGACCGGGTATATTAATATGTTTTCTTGCTTGCAATATCAATGGCAAACTCATGAAAACTACTGACTAAAAGTATGAAGGATTTAGCTCAAACATATACAGGGGGTTCATATACATGTACACATGACATATTGTTTAAAATGAAAATGCTATCATATCTAGAAGTTGCATACGTATTTAATAATATTAACGTATTCATTTATCAGTATTTGTAATGGCCGAAGAGGTCATCTGCAACTTGGAATATATTGAAGTGAAAAAAAAATGTATGAATAAATTGTATATATAGCATGACCTCGTAATAAGGGATTGCGTGTTCATAGCCGACAATTTCTCAGTCCCTTTTCAATAAATCGAGAAAACAAAAAAATTAATTTGGATTCAGACACAGCTTTATCGTCATCAGACTATGTTAATCTGACTGGAATAAGTAAGGAGAACTTTGATGAACTGCACACCTACATCAAAGAGCATATTAGCAATACACCTGCAAGATCTATCAAAATTTATTTGGGAATTTTTCTCTTTAAAATGAAAGCAGGTATATCGAACAAGGTAATATCTACAATTTTCAACATTTCAAGATCTAGTTTGACCAGAGCAATTTCTTCTGTGAGACAAGCCCTCATGCAGACATTTGTATCACAAAACCTTGGTCTTAGGCATATAACTCGCGAAGATGCTATAAAAAATCACACCAGGCCTTTAGCTCATACATTGCTCAGTGATATTACAGAATCACAAGCAATTGTAGTGCTCGATGGCACATACATATATATCCAAAAAAGTGGCAATTTTCACTTTCAAAGACGAACATATAGTTTACATAAAGGTCGACCTCTTGTAAAGTCAATGGTGGTTGTAACAACAACAGGGTATTTCGTGACAGTTGTTGGGCCATACCTGTCTGATGCTAAAAATAATGATGCGTCCATACTAAAGCATATGATCAATACCAACGTGGAAGATATTAAATCATGGGTGAGGGAAGATGACATCTTTGTCGTCGATAGAGGTTTCAGGGATGCTTTGGAGCTATTGAAAGATTTGGGGATAAAGGCTGAAATGCTGTGCTTCCTACCGAAAGGTCAACAACAGATGTCCATGGATGATGCAAATTCCAGCAGATTGGTAACAAAGGTGATTTAATTTAATAATCTTTCTGTAATCTACTTAGGATTAAAATTCAAGTGCCTGATATAAACAGTAATGAGTGTAATGTGGACATTTGTATTTTAGACTTATTGATAAATTTTTTGCATGCACACGTATAAAAAATTCGGTTTTTTATCCAACACTCATAGGTTTGTACATTGTTTATATTTAATCCTCTCTTTATGTAGATATTTGTTTATATACACTGTTCAGTTTTTTTCGCATGCAGCGTACAAAAATTATTTTAGTTTTTATGCGCCAGGATAGATTTTATTGTCTTCAATTTTTAACATTATTTTATATGGTAAAAATCCTCTCGCAGATTATTTTTTTCTCAGCATCAAAATATATATTTAGGGAAAAACATTTCTGAAGCTGTTTTCACATCGGTTATTTCCTTATCAAACTGATTGTCATGATTTAATAAAAATTTGAGAGTGGGCCGTTTTCACCCCTTCATTGGTCTACTCCTTTGTATTCTCATAGCTAATTTGTATTGCTATAGCTTATTTGTATTCTCATATCATATTCATATTACTATAGCTAATTTGTATTGTCATATAGCTTATTGTATTGCCATGGTTACTTTGCATTGCCACTGCTCAACTGTATTGCCATGACTAATTTGTATTCTCATAGATTATTTGTATTGTCATAGCTTATTTGTATTGCTATAACTTATTTGTATTCCAACATCTTATTTGTAATGCCATTAGCTAATATTTCCCCATCTTCTTACTATTGCCTAAACTAATTTGCATTGCTACAACAAATGTGTATTTCTAGTTTATTTATATTGCAATAGCTCATTTGCATTGTCATAGCTTATTTGTACTTTCACACCTTTTTAGAATTGCCATAGCTTATTTGTACTCTGTCAGCTTATTTGTATTATCATAGCTTATTTGACTTGTTAATGGACCATACACTAACAAAGATCATACCTCTAACGTATAATCAAACTCTGGTTTAATAGATCTCAGATGTTTAACTACAGGAAATATAGACAATACTGACATAAACTCATGTTTGTTTATACTCTTCCTTGCTTGAGTAGCTAACATCTAAAACAAAAAATAACAATTTGATTCAGTTCCATATGACATGTGTTAACAACAATTTTAATTTGACAAACAACATGTGTTCTGACTCTGGTTTAGGTTTATGGTGTTTAATGCCACTTTCAACAATATTTCAGTTATATCATGGCAGTCAGTTTTATTGGTAGAGGAAACCAGAGTACCCGGAGAAAACCATCGACCTGTCGCAAGTCACTTATAAACTTTATCACATATTGTTGTATCGAGTACGCCTCGCCATGAACGGGCTTGGAACTCACAACTTTAGTGGTGATAGGTACAGATTGCACAGGTAGTTGTAAATCCAACTACCATATGATTACAACCACGACAGGCCCTGTTCTGGCTCTGTATAATGTGGTTAGAAACATTATTTAACATCAATGTTTTAAAAATAGTACATTTTGAATATTCAAGAAAAACAAATACTATTATTTAGCCATACCATTTTTGTACCGTTATTTCGCATGTCCTATTTCAATATGACATCCCTCTTGCATATTGTGGGGGAAAAAACGATGGTCTAATTCACTATATATATTTTTTAATTGTCTACTTATTTTTTTCCTGTATTTATTTGATACATGCAAACTATATACTAATTTAAAGAATATTGTTGTTTTATTTATTTAACAAACTGCAGTTATTGGCTAATTTTAGGGGCCTTTGTGGCCATATTCAATTGTATAGTAGTTAGATTTACATCTATCTAAGTATTCACCACAAAATTTGTGGATTTATTTTCTGCTCATGGTAAGGTATATCTGATACAACCAAATATGATATTTTCTGCTCATGGTAACCTGATACAACCAAATATGATATTTTCTGCTCATGGTAACCTGATACAACCAAATATGATATTTTCTGCTCATGGTAACCTGATACAACCAAATATAATATTTTCTGCTCATGGTAACCTGATACAACTAAATATGATATTTTCTGCTCATGATAACCTGATACAACCAAATATGATATTTTCTGCTCATGGTAACCTGATACAACCAAATATGATATTTTCTGCTCATGGTAACCTGATACAACCAAATATGATATTTTCTGCTCATGGTAACCTGATACAACCAAATATGATATGTTCTGCTCATGGTAACCTGATACAACCAAATATGATATTTTCTGCTCATAGTAACCTGATACAACCAAATATGATATTTTCTGCTCATGGTAACCTGATACAACCAAATATCATAAACTTATCAGTGATTTGCAGCAGGTAGTTGTTTTTTCCGAAGAACTCCAGTTTCCTCAACCAATAAAACTGACTGCCACGATATAACTGGCTTTGAAAACCCATAAAAACCTGAAACCCTGACTTATTTTACAATCTATTGATGCATTTGAATCATTGTAGCTACTTAAATCCAAATGCCACCATATTTGATAATGTTGTTTAAACTCATAAACTCAATGGAATCCATCTGCATGGATACGAATTGGAAAAATTAAAGGTTAAAAGATAAAGCTCTAAGATGCCAGTTCTCAAGACAAACAATATAGAACTTGTTTGTCATAATCACTATATAATTCATTGAAATATGTCTAAACTATACAATATACAAGTTACTTTGCTTTACAAGAAAAAATGTTTCTATTTTTTTTTCTAAACGAAACTCCCTTTGCTCGTTATCATCTCTCATTTGCATATTACATCACATGATATATAATTACAATATTATATAACATCACATGAATCATGATATATAATTACAATATTATATAACATCACATGAATCATGATATATAATTACAATATTATATTACATCACATGAATCATGATATATAATTACAATATTATATTACATCACATGAATCATGATATATAATTACAATATTATATTACATCACATGAATCATGATATATAATTACAATATTATATTACATCACATGAATCATGATATATAATTACAATATTATATTACATCACATGAATCATGATTTATAATTACAATATTATATAACATCACATGAATCATGATATATAATTACAATATTATATTACATCACATGAATCATGATATATAATTACAATATTATATAACATCACATGAATCATGATATATAATTACAATATTATAAAACATCACATGAATCATGATATATAATTACAATATTATATTACATCACATGAATCATGATTTATAATTACAATATTATATTACATCACATGAATCATGATATATAATTACAATATTATATTACATCACATGAATCATGATATATAATTACAATATTATATAACATCACATGAATCATGATATATAATTACAATATTATATTACATCACATGAATCATGATATATAATTACAATATTATATTACATCACATGAATCATGATATATAATTACAATATTATATTTAAGTCTGTTACTTGGTCAACACATCACAGGATTATGTTTCTGGGTGTAAAACTAATATACATATATACTCTGCAACACCAAATATAATGACTTACCTCCCCTTCTGATACTATACAGTCTAATGACTGTTGTACGATACCATCAAATACAGTTCTCCTATTCTTCTCTGGTATAATACAGGTCATTAAGTGGGACTCACTCTATAATTAAAATGATCATGTATGCATCAGTGTTAGATGGAAACCACTTTTTCTAATAAATAATGGTCTATAACTTAAATTATTTTTACTTGAATTATCAAAAATGCCTACCCACATAAAATTGTAAAAAGAAATTTCCACTCTACATATTTTAGCCGAGTTGCCATGGTAAAGGGAATGCACTGGTCCAGATGTCCAAAGAATTGACCAAGATTAGTTATATATATAACCATCCTCTTGCCCATATAATAAGTTTGCAGCCTGCTTTATGTGAGAATGTCTGTAACTGAACATTTTGGTCTTCTCCATTAGAGAACAACATTGTCAAGTTATTGATGAAAAATAGCTGAAAATTTATCAAACAAAACTGATTTCATTCACACAATAATATATCTTATGCCCAGTAGTACATAGACACCATGACCACAACATAGTCTTCCCATAATAATCCAGTAGTAGAGTCCCCAGTAGACACATAGACACCATGACCACAACAGTCTTCCCATAATAATCCAGTAGTAGAGCCCCCAGTAGACACATAGACACCATGACCACAACATAGTCTTCCCATAATAATCCAGTAGTAGAGCCCCCAGTAGACACATAGACACCATGACCACAACACAGTCTTCCCATAATAATTCAGTAGTAGAGCCCCCAGTAGACACATAGACACCATGACCACAACATAGTCTTCCCATAATAATCCAGTAGTAGAGCCCCCAGTAGACACATAGACACCATGACCACAACACAGTCTTCCCATAATAATCCAGTAGTAGAGCCCCCAGTAGACATATAGATACCATGACCACAACATAGTCTTCCCATAATAATCCAGTAGTAGAGCCCCCAGTAGACACATAGACACCATGACCACAACACAGTCTTCCCATAATAATTCAGTAGTAGAGCCCCCAATAGACACATAGACACCTTGACCACAACATAGTCTTCCCATAATAATCCAGTAGTAGAGCACCCAGTAGACACATAGACACCATGACCACAACATAGTCTTCCCATAATAATCCAGTAGTAGAGCCCCCGGTAGACACATAGACACCATGACCACAACAGTCTTCCCATAATAATCCAGTAGTAGAGCCCCCAGTAGACACATACACACCATGACCACAACATAGTCTTCCCATAATAATCCAGTAGTAGAGCCCCCAGTAGACACATAGACACCATGACCACAACAGTCTTCCCATAATAATCCAGTAGTAGAGCACCCAGTGGACACATAGACACCATGACCACAACATAGTCTTCCCATAATAATCCAGTAGTAGAGCCCCCAGTAGACACATAGACACCATGACCACAACACAGTCTTCCCATAATAATTCAGTAGTAGAGCCCCCAGTAGACATATAGACACCATGACCACAACATAGTCTTCCCATAATAATCCAGTAGTAGAGCCCCCAGTAGACACATAGACACCATGACCACAACACAGTCTTCCCATAATAATTCAGTAGTAGAGCCCCCAGTAGACACATAGACACCATGACCACAACATAGTCTGCCCATAATAATCCAGTAGTAGAGCCCCCAGTAAAAACATAGCCACTATGACCACAACACAGTCTTCCCATAATAATCCAGTGGTAGAGTCCCCAGTAGACACATAGACACCATGACCACAACAGTCTTCCCATAATAATCCAGTAGTAGAGCACCCAGTAGACACATAGACACCATGACCACAACATAGTCTTCCCATAATAATCCAGTAGTAGAGCCCCCAGTAGACACATAGACACCATGACCACAACACAGTCTTCCCATAATAATTCAGTAGTAGAGCCCCCAGTAGACATATAGACACCATGACCACAACATAGTCTTCCCATAATAATCCAGTAGTAGAGCCCCCAGTAGACACATAGACACCATGACCACAACACAGTCTTCCCATAATAATTCAGTAGTAGAGCCCCCAGTAGACACATAGACACCATGACCACAACATAGTCTTCCCATAATAATCCAGTAGTAGAGCCCCCAGTAAAAACATAGCCACTATGACCACAACACAGTCTTCCCATAATAATCCAGTAGTAGAGTCCCCAGTAGACACATAGACACCATGACCACAACATAGTCTTCCCATAATAATCCAGTAGTAGAGCCCCCAGTAGACACATAGACACCATGACCACAACACAGTCTTCCCATAATAATTCAGTAGTAGAGCCCCCAGTAGACACATAGACACCATGACCACAACATAGTTTTCCCATAATAATCCAGTAGTAGAGCCCCCAGTAGAGATATAGACACCATGACCACAACACAGTCTTCCCATAATAATCCAGTAGTAGAGCCACCAGTAAAGATATAGACACCATGACCACAACACAGTCTTCCCATAATAATCCAGTAGTAGAGCCACCAGTAGACACATAGACACCTTGACCACAACACAGTCTTCCCATAATAATCCAGTAGTAGAGCCCCCAGTAGAGATATAGACACCATGACCACAACACAGTCTTCCCATAATAATCCAGTAGTAGAGCCACCAGTAGACACATAGACACCTTGACCACAACACAGTCTTCCCATAATAATCCAGTAGTAGAGCCCCCAGTAGACAAATAGACACCATGACCACAACATAGTCTTCCAATAATAATCCAGTAGTAGAGCCCCCAGTAGAGATATAGACACCATGACCACAACACAGTCTTCCCATAATAATCCAGTAGTAGAGCCCCCAGTAGACATATAGATACCATGACCACAACATAGTCTTCCCATAATAATCCAGTAGTAGAGCCACCAGTAGACACATAGACACCATGACCACAACACAGTCTTCCCATAATAATCCAGTAGTAGAGCCACCAGTAGACACATAGACACCATGACCACAACATAGTCTTCCCATAATAATCCAGTAGTAGAGCCCCCAGTAGAGATATAGACACCATGACCACAACAGTCTTCCCATAATAATCCAGTAGTAGAGCCCCCAGTAGAGATATAGACACCATGACCACAACATAGTCTTCCCATAATAATCCAGTAGTAGAGCCCCCAGTAGACACATAGACACCATGACCACAACATAGTCTTCCCATAATAATCCAGTAGTAGAGCCCCCAGTAGAGATATAGACACCATGACCACAACACAGTCTTCCCATAATAATCCAGTAGTAGAGCCACCAGTAGACACATAGACACCTTGACCACAACACAGTCTTCCCATAATAATCCAGTAGTAGAGCCCCCAGTAGACAAATAGACACCATGACCACAACATAGTCTTCCAATAATAATCCAGTAGTAGAGCCCCCAGTAGAGATATAGACACCATGACCACAACACAGTCTTCCCATAATAATCCAGTAGTAGAGCCACCAGTAGACACATAGACACCATGACCACAACATAGTCTTCCCATAATAATCCAGTAGAAGAGCCCCCAGTAGAGATATAGACACCATGACCACAACACAGTCTTCCCATAATAATCCAGTAGTAGAGCCCCCAGTAGACACATAGACACCTTGACCACAACACAGTCTTCCCATAATAATCCAGTAGTAGAGCCCCCAGTAGAGATATAGACACCATGACCACAACACAGTCTTCCCATAATAATCCAGTAGTAGAGCCACCAGTAGACACATAGACACCTTGACCACAACACAGTCTTCCCATAATAATCCAGTAGTAGAGCCCCCAGTAGACACATAGACACCATGACCACAACATAGTCTTCCCATAATAATCCAGTAGTAGAGCCCCCAGTAGAGATATAGACACCATGACCACAACACAGTCTTCCCATAATAATCCAGTAGTAGAGCCACCAGTAGAGATATAGACACCATGACCACAACACAGTCTTCCCATAATAATCCAGTAGTAGAGCCCCCAGTAGACACATAGACACCATGACCACAACATAGTCTTCCCATAATAATCCAGTAGTAGAGCCCCCAGTAGAGATATAGACACCATGACCACAACACAGTCTTCCCATAATAATCCAGTAGTAGAGCCACCAGTAGAGATATAGACACCATGACCACAACACAGTCTTCCCATAATAATCCAGTAGTAGAGCCCCCAGTAGACACATAGACACCTTGACCACAACACAGTCTTCCCATAATAATCCAGTAGTAGAGCCCCCAGTAGAGATATAGACACCATGACCACAACACAGTCTTCCCATAATAATCCAGTAGTAGAGCCACCAGTAGACACATAGACACCTTGACCACAACACAGTCTTCCCATAATAATCCAGTAGTAGAGCCCCCAGTAGACACATAGACACCATGACCACAACATAGTCTTCCCATAATAATCCAGTAGTAGAGCCCCCAGTAGAGATATAGACACCATGACCACAACACAGTCTTCCCATAATAATCCAGTAGTAGAGCCCCCAGTAGACACATAGACACCATGACCACAATACAGTCTTCCCATAATAATCCAGTAGAAGAACCCCCAGTAGACACATAGACACCTTGACCACAACACAGTCTTCCCATAATAATCCAGTAGTAGAGCCACCAGTAGAGATATAGACACCATGACCACAACACAGTCTTCCCATAATAATCCAGTAGTAGAGCCATCAGTAGACACATAGACACCATGACCACAACACAGTCTTCCCATAATAATCCAGTAGTAGAGCTGAGCTATAAAGTGTTATAATCAAATGTACCTGCATAAGTTTGAGAAGGGCAGACAACTGTGCAATATATATATCTACTTCCTGGTCCAAGTTCTCTAAAATATCATTATAGGATCCTTGTCTTCTGTGACCTTTGGTTGCTGAAATTAAACAAAATATCTTTATAACATCCTTGATTAATTACCACTGATTTCAAGAATTAAAACAGCCAGATAAATACTTGTAAATGAATACAATGGGACAATGTGACCATTAAGTTAATATAACATGAAAATCTGGTCAGGAGGGTGTTAACTTGGCTGTTTACAGCAAGTGACCAGTAAGGCAAATTTAACTGTACTTCATTGGTTGAGCCACATAGTCCATGATTATCAGCTCCCCATAAATAATAAGTATTTCATAGTACAAAATGTAAATAATAAATTCATTTCAGAAATAAAATTATAATTTTCTATTGGATACAAGACAAACTGAAATAAACATGCATACTTACAGCTACAACCAGTTTTATACTCACCAGGATCAAATGGTGCTTGTAATAGAGCTATCTGAGCCTTCTTTTTACACTCACCAGGATCAAATGGTGATTGTAATATAGTTGTCTGAGCCTTCTTTTTATACTTACCAGGATCAAATGGTGATTGTAATAGAGCTGTTTGAGCCTTCTTTTTATACTCACCAGGATCAAATGGTGATTGTAATAGAGCTATCTGAGCCTTCTTTTTAAACTTACCAGGATCAAATGGTGATTGTAATATAGCTGTCTGAGCCTTCTTTTTATACTCACCAGGATCAAATGGTGATTGTAATAGAGCTGTCTGAGCCTTCTTGTTATACTTACCAGGATCAAATGATGATTGTAATATAGCTGTCTGAGCCTTCTTTTTATACTTACCAGGATCAAATGGTGATTGTAATAGAGCTGTCTGGGCCTTCTTTTTATACTCACCAAGATCAAATGGTGATTGTAATAGAGCTGTCTGAGCCTTCTTTTTATACTTACCAGGATCAAATGGTGATTGTAACAGAGCTGTCTGAGCCTTCTTTTTATACTCACCAGGATCAAATGGTGATTGTAATAGAGCTGTCTGGGCCTTCTTTTTATACTCACCAGGATCAAATGATGATTGTAAAATAGCTGTCTGAGCCTTCTTTTTATACTCACCAGGATCAAATGATGATTGTAATAGACCAGTCTGAGCCTTCTTTTTATACTCACCAGGATCAAATGGTGATTGTAATATAGCTGTCTGAGCCTTCTTTTTATACTCACCAGGATCAAATGGTGATTGTAATAGAGCTGTCTGAGCCTTTTTTTTATACTCACCAGGATCAAATGGTGATTGTAATAGAGCTTTCTGGGCCTTCTTTTTATACTTACCAGGATCAAATGGTGATTGTAATAGAGCTGTCTGGGCCTTCTTTTTATACTCACCAGGATCAAATGGTGATTGTAATAGAGCTTTCTGGGCCTTCTTTTTATACTTACCAGGATCAAATGGTGATTGTAATAGAGCTGTCTGGGCCTTCTTTTTATACTTACCAGGATCAAATGGTGATTGTAATAGAGCTGTCTGGGCCTTCTTTTTATACTCACCAGGATCAAATGGTGATTGTAATAGAGCTGTCTGGGCCTTCTTTTTATACTCACCAGGATCAAATGATGATTGTAATATAGCTGTCTGAGCCTTCCTTTTATACTCACCAGGATCAAATGATGATTGTAATAGAGCTGTCTGGGCCTTCTTTTTATACTCACCAGGATCAAATGGTGATTGTAATAGAGCTGTCTGGGCCTTCTTTTTATACTTACCAGGATCAAATGGTGATTGTAATAGAGCTGTCTGGGCCTTCTTTTTATACTCACCAGGATCAAATGGTGATTGTAATAGAGCTTTCTGTGCCTTCTTTTTATACTCACTAGGATCAAATGATGATTGTAATAGAGCTGTCTGAGCCTTCTTTTTATACTCACCAGGATCAAATGATGATTGTAATAGAGCTGTCTGAGCCTTCTTTTTATACTCACCAGGATCAAATGGTGATTGTAATAGAGCTGTCTGGGCCTTCTTTTTATACTCACCAGGATCAGATGGTGATTGTAATAGAGCTGTCTGGGCCTTCTTTTTATACTTACCAGGATCAAATGGTAATTGTAATAGAGCTGTCTGAGCCTTCTTTTTATACTTACCAGGATCAAATGGTGATTGTAATAGAGCTGTCTGGGCCTTCTTTTTATACTTACCAGGATCAAATGATGATTGTAATATAGCTGTCCGAGCCTTCTTTTTATACTCACCAGGATCAAATGATGATTGTAATAGAGCTGTCTGGGCCTTCTTTTTATACTCACCAGGATCAAATGATGATTGTAATAGAGCTGTCTGGGCCTTCTTTTTATACTTACCAGGATCAAATGGTGATTGTAATATAGCTGTCCAAGCCTTCTTTTTATACTCACCAGGATCAAATGATGATTGTAATAGAGCAGTCTGAGCCTTCTTTTTATACTCACCAGGATCAAATGGTGATTGTAATATAGCTGTCCAAGCCTTCTTTTTATACTCACCAGGATCAAATGGTGATTGTAATAGAGCTGTCTGAGCCTTCTTTTTATACTCACCAGGATCAAATGGTGATTGTAATAGAGCTGTCTGAGCCTTCTTTTTAAGATGATATCTTTAAAATAAAGAAATATCAGCTGATCATTACTGTACGTACTAATTTACTAAATGAATCTTTTTGTTTTCAATCTATGTAATTTTATTAATGTTTTGAAACAACAAAGACACACATTTTTATTGATGAAGTGTTATCATTTTAATTGCAGCAATATAATCAATGTCAATTGACAAGGAACACAGTAAACCTGTTTTATAGTTAGCCTCAAATATAACTAGGAAACCACTTCATTATCAGTATCAAATGACTAGGAGATCTGTTATAAAGTCTTCTGGTCACCATGCTGTCATGTAGAGCAGAGGCTGAGACAAGTACTGATTTAACAGGTACCATAAATCTACATTCTAATGTAGTTGCTTAATATTCCTGGTTTGTGATTGGACAATGCTGTAATTTTCAAGCCAGGTATCAATTCCAAGGTTGAAATATCATGAGATATTTTTAGAATCTTATCCGATTACCGCTTACGTCATCTTGTCAATAATGTGGCAATACACATCTATACACATGATTACTTTAGAATGGAGATAACTGTATTGAATTTGAAAATTTCACGGCATTAACTGACGATTTAATGGTGTAATTTTCACAGTATCATTTCCACGGTTCATATAGCATGAGATATTTTTAGAATTTTAGCTGATTACCGCTTATGTCATCTTGACAATAATGTGGCAATACACATCTATATACATGATTACATTAGAATGGAGATAACTGTATTGTATTTGAAAATTTCGCGGCATCAATTGTCAATTTAATGGTCGCAAATATCCATTTACTGACTCCGCTATCGGTGTCGCCAGTAAAATAAATTTGCGACCATCAAATCTCCAACTGATGCCATGAAATTTTCAAATACAATACAGTTATCTCCTAAATCTTTTCCACAGAGTTATCAATCCTTACACTCCCTTCCTCTCTGTCAACGTCTAAAACATAGTCCTGTTTTTCCATGTGAGCAAAAGATCACATGATCTGTCATATGTACAAAATGGTAGACAAATGACAACGCAAGAGTTGACCCATGTTGACTGCTTTGTTTGTTTTGGAGAGCATTCTACAATGTGTAAACTATCAGGAAGGAAACTACAATCTGAAAACTTTATACTAAAGTTACAGTTGTTATTGAATGATAGCGGTGTGATATTTCGACCTAAAGACTGAAATCCAGAACGCATTATGCCTGAATATAGTGCAGCCACGATTTCATTCAAAATATTGTAAATGGAAAATGAAATCAAGCTAACCATGAATTTCCTCAGTTTATCTATCCCTTTTCATGCTTTTACAAGAATCTTGTAAAACTGAGACATTGACAGAGAGGAAGGGAGGGTAAGAACTGATAACTTTGTGGAAGAGATTGTAAAGAATGCACTCTTAAATTTTGTTTGGAATGGCTTACATGTCATTTGTTATGTTATTTTTTGTCATATTAATTTGACAGCTTTAACTTGTTTAACATTGCAGGATAAACACAATATACATAATACACTTTGAATATAAAATGTATTTGTAGTCAGAGCTGAGAGGTGAGTAATGTTCAGCAAGCCTTGCATTTCTACATGTTCCTAAGCCTCATAGTCACGGTATGAATAGTCTACATGTGTTAAATAGTGAAATATTGTAACTAAAAATCACAACACATCATCAATTTTGTGAGGGGACTTCATGGACATGATTGTACATGGATTTACATTATCTAACCAATCAGTGCCTATCACCACTTAAGTCTTAAGTACAATTCCCACTCATGGTAAAGTGTACTTGATACAACTCTTTGTGATTGTAAGTGACTTGCATCAGGTGGGTATGTTTTTTTCCAGGTACTCTTGTTTCTTGCCACAATAAATCAAGTATTATTGATAATCCCATTAACCCAAAACCCTAAATTTGAGACAGAATTTCATTATAGCTTAAAATGTAGATTCTAATATGACGTCCTTCAAACGCTTTGAGTCCAAACCCGTGGTAAAAATATAGAATTTTTCTTTGCGAGCAGTTGATTATCGTATTTCTACAGTCAAGATAGTTATAAACTTTAAAATTTCGAGCCTCTGGCAAGAAATTTTAAAGCTTAACTATCGAGACTGTAGAAATACGATAATCAACTGCTCACAAAGAAAGATTCTGTTTCTCCAATTCTTTAATACGTCAATTATTTCATTTTAGAAATATAGCACTTTAAATACCTCGTGGGGAACCCATCACATTCCATTTGATGACGTATTTTAGTGTTGATATTAATACGTCATTCATAACGATGTCGCTTGTTGAAGAAAACAAAATATTGAAATGACACTGTTTTTCCTTTGAAGTAAACAATAGTTAATAACAAATTACAATTGAAGAAAGTATTTGAAAGGCACTAAAATACTAATAGTCCGTGATGGAACAAATTTTTCTCTCACCAGTAAAAAACACGAAGAACAGCCAAAGAATTAGAGAAATAATATTAATCTATGACCGATTATGTCATAGATAGACGTGGCCTGTGCTTTATAAGCGGCTGTTCCATGACACTCCCCTGTAAAAGGTACACAATGATAAGTATGCAATACACAAAATAAATAAACATTTGTGTATTGGAAAACAGACAGGAAATATAAACCCACATCCTTTGCGAAGATCCCGACTAACATATAGTATTCCATTCTCTATCCAGAGTTGTCGTTCCTGCTACGCTACACTCCATCTCTGTCAACGCTCATTTTACAAGATTTTTGTAAAATTTAGAAACAGTAAAAACATGTACTTAAAATTGTTTTAATTATTGTAAATATCAATAAAGATGAAAATTAATCACTCATTTCAAATCAATTCTCTCTTAAAAATGATTTGTGATCGTTTTTAACTTTTTAATTTTTACCTCCGCAAAATAGTTCTCCAAGAAATGAGGGGGAAATCATTTTTAAGAGAGAATTGATTTGAAATGAGTAATTTATTTTCATCTTTATTGATATTTACAATAATTAAAACAATTTTTAGTACATTTTTTTTTACTGTTTCTAAATTTTACAAAAATCTTGTAAAATGAGCATTGACAGAGATGTTATGTAGCATAGCAGGAACGACAACTCTGGATAGAGAATGATAGCATTCTTGCATATCCCTGGGCCTAAAAATCACACAAATTAAAATTCCGCGAAAAGATGTTGACAATTTTGGCACGTAAGCAACATGACGTCATATGAAGACTTCCAGTTTAGAGCATAAAGATCCTGACGTTTTTTGGCTTTGTGTATGCCTCCTTGTGGAAGTGGAATTTGTAGTATTTTCCCTTTCTTTTGAATTGATGTTCATGAATGACAACATTTAGTAATCTCAAAATATATTTGTCATCAGCATGAAACACCTTTTCGGTTGTCATTTCAAACATCTTTGGAAAAAAACGGAATAGTATTGTAACATTTCAGTCAGGTCATTTAACGGAACAGCCAAAACAATGGATGATCTAACTGCTTCGATTTGAAAATGTTCCGTAATTGTCCTATTAGAATCGAAATAATTACTGGTAGCCATATAATTATTTCTTAATTATATTAGAAATTTAATATAAAAAACTTACCCTATCTTCAGTTTATTTTTTCTTACTGGGGTCTCTTTTGATCTACTAAATTTGGCAGACTGACAAAAAAAATATGACAATAAATATCAATTATGACAAAAATAGAATACACAGTACATATGTATAATAAATTGTTAGTAAATATAGATAAAAACACACTTTATTTAAAAAAGAAGCTAAGGTTATTTACTTAAATATCAATTATTTGATTTTAACATTAACATTTTGATGAGAAATTGTTCATTGAATCAATCACAAAATATCTCTACCCCAAAATAACATGAGGTCAAAGTGTAAAATTCCCCATTATCTATCTAATCTACACTAAAACAGCATGTTATGACAGTTCATTTTAATGAAATCCTAACAAAAAAAATGGAAAAATGAACAAGGACATAACTCAGCAACCGTAAAAAAAAACATAATAGTCAAAATTAAATAAGTCCTATGTATTGTGGTAAAAAACATTGTGTACAAATTTCAAAATAATTTTTTTTAGTCAAGGGAAACCACAGATTTGCCATTTTTCAATTATTTAAACGGCACAATGGAACCACTAGTGGACTATTTTAAGAACACAATTACAATATGTGTATTGATGTCAAAGACAATGTGTAAACATTTTCAAATATATGGCCAAGAAAAATTAACTTTGGGTACATTTACGACAAAATTACCATTTTGCAGTTAATTAAAGATGTATACCTCTGAAACCATAAAAGGAACAATAACCAACTTCAAACTTCATCTGTGTATTGTGGTTAAAAACATTTTTTTTTCAATTCATTTTACTTTCTTAAAGGGAACTTAAAGTATATAAAGAAAATCTGTGAAATTGGTATTTTTCCTCAAATCAAAGTATATATTTCAAATGATTTTGAGCAGAAACCAAATGCAGAACAAACGGTGATTAGAAGACAGAGGTCAAACTTAATACCCAGGAAGCCTATGTAGCATGATCGTAATTATGAATGTACAACTTATGACCAGTAAAACAGGGTAAAGATTCAACATGTCTAAATAGATATGACTAACAGGAGCAGGAGAATGTTGACCTACGTGTTGTATACAAAACTTATGACCAGTAAGACAGGGTATAGATTCAACATGTCTAAATAGATATGACTAACAGGAGCAGGAGAATGTTGACCTACGTGTTGTATACAAAACTTACGACCAGTAAGACAGGGTATAGATTCAACATGTCTAAATAGATATGACTTACAGGAGCAGGAGAATGTTGACCTACGTGTTGTATACAAAACTTATGACCAGTAAGACAGGGTATAGATTCAACATGTCTAAATAGATATGACTTACAGGAGAAGGAGAATGTTGACCTACGTGTTGTATACAAAACTTATAACCAGTAAGACAGGGTAAAGATTCAACATGTCTACATAGATATGACTTACAGGAGCAGGAGAATGTTGACCTATGTGTTGTATACAAAACTTATGACCAGTAAGACAGGGTAAAGATTCAACATGTCTACATAGATATGACTTACAGGAGCAGGAGAATGTTGACCTACGTGTTGTATACAAAACTTATGACCAGTAAGACAGGGTAAAGATTCAACATGTCTACATAGATATGACTTACAGGAGCAGGAGAATGTTGACCTATGTGTTGTATACAAAACTTATGACCAGTAAGACAGGGTAAAGATTCAACATGTCTACATAGATATGACTTACAGGAGCAGGAGAATGTTGACCTATGTGTTGTATACAAAACTTATGACCAGTAAGACAGGGTAAAGATTCAACATGTCTACATAGATATGACTTACAGGAGCAGGAGAATGTTGACCTACGTGTTGTATACAAAACTTATGACCAGTAAGACAGGGTAAAGATTCAACATGTCTACATAGATATGACTTACAGGAGCAGGAGAATGTTGATCTATGTGTTGTATACAAAACTTATGACCAGTAAGACAGGGTAAAGATTCAACATGTCTACATAGATATGACTTACAGGAGCAGGAGAATGTTGACCTACGTGTTGTATACAAAACTTATGACCAGTAAGACAGGGTAAAGATTCAACATGTCTACATAGATATGACTTACAGGAGCAGGAGAATGTTGACCTACGTGTTGTATACAAAACTTATGACCAGTAAGACAGGGTAAAGATTCAACATGTCTACATAGATATGACTTACAGGAGCAGGAGAATGTTGACCTACGTGTTGTATACAAAACTTATGACCAGTAAGACAGGGTATAGATTCAACATGTCTACATAGATATGACTTACAGGAGCAGGAGAATGTTGACCTATGTGTTGTATACAAAACTTATGACCAGTAAGACAGGGTAAAGATTCAACATGTCTACATAGATATGACTTACAGGAGCAGGAGAATGTTGACCTACGTGTTGTATACAAAACTTATAACCAGTAAGACAGGGTAAAGATTCAACATGTCTACATAGATATGACTTACAGGAGCAGGAGAATGTTGACCTATGTGTTGTATACAAAACTTATGACCAGTAAGACAGGGTAAAGATTCAACATGTCTACATAGATATGACTTACAGGAGCAGGAGAATGTTGACCTATGTGTTGTATACAAAACTTATGACCAGTAAGACAGGGTAAAGATTCAACATGTCTACATAGATATGACTTACAGGAGCAGGAGAATGTTGACCTACGTGTTGTATACAAAACTTATGACCAGTAAGACAGGGTAAAGATTCAACATGTCTACATAGATATGACTTACAGGAGCAGGAGAATGTTGACCTACGTGTTGTATACAAAACTTATGACCAGTAAGACAGGGTAAAGATTCAACATGTCTACATAGATATGACTTACAGGAGCAGGAGAATGTTGACCTATGTGTTGTATACAAAACTTATGACCAGTAAGACAGGGTAAAGATTCAACATGTCTACATAGATATGACTTACAGGAGCAGGAGAATGTTGACCTACGTGTTGTATACAAAACTTATGACCAGTAAGACAGGGTAAAGATTCAACATGTCTACATAGATATGACTTACAGGAGCAGGAGAATGTTGACCTATGTGTTGTATACAAAACTTATGACCAGTAAAACAGGGTAAAGATTCAACATGTCTACACAGATATGACTTACAGGAGCAGGAGAATGTTGACCTACATGTTGTATTGATGTCCCACTGGCTGACTTTAAATGTTCTCTTAACCTATAATGAAAAATGTCATTGTAAATCTTTCTGAATGACAACCACTCAGATAATTCCAAATTTGATGCAAATTGATTTTTATTTGAATACATGTAATTGATTTACCAGTATACATATACCTAAAACTCTATTTTATCTGATGGCTTTCTTGTCAATAAACTTTGAAATACAAGTTTTAGCTTGTACTACAAAATAATTCAAACAGAACATTGTATATACTAGATACAGCAGGTGATTTGTGAATACAAGTAGGACATTCATGCTCCAAACATTTATGACTATAATGCCAAATTCACATTTCTGTGTTTAATTTTCATACAAAACATTGAAGAGCAGGACAAAAAGACCAAACTAAAGTCATCTGTGTCTGAGGGAGATAACTCTTACTCTACCAATAATTTCTAAATTTAAAATAATATCAGTCAATTTCTGAAATAACATCATGCCAACATCAAATAACATATTATAAATCTACACTTTACAATAAACAAATATAAGAAAATACATACCCTTGTAGTGATTTTAACATGATGGCTCCTCTCATATTTAAATAATCCTTTGTAAAATCAACAGTGTTTCCTTTCTTCTCTAACCAGTTGGCTATCTGACCTAAATCCTCTACAATTTTCTCTGGGAAATGTTCTAATGGAATATCAGGGTCAGAAGACGGAATATCTGAAAGTAAATAATTATATTAAATATTTTATTATCAATAAATCCGTTACTTCAAAGGGATATTAATGTTCATTTCTGTCACTTTTATTTAGTTGCTAGGGAACCCTTACAACCACTAAATAAGATTGATTGATTATTGGTTGCTTCACGTCCATCAGCAAACATTTCATGCATATTCATGATGAAAACAAGTTCTACAATACATAATATAAAATGATACAGAAATGAGGAAGGATTGGAGAACCCCTCTATTAATGCCAATATACGAGGACAAGATCAATTGTCAATTAACTGAATTAATGTCCAAGAAAGAAAAATTGTATTTTGAGAACAGTCTGATCTATGATGATTTCTGACGTGACCCCACCTGGCAGATGTATGGAGGTTGAATATGCACCACATATGTTGATGATGTAAAGATGGCAGAGTTACAGACACGAGGAATTCCCATTTAAAATTTAGAAGTTGCAAACACAAATATTTTTATAAAATATTTTTAGTAAAATAATTCTTCCAAAAATGATATTTTAATAAAACTGTTGTAACAATATGAGAATCTTCATATGGTTATAAGCAAGAATGCAGCATTCCATGAAACTCACAGCTAAAATGTAGGAGGAGATGTGTATACAAACCTTTTTATGACAGACAGGGCAAATACAATATGTCTCTCCTAGAGGGGGAGACATATAAATATCAATACATTACAACATTTCTGTAAAGTTTTGCTTACAGAGATTTATATTCCTTTATAATCATCATATCTACAATAAATTGATTGCAGTTGTAATTCAAGATTTAAAGACAAAACAAATAATAAACTAGAAATATCTCTTGATATAAAATTACCGTCATCTCCAATAAGATCCAGTATCATGATGGCTGGACAGGGACGACCATGTCTGTTTAATAACGTACGGAACTCACAACATAACACATCTTTACCCTCCTCAAATACTCTAGTCTGAAAGATAAAAATACCAAAATTATTATAATCTAAAAAATCATACCTCAATTTCTCTAGTCTGAAAAAATACCTCAAATTCTCTAGTCTGATAAATTATACTGCTAATCCTCTAGTCTGAAAAATACCTCAAATTCTCTAGTTTGAAAAAATGCCTCAAAATTCTCTAGTCTGAAAAATACTTCAAATTCTCTAGTCTGAAAAATACCTCAAATTCTCTAGTCTGATAAATTATACTACAAATCCTCTAGTCTGAAAAAATACCTCAAATTCTCTAGTCTGATGAAATACCTCAAATTCTCTAGCCTGAAAAAATACCTCAAATTCTCTAGTCTGAAAAATACCTCAAATTCTCTAGTCTGCAAATACCTCAAATTCTCTAGTCTGATAAAATACCTCAAATTCTCTAGTCTGAAAAAATACCTCAAATTCTCTAGTCTGAAAAATACCTCAAATTCTCTAGTCTGAAAAATACCTCAAATTCTCTATTCTGAAAAAATGCCTCAAATTCTCTAGACTGAAAAATACCTCAAATTCTCTAGTCTGAAAAATACCTCAAATTTTCTAGTCTGAAAAATACCTCAAATTCTCTAGTCTGAAAAATACCTCAAAATTCTCTAGCCTGAAAAATACTTCAAATTCTCTAATCTGAAAAATACCTCAAATTCTCTAGTCTGATAAATTATACTACAAATCCTCTAGTCTGAAAAAATACCTCAAATTCTCTAGTCTGATAAAATACCTCAAATTCTCTAGTCTGAAAAAATACCTCAAATACTCTAGTCTGAAAAATACCTCAAATTCTCTAGTCTGCAAATACCTCAAATTCTCTAGTCTGATAAAATACCTCAAATTCTCTAGTCTGAAAAAATACCTCAAATTCTCTAGTCTGATAAATTATACTGCTAATCCTCTAGTCTGAAAAATACCTCAAATTCTCTAGTTTGAAAAAATGCCTCAAAATTCTCTAGTCTGAAAAATACTTCAAATTCTCTAGTCTGAAAAATACCTCAAATTCTCTAGTCTGATAAATTATACTACAAATCCTCTAGTCTGAAAAAATACCTCAAATTCTCTAGTCTGATGACATACCTCAAATTCTCTAGTCTGAAAAAATACCTCAAATTCTCTAGTCTGAAAAATACCTCAAATTCTCTAGTCTGCAAATACCTCAAATTCTCTAGTCTGATAAAATACCTCAAATTCTCTAGTCTGAAAAAATACCTCAAATTCTCTAGTCTGAAAAATACCTCAAATTCTCTAGTCTGAAAAATACCTCAAATTCTCTATTCTGAAAAAATGCCTCAAATTCTCTAGACTGAAAAATACCTCAAATTCTCTAGTCTGAAAAATACCTCAAATTTTCTAGTCTGAAAAATACCTCAAATTCTCTAGTCTGAAAAATACCTCAAATTCTCTAGTCTGAAAAATACCTCAAAATTCTCTAGTCTGAAAAATACTTCAAATTCTCTAATCTGAAAAATACCTCAAATTCTCTAGTCTGATAAATTATACTACAAATCCTCTAGTCTGAAAAAATACCTCAAATTCTCTAGTCTGATAAAATACCTCAAATTCTCTAGTCTGAAAAATACCTCAAATTCTCTAGTCTGAAAAACACCTCGAATTCTCTAGTCTGAAAAATACCTCAAATTCTCTAGTCTGAAAAATACCTCAAATTCTCATGTCTGAAAAATATCTTAAATTTCTCTAGTCTGAAAAATACCTCAAATTCTCTAGTCTGAAACATACCTCAAATTCTCTAGTCTGAAAAATACCTCAGATTCTCTAGTCTGAAAAATATTTTAAATTTCTCTAGTCTGAAAAATACCTCAAATTCTCTTGTCTGAAAAATACCTCAAATTCTCTAGTCTGAAAAATATCTTAAATTTCTCTAGTCTGAAAAATACCTCAATCACTCAAATCTAAAATAATGCCATTATAGTACAATCCATAAAAATTGTTCAATAAACTTATAATAGTTTACTGACTGATGACAGACAACATATGACTGACATCAAGTCATGGAAACAACTCACATGGACCTTTAAAGGTCCAGGTGAGCTAAAAACACTAGCAAGTTAAGATACGATGCGATCTTTACATTTCATTTTTAGTAAAAATATATACATGTATTGCTTTTAATTTTTAATTTCAAACATGTAGAGATGGGCCGTAGTCGTGATCGCATGGATTTACAACTACCTATACAATCAGTGCCTATCACCACTAACTTCGAACCCTGTTCATGGCGAGGTGTACTCAATACAACATTATGTTATAAAGTTTGTCAGTGACTTATGGCAGGTCTGTGGTTTTCATTGTGTACTCCCATTTCCTCCACCAACAAAACTGACTGCCACGATACAACTAGAATATTGTTGAAAGTGGCATTAAACACCATAAACCAACCAACCAACCAATCAAACATGTTGCTATACATAGATTCTATTATACTTACAACATCCAATAACTCTAAACTAGAACTATTATGACTTTCAAAATATATAATGGCTTGTTTCAATCTGTCCATCTGTAAAAGGTATCTGTCTAAACCACAAGATGACGGGCTGAAATAAAATATACAAAATATGCATCTGTAACAGCCATATTTTCAGGTAGAATATTATAAATAAAAGATTACATACAAATATCTACTTAAACTGGGACCGTGGATATAAATAGCTGTGGGCGGAGCAAACTTTCAGATTGTTCATTATTTTGACCACAGTTATCTCAAGGAGGAAAAATCAATGATACATAGTTTCACAGTTACTTTTGGAGCAAAATATTTGACAGTTTCAAAATTATGCTGTTCATATCAACGGGGATTTTGATGATAAGCTCTGCCCACAAATTTTGTCCGTAGTGTCTACTGCAAATGCCCCTTTAACATGTTTTGTTATAATAAATTGCTTCATGAAGTCCTTGTATTTTTACACTCATAGAAAAGTACAAAGTTTTACGGTCGGTACCTTCAGTTCTAATATTTTTATCATATATATTCGAACTCTGCAAAAAATGTTCCCTATGTTGTTTGCATGGACTAAATTAAAGGTTTACTACAAGGAACTTATATAACTACTTACTTTACCAAAAGTAATAAAAGTTGTTTCATTTTACTTACAATGTATCACATGATAATTATATGTGTTCAGTCAAACTCAACATTCAGTTCAAATTCAAATGTCTCCATCTGTAATACATTTTTTAACCATACCACAACAAAGACTTATCCTTAATTAACAGTACAATGTATTGTTTATACTCAAGACTTTTTGTAACCATGGTAACAATAGATATCAAATTATTTGAAACTTATTAATCTTTGATTGGTTGAGATTGGCTTATTGCTTATTTAAAGACATCTTCAATAGTGTTTCAGTTATATTCTGCCTACCAATCTCATTGATGGAGGAAAACCTGGACAGTTATAATGAACTGACAGTTGTCTCCCTTGGCCTTGGCTAGGTGTGTGTGGTTTAGGATTAGGCTTATGGTGTTTAACACAACTTTCAACAATATTTCAGTTATATCGTGGCGGGCAGTTTTATTGGTGGAGGAAACCGGAGTATCCAGTGAAAACCACTGACCTGTCTCAAGTCACTGACAAACTTTATCACATAATGTTGTATCGAGTACACCTCGCCCGAGCAGTATTCGAACTCACAACATTAGTGGTGATAGGCACTGATTGCACAGGAAGTTGGATATCAACTACCATACGATCAAGACCATGACAGCCTCTAGGTGTGTGCAAAACCCATAACACTTCAAGAGAAAACTCATGTTAGTGGTGTTGGGCTTGGATCAAAAGTAAACAGCCTAAAGCATGCGGACACCCAAGCCCACTCAACAAAGTCTCTCTATGTCTTTTCTTTCATGGTAATAATCAACTTATCCATCTTTAATCATGGTATCTACATCTTTTGCTACATGGTAATAATCAAACTTGCCCATCTTTAATCATGGTATCTACATCTTTTGCTACATGGTTATAATCAACTTACCCATCATTAATCATGGTCTCTACATCTTTTGCTACATGGTAATAATCAACTTACCCATCTTTAATCATGGTCTCTACATCTTTTGCTACATGGTAATAATCAACTTACCCATCTTTAATCATGGTCTCTACATCTTTTGCTACATGGTAATAATCAACTTGCCCATCTTTAATCATGGTATCTACATCTTTTGCTACATGGTAATAATCAACTTACCCATCATTAATTATGGTCTCTATATCTTTTGCTACATGGTAATAATCAACTTACCCATCATTAATCATGGTCTCTACATCTTTTGCTACATGGTAATAATCAACTTACCCATCTTTAATCATGGTCTCTACATCTTTTGCTACATGGTAATAATCAACTTACCCATCATTAATCATGGTCTCTACATCTTTTGCTATATGGTAATAATCAACTTACCCATCTTTAATCATGGTCTCTACATCTTTTGCTACATGGTAATAATCAACTTACCCATCTTTAATCACGGTCTCTACATCTTTTGCTACATGGTAATAATCAACTTACCCATCATTAATCATGGTCTCTACATCTTTTGCTACATGGTAATAATCAACTTATCCATCTTTAATCATGGTCTCTACATCTTTTGCTACATGGTAATAATCAACTTACCCATCTTTAATCACGGTCTCTACATCTTGTGCTAAATGGTAATAATCAACTTACCCATCTTTAATCACGGTCTCTACATCTTTTGCTACATGGTAATAATCAACTTACCCATCTTTAATCATGGTCTCTACATCTTTTGCTACATGGTAATAATCAACTTACCCATCTTTAATCACGGTCTCTACATCTTTTGCTACATGGTAATAATCAACTTACCCATCTTTAATCACGGTCTCTACATCTTTTGCTACATGGTAATAATCAACTTACCCATCTTTAATCACGGTCTCTACATCTTTTGCTACATGGTAATAATCAACTTACCCATCTTTAATCACGGTCTCTACATCTTTTGCTACATGGTAATAATCAACTTACCCATCTTTAATCACGGTCTCTACATCTTTTGCTACATGGTAATAATCAACTTACCCATCTTTAATCACGGTCTCTACATCTTTTGCTACATGGTAATAATCAACTTACCCATCTTTAATCATGGTCTCTACATCTTGTGCTAAATGGTAATAATCAACTTACCCATCTTTAATCACGGTCTCTACATCTTTTGCTACATGGTAATAATCAACTTACCCATCTTTAATCACGGTCTCTACATCTTTTGCTACATGGTAATAACCTAGTACAGTATCTAGTGTCACTGTTGTTTTCTCAATGTCTTAATTTATTAAGGAAATTATTGTTAACTACAGGTGCCTGTATGAAGTCATGAACTTGAAACAAAACCTGGGTTATCTTTAAAAAAAACCTCACAAAACTGATGTCAACTTTTTTTTATATGAGCTATAACATTTAAACATAAAATATCCATCAATAAAGGCATATAAAATCTATTTCATTGGTGGACCCTACAAAATTAGCATTAAGCAAATGTCTAATTCATATTTATGGGTGGTACATTTTAAAAATATCTGTCTTCCTTGAGTGGAGATACATTGTACGTGTAAATGGAATGACCATAAGAGAAAATGACATTTAACTAGAAAAATACAAACAAAGGGTAATTGTTATAAGCTGAGGAATTTCCATAAATTATAACTGACATATAAATTTTAATTTCCAAACCAATATTTTTATTTTTCAATTTTGTCTCTTAAAAGTGTTTAAATAGAATAATAGAATAAAATGTCAATGAGTAATTTATGATAATTATGCAGTTTGAAAAACAGTTTTGGCATTTTTTATAAATGACTGCTTATCTTCCTTTACACATATGTACAAGGTTCTTACACATGTGTCTTCCTTTACACATATGTATATGGTTCTTACACATGTGTGTTCCTTTACACATATGTACAAGGTTCTTACACATGTGTCTTCCTTTACACATATGTACAAGGTTCTTACACATGTATCATCCTTTACACATATGTACAAGGTTCTTACACATGTGTTTTCCTTTACACATATGTACAAGGTTCTTGCACATGTATCATCCTTTACACATATGTACAAGGTTCTTACACATGTATCATCCTTTACACATATGTACAAGGTTCTTACACATGTGTCTTCCTTTACACATATGTACAAGGTTCTTACACATGTGTCTTCTTTTACACATGTACAAGGTTCTTACACATGTATCATCCTTTACACATATGTACAAGGTTCTTACACATGTGTCTTCCTTTACACATATGTACAAGGTTCTTACACATGTGTCTTCCTTTACACATATGTACAAGGTTCTTACACATGTATCATCCTTTACACATATGTACAAGGTTCTTACACATGTGTTTTCCTTTACACATATGTACAAGGTTCTTGCACATGTATCATCCTTTACACATATGTACAAGGTTCTTACACATGTATCATCCTTTACACATATGTACAAGGTTCTTACACATGTGTCTTCCTTTACACATATGTACAAGGTTCTTACACATGTGTCTTCTTTTACACATGTACAAGGTTCTTACACATGTATCATCCTTTACACATATGTACAAGGTTCTTATAGTTACATGTGTCTTCCTTTACACATATGTACAAGGTTCTTACACATGCATCATCCTTTGCACATATGTACAAAGTTCTTACACATGTGTCTTCCTACATAGCATGAAACCATCCGTGGAATGAATGTGAGCACTTGATTTATTTTGCTACTCATCACTGGAAGACAGAACTTTCATTAAACAACTTATTGCAACACAACAAAGAGTTGTGGTTATGGTGTTTAACGCCACTTTCAACACTATTTCAGTTATATCGTGGTGGTCAGTTTATTGGTAGAGAGAACCGGAGTACCCTGAGAAAATCACTGACCTGTAGCAAGTCATTGACAAGTTTTAAATATACATAATGTTGTATCGAGTACACCTCATCATGAAGGGGATTCGAACTTGTGATAGGCACTGATGCATAGATAGTTGTATATCCAACTACCATACGTATATACGTTCATGACCACGACAGTCCCTGCAACATAATAAACGATAAAGGATACTTTCTTGTCGTCTTCTCAACATTTCTGTTTCATTGTAGACTGGTTCTATAGTACTCTCTAATTTCTGTAGACGATTCTCAAAACTATTCAGAATTCCTAACATACTGTGTGTGTTCGTTCTACTTTTGTTCATTGCATCCTTTAGAATGGCAAGGTTGTGTTTTTCCTGTAAAAAAAAACCAAAATATTTACAGTAGGATGCCAGCTGCACAAACATTCTCAAACCTTATTTGAAGTAAACCAATTATGCAAGCCTTCATTAACAGTGAACAATTGTTAAGCTGATGTGCAAATGTACAAAACTAGTATTTTAAGCAGATGTAATAGTACCAAGATCTATTTGGGGTTTTTTTTCTGAATTATTGACCAACACAATTTACCGATAATATTCAAGAAATGTATTGTGACAAACAGTCTAATTTTCTCCATGCATTTGAAATATCAACAGAACAAAAAATCATAAATGATGTTCATGTTTGTTCAGCATTAATCTTTCCAGGTCTAATACCAAATAAAGCAGCACATTTTTCTTGTAGTTAAATATTGCATTATATAAACAGTACTAGTAGTGGAAATTTAATTGAAATTTGACCCACATAATAAGGGAAGCTACTTTAAAAATCAAACACAAGTTGATTCTGGCCTTTATAAATAAGACATGACTTTTGCCTGGTTTTGTCAGCCCTGTAATATTAATATGCAAGCAACAGTTTGGTCTTGACTGTTTCAAGTGTTGGAAAAATAAAAATATCGCTATCAATCTTTTGTTCATTTTCATCACAAAATTAATTTTCTTACACTGTATTATTGTAAAGTAGAAATGTTTGAACTTACTGGCCCAAATTTGGATATAAACTGTAATTGTAAACTTAATCTACTTTATTCAATATTGATAAGAAATTATCAATAAATAAAAAACCTAAAAAAAATGAAAACCAGCTTCATGTAAGAGGAGGTCTTCAACATGTTTAATAAATAGGGTTACCGTATAATTTTGATTTGTTTTATCGTAACACCATGATCATCGTACACAGTAAAATTGTCACAGATTTTTTTTACTTTTAAATGATTGCAAATGTCATTTATATTACTTCAGAGGTGTTCATTGGTGTTTTTAAAGTGATCACTATGTCTTAAAAAAATACTGTAAAACAGTAGATATTTGTAAAAATGCTGAGATCACTATTTTTTGCAACACTGAAAACTCAATGAGATATATTGTCGTGTGATCTAATGTTCAACTGCATAACCCAGATAAACATCTGTGCACAAATGATCCCAACTGAGTAAAGGAGCTATTAACAAGGAGTACAACAATTTAACTGGTGGCTAAAACATCATGTCAATTCAGATGTTTATTTAGTTGTTTACCTGTAACTGATTAATATGAACACATGCACATCGATCATCATATTACTTGTCTGTTCATTAGATAATTATAAAAGTGACCTACCTAGGCCACCTGGGCACCTCTAGGTTTTTCACAAAAGTAAATTAAAGTCCATAATATGTGGGAAAACATGAGGACAAGGAACATACTTATTAAACATTATGATGACAATTGAGTATTGCACAGCACCATCATAATAAAGAAATTGAAGTGTTCAAAAATAGACGACTGCATTTCTTTAGAAATGCCTGTACCAAGTCAGGGTCATTACGGTTTTCACAGTTTTCCGGTTGTTGACTGATTTTGTCTGTTTATATACTTATGAGTTTTGACTTTCCCTTTGGAAGATTGTTCGGAAATTTTGTTATTACCCTTATTTACTTATATAACATAACAGAACGACAACAGATCTGCACAAATTTCTGAGTTATAAATAGCATTAATCTATCACAAAACAGATTGCGTTTTACGCATTATTATACAATATATACAACAACACTCCTCTGGCAAAAAAACAACCATATCAATGTCTATTTTTATACTACATACTTTTCATAATCTATATACCTCACCAGACGCAATTACGAACAATTTCGATGATATTTACATTTGATAATAAATTTGGCCAAACTGATGAAGCTGATTACAAATGTACATGTTCATATTTCAGATTAAACACTAATATTCCTTTTGAATCATAGCCCATATATTATTCAATGCATTGCTATGGGTTTTAAACAGATTTTCACGACCCCGTTTTAGTCACTCTGTGACCTAGATCTGGACACAATTTCGAACGACATAATAAAAACCTTTCTAGTGTAAATTATTTGATGACAACTATTAAAATTGAAAGAGCATTCATTCATTTGCATTCACATATCTTTTAATTATGTTATTCGGTGTAAAACCATAAAAATTTCACAAATACGTACATGTTGTTTTGCAGACGAAAAGACTCTCATTATTTCCTGTCATACGTAAAACCTGTCGTCTACAACATTCAACAAATGCGCATGAATAATTCTCAAAACACGAGTAATTTAGTGGGGTATCTATTTATAAAAACATTTTTTTAATTCATGTTTTGAAGGAACAAATAGGGGACATAAATTTTATTCCGTTCGTTATTTTATCCATTCGTAATATCGCGTCCGTAAAGACTATGCAAGTTATTAAATTATCATGCCAATCTTGCATGCATTTTATGCCAGCGTCAGTTGGATCTGCATGAGAATCTCAAAAAATTACATGTAAAAAGGTGAATTTTGTGTTAACATAACCTCTGGAAAATTCTGTAAACCTAAAGCAGACACGCTCAACTACAGAGGTGGTCAGAGCATTTACTTTAAAAAATGTGCCTCCAGTTAATAGTTGTCTTACAATGCACGAGGTGATAAGATTGAATCTTCTTCTTCTTCTTCCCGGATACGAGTCGGACTCTGTAGTTACTGAGTGTGTGTGTGAAACAATCAGACAGGGGGCCCCTCCAAAACAGGTAAAAGTCCAAAGAGATGGATGGTATATACAAATAAAAATCATGTACAATATATACATCGTACGGCTGCCCTGTCGTTTATCTGTGTTGTGATGAAGGCCAGGGGATGGAATTCAACCTGACCTTAAAGTCCTCTAGGGAACCAGCATCTACAACTGAAGATGGTACTCGGTTCCATTCCCTGATGGATCTCGGGAAGAAGGAATGTTGGTATGTGTCCTTCTTGGCTTTGATCTGTGTGAGTCTATGGTTTCCTCTTGTTCTGGAATCCCCTGCTATGTAATAGTTGGCTGGTTTAATGGCAATCAGCTGATGGTGGATCTTGTAGCACATTACAAGGGTTTGTTTCCATCGTCTTTACTGAAGGGATTCCCATTGAAGACTGTTTAGCAGGTTTGTTACACAACCTGGGGAGTTGTCCTGGTAACAGTTATAGGCAAAGCGAGCTGCCCGCCTTTGTACTTGCTCTATGTCTCTTGTGGTGGTAATCTGGTGTGGGTCCCATACTGGGGAAGCATACTCCAAAACAGGTCGCACTAGAGTGGTGTGGGCTGTTGCTTTGGTTTTGGTAGTGGATCTTCCCAGATTTCTCCTGAGGAAGCCAAGGGTCTTAGAGGCTTTCACTATTGTCTGGTTGATGTGTTTCGTCCAGGTCAGGTCTTTGTTGATGGTGACTCCAAGATATCTCCCACTATCAACTACATCAAGAGTGTGTCCGTGCAATGTGCATGACGTCTGGTGGAACTGACATTTGCCAGGAACTCTGATTACAATGCATTTTTCAGGATGGAAACACATTTGCCATTTTCTCTACTTTTGAATACTCCAGCGACGGTTGGCACGACATTGAGGTGCAGGCGTAATTCACGCCAGTTCGAGGCAGGGGTACCTGAAAAAAAATTTCCGAATAGAACTATGCATGGTTGATAAGGGATTCAGAGGCAGGCAATATCAGAAAACAACTCTGGCTTCGAATCCCAAAAGGGATTAAAAGTCTGGCACTTGAGGATGTTGCTTCAGGTAAGTCATTTATGTATGCCAGGAACAATAGCGGACCCATCACGGTACTTTGAGGAACTCCGGAGACAACGTCAAGTGGATCTGACTTGTGGTTCTCAAGTATTACGGACTGAGTTCTGTTGGTCAGGAATTGTTTGATCCATTCAAGGGTATTCTGTCGTGCTCCGTAGAATTCCATTTTATGCAATAGCCTGTCATGGGGGACCTTCTTCTTCTTCTTCCTAGTATAGTACAGGACTCATCTTGAGTGTACATGTAATTTTGCACTGACGCGTCAAAGACGACTAAATGTAAACATGCTCTACTGTTAAAAAAAATGAAGAATTGACACCACAAATAATGAAATATGAACACCGGAAAATGCCTTAAATGGGCGTATGCGCTTTCTCAGTTTCTTTTCTTTTTACAGTTTAACAATCACAAATTACTTTTTCAAGTTTCATATCAATATCAGCTTTGAAAATCTTTGTTAGTTCCATCTTTGCCTCCTAACTATTTTCTAAGTCGTACGTCATTTAAAACAATAGCTTAGCATCTATTTAAAAATCCAGAGAGCTCTTTTTTTATTATTTTGTGTGAAAAGAATATCTTGGGTGTCTACGAAAAAAACTTCGCTTTTAAAACGTTGCGAAGATTTAAAATGTCGTAATAAAGTAAATTTTAATTAATTGTATTTTGGCAACCAATCTACCTTTCTTGACATGATAATAATTATCTTAATTTATTCAGCAATTAAAAAAAAATAATTCTAAATTATAAGTAAGCTAAAAAATACAGTAATTTACGACAATTTATAGCGAATTACGGTAGCCAACAAAATGGATTCCAAAATTTCATGCTTCTCGAAGTTGAATGTTGATTTGATCTGTATGGTCGACTAGATCAATAATTATTCATATCACATCGAGAAAATACTTGATCGTTTTCAATTCTATTGAAATTTTCCATTAAGTTAGCTCCTGATATTTGCATATCTCCAAATTCAGAGTTGTAAAGATACCAGTTTAGCGTCAACATGGGTCGACGATCAATCAACACCACCAAGAGTGGGAAATATATGAATCCTACTGATCAAGCCAGTATGTAGCAAAACATAAATAATCAAAGTAGTCTGTTATATTGATATGGTTTGTCCTTTTTGAGATTTCGGATTTAGTAGTAACAAAATTTGCAGGCCAATTTGGGTCTTGTTTAGTTATTATGTTGAAAGTTGAGTGTTGACATTGTTGTGTCATCTCCCTTGGATCGAAGTTGATGAATGTCGAAGGAGTAGGGGCAGAATTAGCATAGGTCCTGCAGAGCCAACATTGGTGACAGACCGAATGTTTGACATGATCTTGTGGCACAAGGCTAAGGGTGTCATGCGTGGATCGAGGAAGACGTTCCTCTTTTGGCTCTAGAAAAAAGTGAAATTTCCTAAATATTAGAATCATTTATAACAAATTTATAATAAGAATCATCATTATTGTGGTAAAAGTACACAACCAACTCAAAATTCCCCATTTAAACCCAGTAAACAAGATAAACACAACATTAAAAAATGGTACCGGGTCGTTTCGCCCCGAATCCCGTTCGCCCCCTGAGTCGTTTCGCCCCTATTCCCGTTCGCCCCGGGTCGTTTCGCCCCGATTTATTAATAGTGCTTTAAAAAATGAAATATGGAAAATACCATTTTAATACCATTGCAAATATTCGTAAAATTTCTTTGAACAATACACACTGTTTGGTATCGCTTCCGGTTTAGCAGAAAAAACCCAATTAATGACATATTTTAACCTTTGCAAAGGAGATAAGAACCACAGAGTATTGTACCGTCCTTTACCTATGAAGAAGCATGTTTTTGATTTCCTAGCTATGATATGTCGTATATCAGAGCTATTTCCAACTTTTTTCTTTGATTGTGTCTGGAGCTTTTGGAAAATAAAGAAAATTGTGAACTATTAAAGCATACAACATAGTACTATACAACTAAGATAAAATGTTACACTCCTGACATTTTTTGTGTCTCTCCTTATGCAAGCCCAATTTTACAACTATCATATTCATCCAATCTAATGATTCAAGATATTTACCTTTCTTTCATGTCATTTAATATTCAAATTATTCTCTGAAAATGAAGTCTTCATTTTTTTCAAAATCACCCATTTATTGATGGACACAGATCTTGGCAAAAATTTATTCACAACTCTCTACAAAATTTGAATTTAACTACATGTAGTTTGATTTTGAATAAAATAAGTCAGTTGTTAACTGACCAACAATGTTTGATTGATTTTTCTTATTAATAAAAACTTGAAACTTGAAAATAAATAAATATTTAAAGTAGACCAAAATGAATGATTTTTTTTTTGCATACTATCGTCACGGTATGTGTTTTCGTATGCGTATGTCATGTGTTTTCGTATAATCCATTTTATTTTGATTTCCACAGCGCACGCATTACTGACAGCAAAAGTTGCCAGATAATCGAAAGTGTATTAAAATACAAGAATGGCTTTAAAAACAATCTTATGTACAAAGAAATATTTAACTAGCCATTCTTTGAAAATTCCAATCGTCATATGAATTAAGGGTTAACACTGCTAATTGCTATATCGGAAAATCTATAATAGTACGAAAACCCACAACATGATGCTAATAAATAAATAATTATCAAAAAATTGTCGAAAAAAACTTCATCTATTATAATATAATAGCAATTAAGTGGGGCGAATCGACTCACTTTTCGAGGCGAATCGACTCACTTTCCGGGGCGAACAGGTCAGCGGGGCGAAACGACCCGGGGCGAACAGGTCATCGGGGCGAAACGACCCGGATTCTAAAAAATCAATGAATCAGAATGATAACATTGCCGGTAAAACAGTCACATGACAAAGTATACCGGAAGTAAACAAACATTTTTACTTTCAATAGTTTCATGCTGTCTAGACTTTATACTAACCAGGCTTTTCGATAAACCTGAACTCCTGAGTTGCCCAGGAGACGAAGATTTAACTAGTCTACTCTGCTAATATGAACTATTCCCACCTTTTCACAATTCCATATTCGAGCACAGATAAAGCTTTAAAGAGAAAGAAAAAAAAAATCAGGTATGTGGAAAATTTGTTTTTGTATTTTGGCAATAACAAGTTCTGTATTTAACATACTACACTCACCAAGTAGCACTTTGTCTACTGAAAACATACTGCTCAGATGTCCAACAGAACGTTTTCCTTTTGTTGCCATTTCCAAGGCCCTACACCATCCAAATAAAAACTAACCTGTATAACAGCCTAAGAGTTACCAAATACCTCAAATATAGTCCTAATAGAAAGGTACAACTATATCTGTGCCTATTACTTATTGCAAACTCTTCAGACACTGAAGCAAATCCTGGCCCTAGAACTCCTAAATGGCCATGTGGTACATGCCAAAAAGCAGTAACAACAAAAAATAAAGCTATATGTTGTGATAGCTGTAACACCTGGTATCACATAGACTGTCAAAATGTACACCCTCATATCTATGAATGCTAGTAACATCAGCTGGGAGTGCATACAATGTGGAATGCCCAACATTTCTGCGTCAGTTTTTAATAATTATTCGTTTGTGTCACCCAATCCATTTGACAAACTGAATAACTTGGGGAAAACCATTAACAATAACAATGATGGACATGTACCAAGTAAAAGCTTATTACCATCAACAAGCATAGAAAGAATTAATTCAACAACTCCTACAAACCAACAAAAGAGAAACAAAATCACACGATGGCCATGTGGCACTTGGTACCACATACACTGTCAGGGTATGACATCTCACAACTATGAATGTATGAATGCCAGTAACATAAACTGGGAATGTACCAACTGTGGAATGCCAAACTTTTCCACCAGCTTATTTAATAATCAAACCGACATATCATTTAATACCACAAATAACTGGAGCTTGATGAATGATACATCTCTTAATAATAGCTTAGGAGCTCCACAGGCATCTTCATCGCCTATGACTAAGATTAAACTAAATTCTAAACCACCAAAGAAAACTCCAAATAAAGATCGTAAACCAATAAGAATATTGAACATTAATTTTCAATCAATAAAAAATAAGAAAGAAGACCTTAACCAAATTATTGACTCTGCTAAACCTGATATAATCTTAGGAACAGAGACATGGTTATATAAAGATATGTCATCATACAAGTTCTTTCCATCAGAATTATTCAATGTCTACAGGTCAGACAGGAAACCAAATAAAAACAACCAAAGTTATGGAGGAGTGCTTATTGCCATCAACAAAGAATTTATTAGTACTGAAGTAAGCGAACTCAAAACTGATTGTGAAATAGTTTGGTCTCAAATAAACATGTCTGGAAGTAAGAACTTACTAATAGGTGCATACTATAGACCACCATCTGATAAGGGAACATCTCTACAACAGCTTGAATTATCCCTCAGTAGAATAAATCATGCATCCAATACCAATATTATTTTAGGAGGAGACTTTAATCTGGGTCACATCGACTGGTCTATACCACAAGTTATACCAGGTAAACCAGAAACAGAACTTGACATCAAACTCTTAGATATCATCGATGAATACAATCTCCATCAATTAGTAAATGTTCCAACTAGAAAAGAGCGAACTCTTGATCTCATCCTAGTAATCAATCCATCTATCATCAATAAAGTTCATACATTAAAGTTCATACATTACCACCTCTTGGGCTTAGTGACCATGATGTTGTTTACATAGAAGCAGACATATGGCTGCGTAAAGTACGTCAACAACCCAGAAAAATCCTTAGTTATGACAAAGCAAACTGGGATAACATCAAATCTGATTTAGAAGACACACTTAAAAAGATAATAAACATAAACAATGATGCAAAAAGTACTGTAAATGAAATGTGGAACTTATTTAAGAACAATCTTGCAAAATCAATTAATAAAAACATCCCACATAAAATGCTAACATACAAACATCGACTACCCTGGATCCATAATAAACTAAGAAAGATGATTAATAAAAAGAACAAAAAATATAAAGAGAAATATAAACAGCTGAAACATCAGGTCCAGAAAGAACAAAGACATGCTTACAACACCTATATCGAAAAATTAATCCTAAACCTTCCAACAAATGATCCAGATCAAAGTTTTAATAATCAATCGAAACCAAAAAAACTCTTCTCCTTCATAAAGTCACTCAGAACTGACAACAGTGGAGTTGCTCCCTTGAAAAAAGAGGGACAACTAGTTGCTGACTCTAAGCAAAAGGCAAACAACTTAAACGAACAATTTAAATCTGTATTTACCACTGAATCAATAGATAACATTCCTAACAAGGGTGCGAGTCCACATCCAGATATACCACCACTTACCATCACAACACCTGGCATCCGAAAACTACTTGACAACATCAACCCGCATAAAGCCAGTGGCCCAGACAACATCAGCGGCAGAATACTAAAAGATCTTCAAAATTTTACAGCTCCAATCTTAACCATTATTTTTCAAAAATCACTTCAGACTGGCTGCATACCATCTGACTGGAAACATGCAAATGTTGCACCAGCATACAAAAAAGGTGAAAAATACAACACAGCAAATTACAGACCAATCTCTCTCACTTGTATCAGCTGTAAAATTATGGAACATGTCATTACAAAACACATGCTTAACCATCTGGAAAGCAACAGTTTATTATATGATCTTCAACATGGGTTCAGACATTCTAGATCCTGTGAAACCCAACTACTGTCCTTTGTTCAAGAACTTGCTGCAAATTCAGATAAAAATATTCAAACTGATCTCATTATCATGGACTTTACCAAAGCCAAAACTGGATCTCTGCCTTTTTATCAAACCGTACACAAACAGTGGTTCTGGATGGAGAGTCATCAGATATTGCTCCGGTCACTTCTGGTGTCCCTCAGGGAACAGTTCTGGATCCTGTTTTTTTCTGGTATATATTAATGACTTATCAGAATATATGAAATCCAGCCAACTCAGACTGTTCGCCGACGACAGCATCATCTACAAGACTATCAAATCCCAAAAAGATTGTGATAGTCTCCAAGAAGACCTTGATGCTGCCGCAAGATGGGAAAGTGACTGGCTGATGACTTTCCACCCAGACAAATGCTCAGTCCTTACAATAACAAACAAGAAAAATCCTGTAAAACATAACTACTTGCTACACAATCATACTTTGGAATCAGTTTCTTCAGCAAAATATCTTGGAATCACTCTTCAATCCGACTTAAAATGGACACAGCATGCTAACAACATAGTAGCCAATGCAAATAAAAGTCTTGAATTCTTGAAAAGAAACCTTAAAACCCCCAACACAAATATAAAGTCGCAGGCATACCTATCTCTTGTCCGTCCAAAACTAGAGTATGCATGCTCAGTTTGGAACCCTCACACTGCAGAACATTGCAATAAAATTGAGATCGTCCAACGACGGGCAGCTAGGCATGCCTGCAACAGATACCATAATACTAGCAGCGTCACAGACATGCTACAAACTCTCACCTGGCCTACATTACAACAACGTTGACTCAAAACAAAACTTATCATGTTCTACAAGATTGTTCACCATATAGTTGCAGTTCCTACAACAATATTAATACCTACAGACCCAAGAATCGGACAATTTCATCCATTTAGATACAGACATCTTCATGCATTCAAAGATCTGTACAAGTATTCATTCTTTCCGAACACAATCATTCACTGGAATTTACTACCTCAAACTATAGTTCTATGCCCAACAGTCAACACGTTTAGAGAACAGCTAACACCAACTGTTCTCAGCCATCTACAATCACAAATTTAAATAAAAATGAAATTGTAAATAGTTTTAACCACAAAATTTATTTCTGTTGGCACCACTTGTAAATATGTTATAAACTGTCTGAATTTATTATTATTTCTTATTCCCACGCATGCGCAACAGCTAGTGATCATCCAGTGGATGGATAGCTGTATACCGAAAGAAGAAGAAGTGTCTAGTGATAGAAATCGGTCACATTTCAAGAGTGATGATCGTTAAACCAGCATTGACCGATGATCAATCATGATTACTCAAATGTGAATAGTCTTATTTCAAGTGTATGTTTGTCAAAATAAAGAGTTGTAATCATATATTGTACACAGATTACTATATTTTTCAGAATCGATCATCGTATCGGACCGCGACATCCCACCAATTAGTCCATGTTTATGATGATCGGTGCACCACTGCACAAAAGGTTGTGAGTCCCACTACTGGCCACTAATGCATTCTTTGTTATTATGTGCAAAAAATAAGTCCCAAACAAATGTGATGAGTCAGAGATCACTTTGGGCCGTGCAATAACGCTAAAATTTGATATGGCCCATTAAAAAATTATGTGTGCGCCAGTAGGGCGCATTACCGTCACGCATGGCCCATACAATTGTACATCATGCGCCGGTAACCGGATCTGCATACTTATTTTGCTTTGACTGGTTCTTAATTTATGTTTCATCCCGCGAACGTAGTCAGGCGAAAAAGTAAACCAGTCGTATAATCATCCGATACTCTCGGTGTTTTTCATACTCGGGTCTCGATTATAACGAAAACTGTCGAATGACAACAAAATGCCTCCCAAAAAGGCAAGATCTGAAAAAAATCAACCGAAAATATCATTTTTCACGACGTCGGAGAAGGAAAATCCTTGATCCGCAGATGAAACGGACACAGGTACAACCACAGAGGCGAATGAGCCTATTGAGGTCGATGATGACGTATCACACAAAGCCAGCGAAAACAAGGAACAAGGAAAGTTTCAGTCCCGTTGGGCCAGTTTATACACATGGTTAACATACGACAAAGATAAAAACAAATTGTACTGCAGTAAATGCATTAGCATTGGAGCAAACAATACTATGACAGCTGGTTGTGATAATTTTAAAACATCATCACTCACTATTGGCATGCAGCTAGTGCAAATTACAAGGTTTATTGCCTCTAGAATTGCTCAGAATTGCTTAAATTGCTGAAAATCGTTTTCGGGCCAGGGGAGCCCCATACCCCGGCCTAATGGCCCATTACTTTTGATGATGATGGGCCTTCATCATCTTCAAAAGCTAGGGTGATCTCTGTGAGTTGCAGGTTTCTCTGACTGATATTTTTTTACATATAATCTTTTATTATTTTAGGAAAAGAAGCAAGAAAAAGAGAGCTGAAAAAGGTAAAATTCTTTCTTAAAAAGTAATGGTTGTATTTTAGGGGTTATGGTGTTTAATATCACTTTCAACAATATTCAGTTATATTGTGGCAGTCAGCTTTATTGGTGGAGGAAACCAGAATACTTGGAGAACACCACCCACCAGCTGCTGCAATTCACTGACAAACTTCATCATATAATGTTATATCGAGCCCACCTCGCCATGAGCAGGATTTGAGCTCACAACATTAGTGGTGATAGGCACTGATAACACAGGTAGTTGTAAATCCAATTACCATATGACCATGACAGCCCCAGTTTTATCTTGTATATTAACAGATAATATTACAATTATAAAAATTACAGATAATAATTTTCTTCATGTTCTTAAAAGACATTGTTGCACAAGTAACTTTACTATATGGATTTGGGGCTTGATTTTCCTATTTTAAAGTGAAACATGTCATACAGCTATTTATATAAAATCCAGAATAAACCATAGCCAGGTGAATAGCATAGGTGGTGTAATGGTTAGCATGCTCTCCTTGAATGCTGTAGACTATGGGTTCGTGACCCTGTCAAGCAAACCAAAGACTATGAAATAGGTATTTGCTGCTTCTCTGCTAAGCATGTGCAGCATTAAGGAGTTAAAAGCCAAGATAGGTTGGCTCAGAATCAGGATAATATGTCATAGTGGAGCAGCATGTATATTTTTTTTACTTTTATTTCAGTGAATAGCCCTATAAACAGCCAGTTAAACGTGTTTGTCTATTAGCAGAAAAGTTGCTCACATGGCGTTAAACAATATTAATGACTTGTGGACACAATTAAGTTTCTATATAAGTGACTTTTTGTGTATATGTAGTAGCAGATTTATCATTTCTGTTGAAAACAGTAAAATTGTTATTTAAAAGAAAATTAATTTCAATCTCTCTACTGTACTACACATATTGATGACATATATAAACAGAAAGTTCACCAACAGTACATATATATATATATTACAGAACAAGAAGCAGCGTATGCTGGTGAGACAAGCTGTCCTGAAAGGAAAAGATCCAGTACAATTACTTACAGAGATGGAAATTATAGATCAAATGGGTAAGATTAAAGTGTGTTTGAAGACTTGATCGTTTGAAGATTAGAAGATGAACCGTTAACATTCTTTGTATATTTTTTTATATAACCACAAAAATTGTGTCGTATTATGGTATGGCACAATATTTCCACCAATTTCAACAAACGATCAACTACCTCTCACCTGAAATCATTAAACACAGGAATGACAGTGACATATGTCGATGGAAATCCAGCTCCTGTCTTGGAACAGTCTCACAAATGTGGTGGGTTTAAATCGAGTCAATGAGATCCCAACTCTCACCTTCTTGATAATTGGATCACCAAAGACAATACAGATATAAGGAAACAATTAAAAAAACCTGCACGTATTCATTTCCACACAAATGGACAGTGTTTGGTTTATGGTGTTTAATGACACTTTCAACAGTATTTCAGTTATATCGTGGCAGTCAGTTTTATTGCTGGAAGTACCCAGAGAAAACCACCGACCTGTCGCAACTCACTGACAAACTTTTTCCCATAATGTTGCATCAAGTACACTTCGCAATAAACAGAGTTCAAACTCACAACTTTAGTGGTGATAGGCACTGATTGCACATGTAGTTGTAAATCCAAGTATCATCATGGATACAAAAATGAACAGTGTAAATATGTACAGTAGCAGAGACAATATTTTCTTGTAGTATAGTTGTTACAGTGTTATTTTTATTCTGTTTTGTATTGGTAAATATTTACATTTCTAATTATATCACAGTGATAAAACTTATCAGGGGCTTGGCTACTAAGATTGTTATTTTAGGGAGCCCAGATGGCAACTGTAGCAAAAATGTGAAGTTATGTTCCTGTTGTATGTACCAAAGATTTACAAAAATGTGAAGTTTTGTCCCTGTTGTATGTACCAAAGATTTACAAATATGACTGAAATAGAATACTATTGTTACTTTTAAGGACGGTCATGATTTCTGTGGATTTGTCTTCTTTTGCCTCAAGACTGTCTAAATATACCACCAAGATGTATCTGTCTTGATTACAATAAATAATACTAGAGTTTCACCATACAATAATGTGTATTGGGTGTAGTTAACTTAAATCTTTTTTTCCTGATTTTAGAATTTTACCATTTTTTTTAACAGAATACAATCCTGTGGAAGCTCCAAAACTGAATGAGAAAGTGTTAAAAGACAAGCGTAGAAAATTAAAGGAGACTTTTCAGAGAGTTCTGAGACTTTATGTAAGTCGAGTATTATTGAACATTTTTTAAGCATGTTTTAGACAAGCTTGATATGAACACTATATAAAAAGGGATATTACACCATATTTTTATATGATATGATACATTTTCTTTAAAGACGTAACATTTTAAGTATGAAAATTTAGAAATCTAATTTTATGTGTTTGATCTTGTGTTTATATATTCACGTAAGAGTCCTCATCCATGTCATTGTGCTTATGTTTACCATTATCAGCTGTTTATCAGTAACTCTCCCAGCCCACTTTCAGGGTTTTCAAAATGTGCCAGCAACCGGCGATTTTGACGTTTACTTTCACATTTTCGCCGGTTAAAAATTTATCGAGCATGGGTTTTCCAACAATTTTTATGTTTATGTGAATTGTCGTTATCACGTTTTGTTGATCTATATCTTCTTATCGATTACTTTTACTATTGCAATCAACTGAAAGAATAAACGTCTGTGCGACCCCGGATTTACATTCATTTCCATTTCCGAAAGTGGAAAATTTAGAATCATCATTACACTTCCATTGCCTCATGTCTGACTACATGCCAGTACATAAACAAAGAAAAATTTCGGCTTTTTTTACTCAAAAGGGTAAGTAATCCATAGAAGAATTCAATTTAAGTACAGGAGCATGAAATATACAATTTATTTGATTGTAAAACACGCCAGACTCCAATACTCGAGGTTTAAATCCCGTTCATGCATAGACTATGACTATGACATTCCCCATTTCCTTTTTACTTCTATTTCAATTTGAAATTAGAAACAACTAATTTTTTAACAGATTTACAATCCAAATGAAACATCGACGGTCCTCAGGTCCTGTCCTGACCTGTAAAAATTTGCAAAGACCGATGATTACGAAAAGATTACTGGACGTTGTGTCCTGTGAATTTAAAAAAAAATGTTTAAAAAAAGGAGGTCCTGTGGAAGCAATGAAGATCCAATGAAATTTTTATCTACACAGGACCTTCCATCCTGTTAAAAAAAGTTAAGTTTCACTGGGACTGGATTTAAGCCAACATTCCTTGTGGCCAAAAGTGATATTCTAATCTTAGCACAGATGGTTATTCAGAAAAAAATATGAAACCTCTAGTTATTTATAGTTATATATTACAACATTTTTCAATTCTTCTTGCAGAAGAGATATTCTGAGGTTGATTTTGTCATGAAAGTTGCCTGGAAAATTGCTTTGTATAACCTTGTTTTTCACCAGCTGCCACTGATACAACATTGTAGTATATTTTACAAAAAAAATGCCTTTCAGAGTACCAAAATTTTTAGGAGAATTCAATGGCAAAATATGCTCAGAATGGCCTCAGAATGCATCTCCTGCAATCTAGAATTTCTGTATTGAGACTCGGTATTATTCTTATCTTGTGTGGAAAGTTGACTTGTTAGCTCACCTTTGTCGTCCGTCATCCGTCATAGAGGGGGGAAACCCTCCTCTCGGGCTCTCCCCTCCCTCTTGCACCTGCATCGCTGGGTTCATGCCTCTGGCACTCAATTCTCCCACTACTTTCTAAATTGAGACTCCTACTTCAATTCTTTTTGAGAATCCTGACTTTACTATAAATAATGACATTTTAATGTGCATGTCTCCCGATCAGGCTGATCGGATGTTACGTCTTTAAGATTAGATCTTTAGCATTAATTTTACTACTAGTACTTCACATAGACGACACATCATATATGATATATCTAAGTCTCCCTAACATAGTGTGGAACACTTATACTTTTTGCTCAGTTTCTGATTAATATTGCCATTATCGTAGCAATTCAGAAACTTCAGTGTTTAGCAATGTTGTCCCAAAATACTTTTCAGTAACATCTTTGGTAAAATGGAAAATTTTTAAAGTAGAAATTGTCAAATGAAATCTTAAAGGAATTGATGGATGTAATCATGGAAAGGAAAATCTACCCTGGTACTAAATTAATGTGTTTAGAATATTGAATAGAATTACCCAATGAAAATGTCTGAATTAGGAAGCCAAGTATCTGGGTATGTTGTATTTTGTTGTTGAGGAAAGAGAAGTTTGTCATAGAAAAAAAACAGGAAAGTTTTAACAACATTTCTGTATTGAGACTTGGTATTATTCTTATCTTGTGTGGAAAGTTGACTAGTTAGCTCACCTTGCCAAAGGCAATGTGAGCTTTTGCCATCACTTGTCGTCTGTCGTCCGTTAACTTTTCACATTTTAATCTTCTCCTCTGAAACCCCTAAGCCAACTGAACTGAAACTTGGTAGGAAGCATATATGGGAGGTCCTCTATAAAGATTGCTCATTTCGTCCCGATTCATTAACAAACATGGCCGCCACAGGCAATTCTTGTTTCTGATTGGTAGATTAAAAAAAATCTTCTCCTCTGAAACCACTTGGCCAAATGAACCAAAACTTGGTAAGAAACATCTATGGAAGGTCCTCTGTAAAGATTGCTCATTTCGTCCCGATCCGTTAACAAACATGACCGCCACAGGCAACTTGTTTCTGATTGACTGATTTTTTTAATTCTTCTCCTCTGAAACGTTTGGCCAAATGAACCGAAACTTGGTAGGAATAATCTATGGGCGGTCCTCTCTAAAGATGGCACATTTTGTCTCGATCCATTAACAAACATGGCGGCCACAGGCAATTCTTGTTTCTGATTGGCTGATTTTTTTTAATTTTCTCCTCTGAAACTGCTTGGCCAAATGAACCGAAACTTGGTAGGAAGCATCTATGGAAGGTTCTCTATAAAAATTGCTCATTTTGTCCCGATCGGTTAACAAACATGGCCACCACAGGCAATTCTTGTTTCTGATTGGTTGATTTCTAAAAAATCTTCTCCTCTGTTAAAAGAAAGATAACTCTTGGCATTATCTCCCTTAGAAATTAACTAATGCTGATATAGTGTAACATGTTTATTCTATACATTACAAATAGGTATTCACATTTTTATATTCTTTTTAGCAAACCTTGCCAAAGGCAATATGAGCTTTTGCCATCACTTGGTGTCCGTCGTCTGTCATCCGCTTACTTTTCACATTTCAATCTTCTCCTCTGAAAACCCTCAGCCAAATGAACTGAAACTTGGTAGGAAGCATCTATGGAAGATCCTCTCTAAAGAGTACACATTTTGTTATGATCCATTACCAAACATGGCCGCCACAGGGAATTCTTGTTTCTGATTGGCCGATTTTTTTAAATCTTCTCTGAAACCGCTTGGCCAAATGAACCGAAACTTGGTAGGAAACATCTATGGAAGGTCCTCTATGAAGATTGCTCATTTCGTCCCGATCGGTTATCAAACATGGCTACCACCGAAACTTGGTAGGGATCATCTATGGAAGGTCCTCTATGAAGATTGCTCATTTCGTCCCGATTGGTTAGCAAACATGGCCACCACATGCAATTCTTGTTTCTGATTGGTCGATTTCTAAAAAATCTTCTCCTTTGAAACTGCTTAGCCATATGAACCGAAACTTGGTAGGAAGCATCTACATGTATGGAAGGTTCTGTATTAAGTTTCCTCAAAGCAGAATGAAAGGTAAGCGACACAGACTCAGCCCACTTAGCCTCTAGTTATTACTTGTTAAAAGTTTGTAAGTTCCCTCTGACATTCTGTATCAAACCATTAATAATGCAGCTGATATATTACTGTAAATGTCACCAAAATAATATTATCTTGTATATCTGTTGTAGGAGAAAGAAAATCCAGAATATGGGAAGGAATTACAAAAAGCAGAAAATGACTATGAAAAGAAACGTCTCAAACTTCAGCTTTATTTTGGTATAAAAATTGTTTTAAATTTATAAATATGAATCTAGTGTCTTGATGCATAATTACATTAATTATGATACAAAATGTAAGAAGATAGATGTAATATCATATTCTTAAAAAGATAGTTTAAACATTCTAAGACAACACCTATATATTCTGAAACTTTTGTTTAAAAAAATGTGCGAATTTTTTCACTACAATTGTTAATTGAATATATTGAGTAAATTTCATAACAATGTTAAGGAAGAAATAATGTATTTTACTCTATTATTGGTATACTTTAGACAATGCAATACACAGAAGAAATAATGTGTGTTACTCTATTATTGGTATAGTTAAGACAATGCAATACACATTGAAGAAATTTAGTAATTCAGAATTATTCAACTACATGTGGATCTTTTGTATTCATATATTGACTAATATTCAGTCTTATGTAGTCCACATCTGCAATTTTAGTTCTCATATGTATGATGTCACACACGAGACTTATGAGAAATGCATCTTATGCTCTCAGAATCCAATTAATTTATTGAATCCAAACAATGCATAAATGTACAATGGATGATCTTATACCAAAGTTATGTCTTCTATGACTGTTTAAAATACAAGATGACTGTCATTAGACAACAAATTTAACATTAAGTCTGGGAAAGATACGTATAAAATCTTTTTTCTAAGAACACAAAGAATGATTATTTGATATTCACCAAAGTTTTGTTTATAGCACGATTTAAAAAACAAAGGAAAGTGGCCACCAATAGTGAACATTGAAATCTAAAAAAAAATGTATATATATATAAATCTATCTTCTTATATACCATTGAACTGTTTAACTCAAACTAGTCATAAATGATATGTCTCATACTGATTTGAAATCCAATATTTGATGATCAGTTTGCATACAAATCTATACATGAAGTTATCAGATGGTCCTTTCCCACTAAAAAGATATACCAGTTCCTATTTTTAGGGGTGGAAGATATACTCTTGTCTTGTATCCCCCCCCCCCCCCCCCTATGCAAGTCAGCAAGAAAAAAATCGCACACCTTTTCCCTGAAAAAATCTATTCATAGCGCTTCACCATGGTACAGACTTTATTCTCATCAATAAAACCTAGATTTTACAACATAAGTATTTTTTAATTAGTCTACAGGCCTCTACATTAACATATTTTTCAACTTGTCCCTTCGGACAACTAATTGAAAAAAGCACTTGTCCGACTCAATCTTTTAGTTGTCCGAAACAATTAATAAAAATTACAAAAACTAGAGAACAATTATCCAGAGCTCCCACTACTTTCAAATTAAAGTTTGAAGTGACTTCTCTTTCAGAGAGCTCACAGGGAGAAGTGGGGAGACTTCTGGAAGAAGTCAATTGCGATTAATCGAAACATTGTTTGGCGTTACCCTGCCCAAATTTAGTAAATAATTAAAGCTGCCTGAACTGATTTGTTCTGGGGTTTTTTTTATTCATAACTACCTTAAGGACATATATTCAATGTCACATTTTTATTTCTGTCTACCTTGATTGGAGTCTTGCATACCAGTGATTTTTATAGCTACCCCCCCCTTTTTCCTTTTGAAATATTACTGTGTTGTGATCCAATACCACACAAATTGTAATAACTCATATTTGTGTTATATAAGTCCTTGTTTCTGGTAAAAAAAATATACCTAGATACTATATATACCAGTATCTAGGTATATTTTTTTTACCAGAAACAAGTGCCTGTGATATAAATAAAGCAAAGTATTTTATTTAAATTCACAGAGAAATAAAAATTTTAGTGGATCTTTTCAACCAGATCAGGAAAAAGCTTGTAATATTTGTCCATTTCAAAGGTTTCAATATTTCCCAAAAGCCTAAATCAAGTCCTCTATCGTATTTTGCACAAAAGACAAGTTTAAATTTGGCACCAAATTGATATCCGATAATTTTTACGTGTCCATTCTGGAGTGATTCTTGTTCTTATATTTCAAATATTGATATTTCCGTTCATTAAAGCGTTTCTGAGATTGCGTCTTTATTTTGTCAATGTCCTTGAACTTCATCAAAGCATGATAAATGATATCAATAAAAGAGTTTTGATCTGGCGTTTCACTTTAGTTTTAATCAAAATAAATCATGGACAAATTGGAGATCAAACAGGGCTCTTTTATACAACAAACCCAGTATTTTATACCAGTGGAAATAGATTTGTCCATCGTACCGGCACGTTTGGGAATCTGATTTTTTCACTTGTCCCGTCGGACAACCGTAATACAAGATCTACTTGTCCGATGTCAGTTTTCACTGCTATCGGACAAATGTTAATGTCGAGGCCTGGTCTATGTATACTATTCTGCTAGTTAACCATTTAACGATCGTGCACCTTTCACAGTGTTTGACTCTTTTTCTCACCCCTTTCTACTGTGTCAATGTTAAACTATAGATTGCTCTCCCTTGTTAGTAATTAACGTAAAGAAAGAAATTACCTCCCTTTGACCAAATAAATTTTGTACAGATATTTATAGCTGTTGTAGTAGCATTTATAATGTATTTATAAAATACATTGTATTTTATTATGAAATACATTGAAAATACTGACAAGACTCGGGTCTATATCGATGAATCGACAATTTATTTCAGCAATGGAAAACAATTTTGCGAAAAAACACTCGATGGAATGTAAGCAACACAAAGGTGTTTAGTGACAAATAAAATCAAACACCAGAAAAAGTACAAGATGGGGAAATCTCCGACACCCTTGGTTAAGATTTCAATCATTCTCTCACTCTGCAAGCCTTTTCAGAGAACGATTGAAATCTTACCTTTGGGTGTCAGAGATTTCCCTATCTTGTGCTTCCCCCAGTGTCAGATTCTATATTTCAGTGTTCTTTGTGAAGAATTATGGTACAAGATCATTGCATGATAACTGAATGTGATCTTAATGAGTGATCCTACAGTATGATCAAATGGAGATGTTAATTTCCATATTATCGAGTTCAGTCATTTTTCTGTGGTTTTGATAATATTTGGTTATACGTAGTTTTAAAATTTAAATGTTTTGTTTATAGAACAAGTAAAGAATGCTGAACGTGTGCAGTTAGATCAGATTCCATTACCAGATATACCACAACAACTTACAAGTAGGTTATCTCTAACTAGTGGAGTTGAAAATATAGAATACTAAAGTTATTATTCAATTGACACTGACACACAAAATTAAGAGGAAAAAACAAGATCTGACTTTACAACAGCCATTAAAAAATTGGGACAAAAAGACAGTTGTTTTATATTGTAAACATTAAACATTTCTTTTGAGTGACTGATTGTTGCTTAATGCCAAGTGAGTAATTTTTCAGCCATATTATGACGAGAACAACTTGCATTTTGATTAGATAGTGATGATGTCCGCAGGTAGATATATCACTCAACTCCAACATTTTATCCTGATTCCGAGCCAACCAGTCTTTCTTCTTACTCCTTAATGATGTGTGCGTAGCAGAGAAGCAGCAAATACCAATTTTATAGTCTTTGGTTTGACTCGACCAGGTTTCTAATCCACGATCACTCAAGGAGAGCATGATAACTATTATATCACAGATGCTGTTAACATTTCTTGTGTAGGACACCATTGAAATGTCCAGTTTATCAAAGCCAATGTAAGTTGAGACACATGATAACCACAAGTGGTTTTAAGTAACAAGATTTATTTCATAATAGCAGCTTGCTTTATTGACAAAGTTAACCTCTATCTCAAACAATGGTGGATTTGTTATTAGGTATCACTTGTTATAATTTATCTTGCTTGATTGCCACTGTGCATTTCAAAGACTCTAATTCCATTTACAGTTTAATACATTTTGATCTTGTAACATTCCTCATTAAAACTTTATTATTAACCTAAGTGAAGCAAACAAAACAAAAACATGGAATTATTAATGAAATTATAATATTTTCTTATACCGTATAACCGGTAATTTCTGCAGTTTTGGTCTAAAAAGATGACATTTAATTTTTGCGGATTTTTATTTCTGCGGATTGAAAATCTCGGCACCGAAAAAAAAGTTGTTTGTATTACAGAAAGCAACAACTGAAGCGATGTTGCGATAAACAACTGGTGCACATTACAGTGATCATTAGAAGTAAAAACATATTTAGTTCTTTAGAAAGTTTTCAAACGTTACAACTTCTGAATACGCATTTGGTTAACTTCAAATTTGTCTTAAGAAACTATTTTTTCACTGTTTTCGTGATCTATTTTGTTGACAGGAAATACGAAGTCAACAGCTGGATCGATATCGGTATAAATTTTGATATATTTCGAATGTATATTTTTAATGTCGAATTTTCATACTTTATCATATAACAATGTTTTTTAAAGAATTATGATTAGAAGCAATTGTATTCAATTCTTTTAGTATAATGTAGACATAAAAACTTAGGTTAACTGGAATTCTACTACCAGTACATTTCTATTTGTTTGGTCTTTAGATGAATCCTGCGATCACTCAGTTTGATATTATTCAATCGAAGCTAGCTACTACAACAATTAAAAAAAAATATCTAATGTTAATTTATGAAATAAAAATTTTAAATATTGCTTTAATAAACTTTATTATGATTGTAAATATTTAATCAGGTGATTGTTTCAATTATATTGTCGGTGTCAGCTTGGTACAATCATATTTCTTGATCTGGAGTAATTGTAATTAACAGGTAAAAATCATCATGCCACAGCTAAATAGCCTTTAATTGTTGTGTAAACATTAATATAGTACCAGGTTTTGTTTATCTGGATATAGTAATTACGACTAATTAAATATTTGACACTTACGGCGGAATCGGAGTTCGAGTTTGAAAACGTATTTTGTATGGGACATTAAACGTTTATTTTACATAATATTCTGCGATTTTAATTTCTGCGGTCTGGAGTTGACCGCAGAAATTACCGGTTATACGGTATTCTTTATCAACTTTTAAATGGTCGTGATCGTATGGTAATTGGATTTACAACTACCTATGCAATCAGTGGCAGGTTGGTGGCTTTCTCCCTGGGTACTCCGGTTTCCTCTACCAATAAAAACTGACTGCCACAATATAACTGAAGCATTGTTGAAAGTGGCATTAAACACCATAACCTTAACCCTCAAATGTCTAACACGAGAAATCAACAGAGGTTTTATACTTAAAATATGATGTTAACCTTGCTTATTTTACAGTACCCTCTATGATTCCATTACCTAATGAAATACCCCTACCATCATCACAAGATAATTTACCACATGGAATACTGAAGAAAACATCTGGCTTTAGGTAAGTTGAATCACATTTATTTATACATGTAATATACAAAAAAATAGAAAACATCTGTCTTTAGGTAAGTTGAAGCACATTTATTTATACATGTAATATACAAAAAAATATCATTAAATACACAGGGATTATTATTTTCAGTTATTTAAAGAGGCATTAGCTACGATTTTGACCAAAAGAATTATATGTTTTGGAAATTGGTAAATAGCTTTAAAATGATGAAATAAAGGTAAATATTTCACATTAAACAGCTTATCGTACCACTTTTCGCCTTTTGAGAACGAAAATTACCATCGATTTATTATTCCCTTGCAAGCAAATAATTTGACCTCGCTTTCTCCGTATGCAACTGACCTTACTAGTGACAGGTAAAAACGAATAATTTGTATTTGGTCGCTTATTAACTGCAAACTTGCATGGTTCTTTGTCCATAATTAACTCCGACTAAAAGCAGATTCACAGAAAATAAGAAATAAGTGCATTGTTGTACTGATTTAATGACGATTCGGGAAACCCCGTAAACAATGCCGATAAGTAATAAGATGGCATCCATTTCTTGATCTCAAAACACGAGCAGTTGCACCTTTTCCCCCCGATGCACTACATTTCATAACATTTATAAGTTACAGAAACACGTTTTATTAAGGCATCAATCATATCTGATAGTTTTTATGGGTAACAAAAATTTACGATTTTGGCAGATAATGCCCCTTTAACTGACTTCAGCTATTTTCCTTTGAAAAATAAATTCTACATGGACATGATCTGAACATGTCAAAAATGGAGGCTTTGAAAGGGGGTGTAGATGATTTCAGCAATTTTTCAACTATTTTCACTTTTCTATCTCTGTTCTATCTTTGGGGCAGTTTTGGGAATCTGGATAACTAAATCAGCACGAGTGAAACATAAATACAGATTACAGGAATCAGTGCAAGCAAATCACAACCAGGAAAAACAAACTACCACTAGTGAAAGATAGAATTGAAAATGTAGTAAGATTGATATACAATAAAATATTTACTTCTCAGTCTTGTTACATTAATGGGGTATTTTTTTTATGTACTTTTTATTAGAGAAATAACACTGATGGATGTCGACCACGATGCCATAAGAAAGAGAAAACCACCAGGCCCCCCTCCTGGACCACCACCACAACTCAGTGATAGTGAGGACGAGGAATATGACCCAGAAAAGGGTATTACTGTAAAAAAAAATGTTCAAATGTTTATTTTTAGGGATATTCAGAGAAATTTATTACTTTATATGTAAAATAGTCTTTTTTTTTTTAATCTGGTGTACTAATATTGTTTATATTTTTTATATCTTTTATCATATTGGTATCAAATACGAAAATGAAATACTTGATGAAAACATTTTAAACGACATTTTTCTGTCATTTTCTCTTATTTTTAAAAGTTTGATTTTCAATTTGTATTTCACAATCATGGTCAAAAATAAGTTTGTATGCTGTATTAGAATTTAAAATTATTAAAAACAAAAACAAAACAAACAGACTTAAGGACATGTGGTTGAAATGTAATGGAAACTTAAGAATTATGAATTATGGTGATATGACAATATTCGATTTTGTTTAAATTATTTTCTTAGGTATAGAGGAGAATATAGGAACAGTAGATTTAGATCTAGAACATCCACATGACAGTCCTGATGAAGATGATGATGATCTACCATGTAAGTATGAATTATCTCCCTTATCATACCATCCACATGATCACTTCAGTATAGTTTTATCTCCCAGTGTTAGAACATTGTGATATTTGTGTCACATGATGATGAAGATGATTTTAATGCATACAATTATCTCACTGTTAAAGCATCTATATAACAGATTAAACATTTTAGATGAAGATTAAAAAATTATCTATTAAGTTGAAATTTATATACTCAGCAAGTATGACATTATCTCCCCTGATAAAAATTGGCATGACAGTTGTGGTGAAGCTACAAAGTAAGTAACAGAGGTGTTTACTGCTACGGAATTTCCATATTTTACACAGATTTTCGGTTGAAAATACGGGCTACGGATTTGTTCTGGAAACTACAGTTTCTGCTCGAATCCGAATTTTAAAAGCGTTTCAGCTGTATTAAAAAGTGGATTGACTAAAGCGCTCTGATGATTAAGAAATATTATGATTTCGGAACACCTCTAATTTATCTCTATTTCTTACGAAAAGCGCCTGTTTCAAAACATTAGAAAATGTCAGCCATGAGGCGTCCACAGCATGTAGCGATTTAGTTGATGATGGGGACAATGACCACCTCACTCCCCCGAAGAAGAAATAGAAAATCACAATAGAAATACAAGGATTCGTATCACAACCAGTGGCCATGTCTTCATTCATCTCAAAAAGTAGAATGCAGGGTTCACCACTCCATATGCAAAACCGACTTTTCATGTAAAATTGAGTCGAAAACGCACCAGCAATTATTGAAAACTAGGTAATCAAACATGTCTATGACTTTGTTTGTTGCAAAATCGTCAACTGAAGTGGAGCAACAAAGATCGATCACCCCAACTGAGGAAGTGAGGTTATGATATGCGGAATAAATATCAAATAATTACTGGGCTTAACCTGCCTATAGTATAACAGCGGCTGACGTTCTTATTAAAGCTGTAAAAAATATGTTTCCAGATTAAAATATTACTCAAAGTTTGTAAAATCATGATTTAAGTATTAAAATTCTGTCATAGGCTCAAGATGGTGTATGGTTTCTTATCTTATAAATGGAACCTGCTCCAGCACCACTTGTTTTCTCTCTAAATCCCCTCTGTTTGGTCTGGGACATTGGTTGGGGGGGTTGAAAATCACATTTCTTAAGGAGGGGTGCTGCCCAATTTTTTTTTTCAGTTGTTGGACTTTGTCATTTTTGTCATTGAAACATGATTTAAATATCTAATGCTGCATCATTACAAGATCTGCATCTATTTATCCATAATTTAATAAATGCTACATGTCTACCACTGATTGTCCTCGGATAGGGTAAACACCTCTGAAGTAAGTACAGCATTGCCTACCTTAAAGTATTTTTTGTAGTTGGATGATCTTCAACAATCCTATAAAGAAATCATGGAGTCCATTTGATAGCTTGTATTTGTTTATTTGCCTTGTTTTAATATGGAGTACATTTGATAGCTTGTATTTGTTTATTTGCCTTGTTTTAATATGGAGTACATTTGATAGCTTGTATTTGTTTATTTGCCTTGTTTTAATATGGAGTACATTTGATAGCTTGTATTTGTTTATTTGCCTTGTTTTAATATGGAGTACATTTGATAGCTTGTATTTGTTTATTTGCCTTGTTTTAATATGGAGTACATTTGATAGCTTGTATTTGTTTATTTGCCTTGTTTTAATATGGAGTACATTTGATAGCTTGTATTTGTTTATTTGCCTTGTTTTAATATGGAGTACATTTGATAGCTTGTATTTGTTTATTTGCCTTGTTTTAATATGGAGTACATTTTGTACTTACTTTTCTTGCTTCTTTACTTTACATTATATTTTCTTGACTTTCTATTTCAGCTTCTAAATCAAGAAAAATCAGATTTGTTGATGATGACACAAGAGATCCAGATGAAGAAGAAAAGGATACCAGACTGAAATTTAAAGCTCCAAAAGGTGTGACAGCATTACAGGCTAAAATGTTACAAATGGCTGGACAGGAAATACCAGAGAAAAAGAAAGAGGCAGAAAAGAGACGTGAAGTACATGTAAGTGTAAATAACTTGATATTGATGATGGTTTTCTTTAGATTAAAACAATTAGAATGTCTGTCATAGGATTATTCCTGACATTTTTTATTAAGATGTATTTTTATTTATATAACGTTTTTCTCTTACCTACAACATAAATAGTGGAAGCTGAGATATACATATTACTTTTCTATATATTAGCACTTTTTCAGACGAGAATTTTTTAGTCACATGTAGAAGGAGGGATATGTATATTGTTTATCCAGTAGTGTTAACACAGATTAGGTCTATTCTTCCATAAATCATAAGTTCACTATTATTGGTCCACACGTTAATTCTGGAGTGTACTCTGCATGTCAGGAAGGCACATGTTGCCCGACTTTGGCATCATTTTCAGTCCATTGACTTATGCAGGGCTCCCACTACTTTGAAATCAGAGGGAGAAGTGACTTCTCTTTCAGGTGCTGATAAAAGAGAAGTGAGAGACAACAGGTAGAAGTGGTGAGAGTACAGGGAGAAGTCAAAATATTTCTCTAATTGTACCACTTTTCACATTCGCGGGGCATTATCGTGGCATTCATATGTTATAATGTACTTGTTATGCATTAAGGTATATTCAATAGTTGTTTAATTCCTTGTTTTTGTTAGCATATCATCTCTCTGATTTACATATGTCCTTGTATTTGTTTTTTGTTTGTTTGTATTAAATAAACCCTTTTCAGATTCTTTGTTTTGTGTTGCAGATGATAAAGGCACATATATGATAGTCAACTATTGTCCAATAAATAATAAATAAATAAAATTGAATAATAAATTTTATTTCAACATCAGCATTGTTTCAAACAAGTCACACATAGATAAAATGACAAAACATTAGATAAGATAAATATATGCAAAAAAAAACCAAGCACAATGCACTATTTACTGATGTTCTTTGCACTATACTATAATCAATCTAAACATATATTAACAACAATTATACAGATTTAAAACAACATATGCATGTCAAAAAATGATGAACAAAAAGTAAGTCCAAAACATACACACAGTTCTATATTAAGGACATTCAGTTCACTGAACTGAATAATCATGTTGGTTGGACAACTGAAATCATCTATGTAAATAAAGCAGGACATGTATATATTACTTTTCATACAGGCTTGGGTGGAAAACATAACCACCTTTGTTCTTTTAAATAAATTTACTCACCTTCTTTGATCTACGTATACAAATACAATCAAACAATCGACCAAGCTATATCACATTATCACAAGCTGTGAAATCGCTAATTATTTAATCAAATTTTAATGAGTGTATATTATTTACATCGCTTCTCTTTAATCACTGATTGATATTAATTAAGAAACTAATCATATCCACAAAGTTAACAATCCCTTTGGATGGCTGCCATCAAACCCCAAATAAATGAAATGAAACAATACCGACGTTATTTTCCCGAGTACGGATCTGTAGTACAGTTTTTATATTCATAACTGTTTTGATTACGTCCCTTTACAATGGCGGTTTGAAAAACGGAAATTTTGTAGTAAAAATATACCAATGTTTTACGGTTACCGTTAAAACAGTTAAAATTAGCAAAGCGATTTGGTAAAATTACAGGGCGACTTCCACTTCTCTTTTGGCACTAGTACAAAGCGAAGTGAGCAGCCACAAGGCGACTTCTTCGCCCGAATCGCCTTCCTACGTGAGCCCTGCATATGCTCTTAATCTGGGTGGTTAGGTAATTTACAAATAGTCGACTCGAATAAAATGTATCAAATTATTTTTGTCTGAGATCCTGTACAGTATTGTATAAAATAAGCCAGAAAATTTGTGTCACAACTTTCATCAAAGGAATATTTATTTCTCAGATCATTTATTAGATCTTTCCGATAAATTTTTGTTTGACAAGTGTCGTAAATGGAAAACAACTAAAACAGAAATTGTATTGATTTATTTAAGCATTGACGAGTAGCGCAATATCTTTGCCCATTCTGCTTTCTCAAGTTGTAATTATTATCTTGACTTAACATGAAAATTGAAAAATTAGTTCAGTTGAAAAAAAAATCAGTTGGGTTTCTGTTTTGTTTTGTTATCTTTCTGCTGCCATTGTTTGATTTACAAATCATGTAAGTTCTGTCAAATTTGCAGATATAGGTAAATAAAAAATAGTAAAAATTTCAAGGGAATTTATAAATTGTATTTGTAATTTATAATTATCAAGGTTCTAACTCAATACTTGGAATGAATCTATTTTTATGTTAGAGTTCAGATAGTAGTTCAGATTCTGATAGTGACGAGGAAGACAGGAGGAAAAGACGACGGAGAAGAGATGAAGAAAGAGATAAAAGGAGGAAAGAAGATGAAGATAAAAAGAAAGCCAGAGACAGCCTACCAGATGGACCTCCTGGTGATGATGAAAGACAACAGCAACCTAGACTTATACCCCCAGGTCCTCCCCCAGGGGCACCTCCTGGACTTCCCCCAGGACTTCCACCAGGTAAAAAATGTTGACAACTTTGGGGTATTTCATTGACGGTATATGTTCTACCCTATATACCTCCAACTCTCCTCATGTGACCTCTTCTTATCACAAGTTGTCCCCCTTGATTCCCACCATCTAAAACGTTTAAATTTGTAAAATAAGTTTCTCTAAATGATCGTATGATAGTTGGAATTACAGCTATCTGTGCAATCGGTGCCTATCACCACTAAGGTTGTGTGTTCGAGTGCCAATCGATACAACATTATGTGATAAAGTTTGTCAGTATTTTGCGACAGGTCTGTGGTTTTCTATAGGCACTCGGTTTTCCTCCTCCAATAAAACTGACCGTCACTATATAACTGAAATACTGTTGAGAGTGACGTTAAACACCATAACCCTAAATCCTATAGATAAAATACTTACCGGACAATGCTCTCCCTATGTAACACCTCTTTTATATAACACATGCTTTACCTTAGATTATCCTCTTGATTACCCCATATAAAACCTTCTGTACAACAAGAGTACCCCCATATGAACCTCTCTGTAACCCAGGATCTATCCGTTGATTATCTCTGTTAACACATATGTCATACGAGATTCTTTCTGTATGATATCCTTTTTACCCCCAGGTTCTAGACCCCTAAGTACTACAGGACTGTACTGCACAGACCGTAATTATATTTAAGTATTAATTAAACTTAATTAATCTTAATTGATACTTAAAATTACTGGATGAATACACATGAAATTAATTTACACTTAAGGTTTAATTGAGACTTAAAATTTATTGATATTTGTGCAAATGCAGTCCTGGTACATGTATATTGACTATCCCTGTCAACACATTTGTCATACAATATTATCTACCATTAAACACCCAAGATAAAACATTTGACATTTGAAACTTTTATTCCATATTTAACTGCTTAAATACTCCTGGTAAAACATGTTTGACTGCAATGACACTTCAGATCTTGCCAAGACTGTATTTACCAGATGTTTTACAACTGGGTTTTCCATTGGTTAAGATCACTGACTTCTGGCCACAACCCTGTGACATGAGTTAGAACCCAGCACTGGGTTGCACAAACATTATTTAAATTTAAGTGTCAATTAGAGCTTGAAATGTACATGGAATTAATTTACACGTAAGGTTTAATTGAGACTTAAATTTAATTGAGGTTTGTGCAACCCAGTCCTACAATATTTGCACAACTGTTATTTGTAATTTGTACTTACCTTATAGTTTCCAGATACCTACCCTTTGGCTTGTGGTCTCCCCTGTCAGTTTCCTATAGCTGCCCTGGCTTTAACACTGTCGTTTGGCATGTAATTTCTATGAAAATAATGTTCTTTATGTTAAATCTGCATCAACTTGTGACTTCCATGAATTACTTCTGAATTTTTGATATAAAAATAATATTGTAATTTGTTTTTAGGTCCTCCACCCGGTGTTCCTCCTATGATGTTTAGGCCTATGAGAGGACCAATGCCACGAATGTTACCTCCTGGACCACCTCCAGGTAGACCATCAGGACTTCCACCTGGACCCCCTCCTGGGCTGCCACCAAATATTAGAATGCCACCAAGAATGCCACCTGGGCCACCAGGTAAGTGTTTTATTAGTGTAATCTCTGGTCATTGTGAATAGCATTGATTGAATACATGAGGTCAGAGGATTGCAATCATCTTGACTAAAATTATTTTATCTTGAACTGTCTGTCAGAAGATACCAAGAAGTGATTAAAAAAAACCATTAATCAATATAAATAGATATTTAACCAAATAAAAAAGTCAACTAATCATAATCAACATGAACTAACACGAAAAACTGAAGATAAGCTACAGGAATCCAACCAATGATTGAACTGATGTGTTACTCATGGTACTGTTCAAAATCTAGTAAATGTCATAAATGAGATAAAATTGACAGAAAGAGATCATGTCAGTCACCTGAGAGATTAACACTGCATAGTGATCGATGAATTCATCATGAGAACCTGTACAGTGTTTATTTTCGGCTTTATTATAAGTCTGCAAAAATTTTTCTCCAAAATCATTTAAATTTCTGTACAAAATGTCCTGGTGATAATCTTTTATGTTTATTATTACTTGTACATCAATTACAAATTATAACGTAATTAAATATTTTTTCATCAGTGTACCAAATAATATCCACATTGGAAAAAAAATTTGTTTCCAAAGTATATGTAGTAATTAACCCACAGATAATCTGCAGTAGCTAAATTAATAGACATGTCTGGCAGTTAACTATTACAACAGTTGTGGTAGATAGCAAGATTCCTTATAGTCAAGTCATGTAACTTATGTTTAAGATTTACTGTGTGGCGGTACTTTTAATGCTTTGTTAAATCCTTTTATCTATTGTATTTATTTATTGTAAAGCACTTATATTTAAGGTGTTCCACCTCCCAGAATGCTCCGACCACCAGGAGCACCCCTAGGCATGCCTCCTCTTAGAATGGTTCCACCTGGTACCCAGGCACCACAGAATCCTAATGTTATTAGTGCTCAGCCAAGTATTATGAAACCACCACAGATTTCTTCTGAGGAGGAAAAGAAAAACACAGCAACAATAGAAGCTAAACCACAAATCAAGAATGTTGTAGGAGATGTCACACGGTTTACACCTGTAGCATTGAAAATCAAAAGAGATCCAAGAGATGCTAAAGGCAGAATTATTAAGAAAGGTGGGTACATGCAGAATTAAAGATTTTTCTTATGAAAGAATATTATTATTTGACAGACAAGACATATATTTATGTTGTACTGGTATATTTTTCCAGCATCAACATTCCCACTGCATGGTCATTTAGGAGGTTTTCATTTTTTGTTATGATCAGAATTCCAAGTTAGTTGACACCTCAGGGTATTGTTTAACTAAGAGAATATGAATAAAAGGCTTTTTTTTTCTCAAAAACTACAAAGTGTTTGAAAACAAACAGTGCATGAATAACTAGATGATCCATACAGGCTCAAATGAGCATCTAGTGTGTGTTTACTGCCATGTATGTTGATCAAAACTTTGGAAATCCTATCATTCCTGGTTTAAAAATTTGAGCATATTCCTGGTTTAAAAATTTGAGCATATACATCACATGAAAGAAGTGAAAAGAAGTAATAAAATGTAATCAACACACTGTATGCACATATATGTGACTGCCCACTTTCATGGTTTGGTACAGGAAAAAAGTAAAGAATTGATTATTGTTTTTGACAATTTCAGCTAAGGAAGAAGAGAAAAGAGTACCAGGAGTGACACCTAAGTCAGCACCAGTGGTGGCAGCAGCTCATACAAAGACAAAAGATGATGCTTACGATCAGTTTATGAGAGAAATGGAAGATTTGATATGAAGAGCAAACATGGTAAAAATATTTTTTTTATAATTGAAAATTGCTGTATATTTAAATATTGTATGATTTTTATTAGGGAAAAAAACATAATTAAAAGTCAGCGCCACAAAGTGTTTATTACAGATATGGCAACTAATGGAAATGAGAGAAAATGTTTATTTTACACCCAAAAAACTGACTGAGGACATACTACTTGTGTTACTTATCTCACAGTCATACAAGTGAAGGTTAGTTTGGTCATAATCTGATGTTCCTCTAGTCTGTAATTCTAGTGATTATGTACTTTATATTTGTAGCTTATTACTGTGACGTCATGTCTACTTCTAGATGTTGATATCATCAGTAAGATTATTATGTAGGTGACATAATCTTACAAGCAGTCTTCACACTAATTTTTTCAGACCACTTGCCCCATAATAGCCTACTTGTCCGAACCATATTGTACTAGCCGGAAAAGAAAAAATATATTTTATGGTATTACTTAGCAGCTGAGTTGAAATCTCTTTTCAATCGCCTTTTATGTCTGTCACTGACGTCATGGTATTTTATACCGTCTTGTCTCATCACGGCACTGCCTTTTACAAAAACAGAATCTTTTTCCATCGCCCCATCTTCCTTACATGCCGTACAGAACATGAGCCTGTCTGTATATTTCAGCCACGGTCAGCCCTGCATCCAGCTGAACTGGAACGACCTCTCCCACGTTTCTTCATATATTTTTTTCTACAATCAACAGTCTTCGTGTCATCTTTTATTTTCCGTTTTTTGCCAGGTATGGCATCTTTGTGATATTTCAGAAACATTTTGAATTTTCAAACTCAACTTTTAACTTTCGGAACGTTTCTATTTAAATCTTTAGCATTTGTGTAAAATCCGGAACATGTGTTTGTGCGAAAATATGTGCTTACGTCACTTTATGTGTCAATATATAGTACACAAATATGTGACATGTTTTGGAAAATACATTGTCAAAAATGTTCGAAATTGTCATTATAAAATTGAATTCTTTTGAAAAAACATTCTGATGATCATGTAAATACAAATCAAGAAGTAAAAAGTTTACTTGCCCGTTCGGGCTTGTGCCTATGAAATTTCTCTTGTCCAACGGACGAACTACTTGTCCCGGGCTTCGGGCAATTGGGTTACATCGAAGACTGGCAAGCAATGAAACGTGACTCCCATTCTGGAATAACAAAAACAAGTATAAAAACTGGCTTCTGTCAGGTAATTTGTAAGAAACTTTGTAGTTCAAAACAATTTTATGTTGGAAGATAAATCAGATCACATCTGAGAAGTAAAAGTTTTATCTTTATAATTGTATTAAAATATAGACCATACACATTAAACAGAGAGAACAGAGGTACATGTAGGTACGATTTAGACATAAGCTTCAAACTCCATAAAAGTCATGTAAATTTGTATTCAATTAAATTGACCTTTTTCCCTAAATTGCTAAATATAAATACTATCTGAAAATCTTAGTATATTTAAAAAGAAGGTGACAGAAGTAAAGTTGAAGAGTAAAATTAGGCAGATTAAAGTATTTAAATAATGTATTAATGTTTGATAGTTTGTGAATATTGTAGATTATCTCCCATTATTTTGTATAGGTAAACCAGAAATAGTTATCTCCCTTTAAATGTCATTATTTTTATATTTTTGACATGTATGAGTTTATACACACACTGACATAGAATAATTGGGAACCTTTTTTTTTATTTCTCCCATAGATCATGTTACATGTTATATTTTGATATGACAGGTTGTTGTGTCATCAGATGACACCTGTTAGTGTTAAAATTTCACCTTTGAATCTTCTTCTGGGGCTGCCGTGGTCGTGATCGTATGGTAGTTGGATTTATAACTACCTATGCAATTAGTGCCTCTCACCCCCAGGCAAGGTGTATTTGATACAACATTATGTGATGAAGTTTGTCTGTGACTTGCGACAGGGTACTTTGGTTTCCCCCACCAATAAAACTGACCACCACGATATAACTGAAATATTGTTTAAACTGGTGTTAAATACCATAATCCTCACTCTCACCCCCTTTAATATTCTGCTGTAAAATTAAACCAACTTGATGGTCCTTTGATTGGTCATGTTTCAAAATTATATTGTATGCTCAACCTCCATTAAAGAAGTCCACAGTTACTAAAAATAGAAATTTCCATAAAAATCTCAAATTTCTACATTGAACTGAAGATGTGGTCGAGTGGTCTGGGGCACTGGACGTAAGGCTAAACGAATGGTGCTGCAGTGTATCAATGGTGTGGGTTCAAATCCTGTCGAGGGAAGAACAAAAATTCAGACGTATATATATATATATATTACAGGTTTTTCTTTTAAATTTGTAATTTTGATGATATTTATTAATTATGCAAAAGAGACCTATTTTGACTAAAAACCATTTCAAAATAACCCCATCTGAAAGAAAGCTGGGTCAAATCCAAACAAACTTGTCTGGTATGGTCTCTGGATGGTGTGGTTTCAAAAATCATTCTTTTACAATTGTCTTTAAGAAAGCCCATTTGGTAAATGTATCTGCTAATTTAAGGGTGTAGGCCTGGAGTATGGGAGACAGCTCTATGTTCATTGTCTTCTCAAATATATGGTCATCTGTGCATTTGAAAATCCCCCCTCAATTCCAAGCTTCTTGGCAACACAGATTGTTTACATTGGATATGGGCAGTTTAAAAAAAATGACTCCTTTTCCTTTTACCTTTCTATAGCTGTGCTCCTTGTTATTTATATCTTAATGCTGCTAATAAGAGTGTGTTATTATTATATGCTTATGCCCACAAAATATCATTGAAATATCTCTTTCCAGAAAAAATATGTTCTTATTGGTCGAAATTTAAAAAATCTTCTTGTTAGAAACCACTAACCCAATTGAATTGTGACTTTGCAGGAATGATCATTGGGTGGTCCTGTACTAAACTTGTGAATCGTTTGCTGATCGGAAATTCAAGATTGCCACCATGACTCGACTTAGTTTAACATTGGACCCTATGGGAATTTCACATTTTCATCTTCTTTTCTGAAACCACAAAAGAGATTTGAACCAAACTAGGCAGAAATGTTCATTGGATGGCCATATACAAGATTTTTGTTTTTGGCACTGATCGGAAATCCAACATGGCTGCCAGGGCCCATAATGTGTTCTGATTGGTCGAAATTTTAAAAATCTTCTTGTTAGAAACCACTAAGCCAATTGAATTGTGACTTTGCAGGAATGATCATTGGGTGGTCCTGTACTAAAGTTGTGGATCGTTTGCTGATCGGAAATTCAAGATGGTTGCCATGACTCGACTTAATTTTAACATAGGACCCTATGGAAAAAATGTTTAAAAGTCTTCTCCTCTGAAACCAGTAAGTCAATTTAAAGCAAACATGGCATGAATGGTCCTTAGGTGGTCTGGTCAACTTTCAAAATTATGTCCTGTGACCCCGACCTCCATCCAAGATGGCCGCTGTCAGTGGACATAGTTTTAACATAGGACCCTATGGGAAAAATGTTTAAAAAAAAATTCCTCTGAAACCAGTAAGCCAATTTAAAGCAAACATGGCATGAATGGTCCTTAAATGGTCAACTTTCAAAATTATATCCAGTGACCCAAACCTCCATCCAAGATGGCCACCATCAGCGGCAGAGCTCCAGATAAGCTGTGTATTTGCGTTTTTTACACTATGAAAACGAGTAAAAACGCATGTATTATCAGATCAGAGTGTACATTTACGCATACATATTGCTGTGTAAGCAAACTTTCCAAATTCGGAGCGTACTTGTACGCTGTTGACGATAATACATCGTGTACATAAACAATACATTTTTGACTTTGAGAAATTCCCCGTAATTACTTCTCTTTATAATTTTCGAAAGAGAAAGTGTATACAACCGAGGGGTACTGAATGTTTGCCTTTCTAAGCATCGATGTCAAAAGAGATCTGATTGGATGTTTAGGATAAATCATCCAATCGCGGTCAATGTTACAAATAAATGCGGTTTAGTTAAGAACTAAAACGAAAGTGAATTTGGGAACACGTTGTTCGTTGAAAATGAGCAAGAACATGAATAAGCGGGCTACGGAAAATTATATACTTTTTAGCTCACCTGGCCTTTAGGCCAGGTGAGCTATTGTCATCACTTTTCGTCCGTCGTCCGTCCGTCAGCATTTCACATTTTAATCTTCTCCTCAGAAACCACTGGGCCAATTGCAACCAAACTTTGGTGGAATGGTCCTTGGATGGCCCCCTTCCAAAATTGTGTCCGGTGACCCCGACTTCCAACCAAGATGGCCGCCAAGCTAAAAATAGAAAAAAGAAATTTTAATTGTCCATTGCTGCTTTAGTGTAAGTCAGAATGAGCTCAAATTTTTGCTGCAGCTACATGGCAAGGAGTAGTTTACCATATATTCCGGGTTTTTTTGTGAAATTTTTCTTTCAGCGATATATACCGATTATGCAAATTAAGCATATTTTTATAAAAGATCACATTTAAATCTTCTCCTCTGAAACCCCTGAACCAAATTAAACCAAACCTGGCAGGGATGGTCCCTGGGTGGGTCCCTTTCAAAACTGTGTCCGACAGCCCAGCCCTCCATTCAACATGGCTGCTGTTACTAAAAATAGAAATTTCTTCAATTGTCCATTGCTGCTTTAGTATAAGTCAAAATGAGCTCAAATTTTAACTGCAGCTACATGGCAAGGAGTAGTTTAGCATATGTTCAGGGTTTTTGTTTGAAATTTTTCTTTCAGCCAATTTATACCGATTATGCAAATTAGGCATATTTTGATAAAAGATCACATTTAAATCTTCTCCTCTGAAACCGCTGAACCAAATGAAACCAAACCTGGCAGGGATGGTCCCTGGGTGGGTCCCTTTCAAAATCATGTCCGTCAGTGCCGTCCTGTATCCAAGATGGCCACCATTACTAAAAATAGAAATTTCTTCAAATGGTCAAAACTGCTCTATTTTAAGCCAGAATGTGCCCAAATTTGAACTGTATAAGCATAATGATGAGCTTTTTAGCATATATTACAGGATTTTTTATGAACTTTGAACTTTTACCGATTTTGACCGATTATGCAAATTAGAAAAAAGGGGGGATGAATTTTTTTTTAAATCTTCTCCTCTGAAACTACTGAGCCAATCTCAACCAAACTTTGTTGAAATGATTCTTGGATGGTCCCCATCCAAAATTTTGTCCGGTGATCCCGAATTCCAACCAAGATGGCCGCGAAGCTCAAAATAGAAAAAAGGGGGGATGAAATTTTAATTGTCCATTGCTGCTTTAGTGTAAGTCAAAATGAGCTCAAATTTTAACTGCAGCTACATGTCAAGGAATAGTTTAACATATATTCCGGGTTTTTCTGTGAAATTTTTCTTTCAACTTATATATACCGATTATGCAAATTAGGCATATTTTGATAAAAGATCACATTTAAATCTTCTCCTCTGAAACCGCTGAACCAAATTAAATCAAACTTGGCAGGGATGGTCCCTGGGTGGGTCCCTTTCAAAATTGTGTTCGACAGCCCCGCCCTCCATTCAAGATGGCTGCCGTTACTAAAAATAGAAATTTCTTCAAATGGCCAAAACAGCTCTATTTTAAGCCAGAATGTGCCCAAATTTGAACTGTATAAGCATAATGATGAGCTTTTTAACATGTATTACAGGATTTTCTATGAACTTTGAACTGTTGCCAATTTTGACCGATTATGCAAATTAGAAAAAAGGGGGGATGAAATTTAAAAAAAATCTTCTCCTCTGAAACTACTGAGCCAATCTCAACCAAACTTTGCTGAAATGATTCTTGGATGGCCCTCTTCCAAAATTGTGTCAGGTGATCCCGACTTCCAACCAAGATGTCCGCCAAGCTCAAAATAGAAAAAAGGGGGGATGAAATTTTAATTGTCCATTGCTGCTTTAGTGTAAGTCAAAATGAACTCAAATTTTAACTGCAGCTACATGGCAAGAAATAGTTTAGCATATATTCCGAGTTTTTCTGTGAAATTTTTCTTTCAGCCGATATATACCGATTATGCAAATTAGGCATATTTTGATAAAAGATCACATTTAAATCTTCTCCTCTGAAACCCCTGAACCAAATTAAACCAAACTTGGCAGGGATGGTCCCTGGGTGGGTCTCTTTCAAAATTGTGTCCGACAGCCCCGCCCTCTATTCAAGATGGCTGCTGTTACTAAAAATAGAAATTTCTTCAATTGTCCATTGCTGCTTTAGTATAAGTCAAAATGAGCTCAAATTTTAACTGCAGTTACATGGCAAGGAGTAGTTTAGCATATGTTCGGGGTTTTTGTTTGAAATTTTTCTTTCAGCCGATTTATACCGATTATGCAAATTAGGCATATTTTGATAAAAGATCACATTTAAATCTTCTCCTCTGAAACCACTGAACCAAATTAAACCAAACCTGGCAGGGATGGTCCCTGGGTGGGTCCCTTTCAAAATTGTGTCCGTCAGCACCGTCCTGTATCCAAGATGGCCGCCATTACTAAAAATAGAAATTTCTTCAAATGGCCAAAACTGCTCTATTTTAAGCCAGAATGTGCCCAAATTTGAACTGTATAAGCATAATGATGAGCTTTTTAGCATATATTACAGGATTTTTTATGAACTTTGAACTTTTGCCAATTTTGACCGATTATGCAAATTAGAAAAAAGGGGTGATGAAATTTAAAAAATTTCTTCTCCTCTGAAACTACTGGGCCGATCTCGACCAAACTTTGCTGAAATGATTCTTGGATGGTCTTCGTCCAAAATTTGTCCGGTGATCCCGACTTCCAACCAAGATGGCCACCAAGCTCAAAATAGAAAAAAGGGGGGATGAAATTTTAATTGTTCATTGCTGCTTTAGTGTAAGTCAAAATGAGCTCAAATTTTAGCTGCAACTACATGGCAAGGAATAGTTTAACATATATTCCGGGTTTTTCTGTGAAATTTTTCTTTCAACCGATATATTATGCAAATTAGGCATATTTTGATAAAAGATCACATTTAAATCTTCTCCTCTGAAACCCCTGAACCAAATTAAACCAAACTTGGCAGGGATGGTCCCTGGGTGGGTCCCTTTCAAATTTGTGTCCGACAGCCCTGCCCTCTATTCAAGATGGCTGCTGTTACTAAAAATAGAAATTTCTTCAATTGTCCATTGCTGCTTTAGTATAAGTCAAATTGAGCTCAAATTTTAACTGCAGTTACATGGCAAGGAGTAGTTTAGCATATGTTCGGGGTTTTTGTTTGAAATTTTTCTTTCAGCCGATTTATACCGATTATGCAAATTAGGCATATTTTGATAAAAGATCACATTTAAATCTTCTCCTCTGAAACCGCTGAACCAAATGAAACCAAACCTGGCAGCGATGGTCCCTGGGTGGGTCCCTCTCAAAATTGTGTCCGTCAGCGCTGTCCTGTATCCAAGATGGCCACCATTACTACAAATAGAAATTTCTTCAAATGGTCAAAACTGCTCTATTTTAAGCCAGAATGTGCCCAAATTTGAAATGTATAAGGATAATGATGAGGTTTTTAACATATATTACAGGATTTTTTATGAACTTTGAACTTTTGCCAATTTTGACCGATTATGCAAATTAGAAAAAAGGGGGGATGAAATTTTAAAAAAATCTTCTCCTCTGAAACTACTGGGCCAATCTCAACCAAACTTTGCTGAAATGATTCTTGGGTGGTCCTTCTTCCAAAATTGTGTCCGGCATTTCAGAACTCCGACCAAGATGGCCACCACAGCCGAACTTAATTTAACATAGGACCCTATGGGAAATTCCCGTAAAAATCTTCTTGTCTGAAACCATTTGCTCAATAAAAACAAAATTTTGATGAAATAATCATTGGATGGTTCTCTTCCAAAAATGTGTCCGGCGGTTCGGCCCTTCGACCAAGATGGCCCCCACAGCCGAACTTAGCTTAACATAGGACCCTATGGGAAATTCACATAAAAATCTTCTCCTCAGAAACCACAGGGCCAATTGCAACAAAACTTTGATGGAATGATCCTTGGGGGGCCTCCTTCCAAAATTGTGTCCGGCATTTCATACCTCCGACCAAGATGGCTGCCACAGCCGAACATAATTTAACATAGAACCCTATTGGAAATTCCCATAAAAATCTTCTTGTCTGAAACCATTTGCTCAATAAGAACTAAATGTTGATGAAATAGTCATTGGATGGTTCTCTTCCAAAAATATGTCAGGCGGTTCGGCCCTTCGACCAAGATGGCCCCCACAGCCGAACTTAGCTTAACATAGGACCCTATGGGAAATTCACATAAAAATCTTCTCCTCAGAAACCACTGGGCCAATTGCAACCAAACTTTGGTGGAATAGTCCTTGGATGGCCCCCTTCCAAAATTGTGTTCGATGATCCTGACTTCCAACCAAGATGGCCACCAAGCTAAAAATAGAAAAAAGGGGGGATGAAATTTTTAAAAAATCTTCTCCTCTGAAATTACTGAACCAATCTCAACCAAACTTTGCTGAAATGATCCTTGGGTGGTCCCCTTCCAAATTTATGTCTGTCATTTCAGACCTCCGACCAAGATGGCCACCACAGCCGAACTTAATTTAACGTAGGACCCTATGGGAAATTCCAATAGAAATCTTCTTGTTTGAAGCCATTTGCTCAATAAGAACTAAATGTTGATGAAATAGTCAATGGATGGTTCTCTTCCAAAAATATATCAGGCGGTTCAGTCCTTCGACCAAGATGGCCCCCACAGCCGAACTTAGTTTAACATAGGAACCTATGGGAAATTCACATAAAAATCTTCTTGTCTGGAACCAGTTGTTCAATTGGAACCAAACTTTGATAAAATAGTCAATGGATGGTCCTCTTCCAAAATTGTGTCTGGTGGTCCCACCCTCGGACCAAGATGGCTGCACAGCTGTACTTAGTTTAACATTGGACCCTATGGGAAATTCACATAAAAACCATCTTGTCTGGAACCAGTAGCTCAATTTAAACTAAACTTTGATGGAATAGTCATTGGATGGTCCTCTTCCAAATTTGTGTTTGGCAGTCACGCTCTCCCACCAAGATGGCCGCCACAGTGCAGTTGCGTTGTTATTGAAAGCAGCTTTGATCCAGGTGAGCGATTACAGGCTCCTGGGAGCCTCTGGTTTAAAAGTTCCTGACAGTTTCATCTGTGTCTAGTGACAGTATAGTTAAAGGAATCATTTATGACATTATCAACACGGCTGTGAAAACTGCCGTGAAAACTGCCGAAGTCGACAAGCAAAAAACAAAATATTTACAACATTTTATTAATAAACATGACACAATCGTGTCAAATTAAACAGAGATATACATTTCACTTGCATCCTGTGTTTATTGAATAACACTTGTGTCCAACATAATTTTAAAAGTGTACATGTAAGCAATCTTTTCTGAAGTAGAGAGTACAACAGTGCAAAGGAAATATGCAAATACGCATCATTTTCAAAAGTAGGGAGTAATTACCCTTTGGACTTGAAAATTATCTGGAGCTCTGATCAGCGGACATAGTTTTAACATAGGACCCTATGGGAAATATGTTTAAAAATCTTCTCCTCTGAAACCAGTAAGCCAATTTAAAGCAAACGTGGCATGGATGGTCCTTAAGTGGTCAATTTTCAAAATTGTGTCCAGTGACCCTGACCTCCATCCAAGATGGCCACCTTCAGCGGACATACTGTAGTTTTAATATAGGACCCTATGGGAAAAAATGTTTTAAAATCTTCTCCTCTGAAACCAGTAAGCCAATATAGCAAACATGTCATCGATGGTCCTTAGGTGGTCAACTTCCAAAATCGTATTCAGTAACCTTGATCTCGGTCCAAAATGACCACTGTTAGCGGACCTAGTTTTAACATAGGACCCTATGAGGAAATTGTTTAAGTCTTCTCCTCTGAAACCAGTCAGCCAATTTAAAGCAAACATGGCATGGATGGTCCTTGGGTAGTATACTTTCAAAATTGTGTCCGGTGACCACGACCTCCATCCAAAATGGCTGCCATGAGCAGACATAGTTTTAACATAGAACCCTATGGCAGTATGGGATTTGAATAGTAACTTAGATGTATTCGGCATGCAGACATTCTTAAGAGGACTTATTTATGTCAGGTGAGCAATACAGGCTCACTTGAGCCTCTAGTTTTTCTTTCTCACAAATAAAGAAGCAGCAGGCTGAGTGTGTAATAACTTTCCTGGACAATTTCATTTTTCTGTGTGCCATCCATGAAAAACATGATTTTAAATATCTTAAAAATCTTGACGGTAAAAGTTTGTAAAATTCGGTGCAATGATGCCTATATGTATATTCTTTACTGTGACATTTTTTGGTGGAAATTAATCTACAGGATTTTTTTTTTTTCAGGTTTTTAATACCAGGGTAGTATCTCAGGGTGTCCCCCCTTTTTTCCAATTTCAACCGCTTTGCACATGATTATCTCCAAACTGAAATATGATAACATATATGCTAGATATTTCATATTTATTCAACAATAACACTCAAGTGTATTAAAGCCAAAATATTCCCTTTCAACCAGAAATAAATGCATATATCTAATAGAAGCATCCGAAACTAGTTTTACCATCTATCGTCAAGAATACTCCAAAAATTGCTATATTTAGGATGTCCTATGGAGAAAACGGCATGATGAAATTTCTTGAAACTTTGGCAGATAATGTATTCAGATATAACTATTGAATAATGCAAATTTTTTTAAAAATTGAACTATGGGGAAATTTTGGGGTGACCCAGGCCCACACCCTTAAATGACATAAAAATGTTACATTCTATTGTTATGATTACTACTTAAGATTTATAGACAGAGGAATTTTTTAATTTTTGGGTAGTACAAATAATATTTATACCACGGTTTACCGTTTTCCTAGTTAAATGGTTAAACAATTGAATGCAATATCACATCTAGGTCGTTGATTATTGCAGAGCTCTCTGAGGGTAATAAAACTACAGCCCAGATTTAAAGTGTGCAATATCTCGAATCTGTGTGTGTGTTATTTCATAGTTCATTCTGAATTTCTGGTATATAATCCATAAAAAGATCAAAGGAAAAGAATGCATTCATGTTACAAAATTGCATATAAGTAAAAAAATTTGTTTAAGCTAAAAGTGTACCTATTTTATATTTTTCATTTTAATGATGGTTACATATAATATATCTTAATCGCCATTTTTTTAAATTGAATTGATCAAATGAATGGTAAAAATATTAACCAGGTTGAGCTGACTAAAATAAAAGTACTGATTAAGTGTTGCATTATGAATTACCGGTATGTATTTTAATTTTTTTTTTTTTTTTTAATTATTTCATTGTGTTAGTTCACACAGAATCACAACAGTTCCATTAACAAACATAAGAAAAGATAATAAGTTTATAACATGGAAACTGAGGGTCGTGATAGAAGTACCTGGTCTTAAATATTTAATATGAAAAAGCTTTTTATTCATTTGAATGATACTTGGAGATTTCAGTTCTTCGTTAATAAAGAGGGTTTTGAAAAGGTTTTTAGCGGAAATGAATTTTTGGCCACTAACAAGACATGAAAGTTACTCATTGACATTCTCAGTACATTTGTATCAACTTGATTTTCTTATTGGTAACTTTTCCAAACAAAATATATGAAAGTATGGGCATATTGTTTGAGAGTGGAGGAGTTAGTAGAGGAACAACATTTTTGTCTCATCTGTGATAACGTTACTGATGGTTGGTTGGTTTATGGTGTTAAACTCCTCTTTCAACAATATAATTATGTTTTAAAAATCTTTGAAAACACACAAAATCAAGAATGTCTGCTAATTTAGGGCATTCTTTAATAGAGGCATCAATGCAATATTTGTGTTGTATGATAGGCTATTTAACAACAGGTAAGTGATACAGGTTATTGAGAGCCTCTGGTTTACTTGTCCTGTCAGACTTGGTTGGTTTATGATGTTTAACACCACTTTCAACAATATTTCAGTTATTTCGTGGCGGTCAGTTTTATTGGTGGAGGAAACGGAGTACCTGGGAAAAACCACTGACAAACTTTATCACATAATGTTGTATCGAGTACACCTCGCCATGAATGGGGTTCGAACTCACAACTTAGTGGTGATAGGCAATGATTACACAGGTAGTTATAAAATCTAACTACCATACGACCACTTGATGATAAATACTTGTTCTGGCAAGCTTCTGATAACAACTACCATACGACCACTTGATGATAAATACTTGTTCTGGCAAGCTTCTGATAACAACTACCATACGACCACTTGATGATAAATACTTGTTCTGGCAAGCTTCTGATAACAACTACCATACGACCACTTGATGATAAATACTTGTTCTGGCAAGCTTCTGATAACAACTACCATACGACCACTTGATGATAAATACTTGTTCTGGCAAGCTTCTGATAACAACTACCATACGACCACTTGATGATAAATACTTGTTCTGGCAAGCTTCTGATAACAACTACCATACGACCACTTGATGATAAATACTTGTTCTGGCAAGCTTCTGATAACAACTACCATACGACCACTTGATGATAAATACTTGTTCTGGCAAGCTTCTGATAACAACTACCATACGGCCACTTGATGATAAATACTTGTTCTGGCAAGCTTCTGATAACAACTACCATACGACCACTTGATGATAAATACTTGTTCTGGCAAGCTTCTGATAACAACTACCATACGACCACTTGATGATAAATACTTGTTCTGGCAAGCTTCTGATAACAACTACCATACGACCACTTGATGATAAATACTTGTTCTGGCAAGCTTCTGATAACAACTACCATACGACCACTTGATGATAAATACTTGTTCTGGCAAGCTTCTGATAACAACTACCATACGACCACTTGATGATAAATACTTGTTCTGGCAAGCTTCTGATAACAACTACCATACGGCCACTTGATGATAAATACTTGTTCTGGCAAGCTTCTGATAACAACTACCATACGACCACTTGATGATAAATACTTGTTCTGGCAAGCTTCTGATAACAACTATCATACGGCCACTTGATGATAAATACTTGTTCTGGCAAGCTTCTGATAACAACTACCATACGACCACTTGATGATAAATACTTGTTCTGGCAAGCTTCTGATAACAACTACCATACGACCACTTGATGATAAATACTTGTTCTGGCAAGCTTCTGATAACAACTACCATACGGCCACTTGATGATAAATACTTGTTCTGGCAAGCTTCTGATAACAACTACCATACGACCACTTGATGATAAATACTTGTTCTGGCAAGCTTCTGATAACAACTACCATACGACCATTTGATGATAAATACTTGTTCTGGCAAGCTTCTGATAACAACTACCATACGGCCACTTGATGATAAATACTTGTTCTGGCAAGCTTCTGATAACAACTACCATACGACCACTTGATGATAAATACTTGTTCTGGCAAGCTTCTGATAACAACTACCATACGACCACTTGATGATAAATACTTGTTCTGGCAAGCTTCTGATAACAACTACCATACGACCACTTGATGATAAATACTTGTTCTGGCAAGCTTCTGATAACAACTACCATACGACCACTTGATGATAAATACTTGTTCTGGCAAGCTTCTGATAACAACTACCATACGACCACTTGATGATAAATACTTGTTCTGGCAAGCTTCTGATAACAACTACCATACGACCACTTGATGATAAATACTTGTTCTGGCAAGCTTCTGATAACAACTACCATACGGCCACTTGATGATAAATACTTGTTCTGGCAAGCTTCTGATAACAACTACCATACGACCACTTGATGATAAATACTTGTTCTGGCAAGCTTCTGATAACAACTACCATACGGCCACTTGATGATAAATACTTGTTCTGGCAAGCTTCTGATAACAACTACCATACGACCACTTGATGATAAATACTTGTTCTGGCAAGCTTCTGATAACAACTACCATACGGCTACTTGATGATAAATACTTGTTCTGGCAAGCTTCTGATAACAACTATCATACGGCCACTTGATGATAAATACTTGTTCTGGCAAGCTTCTGATAACAACTACCATACGACCACTTGATGATAAATACTTGTTCTGGCAAGCTTCTGATAACAACTACCATACGACCACTTGATGATAAATACTTGTTCTGGCAAGCTTCTGATAACAACTACCATACGACCACTTGATGATAAATACTTGTTCTGGCAAGCTTCTGATAACAACTACCATACGACCACTTGATGATAAATACTTGTTCTGGCAAGCTTCTGATAACAACTACCATACGACCACTTGATGATAAATACTTGTTCTGGCAAGCTTCTGATAACAACTACCATACGACCACTTGATGATAAATACTTGTTCTGGCAAGCTTCTGATAACAACTACCATACGGCCACTTGATGATAAATACTTGTTCTGGCAAGCTTCTGATAACAACTACCATACGACCACTTGATGATAAATACTTGTTCTGGCAAGCTTCTGATAACAACTACCATACGACCACTTGATGATAAATACTTGTTCTGGCAAGCTTCTGATAACAACTACCATACGACCACTTGATGATAAATACTTGTTCTGGCAAGCTTCTGATAACAACTACCATACGACCATTTGATGATAAATACTTGTTCTGGCAAGCTTCTGATAACAACTACCATACGGCCACTTGATGATAAATACTTGTTCTGGCAAGCTTCTGATAACAACTACCATACGACCACTTGATGATAAATACTTGTTCTGGCAAGCTTCTGATAACAACTACCATACGGCCACTTGATGATAAATACTTGTTCTGGCAAGCTTCTGATAACAACTACCATACGACCACTTGATGATAAATACTTGTTCTGGCAAGCTTCTGATAACAACTACCATACGACCACTTGATGATAAATACTTGTTCTGGCAAGCTTCTGATAACAACTACCATACGACCACTTGATGATAAATACTTGTTCTGGCAAGCTTCTGATAACAACTACCATACGACCACTTGATGATAAATACTTGTTCTGGCAAGCTTCTGATAACAACTACCATACGACCACTTGATGATAAATACTTGTTCTGGCAAGCTTCTGATAACAACTACCATACGACCACTTGATGATAAATACTTGTTCTGGCAAGCTTCTGATAACAACTACCATACGACCACTTGATGATAAATACTTGTTCTGGCAAGCTTCTGATAACAACTACCATACGACCACTTGATGATAAATACTTGTTCTGGCAAGCTTCTGATAACAACTACCATACGACCACTTGATGATAAATACTTGTTCTGGCAAGCTTCTGATAACAACTACCATACGACCACTTGATGATAAATACTTGTTCTGGCAAGCTTCTGATAACAACTACCATACGGCCACTTGATGATAAATACTTGTTCTGGCAAGCTTCTGATAACAACTACCATACGACCACTTGATGATAAATACTTGTTCTGGCAAGCTTCTGATAACAACTACCATACGACCACTTGATGATAAATACTTGTTCTGGCAAGCTTCTGATAACAACTACCATACGACCACTTGATGATAAATACTTGTTCTGGCAAGCTTCTGATAACAACTACCATACGACCACTTGATGATAAATACTTGTTCTGGCAAGCTTCTGATAACAACTACCATACGACCACTTGATGATAAATACTTGTTCTGGCAAGCTTCTGATAACAACTACCATACGGCCACTTGATGATAAATACTTGTTCTGGCAAGCTTCTGATAACAACTACCATACGACCACTTGATGATAAATACTTGTTCTGGCAAGCTTCTGATAACAACTATCATACGGCCACTTGATGATAAATACTTGTTCTGGCAAGCTTCTGATAACAACTACCATACGACCACTTGATGATAAATACTTGTTCTGGCAAGCTTCTGATAACAACTACCATACGACCACTTGATGATAAATACTTGTTCTGGCAAGCTTCTGATAACAACTACCATACGGCCACTTGATGATAAATACTTGTTCTGGCAAGCTTCTGATAACAACTACCATACGACCACTTGATGATAAATACTTGTTCTGGCAAGCTTCTGATAACAACTACCATACGACCATTTGATGATAAATACTTGTTCTGGCAAGCTTCTGATAACAACTACCATACGGCCACTTGATGATAAATACTTGTTCTGGCAAGCTTCTGATAACAACTACCATACGACCACTTGATGATAAATACTTGTTCTGGCAAGCTTCTGATAACAACTACCATACGACCACTTGATGATAAATACTTGTTCTGGCAAGCTTCTGATAACAACTACCATACGACCACTTGATGATAAATACTTGTTCTGGCAAGCTTCTGATAACAACTACCATACGACCACTTGATGATAAATACTTGTTCTGGCAAGCTTCTGATAACAACTACCATACGACCACTTGATGATAAATACTTGTTCTGGCAAGCTTCTGATAACAACTACCATACGACCACTTGATGATAAATACTTGTTCTGGCAAGCTTCTGATAACAACTACCATACGGCCACTTGATGATAAATACTTGTTCTGGCAAGCTTCTGATAACAACTACCATACGACCACTTGATGATAAATACTTGTTCTGGCAAGCTTCTGATAACAACTACCATACGGCCACTTGATGATAAATACTTGTTCTGGCAAGCTTCTGATAACAACTACCATACGACCACTTGATGATAAATACTTGTTCTGGCAAGCTTCTGATAACAACTACCATACGGCTACTTGATGATAAATACTTGTTCTGGCAAGCTTCTGATAACAACTATCATACGGCCACTTGATGATAAATACTTGTTCTGGCAAGCTTCTGATAACAACTACCATACGACCACTTGATGATAAATACTTGTTCTGGCAAGCTTCTGATAACAACTACCATACGACCACTTGATGATAAATACTTGTTCTGGCAAGCTTCTGATAACAACTACCATACGACCACTTGATGATAAATACTTGTTCTGGCAAGCTTCTGATAACAACTACCATACGACCACTTGATGATAAATACTTGTTCTGGCAAGCTTCTGATAACAACTACCATACGACCACTTGATGATAAATACTTGTTCTGGCAAGCTTCTGATAACGACTACCATACGACCACTTGATGATAAATACTTGTTCTGGCAAGCTTCTGATAACAACTACCATACGGCCACTTGATGATAAATACTTGTTCTGGCAAGCTTCTGATAACAACTACCATACGACCACTTGATGATAAATACTTGTTCTGGCAAGCTTCTGATAACAACTACCATACGACCACTTGATGATAAATACTTGTTCTGGCAAGCTTCTGATAACAACTACCATACGACCACTTGATGATAAATACTTGTTCTGGCAAGCTTCTGATAACAACTACCATACGACCATTTGATGATAAATACTTGTTCTGGCAAGCTTCTGATAACAACTACCATACGGCCACTTGATGATAAATACTTGTTCTGGCAAGCTTCTGATAACAACTACCATACGACCACTTGATGATAAATACTTGTTCTGGCAAGCTTCTGATAACAACTACCATACGGCCACTTGATGATAAATACTTGTTCTGGCAAGCTTCTGATAACAACTACCATACGACCACTTGATGATAAATACTTGTTCTGGCAAGCTTCTGATAACAACTACCATACGACCACTTGATGATAAATACTTGTTCTGGCAAGCTTCTGATAACAACTACCATACGACCACTTGATGATAAATACTTGTTCTGGCAAGCTTCTGATAACAACTACCATACGGCCACTTGATGATAAATACTTGTTCTGGCAAGCTTCTGATAACAACTACCATACGACCATTTGATGATAAATACTTGTTCTGGCAAGCTTCTGATAACAACTACCATACGGCCACTTGATGATAAATACTTGTTCTGGCAAGCTTCTGATAACAACTACCATACGACCACTTGATGATAAATACTTGTTCTGGCAAGCTTCTGATAACAACTACCATACGACCACTTGATGATAAATACTTGTTCTGGCAAGCTTCTGATAACAACTACCATACGACCACTTGATGATAAATACTTGTTCTGGCAAGCTTCTGATAACAACTACCATACGACCACTTGATGATAAATACTTGTTCTGGCAAGCTTCTGATAACAACTACCATACGACCACTTGATGATAAATACTTGTTCTGGCAAGCTTCTGATAACAACTACCATACGACCACTTGATGATAAATACTTGTTCTGGCAAGCTTCTGATAACAACTACCATACGATCACTTGATGATAAATACTTGTTCTGGCAAGCTTCTGATAACATTTTGAGGGTTAAGACAAAATTCTGGTAGCATATCCAGAATGTTCCAAATTTATTTGTATTACATTTGCTAATGGTGAAGATATATTTCACTACATGTGGTGGTCATATAAGTTTTTTTCTGGTTTCATGCAGATAACTTGATAGTTTTTGGACCAGCATGTTAATCTATCATTTATAGCAAATTAGTTTTATGTCCCTCCTGAGATGGTAGGAACCAACAAATTAAAGATGGGATACATTTTTTTTTCATCCTTCACTGTTAAAAAAAACTATCAATATCTGATGAATTGCAATACAATAACTGTATCAGTTATATTCGTAGTTTGGTTAGAGCTATAAACTCTAAATTGACATGAGAAAAAGTACAGTGGAATTAAATTTTTATAAGAAGTAGGATAGTACAAGTAATTAAAGGAGTTTTATCTATATACATCTATTAAACATTGAAATGGATTTTATTTTGCTGACATAATTGTAAAAACAAGTACAGAGTTGTCTTTCTTGAACAGGTGTTTTGCTAAATCTTGAACATGGATTTTGTGGTCAAATTTTTAGCAGTAAATACATTAATATGGATATTGTTGGGACATTCCCTAATTATCTAATGCAATGAACCAATTGTGCATTTTAATAACATAAGCTGATTATACAATTAAGGAGATAATCTATTTTATCCGATTTTGAAATATTGATTTAATTAACCTAAAAAAGAGTTGACAGATCTTTAATTATTATCATGTGATTGATAGCTGTAGCAAGCATAAAAATTACATTTAAATATATCAGATTATTTGATGAATTTGCCAGTTTGATATCTACCCCCCTCAACTTGATGTTTTATGAATATATAGAGTGTGAGATACCACACATAAAAATAGGATTCTAAATGTTCTAATATTAAAAGGAACACATGAAATGATATGTTATTTTCTTAGCTTTGTTGACCTTCTGTTTAAAGTAAAGTTTTAATTATCTTTTATCTGACTTGACATGGCATGTGCCTTGTAAGAAACAGGACCTGCTTACCCTTCATGACCCAAGGTTCATACCTTATTTTTTTATTGGGTCTGTGTTGCTCATCTTTTTGTTGTTGTTTTATTTATCTTTGTTCTGTGTCTTGTGCCCAGTGTTGCCTCTGGATTGTCCATTCTTGATTGTGCCTTCAGTTTTTTATTTATAAAGAATTTGTTGACTGTTCTTTTTTTTTTTTTAGAATTTACATAATTTAAATTTATTTGTAATTCTGGGAAATTATTTACAAATATTTTTTTTTATGAATTAACAAAAAATGAGATGATTGGTGATTTTTTTTTTTTTTTTTTTTTCTCATTTCTACCTTTTCTAAATTGCCAGTTTCTATGAAAACTACAAAAAATTATGTCCAACATAAATTTTCACTAAAACTTCAGATATCAAATTTGACATTTCAAGAATTTGATGATTGAAATGTTACAGATTTTATTATCTACTTCTGACAAATGGAATAGTATGATAAAAAAAAATTGTAATTTCCATGATTGCTGGGACTATTTGTTGTAAGGTTGTAGTTTCTGTTATAATTCATGACCAAAAATAAAAATTGTTAGAACAAAATTTGGGTCCTTATTTAACAATTTCAACAGTGAAAATAATTGTTCAAGAAAATGTTATTCTTCAAAGCTATTTTCCACAGATATTTCTCATTTTAATTATTTGTATGTATATATATAAATATATATATATATATATATATATATATATATATATATATATATATATATGTGCATTGTATATGGTTTTACCATTTAGTTTGTGAATAAATTGGTAGTATTTGTATGTTAATTCAAGGACGTCTATATACGTCCTTGGTTAATTGTATAAGGTAATATATGATATTTTGTACTTTGTATTTTAAATAAAAAATAGAAAAATAAGCACAATATATTTATTTACATAGAAATTAAATATTTATTAAAATTCTTGTTTTTTCCCAGGAATGGACATTGAAAGATTTTCATACTTTGAGTGCTATTTTCTAAAACTTTTTTTTGCTATAGGGATAATTAATAATAAAAAAAAAAAAACCTTTTACCATTAAAAATTTATATTCCAACTTTTATCAAATAAAAAGTAATTTAAAAAAAAAAGAATAGAAATGAACAAATAAAACATATAATTGTGACATCAGTCATTTTAATGGCAGGTATTGTGTAAACTGTGAGTATTTTTTTTACACATTCTACAAGAATGTAGAGATTATTTTATTACATTTTAGCACATTTTGAGATTTATATTATTTCCTTATCAGATAAAATATTGATACAATAGAGATTTTATAACATTGAATTGGTCGATGTAAGATAAATGGTATTTTGATCTGGTATACCCACGGTTGGTTAATCTTGTGTAGCACACCTAATGTAATACAACCAGTACTTAATGTAACGGTATATACCAGTACAAAACACAACATATTATTGGTCTACTAAATATTCATTTCAATATTTTGATACTGTAAAAGGTTAAAAATTTTAATATTAATACATGTACTTATATTATTACTCATTAAAATGTTTTATTTTTATAATTACTACGGGGAGTTTGTGTTTATTTACACTTCTACTTAGTGCCAATATTTATGACAAAAAGATCTAAAAAGTCCCTTTATATTTTGTTAAATTTGGGTCATATTATCCTAAAGATAGTTCTCATGTAATTTCCTGAATTATAGCAATTCAAAACATTTAAAATCTCTGACAAAATTTAAGCTACCAGTGTCATGGTATTTTGAACCCCATGATAAATTGACCCCGATACTGGCTTTAAACCTAGGCTTTAATGAATGTTTTTGATAATTTCAATCCTGTAATGTTTACTTTTTCAAAGTAATTTTAGGAGGGGTTAAGGTCGGTGGTGTAATGGTTAGCATGCTCGCCTCAATTGCGGTAGATTGAGTCAAACTGAAGACTAAAAAATTGGTATTTGTTGCTTCTCTGCTAAGGATGCAGCATTAAGGAGAAAGAGCAAAGACTAGTTGGCTCGGAATCAGGATAATGTGAGTGGGGAAACATGTCTATCCATGGTCTATAAAAATCCAACTAAGCGTATTGGTCTAGTACCAAGGGGACCTCATCATGATATAGCTCAAATATTGCTGAATTGATGTTAAACAATAATCACTCACTCACTCACACCAAATGGATTTTTCTATGGAATTTCTGCACTGAACTGATCAGCTCAAGTGTAATGTCCCTTGAAATTTAGTTTTCTGTGAGATAGTAATACATTATACTTAAAGGTCTAAATCTGGTATGTTGGTCCATAAAGATAAAACACACCATTTATTAAGAGGTGAAGCCTACCAATTATTGATCTGCAAAATTATGCCCCTAGAAAATAACTTAAATTTTACACAAAAATTCTTTGTGTCAAACATTTTCTTCTGGAAATAAAATTGTATTGTACCATATCATAATACTTGTCATTGTTGGCTTTCACTTAAATAAAGTAACCATCACTGTGATGACGATGATGACCTTCATTTAATTTTTTGACAGAAAAAAAATGTTGCTACACATAATTTTGAATAAAATCAATAGTTCTGCTAAGTCGTGATAAAAAAGTACTGGTAATCAATGTCATCATGAACTTATTGTGACCTAAATGTGCCCCATAGAAGTAAGTTATATTTTAATCTTCTGGCAACTGTTCAGTTAAATTGAATTAGTCAAAATAAGCTTGGCTTTAACCAAAATCCTAAATTTAATAGTCAAAATTCTAACATAATCTCAACTTTAATAGCCATATTTCAATCAAAATCTCAACTTTAATGGCCATAATTCCACCATAATCTCAACTTTAATAAAAAAAAAAAATAAAAAAAAAATTCAACTAAAATCTCAACTTTTAATTGTCAAAATTCAACCAAAATCTCAACTCTAATGGTAAAGATTCAACCAAAATCTCAACTTTAATAGAACATGACAGGTTGTATAAATGGAATGTCTGTATTATGGAACAAAAACATCAATATCGTTTTTGTTTCCAACCTTCTTACGTTTTCAATCACATACCCCGCTATATTATTAAAAGGTATGGTGTATAAATTATAGGACAAGCATTAGAGAGCCTTGAACTACTTTATAATTTTAATATTTCAAAATATAAATAGCTTCATACATATTTACACAAATGAATGTAAACACTTCATATTTTCTCAGCTAAATGAAAACGATTAATATTTTGGGAAAATGTTTAGTCTTTTGTAATCCAAACATTTAAACATTTAAAGTACTGTCCAGCACATAATATTCTGTTGAAGTTAGCAAATACCAATGCTATCAGGCAGTAGAATGTAAGGAAATATGTTAATGCTAACTTAATCTGGATTTTCTGTTTTTAAGATCCTTAAGCAATGTTAGGTAAATATTACCGGTACTTGACTTTTTTTTGTCAATTTGAAATTGAGTAATAAAAAATCTGGGCGTGGGTCGTTTATGATTCAAACATTAAATCATATCAACCTATACCTATTACACATTTCTTCCCAGTTGTCATATTATAGCCACATTTTTTAACATCACACAATAACACAAGCTTATTACTGTAAACTTGTGATATTGACAAGGACTTATCACTTCAAGTATCCAATACTCGTCAGAACTTGTCACTTCAAGTATCCAATATTCGGCAGAAATTATCACTTCAGGTATCCAATACTCACCAGAAATTATCACTTCAAGTATCCAATACTCACCAGAATATATCACTTCAAGTATCCAATACTCAGCAGAAATAATCACTTCAAGTATCCAATTCTCACAAGAACTTATCACTTCAAGTACCAACATATCACTTTAAGTATCCAATGCTCACCAGAACTTATCACTTCAAATATCCAATACTCGTCAAAACTTATCACTTCAATTATCCAATACTCACCAGAAATAACCCAAGTATCCAATATACACAAAAACTTGTCACATCAAGTATTCAATACTCACCAGACATTATCACTGCAAGTATCCAATACTCAGCAGAAATTATCACATCAAGTATCCAATACTCCGCAGAAATGATCACTTCAAGTATCCAATTCTCACAAGAACTTGCCACTGCAAGTATCCAATGCTCAATAGAACTTATCATTTCAAGTATCCAATACTCACCAGAAATTATCACTTTCAAGTATCCAATACTCACCAGAAATTATCACTTCAAGTATCCAATACTCACCAGAAATTATCACTTCAAGTATCCAATACTCACCAGAACTTATTATTTCAAGTATCCAATACTCACCAGAAATTATCACTTCAAGTATCCAATACTCACCAGAAATTATCATTTCAAGTATCCAATACTCACCAGAAATTATCATTTCAAGTATCCAATACTCACCAGAACTTATAATCCCAAGTATCCAATATTCACCAGAACTTATATAATCCCAAGTATCCAATACTCACCATTCATTGTGGTGGTCAGAACTTCTTTGTATTTTTGATGCTAGCAAGATAATTTAAATATATCATGTAAATTAAGCTTGTAAGTATACCATTTGCTACTACACAGAACAGGGTAGCAAATGATATATGCGTTCCACGGAAAATCCTACGGAATACCCCCGATTTGTCTTACGTTCCGCCAGAGGGTAATTATTATTTCAAAACTTCAGATTCGTATCAAATTTTAAAATCTTATTCTATTAATATTTCGGACTGTCTTAAATCTCCAGGTACTTGTGACTCTTCTCCATGCATTACTACTTGCAAAATAAAAACTGACAAAAATAATATTTGTAAAACATGCGTCATGCTAATAACTTCTCCTGAATTTACAAGTAATTTAACTGGAAAAACATACTACACCAAATCGTTTGACCCTCTGGACTGTTCTACTAAAAATGTCATTTACGGCATAGAATGTACACTCTGTGGACTTTTGTATGTTGGTGAAACTCGTCAAACATTGCGAAGTAGGATGAGCCAACATCGATATGATGCAAAAGATCCGAAATACAGGATTTTGTATAATCATTTCAATCAACCGGGTCATGACCGCTGTTTGACGATGAAAGTTCGAATCATCGAGAAGATTTACCATCATACAAACAGTCCGATACTTAGTACACCTTACCGTACCGATAGAGAGTTGTTTTGGATAAAAGAATTAAGCACTGCAATGCCTTACGGTTGCAATGATAACATCAAAGGAGTGGGAAATTTGTCAAGTCCTGGATGCAACGAAATCAACGTGATGAGCCTTTTTAATACTATTCCAAGAACTAAACGTAGCCATGGTCATAAAAGAATTCAACATCCTAATGTTAAAAAGTTCTCTAAACCAAGAACGTTACAAGATACTTTTAATGATTTACTTTCTAATATACAGAAACCTCTTGGAATTCATCATATTCGTACAATCTTATTTTCACTACCTGTAAACTACCTCAAAGATCTTAGGGATTTTGGACTTGACAAAGGAGGCGTAGATCCTTTTTCTCCTAAGTACAGATTGTCTAGTATTATATGTGACGTGGCGTCCTTTCGTCTTTTTAAACCAGTTCGATCTGAACCTCTTCATGTTAACAACAGAAAATTCCTCCATATTCCGTTTGCTAACAAAGGAATCGATGCTATTAACATCAGCAACATTCTTAATAGAAAAGAGGTCGTAAAAGAAATTCCACCATATTTCAAAAATCAATCTGTTCCCATTGTCTCCTATAGCTACACTAACAGCATTGGCCGTAACATTTTCAACTACAAAGAAGCATTGCAAGATATTAACATAGAAGAGTACCTTAAGAACCCTCTGACTTGTGACTGCTCCCACTCTCCTTTTCAATACAAACCATCTGGACATGTAATCACTGGTGATCTGAATATCATTCAACATGAGTCTCCGAAAGGTGATTTCTCATGGTCCTAAATTCAGAGAACCTCAACACATCAATTGGAAACATTATTTCAAGATAATTATGGATGCTGTTGAAGATTATGCCAGAAGGTGGATAAAGAGAGAAGTAGACCAAGATCCTGAGTTAGAGTCCTTGTCAGACTGGGTTAGAACAATTAGGTCTCTAGTACAAGGTCGGATTCACAAACTCAAAAATTGTGTTAATAGTCGACCTAAGTCTGTATTTAAAGACCAAGAAGCTGTTAAGTGTCTTTCCTCTCTTCATGACAAATATGTTATCGTTCCTGCGGACAAGGCTTCCAACAATATCGTGTTTGTATGTAAATCATATTACTTCGAATGCCTAATCAAGGAATTGGGCATAAATAGCAACACCTCTAGTAATATCACATACAAACCAACTTCGTTCGACAAAGATGAAATCCTAGCTAACGACAGATCATTCATGACCTCTTTAAACATTCCCTCTGGTAAAGAGTCTGAGGATTTACCCTATTTATATTGGATACCTAAACTCCATAAGACACCATTCAAAGAAAGGTACATAGCGGGATCATCAACTTGTTCGACGAAAGAATTGTCTATTCACCTGACAAAGATTCTGTCTGCAGTAAAAGAGGGACAACAGAAATATTGTGAAACTGTTTACTCGCGTAGTGGCATAAATCACATGTGGATTTTGAAAAACTCTAAAGATCTTTTGGATAACCTGAAATCAAGATCTTTCTCTCAGGTATCCTCCATCAAAACTTTTGATTTTTCAACTCTATATACCACCCTACCGCATGACAAATTAAAAACCCGCTTAAAAGAAACAATTCATAAAGCTTTTAGTCATAGAAACTATGGCTCAACATTTGTTGTGTTAGGCTACAATTCCACATATTTTTCAAACAAAATTCAAAAAGGTAAAACATGCTACTCCGAGGAACAAGTGATCAGTATGCTGGAGTTCCTCATCGATAACATATTTGTCTCCTTTGGAGGGACACTGTTTCAGCAGGTCGTCAGCATACCAATGGGTACGAATTGTGCCCCTCTTCTAGCCGATTTATTTTTATACTCATATGAGTCGGAGTTTCTTCAAAAGCTTGTAAAAGATAGGTATATTGATGAGGTTTTATCTATCAATAATTCTAGATTTGCAGAATTTCTTCCATTGATATATCCTCCAGAGCTGGAAGTTAAAAAGACCACCGATACAGCTTCGTCCGCATCATTTTTGGACTTATACCTCGAATTTGACGACAGTGGTCAACTCAGTACTAAAATTTATGATAAGCGGGACGACTTCAATTTTAAAATCATAAATTTTCCAAACATGTGCAGCAATATACCAGCTTCTCCTGCATATGGTGTTTACATCTTGCAATTGATTCGCTATGCAAGGGCCAGTAGCAATTATTCTGATTTCCTGAAACGTCATCTTCATCTGAGAAACAGGCTACTGGACCAGGGCTATAAAAAGATTCGCCTTATTCGATCTCTTAGAAAGTTTATATTCCGATACCAAGATCTTGTCGAAATATATTCCGTCTCTGCAGAAAAAATTATAAGCGATGCATTTTCATATAGTGAAAATGTATAAAGATAAAGAAGTCAACAAATGTCAAGGATATTTTTTTTGTCAATGTGTGACGTAAAAATATTTTTGACATTTACGTCACCGAATATGGTACTGCTTTGACAACTATTTTACCTATTTTGTTCCTGTATTTAAATACTGTTATAGTGACAGCCGGAACCTTTGAACCGTAATGAGAGCGGGAGGTTTGGCGCCTTAAAATCTGATTCAACCCACCATTTCTTTAGAAATGCCTGTACCAAGTCAGGGTCATTACGGTTTTCACAGTTTTCCGGTTGTTGACTGATTTTGTCTGTTTATATAATTATGAGTTTTGACTTTCCCTTTGTAAGATTGTTCGCAGTTCGGTAATTTTGTTATTACCCTTATTTGTTATATCAGACAAACAAATTTACCAAAGATCTACTAAACAAGATTATAAAAACAGAAATAGAACATTATGTGTCAACAATGCCTGTATTTTAATACAATGAAATGTTGCATGTTGGTTTATCACTCTTATAGATATAGGTCTTTCTTATCAAAATAATCCCTTGAGATTTTATTTCTTCTTGGACAGCGGAAACGATTTTGGGGTGTCATTATGCATTTGCTATCATAATTACTTAAATTGACAGAATTGAAACTAACTACTGATAAATAATATATGTGTGAAGCTAATATTTGTAAACATTTGTGATAGACTATCATTACAGCTATTTACACAAGGTGCCAAGTTTATAATACATAGCTAGACTGATACCTAAAAATAACACAGATTTTTACCACAGTGATTTAGTATTGCAAATCAATAGACTTATTTGATCATGTGTAATTTACAGTTCTTTTATCAGTATTAAACATTTAATAATCCATTTAAATGATTTAAACCAGGCCAGTGAATTGTTTACGAGTTTGATCATGACCAGCAGTTTCTTATTCACTACCAGGTTAATATATATAGACCTATATATATTTTAAACATAGAATGCCACATGAATTATTTATATATACATGGAAATTTAATGATAAATAAAAAAAAAATTAAGTAATATACTTTAAACTGAATTACAAGATTGAAATAGAGGTCTACTTATAGATGTCACTTCAGTTTTACCTGACAAACAACATTACAGACATTACTAATTAGCATTACTTACTACCTTCTACAGGTGTTGTCTTTCAAATATAGTCTGCTCCGTTGCCATTGTGTATAGTGGTCAAAATGTGCCTATGTTTGTGGGTGGGGAGGGGGAGGGGTTATGGTGTTTTAATGCCACTTTCAACAATATTTCAGTTATATCGTGGCAGTCAGTTTTATTGGTGGAGGAAACTGGAGTACCTGGAGAAAACCACTGACAAACTTTATCACATAATGTTGTATCCAGTACATCTCGCCTGAGTGGTGATAGACACTGATTGCATAGGTAGTTGTAAATCCAACTATCATATGATCACGACCATGACAGCCCCTTGCCTATAATATATATATAAATATTTAAAATTCAAATTTGAATAAAGACAAAATTACTTTTAGTATTATTGATTCTATGCATTTAATTGTTGTATACATTTTTGTATTTGAAGCATTTTATAATATCGATTTGAAAATGTATATAGACAAGTGAAAAAACTATTTGGGTAAGGGTTAGTTTTAATCCTAACTCTAACCCATGTGATATCAAATAATTTTTTCTACTATATATTTTCAAATCAAGTATTTTAATTATTGTTATACATGTAGTCAAGTGGTCCAGAAGACATTTTACTCCTAACCCTGGGTGGACATGTTTCAGCTCACCTGGTCCAAATGACCATGTGACCTATTGCCATCATATTCAACATGGCTGCCAGTGCCATTAATGCAATTTGATTGGCTGCACTTTAGATATCTCTGTATTTCAAAAATTGCAGTGGTTTGAAATTGAATAGTGTGTGAATGATCTTTACAAAGTGTGTGATGTTTGTGCTGATCAGAAATCCAAGATGGATGTCACTGCAGAACGTCATTTTACACAAGACCCTATATAAAAATGAATTAAAGCCTTTGGTTTGGGCCAGTGGGCTGAAGTTTAGATTGCAACAGGGAAAAATATATTGGGAATATGGTCAAGGAATTGTGCCTTTCAAGGAATCACCAATGCCCATCTAGGCCTGGGTGGCTCAATGGGTTAGGTAGTTGAATTACCTAACAACTCATACAAGCCTATCACCAATACAGCGTGGGTTCGCGCCCGGCTTTGTAAATTACAAAAAAGGGTGTACTTGACTCGCAGCCGTAAGTGATAAAGTTTACCAGTTGCTTGCCCATGGTCGGTGGTTCTCTCCGGTTTCTTTCACCACTAAATCTGGTCGCCATGATATTGCTGAAAGTGGCGTTAAACACAATGAATCAAATCAAATCAAACCAATGCCCACCCTGAATGCAATGGTTTATTAGGAGCTACTGCAAGTTGTCTTAATGAGCAAGGAGTGTGGCATTCTTTATACACCCATTTCTAAACAGTTTTACCCTGCTGCATAGAAACCAAACTACCTCTTTCTATATCACATGGTTAAAGAATAGCCATGCAGAAAACTGTTTAAAAAGATGCAATAAAGAAATATTAAAATACCTTCCCAGAAACCACAACCCTGATTGAAACCACGTAAATGATGATTGGATAATAAATTTATCATTTATAGCATGGTGAACAATGGTGTAATATCGTGTTTTAGTTGTAGGTGGCATTAACACAGGATTATATATATTGAACTTACTTTGAAGATATATATAAATCCTGTTTAGTCCCACTCTATGTAAAAAGTATACATTTTTCATGGGATTGGGACTGAGACAGGATTGATATATTATTTAAGGAATATTTGAAATTGTTGAACAGGTTATACGATATAACCTGGTTTGGGTCAGCGAAGCAATTTATGAAAAGCGTAAACTGACCCAAACCAGGTTAACCAGGTTATACAAGTATAACCTGTTCAACAATTTCAAATATTCCTTATAATTTAATTTTCACAACAAAATTTAATGATTCCTCGATTTTATTTACGATTATTTCATGTAACTATTTGAATTTGTCGTTGGCGGATGAACACGTTGGTGACGTCACAATACCAACCCAGTTATCAAGTATAACCAAAATTTTCTCCAGGCGGATTAACCAATCAGATTGCAGTATTCAAATCAAATTAAATTATACTAATAGAATACACTTCTATATGAATCCTGTTTTAGTCCCACCCTTAATGTAAACAAAGTGCAAATTTCACATAGAGGTGGGACTATAACAGGATTAAGGGCAAAATAACAGAATAAATCACAATATTTTAATGTAGTTTATTCTATCCTTGTAGGTAAATTCCACCTGGGACTAAAACAGGATTATGCTGAGCAAGGCTCAAGTGAGCCTCTTATTATAAAAAATAAATTGTTCATGCCAGAACTTTTTTTTTTATTTTCTAGCAATTCTTAAGATGTATTTCTATAACTTAAGAACATATTGTCTGCAATTATTTTATTTATTAACACTTCAAAAAATGGAACAAAATGAAGGAGAGTGAGTTTGTCCTTAAAACTTAATTTTTAAATTTTAATAATTTTTATTTAATAAAAAAAATTCACAGTAAAACTCAGTAATCATGTTATTTTGATATGTTTATTAGTTGACTTGTATCATTTAAAGATTTATCACATTAACGTATGTCAGGTTTTAAATTTAAATAGATCTTTATTTTTATTTCAGGTCTATCCAGTGAACAGTGACTTGTCTCCCTTTGTTTAAATGTCCATGCCATGGAAGCGTGTGTTTGTAAACACTAAAACTTCAAAACAAATGGAGGATGTGTCATCAAAGACATGCTTTTGATTTTAAATAGAAAATTCAAGTGTTTTAAAGGATTATTTCTACTTCATGTGATACACATTTTCTTGTTTTTCTGGAATTTTACTTGGAGATTCAGTGATTTAATATTGATTTTGAATGTTGCATATGTGTGGGACTATCTGTCACATTGTTATCGATGCAACACATTGTTTGAGAGCTTATTATTGTATGAATGACAATTGTCAAGAATGCCATGGTTTTGTTTTGAATTTTTGATACAGTATAACTGACTTGGTGTCTAAGTGAATCATTTGATTTTTAACATTCCATTGTTAGAAATGGTTACATAGCAATATTTCATTAATAGAAATGGTTACATAGCAATTTTGTTTTGACAGAATTGTTTATTTTGATGTTTCTGTGGGACTGGTTAATTTTGGTTCATTTTTTGTATATAATTTCAATAACATTACCATATGACAAAGGTGGTATCATTAAAAATCTGAAATAGTATGAAACTATCATTTCTAATTTATTTTGGGGGCCGTCGTGATCATATGATAGTTGGATTTATAACTACCTGTCCATCATATGATAGTTGGATTTATAACTACCTGTCTAGTCAGTACCTATCACCACTAAAGTATTTGAGTTCAAACCCTGTTCATGACGAGGTGTACTCAATACAACATTATGTGATAAAGTTTGTCAGTCACTTGCAACAGGTCAGTGGTTTTCTCCGGGTACTCTGGTTTCCCCCACTGATAAAACTGACCACCATGATATAGAGCTGAAATATTGTTGAAAGTGGTGTTAAACACCATAAACCAAACCAAGCCATTTTATTTTGACTCTTTATTCAATATAACCAGTAAACCACCACCATTCTCTGAAATACCCATCTCATCAGATCATTCAAATTTACAGTCCTACAAATAATCACTTGGATTATCAGATAAATAAATCATAAGATTTGTTTTATGGCATACAAATTATGTACTGAATAGTAAATGTTTTTCTGCATGAGAATTCCTGCCAGTTTACTATCGACAGTCATTAATGACAGAAATTTACAACGTAAAAATATTTTGAACATTTTGGTGATAGGAGAAACAGATTATCTTTCTGTTACCAGTGGATTACAAACTTTCTCCACTATCAGAAACAGATTCTCTTTCTGTTACCAGTGGATTACAAACTTTCTCCACTATCAGAAACGGATTCTTTTTCTGTTACCAGTGGATTACAAACTTTCTCCACTATCAGAAACAGATTCTCTTTTTGTTACCAGTGGATTACAAACTTTCTCCACTATCAGAAACAGATTCTCTTTCTGTTACCAGTGGATTACAAACTTTCTCCACTATCAGAAACAGATTCTCTTTCTGTTACCAGTGGATTACAAACTTTCTCCACTATCAGAAACAGATTCTCTTTCTGTTACCAGTGGATTACAGACTTTCTCCACTATCATTAGTTCAGTGTTCAAATTTTAGAGCTTGAGCTTAAAATATGAAAATTAAATTATCTCAAATTGAGAATTATCATAATCAGAAGGAAGCAGAAAGAAAATCTATATGCTCTATTTATATTTTTTATTGCAAACTTTTGAAATACAACTTATTTTATTGATTCAACCATATATCAGTCTGTTCAGAAATGTTTAACAGTAAGGATAAAAGGGGGTATGATTTTTTTTAAGTTTCCCATCAATTCTCAGAGAAAACATGGAGTGGGGGTGTCCGTGAGTCTCTGATTAAATTTGTGAGGTCAAAATGTTTTGGTTTTTTTATTACTGTAATTTAAAAACAGTGAAAAAACAAACTGCTGAAATTGCTACATTTATGGTCCCCAACAAAAGTGACAGGTAAACATATAATTACCATGGTTACAGTGTCCATCTATTCATCCATTTGACAGAAATGTATTTAGAATTAATATCTAGAGTTATTCTTGATATACCAGTAGAGCAGTCTTATATAATAGGATTGATCCTTGGTACCAGCTTTTATGTTTACAATAGACAAGTGTTTGGTTGATGCAAGTTAAATTAACAAAGATTTACTACAAGGGGATCTTATTTAAAGTTTGGTTTAAACAGGATTCCATTTTATGCAGAGTTCAGTGTAGACAGGTTTAATTGTAAATATGATGTAGTTTGATTTTTACCTTTATGCCTTTAACTATTCATGTCTCTTGAAAATGTTTGAACACATCGACCACAGCTTTTTGTGACTTGTGATACCCTTGTAAAATTGCATGACTGATTAAATAAATAAGACTTTCATGTCAAATATCATAGTAACTGAACCTACGGATTGGAATAGAGAAAATAGTAGAATACAATTAGTCTGTCATTATATTAATGGAACCTCAATTAATCATTATAGTGTACACTTATAGTTATCTGTGATTGATTATAAAACCTTTGTAAAGCTGATCTATATAGTTCATGTGTTTGATATGTATGACATGGATGGCTAAAATTTTAACTCTTTCTTCGATATTGTATTGCTTAACAAACAAATTTGTGATATTGTAAAAAAAAAAAAAAATTGCATTGTGCAAATTATCATTGAATTTTACAAAATTTCCAGGATATATAGATGTATATAAAAAAAAATCCTGTTTTGAGTATACAAAAAAGAAGATTTTTTTTTTAATAGGACAAACAAATATAATCTTTGGTTTCACAGAAAGCTTTCTTTTTCTAATGTTAAATAGTCTATTCTATATTAGGTTATCCCAGAAACATGTCGTGCACACTAAATTAAATATTCTAGTTTTAAATTTTTGCATTTCACATACATGTAATGGAAGGTTAATATACTTATGTGCCATTTATCTAAAATATATCTTTTTAACGGTTTCCTATTTTTTTCAATAACAATATTTACAAGTTTATATTTTGTCACTGTTTTTGTCACTGTGAACACGTTCCCAACCTTATAGAATAAATATCACATTTAATGGACTATTTTTAGTTCAGATCTAATAGAAAAACTATCACATTTAATGGACTATTTTTAGTTCAGATCTAATAGAAAAACTATCACATTTAATGGACTATTTTTAGTTCAGATCTAATAGAAAAACTATCACATTTAATGAACTATTTTTAGTTCAGATCTAATAGAAAAACTATCACATTTAATGAACTATTTTTAGTTCAGATCTAATAGAAAAACTCACATTTAATGAACTATTTTTAGTTCAGATCTAATAGAAAAACTATCACATTTAATGAACTATTTTCAGTACATCTTAGTGCAGTATCAACAAAAATTAAATGCATGTAAATCAAGATGAAATGTTTTACATGTAAATCAAGATGAAATGTTTTACATGTAAATCAAGATGAAAGTTTTACATGTAAATCAAGATGAAATGTTTTACATGTAAATCAAGATGAAATGTTTTACATGTAAATCAAGATGAAATGTTTTACATGTAAATCAAGATGAAATGTTTTACATGTAAATCAAGATGAAAGTTTTACATGTAAATCAAGATGAAATGTTTTACATGTAAATCAAGATGAAATGTTTTACATGTAAATCAAGATGAAATGTTTTACAATTTCCTTGAAATTATTGATTACTTGTATATTAAAAGATTTACAGATGAACATGTAAAGTAATTGTCCGTGGATCACAGCAATGGATTTCAGTAGATATTATGAAAATTAATTCATCAAAATAAGGCAATGTATAATGATAAAAGCTATACACATAATTTAATTGCTCCCGTTTTTTTAAACTTTGATGTAAATTCAACATGTTAATCAGTAAGTATCGTCATGTTGTTATTCATTTTTTTTTTAATCATTAAGCATACATAATTGTAACAAAGAGACTGTTAGAGTTTGTAGATAATTTACATACATATTTGTAACCAAGAGGCTGTTTGAGTTTGTAGATAATTTACATCTTTGGAGTCAGCATGTACTTATTGGTTCACCCATTGATTTAATGTTACATTGTCTTTATTTTTTAAACTGAATTTTTGAATATTTATTTGTCATGTTGGTGATCACTAAAGATGAAAATGTTATAGTAAAAAAAAATACGAGGATATTACTCTAGAGTTTTATGTTGTAGTATTATTGACACAAAAAATTATTTTTAATTTCCGATTTATTTATTTTTTTTAGAAAAAATTTATTTTCTGTTTCTTCAAAAGCAAAATTGTTTAGATTTTGGGGACAAAATTGGCCCCTTACACCACATTATATACCTAAATACTATCTAAAATTGAGAGCAACTGTCATGGACATGTTCTCAGTTTTAATTCTCAATCTGGTCTAAAATTTATTCCAAAAAGAAAACTGATAAAATAAGATGGATTTAGTTAGGATTCCACAAATCTTGATAAGTTTGTGTGCTCTGATTATAAAACTATTATCGTCGTCGGTAGTCTACGACTGATCCTTCTCCACTCATCACCCCTGAGTCAATTCATATAAAAATTGTGGTTTCGTATTTATTCCATAGCTAATTTTAGTAGTTGCCATAACAACATTATGAAAGATAAATTCTGACTAGTCTATATAGCATTTATTTTTGGATAAACTTCAGATAATTGCCACCTGTTCATCTTCTCTAATCATTTTAAAGGGCAATGAAATCCCTTTCTTTTTTAAAAACTGTGTCTGTGATTTGATTGGCTGTAAAACAGTTTGTTGGTACAAATCAAAATGTTGTTAAATGTCTCATGAATAATTCATGACTACAAGGATTTCTGTCAGTTGACCAATGAATGACCAGTGGAGAGTAATCATAGTGTGATCAGCAGTGGATTGCAGTCAATGGACTTTTATATACATGTATATGTTGTTTATGACAAGAAAAGGATGTTTGTTGAATATAATGTTTGTATACGGTATACAAATGTATACTGGTATAAATTTAGCATGTGTAACAGTTTGTATGTATACTGGTATAATGTTAGCATGTATCACAATTTGTATATATGGTACAGGTATACCTGTACATGTACTGGTATAAAATTTATATGTGTAACAGTTGTATACATGTAAACTGGTATGAGTTAGCATGTGTACCAGTTTGTATATATATGTACATGCACTGGTATACAGTTAACATGTTAGTATATGTACTGGTATGAAGGTTACATATGTAATAGTTAGCATACCGGTATATACTGGTATGAAGAATGTGTAATCGAACTTTAAAAGTTCTCTTAAAATAAAAGGAAATAAAAACAAATGTGTGAATTCAATGTGCATTTATTTATGGTAATTAAAACCTGCTTCAGATAATTAAAACCTGCCACTGTAATTATCTAACAATCCCTTGGTGACCTTCATAGTTCTGTGATATTGCAGTGTTTAGAAAACTAATTAAATCTTAATTAGAAATTACAGAATAGACATTAATTAATCTATTTACAGAATATTGTACTTATTCTCAGCTACCTGTATAAGTATTGACCTTTATAATCGTATCAAACCAGTCATTATTGTGGTTGAAAAATGTGTTATGGAAAATTAAAAAGATTCATTCAAAATCTTTTAGAACAAAAAAAACTTTAGAAATGGAATTCTGTTACATTGTATGATGTAATAAACAGATAATTTGACTAAGGACATTTTCTGTTCTGATCTGCTATCATACTGTACATGTTTATGTTGTCATTAATGTTTTTGATGGTGTGTAGTCTTTTTTGAGAGGAAGTGAATCTGCAGCGGTTTTCTTATTGTTGATTTATATCTGTATGGTTGTTGTTGATTTATATCTGTATGGTTGTTGTTGATTTATATCTGTATGGTTGTTGTTGATTTATATCTGTATGGTTGTTGTTGATTTATATCTGTATGTTTGTTGTTGATTTATATCTGTATGGTTGTTGTTGATTTATATCTGTATGATAGTTCTTGATTTATATCTGTATGATTGTTGTTGATTTATATCTGTATGGTTGTTGTTGATTTATATCTGTATGATTGTTGTTGATTTATATCTGTATGGTTGTTGTTGATTTATATCTGTATGGTTGTTGTTGATTTATATCTGTATGATTGTTGTTGATTTATATCTGTATGATTGTTGTTGATTTATATCTGTATGGTTGTTGTTGATTTATATCTGTATGGTTGTTGTTGATTTATATCTGTATGATTGTTGTTGATTTATATCTGTATGGTTGTTGTTGATTTATATCTGTATGGTTGTTGTTGATTTATATCTGTATGATTGTTGTTGATTTATATCTGTATGGTTGTTGTTGATTTATATCTGTATGGTTGTTGTTGATTTATATCTGTATGATTGTTGTTGATTTATATCTGTATGGTTGTTGTTGATTTATATCTGTATGATTGTTGTTGATTTATATCTGTATGGTTGTTGTTGATTTATATCTGTATGATTGTTGTTGATTTATATCTGTATGATTGTTGTTGATTTATATCTGTATGGTTGTTGTTGATTTATATCTGTATGATAGTTCTTGATTTATATCTGTATGATTGTTGTTGATTTATATCTGTATGATAGTTCTTGATTTATATCTGTATGATTGTTGTTGATTTATATCTGTATGGTTGTTGTTGATTTATATCTGTATGGTTGTTGTTGATTTATATCTGTATGGTTGTTGTTGATTTATATCTGTATGATTGTTGTTGATTTATATCTGTATGGTTGTTGTTGATTTATATCTGTATGATAGTTCTTGATTTATATCTGTATGGTTGTTGTTGATTTATATCTGTATTGTTGTTGTTGATTTATATCTGTATGGTTGTTGTTGATTTATATCTGTATGGTTGTTGTTGATTTATATCTGTATGATAGTTCTTGATTTATATCTGTATGATTGTTGTTGATTTATATCTGTATGGTTGTTGTTGATTTATATCTGTATGGTTGTTGTTGATTTATATCTGTATGGTTGTTGTTGATTTATATCTGTATGATAGTTCTTGATTTATATCTGTATGATTGTTGTTGATTTATATCTGTATGGTTGTTGTTGATTTATATCTGTATGGTTGTTGTTGATTTATATCTGTATGATTGTTGTTGATTTATATCTGTATGATTGTTGTTGATTTACATCTGTATGGTTGTTGATTTATATCTGTATGATAGTTCTTGATTTATATCTGTATGATTGTTGTTGATTTATATCTGTATGATTGTTGTTGATTTATATCTGTATGGTTGTTGTTGATTTATATCTGTATGATTGTTGTTGATTTATATCTGACTGTATGATTGTTGTTGATTTATATCTGTATGGTTGTTGTTGATTTATATCTGTATGATTGTTGTTGATTTATATCTGTATGATTGTTGTTGATTTATATCTGTATGGTTGTTGTTGATTTATATCTGACTGTATGGTTGTTGTTGATTTATATCTGTATGGTTGTTGTTGATTTATATCTGTATGGTTGTTGTTGATTTATATCTGTATGATTGTTGTTGATTTATATCTGTATGATTGTTGTTGATTTATATCTGTATGGTTGTTGTTGATTTATATCTGTATGGTTGTTGTTGATTTATATCTGTATGGTTGTTGTTGATTTATATCTGTATGGTTGTTGTTGATTTATATCTGTATGATTGTTGTTGATTTATATCTGTATGATTGTTGTTGATTTATATCTGTATGGTTGTTGTTGATTTATATCTGACTGTATGGTTGTTGTTGATTTATATCTGTATGGTTGTTGTTGATTTATATCTGTATGGTTGTTGTTGATTTATATCTGTATGATTGTTGTTGATTTATATCTGTATGGTTGTTGTTGATTTTTATCTGTATAGTTGTTGTTGATTTATATCTGTATGAATGTTGTTGATTTATATCTGTATGAATGTTGTTGATTTATATCTGTATGGTTGTTGTTGATTTATATCTGACTATGGTTGTTGTTGATTTATATCTGTATGATTGTTGTTGATTTATATCTGTATGATTGTTGTTGATTTATATCTGTATGATTGTTGTTGATTTATATCTGTATGATTGTTGTTGATTTACATCTGTATGGTTGTCGTTGATTTATATCTGTATGGTTGTTGTTGTTGATTTATATCTGTATGATTGTTGTTGACTTATATCTGTATGGTTGTTGTTGATTTATATCTGTTTGGTTGTTGTTGATTTATTTCTGTATGGTTGTTGTTGATTTATATTTGTATGGTTGTTGTTGATTTATATCTGAATGGTTGTTGTTGATTTATATCTGTATGATTGTTGTTGATTTATATCTGTATGGTTGTTGATTTATATCTGTATGATTGTTGTTGATTTATATCTGTATGGTTGTTGTTGATTTATATCTGTATGGTTGTTGTTGATTTATATCTGTATGGTTGTTGTTGATTTATATCTGACTGTATGGTTGTTGTTGATTTATATCTGACTGTATGGTTGCTGTTGATTTATATCTGTATGATTGTTGTTGATTTATATCTGTATGATTGTTGTTGTTTTATATCTGTATGATTGTTGTTGATTTATATCTGTATGGTTGTTGTTGATTTATATCTGTATGATTGTTGTTGATTTATATCTGTATGATTGTTGTTGATGTTGATTTATATCTGTATGGTTGTTGTTGATTTATATCTGTATGGTCATTGTTGATTTATATCTGTATGATTGTTGTTGATTTATATCTGTATGATTGTTGTTGATTTATATCTGTATGGTTGTTGTTGATTTATATCTGTATGATTGTTGTTGATTTATATCTGTATGGTTGTTGTTGATTTATATCTGTATGGTTGTTGTTGATTTATATCTGTATGGTTGTTGTTGATTTATATCTGTATGATTGTTGTTGATCTGTATGATTGTTGTTGATTTATATCTGTATGATTGTTGTTGATTTATATCTGTATGGTTGTTGTTGATTTATATTTGTATGGTTGTTGTTGATTTATATCTGTATGGTTGTTGTTGATTTATATCTGTATGATTGTTGTTGATTTATATCTGTATGGTTGTTGATTTATATCTGTATGATTGTTGTTGATTTATATCTGTATGGTTGTTGTTGATTTATATCTGTATGGTTGTTGTTGATTTATATCTGTATGGTTGTTGTTGATTTATATCTGTATGGTTGTTGTTGATTTATATCTGTATGGTTGTTGTTGATTTATATCTGTATGATTGTTGTTGATTTATATCTGTATGAATGTTGTTGATTTATATCTGTATGGTTGTTGTTGATTTATATCTGTATGGTTGTTGTTGATTTATATCTGTGTGGTTGTTGTTGATTTATATCTGTATGATTGTTGTTGATCTGTATGATTGTTGATTTATATCTGTATGATTGTTGTTGATTTATATCTTTGATTGTTGTTGATTTATATCTGTATGGTTGTTGTTGATTTATATCTGTATGATTGTTGTTGATTTATATCTGTATGATTGTTGTTGATTTATATCTGTATGGTTGTTGATTTATATCTGTATGATTGTTGTTGATTTATATCTGTATGATTGTTGTTGATTTATATTTGTATGATTGTTGTTGATTTATATCTGTATGATTGTTGTTGATTTATATCTGTATGGTTGTTGTTGATTTATATCTGTATGATTGTTGTTGATTTATATCTGTATGGTTGTTGTTGATTTATATCTGTATGGTTGTTGATTTATATCTGTATGGTTGTTGTTGATTTATATCTGTATGGTTGTTGTTGATTTATATCTGTATGGTTGTTGTTGATTTATATCTGTATGGTTGTTGTTGATTTATATCTGTATGATTGTTGTTGATCTGTATGATTGTTGTTGATTTATATCTGTATGATTGTTGTTGATTTATATCTGTATGGTTGTTGTTGATTTATATTTGTATGGTTGTTGTTGATTTATATCTGTATGGTTGTTGTTGATTTATATCTGTATGATTGTTGTTGATTTATATCTGTATGGTTGTTGATTTATATCTGTATGATTGTTGTTGATTTATATCTGTATGGTTGTTGTTGATTTATATCTGTATGGTTGTTGTTGATTTATATCTGTATGGTTGTTGTTGATTTATATCTGTATGGTTGTTGTTGATTTATATCTGTATGGTTGTTGTTGATTTATATCTGTATGATTGTTGTTGATTTATATCTGTATGAATGTTGTTGATTTATATCTGTATGGTTGTTGTTGATTTATATCTGTATGGTTGTTGTTGATTTATATCTGTGTGGTTGTTGTTGATTTATATCTGTATGATTGTTGTTGATCTGTATGATTGTTGATTTATATCTGTATGATTGTTGTTGATTTATATCTTTGATTGTTGTTGATTTATATCTGTATGGTTGTTGTTGATTTATATCTGTATGATTGTTGTTGATTTATATCTGTATGATTGTTGTTGATTTATATCTGTATGGTTGTTGATTTATATCTGTATGATTGTTGTTGATTTATATCTGTATGATTGTTGTTGATTTATATTTGTATGATTGTTGTTGATTTATATCTGTATGGTTGTTGTTGATTTATATCTGTATGATTGTTGTTGATTTATATCTGTATGGTTGTTGTTGATTTATATCTGTATGGTTGTTGTTGATTTATATCTGTATGGTTGTTGATTTATATCTGTATCATTGTTGTTGATTTATATCTGTATGGTTGTTGTTGATTTATATCTGTATGATTGTTGTTGATTTATATCTGTATGGTTGTTGTTGATTTATATCTGTATGATTGTTGTTGATTTATATCTGTATGGTTGTTGTTGATTTATATCTGTATGGTTGTTGTTGATTTATATCTGTATGATTGTTGTTGATTTATATCTGTATGATTGTTGTTGATTTATATCTGTATGGTTGTTGTTGATTTATATCTGTATGATTGTTGTTGATTTATATCTGTATGGTTGTTGTTGATTTATATCTGTATGATTGTTGTTGACTTATATCTGTATGGTTGTTGGAGATCACATTATCAGAAGAGAGGGTTGGGGATCCAATTAACCTGTTTAACACTGCCATATGTTTGTGCCAAGATATGGATTTCCAATGTCATATGTTATGGTGTCTTTTGTTTTGATGGTTTGAGGTGAGAGGTGGTTGTTTATTTTGATAATATAGGTGGAATTGTTTAGCTATCACTTTTTAAACCTTCTTATTATAATGCTGTGTTTCTTGTCTATTCTATTGTACTACAAATAGAAAACGTACTGTGTTTCCCGATACATGTACTAAGTACAAAAAATATTTATCATATGCTGAGAAATCATCATATTTCATTAAGTATGAGTTTTAAAGGAACAACCAAAAGCAGAAATTTGGATAAATGAACTGAAATATAAACATAGATATCAAATTTAGTGTGCAGGATTGTTTCTAGGATAACCTTCATAAGGTATGCTCAAAGCCCAAATATTTGAAAGCCAAATAATTTAAGTCTTTGGGAGCAAAAACCAAAGGACTTAAACTGGATATCCAAAATCTGCTAAATATATAAGGTCACTTATGAGGGAGGAGAAGCAGAGTTTTGATAATAATCACATGATTTAGGAACAGTAAATTTCAATAAAAAAAAATAATAATGTGAATGTGGAAGCACTTTAAATAAATATACTTCTGAGTAGATGTTGCCCTTGGGGACTAATAGTCCACCAGCAGACGTATCAACTGAGTGATATTACTGAAACTCTTGAGCTCTTGGTTGAAATAACCTGTCTCATAACAAAACTAATGAAGTTGGTCATGGCTGGCATCCTATGGTAGCTAGATATACATGTACATATGACAGCCTGTGAGATATACATGTACATATGACAGCCTGTGAGATATACATGTACATATGACAGCCTGTAGATATACATGTACATATGACAGCCTGTGAGATATACATGTACATATGACAGCCTGTGAGATGTACATATGACAGCCTGTGATATATACATACGACAGCCTGTGAGATATACATGTACATATGACAGCCTGTGAGATACATCACCAAATTTAAATCATGGGAGTGGTGAGATGTACATCATACAACTTTGTGATAAACCTTGTATGTGACTTCAGGCAGGTCAGTAAGTTTTCTCTCCAGGTACTCTTGTTTTCCTCCACCAATAAATCAGACTAACAATATAACTGAAATATTGTTGAAAATGGTGTTAAACAGCCCAACCCTGACCAAACCTTATATTCTTTTATAGTATATAATATTAGTGGTTTTAACAGTTGAACTGTATAAAACTGAAATTATTAGCATGGTCATCAAAATACCCCCACAATATAATTGAAATATTGTTGAAAGTGGCTTTAAACACCAAAACCAAACTAACCTAACCTCAAAATACCCCCAGATAAAACAAAACATGTTATTGTAGGTAGGAGGTAAAATATTTCACAGGTAACACTTTATGTACAGAGTATTAATTTAAACCACTTTATGTATATTTATGGTAATAAGTACACCAGGTAATAATCCTTGTTATTATTTTATTTAATATCCAATTGATAATCTTGATTAAATATGGTTTAACTAGTGCACAAGTGAAATTAAGGTCATTTAATAGATCGGATTTGAAAATTATTTTCCTTCAAATATTTATCTGAGTATTCTTTTTCAATGTTATAAACCTCAGTTTTATTATGTAGAATTGTTTGCATCAGTTGAATAAAACAGAAAACAAAAACACCACACTGTAGGAATATTACCACAATCTAAAAGAAAAATGAGTGATCGCCACGAGTGCTGTACATCATGTGTTCGAGCCCCAGTCTGGTCAAACCTGTGATCGCCACGAGTGCTGTACATCATGGGTTCGAGCCCCAGTCTGGTCAAACCTGTGATCGCCACGAGTGCTGTACATCATGGGTTCGAGCCCCAGTCTGGTCAAACCTGTGATCGCCACGAGTGCTGTACATCATGGGTTCGAGCCCCAGTCTGGTCAAACCAAAGAATATCAAAGTGGGATTTTCTGCTTCTCCGTTAAGAATGCAACATTAAAGAGAAAAAGCAAAAACTGGTTGGCATGGAAACGGGATAATGTGCCAGAGTAAAGGGAAATGTTTACCTACCTAGCACTATACAAATTCAACTAGGCGAATTGGTGTAGTACAAATCAGACACGATCATCATCATCACATTGAAGTGTAACTTTTATCCATGAAATAGCTGACAGACTGCTCACTTGGTGTTAAACAAAAATCACTTATCCACTCCACCAAAACAGGGCCTCCATTTCTTATCTGATAATCACAGCCAGACTTGGAAGCATTGTAAATGATTACCGTAGTTAGAAAGGATATGGATGTAATTGAACATGGGAGACTGTCCAACATTACACTTTACTCAAATTAAAGTAAAGCAAAAGGTCTTTTATTGTTGTTCTACATTTCACAGTCACAGTGGGGTCTTCAACAATTACCCATTCCCTGGTCTCTGTTGGTAATAATAAGACTGAGTTGTCAAATTAAAATCTCTTTGAATAATTTAGGTCTTCTTTCTGTTTTATTTTGTATAAAAGTCAAATGGACAATTGCAAGTGTATTCTATAAAAAAAAATATTTGATGGAAACATTCATTGCTGTTTGTATTGTTTTATTTGGGAACATTCATTCCTGTTTGCATTGTTTTATTTGGGAACATTCATTGCTGTGTGCATTGTTTTATTTGGAATGTTCTGAAGCTTAGTGGTGGTATTCATCTTATTTCTTCAAATATTGGAAATAATTTCTTCATAACCCCCCAAGACGCCCACTACAATAAATGATGCATTGTCAGTCGACGGATTTTGAAAAATATAAACTTACAGTGTTTGTTGAAAAATTCGCTCGCGATCACCTTGCAGATAAAGTTAGGTTCTCGCTTGCGATAGAAAATAACTGGTGCAAGAACTGCATACCCTTACGGAGCACCCGAGTTCACCCCCGGATTTTAGTGGGGTTCGTGTTACTTGATCTTTAGTTTTATGTGTATGTTTTGTAGATCGTTGTTTGTACTTTTTCTTTTGGCCATTGTGTTGTCTGTCCTTTGGTTTACGGATTCTGACTACCCCTTTGGTATCTAAACTCTTAAAGGGAAACTTCGCTAAACAAATATTTTTTTATATGTTTTTCCTGATGTATAAATATGGATGTATATTAGCGTTTTATTATGTTGGATAACGGAATGAAATCGATTTTAAAATTCTGTCAACGATACATGGAAGTCGCCATTTTGATAGCATCTCAATACCAAGTATCACGTGACGTCTAAATACCACCACGCCCCAAAACAAGCGTGACAAACCAGGGTCCTCATTCAGTGTCGATATTAAGTTAAAAAAAGAACGGACATACCCTGAATTCGTTAAAAAAAAATCCAAAAAGGCCTATACTACGGGGTAAAATTGTTTTAATGACATTATTCAGTAAGATCGCACTTTGTAATCGATCGTGCATGCACTACAATAAAGATACACATAAGCTAAAAGCACAGAAAGTTACAGGGTTGGAAGCCATACAATTGAGAGGATTATGTAAACATATAATTTGTAATAGATTTCATTTGACAATTACAGACGATGAATATTATAAATACTTATAAAGTTTATTATACAAAAACAAAGCGTAACATATAATATATCTCTGCGTAACATATTTTGTTTATTTTAATCACGTCTTTCGAACTGGCGGACCCTTCTGATTAATCTCAGAATAGTCATAAAAAATTTGTTCATCACAATTATTGATATTTCACCGCGAATATTTAGTTTGATGTATTGTTGTTGTGTATCAATCATAATTGTTATTTGTATATGCCCTCCTGGGGCCCTGATTTGGTTAATAAACTTATTTTAATTTCTATTTCTATCAGGAAAAATTGCATACGAATGGTTTTTTGTCTATTTTGCAAGAAGAATTTCTACCCTGCCCTGTTCACCCTGCTTTATTTCATAATTTTGGTTGTTGTTACATCATTCTGATGGGGCACAAAAAAATCAAGATAAAAATGAACAATTCAATATAGCTTACGATCAATGGTAATCTTAAGAGTTTTTTTGCGAAAATAGCCCATTAATCATTGCTGCATTAGGTGCGGATCCAGCAGTTTTGAAAACGGGGTGTCAGGCTCTTGTTTGCCAATTTTTACACGAATTTTACTAAATTGTCGAACACCCCCTTGATCCGGCAGTGTGCATTAATATGCACCCATTCCTAATGTATACTTCAACGTGATCAGGGTCGTGTATTTTGATCACCTATTAGAACCTTTAAAATGTGTATTGCATCTGCTATTCTAGTTACGGGTAGCGTAATTGGTTTTCATTTTATTTTCTGTTCTTATTATGTTTTTGTCTATTTGACTTGTGTACGTTGTTTGTATATATTCCTTGTACATGCCTTCAACCCTTAGGGATAAAATTGAGCATTAATAAAGTTAGTTAGTTAACGGGTCACAAAATGTGCATTGCGTTTCTAATTATTGCCAACGATTGTGTCACATGTTTCAGGTATTCGGTCAGAGGCCCGTCGACCGGATGTAAAATGACACTTGTATATTCTGCCTGGCGATTTCCTGTGTGGACCTAAACTCATTACGCAATATTAGGTACCCTGCTGAGTGAACCGGTGTGAATGTACCTGTCGTTTTCAGAATGAAGATACAAATAAGTAAATCACGCATTTCACTTCTTACTTCAGGAATTATTTATCTTAATTTATTGAAGAATAAAATATTTAAAATTAAAGTATGGTCTCTCGCTTCTGAAAATACATGAAAAATATAATTTTCGCATAATATTTTACGTTTCCCTCATCAAAAATGAGAAACAAAAAAAGGAAAAGAAATTAACATTTTTAAATCACTTGCTCGCTCTGGACAAAGTTTTTAGCACACAATCAGAAGAACAAGAAGTAAATCTGGTGTGGCCTAATCTCTTTTTAATTTTTTATTGCCCTTCATCTGTTTATACCGCTCATGATCTCTTCCGAACTTTGTCTAAATGAATATCAGTGGATATCAAAATTATAGGTCAAGTTTGCTTACGGGGTTCCGAGCTGAAAAAATCATATATTTAGGTTTTGTGCCTTTTGGGAGTCACTGAGCAAAATGTTTTTTTTGTAAACTACAATAAACTACAAAAATATGCTTAAACATATTTAATTAAATAAATAAATAATATATTGTATATAATTGAAATCTTCATATTAGTTACAGTTTAATTATGTCCATTTTATTTTAAACTAGTCAGAATCTGATATATCACTTTCACATGCACACTCTTTAAAACCTTCATAATTTCCATCTGGTGACGGAAATTCTTCCTTTATAGTTTTGACAACGCAGGCTGGTAGGGTCACCTTGTATTTCTTGCCAAGTGGTTGACCTTTTCCGACCCAACAAACAAACTGACGATAAGCCATGAGTCTACTCTGTCGGTTAGTTAACACATCTGGAGCTCTTCCTCTGTGACGTTTGTACCTCAAAAAACTAATATAGCTTGTTTCAAGCACAACAGGGTTGAGACAAACTGTTCTAAAGTTGGTGTTATCGGTAATGCAGTCACTGGGTTCCAATTGACCATCAAACAATGAAAATTCATGGCAGCACAGGCATTCCGACGGCAAAGGTAGTGAAATGCATTTTGAGGATGAGCACCAATTTGTGTCGTTCTGACGTGGGTTGTTCTCTATTTCCCGACGTTGGGCACTCGCTGCCTCTTCCATTTGTCCGAGTTCTTCTTCCGTATATTCTGGTTCAAGTTGGTAACCAAACTCTCCATAGTCGTCGAAATCTACATCACTTGAGGCGCTAGAGTCACTTTCCGTACCTGACCTCGACATATTTAAGCTATAACTAACACGTTAATTTCGGTGCTTTATATAGAAATGTTCCCAAACAAACAACACGCGTTGAACAAACGAAAAGTAAAGAAATGTTGATTGAGTAAAATCATAATCATTTGATTAAATTAAATTAATTAAAACTTCTTTTATGAACACCGACTGTTAAAATAATGATTGAGTAAAATCATAATCATTTTATTTAAAATTAATATTAAAACATTTTTTATGAACATCGATCGTTAAATTATTATGATGGGACAGCTATATATAGTTAGACCAATTTGGCGCCTCTCATAATGAAAACTTATAATTTCAAGGATGGTGTATACTTTTTTATCATCTAAAACATAAATTGTTCCTGTTATTTCAACATTATATTTATTCTAATGTTTTAAGAATATTTTATCTTTAATAGATAATAAACGATACCAACTCGTCTTGGAAAGCAAATAGTGTGTATTCAAATTCCCATTTGATTAATCCGGTCACCTTGAATTTTACACCTGTATAATTTTACTCTCCGGCTAGAAAACACCCAAGCGGACATCTACATGCGGAGATCAAAATAACAGTAAACAGCACGCCGAATAATGAGTATAAAAAAAGGGATTAAAACAGAATCTAGAAATCAATACACAAGTTACGCGTTGTCAAAATTATCCATTATATTTTTCAGCACATTAGCAGTAAAACAAAATGAACATAATTGTAAAAGGATCCGATATATAGCGAATATAGGTGAATGTTGTAAAACACTCTTTCCGTTGTAAATATAAAGGAAATGAAACATTTTGTTCATTTAAAATGGTTGTTTGTCAAAAAGGTACGTAGCTGTTCAATTCAGTATTTAATTTTCCATCGGTTATTAGATTTAAATTACAGTCCTCTGAGCGCTTTAAATGAAGCGAATTTAACATCAGCGACCCAGACTTTAAATTGCAATCCCACAATGCATTATTAGTTTAAAACGTCACAGGCTGGTTGAAAAATTAGAAATTAAAATTGCAAATTTGCGATTTGCTTCGTTATTTGTGGAAATATGTCGATAAAACTTTGTAAATATATGTATTTTATATCACCAGGAACATATTTAGCTAACATGTAAAAAATCGCGAAGTTTCCCTTTAATGAGGTTCCACTCAACCCTTTTTGACAAGGAAACGTCGTGTGTAGTTAACTTGCTACTAGTCATCCGGATATGTTGTTTGTAGATCTTATATATCTATAGGATTTTTACTTTAACATTACAATTATGTATTCATAGAATTTTAATAAATGACGAACTATTGTGGTGACTGAATAATTGGGGTCAAAATGTACAAGTGTGATATATATCTAGAATTTTGAAAATTGAAGAAACACTTCTTCATTTACAAACCATATAAGCCGTTATTGTAGCACTACTGTCTGCAAATCTATGTATTGGTGTATTTTTGTCTTTTTATATAAGAAAAACGTGATTATTTTCGTTGTTGAAAATAAATTCAAATTCAAAATTTTATTGTCATTAAACAATACAGTTTGTGACAATGTTCGGGTATTTTCAGTCTTCTGTAATACCATATCTTCTTCTTTGGTTACGGAAAACCATCATTAACGTATTGATGTTTACTTTCCGGTGCATGCCTGGTAAAATGTTTTCAAATTTATATATAAAAATTTTCGGAACATAGAAAATTAGTTTGATATAATTGTTATTTATTTTTTAGTTTTATATTATCAGTTTTTACAATTTGTCTTTTAATTTTGGATTTTTACAATTTTTTTATTTTTTATTTTTTCATTTATTAAGATAAAAACATGATAAAAACATGATTTCTGTTTATTTTATTCTGTGTGGATAAGTATCAAGGAGCACATTGTGAGTGAGTGCACCCTTGAAGGATTCTGTAGTGGTGTTTTTGGTTATGTCGGGGGGGTAATTTGTTCCAGTCTTTAATGGTTTGACAAAAGAAAGAAAATTTATAACTGTCTTTATTGCATTGGATTTGTCTGTAGGAGTCTTTTCGGGAAGATCCGACCACCTTAGCCTTCGGACTGTTGGGACGTTATGATCCAGTTAGTTATCCTGTAGTATATAAAGGCACCGTTTCTGAACACTTCGGGAAGTTATAACCTAGATTATTTGTTGTGAAATGACTGGTCGTGTAACACTCACAAAAAATAATAATTTGGTAAATGAATACAAAAGAATTGCTCACCCTTATTCTTAACGTTCAATCAAATAAATTCAATATTTGCAAATATTACATTTCAAGTGAAATTGTCTTCATTTGAAATATTTTAAACAACGGAAAGTAGTCAAACAAAAGTAAAGCCTCTAGATTTACAAGATCAAAAGCTTTTTGTGCTTTAAATATAGATCTGGTTATTTTCTTTGATACAGTAACAATATAATGTGTCCACGTGTTCCTTTAGCTCATTTACTCACGAAAACCTTTTGTAGAAAACGAGGGAATTAATTTTTTGACCATTTTTGTTAATCTTCATATTGTATTTAACTGTTACAACATGAAACTAAACCAATGGTTTCAAAAATAGCCAATTCTATTAACATTTTAAATAAGAGGTTGACTTTTTACACAACATATTAATGTTCTGTCACGAAATAGTATACAGTTAAATCCAAGTCTGGCTGTTTCCTGTCCTAATTAAACTAATGTATGCTTCTTCAACCTTTTAGGAATGTTATATAGGAACCAACGCGGGAAACCCGGTAAACAGACTCCCAGTACCTTTAAAATATATTAACAAGTTTTTATTTTAAAGTGAATGTCATACACTCATTCTGTTTTGTTTTGTTTTGTGGTTGTTTTTTTTTGCATTTTTGGTGGTGGGGGTGATGCGCGTCGTGGTTGGGATCGTATGTTAGTTGGATTTCAATAACCTATGCAATCAGTGCTTATCACCATCAACGTTGTGATAAAGTTTATGTGACCTGCGGCTGGTCGGTGATTTTCTTCGCTTTCCTCCACCAATAAAACTGACCGATATAACTGAAATATTGTTGAAAGTGGTGTTAAGCACCATAACCCTAACACTAACCCGTTTTTGTTATATACGAGCGCAAAAAAACCGTGGTCATCGTCCGTCTGTAGTTCTAGTTAACCGATCCTTCTGAAGTTTTAACATAAATATCCCAGACACATATTTATGTATTGATCTGGTTTACAAACAAGAGGCCACAACGTGCAAAAATCGGTGTTTCTGTTTTGTTTTACCCCCTTTTATATCTTGGAAACGGCGAGATGTAAATAAAATTAATATAGTTTCAGTGAGCTAGCACTATACAAAATCCAACTGAGAAGACCTCCTCATCATCTCATTGAAAATTAACTTCATCTGGCCTTGATATAGCTGAAATATTATCGAGTTGGCGTTAAGCAAAAACTCACTCACTCTTTCAGATTTTTCTATTTTCTGCTTATAGTAGATTTGTATTTAGAAAGGCAATCATGTGTATTTCATATAGCCTCTGTCCCTCCAACTTCAAATTGAGGTTATTAGAAAGTTCATTCATGGATGCTTTTTCCTTCAATGTATGTGTTTGCATACGTTGTGCTATACTATGTTGCAAGAAGAGTGTGAAGATAACAATGTGGTAATCAGAATCCTTAAATCGAAGAAGGACAGACAACACAATGGTCTATTAAACACCACACAGAAAACTAAAGATTGAGCAACACTAACACCACTGAAACCAGGGGTGAACTCGTGCTCCGGAAAGGTAAGCAGTTCCTGCTCTACATCATGACACTCTAGTTACAAAGCAAGCAATAAGTCATGAAGGAGGAAAAGACCTGGAAGTGTTTATGACAAGTGGAACATATCCATAGTCATTTGTGACCCAGATATTCTGTAACGGTCAACCAAGTTATGGTGGCGAGATAAAACTTTCGAAGTGATGACATAACCAATAGGAACCCTCCATCAAGGAAATCCTAATAGGAACCACAAGCTCTGAAATACCGGATCAACTGCAATATATATATACTCTCTCATGGTTGTGATCATATGGTAGTTGGATTTACAACTACCTATGCAATCAGTGCCTATCACCACTAACGTTGTGAGTTCAAATCCAGCTCAGGTGAGGTGTACTCGATACAACATTATGTCATAAAGTTTGTCAGTGACTTGCAACAAGTCTGTGGTTTTCTCCGGGTACTCTGGTTTCCTCCACCAATAAAACTGACCTGCCATTATATACCTAAAATATTGTTGAAAGTGGCATTAAACACCATATCCCTCCTATACTCCATATTATGATGCTGCTGGAATGTTGCAATTCATGTCACATGCTTAAGACTCAAGCAACAAGTTAATACAAATTTTCTGAATATCTTGTAAAATAAATTGGAAGACATCATAAGTTTTCAAAACTTTATTGTTTTTTCATCATTTTTAACAAAAATAAATACTGTTAATTGCAAACCAGTCACTCCTGAAGTGCTATAGTATGGAATGATGTATGACTGGTGGGACGGATTCAATAATACTGAATGGAACTGGAATGGTCCAGCAATCTCTAGTCTGTTCTTCTTAGTGTAAGAGTTATCTCCCATGATGAATTTGTAAAAAATTTAAATTTTAAATCAACAAAAACATATCCATAATCTCCTCTGAATCGCACAAAATTTAAAGACATTAAAACACATTTATAAGATTTAGAAAAGAATAGCATCTTATACAAATTGTAAATACATTTTTGTACTTTGATTTAAAGACCTTTTGTTTGAATTTAATCCTCCATAAATCATGAAAATACTCTGATATTTTCTTACAGACGGAACTAATGTGATTACTACTTTACTGTTATAATTTAAATTATTGTGCAGAATCAACTGAATATTTATCATTACTACAATAATACATATTATTGTGATCATATTTTCAATGACATCGTTATCAACATTTAAAACTGCAAACTTGTAAAGTAGAACAGACTAGAGCTAGATCGAGTGTTATAATGACAATGAATAATGTGTGAGTAGAATAATTGTTGTAACAATTCTTAACTCCAAACAATGCTATACAATATGTACAGAAATAAATTAAATGTCTCATTTACAAGGTCATTAAAAAATTGACCCAAATATGTGATAAAACTTTGTACTGTACAAATACAGGAAAAAATATCTCAATAAATAAATATATATCTTATAACAAATAACAAATTTATTTAAAATACTGGAATGTTTTTAAAACAATCAAAAATCTTACAAATATTGTTTCTTCGATTTTAATATCATAATCTTGTATAAATAAGTCAAATACTGGCATTTATAAATCTAATTATTTAAAAAAAAAAAGAAGAAATAAAACAGATGGCCACTTAATTAACCCATTATTGGAAAAATAAGAATTACATTTAAACATGATGAATAAAATCATGTTTTCATTCTTTTTGTTTCATTTCATATTTTTTTCTGAGAATCACAGATAATGTTAAATTTACATAGCACTTGGTTTTCTTGATCACAGTCACAGATATGATAAAAAAAAAAAAAAAAAAAAAGTAAAATATGTTATATTGATCACAGTCACGAATATGGTAAAAATGTAGAAGAGAATATAAATATTTTCACTTTAATTTCTCATGATTTTTTGAAAGTTGTATAGAGCTGATACTGTTAACTTATCAAAAATTAGATACATTTTTTGAAAGATGAAATGAAATGGAAAAGAAATAGCACTTCACTTACATTTATACTATCTAATTTGAACACATAATATAGGTATGTCACTGAAGTAACTTTCTTTTTTTTTAATTTAGCTTTTGGTTTCTATTGAATTGTGAACACAAAAGCAATTACACTTTTAACTGGCACCATTTTTTTTTGGAATTTTTCACTGAGTATAATAGTTAGCTTTGAGCAAAAAAAACCTAATTTTTAGTTTCCTATTTCAACATTTTTAACATAAATTAAACAAATGACTAGAAATGCATGTTCATCATGACAATTTAGGACTTGGAATATTTTCCAGATCAAACAGATTGTCTACATCAAATGCTTCAGCAATGTCTGCAAATGTACTACTCTCTGCCCATGGATGTCCATCAAGATTATCATGTTCTTGAACAGGTGACGACACAATTGGCGTATGTAGTCCACTATTATGTTTCACGTCCACTTGCTCCCCAGCATTTAAACCCTCACTCCACCAATCAGCTGGTGGTGACAGGTGAGAACCATTTATTGTCAAATCTAGAGGATCATTTGAGGTATAATCAAATGGTACATCTTGTGAGAGGTCAGTTTGTGCAAATAAATCCTCTATACTGAAATTGTCAGAACTACATTCGGAAGATTGCGGACTCATAGGATCTGATGGCACTGAACTTGATGAATCTGGTCCATCTAATAAGTCCTCAGTTTTAATTTTAATCCCTGCAATTTCAATATCTTGATGTAATATAGAGGTCCAATTGAAATCACCTTTTAATGACTCATGTTCTTCATTACTAAAATGTACTACACTTTCATTTCTGGAAGATTTATTGTTACAACTTGGAAAGAAATCATCCTCCTGCTCTTTCTTAATCTTCTTTAATGGAGGTGGAGCTGAACCCTCCCGACTATTGCGTCGTTTCTTGAACACACCATTATCGATCATGTCATTATAATCTGGATTTATTCTCCAGAATCCACCTTTACCCGGCTCGTCTTTTCGTCTTGGAACTTTCTGGAAACATTTGTTCAGAGACAGATTGTGTCTGATTGAGTTCTGAAAAATAAAGTATTTACATTATTTCTCTTACAACTTAAATAAAATAAAGAACAAATGTAGCCATATTTTTATGCTTTTCTAATAAATTTGGTGTATTTTTAAACATACAAGGATCTTATCTGAACTCAGAACTTTTTTCCTGTCATGTCACCGCATCGGTGGTGTAATGTTTAGCGTGTTCACCTCAAGTGTGGCAGATAGTGGGTTCGAGCCCCAGTTGAGTAAAACCTAAGACTATAAAATTTGTATTTGTTGCTTCTATGCTCAGCATGCAGCATTAACGAGTCAAAACAGACAGTTTGGCTCAGAATTAGGATATTGTGTCCAATTGGAGTGACATGTTTACCCACAAACTATTGTTTCTGTGAGCTACATGTAGCACTACATTTTTGTATACAAATCCAATTATGGGTATTGGTCTAGTACAAAGTGGACATCATCATCTCATTGACAATTAACTTGTTCCTTCCATGATATAGCTGAAAATTGCTCACTTGGCATTTAATCACATTCATTCACTCCTGTCATGTGTATCAAGGTAGATGTACATTATGTACATTGTATGTAATTTAAGTTTTGTTTGTTGAGTATTTGAGAATTAATTTCTATATTTGATGTACACATGCAACAAGGTAAAACTCTTTCTTTTAATACTTTATTTATGCAACTTGCCACATTTCTTGATGTCTTGTATGACATGGATGTTACATATTGATTGAAATGGATTCCTATTGTCATTGAGTATTGAATGTATGTCATTACACAATTTTAAAAGTGATAATGTAATGTGGAGAAAGAGGTTGATCATGTTAATATAGAAAAAAGATAAGAAATGATTGATTCCATTATTTTTTGCAATAACAAATTCTTTCATTTTCTTTTGTTCAGACTGAATTTAATGAAAGTGATCAATAATCTTGAAATGTATACATTCAAAGTTGACAACAATAATCAAGATAATTTAGCAACAAATTTATACTATATATATTTCAGGAGGTTTTAAAACATATTCAGTTATATAACGTAATTCAGTAAAAAAAAAAAATTCAATAAATATTGTACCTACCTGCCAACTAGGATCAGCTAATCTGTAGTACATGAAATTGTCTGTAATCCAGGTGTAGATTGATGATAAGGTGATTTTGCTCTTCTTTGTCTCCTTCATTGCCATGCATATAAGAGTGGCATATGAGTATGGTGGCTTCACATATGGATTAGTCTTATAGTCTATAGCTTCACCATTGAGACTGGTAGTTGCTGTTTCACCAAGTGGAAACTTGGGTTCCAGCTTACACTGTGGCGGAGAGCAAGAAACATTCAATATTGCATTTGGATTAACCTTCATATTCTTGTTGATCTCATTGTTAGCATAATTTCCAAAAGGTACTGGACTGGGAGGTGGTGTTGGTGACGTAATCTTCATGATGTTTAGATTCTGAAGCCAGTTCAGGCTTGTTAAACTGTCATCTAGGTATGTTGCTCCATTGCTGCAGGTATCAAGGGGATATTTAGCCATCCAGTTTTGCCGAAATTTGACAGCTAAATTTTCCCTGGTTAGAACTGGCATCTTCCCAGCCCGACTCTGCGGAGGGACAGCGTAGGCTTGTGGGTACTTCGTCTTGGCGGTTTATGTATCAACTTGAGTAAGAAAAGATTTCAACCTGAAAAATAAACCCAATAGATTTAGAAAATAACAAATTGAATATTATTAAATACATATCAAGTCATTTGAGATGTGAAATCAGTAACAAGTTCTTTGCTTCCTGAGAAGGTATAAATCATTATAAAATGGAAGATTATGACTAAATATGCAGTGAATATATATTCCAATATAAGTCTTCATGCTATAATATCCAGTTAAAAGTACAAGTTTTTTTTTATATAAAATGATAAATGCTAAAATAATTCAATGTTCCCCAGACCATTTTGTTTTTAAAATGTTTGCTTTGGTCAATTCTTTTTTTCAATTAATTTTGCATTTTTATAATAAATTATATTAAATGCAAACTCTACAATAATAAATTACTAAATACCTTCAGTCCCTCTTGACTTGATTAACTTTCAACTTGTTTCAATGTACTGTACATTTATCCCGGGAATTTAATTTTTTCAGACCTAAACTTGTTTAATCAAAGATATACGGTATGTGATCAAACATGTACCAGAAAAAGGCGTCAATAGAGTAAGACCTTTAAATCCTTCAACAGAACTGATATTCATTGGTCCATGTTTCAACTATTTATAGCACTAGCTGACACGTGTATTTGCGACAGAACAAGTCAAATAAATTGTTCAAAAACAATTCATAATTTACTTAAACATGTCAAACTGAGATATGCTTTCAACATTGATTGCCACAGATTGGATTAATCAAACTTACCTTGTCGGATCAAAATTAAGATGAAAACTGTTCCCAATAAATATCCTTAATTGTTTTTAGATAAGCCCAGGCCTGTCCAACAAGACCCCGCTCTAATTAAATAAACACAACAATTATCCTTGATTAACTGCAAGCTCAGCTTTGATTGCTTTACGGCTTTTCAGTTTTCAATTTCATATTTGCTGTTGTTTTGGCCAGTTGACGAAAGCAGAAGCCAGTTATAGAGTGAGAGAATTAACCAAAGCATTGGGAAGATAAATAAATACAGTGTGGCAACAATATAAACCTTTGTAAACAGTTTCTTTATAATTTACCTTTGTTGTACTACCGCGCTATGGCAGCAGGTAAACAATACAGCCTTACTCTCGACAAAACGGTATTTTTGATTGGTTTGCAATACACGTTGAATGTTAACGTTGTTTTTATTGGTTATTTTGTAAAGGTCATAACATGGAAAATAGGTGAAAGGTAATACACATTCATTCAAGAAAATATTTATGTTTTAAAACACGTTGCCGGTAAACTTGAAAAACATAAATAATAAAATTTTGAAGTCGCCGGTTTGGTTAATTTTAACTGGAATTACCCTTTTTTTAATTTTCAGCAAATATCTCATTTCTGCGGTTTATGAAAGTCTAAATTCTAAATCTAATTAAAAAAGATTTGTCATAACTTGTAATTTTTCATTTCGATAAATCAAATGTCACTAATATAGATTCAAGTTTCAGATTCTAATATATAAATACTTTTTATCCAAATCATGTGCCAAACTCGTTAACATATTTAAAATTCACTTTAGACTTGACATTTCAAATTTTACCATTAAATCTTTGCATCTCATTATTTTTAAATAACTTTTGATCTGCTGTGTTTTTCATTTTTGCACTTTATTAAATATAATAAAGAAAAAAAACTTTCTTTGCGGGGAGAAACAAATCCAAGATTTATTATAACTTGTTCTACATTTACGGGGGTTAGGGTTATGGTATTTAAGGCCACTTTCAACAATATTTCAGTTATATTGTGGTGGTCAGTTTTATTGGTGGAGGAAACCGGAGTACCCGGAGAAAATCACAGACCTGTCGCAAATCACTCAGTGGCAAACTTTTTCATACCTCAACTCAACTCAAATATTTATTGCCCTTGAATTAATCATAAGTGTGTAACAAACAAATAAACAAACAAAGATAATAACATGGCAAGCCTTAAACAGTGAATCAATATTACTTTGTTTTTATGTATATTACAAGTTAGAAATAGTCATGAGTCCCCTGTCCTCGGCTCTAATGTTTTATAAAGGAACCTAGTTTTTTCTATTCGTCTCACGTTTGGTGTTGATGAGTTTTACAGGATATAAAATTTTCTCTCAAGGTGTATTACCACTAAACATGGGTACCAGTCGAAAAGAACGTATGGGGAAGTAGTACGTAAACAGAAAATGGATTCCTACATTGTTGGATAAAAGATAAACCCTATTAGATACTGCAAAATACTGAATGTCAGCAGAAACCTACATATTTTAGGATAATTTTAAGCCCATATTTGATGTCCTTGTGGTTTTTAATAAAAAAATTGATTGCATTGGAAAGAAACCACCTGAATTTGTGTTAAATCGAAAGTGAAAGTAGGATTGTTGACGGTAGACATCTTCAGACTGTCTGTTTTTTCTTATATGCCATTAAATGTATGTTGATTTTCGGAGTTAAGCTTCCAATTAGGTACCCCTTCCATGAGATATGAGTGTCACTTAGATTAAACTTAAGATGAATCCTGTATAAAAGCTCAATTTTTTTTAATTTAACATAGAAGGCTATGGAGAATTCTTTAGTGGTATTACACCTCAAGTACGAGTTAATTTCGGAATGTAACACCAATGTTTTTCATCAGCTATTAATTTACATAAGCATAGACCTTCTTCTCTCGTAAAAGAAATCTCCCCTTTTCAGTCAACAAGCTGTGGTCACCAATTATTAGTTAACTTAACTTATCTAAGAAAACCTTGCGACTGGAATTATTTATTGGGTGATTTGGCAATGTGTGTTTTTTTTAAATTTGATTACCGGAAATCATGATTGGAACTTTCTGATACTTTCCAGAATTTATGTTCGGAACTGGCTTTATACACTGTTTTATATGATCAAAATCCGTTGCTCGACCTCGGCAGGAACCAGATTTGTGTCATATGAACGCTGCATTGAAGTAATGTGATGTCGAATGGCGTGTTGGACATGACTGGTGAAAAAAAAAACTACCTACCGGACCATTAGAGGGATGGGGCGGGAAACAAACATATTATTTTTAAGGGTTGCCCAGTTCTAAATCTGCAAAATATTATCCTATCTCTGGTAATAAATTAAATATTTTTCAAATTCAATGAGTGGTTGGTTGGTTTTATGGTGTTTAACGCCACTTTCAACAATATTTCAGTTATATCGTGGCGGTCAGTTTTATTGGTGGAGGAAACCGGATTACTCGGAGAAAACCACCGACCTACCGTAAGTCACTGACAAAGTTTATAACATAATGCTGTGTCTTCGCCCTGAGCGAAATTCGAACTCACAACATCAGTGGTGATAGGCACCTGTTGCATAGGTAGATTTAAATTCAACTACCATACGATCATGGCCACGGCGGTCCCTCAAATTCAAATTTTATATATTTCAAAATATATATTCATTTTTTTTTTTAATTAAACCATGAAGAGAAACTGACAAAAATACTTAACCCGTCAACACCCGAACAAATTAGGACTGTTACGTCTTTCATTAGACAGTTATTAGAACTGAGAGAAGGGAGACTCATCACAGTCATAATTGCAGTTCATGTTATTGTATTTTTTTTTATGTAATCATTTGTCTTGTCTGTACATGTATATTATGTAAATTGTAATGCTAAAACCCAAATGGGTTACTTGTGTGCATTAATAAAATAAAATATATAAATTATATGATAAGCCTTATGACGAATTATATTTATATTTGACCGCCAGTTTTGTTGAAATTGATCAAATAACTTTTGTTTCAAACTACTAATACCTAACCATTTTGTGCTAGTTAATTTTGTGACAACCATAAATTACAATAACCACAAATATCGAGAGTATGTTTACCCATTCGGACATATGACTGTTCTGTGAATATTTTAAAAACACAAATTTATACAAAATGTGAGATATTATATTTTCTTTTAAACATGTGCATGTGTGGCAAAATCAGCTGATCGCTACTGTTTACAAAAAATATTTATGGCAGGTAAAATCCATTTGTCACAATATATATTTAAACTACTAAGTACAGAATCAACTCTCGGGATTACTAGCTTTACTGCTAGTAAATATGTATTCAAATACCTGGTAATTAAGTATGGAAAAAAACAGTGTGTACAATATCACTTTTAATTATCAAATTGTTGAATTTCCGTAGTGTTCATGCTATTATTTGACAGTTTAAAACTGCAGTCATGTGACCAATTTTATTTTATTTTTTAAAGAATTGAAAAGAAGAAGGAATGTATGTTTGCATATATCAACATTATTTTTATTATTATTATTATTATTATTATTATTATTATTATTATTATTATTATTATTAAATAATTATTTCTTTACTGTGACCTTCTCTCTCTGGAATTTCAACTACGACTGACAATTGTTCTTGTTTATATAGATCGAACACGAACGTATTAGAAGACACCCATAAAAAGAGGTAAAATCCATACGTGACGTCGGTAAAGTAATTGTGTGCTTCTTGAAAGATTTATTTGATGATTTTCTCTACAATTCTGTAAAAAACTAATTACAGATGGCATACCAAAATGACCATTACACATTGACATCTCAGAAGAATTTATAAGTGTATTGTATCGTCGTTCCAGTCAAATTATATCGACACTTAAAGTTGACTCGACCCAATTGTCATTCAGCTATCCAGATATACTTTAAAAAAAAATATTTTCTTGTGTGCGAGTTGCATCGGTGTAGAAAGATATATTTGTAGTAAAATCATTCATTTGTAGACTTTCAATCCCACGAGATCGATGGAAGCAAATGTTTCATGAGGAAAACACTAAAGTTCAATCACAGTATCTTGACGTTTTATCTGGCGAAATAGAGAAAAATCTGTATAAAATCCATTATACAGATATTTCTCTATTTCGCCAGATATACAGATTTTTCTCTATTTCGCCAGATATACAGATTTTTCTCTATTTCGCCAGATAAAACGTCAAGATACTGTGATTCAATCGCCATTGTTTTGTAACGTCGTCGATTAAATTATCAAAATTTATCCCTTTCAACTCCCTCGAAATGCTACTTTAAAAATCTGTTTTGACAAATTTTAATCAAATTAATTATCAAATCTTTAATATTAATTATTTCTTGATGTTTTCATTTAATTAAAAAACAAACAAACAACATAACAACTGCTTAGAAATGAAGAGTTTAAAATGACACGATCAGTTATACATGTATATATAAATAACGATGCTGGGCACAGTTCTATGTTTATAGTCCAGTCAATCTATCAATAAAATGGTTAAACATCAACAAAATTGCAACAGGAAGTATTGCACATGTTTTAACACCAAAGAACCGATATAAAGCATATACTAAAAGTCTATCACGATTGCATTGGTGCAAAATGATGAATTTTGATCAAATCTGTGGTTTTCACATAAAATCGCTGAAAACAGGAAAAAAATATTTTATGTTTAATACCACTATACCACAATGATGACAATTAGAATAGATGACCATATATGTCGTTAATAAGTCATGTTAATTAACTATAATTGAAAACAAAATTCTGTTAAAGTCAAGTTTATATTGGAGCAAAATCTATATTTTTTTTATTGAAAAAGTTAGGCCGGAAAACTGGAAAAGTATTCATTTTCCAAAGTGGAAAGATATTTGCTAAAAGTTATTTGAAATAATTAAAGTGAATATAATCACATTTTCATATATAACAATTGAAGACATTTTGAGATAAATATTGTAGATTTTATGATAAATCGCAAAGAAATGGAGTTTTTGTTCTTGTCTGGAGTGAGTGATTGTTGTTTAACGCCAACTCAGCAATTTTCAGCTATATCATGACGAGAACAAGTCAATTTTCAATGAAATGATGAGGTCCGCTTTGTACTAGACCAACACGCTTAGTTGGATTTTTATAGTGCTAGCGCACTGAAACAACAGTCCGCGGATAGGCATGTCGCCACACTCGGACACATTATCCTGATTCTGAGTCAACCAGTCTTTGATATTTCTCCTTAATGATGTGTGCTTAGCGGAGAACCAACAAATACCAATTTTATAGTATTTGGTTTGACCAGATAAGGGCTCGAACCCACGATCTACCACAAACTAGGCGAGAACGCTAACCATTACACCACCGATGCGGTTTTATTGTCTTGATGGGAAGCATATTGAGTAAGTGAAATGTTCAAATAAATAAACTATTTGAAATAATTAGATGATAAAACACGTTTTAGTAAATAATGGCATATATTTTGTGCCAAAAACTATATTTTTGTGGGGAAAAACTGAATACTGTGATAATATTTTATTCTCAACTTGAGATAATTTCAGGCCTCACAATGTTTCCATTATCACGCCTGTTTAATTGAAATCAAAGTTCTCTAGATGAATCGAATTTTATTTGACTCCTTTATTAGTACTCAAAATCACTCAAATGCGGGATAAAACACAACATACATCTACCAAACCCCAACACACCAAGTACATGAGCAACACGAACTCTTGATAAAAAAGGAGGTACCCAATGATCCTGAAAGGTCAGCATAATTATCTTGATGACGAATTCAAATTGATTGTCAAAAATCCCTATTTCTCTAGTCTTTCGGAGCAACAAAAGCTTGTCAATAAAATTAAGATAAGAAACGTAATCTTTACAAGCCATCATTAATTTAGACCTCGGACGGTAACTGTGGTATAGAAATAGGTCTTGTATAGTCGCCTCCTTTCTGAGAGGTAAGATACCACTTAAAGTGAGCATCTAATAGATTGTACAGGCAGAATAGCATCATAACAAACGTCTGTCATATGGGGACGCTTTAAACAGAGGTCCGCTTTTGGCCAAATACAAAGTTTTCAAACTTTTCTAATTTATCATCATCAAAAAGTCAATTCCATATCTTCAATATGTCCCTAACAATTGTGTATTGGTTTGAAATCATTTGGTTGTAATAATTGTGCAATGAGTTGATTACATTAACAATGTATCCCTTTTCCTCAACCCACTCGCCATTTCACCATAATATAACACTATTTGCACTACGTGCAAACCGGTTGAAAATCATTTGTTAAAGAAAAAATCCACTTTTTATTCTAGAAAAAGTCAATTACGCTTATTAAAGGACAAGAACTACTGAATGATACTGATATGAAGGTGCAAAACAGTGATAAAAGAGTTTCTGGTAAATACTGAAAGATCCAGGAAACTGAACATTACGTTTGTCTGAACAAGGATGCAATATATATATAATGTATGAAATGTGTACAAAGTAGTATCATTGAAATAATAAATTGGTAACTTTTTCTCAGAGTAATGACCAACTTTTTTTTAGGAATGTAGAATTAATCTATTGTCTGGAGATATACATTTTTCTTTAAAGGCGAGGCGACACAAATCTACCGAAAGTCATGCACTTCTATCAATTAAAATTATTTCAATATCTGCAGATATTATTAGATTTACACATATATTGATGAAACATTTGTCACACGCACCAGGTTATCCTATATTGGTTACATAATACCAAACGACCAATAATTTATTTCTTAGAGAAAAAGTTACGAAAATAAAAACAGAAACGTGGCGAACACCGAAAAAAATCACTAAAGTTGGATGAAAATAGTTACATGATTTTCGTATTGATAAATGTCTAAAGTTATATACCATCTGTAGTGAATATTCTTGAACTATTTGAAGATATCAATTTGGAATAGTTCTGGACAATGTGGACAACATAGATTCAAAGAAAGATTTGTTTTCTATGGAAGAAGATCAACAGATGTGAACCGCCCTGCTCTCTTCCAAAGAGAAAAAAAGAAAAAAAGAAGAAAAAATCGGAGACACTGACAACATTGGGTACACTAGACTACAAAATCGAAAAGATGAGAAACGCGGACCCAACCAAAAACCGGAGGTAAACACTGGTGCTGGTGAAGGTTTGATAGGTTTTCCTCTTGTCTTAATCCAATATCTCAAGGAAAATCGCTGAAGATTGACTGTTATATACAACTCCACCTTTATAAGGTACCAGTATACATATTAAATATAACATTATACATATTAAACATAACATTATACATTTTACCATTAATATCGTTTCTAAATAATTTCTTATGCAAATTATGTCTCCACACAGAGTCAAAAGCCTTAAAAAGTCATAAAACTGCAATATTTACTGTATTGTTTATCAATCATATCTACAAGTTGAGCTAATATTTTCTTCTTAGTCCTTACTATGCCTCATGGCACATAGGGCCAGGACAAGTTTCCTCCACTCTTCTTTGTTGTTAGCTTTTCTTTCTATTGTGCCCCAGATGTATCCTCTTTTCTTTATTTCATTTTTGATGGTGCGCCTCCATGTTGTTTTTGGTCTTCCTCTTTTTCTTTTCCCTTCTGGTGTCCATCTTAGGGCTACCTTTGTCATGTCTTCAGATGGTTGACGTAGAACATTACCAAGCCATCTCCATCTCTTTTGAATCAACAAAATCTCCATGTCCTTGGTGTTTGTGATGACACCTGCATGAGCTAATATTTCATGAACTCTTTCTCCGTCTATGTTTTGAATACAATCTACAGTTTTATCACTTTACCTCTGTTTATAACTTTTTCGTGGGACATTTCATCGTTAATTACGTCATTTTGCTTTATTTCGGCTTTAAGATTCAATGATAGGGGATTATGTAATCATGTATGTATCAGACAACACATTACTTGTTTCTAATACCAACAAAATGTTGGACAAGTTTAAGAAAACATGGAGAACCGATGTTATAGTCCACAGGCACCACGCTGTCATTTTTGCAAGTAAATCAAGTTGTACAGTGATACGATCGTCACCAATTCTACCATTAAGTATAAGCATATTATCATATTTACAAAAATCTAGTGAATAATTATGAAAATTAGCCGAAAGCCTGATACTGTTGATATAGACTATGATGAGTTATCAGGGATGTTAGATATTGAAAATACTTGTATAAATTACATTAATTAATTTAGGTTTATCAATTCAGAGACAAAGAGTAGATTAAAGAAACTAAATAAACATAACATGAGAGTAACAACCAAAACTGAATCAAAATGTAAACTAAACCACAGACAGGATCTATCAGAGGGGGGTTCACCTGGTACATCGGTTCGGGTCCCGGAGAGCCAAGAAGGGGCCCGTGAATTTCTGAAGGACCCCATAGCTGTAGCCATTTACGTTCATTTCGATGTTTTCATTTTTTTTTTTTTATTTGTATTTTCAACTCAAATCCTCAATCTTGAGAAAAGTTTCAGTCTGTTCCCTGGGCCCCAAAGCAGTCTTGTTCCGCCTTGCAAAATTTCTCTTGGAGGCCCTGACCACAGATCCAATCACTTTAACATATACTTAGTTGTTTCATTGTCTGTTTGTCATGTTCAGATTAAACATCTCTAATAGTTTTGTTCATTCGAAACGGGTTAGTGCACGCTATGTTGTCTTATTTTGTAATGTGTTGGATATATGAAGTCAACCATATATAGGCTTATCTATCTTCACACACTCTTATTTACTTAAGAAATACAGTATATATGCCCCCCCCCCCCCCCCTTACTACAAAGGTCATCGGGTTGCCTTGTTTTGACTTCGTGTTATGCTTTTCAAATGGATTTGGGGGGGGGGGGGGGGGGGGGGGGGGCGTTTTCTGTACTCACAAGCAAAGTAATTTTGAAATAATATTGTTTCGTGTTTGCTCTAGTTAATCTAGCTGTATTTAATTTGAATTAAGATTATAATTTTGATCTTGCTGTCTTTGTCGATACCTTTGTATCTTTGATGTTACTATTAAGTCTCTGATGTTACTGTCTATAAATACATCTAGATAGATAAAAGATGACCATTATTCAAGATCGTCTATAAGCATCTGGAAAGGTTCATATTTAATAACATCAAGCCGCACTAATTTTGCAATTATTTTCTTGTTATGATACAAATCAGTATTGACAATAGTTATGCAGAGGACATTTGAAATATTTTCAATCTTTAATTCTAAAACGAAATAACTGAAATATTGTTGGAAGTGGCGTTAAACACCATAACTCTAACCCCTTAATTCTAAAGTTTATGCTCAAACATAATGCGAATATCAAAATGCTTGATCATAATGAAACAATTGTTTGGTAGATGTGCAATTTAAAAACAAAATGTTTACTTTTATATCGGTAACACCAATGAACTGATAGTGTTAGGTGGTGACCTATATTTGTTGATTCAGATAGTGTTAGGTGGTGACCTATATTTGTTGATTCAGATAGTGTTAGGTGGTGACCTATATTTGTTGATTCAGATAGTGTTAGGATGTCTTGAAAAAATGCTAAACTAGAATTTTCGAAATACTGTTTCTAAATAAGGGCAGTAATTATTTTATTAATTGGTAAACATGTACATGTACTTTTTTTCTGTGCTGTAGGGCATGTATACAGTTAGGTTATTTGTACTCACTTTGAAATAACATAAATTCAATGCTAATTTTCTTGCGGTATAAATATACCGATATTGTAAACATTTCTGAAATAAGTGATTTCATGGATTACTATTCTTTTCTTGAATGAAGCACGAAAATGATACACGTACGTTTATCTTTAATTTCATACTTATTTAGCAGAAATTCACGAAATAAATAGAAAAAGGGTGCACATTGCTGGTTAAAAACAAATGATATCGAGAGGTAAGCTTTAGTGTTAATTAATAATGACAATGTCCAGAAGCACAATCAGCTGATGATATAAATGAGGTCAGATTTCTGTCACTCTGTAGAGAATTAAAATAAGATTTTTAGGGCTAGAACTTTTTCTCTTTTATACCAACACTTACGTGATCTTTTTTAGAGACCAAGATGTTTGATTCGCAGTATCCATTACTATACACAAAGAAAACAGTTAAGCATCCCCATGTTTTTTTGGAATGACAAATGATACGACAAGTATCACGAGATTACTGACCAGATAATCTCAAGAACGCAATGGTGACATATTAGAACATTAAATTGGCTGTAAGAAACCACAAAAACAAATCAAGAAAAATGTTAATTTAATGAATATTTAATCACAATATCACAAGGCCAGTTTTTGCAGTAAAACATGTCCATTTTAAATATTGACCTTCACAGTTCAAAAAGCACGATAAGATTGTCATTTCACTTTCAAAACTTATGAATCACTTGACGACATCTATTGTTCAAAATTCAGTACCGGGTGTAACCCCCACGTGCTTGGATGACGGCCTCAACCCTGCGTCTCATCCCTCCAGTTAGACATCGGATGTCCTGTTGTGATAGCTGCTGCCATTCCCGATGCAATGCTGCTTCCAACTGACAAATGTTGTGCAGAGGAGGTTCCCAAGCATGAATACGACGGCCTAACATGTCCCAAATATGCTCTATGGGATTAAAATCCGGGCTCATGGCTGGCTAAGGAACAGAAGTCACGGCTTCACTTTGGAGGTAGGCGGTTACTGCTCTTGAACGATGAGGCCTGGCGTTGTTATCCATATACACAGACCTTGTAGCTAGTGGGTGGTTGTCGAAATGGGCCCGGACAACAACTGGTTGCAAGTCGGAGTTCGGTAATTTTGTTATTACCCTTATGTACTTGATCACCAGTTAGGTTGCCTTGTATGGCGACTAAATCCAGCTTGCAGTCATGAGAGATACACCCCCCCAAATCATTACTGAGCCTCCACCATAAGGGACAGTTGGCTGGATGTTCCTTGAGGTATAGGCTATATTTTTGTGTCTCCAAACCCTCATCCGGCCATCGGTTACATGAAGCAGAAACCGGCTCTCGTCTGACCAATGGATCTTGCGCCATGTCCTTAAATTCCAACCACGTCGTGCTAAACACCATGCCAAACGTGATCGTCGATGTCGGTCTGCCAACAGTGGACGTTTAATGACTCTCTTTGACTTAATTCCGCTGATTTCAGACGGTTTCTAACTGTTCTTGTTGACAGACGTCTATTGGGCAGCCAGTGTTGTTTGAGTACGGGACTGGTTGCGAATGGCATCCGTCTAACCAAACGCTGCAATGCCCTGTCGTCACGATCAGATGTTACCCGTGGTCTGTTGGATCTTGTCAAGTCTTTCACATTGTTGGTTTGTGTGCGTTTTCTCACCAGTCGGCTGACTACAGTATAGTGGTAGCCCATCTGTCGTCCAATTAGCTTTGAAGGACATCCCTGTTGTATGCATGCCGATTATTTGCCATCTTTGTGCTTCTGATATTCGCCTTCGTGCCATGCTTACTGAGAATGAATACATTTTTTAAAACACCGGACTTAAATACCCAAATTTGAAGCGTGAACATACTGAATTTTGAGTAATGCGTGCGAGACATGGTTCACGTGCATGACTAGTCGATATTAGACATAGTGGTCACATCTTTTTAATGGAACATTGTTCTTGCTATAATCAATATAAATATTAGAATCTAAACTTAGTGTAATATATCAGGGGGTGCTTAACTTTTTTCTTTGTGTAGAGTATTTTGTCGTAAGTGAATCAATCACCCTTTTTCATGCAAATTAATATTGAAAGGAAAATAATCAATTAACTGACTAAAAAGATGAAAACAATTTAAAAAAAAACAGTTTGGTGCATTATAAAAGTGTATGCAAATGGGTAAGTGATCTTATTTATTTTTAGAATTCACAACAATGTCATGTCATTTGTTTTCTTTACAAGTAAACACAGTGTTTCGGTGCAAATACAATAAGTTCTGTTTTGTCTTGGTTTAATTTGAGCATAGTTGAGCTCATCCACACACTAACGTCTGATAAACAAGTCTCCAGGCGTCTGGATATATTTTCCAGTTATCAAGTGGTTTAATTACAAGGTACAATTTGGTGTAATCGGCATAACTGTGATAACTAAAATTATGGCGTCGACAAATTTCACTGATTGGTTTTGGAAAAATACAGTACAATCTGCGCCCTAAAACAGAACTTTGCAACACACCACATTAAAGATGTATTGCATTTGACACTACTGAACCAATAGCTACACGTTGAGTTCGGCCATTCAAATAGGACTTCATCCACACCAGAGCTGTGCAGGGCCGTCTTAACAGCATTATAAACCCCCAGGAAAGCAGTGCACTGGGACCCTACCTACACAACCACTCACAGGAATAAAAATGTAAATGGTCGATAGAATTAGACATATATTTATTGTATTGGTACTTCCAATAAACTCAGTGTTTAAACATTCAATAACATGCCATACACAACATACCTAGATTAGCATGGGGCCCCTATGCTGTGGACCCACGGGCAACTGCCCATCGTGCCCATGCTCTAAGACGACACGGTATAGCTACCCCTTAAGTGATACTGCGAACTTCGCGGAGAAGCAGCATGTACCATTGTTTTGTCTTTGGTTTTACCTGGCCGAGGCCCCAACCCCCCACGATCTACCACACACCTGGCCGAGGCCCCAACCCCCCCACGATCTACCACACAACTGGCCGAGGCCCCCCACGATCTACCACACTCGTGGCCAGCAGCTAAACATTACACCACCGAAGAGGTTTATTTAAATTTGATCACAATACATGATCTGCTTACAAAATATGGATACATTTATTATAAAAATCGGACGTTGTCGATCACGTTATATATCTATACCTTGTTAGAGGGGTGGGGCACATGTCGAGTCGTCAACTAATTAGAAATTTTATTTTCCGTAAATGAACCCTTAATTTGGACATTTCAGTATATTCAAATTTTCATTTTTATCTCTAGTTAATTTGTCCTACAAATGTACCAGATAAATTCACATGTTCTCTTAGGTCAAAAGTCAGAAAATATTCACAGTGCAGTGGCGTAGCTTACGTTAGGCAGTATAGGCAGTTACCTACATATCACTTCGTCAAACAAACAAAAAAGACTTGCCCATCCCATTGAAATATTGTTTTGTAATAGTTGTTTTTCATCATCATTTTAAATAAAATAACGTTAAAGTGCCAGACCTCTTTTAGAAGACGTCCGTTAACTCATATTACGTTCCACTTGAATAAACAACGGTAAATCCGGTGCCAACATTCGATCCGGATTTCAACTCTTTACTTAGACCGTGTTCACATTAGATCGATTGCGATCGGTTTAGGTTAGTTCGATTCAGTTTGAAACCGCTTTGTGTTCAGATTGGATCGATTTCGAACCGATTGCAATCGTTTCCGGTAATAACCATTCAATTTTCTGTTGTCTTCCGGGCACGTGCCATCAACAGACTGTTGCTTGGATATAATCATGGCTGATCTTGCAAACAGAATGTTGTTTATGCTTATTTGCATTTTAAATGCAATGATAGTTGACTTTATGACCAGAAGACTGCTTCAAAGGAGGATCTACAGACTTTTTATTCAACGCATGCCTAATGAACACGTTTTGAACCGATCTCGAATCGATTTAGTTGTTCTCATCTAACTGTTTAGAGCGATCTAATTTAGACCACATATTTTATGGGTCTCAAATTAGACCGATTGCGATCGATCTTTCTTTGGTGTGAACATTGAAATTGATCTCGAAGCGATCGCGATCGATCTAAATACGCTTAGTGTGAACAGGGTCTTATTCGTTACATTTTATATCCGCCAAAAACAAATGCCAAAATACAAAGAAATCTAGACTCTTTCTTCAAACCAAAGAAGAGAAGCTCACCCGTGCCTGATCATAACCCTCCACTGAGTCAGACACAAGGATCAGATAGTAGCCTACAAAATGAAAGTCAAATGGATAGTGCAGCTACTAGTGTAACAGAAAGCACCGAGTATGTCAGTTTGTCCAAGAGTCAAGACCAAGTCTCGACAGTGTGGTCCTCCGTATTCTGATATAGCAAAGTGTATGAATGATGGCAGTTGACACAGTGACATCGTTAAAAAGAGTCTTCTTACAGAGAAATGGAATAGTGCCTTTGGATTCAAATTTCCAACAAGGTCTTTATTTAAAAAATCCTAAACAGAGAACTTCAAATAACGTTGTGTAACCAAAAATAAAGATAATAAGTACTTTGCCGTACTTTGAAGATATATGTGTTACTCCTCTCCCTATCAACGTATGATTTTTTTTTCAAATGTTGTTATTAGGGGGTAATTTATTATGAAAATATGAAGAAAAGTAATTAAAAAAAAATCTCTTACAACTTAAAAATGTAATTAAAAAATAAATCAGTAGGCCTTATTTATCGCTGGTTTATAGGGAGTTGGAGAATCTAAAATTTCAATGAAAGCCCAATATTTAAATTTGTTAAGCTTTAAATTCACGGACGTGTAGCTGTGTTACTGTAGCTTTTGTGGACCCGTTTTACAATTGCTATGTTTACTGATTTTTGCACGGTCCGCCAAATTGAAATAAACTTCAATTAGGACCTATATGAGCTATGGTCAAACAGCTAACTGACATCAAGACCTTTTTAGTATTTTTTGTTAGTAAAATAAATAGAGCATGCATCATATATGGCATATAGAAACTAAATCTAGTTACTTTGACTACCAATCCCAGTGTGGTTCTGTTACAAAGCTGATGACTACCAATCCCAGTGTGGTTCTGTTACAAAGCTGATGACTACCAATCCCAGTGTGGTTCTGTTACAAAGCTGATGACTACCAATCCCAGTGTGGTTTTGTTACAAAGCTGATGACTACCAATCCCAGTGTGGTTCTGTTACAAAGCTGATGACTACCAATCCCAGTGTGGTTCTGTTACAAAGCTGATGACTACCAATCACAGCGTGGTTCTGTTACAAAGCTGAGGACTACCAATCCCAGTGTGGTTCTGTTACAAAGCTGATGACTACCAATCCCAGTGCGGTTCTGTTACAAAGCTGATGACTACCAATCCCAGTACGGTTCTGTTACAAAGCTGACGACTACCAATCCCAGTGCGGTTCTGTTACAAAGCTGATGACTACCAATCCCAGTGTGGTTCTGTTACAAAGCTGATGACTACCAATCCCAGTGTGGTTCTGTTACAAAGCTGATGACTACCAATCCCAGTGTGGTTCTGTTACAAAGCTGATGACTACCAATCCCAGTGTGGTTCTGTTACAAAGCTGATGACTACCAATCCCAGTGCGGTTCTGTTACAAAACTGATGACTACCAATCCCAGTACGGTTCTGTTACAAAGCTGATGACTACCAATCCCAGTGTGGTTCTGTTACAAAGCTGATGACTACCAATCCCAGTACGGTTCTGTTACAAAGCTGATGACTACCAATCCCAGTACGGTTCTGTTACAAAGCTGATGACTACCAATCCCAGTACGGTTCTGTTACAAAGCTGATGACTACCAATCCCAGTGTGGTTCTGTTACAAAGCTGATGACTACCAATCCCAGTGTGGTTCTGTTACAAAGCTGATGACTACCAATCCCAGTGTGGTTCTGTTACAAAGCTGATGACTACCAATCCCAGTGCGGTTCTGTTACAAAGCTGATGACTACCAATCCCAGTGTGGTTCTGTTACAAAGCTGATGACTACCAATCCCAGTGCGGTTCTGTTACAAAGCTGATGACTACCAATCCCAGTGTGGTTCTGTTACAAAGCTGATGACTACCAATCCCAGTGTGGTTCTGTTACAAAGCTGAAACGCTATGACCTTCTTTCGACAGCTCGTTTTCTAATCTTTATATACATTTTCTATAAAATTGTTTTGTGGGTTTATTATGCAACTTCTTAGAAATATTCAACACTATATATATAATTTATTTCGGGTGTTTACATGAGATCGAAATCAATGTGGAACGCGTCATCGAACTGTTCGCAAGTCTAAAGAATAGAAAACTTGCGTTCTTTTGAAAGTAAAACGGTATGTCAACACTGCTAATGCTAAACTCAAAAGCACTAGTCTGCAATAAAGCTATGCAACTATTTTTTTTACATCTTTTTTAATTTAACTTAGACCAACAACAATTGCCTATTAACTTGTTTTTATTTAGTAGCAAGTCAATTGTACAGTGAAATCTCACCGAAAGAGAGGTCGACATAGGTTTTTCTCTGATATTAGAAGAGTAGTATTCAGATACTGTAAGTAAGTGAGAAAACCATCTTACATGCTGATATGTCGTCAGCTTAAGGGGGCTTTTCCCTCCTGTGCCCCCTACAAGGGCTCTGCCCTTGACCCACTGGAGCCCCTCGCTTACATATCATCTAGTACCTAGCTACGCCACTGACTTCAACAGTTTGAAGAATATGTCAAGGGAATTGCGTTGCGAAAATGGAAAAAAAGTAATAAAAAGAAAATAAGCTTAAAAATATGTACAAAAAAGGGGAGTGAATTTAGAGATAAGATGATCAGGTAATGGCAGCCCTGAAGGACTCGACTGAGTCACTCAGCTCTTCAGTCTGGGGTAGGCTGTTCCAGTTAATCTTTTTTTTGACAAATCTGCAGTCATGTGATCAAAAATATAACTTAAAAGGAAAAATATCATCAATTTCTGGTTATGATTTATTATAAAATATAGGAGCGAAACGATCCGAGGAGAAAGTGGATATGACAGAAACGACTCTTGGGACGAACGGCATTCGGGGCGAAACGACCGGAATTCTCACGGTTGACGGCAATATTTCATTTTCTTTTATTTTTTAAAGAATCGAAAAGAAGAAGGAATGGGTGTTTGCATATATCAACATTATTATTATTATTATTATTATAAATAATAATAATAATAAAAATGATAATAACCAAATTTTCTAACCTGCGACCTTCTCTCTACCGAATTTCGTTGTGTATCAATCATAATTGTTATTTGTATATGCCCTCCTGGGGCCCTGATTTGGTTAATAAACTTATTTCTATTTCTATTTCTATACAGATCGAATGCGGACGTATTAGAAGACACCCATAAAAAAGAGGGTAAAATCCATTACGCGACGTCGGTAAAGTAATTGTGTTTCTTGAAAGATTCATTCGGTGATTTTCTCTACAATTCTGTAAAAACTAATTACAAATGGCATACCAAAATCACAGGCACTTGACCGATGGACCTTAATTTCCCCGTGTTTGGCACGGGGGTACGTATTTTCAGGGCTAGTAACGATGTAGGGCCTCTATTTCTGGGTCCTGGGTCCACACGAATACTAGAAATAAACACAAGGTAAGCAACAAAATGGCGGGGTACGGCTAAATTTCTTATAATTGTCGATTTCCCTGATTTCTGAAAAATAAACGGATGGAATGCACTAACCTTGTGGAACCCCATCAGCTGTTGTGCCCCTGGTTTACTGTCGTATTCGTACTATTTTGCATATATACCCCCGACAACCTGTTCCCAAGACCGATTGTCAATTTAGTCGGAGGTCTATTGGATTCTCTCTGACTCCAACGTGTCTTTAGAAGAACAAATCTGGCTTACCGAATGCATTTATTTGGCGGACTATTTCAAACTTAGAAAAAAAACCAAAAAAAACCAGAATGAATTGTCTTTTTTAATCACATGATAGGTATGAAAACAACAGGTGAACAAATATCAATCCTTTGCCACAATGGAGCCATATTTGACAAACCCCGGGATAAAAACTGGACTGGCCATCAAAAGACACGTTGGAGTCCGAGAGAATCCAAAATAGACCTCCGACTAAGTTGACAATCGGTCTTGGGGAACAGGTTGTCGGGGGTATATATGCAAAATAGTACGAATACGACAGTAATTTCGAAAGTGTAGTCTGTTAAACTTTGGATCCCATATTCACAACGACTTCCACTGTGCAAGGTTGAATCGCTTTCACAAGGAAATTTCATGTAAAATCTAGCTGGACCTTGAGAACCTATGTGGAACTTCAGACCTCATACACTTTGTTTATACAAATCAAAATCTTTTTCATATCACAATGATGCTGCACAAAAATATTGCAGTTTTCTGAGAAGAGGTGTTATGGGTTTTATGCCACTTTCAACAATATTTCATTTATATCGTGGCGGTCAGTGTTATTGATGGAGGAAACCAGAGTACCCACAGAAAAAACCAATCGACCTGACAAACTTTATCACATAATGTTGTATTGAGTTCACCTCGCGATTCGAACTAACAGTTTTAGTGGTGATGGTCACTGATTGCATATATAAGTAGTTGTAAATCTAACTACCATATGATCATGATCGCGACGGTCCCCCGAGGAGATTTTTTAAAACCGGTTTACTTAATTTTAGCCTTTTATGCCACTTCCCATGAAAGATCAACTTCCTTTGTACGATTCTGTATCTACTCTTCCTAATGATGGTCCACTCCACGTTTGGTTTCATTTGGTTCAGCAGCAATGCCAGAGAAGATTAACATTTCAAAATGTCAACAATGAGATTGGTTGCCAAGTGATACAAACAGCTAACTTGGTCAGGAGAGATAAAAAAAATAATTTAAAAATGTATTCATTTGTTTTCAAAAACACCTGTAATTATCATGGTGTAGATGTTAATGAAGCAACACATTTAAAAAAAAAGAACACCATAAACGGGTCAATCTGCTTCAAATAGCACACTTTCAAATATGTTAGAGTGAGCGATTGTTGTTTGATGCCAAATGAGCATTCTCAGCTATATCATGGCGAGAACAAGTTACATTCGATCAATGATCATATCTTCTTTGTACTAGACCAACAGCTTAGTTGGATCTGTATCGCACAAGCTCACTAAAACAACAATCCTCGGGTAGAAAAGTCGTTCAACTGAGTGATTGTTATTTAATGCCAAATTAGCAATTTTTTTCAGCTATTTCAAGGTGAGAACAAATTACACTCGATGCAATGATGATGATGTCAATTTTGTACAAGACCAACACACTTAATTGGATCTTTATAGTGCTGTGTCACTGAAAAAACAGTCCACTGGTTGACATGTTCCACTCGGACACATTATGCTGATTCCGAGTCAAATTAGTATTCACTCTTACTCCATAATGCTTAGCGGAGAAGCAGCAAATACCAATTTTATAGTCTTTGATTTGACTCGACAGAGGCTTGAACCCATGATCTATCGCGCTGGAGGTGAGCACGTCATTACACCACTGATGAAGATGATAACAGGAGGTTGATGGTAGTGTATCCCTATAATGTCTCCTCCGTACCACCCTTCATCAACATTATAGTGTAGAAGATGTGCAGTTTGGATACTTAAAACAAGTCTTGAGAAAGGAATGTTTATTAAAAATATTCAGTAGTACAAAAATGAAATATAGATGTATTATCAACAAAGAAAAGTGAAGCAGAGTAGTATTACCTACAAATTTTGAAAATAATCTTTTTTATTTTTCTTCTAATCCCAATTAAACTGTTCATTAGTCACCAGCTAATCACACACAATACCAGCATATGTTGAAAATTTGCTTACTACGAATAATGTTTCCCAGAATGTACAATGTATATACAATGTATCAAAGAGAGAAATCTTAAATTTGAGAAAAGGTAGATTTTCTAATATTGCATATGAACAATTTTAAAAATCAATAAATATCAACAAAATATACAAACTACATATGGAGTAACAATATATGTTGCATACAATTTTGTATCATTGTTTAAACTTTCTACTTTCATTTCATACCTGTCCTCATTGATGATATAAAAAATCTAAAATTTTCAGAATTTTGGAAGTGTAAATACATACCCATTACATACATAGTGTGTTGGTACAAGACTTTGTATCAGGTCGAGCCTGTTGTGTGAACCAGTATCACTACGAGTCACGATTGCAACGAGTTGTGATGCGGTTAGTTCATGCAACAGGCAAGACCTGATATTTATCTACCATTTCAATAAAAACAAATAACAAGGGTTGAATTAAAATTTGTATAATACTCTCAGGGAGACTACGTTTTGTGCATGACGTCACATTATTTTTTCCGTTCATTCATCAATGTCAGGTTACTGATATGACGTCATGTCAAAGTAGTTCAGCAGAGAACGTCTTTTGCAACATTGTGCCATTCTTTTATCACCACAGTGGTGATACAACATCTTGTATCAGACAGATGACTTTCGTTAATTTCAAAGGAAAACGTACATAATGTTAGATAAAGGTAAATCATTTAAGCGTATTACACAACTTTGACTTTGAATTATTTTGATACATGTTGTATTAAAATTTGATACCCAGGTAAAGTATCACCTACAGGTCTAGTGGTAAAATCAGGTTAGTTGACAGGTATGACATTTGACAACGGCAAACAATGAAGGTGTGTACTGTTTGAAGAAAATAATTCTATCTACTGAAAGTCATGTCTTAATGACTGATAATGTGCTGTTTTAGAACTATTACAACCTTCACTCACCAAGTAATAATTACGATTTCAAATCCATAATAGAGCAATTAGATCCAATAGTAGTTTTTCAAGATTAATGTACAAAATAATTGTAACCATGAAAATGCAATATTATCATCATTGTAAAAATATGAAATATCAGTACAACTTAAATTGAGACTCAAATCCACACTGAACTTAACAATATTTTACAAAATATGTTTATCATATATTCAAACAAATCTACAAACTACTGTGAATTTACTTTTATTTTGAATCTCAGTTTTTTGAGGATTTTAGGATTGTGCTGGTTCAATCAAATCACGAATTTAAGTGCACAACGGAAGGCGTAAATAACCAAAGAAGTTATTTGCAAGTATCAAAACCATGAATGTTAAACACCCACAAACCAATCAATCAAAAACCATGAAAATCAATCAATATCTGCTTCTGCCTGCCAAGCCAAGAAATGTGCATTTTTGAATATACAACAAACCAAATACAATTGAATTTATTGGGAGATTTGGTTTTTTTTGTAGAAAACACATTTTTTAGATTTGTCAAAAAGTTAATTTTGGGATATTATTCAAACAGACCACAACTAAATTGATTTTTGCAGTTCATAAAATATTCATGGCAGGTCATATAATTTATGACCTATCTATATCAATATAAGTATATACAAAGAATACAAGGATTTATTTACAAAAAAATATAGCTCCACTATTAATATTATATGTAGTGAATTCTGTGATTTTAGCTCCAAAATATTATTATCTGTGATATTTTCTTTTCAAGATTTACAAAATATATGAAAATTTCAGCAGTATGTGCACAGAAAAAATTCAAATTAGACTAAAAATGAAATTTCTTAATGAAATAAAATAAAATTTTAATTAGGACCAGTCCAAGCCCAGTCTGTTGGTTATTTTATAATTCATATACTGATACAATAAACTGCAAGTATATTTTTATTTCAAACAATTCTTGGGAGTTTCATGAAAAAAAATGCATATAAATAATTCTATTAAAAGTTCTTTATTTAAGGTCTGAACAACAATTGTCTTTTGTCTTTTCCTTATGTAAATCAAACACTAAATGAGTTAAGAGTTGCTATGTATTAGTCTGTCTCAGATTTTAAGTTAGTCTGTCTCAGATCTTAAGTTAGTCTGTCTCAGATCTTAAGCTTTATTCTTTCCCCATTCATGTGCCTTGCAGTGTTCAACCATCTGAAAAATAACAGAAAAATAATTAATAAATAATTCATGGAAGCCATAATGTGTTGTGAGTTTTAACATAGGTTGGCAGGATATTAGTAAATGTATAACTTGCTATATTCTGAAGAGAAAAGAGCATGATAGATGATGTTAATATATATTGATTAATTGCATATGCTTAAACGGTTTGAGATCTATGAACCAGATGGTTTATTTCACTTTTCCATCAAGCTTTTTTGTTTTTCCATGTCTGGGTTTCTGATCAATGACAAAAGAAAACTAAAAACAGACTTAGTAGAGTGTCATATACATGTAAGGAAGGTTTCTAACAAGAAAGAATCCTGTCACAGATGCTCCTTCTCAAAAGAAAATTGATATTTAAAATTTAAAATAGCATGTTAGTCTCTATTTTTGAATAGAACGAAAACAACATACAATGTTATGGACCATCCAAGTAACATTTCAGCCAAATTTTGTCAATGTCATTTAATTCTGTATACCGGTATACAAATACAGCAGAACAACCCTCTGCCAGTTGATTTTGAAAAACAAGGTGGGAAGATGTCTCCTTTATTAAGTCAATATTAAAATTATTCTCACAAAAGAAAGTCTGAGGTAATAAATTCATCTCATTAAGCATGCACCAATATTCTTTTCAGGAGCAGAAATAAAAACAAAGAACTTACTCCACATTCCTTGGCATTTTTCATACTATCACACCAATAGGACGGTCCATAGCTACATTTCTTCTGACCTAGTTTGTTCATCGCTGGTCTGAAGTAGAGTTTACTGTCTAAGATTTGTTGACGTTCCGATAAGACATTCTTGATTTCATCCTTGATCTTGTGCTGTTTTCTGTTGATTTTTGCAGATTTACAAATACCAAGTTCCTGGTGACACAAAGGATATATTTAAATGATTAATATTTACCTTGACCTAAAGAATATCTAAATGTATCTTTCATTTTGGAATGTGATTGTCCATTTATCTATGCATTCAGTGCCTATCACCACTAAAGCTATGAGTTCGAATACCGCTTCATGACGAGGTGTACTCAATACAACATTATGTGATAAAGTTTATCAGTGACTTGTAGCAGGTCTGTGGTTTTCTCGGGTACTATGGTTTCCTCCACCAATAAAACTGACCGCCACGACATAACTGAAATATTGAGTGTTGTAAAACACCATAACAAAAAACCATCCCCACACAAAATTATTGACACAACATTAAAAGTTGTGAATACATTTAACAAGAGTTATCTCCCACTTCATATATTTTTGATACATGTTCTTTCAACTGGCAGTAATAGAAATATTTAAATTCATATATATTTATTCATCATGGTTTGTCAAATTATTTTCTCAGCATAAAAAAGATAGACATGTATATATATATAAACGTCTAAAATGTAGCACAACAACATCAAAAAAGATGTTAAAATATAACAAAAATAACTATAAGTCTACAAAAAGACTACAATTATAATCAAATTGATGGATATTTCGCTTGACCGACAAGTTTCATCAACGTCTGTAATCTGATCTGAAAAATTGTCACGTGACCATCAGTTATCGTGATGTAAAAATCATAATCTTGAACTTTATACTTTATATTATTAAAATATATATGTACACTAATTTATAAAGAATATGAAAACAATGAGAAAATGTATGATGAAATTTACCAACTAGCTAAGGACCAGGTAATGGTTAAAAAGTTAAAAAACAACAAAAGATTTAGGCCTTTTTGTTTATGCCCTCCAGATGTAATGTTTGTAACTCGTGGATCCAAAAACTCTCTCTTTCTTGTCTTTGATTCTCTTTCCAATTTGGATTGTGGTCAATGATATAAATTTTGGATCTACGAAAGTCATCCAATGAGTGCCCCCGCGAAACAAAGTGTTGACTCACGGGCAAGAGCATCTTTTTCATAAGGTTGGGCACTTTCTCCTACATATTGCGACCCGCAGACGTGACAGTCAAGGAGGTGAACCACATTAGGTGTTTTGCAATTGATATTGCAAAAGATCTTATACTCCTTTCCTGTCGTCTTACTATGGAACACTTGTGCGTGTGGCAATTGGAGACAGCACTTGCAACGCTTGTCACCACATGGTTTACACTGGCTGACCATCGATGAAGGTCTAGATACCGCAGCTCTGACCAGTGTATCCTTAATGCTTTTAGGTCGCCGGAATGCTACAACGGGTGGTTCAGGGAACAACTTGGCCAGCATTTCACTTTTTTCAATTTCTTTCCAATGACGGACGATGCCTGAAATTTTCTCTAAAGAGGGATGGTATGTGAAAACAATGAGAACCCGTTTGTTGATCTTTTTTTCTTTGTACTACAGGTTATTTCTGTTAATTTCACTAGAATTTGAATACCCACTCTCTATAACTTTGTCATTATATCCCCGTCTCTTCAAATGATGGTGTAAATCTCCTAGTCTTTGCTTGGTGGTTTCAACAGTGGAGCATATTCATTTTATCCTAATGGCTTGGCTGAATGGGATACTCTTAAAACAATGCTTAGGATTGCAACTACTGGGTGAAAGGTATTGATGTTTGTCTGTGGGTTTAGAGTACAGTTGTCATGTTGCTTTCCTTGACCGTGGTGGTAGTATCAAGGAAGGATATTTTGGTTTTCGACATTTCGTGTGTGTCGACATCCCGTAGGTGCATACGTTGGCTACTTTTTCGGACGTTTATATATATACATACATCTAAGCAGGTGAGAACCATACAATATATCTGTCCCACTGGATCTCAAAGTTACTTGTGATACTAGGTTTACTAAATATTATATAGGTCTGAAAATTAAACCTAACAAAGTTAGAAGTAGATTTTTGAGCTGTCAAATATTTTGTTATATTATTGACAATCAAGAGTTTTTTAGCTTTGTTTATGGACTTACCGTACAAACTTGTTTTGGGTCTATATCTTGTTGTAACATCTTAACAATCTCTGGTCCAAAGGCAATAAGTAATCCCTGACACTGAAAAACAAGTCATATAAATCATTACTAATTGTTAACTAGGTATATACCCCAATAAACAAGTCATATAAATCATTACTAATTGTTAACTAGGTATAACCCAATAAACAAGTCATATAAATCATTACTAATTGTTAACTAGGTATATAACCCAATAAACAAGTCATATAAATCATTACTAATTGTTAACTAGGTATATAACCCAATAAACAAGTCATATAAATCATTACTAATTGTTAACTAGGTATATAACCCAATAAACAAGTCATATAAATCATTACTAATTGTTAACTAGGTATATTACGAATTTAGTTTGTTACACATATTTTCATTGGTTCTTCAGCCCTGAATGTCAGCATATATTCGGAAAACAGACGGGGTATATATTTCAGTCCCCAAAAACGATTAAAACATGGACGACAAAACATTAGGCTTCACTGAATCAATGGTATAACACGGGATAATAAATGTATTTTTACCAAATTAAATGCTGTTTTTATACTCAAAACGGCTGCATGAAGAAAAAAATACTACAACGGTTAATTCCGTCACAAATACCTGATCGATTCAGCAAACTCCTATGTTCCACGGCTGTACCATAACAAATAAACAAAACGTTGAGCCTTGAAAACTTTCGACGTCATGGGGCCACACCAAGGTTTTATTTACATGTAGTTAACATTTAAATTATTGAAACTGTTTTGCAAACCCGTTGTTTTGTTATGTGATATATTAATGTTATATTTATAAAGTTTATCAAATATTTACTACATATGAAACTGTATTGATTTAGAAATTTAGTACAGTATTTTCCTTCATGAGACACCCTATACATGAAATATGACGTGACACATATTTTGACGTCATTGAAGAATGACGTCAAAGGTACGGACATCTTGAGATACGAAAAATGAAAATAAAAGAGGCAAATTTATTTAATACAGTTGAATGTTGTATTTAAAAAAAAAAGGTTAAATCCGTAATATATCTGTTATTCAGCTATCAGACAGGGTATATAATGTGACATTCCCGGCTTATGATATATATTCCCTTCGGCTGCGCCTCAGGGAATATAGATCCTAAGCCGGGAATGTCACAGTATATACCCTGTCTGATAGCTGAATAACATATAATATACCCCAATAAACAAGTCATATAAATCATTACTAATTGTTAACTAGGTATATAACCCAATAAACAAGTCATATAAATCATTACTAATTGTTAACTAGGTATAACCCAATAAACAAGTCATATAAATCATTACTAATTGTTAACTAGGTATATAACCCAATAAACAAGTCATATAAATCATTACTAATTGTTAACTAGGTATAACCCAATAAACAAGTCATATAAATCATTACTAATTGTTAACTAGGTATAACCCAATAAACAAGTCATATAAATCATTACTAATTGTTAACTAGGTATAACCCAATAAACAAGTCATATAAATCATTACTAATTGTTAACTAGGTATATACCCCAATAAACAAGTCATATAACTCATTACTAATTGTTTCTGTTTTCTGCTTTTCTGTTTCTGTTTCTGCCTTTTAAAGGCCACCATCAACTAGTTGATTAATCTGCCATTGGAGTGCGCATGTAAATTTATAGTGTTAAAATACTGACGGGTCAGTAGTATGTACATTTAAAACTATGTACAGTTCCATTTTCTAATGTGGAAGTTGGCTAACTTGTGCTTTGAAAGCAACAAGTGTTGTGACAGCTGCTGTGTTTGTAGGTAGCGAATTCCAATCTTGGATAGTTCGTGGGAAGAAGGAATACTTTCTATAGTCGCTGCTGCTGGATGGTACTTGGAAAGATAACAGAGGCATGTTTCTGGTGGTTCTTTTTGGTGGTATAAGTCTTTCCTCTTTGCTAATAGCGACATTTTCGTGGTGTGTTTTATACAGCATGTGTAACTGAGCATCACATCTTCTGTGTTGTAGTGATTTCCATTTAAGTGTGTCAAGCATGGAATCGACACTTGATCTGTTGCCTTGTCAGTTACAAACGTATCTGGCACCTCTATGCTGGACCATTTCTAGAGTATGAATATCTTTTTGTGTGTAAGGATCCAATACAGTTGAGGCGTATTCCACCATTGGTCTTACTAGTGAGTTGCAGCAGTACGCATTTTGTTTTACAGTTGTTGATCCGATGTTAAGGTTACGTCGTTATTTGCTTTGCCGAATATTGAGTTGATGTGTTTGGTCCAACGAAGTTCTGATGAAATTAGACAGCCCAGATATTTGGTGCTTTGAACGGATTCTAAGGTGTGTCCATGTAGACTGTAGTTGTATTTGATCAGATTTGGTTTCCTGCTTATTGTTAGGACATTACATTTGCCAGGGAGGAATTCCATTTTCCATTTCTTCTCCCAAATGCCTAGCTTGTTAAGGTCTGTCTGGAGTGCTAGGGCATCATTCTCTGATGTTATGGTTAGGTATGCTATGGCATCATCTGTGAAGAGCCTAACTGTTGATGTTAGACCTTGTGGCATATCGTTGATATAGAATAGGAACAGGCTAGGTCCTAACACTGATCCTTGTGGTACACCTGAGTCAACGCTGATGTAATCTGATGTTACTACCGTCTGTGATCTATCGTGTAGGAAGTTTTTTTTATCCAGTTGTTAGTTTTACCACAGATTCCATAGTTAACTAGGTATATAACCCAATAAATTTATTTTAGTCACATGTCATTCTATACATGTTTTGATTGGTTTAAAAAGTTGAGGTTATTTGTCAATGAATGGAATCTAAAAATAGACGTCGTTCTCAAGGCATCACGTGCCGTTGTCATCAGGTGATTTTCTTTAAATGAGGCACCTTTGGGGTTATTTAAATTTATTTCCGATTGAATCGAATAAATATATTTTTCAATATCATAACAAAAAAAGTTTGAATTAATTAATAAGGATTGATCGAAATTATTTGTTCGGTTCATTCGTTTGTACACACCCTTGCATAACCCGTTATGCGGGTTACATGGTGTGTACAACCTGATTGAGGTTATTTCTTCATGAACCGAACAAAAATTGCGATCAATCCTTAAATAAACAAGGTAATTAGAGTATAGAATCCATCAGGCTTGTTTCATAAATGAATATTTTTAATTGCAAATTAAGTTTATGTATATGACCAAATAAACATAACAAATAAAGTGCTGAATACACCAAGCTTCTTTGTTAAATGCTTCAATTTAAATTTTAAATGTAAGAATATGGTTGCAAAAGTCTAAACAAAAAATATCTTAATAAAAACCTAAATAAACAATCCTTTTCATGGATAATTCTGCTTTAGTAAGTTCATAATTAGTTAACTAATTTTAGTTACGATTGATATCTAGATTGTATGTGTGATACATGGTAGTTTTGTCAGTGTAATGTTTTGTAGATCGTTGTTGTTCTTTTCTCCGTTTTCTTTTGGTCATTGTGTTGTCTGCCCTTCTTCGATTTACAGCTTCTGATTTCCCCTTTGGTATCTTCAAACTTTTCTTGACATAAGGCAATAACTAATGATATAGCCACTGTAAGTGATTGTTGTCAATCACCCTACAGTAACATTCTTCAGCAACCTTTTACGGAAGCACCAAAAAATTGAGGCATTTTTTTTAGATTGTTTATCCTATGCTGTTTGTTGAGTATACAATCAGAATGTAGAATGAAAACTTGCAAAACTAGAATCTTTCTGATGAAGCACCAAACTTAAAACTAGATGATATCAGTTACATACTTCATCTGACATTGATGAAGGCAATTCTTTACAGGCTTTCTTTAGTAAAGACATAATAGCTACTTCTGTTTTGTTCTCCTTTAGAGCCTCAGCGACAAAGTCCAACACAGTTTCACATACTAAACAGGTTTCTGGACTTTTGACTGGTTTTCCTGAAATAAAGAAGATAATCTATTAACTCAATAACCTGTAATAGCTCTACCGATAAACACTTATCTTGATACATTATTGTGTTTAACGCCACTTTCAACAATATTTCAGTTATATCGTGGCGGTCAGTTTTATTGGTGGAGGAAACAGGAGTAGCCTGAGAAAACCACCGACCTGTTGCAAGTCACTGACAAAATTTATCACATAATGTTGCATCGAATACACCTCGCCATGAACGGGATTCGAACTCACAACTTTAGTGGTGATAGGCACTGATTGCATAGGTAGTTGTAAATACAACTATCATACGATCATGACGCCACCCCCCTCCCCCTAAATATTATTGAACTAAAGAATATTTACTAATACAGTATCCATTTAAAATTGATAAATTAAATACTTAAAAAATTCCCCCATAAAAAAATCTAAATATTACATTCGACTCCTAGAAAACTATAAATATGAAAAGGAATATATTATCTTTATGCTTTAAATTACAGAAAGTAATTTTGAAAAGGAACCATCCAAGGACCATACAAAGTTTGGCTTCAATTGTCAAGCAAGATGGTAGACTTCTGCAATTTCCTAAAAGATGTCAGACAGAAAGGCCAGTACCACTTACAACACATACGCAACATGAATAAAATTCCAATGTATATTGATCTGGGCCCGAATAAAACATTAAACAGAGTCGGCGACAAGACAGTTAGCATACGGATAACAGGAGCAGAAAAATGCCATCTTACAATTGTATTGTCCTGTACAGCCAATGGTGACATACATCTACCCATGATCATCTTTAAAAGAAAGACAGAACCCAAAGTAAAGACACCTACTGGTTTTGTGGTAACTGCCAATGGTAAGGGGTGGAGATATGAGCTCCTAATGAAGATATTCATTACAGACATATGGATGAAAAAGTAGGTGAACTCCCTCCTCATCATGGACTCCTTCCATTTTACTATACAGATATGGTTATGAGGGCTTTACAGCAGAGAAAAATCATGCCTGCCATCATCCCAGATGGTTGTATATCAATACTGCAGCCACTAGATGTATCCATCAACAAACCCTTCAAGCTGATGCTGAGAAAGTACTGGACCAGTTGGATATGTGACCAGGCAAACAATAAAGCCACCCAAATGATTAAACCACCAACTGCACAACTTGTCAAGACGTCATAGATTGGGTGGAAGTGGCCTACACAGAACCAAAGCAGAGACCATCATCAATTCAGAAAGCCTTCTTAGTGTGTGGCATCAGTAACAACATAGATGGTTCCGAGGACCACATGATTATCAACCCCACCGAGAAGGAAGACCACATTCCTGACATCAATGTAGATGACCTGTTTGGTGAGGAAGAAGAACAGATCGAGTTGGAAGGGTTTAACACTAACAGACAAGAGTAAACACGAAAACGGCATGCTGTCACATATTATTTCAACAGCCCTTTTAAGGACTACCCAAATATTTAACAAAGAATGTAAATTGTTGTTGCATTAATATAGTTTTGTCTAATATGCCCATTTCCTTCCTCATTTATTATTCTTCTCTCTTTTAAATATTATTTTCTCTTTCATTTATAGTTATTTTAATATTAAAATAGCATTCAAAATAAATTAAATTCCTTACCGTACCCATTTAATTATATTCATATATAGAACAGAAGTTGAGTAATAAAAACGTAGATATACAGTCAAACCTGTCTATAGTGGTCACCTGGGGGAGAATGACAAAATGACCACTATATACAGGTGACCTTTATATGGAGGGTGTGAATTTCCGACAAGATATTATACATTTGTTGTGAATAAACATTTTTTAATTACCTGTTATGTTTGCTTGTTATTTTGTTCTTGTGGTCATGTTACTGAACTTACTCTTGTTTACATTTGTTGTAGCTGCAATAATGTAGCTCCTGTGACAAACTTGTGTCTCGGCAGAGTAAGCGAGCATTTAGGGTTTTATTATTAGAACTACATTTATTGTTGATGAAGTTATCTCAAAGTGATATTAAATAAACCAGTTTCATCCATATTATTAATATCTCTTGGATGATAATCCTTTATCAGATTTGGTAATTTTGATTTCCACTCAGATACAACTGTGACATTTACATCACCACTTTTATCTGACATTGTACGAAAAACGATGTTATGTCTCTTTAAAAAAGATTGTAGCCAGCCATTTGAAGCTTTGAATTGATCTACTCCAAGGTCCTTAGCAAACTTGAGAGCTTGTTCCTGTATTAATGGGCCGCTAATATTTATTCTTCTGCCAGTTGCTTCTTGAAACCAATCCCAGCATAATTGGTTAATGTCTTCATTTCCTGTCGCACGACGTTGACGTTTTCTTGAACCGGGCATATCGTTTTTAAAATCGTCAAGTATCTCACTTTTTCTTTTTAGAATGTTCGTGATCTGGGTGCGACCAACACCCATCTCCTCGGCCACAGCCCGACAACTTTTCCCACCATCACACAGATTTATAGCCTCCATTTTATCGTCTAAATTTAAAGCTTTCCTAGTTACGGATGTTGACATGATGCACTAGATACGTAATACAATCTTTCCAATGCAAAATATTTTTGATGAGTGAATTTCTACTCTCATTGTAGTGAATAAAAATCTCAAATAACCCCCGGGTATTACCTGTTCTTCAAAAGTAATTTATTATTCACAAAATGTAAAATAGAGTTTATTTATTTAGTTAATTAAATTAATCAATATGTTTTGTTACACTTGTAACACCTCGGCATTTTTAGTACATTAGAGAAAAATACCGATCTTCCGAAATCACTTCCGGTATTATTTAAAAAAAACAATTACCGTTATACAAAGGTTTTATGCTGAAAATTACCAATAAATGGTGGTCGCTGACCACATTGAACAGGTGACCGCTATATCGAATTAAAATATATAGTAAAACGCACTGGGAGAGCACGAAAGTGACCGTTATGACCAGGTGACTTCAACTTCAACTTCAATCAGGTTACTTAGTAACATCCGCAAGCAGACATCTCACTAAGGACTATATTTACATGTGCGCACAGCAGAGCCTCAAAGTTTAAAAGAAAAACATATTTACACTGTACAAGTATGTGGAAGTTTAGAATACTCCCTTGACTGCCACCTTGAATGCGTCCAAGTCCGGGACGGCTATCACAGGCGGTGGTAGTTGGTTCCACAGGATGATCGTTCGTGGAAAGAATGAATATTTATATATATTTATGTTTGTCCTTATTGTCTGAAATTTCCAAGCATGGCTGTGGCGAGTTGATGTTATTTCTGCCATAGTGGGGTGATGGTCAACCGGCACAGCGATGAGGTGGTGGACTACCTTATGCATGAGTGTTACGTCTGATCTTTTCCGCCTCTGTTCTAATTTTCCCCAATTTAGATCTTTTACCATTTTCGTTGTGCTGTCAGGTTTTTTGTAGTCATGCGGCTTGTTCAGGACAAATCTTGCTGCGTTCTTTTGGACAGATTCTAATTTGTTGATGTTGCTCGTTGTATGAGGGTTCCAAATCGTTGAGCAGTATTCTAATTTTGGTCTTACAAGGCTGGTATATGCTCTATCTTTTACACTAGATGGACAGTGTTTAAGATTTCTTTTAAGGAAACCAAGTACTTTTGATGCCTTCTTGCAGGTTTGGTCGATGTGCAAGTTGTACTTGAGGTTGTTACTGAGTTCTACTCCAAGGTATGGTTGATGGTCAACTTTTTGTAGAGTCTCTCCTTTCATTTTATAAGGGAAATCGGTCTTTGATCTTTTGTTTGTCGTTTACATTATTGCACATTTGGAAACATTAAATTCCATTTGCCATGTGTCTGACCAGCCTACGAGTGTGTCCAGGTCTTCTTGCATTAGTTGATGATCTTTTTCTGTAATATATAGACCTATACGGTCTATATATTACAGTCATCTGCAAATACTCTGGCGGTGGAATGGAGATTGTCTGCGATGTCATTGATGAACACCAGGAATAATGTAGGGCTGAGTACTGTTCCCTGGGGAACCCCTGATGTTACATGGGAACACCTGGAAGCTTCCCCCTCTACGACTACTCTTTGGATCCTTTTACTGAGGAATGCATCAATCCATATTCTGGTGGTTCCATCAATGCCATAGTATTGGAGTTTCTCTGATAGTCTTTTATGAGCAACTTTATCGAAAGCTTTTGCAAAGTCAAGGATTGCTATGTCGACTTGTATGTTGTTGTTCATCCATTTGGTGATGTCGTTGGTTGTCATCAGGAGTTGGCTTTCGCATAATCTTTTTGCTCTGAACCCATGTTGATTTTCATTGAGGATATTTTGGTTGTCTTAAGTGTTCCATAATTTGTGATACAATGATATGTTCTAAGATTTTTGATGCCACTGATGTTAATGACACTGGTCTGTAATTAGATGGTTTTGAGCGATCCCCTTTTTTAAATATTGGAACTATGTTGGCATTTTTCCAATCCTCTGGTATTTGGCCTGTGTTGATTGACTGTTGATAAATTTTTGTAAGAATATGTGTGATGATATTGGCTGTCTCTTTAAGTATTCTTACTGGAACTTTGTCGGGGCCAGTTGCTTTACACAGGTTTAATCTGTTTAATTCTTTTTCGACACCTTTTTCGCTGATTTTGATGTCCTTCATTGGCTTAAATGGCGAGTTTCCTTTCGATGGCATATTTGTGGTGTTTTCAGTTGTGAATACTGATGTAAACTGATTGTTTAGCATTTCAGTTTTCTGTTCTGCAGTCTCGGCTAATAAACCGTTGTTCTTAAGAGTGCCAATCCCCATTGTGTCTTGTTTCCTTGATTTTATATATTTCCAAAATTTCTTACTGTTATTGTATTTTTCAGGGTCTAACATGTTGTTTAGGTAATCCCAGTAGTTCTTGTGTAGTTTGTTTCTAATTAAGCTTCTGATGTCTTTGAAAGCTTTTTTGTGAGATGGTTTCTTGCTTTTCTTGCTTTTGTTGTATAAGCGTTGTTTTTTCCTAATAAGTCTTTTGATATCTGTTGTCATCCAAGGTATGTCATGGTGTTTCCCTATTTTCTTTTTGGAATATGTTTTTCAATGCAGGTTTCAATGGCCTCTTTAAATTGTTTCCAGTTTTCTTCTATTGTGTCCATGTTTGTTCCTGATTCAAATTTGGCAATAAATTTGTCTCTGGATGATATGAGATCCTGTTTGATTCCTTCCCAATTTGCTTTTTAATAGTTGGGCACTGATCTACTTTGCTGTTTGCTAATTCTTGGTGTTATATTTGTTGATACTGATAATATATCATGGTCGCTTTTTCCAATAGGTGGACATGTGGTGGTTCTTGTAACAAGTGTTGGATGTGACGTTATCATGAGGTCTAATATTTTGTCGTTTCGTGTCGGTAGTTCATTGATTTGTTCCAAGTAGAAATTATTTAGTACGTTTATCAAGATGTTACTTTGAGATATGTTCCTCCCGCCTGGAATTGTTCCTCCTGTTGCCCAGTTTATGTCACCAAGGTTGAAGTCTCCTCCCAAGAATATTTTAGCATTTCTATATCTTTTGTCACTTTTGATTTTTGAAAGTGATTTTTCTAATTCTTGTATTGCCTTTTCATCTGAGTCAGGTGGTCTGTAAAAGGATCCTATAAGTATTTGGTCTTTATCATTTGGTCTAATTTCAATCCATTTGATTTCACATTCTGTGTCTAAATCTGGGCACTCATCTGATTTTATGTCTGGTCTTACCATAATGAGTACACCTCCATCGTTTTTGTCAATGAGTTCTTTCCGGTCTTTCCTGTATATTTTATACTGGTAGCTACTAGGTATGTCATACGGTAATATTTCGGCATTGCTATATGTTGGGTCCAGGTGTGTTTCCGTGCCAATTATTATTTCAGGTGATGAACTTGATATGATGTTGTATAGTTCAGTGCCTTTATTTGTAATGCTTTGAAAGTTGATTGTCAAGATGGTTAAATTGTCAAGTCTTTGTTGTAGTTTCTGACTGGTTGGTGGTGTTACTATTAGTTCTACTATAATGTACTGTAGATCTGGAGTTATCTCTATTTTTTTTTGGGGATGATGTAGCTATCGGTTCTAATTTTCCTGATGTAAGTTCATCTATTGTGGTGTTTAGGTGGTGTTTCGGTAGTGATCTAGTACTATTTCTTGATGTTTCCACGGTGATCTCAATGGATGCTTCTTGGAAGTTTCTCATACTGACAGCGTGGTTGTCAGGCGGTGGGTTAGAGATGTTAATCAGTATGACAGCAGGGCTGTCATTTAAAGTGTTAATCGGCATGACAGCAGGGCTGTCATTAAAGGTGTTAAATCTGTTCGATATTTCAATACGTTCTTCGGTATCGAAAAATGTAGTTGAGAAGTTTGGTAGACCGCATTGAACGCATATCCAGCTTAAGTTGTTACCTTGAAGTGCTTTGTAAATATGTGGTGGTACGTTTGAACATTTTGTATGGTACCAGATATCACAGCCGTCACATTGTAGGGCTTTAGCATTCCAGTTGACATTTTTGCTACATATTCCACACGGATACTTTATATATGTTGGGCCTGGCTGAATTTGTATGTCCCCGGCCTGTAGAATTAACATATACAGGTAGATGGCGGATTTACAAGTAATGTTTATGTGTAATCTCTTTTTTAGAAGTTTTGACTGACTTACAGTTACCATGAAATGTTGAAGGTTGTTTTCTTCATTCCTGACCAAACCTTGTTTTGAACAGAATCGATCATTTTGCTTCATATGTTCTTCTGGTTTGCACGATATCAATGTTATTAATATAAAACAAAAACAAATGTTTACTTCCGGTCTCATCATTTTCGATTGCGCAATACTATTGCCTGGGGCAGTCAAAGGATTTGAAGTCTGGAGTTTTGCAAAGTTGTGTTTTTGCCAAATTGTAGGTTTTTACACATTTCACATTGACTACAAAGGATACTGAACAGATTTCCTGAATATTTGTGATCAGATTGTTGAATAACATGGATCTTCATGCAGATTTTGTAGCTCCGCATTTTATTGAGGCTCTACTATACAAAGGTGACCGTTAGGGCAGGTTTGACTGTATACAAACTGTGCTTCTCCATTTTTGTAATTGCAATTGAAGTGAAAATGTTGCATTTCACAAAGTCATAAAACGTTCTAATTAAAATCAATCAAAGCTTAGGTAATATTTGAACAACATTAAAGGATCTTCAGCTTATCACTTGTCAAAGGGAAGCAATTGACCATGTAATCACTTTAACCCAATTTTATTTTCACCAAATATTTTTCAAACTGTAATTTTTGGTCACTTTTGTAAAAATTAGGACATGTAGGTGTTTTGAGTGACCAATAATTGCAGTAATTACAGGGTACTATAGAATCAACGTACTCTTGTTAAAGATGGGTTCTCCTCTCAGTAGCATACCAGATACTGCAGGTCTTGGTAAGGTTTTCTTTACAGTAGAAGTACACAAGTTAATCAGAGTACACACTGTTTTAGGATTAACTTCATTAAGCAAAAGTTTGATAATCTCAGGACCATATTGTTGAACGAAACTAGTACATTCTGCGCTAATGGTTGATGGCATTAAATCACATACTTTGTCCAGGGCTTGTTCTATGGCTGCCTGTAATAAGAATTTATAAGCTTATTCAAATTGTCCAGGACTTGTTCTACAGCAGCCTGTAATAAGATTTTATAAGGTTATCAATGAAATTGTCCAGGGCTTGTTCTACAGTGGACTATAATAAGATTTTATAAGGTTATCAATCAAATTGTCAAGGGCTTGTTCTACAGTGACCTATAATAAGATTTTATAAGGTTATCAATCAAATTGTCCAGGGCTTGTTCTACAGCGGCCTGTAATAAGATTTTATAAGGTTATCAATCAAATTGTCCAGGGCATGTTCTATGGCTGCCTGTAATAAGAATTTATAAGCTTATTCAAATTGTCCAGGACTTGTTATACAGCAGCCTGTAATAAATGTTATAAGGTTATCAATCAAATTGTCCAGGGCTTGTTCTACAGTGACCTATAATAAGATTTTATAAGGTTATCAATCAAATTGTCCAGGGCTTGTTCTACAGTGACCTATAATAAGATTTTATAAGGTTATCAATCAAATTGTCCATGGCTTGTTCTACAGTGGCCTGTAATAAGATTTTACAAGGTTATCAATCAAATTGTCCAGGGCTTGTTCTACAGTGGCCTGTAATAAGATTTTATAAGGTTATCAATCAAATTGTCCAGGGCTTGTTCTACAGTGGCCTGTAATAAGATTTTACAAGGTTATCAATCAAATTGTCCAGGGCTTGTTCTACAGTGGCCTGTAATAAGATTTTATAAGGTTATCAATCAAATTGTCCAGGGCTTGTTCTACAGTGACCTATAATAAGATTTTATAAGGTTATCAATCAAATTGTCCAGGGCTTGTTCTACAGTGACCTATAATAAGATTTTATAAGGTTATCAATCAAATTGTCCAGGGCTTGTTCTACAGCGGCCTGTAATAAGATTTTATAAGGTTATCAATCAAATTGTCCAGGGCATGTTCTATGGCTGCCTGTAATAAGAATTTATAAGCTTATTCAAATTGTCCAGGACTTGTTCTACTGTCGCCTGTAATCAGATTTTATAAGGTTATCAATCAAATTGTCCAGTACTTGTTCTACAGTGGGCTGTAATAAGATTTTATAAGGTTATCAATCAAATTGTCCAGGGCTTGTTCTACAGTGGCCTATAATAAGATTTTATAAGGTTATCAATCAAATTGTCCAGGGCTTGTTCTAGTGGGTTGTAATAAGATTTTATAAGGTTATCAATCAAATTGTCCAGGACTTGTTCTACAGTGACCTATAATAAGATTTTATAAGGTTATCAATCAAATTGTCCAGGGCTTGTTCTACAGTGGCCTGTAATAAGATTTTATAAGGTTATCAATCAAATTGTCCAGGGCATGTTCTATGGCTGCCTGTAATATGAATTTATAAGCTTATTCAAATTGTCCAGGACTTGTTCTACTGTCGCCTGTAATCAGATTTTATAAGGTTATCAATCAAATTGTCCAGTACTTGTTCTACAGTGGGCTGTAATAAGATTTTATAAGGTTATCAATCAAATTGTCCAGGGCTTGTTCTACAGTGGCCTATAATAAGATTTCATAAGGTTATCAATCAAATTGTCCAGGACTTGTTCTACAGTGACCTATAATAAGATTTTATAAGATTATCAATCAAATTGTCCAGGGCTTGTTCTACTGTCACCTGTAATCAGATTTTATAAGGTTATCAATCAAATTATCCAGGGCTTGTTCTACTGTGGCCTGTAATCAGATTTTATAAGGTTATCAATCAAATCTGACATGACACGAGAACAAACACTACCATACATCAATCAACACACTTCTATCTTCTTACTGTTGTGAGGGTGGGGGTTAGGATTGGAATAGCCTAGTTCCTCTCTTTATCTAAATTCGGCACTGCAAATATGGAAATATAACAAGGGTTTAATGTATTCTAACTTACTTTGGATTTATTCTGTAAAATCAGACTATCTATCTCACGCATGACATATTCACATAGGGCACATCTTGCACTTGACTTTGCTCCACTTTCTGAAATGAAATAAAACTATGTAAATTAACCAACATCACAGATGGACAAAACAAATCTATGTAGAAAACATAACTGCAGTACTTTGTATTGTATAGAAGACTGGGATAAAATTGTACACAATATAGAAAACCTAACTGTAGCTCTATGTATCAAGGACTAGACTGTCAGATATTTTATTTGAATAGGACTTCTTAATGACCATCCCAAACCAAAATTACAAGTGATCACCATTCAGGTTGAGCAGGTATACAGGTATCTTACTTTTCCTCTCCTGTGTCCCTATATGATTTTTTGTAAAAGTTTAAAAGTCTCAAGTACTTTACTTTGAATTCAACAGAAATAGTCATTAAAAATATTATTAAAGGAGCTGTATTTTAATAATTTAATTGACTTCCTATGTTAGACAGAGAACATTATATATTATACAGTGAATACCCTCTAAACCAAACTATTTTGAGTTCTGACCCTTTTGTTTGCAACTACTGGCATTTTGATTAGATGGGCAAAATTTGCAACGTTTTCATGTTCACTTTAGACAAGTTAGGATGTACAATATACAGTGAAACTTGTGTAAACCGAACCCTGAATAACTCGGATTCCTCCATAAACCTAAATCTAGATCCAAAAACAAAAGTTGGTTCCTAGGAGATTATATTTAGACAGGTTTAACTGTACAAGTCATGATTATAACAAGTGATAGAGTCAGAAATGTTACATTTGGTACAAGTCATCAACAGTCAAGACTGGAACTTACAACCAGATAATATTAGAGAAAGTCCATCCATTCAAGCCTTGAAGTATTCTCTAAAATCAAATATATCTTCAAAACCATTTTATTATTATACTGGTAGTCGTCTTGGGCAAATTCTCCATTCCAGATTACAAATGCAGTGTTCCTCTTTAAACCAACATTTATACCGTAAGAACATTGTCGACTCGCCTAACTGTATTTGTGGTTTAACTGAATCTACTACCCATTACTTATTTCACTGTCCAAGATACACTGCACAAAGGCAAATGTACATCAATTCTATTAATGTACCCATAAACTCTTTGTTAATTTAACATGCATAAACAGAACACCTGTCTATTCCAAAAAACAAAAGTTGGTTCCAAGGAGATTATATTTAGACAGGTGAGAGTCAGAAATGTTACATTTGGTACAAGTCATCAACAGTCAAGTGTAACAAGCTGATTCAAGAGAAGTCTAGTCAAACATGTGGCAAATACTTTATATTGGGTGTATACTCTGTTAGTTGAAACAGCAATTGTAATTTTTATTTGTAATACCTCTATATAGAGATGTAACCTTAGACTCCTCCCATGGGTCAAATCAAAATGACAAAAAATGATCCTTGATAAGCTATTAATGTACAAGTAAATATAAAATCAACATACTCTCGTTAAAGATGGGTTCTCCTCTCAGTAGTATACCAGATACTGCAGGTCTTGGTAAGGTTTTCTTTGCAGTAGAAGTACACAAGTTAATCAGAGTACACACTTTTTTAGGTTGAACTTCATTAAGCAAAAGTTTGATAATCTCAGGACCATATTGTTGAACGAAACTAGTACATTCTGCGCTAATGGTTGATGGCATTAAATCACATACTTTGTCCAGGGCTTGTTCTATGGCTTCCTGTAATAAGAATTTATAAGGTTATCAATCAAATTGTCCAGGGCTTGTTCTACAGCGGCCTGCAATAAGATTTTATAAAGTTATCAATCAAATTGTCCAGGGCTTGTTCTACAGCAACCTGTAATAAGATTTCACAAGGTTATCAATTCAAATTGTCCAGGGCTTGTTCTACAGCAGCCTGTAATAAGATTTTATAAGGTTATCAATCAAATTGTCCAGGGCTTGTTTTACAGCAACCTGTAATAAGATTTCACAAGGTTATCAATCAAATTGTCCAGGGCTTGTTCTACAGCAGCCTGTAATAAGATTTTATAAGGTTATCAATCAAATTGTCCAGGACTTGTTCTACAGTGGCCTGTAATAAGATTTTATAAGGTTATCAATCAAATTGTCCAGGGCTTGTTCTACTGTGGCCTGTAATAAGATTTTATAAGGTTATCAATCAAATTGTCCAGGGCTTGTTCTACAGCGGCCTGTAATAATATTTTATAAGGTTATCAATCAAATTGTCCAGGGCTTGTTCTACAGTGTCCTGTAATAAGATTTCATAAGGTTATCAATCTAATTGTCCGGGGCTTGTTCTACAGCGGCCTGTAATAATATTTTATAAGGTTATCAATCAAATTGTCCAGGGCTTGTTCTACAGCAGTCTGTAATAAGATTTTATAAGGTTATCAATCAAATTGTCCAGGGCTTGTTCTACAGTGGCCTGTAATAATATTTTATAAGGTTATCAATCAAATTGTCCAGGGCTTGTTCTACAGCAGCCTGTAATAAGATTTCACAAGGTTATCAATCAAATTGTCCAGGACTTGTTCTACAGTGGCCTGTAATAAGATTTTATAAGGCTATCAATCAAATTGTCCAGGACTTGTTCTACAGCAGCCTGTAATAAGATTTTATAAGGTTATCAATCAAATTTGAAATGAAACGAGAACAAAAATTACCATACAGACGGACGATCATGATGACAACAGACCCATAACAATACGACCAGACGTATAAAAAAATTTGGTTGGAAATCAAAACAACCATTAAATACATTTATTATATACCTAAATGTGAAATTTCAAAACACAAAGACAACGATAAAAGTTATCTAAGGTAATGATGTATGAGAGAAACAAAGACTAGAACAGTTAAACTGCTTATTAGGTTTCTAAATCTCCCTTCATCAAATTTACTATAAGCATTGTCTATCTATAAGAATTTCCTTCTTCTAAAAATTCTTGTGATACCTCAATTTTACCACTCATTTATGTAGAAACTCTTCAAGACTTTTCTTACAACATTTATCACACACCTCTGTAATATTTAAATGATCTTGTATACTCACACAAAAATATCATAATTTTTTCCCCCTTTAGCAATAATAAAGGGATATGGTGCACAGCATGATATAAGTCGACAAGGATTTCCTCTTACACAAATATTACTGCAATCAATTTTAATTCGAAAACCACAATTGAATGAGAAAATCTGTTAAAATACTAGTTGAAGCCTTTTCACAATCAATTAAAAGAGGTAAAAAATCAATCAAAATTAGGTGAAAAATATAAATGGTATATAGGTATTGGTGTCCTTCAAACACTTTGAGTTCAAATTAAACCTGTTGTAAAAATCATATTTATCTATAATTTAATTTAATTTGAATATTTCAATCTGATTGGCTAATCCGCCTGGAGAAAATTTTGGTCATGCTTGATAACCTGGGTTGGTATTGTGACGCCAATGACAAATTCAAATAGTCACATGCAATAATCGTAATTAAAATCAAGGAATCATTAAATTTTGTTGTTAAAAATTAAATTATAAGGAATATTTGAAATTGTTGAACAAGTTATACTTGCATAATCTGGTTTGGGTCAGTTTACGCTTTTCATAAACCGCTTCTCGTTTTATTAAGCGTAAACTGACCCAAACCAGGTTATATCGTATAACCTGTTCAACAATTTCAAATATTCCTTAAATGACTGATTGCACCATAGATAGATGTGGTCTGTGCTTGTAAAGTGACTGTTCCATGACAATCTTTTGTAAAAGATGCCCAATGATGCAATACACAAAATAAATAAACATGCAGGAATTGGAAATCGGCTTAGAGGATATAGAAAACGTTGACGACTTTGGCACATAAACAACAGGACGTCATATGAAGACTTCCAGTATAAAACGTAAAGATCAGACTTTTTTGGCTTCGTTTACGCTTCCTTGTCAAAGTGGAATTTGCAGTATTTTCCCTTTCTTTTGAATTGATGTTCATGAATGAAAACATCAAAACATATTTACCATCGGCATTGAAACCCCTTTTCGGTTGTCATTTCAAAATCTTTGGAAAAAAACAGAATATTATTATAACATTTCAGTTGGGTCAATTAACGCAACAGCCAAAAACACTGGATGACCTAGACCGCTTTGATTTGTAATTTTACCTTAATTGTCCTATTAGAACTGAAATAATTACCGGTAGCCATATATTTATATCGTTTTTACCACAGGTTGGCACTTTATGCCTTCATTTTATCACTCGCTACCGCACAGGGTAAAATACTCAGCATAACATGCCAACCCGTGGTAAAAATAATATAAATATATGGCTACCGGTAATTATTTCTTAAATTTTCTTTATTGACCAACCCATAACTCATTAAGCTGAGCATTTTGCAAAAACCGGCATTAAAATTGGATGAAACATAACAAAGTTCAAATTTAGAAATTTGGCACTAGTTGATGCTGTTCTGTCAAATATATCTCTGAAACTTTATGATTTAAAATTCTGTATACTTTCCAAATATGGAGACATAACAAGGGTTTAATGTAATCTAACTTACTCTGGATTTATTCTCTGAAATCAGCTTTTCTATCTCGGACATGACATATTCACATAAGACACATTCTACACTTGCCTTTATTCCACTTTCTGTAATAAAATAAAACTATGTAAATTAACCAACATCACAGATGGACAAAACAAATGTATATCGAGTTACACACCAATCAGATGTGTACAATCTGAGTTACACCACAATCAGAGTTACGCGACAATCAGATGTGTACAATCCGACTTACACCAAAATCAGATGTGTACAATATGAGTTACACCACAATCAGATGTGTACAATCTGAGTTACACCCCAATCAGATGTGTACAATCTGAGTTACACCACAATCAGATGTGTACCATCTGAGTTACACCACAATCAGATGTGTACAATCTGAGTTACACCACAATCAGATGTGTACAATCTGAGTTACACCACAATCAGATGTGTACAATCTGAGTTATACCCCAATCAGATGTGTACAATCTGAGTTACACCACAATCAGATGTGTACAATCTGAGTTACACCACAATCAGATGTGTACAATCTGAGTTACACCACAATCAGATGTGTACAATCTGAGTTACACCCTAATCAGATGTGTACAATCTGAGGTACACCCCAATCAGATGTGTACAATCTGAGTTACACCACAATCAGATGTGCACAATCTGAGTTACACCACAATCAGATGTGTACAATCTGAGAAACCCCAATCAGATGTGTACAATCTGAGTTACACCACAATCAGATGTGTACAATCTGAGTTACACCACAATCAGATGTGCACAATCTGAGTTACACCCCAATCAGATGTGTACAATCTGAGAAACCCCAATCAGATGTGTACAATCTGAGTTACACCACAATCAGATGTGTACAATCTGAGTTACACCACAATCAGATGTGTACAATCTGAGTTACACCACAATCAGATGTGTACAATCTGAGTTACACCACAATCAGATGTGTACAATCTGAGTTACACCCTAATCAGATGTGTACAATCTGAGGTACACCCCAATCAGATGTGTACAATCTGAGTTACACCACAATCTGATGTGCACAATCTGAGTTACACCCCAATCAGATGTGTACAATCTGAGTTACACCACAATCAGATGTGTACAATCTGAGTTACACCACAATCAGATGTGTACAATCTGAGTTACACCACAATCAGATGTGCACAATCTGAGTTACACCACAATCAGATGTGTACAATCTGAGAAACCCCAATCAGATGTGTACAATCTGAGTTACACCACAATCAGATGTGTACAATCTGAGTTACACCACAATCAGATGTGTACAATCTGAGTTACACCACAATCAGATGTGTACAATCTGAGTTACACCACAATCAGATGTGTACAATCTGAGTTACACCACAATCAGATGTGTACAATCTGAGTTACACCACAATCAGATGTGTACAATCTGAGTTGCACCACAATCAGATGTGTACAATCTGAGTTACACCACAATCAGATGTGTACAATATGAGTTACACCACAATCAGATGTGTACAATCTGAGAAACTCCAATCAGATGTGTACAATCTGAGTTACACCACAATCAGATGTGTACAATCTGAGTTACACCACAATCAGATGTGCACAATCTGAGTTGCACCACAATCAGATGTGTACAATCTGAGAAACCCCAATCAGATGTGTACAATCTGAGTTACACCACAATCAGATGTGTACAATCTGAGTTACACCACAATCAGATGTGTACAATCTGAGTTACACCACAATCAGATGTGTACAATCTGAGTTACACCACAATCAGATGTGTACAATCTGAGTTACACCACAATCAGATGTGTACAATCTGAGTTACACCACAATCAGATGTGTACAATCTGAGTTACACCACAATCAGATGTGTACAATCTGAGTTACACCACAATCAGATGTGTACAATCTGAGAAACTCCAATCAGATGTGTACAATCTGAGTTACACCACAATCAGATGTGTACAATCTGAGTTACACCACAATCAGATGTGTACAATCTGAGTTGCACCACAATCAGATGTGTACAATATGAGTTACACCCCAATCAGATGTGCACAATCTGAGTTACACCACAATCAGATGTGTACAATCTGAGTTACACCCAATCAGATGTGTACATTCTGAGTTACACCACAATCAGATGTGTACAATCTGAGTTACAGTAATTTTGAGTGAAAAGTGAAAAATAAATAATACCATTTAGATAATTATCAAAAGTCAACATGTATTTTGTCACTGTTTAAGTGATCTATTTTGTTGACAGAAAGTACAAAGTTGGATATCAACAGTTGTATCTATATCAGTATAAAGTTTGATAATCTGGATATTTTAAAGACAAATTTTCATAATTTAACACATGATCAAATGTAAAAAAAAAAAGAAAAAAAAAAAAGGGAGTTAGAAGCTATTGATTGTACAGTGACGTTTTCCAAAACAGAACTTTCTTGGGACCAGCTTTTGCATTCAGAATAGAGAGGTGTTCAGATTATACAGGTTAAATTAAGAAAGACTTCCTATATAGCAAAAACCGTAGATAATATGGAAAATATTACTGTAGTACTTTAGAAGACTAGGATAAAACCATACTCAATACTGAAAATCTAACCGCAGCTCTATGTATCAAGGACTAGGCTGTCAGATATATATAATTTGAATAGAACATCTTTATAACCGATATAACTGAAATATTGTTGAAAGTGGTGTTCAGCACTATACCCTCTTTATAACCATCCCAAACTAAAATTAAAAGTGAACACAATTCATGTAGAACAGGTATCTTACTTTTATGTAATTTGAGAGGTGTACATAATCCTAGTTTGTCACAGATAACAGTTGGGTCCAGTTCTTGTTCTAACAGAGCTAGGATTGCAGAAGCATACTGGTTAATGAATGCTGTACATTCTGATGACAATTTTCCAGGCAATCTAGAACATACTTCATCTAAAGCAGCTTCTATTTGTTGCTGTAAAACAAACATAAAGATTTTTTTATAATGTTAATAACAATATAAACATACCACATTTGGATGGTTAATACCATCATTTGTTGTAACTAATACACACTTTCTTTCTAACTTGGGAGACAATTTACCGAGGGGTGTGGATTTTATAATTTTATACACCTGAACAAGACCAGTGACATTTGTTTTAGATTCTGAGACAAAATTGAAACATTTTAAATACTGTATAGCACATTATATTTGCAGTGTTAAAATTTGACAGTTTTATAACTCTGATTTATTGGCGGATATTTATTTTTGCGGTTTTATGAAAAGTTAAAAACATTACTATTTTGTTGTTTTTAAATTTTTTTTTTTTATTTATTGTGGACAGATTCCAGTAAGCTAATTATTTTAAAAGGAAATAATTTATTTCATTCATATTTAATTATCATTTAATTAACTGGGATTCCTAATTAATCCGTCTTTGTTCAGATTGTAATATTATTCAGATGATCATTCAATGTCAATTTGAATGCCGATACATGTAGTTTTTAATCAAAGTTTACTTTAACATTAAAACAAATGACTGTTTATTGCTGACTTTAATACTGTAAATGTGTTGATTGGTTTGTAATAAAACGCTATAGTTGAGTAACTTCACCTATAAATACTAGTAGATACTAGGTTATGTTATCTCCTAACTTGTGAATATTGGAAGTGTTTATATTTGGCACTTTTTGTCAAATCCGCCAATAGCGCCAAAATAAAACCACCTCCAAAAATAGGCGCTATACAGTAATTTGTGATGTACTATTATCAAAAATTGGTGTTATTATTGATGGTTGATAAAAAAAAAAAAAATGGAAACTCAACTGACTATAGATCATTTTGTCATTTACCCATAGAGTTATATGTTAAATTATGTCCTGCGGTAGCAACCACCCTGGATTTTCAATCAACACGATAAACATACATTTTGAATAGGACTATGCAAAGAACATCCCAGCCAAATTTGTTTTAAAATTGCACAGTGATTCAAAGAATAATTCTAAATATTTTCCCATAGGAGGGTCCTATGTTAATAAGACAATATGATGGCAGCCATCTTGAATCTCCGTTCATCACAAAATAATGACATTTGTAATGTACCATCGAATGATTATTCATGTACAGTTTCGTTTCATTCAAGCTTCTATTTCCGAGAAAAATTATCATTGTGATGTATTATATATAACACTTTGAAAAGTAATTTTTGTCTACATAATTTGTTGTGCTAACCTTTGTGGCATTCTTTATCAACATTTTGTCTAAATATGCCATGGCAAGTTTACACACTTCACAGAATGCTCCAGATGTCTTCACAGGCTTGACAGCTTCGATGGGTGTGGCAGGTACTAGGGATATGACTTCTACTGACTGTTTCCTTGTCTTACCAAGAGAGGTTCTACAGAAACCAACGAAGCTGCAGACTGTCTCAGGGTCCTTAAATAATTGAGATATTATTCAGGATAGGTTAAAATTAATTTAACTAATTTGGTTAAAATGAACAGCTGTTCAATTGTATAACTGTCAAATAAATAATTTATTAAAATCAAAAGTTTCCTAAAACAATTAGGATCATCTGTAGAGATATGAGTGAGTGAGTGATTGTTGTTTAATACCAATTCAGCAATTTTTCCGCTATATCACGACTAGAACAAGTTAATTATCAATGAAATGATGATGAGGTCCACTTTGTACTAGACCAACACCCTTAACTGGGTTTTTTTTAATAGAGCAAGCTTACTGAAACAACAGTTCACGGATAGACATGTCGCCCCACTCGGACACATTATCCTGATTCCCAACCAACCAGTCTTTGCTCTTTCTCCTTAATGATGCATGCTTAGCGGAGAAGCAAAAAATACCAATTTTATAGTCGTTGGTCTGACTCGACTTTGGGCTTAAATCCAGGATCTATCGCAATTGAGATAAGCAGATATGAAGTATCTTTTTTTTACATTGTAAATTTCATCATACAATTTATCATTTTTATGTGAAATGAGATATAATTAGCCAATACAATACATAAAGTATATCATAAGTTATAGATCATATCTATAGAGATGTGGAACCCCTTTACCTGGCCTTGTCACAAATTGCTTTGAACAAACAAATTATTTCTCTAGGACAATTATATTCTGTGGTAGTGTATCAAGTTCATACCAGAACTATTATTTTTAAGGAAAGTAGATTTTTGAATTCTACTTATAATACTTGATAAGTGTAAATTTATATTTTTAACCTCAAAGCTGTTCTCAATATGAAAGAACCTTATTAAACCAATGGAATAACATATGATTTATTGATTGATTGGAGTTAAACACCAATTTCAGCAGTTTTTCAGCTATATCATGACATGACCAAATTTAAGAATAACTTGGGAGGTGGAGGAACTTATTAGCAAGATCAATCATAAGATATACTGGAATGTAATGGACAAGATTACAGGTTCTTTCAAGTTCTTATAAACATGTTATGTACATATAACTACAGACTACTTTTAAAATAAAACATACCAATTCATTGGCCATTAACTCAAAGAAAATTGGAGCATATTCGTCAACAAAGTTAGTACACTGAAAAAGAAAAGAAAGATCAACACTGAAATTAAAAAGGGAAATACAGTATACCAGGAGAATCATTTTATAATTTAATCTTTACAGTATTTATTGATGGATATCTGACAAAGGGTGCTCATTTAAATCTGTTTGACATTTTACTTCACTACCTTTGACCAAGAGTTCAAAAATGTCAAAAGGGAAATCTGGGACAAATTTTTACTCATTCAATGTAGAGTCAAATCTAGTTATGTCTAAGAGAAATGGACTAAGGATTTAAGTTTGAAATATCTGAGTATACAAGTTATCTGGGGTGAATTAAGCTAACAACAGTATCAATGAACCAAACATTTACTTAAGAGTAATCCAATATCCCTACTGTTTAATATTTAAATATTAAAACTGGCACAGAGATATGTCATTCTATCAACATTTCACTTGTTCAGGTAAACAAATACAGGTAATGTATCAAACTTGAAATAATAACATACATCATTCTGTAATTCTCTCAGTCTCGTACATAACTCTTTCTTTACAAAATCTTTAATTTTATCCTGAAATAACAATAAATGTTAGACAAAACGTAAGGGGCAATCAAGAATGGACAAACCAGATACACAGACAACATATCCATTTACATGGAGATATCACAAGGCAGAGAACACAATACTTAAACATTCTTGTATCTTCATTAAATTCTTTTTCACATTTAACTATTCTATATCAAGTCAGCTTGAATGAATTTTAATTAAATTCTTTTTCATATTCAATTATTTAATATCAAGTTAGTTTAGATGTAAGTTTTAATTCATGATGACTGAACCATGATACAGTCAAATTCAAATATAACGAACATGGTTACAACGAATTTACGCTTGTAGTGAATAATTCTGATTTCCCCTGCAAAAGTTTTAACAAACCAATATAGACAAGTGTGATTACAGCTAATTCAGTTAGTACGAATTTAGGGATATAACGAATAATTCTTGATTCCCCCCGAGATGCAATCCTACTATAATTATAACAGTTACAACAATCTTCCTAGGACAGATTATTTGTAAGTCAATATGCTATCAGTATTTTTGCTTTAATCTGTACATGTCACCTTCAAATATAAATTAATATACAGGTGAGTATCAATCAAATTGTGTTAATTAAATGGGGACATTTGTTGTTTGTTAATTGAAATATCAGTATGGCTTCTCTCTACAGTCTGAAAAGAAATGCCATTTCCTTTACACTAAATATAGGTTAGGGTTATGGTGTTTAACACCACTTTCAACAATATTTCAATTATTCCGTGGCAGCCAGTTTTATTGGTGGAGGAAACCAGAGTACACAGAGAAAACCACCTACCTGCTTCAAGTTATGACAAATTTTATCACATAACATGTCAAGCACACCTCACCATGAGTGGGATTAGAACTCGCAACATTAGTGGTGATAGGCACTGATTGCATAGGTAGTTGTAAATCCAACTACCATACATTCACGACAATGATGGCCACGATCTGTATTGGACATGGTTCCATCACTGGATAAATCTTATTGGTCTGCTCTTAAAGGAAATGGCATTAAAATTTGCCACCGATTGGAGAATTAGCAACAGCTAGAAATATTACATCTTCCAATAGCTTTTACATTATGATAAAATTGCATTGGCTGACATTCCTCATGCAAAAATCTTGAACCTTGAATTAAAGGTCACCTCTAATAATCAGCCACTTTTCGATTTCCTTTTGAGTGACTGCTTAAATTATATTTTGTCTAATAATTGAAGAAATTTGTATGTTAGGGGAGATAACTCTAACCTGTGTGGTAGCATCCCGATCTAAAGCCTGTACATCTGCCATTACAGCCTTACAGGCATCACATTCTTCTTGTCCTCCAATTGATTTCTATAATTAAAAAAACTTAAACTAATCATACAATACAATAATAGCATGCCTTAGATAAAATCAAAATTATAATTGCTACAAAAAAATTTCCTGACAGTTTACTAACAACATATTAGTGAGTGAGTGGTTGTTGTTAAATGCAAAGTGAACAATTTGTCAGCTACATCATGGTGAGAACAAATAACATTTCTATGCGATGATGCCAGCATTGTATTAGACCAACACGCTAAGTTGGATTGTTGCCCCACTTACATACATTAGCTAAATATTTGCTCTTAATCCTTTTTACTGTGTGCTCTGTGGAGAAGAAGCAAAAACCAAGTCTTTGGTTTGACCTGACCAGAGTTCAATCCCACGATCTGCCACCCTCAAGCCAAGCACTCTTACCATTACATTACCAATGAGGTTGACAACATTTTTATATCAGATCAAGTCAGAGGTCAGAGTTCAATTGAACAATCAGTACAGAGTTTACAAATTCTTCACTAATAGAATAGTATAACAGTTTGAAGAGTATTATGAAGAGTTTGTTAATACCTGGTTGAATTGTTTTAAGAGTTTTATTAACTTCATCCTAATCCTGATGGCTGTGAAGATGTCTCCTTTGGTACAAAATCCTATGATTCTACATGTTGTTTGTGGATCCTGATAATAACAAAACAAAATATCAAATACAACAAGTTCTAGGCTGATACACTTTTTTACAACTTCTCTAAATCTCAGACTGTAATGAGTCATTTTTTTTTAATTTTGGACAAACAATGAAACAAACTTATATGTTAAGTTGAAACTTTAGGTTAGAAAAAGAATGACTTTCATCCAGATTAAAGAATTCTAAAAGTTTCCAACATATAAAGCTATTATGAATCAGGAAATAGTTGGTATCTCCGGGGAAATTAACTTGTTACTGTCCTTATAGATAGGTGTACATAAATTAAATTGATCAAAGAAATATCATAAAGCATGTCAAAATAAACTTTGTCGATAACTTATGTCCCATCGGGGATGAAGAGGATAAGTAAGTAAGTAAGTTTATTTTAATAAACTGTAAACTCTTGGCAAAAAATTAATTAAATTAATTTTTTTGTTTTGTATCCAAGTTCAATTTTTTTGCATTTTAATACAAGAACTAGAGGTGTTCCAGTGTCTTTGTCTTACATTTACTTTGTTATTTGTTTTAACACTGTCAGATTCCATTTCTTGAAAACCAAAGTATTTCCGATCACTCTAGGTTGCATGAAGTCGGTGGTGACAAGTTTAGTCTGTTTATAATACTTTAAGTACCTCACTTGTGGAGAGCTCATATTTTGGCATGCTTTTTAAAAGACAAATCAGTATCAGACCAGAACAATGATTTATTCATGAATCGCAAACGAAAAATTTGTGATACATCAGTGCACAGGTAGATAGATCGTTACACCCTTAATTGCCCACCAAAGGAATTACACAGTAAACTAAGTTACATCTGTCTATTAAATAGTAATAACTTACAACTGTCTGACCCATGAACTGAAGGATCTGTGGAATGTATTCATCTACTACAAAATCACACTACAAAAAATATATATTATATAGTTAATAAAAAAAAGTCAAATTCATAATGGCAAATAAAGGCAGTTATTGAAACAGCTATCAGTAACATTACATTTAAACATACACCTCAATATATTTTTTTTAGAAAACAGAAAATAAAAAGTGATTCATATACAGTGCTCCCTCGGTATATCGCCCCCAGTTTTATCGCCAACCTCGCCTATCGCCAAAATTCTCGTCTGTCCCGATTTCCCCCATTAAAAATACCCCGTTATACTGCCAAACTCAGCTACTGCCATCCGCCACAGGTTTTCAGACACAAAAGTCGTAAAACCAATTTAAATTCCCCGTTAGTACCGCCCACAACTATCTTTTGACAGCTGTGTATTAATCGGTAATTATGGAATGTCAAGACTGGTCATCGGACACTGTCATTGATCTCATAGTTGAGGGTCGGAACAGGTGAGTTGTTTTGATTAGAATAATTACCTGTGCAATGTATTTACTTTTCTAGTGATTACTTTTAATCCTGAGTAAAAATTGTAATTTAATTAGTTGTCATAAAAATGTTGTCCTTGAAGAGAAAGCGTAATTTATTAGACGACAAACAGAAACGTAAAATTATAAGTTATGTAAAGGAAAATCCAAAATTAACACAACAAATTGCCGATAATTTGACAATTAAATGGGATCTATTTATACTTATGTCTTTGTACAAGTGCAAAATGTATGTCAGTCGAGTTGAAACAATTTGAGAAAGTTTATCTTTTCATTTGATCACATGACTTCTGGTTTTCAATGTCCCTCAGTTTATCGCCAAACTACCAATTGCACAGAAGGTGGCAGTTTAACGAGGGAGCACTGTATAAGGCTTACATATTCTTATGCATTTATACAAAATTTCAGCATTTTTATGAATATATTAATTACATTTGTACTTCTATTATATAATTGTTAAAATAGTCATAACACTAACAAATAATGGCTACATGTCATCAGGTAAGACATACTGATAACACTGGTCATGTTTGGAATTCCACCAAACTCATCCTGGGGTCACTAGTGTCAAATTAAAATATAAACTTATGATTATATGTTCGACTATGGGTACCCATGGTCTGTTTACAAGATGTTCCATTCCCTGTACAGATGCATGCTGTGAACACAGACTATTTACTAGACGTTCCATTCCCTGTACAGATGCATGCTGTGAACACAGACTATTTACTAGACGTTCCATTCCCTGTACAGACCCAACTGTGAACACAGACTATTTACTAGACGTTCCATTCCCTGTACAGATGCATGCTGTGAACACAGACTATTTACTAGACGTTCCATTCCCTGTACAGACCCAACTGTGAACACAGACTATTTACAAGACGTTCCATTCCCTGTACAGACCCAACTGTGAACACAAGGTCTGTTTACAAGACTTACCATTCCTTGTACAGGTCCAAGCTGTGAACACACGGTCTGTTTACAATACATTGTACTTACCATTCCCTGTACAGGTCCAAGCTGTGAACACAAGGTCTGTTTACAATACATTGTACTTACCATTCCCTGTACAGGTCCAAGCTGTGAACACAAGGTCTGTTTACAATACATTGTACTTACCATTCCCTGTACAGGTCCAAGCTGTGAACACAAGGTCTGTTTACAATACATTGTACTTACCATTCCCTGTACAGGTCCAAGCTGTGAACACAAGGTCTGTTTATAATACATTGTACTTACCATTCCCTGTACAGGTCCAAGCTGTGAACACAAGGTCTGTTTACAATACATTGTACTTACCATTCCCTGTACAGGTCCAAGCTGTGAACACAAGGTCTGTTTACAATACATTGTACTTACCATTCCCTGTACAGGTCCAAGCTGTGAACACAAGGTCTGTTTACAATACAATGTACTTACCAATCCCTGTACAGGTCCAAGCTGTGAACACAAGGTCTGTTTACAATACATTGTACTTACCATTCCCTGTACAGGTCCAAGCTGTGAACACAAGGTCTGTTTACAATACATTGTACTTACCATTCCCTGTACAGGTCCAAGCTGTGAACACAAGGTCTGTTTACAATACATTGTACTTACCATTCCCTGTACAGGTCCAAGCTGTGAACACAAGGTCTGTTTACAATACATTGTACTTACCATTCCCTGTACAGGTCCAAGCTGTGAACACAAGGTCTGTTTATAATACATTGTACTTACCATTCCCTGTACAGGTCCAAGCTGTGAACACAAGGTCTGTTTACAATACATTGTACTTACCATTCCCTGTACAGGTCCAAGCTGTGAACACAAGGTCTGTTTACAATACATTGTACTTACCATTCCCTGTACAGGTCCAAGCTGTGAACACAAGGTCTGTTTACAATACAATGTACTTACCAATCCCTGTACAGGTCCAAGCTGTGAACACAAGGTCTGTTTACAATACATTGTACTTACCATTCCCTGTACAGGTCCAAGCTGTGAACACAAGGTCTGTTTACAATACATTGTACTTACCATTCCTTGTACAGGTCCAAGCTGTGAACACACGGTCTGTTTACAATACATTGTACTTACCATTCCCTGTACAGGTCCAAGCTGTGAACACAAGGTCTGTTTACAATACATTGTACTTACCATTCCCTGTACAGGTCCAAGCTGTGAACACACGGTCTGTTTACAATACATTGTACTTACCATTCCTTGTACAGGTCCAAGCTGTGAACAGACGGTCTGTTTACAATACATTGTACTTACTATTCCCTGTACAGGTCCAAGCTGTGAACACACGGTCTGTTTACAATACATTGTACTTACCATTCCCTGTACAGGTCCAAGCTGTGAACACAAGGTCTGTTTATAATACATTGTACTTACCATTCCCTGTACAGGTCCAAGCTGTGAACACAAGGTCTGTTTACAATACATTGTACTTACCATTCCCTGTACAGGTCCAAGCTGTGAACACAAGGTCTGTTTACAATACATTGTACTTACCATTCCCTGTACAGGTCCAAGTTGTGAACACAAGGTCTGTTTACAATACATTGTACTTACCATTCCCTGTACAGGTCCAAGCTGTGAACACACGGTCTGTTTACAATACATTGTACTTACCATTCCCTGTACAGGTTCAAGCTGTGAACACAAGGTCTGTTTACAATACATTGTACTTACCATTCCCTGTACAGGTCCAAGCTGTGAACACAAGGTCTGTTTATAATACATTGTACTTACCATTCCCTGTACAGGTCCAAGCTGTGAACACAAGGTCTGTTTACAATACATTGTACTTACCATTCCCTGTACAGGTCCAAGCTGTGAACACACGGTCTGTTTACAATACATTGTACTTACCATTCCCTGTACAGGTTCAAGCTGTGAACACAAGGTCTGTTTACAATACATTGTACTTACCATTCCCTGTACAGGTCCAAGCTGTGAACACACGGTCTGTTTACAATACATTGTACTTACCATTCCTTGTACAGGTCCAAGCTGTGAACACACGGTCTGTTTACAATACATTGTACTTACCATTCCCTGTACAGGTCCAAGCTGTGAACACACGGTCTGTTTACAATACATTGTACTTACCATTCCCTGTACAGGTTCAAGCTGTGAACACAAGGTCTGTTTACAATACATTGTACTTACCATTCCCTGTACAGGTCCAAGCTGTGAACACAAGGTCTGTTTATAATACATTGTACTTACCATTCCCTGTACAGGTCCAAGCTGTGAACACAAGGTCTGTTTACAATACATTGTACTTACCATTCCCTGTACAGGTCCAAGCTGTGAACACACGGTCTGTTTACAATACATTGTACTTACCATTCCCTGTACAGGTTCAAGCTGTGAACACAAGGTCTGTTTACAATACATTGTACTTACCATTCCCTGTACAGGTCCAAGCTGTGAACACACGGTCTGTTTACAATACATTGTACTTACCATTCCTTGTACAGGTCCAAGCTGTGAACACACGGTCTGTTTACAATACATTGTACTTACCATTCCCTGTACAGGTCCAAGCTGTGAACACACGGTCTGTTTACAATACATTGTACTTACCATTCCCTGTACAGGTCCAAGCTGTGAACACAAGGTCTGTTTACAATACATTGTACTTACCATTCCCTGTACAGGTCCAAGCTGTGAACACACGGTCTGTTTACAATACATTGTACTTACCATTCCTTGTACAGGTTCAAGCTGTGAACACAAGGTCTGTTTACAATACATTGTACTTACCATTCCCTGTACAGGTCCAAGCTGTGAACACACGGTTTGTTTACAATACATTGTACTTACCATTCCTTGTACAGGTCCAAGCTGTGAACACAAGTTCTGTTTCAGCAAGTCTTCAATCTGCTTCTGTAAATATTAAATAATCACATATACAGTGAAGCCTGTCTAAACCCTGAATATACAGAGCATTAAATCAAGTCCCAAATGTAGGAAACCATTTAAATTTGACATCCAATACCTGTCTATTCCAAACACAAAAGCTGGGCCCAATGTTGTTCGGTTTAGACAGGTATTACTGTATAGGGAAGAGGTGGTAGGTGGGGATGGAAATTCTCAAAAATACTCTAAACCAATGACTTTTCTTTTAGTAACCACTTATTAACAGTTATTATACATTGTATATAATAATATAAAGAACTTTTTTTTTCAACTTCTGTAGACAATCAACTTACTCAAAAACATAATATCAAATAAAGTATTTTAACTCAATAACTCTAAAATTTCTTCTGGTCATTTTTTTGTCATACATTATACTGTACATCATGTCAATATTTGGGTGATTTTCAAAAAAATGAAGACTTTGTGTGACATAGAGGGTGAAATTTCAAATTGGACAAATTGACATAAGTTTGGTCATAAAATAATGTCAATATGATATATTTTTCAGATTCAGTTGCTCAGTGCTATATATAAAGACAAAAAAAAAAAATTCAACTTTTATTAGCAACAAAGTGTTAAAATGATAACAAATACAGACTTACTTCCTCAGAGGTATCATTTTCTTTTGGGTATGGTAAAAGACCTAAATGTATTTCCATTTGATAATGATATGAAATAGGCACATTTTGGTACCAAACTTTGTATATATCATGAGAGAACAGTTTCAGTATATCAAAGAAACACTATTTTTACTGTATATTTTAAAAAATCTGGTAATTAAAGTTTTCATACAAGCATAAAAAATATGATCTAATGAGGCTTAATAGTTGTAAATCAATTATTTATATATGCCTAATAAATATAACAAAAGTTAAGTTAAGTTGATCATTGGTGGTATAAACTAGAGGTAACCAAATGAAAATACTGTCCATTTTTTTATGTTTTGTCACACTCCTGACACATTTTTCTAAAAGATAAATACACCAAATATCAAGCTAAATGCAATCATTGTTGGTCACAATAACTTTTTTAAGTAGTAGTACATAATCTATTTTGACTGAAAAAAGGTTTCCCTTGAATTTATTTCATTTTTGCATTGTTATGATGTTATTTCAATCATATTTTATCATATTCTAAGTAATACTATCATAATTATAAAAAATGACAACTCAATTTTCAACCATTTATACATCTTTTCAAGAGTATAGTGCTTATTGAGAATTAAATAATTCCCCGAGACAATTACAAGCCGTTTTATGGAGGCTATATGCTTACAAAATAATCTATTTCTTAAATAAAATTGTCACACTCCTGACTCCCTCTCGAAAATAAACCTGTCGAGCTGAAAATAATATAACCAACTTATTCTTTCCAAACTAAAAGTTATATTTCTTACAGTTAACAGTAAATATTAAAAGAAGATTCAAAATTATGTTTTGGCTTTTTCTAATGATTAGTGTGCTAATTATTTGCCCTTTAGGAATTTATCTCATCAAAAATGGTTAAAATGGATTTGAAATTTATTAAAACTAGTAATAGATTATCTTTTCTTAGTATAAAATTACTTTTTAGTGGTTTTCAAATTAGTTTCCCCATGTTTCTCAATAATTTACTCTACAAAAAAACTTCCTACTGCAATTGCAATCGACATTTAATGTTTTTATGTCAGGAGTGTGACATATTACTGTTGAATGAAAAATTATTGATAAATTTTCAAAAATGTTATATCAAAAGAATGAAAATGTTTTATGAAAGGCAAGATATATTAAAGTAAGTATTCTGTTTATCTAAAGCAACATACATCAATTTTTCATTTAGAAAAAAATACATATTTTGACATGTTTTAAGAAAATATAACCCTTTATCGTCACTTATTATGAGAAAGGTGTCTTGCAATATACAAAAATACTATAATTATTACTTATTTGTTTATATGTAATTAAATTGAAAACATTGTGGAAGTTTGTAGAAGCATGGTTTATTTTTTTTTTTATTTAAAAGATATGCCTATTAAAAGTGTCACACTTCTGACATTAGTTATTTTGATTTCCTAGCTATGATATGTCATATATCAGAGCTATTTCCAACTTTTTTCTTTGATTGGGTCTGGAGCTTTTGGAAAATAAAGAAAATTGTGAACTATTAAAGCATACAACATAGTACTATACAACTAAGATAACATGTCACACTCCTGACATTTTTTGTGTCTCTCCTTATGCAAGCCCAATTTTACAACTAGCATATTCATCCAGTCTAATACTACTAAATTATTATAACTACTGTTTTTTTACAACATATTTTGACTTTTCTGAACTAATTAGTCTCAACAATGAAAAACTATTAAGATTTAATTTGACATTTGTACAATTTTCCAAGTTAAATTTATTCATGTACACCAATTTAAAAAATGGAATAATTTTTTGCCGCAAAATCATACGGTCACAAAACATCTAGATATTTGAAGTAAAATGGTACGAAATTATAGAATACCATCTTTCTTTAATATATTTTTTATTTTATTTTTTTTATCATCAAGGTAAGTTAAGGCAATTTAAAGTTTGTCACGCTAAAACGTCACACTCCTGACAAATTTGACCAGTTTTTAAAGGATAACTTTTTAACCGGAAGAGCAATCTCCATGACACTTTGCATGAAGATAACTGTTACCATTGTGCTTGTTTTAAGATATTTACCTTTCTTTCATATCATTTAATATTCAAATTATTCTCTGAAAATGAAAAGTCTTCATTTTTTTGAAAATCGCCCATTTACTCATCAATAAAAAACAGAAACAATTTTTTTTAAAGTTCTTGACAAACATTTTCATTATTACTGGTATCACTGCTAATCCTTTCAGACTTGCTACTATACTAGTATTAGCATTGTCCAGATATATATATATATATATTTGTTATTTGGTTAAACCGCATTAATGGTGTAATGGTTAGAGCGTGCTCACATCGAGTACAGTAGATCGTGGGTTTGAGTCTAATATTAAAGGAATCTTTAGCGAAAAACTTGAGAGTGGATGGTATTGAGGAGGAATATCTGATTGAGCATGGTGATACAAGCCAAGCTGAGGATTCTCAACCTTATAACAGATCTGTACTATCACCTCAATGTAACACAATCCTGTCAAAATCCATTACAAAAGACATAGAGGAAAAAGTCATAAAAAAGTAAAAATCATTGAAAATGATCCATCAGAAAAAAAGCTGGTATAAAAAAACTATGGATAACTTCATGAAATCATCAAACAGGCCTACCCGCATCTGTGGTGTAATGGTTAGCGTGCTCACCTCGATTGCGGTAGATCATGGATTCAAGCCAAAGACTATAAATTGGCATTTGTTGCTTCTCCACTAAGCAAGCAGCATTCAGTAGAAAGAGCAAAGACTGGTTGTCTGGGAATCAGGATAATGTGTACGAGTGGGACGACAAGTCTATCAGCAGATTGTATGGGAATCAGGATAATGTGTACGAGTGGGACGACAAGTCTATCCACAGATTGTCTGGGAATCAGGATAATGTGTACGAGTGGGACGACAAGTCTATCCACAGATTGTCTGGGAATCAGGATAATATGTACGAGTGGGACGACAAGTCTATCTGCAGATTGTCTGGGAATCAGGATAATGTGTACGAGTGGGACGACAAGTCTATCAGCAGATTGTCTGGGAATCAGGATAATGTGTACGAGTGGGACGACAAGTCTATCAGCAGATTGTCTGGGAATCAGGATAATGTGTACTAGTGGGACGACAAGTCTATCAGCAGATTGTCTGGGAATCAGGATAATGTGTAAGAGTGAGACGACAAGTCTATCCACAGATTGTCTGGGAATCAGGATAATGTGTACGAGTGGGACGACAAGTCTATCAGCAGATTGTCTGGGAATCAGGATAATGTGTACTAGTGGGACGACAAATCTATCTGCAGATTGTCTGGGAATCAGGATAATGTGTACGAGTGGGACGACAAGTCTATCAGCAGATTGTCTGGGAATCAGGATAATGTGTACGAGTGGGACGACAAGTCTATCAGCAGATTGTCTGGGAATCAGGATAATGTGTACGAGTGGGACGACAAGTCTATCAGCAGATTGTCTGGGAATCAGGATAATGTGTACTAGTGGGACGACAAGTCTATCAGCAGATTGTCTGGGAATCAGGATAATGTGTACGAGTGGGACGACAAGTCTATCAGCAGATTGTCTGGGAATCAGGATAATGTGTACGAGTGGGACGACAAGTCTATCAGCAGATTGTCTGGGAATCAGGATAATGTGTACGAGTGGGACGACAAGTCTATCAGCAGATTGTATGGGAATCAGGATAATGTGTACGAGTGGGACGACAAGTCTATCAGCAGATTGTCTGGGAATCAGGATAATGTGTACGAGTGGGACGACAAGTCTATCAGCAGATTGTATGGGAATCAGGATAATGTGTACGAGTGGGACGACAAGTCTATCAGGAGATTGTCTGGGAATCAGGATAATGTGTACGAGTGGGACGACAAGTCTATCAGCAGATTGTCTGGGAATCAGGATAATGTGTAAGAGTGAGACGACAAGTCTATCAGCAGATTGTCTGGGAATCAGGATAATGTGTACGAGTGGGACGACAAGTCTATCAGCAGATTGTCTGGGAATCAGGATAATGTGTACTAGTGGGACGACAAGTCTATCAGCAGATTGTCTGGGAATCATGATAATGTGTACGAGTGGGACGACAAGTCTATCAGCAGATTGTCTGGGAATCAGGATAATGTGTACTAGTGGGACGACAAGTCTATCAGCAGATTGTCTGGGAATCAGGATAATGTGTACGAGTGGGACGACAAGTCTATCAGCAGATTGTCTGGGAATCAGGATAATGTGTACTAGTGGGACGACAAGTCTATCAGCAGATTGTCTGGGAATCATGATAATGTGTACGAGTGGGACGACAAGTCTATCAGCAGATTGTCTGGGAATCAGGATAATGTGTACTAGTGGGACGACAAGTCTATCAGCAGATTGTCTGGGAATCAGGATAATGTGTACGAGTGGGACGACAAGTCTATCAGCAGATTGTCTGGGAATCAGGATAATGTGTACTAGTGGGACGACAAGTCTATCAGCAGATTGTCTGGGAATCATGATAATGTGTACGAGTGGGACGACAAGTCTATCAGCAGATTGTCTGGGAATCAGGATAATGTGTACGAGTGGGACGACAAGTCTATCAGCAGATTGTCTGGGAATCAGGATAATGTGTACTAGTGGGACGACAAGTCTATCAGCAGATTGTCTGGGAATCATGATAATGTGTACGAGTGGGACGACAAGTCTATCAGCAGATTGTCTGGGAATCAGGATAATGTGTACTAGTGGGACGACAAGTCTATCAGCAGATTGTCTGGGAATCAGGATAATGTGTACTAGTGGGACGACAAGTCTATCCACAGATTGTCTGGGAATCAGGATAATGTGTACGAGTGGGACGACAAGTCTATCAGCAGATTGTCTGGGAATCAGGATAATGTGTACTAGTGGGACGACAAGTCTATCAGCAGATTGTCTGGGAATCATGATAATGTGTACGAGTGGGACGACAAGTCTATCAGCAGATTGTCTGGGAATCAGGATAATGTGTACGAGTGGGACGACAAGTCTATCAGCAGATTGTCTGGGAATCAGGATAATGTGTACGAGTGGGACGACAAGTCTATCCACAGATTGTCTGGGAATCAGGATAATGTGTACGAGTGGGACGACAAGTCTATCAGCAGATTGTCTGGGAATCAGGATAATGTGTACGAGTGGGACGACAAGTCTATCAGCAGATTGTCTGGGAATCAGGATAATGTGTACGAGTGGGACGACAAGTCTATCAGCAGATTGTCTGGGAATCAGGATAATGTGTACGAGTGGGACGACAAGTCTATCAGCAGATTGTCTGGGAATCAGGATAATGTGTACGAGTGGGACGACAAGTCTATCAGCAGATTGTCTGGGAATCAGGATAATGTGTACGAGTGGGACGACAAGTCTATCAGCAGATTGTCTGGGAATCAGGATAATGTGTACGAGTGGGACGACAAGTCTATCAGCAGATTGTCTGGGAATCAGGATAATGTGTACGAGTGGGACGACAAGTCTATCAGCAGATTGTCTGGGAATCAGGATAATGTGTACGAGTGGGACGACAAGTCTATCAGCAGATTGTCTGGGAATCAGGATAATGTGTACGAGTGGGACGACAAGTCTATCAGCAGATTGTCTGGGAATCAGGATAATGTGTACGAGTGGGACGACAAGTCTATCAGCAGATTGTCTGGGAATCAGGATAATGTGTACGAGTGGGACGACAAGTCTATCCGCACAGATTGTCTGGGAATCAGGATAATGTGTACGAGTGGGACGACAAGTCTATCACAGATTTCTGGGAATCAGGATAATGTGTACGAGTGGGACGACAAGTCTATCAGCAGATTGTCTGGGAATCAGGATAATGTGTACGAGTGGGACGACAAGTCTATCAGCAGATTGTCTGGGAATCAGGATAATGTGTACGAGTGGGACGACAAGTCTATCACAGATTGTCTGGGAATCAGGATAATGTGTACGAGTGGGACGACAAGTCTATCAGCAGATTGTCTGGGAATCAGGATAATGTGTACGAGTGGGACGACAAGTCTATCCACAGATTGTCTGGGAATCAGGATAATGTGTACGAGTGGGACGACAAGTCTATCCACAGATTGTCTGGGAATCAGGATAATGTGTACGAGTGGGACGACAAGTCTATCCACAGATTGTCTGGGAATCAGGATAATGTGTACGAGTGGGACGACAAGTCTATCCACAGATTGTCTGGGAATCAGGATAATGTGTACGAGTGGGACGACAAGTCTATCAGCAGATTGTCTGGGAATCAGGATAATGTGTACGAGTGGGACGACAAGTCTATCCACAGATTGTCTGGGAATCAGGATAATGTGTACGAGTGGGACGACAAGTCTATCAGCAGATTGTCTGGGAATCAGGATAATGTGTACTAGTGGGACGACAAGTCTATCAGGAGATTGTCTGGGAATCAGGATAATGTGTACGAGTGGGACGACAAGTCTATCAGCAGATTGTCTGGGAATCAGGATAATGTGTACGAGTGGGACGACAAGTCTATCAGCAGATTGTCTGGGAATCAGGATAATGTGTACGAGTGGGACGACAAGTCTATCCGCAGATTGTCTGGGAATCAGGATAATGTGTACGAGTGGGACGACAAGTCTATCAGCAGATTGTCTGGGAATCAGGATAATGTGTACGAGTGGGACGACAAGTCTATCAGCAGATTGTCTGGGAATCAGGATAATGTGTACGAGTGGGACGACAAGTCTATCAGCAGATTGTCTGGGAATCAGGATAATGTGTACGAGTGGGACGACAAGTCTATCAGCAGATTGTCTGGGAATCAGGATAATGTGTACGAGTGGGACGACAAGTCTATCAGCAGATTGTCTGGGAATCAGGATAATGTGTACTAGTGGGACGACAAGTCTATCCGCAGATTGTCTGGGAATCAGGATAATGTGTACGAGTGGGACGACAAGTCTATCAGCAGATTGTCTGGGAATCAGGATAATGTGTACGAGTGGGACGACAAGTCTATCAGCAGATTGTCTGGGAATCAGGATAATGTGTACGAGTGGGACGACAAGTCTATCAGCAGATTGTCTGGGAATCAGGATAATGTGTACGAGTGGGACGACAAGTCTATCCACAGATTGTCTGGGAATCAGGATAATGTGTACGAGTGGGACGACAAGTCTATCAGCAGATTGTCTGGGAATCAGGATAATGTGTACGAGTGGGACGACAAGTCTATCCACAAATTGTCTGGGAATCAGGATAATATGTACGAGTGGGACGACAAGTCTATCCACAGAATGTTTGGGAATCAGGATAATATGTACGAGTGGGACGACAAATCTATCTGCAGATTGTCTGGGAATCAGGATAATGTGTACGAGTGGGACGACAAGTCTATCCACAAATTGTCTGGGAATCAGGATAATATGTACGAGTGGGACGACAAGTCTATCTGCAGATTGTCTGGAAATCAGGATAATGTGTACGAGTGGGACGACAAGTCTATCCACAGATTGTCTGGGAATCAGGATAATGTGTACGAGTGGGACGACAAGTCTATCAGCAGATTGTCTGGGAATCAGGATAATGTGTACGAGTGGGACGACAAGTCTATCAGCAGATTGTCTGGGAATCAGGATAATGTGTACGAGTGGGACGACAAGTCTATCCACAGATTGTCTGGGAATCAGGATAATGTGTACGAGTGGGACGACAAGTCTATCCGCAGATTGTCTGGGAATCAGGATAATGTGTACGAGTGGGACGACAAGTCTATCCACAGATTGTCTGGGAATCATGATAATATGTACGAGTGGGACGACAATTCTATCTGCAGATTGTCTGGGAATCAGGATAATGTGTACGAGTGGGACGACAAGTCTATCAGCAGATTGTCTGGGAATCAGGATAATGTGTACGAGTGGGACGACAAGTCTATCCACAGATTGTCTGGGAATCAGGATAATGTGTACTAGTGGGACGACAAGTCTATCAGCAGATTGTCTGGGAATCGGGATAATGTGTACGAGTGGGACGACAAGTCTATCCGCAGATTGTCTGGGAATCATGATAATATGTACGAGTGGGACGACAATTCTATCTGCAGATTGTCTGGGAATCAGGATAATGTGTACGAGTGGGACGACAAGTCTATCAGCAGACTGTCTGGGAATCAAGATAATGTGTACTAGTGGGACGACAAGTCTATCCACAGATTGTCTGGGAATCATGATAATATGTACGAGTGGGACGACAATTCTATCTGCAGATTGTCTGGGAATCAGGATAATGTGTACGAGTGGGACGACAAGTCTATCAGCAGATTGTCTGGGAATCAGGATAATGTGTACGAGTGGGACGACAAGTCTATCAGCAGATTGTCTGGGAATCAGGATAATGTGTACTAGTGGGACGACAAGTCTATCAGCAGATTGTCTGGGAATCAGGATAATGTGTACGAGTGGGACGACAAGTCTATCCACAGATTGTCTGGGAATCATGATAATGTGTAAGAGTGAGACGACAAGTCTATCCGCAGATTGTCTGGGAATCAGGATAATGTGTACGAGTGGGACGACAAGTCTATCCGCAGATTGTCTGGGAATCAGGATAATGTGTACTAGTGGGACGACAAGTTTATCAGCAGATTGTCTGGGAATCAGGATAATGTGTACGAGTGAGACGACAAGTCTATCCGCAGATTGTCTGGGAATCAGGATAATGTGTACTAGTGAGACGACAAGTCTATCTGCAGATTGTCTGGGAATCAGGATAATGTGTACTAGTGGGACGACAAGTCTATCAGCAGATTGTCTGGGAATCAGGATAATGTGTACGAGTGAGACGACAAGTCTATCCGCAGATTGTCTGGGAATCAGGATAATGTGTACTAGTGAGACGACAAGTCTATCTGCAGATTGTCTGGGAATCAGGATAATGTGTACTAGTGGGACGACAAGTCTTATCAGCAGATTGTCTGGGAATCAGGATAATGTGTACGAGTGGGACGACAAGTCTATCAGCAGATTGTCTGGGAATCGGGATAATGTGTACGAGTGGGACGACAAGTCTATCAGCAGATTGTCTGGGAATCGGGATAATGTGTACGAGTGAGACAACAAGTCTATCTGCAGATTGTCTGGGAATCAGGATAATGTGTACTAGTGGGACGACAAGTCTATCAGCAGATTGTCTGGGAATCAGGATAATGTGTACGAGTGAGACAACAAGTCTATCTGCAGATTGTCTGGGAATCAGGATAATGTGTACTAGTGGGACGACAAGTCTATCCACAGATTGTCTGGGAATCAGGATAATGTGTACTAGTGGGACGACAAAAAATCTATCAGCAGATTGTCTGGGAATCAGGATAATGTGTAAGAGTGAGACGACAAGTCTATCTGCAGATTGTCTGGGAATCAGGATAATGTGTACGAGTGGGACGACAAGTCTATCCACAGATTGTCTGGGAATCAGGATAATGTGTACGAGTGGGACGACAAGTCTATCAGGAGATTGTCTGGGAATCAGGATAATGTGTACGAGTGGGACGACAAGTCTATCAGGAGATTGTCTGGGAATCAGGATAATGTGTACGAGTGGGACGACAAGTCTATCAGGAGATTGTCTGGGAATCAGGATAATGTGTACGAGTGGGACGACAAGTCTATCAGCAGATTGTCTGGGAGTCAGGATAATGTGTACGAGTGGGACGACAAGTCTATCAGCAGATTGTCTGGGAATCAGGATAATGTGTACGAGTGGGACGACAAGTCTATCAGCAGATTGTCTGGGAATCAGGATAATGTGTACTAGTGGGACGACAAGTCTATCCGCAGATTGTCTGGGAATCAGGATAATGTGTACGAGTGGGACGACAAGTCTATCAGCAGATTGTCTGGGAATCAGGATAATGTGTACGAGTGGGACGACAAGTCTATCAGGAGATTGTCTGGGAATCAGGATAATGTGTACGAGTGGGACGACAAGTCTATCAGCAGATTGTCTGGGAGTCAGGATAATGTGTACGAGTGGGACGACAAGTCTATCAGCAGATTGTCTGGGAATCAGGATAATGTGTACGAGTGGGACGACAAGTCTATCAGCAGATTGTCTGGGAATCAGGATAATGTGTACTAGTGGGACGACAAGTCTATCCGCAGATTGTCTGGGAATCAGGATAATGTGTACGAGTGGGACGACAAGTCTATCAGCAGATTGTCTGGGAATCAGGATAATGTGTACGAGTGGGACGACAAGTCTATCAGCAGATTGTCTGGGAATCATGATAATGTGTACTAGTGGGACGACAAGTCTATCTGCAGATTGTCTGGGAATCAGGATAATGTGTACTAGTGGGACGACAAGTCTATCCACAGATTGTATGGGAATCAGGATAATGTATACGAGTGGGATGACAAGTCTATCTGCAGATTGTCTGGGAATCAGGATAATGTGTACTAGTGGGACGACAATTCTATCTGCAGATTGTCTGGGAATCAGGATAATGTGTACGAGTGGGACGACAAGTCTATCCGCAGATTGTCTGGGAATCAGGATAATGTGTACGAGTGGGACGACAAGTCTATCAGCAGATTGTCTGGGAATCAGGATAATGTGTACGAGTGGGACGACAAGTCTATCAGCAGATTGTCTGGGAATCAGGATAATGTGTACGAGTGGGACGACAAGTCTATCAGCAGATTGTCTGGGAATCAGGATAATGTGTACTAGTGGGACGACAAGTCTATCCGCAGATTGTCTGGGAATCAGGATAATGTGTACGAGTGGGACGACAAGTCTATCCGCAGATTGTCTGGGAATCAGGATAATGTGTACGAGTGGGACGACAAGTCTATCAGCAGATTGTCTGGGAATCAGGATAATGTGTACGAGTGGGACGACAAGTCTATCCGCAGATTGTCTGGGAATCAGGATAATGTGTACTAGTGGGACGACAAGTCTATCAGCAGATTGTCTGGGAATCAGGATAATGTGTAAGAGTGAGACGACAAGTCTATCAGCAGATTGTCTGGGAATCAGGATAATGTGTACGAGTGGGACGACAAGTCTATCCACAGATTGTCTGGGAATCAGGATAATGTGTACGAGTGGGACGACAAGTCTATCCACAGATTGTCTGGGAATCAGGATAATGTGTACGAGTGGGACGACAAGTCTATCCGCAGACACTCTGGGAATCAGGATAATGTGTACGAGTGGGACGACGAGTCTATCTGCAGATTGCTATTTCAGTGAGCAAGATACATAAAAATCCAATTAAGCATGTTGGACTAGTACAAAGCGGACCTCATTATCATCTCATTGAGGCATGATATAGCTCAAAAATTGCTGAGTTGGCATTAAAAAACAATCACTCACTCACTCAAACAGGCCTAGTGCTATTGAAAGGACTCCGCCAACTCCTACTGAGAACTTACATGATAAACAAGAAAGCAATAAAGGTCGAAAGAAGCTAAAACCAGGCATCTTTTAGGGTGTTATTTGAAATATGTTTTTTTTTTTTTTATCTTATATCAATTTTTTTTTATTTAAAATACAAAACTATTAATGTTTTTTAAGCTCCAACAAAGAGTAAAATATTGCATAATATAAAAAAAATCCTAATTAAACGTTAAATGATGTTTAATGAAGTAAACAAGAAATGTGTGGATCACAAAATACGCCCGTCTATATAAATTATCAAACGGTATAATGGTAATGACCCCAAAATAAATAGGGTTCTTCTCCTTCCACAGGAGAATCATGTGCCCAAGTTTGGTAAAGATCCAATATACAGAACTAAAGTTATCGTGCGGAAACGATCCTGTTGTCAAAAATTATATTTATAGTAAAGGTGACCTTGACCTTTGACTTAATAACCCCAAAATAAATAGGGTTCTTCCCCTTCCACAGGGGAATCATGTGGCCAAGTTTGTTAAAGATCCAATATACAGAACTAAAGTTATCGTACGGAAACGACCCTGTTGTCAAAAATTATACTTATAGTAAGTGACCTTGACCTTTGACCTAATGACCCCAAAATAAATAGGATTCTTCCCCTTCCACAGGGCAATCATGTGGTCAAGTTTGGTAAAGATCCAATATACAGAACTGAAGTTATCATGTGGAAACCACCCTGTTTTCAAAAATTCTATTTATAGTAATGGTGATCTTGATCTTTGACCCCAAAATAAATAGGGTACTTCCCCTTCCACATGGGAATCACGTGGCCAAGTTTGGTAAAGATCCCATATACAGAACTAAAGTTATTGTGCGGAAACCTGTGTGGATGCCCGCCCGCCCGCCATATCCAATCACATAATACGGCCCCGTCTCGTGACGGTCGTATAAAAATCATTACAACATAAGAAGTAATGAAGTATACTATTAATAGATGTATCTTTATATTGATGTTGTTTATGATTGATTTTGATTTTTGGTGTTTTAATGCCACTTTCAGATATATCATGGCAACCAGTTTTAGTGGTGGAAGAAACCGGAGTACCCAGAGAGAACCACCGACCATGGGTAAGCAACTGGTAAACTTTATCACTTGTGGCTGCGAATCGAATAATTTATAAAGCCGTATTGGTGATAGGCTTATATGAGTTGTTAGGTAATCCAACTACCTAACTCATTGAGCCACCCGGGCCCATATGTTGTTTATGATAAATGTGACAATAGCTTTATCTTATTATAATGACTATGTTAAGATGTATTTAGTGTATACATATAATATGGCTCGTTATTATTTTCATATTGTTACAAAGCAGCATGTATTTTTTTTTACAAAGCAACACATATTTATTCTAATGCAATTAGTTATGTAACAAGCAATTTCATTGGTCAATTGCATTTATGCATCGGAGTAAATTTTATGTTTTCTCTTGTTGGAAAAAGGTTTGTAATTACAGAACTATTTGGCAGATATGCTATGTGAAAGGACTCCATGAAACTGATTAATAACAGCTGATAACGTAAACAAATGTTTTTATTAGGAAAATTTCATTAGAATGGGAATAACTGTAGCGCATTTGAAAGGTTGCTGAGGTAAATTGTCTGTTTTACTTTCGTAAATATCTGTTTACCTGGCTCTGCCACGCTTCGCCAGGTAAACTCAATTTGCGATAGCAAAACAGACGATTTACATTGGCAACACTCCAAATACAATACGGTTATTCCCTAATTTGTCCCACACAATTACACTTTAGATTTCCACCTAATCTATTTTTAGCCATCCTTTATACACCACATGTAGAGATGCGTCACACCAATTATAGCAAGTGGTTATATAAAGAGAAGCACTTTTAAAACAAAGTGGCTATAGCCAAGTGTCATGTAAAATATATAGAAAAAAATACTTACCACAGATACTTCCTTTAAGTGAATTATTTGTATTCATGATCACTACATTCAAAATATTTTCAAACTTCGCAATGATTGTACTAATTTTGCACTATGAACCAGATTAATATGGGAAGAATGTTATTCACATGCTTAATATAATCCTGTCTCTATTCAATCGGATAAATGTACTTTTAAACGTCAGTCTGGATTAAATTTAGGTCAAGTGAGAGAGCAAGCGATTGTCATTTAATGTCAAATGAGCAATATTTTTTTTCCAGATATATCATGGATAGAACAAGTTACATTTGATGAAATGAGGATGAAGTCCGTTTTGTACTTGATCAACACGTTACGCTGGATTTTTATAGTGCTATCACGCTCAAACAACAAGTATTTTTTTAGTTTTATAGTCTTTGGTTTAACCCAACCTTAATTTACCACATTTGAGGAAACTATTACACCACTGATGCAGGTTAATGAATTTGAGTGAGTCTCACTAACGGTTATTGACTTTTTGGGGAGGTTGGTGGTTTCCTCCATGTACTCCGATTTTGTCCACCAATACATTGACCACAATGTTAAAATTGAAATATTGTTGAGAGTGGTGTTACACATCGTGTTCCAATCAAATTGACAAGTTTTTGTTTTTTTGTGTTTTTTTTGGGAGTGTTTTAACGCAATATTTCAGCTATATCATGGCAACCAGTTTTAGTGGTGGAAGAAGCCGGAGTACCTGGAGAGAACCACCGACCATGGACAAGCAACTGATAAACTTCATCATTTGCGGCTGCGATTCGAGTGCACCCTTTTTTGTAATTAACAAAGTCGGGCGCGAACCTACTCATTGAGGCACCCAGGCTCTTTAAATTGACAAGAGATATATATTTAAGTAGAATACAAATTGACAAAAACAGATACATATTTAAGTAGACTACAAACCTGAGTTTCATTATTGATAATCATGTTCTGTACATCAGTAAAGAATCTAGTACAATCTCCACAGACATCAGCAGTATTAACCTTCACATCCTTCAAAATAAACACATACACTTCAATCTTGTTTAATATCCTTCAAAAGAAACACATACTGTTCAATCTTGTTCAAAATAAACACATACAGTTCAATCTTGTTCAAAATAAACACACACAGTTCAATCTTGTTTAACATCCTTCAAAATAAACACACAGTTCAATCTTGTTTAACATACCTCAAAATAAACACATACAGTTCAATCTTGTTTAAAATAAACACATACAGTTCAATCTTGTTCAAAATAAACACACACAGCTCAATTTTGTTTAACATCCCTCAAAATAAACACATACAGTTCAATCTTGTTTATATTAAACACATACAGTTCAATCTTTTTCAAAATAAACATATGAGCAAGAATATGGTATTTGAACCGTTTCTGATAACGATAGAAAACTGATAAAATTGGATATTTCTTTGATATAAGTTGTAATTCTATGGCCAACTGGTTGGTTGGTGTTAGATGAATGGTGACCATTGATATATTGTAAATATTTTATGAATAAAAATTATTTTTAATGTCCATCTTCGTACTTTTATGTGTCGTTTCTGATCGTTATTTTCGTCTCCGAACTGCGTAACGGAGTTGGATTTCCACACAACTGTGACATACACAAATGTAAGCTAGCCGTTAAAATATTGACAAACATTGATAATGAAGAATGGAGAGAAGAAAATTTTGAGCAGAGTAAGTATTTCTGTTACAGGTGTCATATATTGCGCGTTACATTGGTTTCCGATTTCGTAGTGCTATTTTAAGTTGTGTTATCTCCTTTTTGTAACAGTCGCCATAACAACGATTAGCATAAATAAACTCTCGTGAGATGTTTAAATAGATTAATCACCGATGTTTACATTTAAGCTTTTCATTTTCTATTTTTTTATTCAATCATCCACCTGTTCCGTTATGCGTTACATGTCATCCAAAAAGAAATGTTAATTTAAAGATTAAATAAATTGATCTGATTTACAATTTCCGCCCAATTGAACTTCTGGTCACTCCGATACAGTGCTTGTGGTATCCTGTCGCGCTAAAAAATATAAAAAAAATATACTACTTTAATATTTAAAATGGTATATAAATGCATTAAATAACCAAGAAAAAACCCAAATGGTCTTAGATGGTGCCGTTTATTACATTTTTATCGTGACAAGAAACCAAATGTTTATTACCATAACTTGCAATAAACATTTGGTTTCCTGTCACGATAAAAGTGTTTAAAAAGATGGGTAAATATTTTTTCCTTGATATCACTTGTTTCTCTTGTACAGTGTTGATATAATTAAGCTTTAATATTTAACCATTTGGATACCAAAAGAAACCAAAAGTTCAAATACCATATTCTTGCTCATATACAGTTCAATCTTGTTTAACATCCCTCAAAATAAACACATGCAGTTCAATCTTGTTTAAAACAAGATATGATTATAATCTAATGATTATGAAGTCTCCCAAACCGGCCACTGACAACCGGTTTAAAAAATAAATTAAAAGCTACCTTTGAAATCGAACAATGTTGAATTTTTGCAGTATTGTGGCGACCATTTTGAAAATGGAGACCGGTAGAAAATTTTCAATGTCGGGGATCAATTCAGGTCATCATAATCTACCTACATATGAAATTTCGTTGAAATCGAACAATGTTGAATTTGTACGGTATTGTGGTGGCCATTTTGAAAATGGCGACCGGTAGAAATTTTTTAATGTCAGGAATCAATTCGGGACATCATAATCTACCTACATATGAAATGTTGTTGAAATCGGACAATGTTGAATTTGTGCGGTATTGTGGCGGCCATTTTGAAAATGGCGACCGGTAGAAATTTTTCAATGTTGGGAATCAATTCGGGACATCATTATCTACCCACATATCAAATTTTGATGATATCGGACAATGCTTAATTTTTGCGGCCATTTTGTAAATGGCGACTGCTAGAAATTTTTCAATGTCGGGAATAAATTCGGGACATCATAATCTACCCACATATCAAATTTTGATGATATCGGACAATGCTTACTTTTTGCGGCCATTTTGTAAATGGCGACCGCTGGAAATTTTTCAATGTCGGGAATAAATTCGGGACATCATAATCTACCCACATATGAAATGTCGTTGTAATCGGACAATGTTGAATTTGTGCGGTATTGTGGTGGCCATTTTGAAAATGGCGACTGCTAGAAATTTTTCAATGTCGGGAATCTATCCGGGACATCATAATCTACCCACATATGAAATGTAGTTGTAATCGGACAATGTTGAATTTGTGTGGTATTGTGGCAGCCATTTTGAAAATGGCGACCGCTAGAAATTTTCCAATGTCGGGAATAAATTTGGGACGTTATTATCTACCCACATATCAAATTTTGATGATATCGGACAATGTTGAATTTTTACTGCCCATTTTTTATGCCGTGTTTTTGCAGCCATTTTGAAAATGGCAAACATTGCTCCTCTAATGGTGACCTATCACTATATCAAATTTTATGTCTCTATCATTATCCATATAGAAGTTATCAACATTAATGTATGAAATTTCAATTTTCCCATAGGATTCTATAGTAACCCCCACCCCCTTTGAACCCCTCAAAATATGACTTTGACCCCCTTTACCACAAAGCTGAAAACTTTAAGACCAACTAGAAACATATATCTATCACTCCACCAAGTTTAATGAAATTCTGTCCAGTAGTTCCTGAGATCTGCCGTGGACAAGTTCATGGTCCGTGGAAAGAAAGGAGAAAGAGAAGAAGAAGAATAACAATAATAAGAAGAAGAAATGGAGCAAAAACAATAATTCTTCCGTAAATGGCCGTTTTCGGGTTGAGACGACCGAGTTAAGACGAGTGCATGTGCACTCGTCTTTACTCGTTGTGACATCCAATCAGAACGCCTCTAACAAGAAAAAAATCGTTTAAATATATATCTTAAGCAGGGAATGTCACATTATATACCATGTCTGATAGCTGAATAACAGATATATTACGGATTTAACCATTGTTGGGTTTTTTTCAAATGCAGACTCCAACCGTATTAAATATATTTGTGTCTTTTATTTTCATTTTTTCGTATTTCGTGTTCTAAATGTCCTTTTCCGTACCTTTGACGTCATTCTTCAATGACGTCAAAATATGTGTCACGTCATATTTCATGTATGGGGTTTCTCATGAAGGAAAATACTGTACTTTCAACAAAATATTAGTGAGAAAAGCTCAAATATCAGTAGAAAGCTACTTAGTTTATCAATTGGTGTCACAAAAGTCAATTTTATGTAATGTGTATTTCATAACGCTCAATTTTATGATATTGATCTGATAATTTATGCAAATTAGTAACTGATCAATGGCGGGGGTCTCTAGGAGTTCGTGATAGTGAAAGTTGTTGGTTTACGGAAGAAATAGGTACTTACATGCGTTGTTGGGAAAGCCCGGGTGATCTTCCACTCGTGATAGAAATTGTTGTTTCTTTTCGCTCGTTTTGCTGTGCTCCACTCGCGAAAAGACATAAAATTTCTATCACTCGTGGAAGATCACCCGGTCTTTCCCAAGAACGTATGTAAGAACCTATTAGTCTCCCAAACATTGTTTGGGAGACTTAATAAACACACACATTTCAATCTTGTTTAACATCCTTCAAAATAAACACATACTGTTCAATCTTGTTTAAAATAAACACATACAGCTCAATCTTGTTTAAAATAAACACATACAGCTCAATCTTGTTCAAAATAAACACACACCATTCAATCTTGCTTAACATACCTCAAAATAAACACATACAGTTCAATCTTGTTTAAAATAAACACATACAGTTCAATCTTGTTTAACATCCTTCAAAATAAACACACAGTTCAATTTTGTTTAGCATCCCTCAAAATAAACACATACAGTTCAATCTTGTTCAAGATAAACACACACAGTTCAATCTTGTTTAACATCCTTCAAAATAAACACATACTGTTCAATCTTGTTTAAAATAAACACATACAGCTCAATCTTGTTCAAAATAAACATATACAGTAGAGTTCGCTTATAGCGAACAGGCTTGTAACGAAATCAGGCTTATAGCGAAGTAAAGATAAATCCCCAGTCCCATCGCTATTTAAACAATGTATTTGTGAAGGCCTATTACGATTTTTTTATAATGACATCAGGCTTATAACGAAGAGAATTTTAAACCCAAACAACATTTTATTACTCAAAATTGACATGATATAACAAAGAAAATTACTGAACAAACAAATCGTTTATCTGTCTTCCGTTACGCACAGACGATCACATATCAGAATGGTCAAGTGGCTTGACACTTCCGTTATTGATAATTGAAAAATCAATAATCTCACCTTTGATGTTGTTAATGATGTCAATCAAAAATATTCAAACAATAAAATGGGTATTAATGATGTGATCAACAAGTTGTCAATTAATAACACACGTGCTAATTTATTGCATTAAAAATTAATAAAACGTAATCTAAATTTTAATGAATGGATGCACAAGCTAAAGAAATTAAAAACAAAGTCATTTTTTGAGATTAATTCATTCACTATTGTTTTTTTTTTCTTTGATGATAGACTCTTTAATTAAACAACAAACTGTATGGTCTCAAGGTTCATCTAAATACAAAAAACAAAAGAAATGTACTCGTTCTGAAATTTCGATTAACCTGAGTTTTTATGTGTATATAATACCAAAAAGAAACAATTATTCTTCAAATTCAAATAAAACAAAAGGAAAATGGCTACAATCTTAAAATTGGCCATTAAAAATATATATCCGAATTATCAGCATTATACCGATATCGATACAAGTGTTACTACCCGACATCATATTTCCTGTTTATAAAATAGATCGTGAACAAAGTTGAAAAAATGTTTCTAAGGAACATTTGAAGATACCAAAGAAGCCGTAGTCTTTGAGAACTGTCTATAAAGGATTAAATATTTTTATACGATAAAGGCCCACTTTACTGTGCATCAGTTATCATAGCGTAGTGAAACTGCCCGGGTCAGAACCAGATTTTTCTCTCTCTAAAATTACGCAACCTCGGGGGCTTGAACTACCGATAGCTAGAACAGATTTTGACAGTCCCTTCGAGTTCGAGCCAGCGAAGTTCTATTGTACGATTTTCAAAAGGGGAGGTAATTCTACATTGTTTCTCTTATAACGAACAATGCCTATAACGAACTAAGATCGAGAGTCCCCTGGACTTTGTTATAAACGAACTCTACTGTACAGTTCAATCTTGTTTAACATCCCTCAAAATAAACACATACAGTTCAATCTTGTTCATAATAAACACATACAGTTCAATCTTGTTCAAAATAAACACACACAGTTCAATCTTGTTTAACATCCTTCAAAATAAACACATACTGTTCAATCTTGTTTAAAATAAACACATACTGTTCAATCTTGTTTAAAATAAACACATACAGCTCAATCTTGTTCAAAATAAACATATACAGTTCAATCTTGTTTAACATTCTTCAAAATAAACACACAGTTCAATTTTGTTTAACATTCCTCAAAATAAACACATACAGTTCAATCTTGTTCAAAATAAACACACACAGTTCAATCTTGTTTAACATCCCTCAAAATAAACACATACAGTTCAATCTTGTTTAATATCCTTCAAAATAAACACATACAGTTCAATCTTGTTTAACATCCTTCAAAATAAACAAACACATACAGTTCAATCTTGTTCAAAATAAACACATACAGTTCAATCTTCTTATGTCAAAATCTTTTCACGAATTATTGATTGATTTCAAATTTGTTTAAAGTTCCATTTAAGGGTATAGGCCTTGGGTATGGGAGATAACTCTATTTTCATTGTCTTCTCAAATATATGGTCACCTGTGCATTTGAAAATCCACCCTCAATTCCAAGCTTCTTGGCAACACAGATTGTTTACATTGGATATATATGGGCAGTTTAATTTTTTTTTAAATGACTCCTTTTCCTTTTACCTTTCCATAGATCTGCTCCTTGTCTTTTTATATCTTATTGCTGCTAATAACAGAGTGTTATTATTATATGCTTGTGCCCACAAAATATCACTGAAATATCTCTTTCCAGAAAAAATTCCCAGCGAAATATGTTGTCAAAAATGCCAGGAGTGTAACACATTTTGTGTGACAAACTTTTTTCCATTTAATTTCAAGAGTTTGTCAAATAAAAAATATTAAATATATAAACCAGAATCTTAGATATTATGAAACTATTGTACAATTGATTATTTGTAATGAATTAATCAAGTAAAGTCACCCTCAAACCACCCCTCCCCTCCTTACCCAATAGATCTGAAAATATAAAAAAAAAGACAAATTTGGTAATTTGGACATCCACTATGTCAAATATAAGAATTCAAAAGCTTTTTGTTATTGGTAACTAGTTTTTTTTTATCTCATAAATAAAGAAACAGCAAAGGCTGAGTGTGTAATAACTTTCCTTCACAATTTCATTTTTTCTGGGTGCCATCCATGAAAAACATAATTTTAAATATTTTAAAAAATCTGACGGTAAAAATTTGTAAAATTTGGTGCAATTATGTCTATATGTATATTCTTTACTGTAACATTTTTTGGTGGAAATTAATCGACAGGATTTTTTTTAATGAGATTTTTAATACCAGGGTGGTATCTCAGGACATCCCCCCTTTTTCTCAATTTCAACTGTTTTGCACGTGAGTATCTCCAAACATGATATTCATATATGCTAGATATTTTATAATTATTCAACAATAACACTCCCAAGTGTATTACCGGTAAAGCCAAAATATTCCCTTTCAACCAGAAATAAATGTGTATGTCTATTAGAAGCTTCAGAAACTAGTATTACCATCTGGCATCAAGTATACTCCCAAAATTGCTATATTTAGGATGTGCTATGGAGAAAACGGCACGGTGAAATTTCTTGAAACTTTGGCAGATAATATATTTAGACATAACTATTCAATGATGCAAATCTAAAAAAAAAAAAAAACTATGGGAAAATTTTAGGGTTACCTTTAAATCTCTGTGCTTTTCAACTTATTTACTCCTCTTTTAGAAAAAATCAAAGTGTTGAAAGTTTGGATGTTTTGCAGTAATTTTTCAGTTCCTAGTATACAAATTCATTCAAATTATGCTAATTATGTCAAAATTATAAATTAAATCAATTAACAAACAAGGTGTCAATAGCATGACCTCTGATGTTCATTTTACATTTTGTAGATATGTAGATAAAAGAAATAGATTGATCTGATATAATACCACATTAATATTTCAGTTTCACATTTAAAATTAGTTTCTATTTTGTTGATGTTATTTAATGATAACATTTAATTGAAGCTTTGTCTTACTAATTAAAATAGTTTGCAGAGCATTTAATTTGATCTTAAAAATCTTTTTTCCTGAACAAGGTAATTTCATTATCACCACAATCAAACAGGCTTATAATTCTGTCTAATATAAAATCAAATCAATTATCATCTAATATTGAACCAATGATTGTCTAATATAAAATCAAATAAATCATCATCTAATATTGAACCAATGACAATAGTTCTGTCTAATTTTGAACCAATGACAATAGTTCTGTCTAATATTGAACCATTGACAATAGTTCTGTTCAATACTGAACCAATGACAGAACTGTAATTGTACTTAGTTAAATAACATACATGTGACACAGCTTTATGTTGAACAGTGTCTTCAAATCCTGTACACAAACCCATGGTGGCACAAATCTGTTCTGTTGTCTGAAATACACAGATATAAATTGAACACTTAACCATGGATTCCATATAAAGAGACTAATTAAATGATATTATCAAACATTTGACAGATATTTTCAGATTAAAAAAATATATTTTAAATAGCACACAAACTATTATCAACCTGAAACTTAAAAGAAAACCTGGTAAAAAATGACCACATTTATATATAATTTGTGATCAATCACTTTCATACTTTCTAAGATTTGTAAGCTTTTTCCTTTAATTTCCTATGTTAAATTTTGTCCTTCTTGGATTTCAAATGAAAATACAAAATGTTTCAGTTATTTAAGAGTTAGGGTTATGGTGTTTAATGCCACTTTCAATAATATTTCAGTTTTATTGGTGGAGGAAACCGGTGTACCCCAAAAACTTTATCACATAATGTTGCATAGAGTACACCTCACCCGAGTGGGATTCGAACTCACAACATTAGTAGTGATGGGCACTGATTGCATAGGTAGTTTTAAATCCAACTACCATATGATCACGACCACGACTGCCCCCTTCAGTTATTTATAAGAAGAAGCCTATTAAAACATTTTCCCATTGAAATGGTTCAGTCATTTCAGAGAATAATATTGAAGTGTGTACAATATCTGACTTTAACCAGCGGTCACAACTCACATTTATGAGTCACGTGGTTGAGACATTCATGCCTGTTTCCTCTATCAAATTTTAACTAGAGGCTTAGCCCACTGAGCCTGTATCGCTCACCTGACAATAGAATGATACTGAAGCAAATTTCAAAGGGAGATAATCATTACCTTAAAAAACAGCAGCCATCTTGAATGGAGGGTGGGGCTGTCGGACACAATTTTGAAAGGGACACATCCAGGGACCATCTATGCCAAGTTTGGCTCTATTTGGCCAAGCTGTTTCAGAGGAGAAGATTTTTTTAACATTAGCCAATCAGAAAAAAGAATTAATCTTGGCGGCCACGTTTGTAGGCCAAATGGAACGAAATGGAGAAACTTTATAGAGGACCTTATATAGATGCTTACTGCCAAGTTTGGTTCCATTTGGCCAAGTTGTTTCAGAGGAGAAGATTAAAATATGAAAAAGTTAACGGACGAACGACGGACGCCAAGTGATGGCAATACCTCACATGGCCCTTTGGGTCAGGTGAGCTAAAAAATTATGAAAAAAGAGCAATAACTCCTAGATGGGTAATCAGATTTACTTCAAAATTGCAGGGCATGTAGATCTTGACAAGCTGAACATGTTTTCAGTTTACACTCAACATCTATCTCTTACAGTTTTTGAAATAAAGGAGGAAAAGTATTAACATTTTTAAAATTTGATGAAAAAAGGGCAATAACTTCAAGATGGGTAATCAGATTTACTTTAAAATTGCAGGCTAGGTTGATCTTGACATGCTGAACATGTTTGCTGTTTAAAATTAACATCTATCTCTTATAGTTTTTGAAATAAAGGACAAAAGGTATTAACATTTTGAAAATTTGATGAAATAAAGGGCAATAACTCCAAATTGGGTACTCAGATTAACTTCAAAATTACAGGGTAGGTAGGTCTTAATATGCTGCACATGTTTGCAATTTAAACTTAACCTTTATCTCTAATAGTTTTTGTAATATCAGAAAAAAATGTTTAAATTAAAAAAATAAAAAATAAAAAAGGGCAAGAACTCCTAGACGGGTAATCACATTTACTTCAAAATTGCAGGGCATGTAGATCTTGACATGCTGCACATGTTTGCTGTTTAAACTTAACGTCTATCTCTTATCGTTTTTGAAATAAAAACCGAAAAGTATTAAAATTTTGAAAATTTGATGAAAAAAGGGCAATAACTCCAAGATAGGTAATCAGTTTTTCTTCAAAATTTCAGGGTAGTTAGATCTTCCTGTGCTGATCATATTTACCCATGTCAGATTTCTGATATTATTAACGGTTTTTGAGTTGTTACCAAAAACATGCAATTTTACCATATGTTCTATTTTTAGTAATAGCAGCCATGTTTGTTGGCCGAATGGAACTAAATGAAGAAGTTTTATAGAGGATCTTACATAGATGCTTCCTGCCAAGTTTGGCTCCATTTGGCCAAGCAGTTTCAGAGGAGAAGATTTTTTTTAACATTAGCCAATCAGAAACAAGAATTGCCCTTGGCGGCCATATTTGTTGGCGGAATGGGACGAAATGAAGAAACTTTATAGAGGACCTTATATAGATGCTTTCTGCCAAGTTTGGTTCCATTTGGTCCAGTTGTTTCAGAGGAGTAGATTAAAATATGAAAAGTTAACGGACGGACGACGGACGCCAAGTGATGGCAATACCTCACATGACCCTTTGGGTCAGGTGAGCTAAAAAGGTGATACTTCTTTACCTTCTAATTACCGCCCAATATCACTGATTAGCTGTGTCAGAAAAGTAATGGAAAGGATTATATACAAACACGTATATAACCATTTAATACAAAACAAGCTTATCTACCAGTACCAATCTGGTTTTTTGCCTAAGCATTCCTCAGTCCACTAATTAATAGAACTATATAATACTATCTTAAACTCTCTTGAAAAAAAAGAACTATGTTGCTTCGTTTTCTGTGATTTCTCAAAGGCTTTCGATAAAGTTTGGCACAAAGGTTTGATACATAAAATGAATTGTTATGGAATAAAAGGGAATTTACTAAAATGGTTTGAAAATTATTTATATTGTAGACACCAAAAAGTAGTAAACAGAGATTCGTCGTCCTCATATGTGTCTGTGTCTGCTGGGGTCCCCCAAGGGTCTGTTCTGGTTTACATCAATTATATTGGTGATAAGCTTCTTTCCTTAAGCCGTTTGTTTGCTGATGACACTTCCCTTGGCTATGCAAGCCAAGATGAAGATCAAATAAAATATGTCATAAATCATGATCTACATGAACTTGGTGACTGGTCAAAGAGATGGTTGATGTCTTTCAACCCAGACAAAACTGAAATCATGCTTTTTAAAAATGTAGAAAACTCAACAAATTTTGATTTCTATTTTGATGGAAAATTAATTCCACTTGCATCAGACCATAAACATTTGGGGATAACATTTACCGAGGAAGCAAAATGGAATAAACATGTAGAAAATTTAATAAAAAGTGTCTCTAAACACATATGTGTTTTGCGTAAATTGAAATATAAATTAAATAGAAAAAATTTAGAGAAATTATACTAAACTTACATTCGACCAATATTTGAGTATGCATGTGAGGTCTGGGACAACTGTGGTGTCTCTAATTCGTGCAAATTGGAGAGGCTACAGTTGGAGGCAGCTAGAATTATCATCGGACTTCCAATCTTTACCAACACAGAATATCTATATAGAGAAACTGGCTGGGAGAGATTGGAAGAAAGAAGAACTAGGAGAAAGCTACAATTATTATATAATAGGTATGCCAGAAGCCACCATTTTGTTTTCTGATTCACAACTTCAGAGATGTGGACTACGATTTTAAAATCATTTTTTAAGAAATTCATTTTGAATTTTTGTTGATTGTGTCAGTTTGCTTGAAAATCGGATTGGTTTTTATTATCAGTAACAAACAAAAAACCAGCCCAACTCCACTGTTATTGTTTTCCAAGTTGGTTATTTAACGCCCCTGACGTTACCTTGCATATTTCATCGTGAATGGTGTCAGAAAATTAATAAACGTATGAACGGCGTTCTACTTTCTAAGCAAAATCCGCGAATGTTTCGAATTTGATGACAGTCGAACGTAGGATCCATTTTGAAGAGAAAGTTTCGGATTTTATAAATATTGGTCTGAATTCCGGTATTTTTCTCTACAAAGTCGTCAAAATTAAGTTTTTTTTTCGTCTTTCGTGAATTTTAAACAGTTTAAATACTCTAAGACCGACTTCCAGGGTATCATTATCATCGTTGAACCTTCATCTTTCATTTGGTTTAAAAATAAAACAGGGTCTATATTAGGAACATTAACGGAAATCCCCTTGATGTGGGGTTCACAAACATTTTTTCAGCAGCGCAACGTTGCTTCCGTTATTCGGGACGCTAGACGTTGATCATCTTTTTCATTCCTCAGGATGGGAAAACGATGTCCCACACAAAATATTAAATGGACAATGGAACAATGGTAATGTATTGATGATTAAATTATAAAATACAACCAGAGGCTTGAGAGCCTGTATCGTTCACCTGGTAATAAAAAGAACCAATTGGTCCTATGTAAAAACTATGTCCTGCAGTGGTAGTCATCTTGGAATTATGATCAACATAAAAAACACAAAGTTTGTAAAGAACCTTCCAATGATTGATGCACAGTTTAGGTTCAATCAGTGCAATAGCTTCAGAGAAGAATATATTTCTGTATTTTCCCCATATGGTCATGTGTTAATACTATGACCTGTGGTGGCAGCCATCTTGGATTTCCGATCGGCATAAAAAACAGAGGACCTTCCAATGATCATTCCTGGGCAGTTTGGTTTCAACTGTCCAAGTGGTTTCAGAGAAGAAGCGTTTTGAAACATTTTTCCCATAGGGTCCAATGTTAAACTAAGTCCTGCCGTAGCCGCCATTTTGAATTTCATATCAGAACAAAAAACGTAAAGTTTGTAGAGGACCATCCAATGAACATTCATGTACAGTTTGGCTTTAATCATATTTGTAGTTTCTGAGAAGAAGGCATTTGAACATTTCCCCATAGGGTTCAATGTTAATCTATGTCCTGCGGTGGTGGCCATCTTGGATTTTCGATCGGCATAAAAAACACACACTTTGTAGAGGACCTTCCAATGATCATTCCTGGGCAGTTTGGTTTCAATTATCCAAGTGGTTTCAGAGAAAAAGCGTTTTGAAATATTTTTCCCATAGGGTCCAATGTTAAACTAAGTCCTGCCGTAGCCACCATTTTAAATTTCATATCGGAACAAAAAACGTAAAGTTTGTAGAGGACCATCCAATGAACATTCATGTACAGTTTGGCTTTAATCATATTTGTAGTTTCTGAGAAGAAGGCATTTGAACATTTTCCCATAGGGTCCAATGTTAATCTATGTATTGCGGTGGTGGCCATCTTGGATTTCTGATCGGCATAAAAAACATAAGATTTGTAGAGGACCTTCCAATGATAATTCCTGGGCAGTTTGGTTTCAACTGTCCCGGTGGTTTCAGAGAAGAAGCGTTTTGAAACATTTTTCCCATAGGGTCCAATGTTAAACTAAATCCTGCCGTAGCCGCCACTTTGAATTTCATATCGGAACAAAAAACGTAAAGTTTGTAGAGGACCACCCAATGAACATTCATGTACAGTTTGGCTTTAATCATATTTGTAGTTTCTGAGAAGAAGGCATTTGAACATTTTCCCATAGGGTCCAATGTTAATCTATGTATTGCGGTGGCGGCCATCTTGGATTTCCGATCGGCATAAAAAAGAGAAACTTTGTAGAGGACCTTCCAATGATCATTCCTGGGCAGTTCGGTTTCAACTGTCCTAGTGGTTTCAGAGAAGAAGCATTTTGAAACATTTTTCCCATAGGGTCCAATGTTAAACTAAATCCTGCCGTAGCCGCCATTTTGAATTTCATACCGGAACAAAAAACGTAAAGTTTGTAGAGGATCATCTAATGAACATTCATGTACAGTTTGCTTTAATCATATTTGTAGTTTCTGAGAAGAAGGCATTTGAATATTTTCCCATAGGGTCCAATGTTAATCTATGTCCTGCAGTGGTGGCCATCTTGGATTTCTGATCGGCATAAAAAAACAGAAAGTTTGTAGAGGACCTTCCAATGATCATTCCTGGGCAGTTTGGTTTCAACTGTCCAAGTGGTTTCAGAGAAGAAGCATTTTGAAACATTTTTCCCATAGGGTCCAATGTTAAACTAAATCCTGCCGTAGCCGCCATTTTGAATTTCATATCGGAACAAAAAACGTAAAGTTTGTAGAGGACCACCCAATGAACATTCATGTACAGTTTGGCTTTAATCATATTTGTAGTTTCTGAGAAGAAGGCATTTGAATATTTTCCCATAGGGTCCAATGTTAATCTATGTATTGCGGTGGCGGCCATCTTGGATTTCCGATCGGCATAAAAAACATAAAATTTGTAGAGGACCTTCCAATGATCATTCATGGGCAGTTTGGTTTCAATTGTCCTAGTGGTTTCAGAGAAGAAGCATCTTGAAACATTTTTCCCATAGGGTCCAATGTTAAACTAAGTCCTGCCGTAGCCGCCATTTTGAATTTCATACCGGAACAAAAAACGTAAAGTTTGTAGAGGACCATCTAATGAACATTCATGTACAGTTTGGCTTTAATCATATTTGTAGTTTCTGAGAAGAAGGCATTTGAACATTTTCCCATAGGGTCCAATGTTAATCTATGTATTGCGGTGGCGGCCATCTTGGATTTCCGATCGGCATAAAAAACATAAGATTTGTAGAGGACCTTCCAATGATAATTCCTGGGCAGTTTGGTTTCAACTGTCCCGGTGGTTTCAGAAAAGAAGCGTTTTGAAACATTTTTCCCATAGGGTCCAATGTTAAACTAAATCCTGCCGTAGCCGCCATTTTGAATTTCATATCGGAACAAAAAACGTAAAGTTTGTAGAGGACCACCCAATGAACATTCATGTACAGTTTGGCTTTAATCATATTTGTAGTTTCTGAGAAGAAGGCATTTGAACATTTTCCCATAGGGTCCAATGTTAATCTATGTATTGCGGTGGCGGCCATCTTGGATTTCCGATCGGCATAAAAAACATAATATTTGTAGAGGACCTTCCAATGATCATTCATGGGCAGTTTGGTTTCAATTGTCCTAGTGGTTTCAGAGAAGAAGCATCTTGAAACATTTTTCCCATAGGGTCCAATGTTAAACTAAGTCCTGCCGTAGCCGCCATTTTGAATTTCATATCGGAACAAAAAACGTAAGTTTGTAGAGGACCATCCAATGAACATTCATGTACAGTTTGGCTTTAATCATATTTGTAGTTTCTGAGAAGAAGACATTTGAACATTTTCCCATAGGGTCCAATGTTAATCTATGTATTGCGGTGGCGGCCATCTTGGATTTCCGATCGGCATAAAAAAAAGAAACTTTGTAGAGGACCTTCCAATGATCATTCCTGGGCAGTTCGGTTTCAACTGTCCAAGTGGTTTCAGAGAAGAAGCATTTTGAAACATTTTTCCCATAGGGTCCAATGTTAAACTAAGTCCTGCCGTAGCCGCCATTTTGAATTTCATACCGGAACAAAAAACGTAAAGTTTGTAGAGGACCATCTAATGAACATTCATGTACAGTTTGGCTTTAATCATATTTGTAGTTTCTGAGAAGAAGGCATTTGAATATTTTCCCATAGGGTCCAATGTTAATCTATGTCCTGCAGTGGTGGCCATCTTGGATTTCTGATCAGCATAAAAAAACAGAAAGTTTGTAGAGGACCTTCCAATGATCATTCCTGGGCAGTTTGGTTTCAACTGTCCAAGTGGTTTCAGAGAAGAAGCATTTTGAAACATTTTTCCCATAGGGTCCAATGTTAAACTAAATCCTGCCGTAGCCGCCATTTTGAATTTCATATCGGAACAAAAAACGTAAAGTTTGTAGAGGACCATCCAATGAACATTCATGTACAGTTTGGCTTTAATCATATTTGTAGTTTCTGAGAAGAAGGCATTTGAATATTTTCCCATAGGGTCCAATGTTAATCTATGTATTGCGGTGGCGGCCATCTTGGATTTCCGATCGGCATAAAAAACATAAAATTTGTAGAGGACCTTCCAATGATCATTCATGGGCAGTTTGGTTTCAATTTTCCTAGTGGTTTCAGAGAAGAAGCATCTTGAAACATTTTTCCCATAGGGTCCAATGTTAAACTAAGTCCTGCCGTAGCCGCCATTTTGAATTTCATATCGGAACAAAAAACGTAAGTTTGTAGAGGACCATCCAATGAACATTCATGTACAGTTTGGCTTTAATCATATTTGTAGTTTCTGAGAAGAAGACATTTGAACATTTTCCCATAGGGTCCAATGTTAATCTATGTATTGCGGTGGCGGCCATCTTGGATTTCCGATCGGCATAAAAAACATAAAATTTGTAGAGGACCTTCCAATAATCATTCCTGGGCAGTTCGGTTTCAACTGTCCAAGTGGTTTCAGAGAAGAAGCATTTTGAAACATTTTTCCCATAGGGTCCAATGTTAAACTAAGTCCTGCCGTAGCCGCCATTTTGAATTTCATACCGGAACAAAAAACGTAAAGTTTGTAGAGGACCATCTAATGAACATTCATGTACAGTTTGGCTTTAATCATATTTGTAGTTTCTGAGAAGAAGGCATTTGAATATTTTCCCATAGGGTCCAATGTTAATCTATGTCCTGCGGTGGTGGCCATCTTGGATTTCCGATCGGCATAAAAAACAGAAACTTTGTAGAGGACCTTCCAATGATCATTCCTGGGCAGTTTGGTTTCAACTGTCCAAGTGGTTTCAGAGAAGAAGCATTTTGAAACATTTTTCCCATAGGGTCCAATGTTAAACTAAGTCCTGCCGTAGCCGCCATTTTGAATTTCATATCGGAACAAAAAACCTTAAGATTGTAGAGGACCATCCAATGAACATTCATGTACAGTTTGGCTTTAATCATATTTGTAGTTTCTGAGAAGAAGGCATTTGAATATTTTCCCATAGGGTCCAATGTTAATCTATGTCCTGCGATGGTGGCCATCTTGGATTTCAGATTCCAATGATCATTCTTTACAGTTTGGGTTCAGTCAGTTCATTAGTTTCAGAGAAGAAGATCTTTGAAATTTCAGCCAATCAGAGCATATTATTGGCCCTGGCAGCCATATTGAATATCCGACTGGAACGAAAAACAGTAACTTTGTAGAGGACCATCCAAGGAACATTCCTGCTAAGTTCGGTTCCAATCGGCCAAGTGGTTTCGGAGAAGAAGCTTGAAATGTGAAAAGTTTACAGACGACAGACGACGGACGCCAGGTGATGGCAATAGTTCACATGGACCTTTGGTCCAGGTGAACTAACAAGGGCACTAATAAATACAGTAAAACTCACATGTTTAGAAGTCTGTTTAACTATAAAACAAAAACATGCATGTGCAACATGAATTCCTACAGCAAGACCAAGTGCTACAAATGGGTTTCTTGTCCCAAACACCCACTGTGAAGTTATGACTTTCAAAATCTCAAAATATCACTTTTTATGAATTTGACAAATTAAAAACAAACTAGAATTTTACCATTGAACTCTTGAGCAATGCCAATATAACTGGGAGATCTTTTGCAACAGCAGACTCACACTGAAAAGTATAAAACATCTATATTAGGCAATACCATAAAACTTATGTCTATATATATATATATATATATATATATAATTCTAACACTGTTTGGTTTAATTTTCAGACGTATATAATATTTAGTATTAACCTAGTATCCGTTAAAGTAACTTTGAGATCCAGTGGGACAGATATATTGTATGGTTGTCACTTGCTTTTAGACGTTTGTATAATATACTTTATTTCCTGTGACTGTATAATGAATTCTTCATTATCCTATACAATATATTAAAAATTGCTGAGTTAGATAGCTGTCAAATTATAATATTAAGTATATATGTACCATCTACACACGCTTATACACATGTCTTACGTCTATCCCTAGATTTTCCTTACGAGACAAGGTAACACTACGACTATTGAAGCTCCTTTTTTTGGGAGTCGATGTGGTCGAGTGGTCTAGGGCCCTGGACATAAGGCTAAGCGAATGGTGCTGCAGTGTATCAATGGTGTGGGTTCAAATCTAAAATCTAATTCTAACACTGTTTGGTTTAATTTTCAGACGTATATATATTATATATAATAATATACTTAAACAATCTGAATATTCTAAAATGTTCAATAAAATAGCCTTTGTGCACATTCCTGATTTGATTCTAAAATTATGTTTCCAATTTTTTTTAAATAGGAGTTATTTCCCTTAAGACTGGCAAAAAGATACCTGTTCTAGCAAACGTAATGGAAAAGATACCTGTTCTAGTAAGAGTAACAGAAAAGATACCTGTTCTAGCAAGAATAACGGAAAAGATACCTGTTCTAGTAAGAGTAACGGAAAAGATACCTGTTCTAGTAAGAGTAACGGAAAAGATACCTGTTCTAGTAAGAGTAACGGAAAAGATACCTGTTCTAGCAAGAGTAACGGAAGAGATACCTGTTCTAGCAAGAGTAACGGAAAAGATACCTGTTCTAGCAAGAGCAATGGAAAAGATACCTGTTCTAGTAAGAGTAACGGAAAAGATACCTGTTCTAGCAAGAATAACAAAAAAGATACCTGTTCTAGTAAGAGTAACGGAAAAGATACCTGTTCTAGTAAGAGTAAAAGAGTATCAGAAAAGATACCTGTTCTAGCAAGAGTAACGGAAGAGATACCTGTTCTAGCAAGAGTAACAGAAAAGATACCTGTTCTAGCAAGAATAACAGAAAAGATACCTGTTCTAGTAAGAGTAACGGAAAAGATACCTGTTCTAGTAAGAGTAACGGAAAAGATACCTGTTCTAGCAAGAATAACAAAAAAGATACCTGTTCTAGTAAGAGTAACGGAAAAGATACCTGTTCTAGTAAGAGTAAAAGAGTATCAGAAAAGATACCTGTTCTAGCAAGAGTAACGGAAGAGATACCTGTTCTAGCAAGAGTAACAGAAAAGATACCTGTTCTAGCAAGAATAACGGAAAAGATACCTGTTCTAGTAAGAGTAACGGAAAAGATACCTGTTCTAGCAATAGTAATGGAACAGATACCTGTTCTAGCAAGAGTAACGGAAAAGATACCTGTTCTAGCAAGAGTAATGGAAAAGATACCTGTTCTAGTAAGAGTAATGGAAAATATACCTGTTCTAGTAAGAGTAACGGAAAAGATACCTGTTCTACCAAGAGTAACGGAAAAGATACCTGTTCTAGCAAGAGTAACGGAAAAGATACCTGTTCTAGTAAGAATAACGGAAAAGATACCTGTTCTAGTCAGAGTAACGGAAAAGATACCTGTTCTAGCAAGAATAACGGAAGAGATACCTGTTCTAGCAAGAGTAACGGAAAAGATACCTGTTCTAGCAAGAATAACAGACAAGATACCTGTTCTAGTAAGAGTAACGGAAAAGATACCTGTTCTAGCAAGAGTAACGGAAAAGATACCTGTTCTAGTAAGAGTAACGGAAAAGATACCTGTTCTAGCAAGAGTAACGGAAAAGATACCTGTTCTAGTAAGAGTAACGGAAAAGATACCTGTTCTAGCAAGAATAATAGAAAAGATACCTGTTCTAGTAAGAGTAACGGAAAAGATACCTGTTCTAGCAAGAGTAACGGAAAAGATACCTGTTCTAGCAAGAGTAACGGAAAAGATGCCTGTTCTAGTAAGAGTAACGGAAAAGATACCCATTCTAGCAAGAATAACGGAAGAGATACCTGTTCTAGTAAGAGTAACGGAAAAGATACCCATTCTAGCAAGAATAACGGAAAAGATACCCGTTCTAGTAAGAGTAACGGAAAAGATACCCGTTCTAGCAAGAGTAACGGAAAAGATACCTGTTCTAGCAAGAGTAACGGAAAAGATACCTGTTCTAGTAAGAGTAACGGAAAAGATACCTGTTCTAGCAAGAGTAACGGAAAAGATACCCATTCTAGCAAGAATAACGGAAAAGATACCCGTTCTAGTAAGAGTAACGGAAAAGATACCCGTTCTAGCAAGAGTAACGGAAAAGATACCTGTTCTAGTAAGAGTAACGGAAAAGATACCTGTTCTAGTAAGAGTAACAGAAAAGATACCTGTTCTAGTAAGAGTAACGGAAAAGATACCTGTTCTAGTAAGAGTAACGGAAAAGATACCTGTTCTAGTAAGAGTAACGGAAAAGATACCTGTTCTAGTAAGAGTAACGGAAAAGATACCTGTTCTAGTAAGAGTAACGGAAAAGATACCTGTTCTAGTAAGAGTAATGGAAAAGATACCTGTTCTAGTAAGAGTAACGGAAAAGATACCTGTTCTAGTAAGAGTAACGGAAAAGATACCTGTTCTAGTAAGAGTAATAGAAAAGATACCTGTTCTAGCAAGAGTAACGGAAAAGATACCTGTTCTAGTAAGAGTAACGGAAAAGATACCTGTTCTAGTAAGAGTAACGGAAAAGATACCTGTTCTAGCAAGAGTAACGGAAAAGATACCTGTTCTAGTAAGAGTAACGGAAAAGATACCTGTTCTAGTAAGAGTAACGGAAAAGATACCTGTTCTAGTAAGAATAACGGAAAAGATACCTGTTCTAGTAAGAGTAACGGAAAAGATACCTGTTCTAGCAAGAGTAACGGAAAAGATACCTGTTCTAGCAAGAGTAACGGAAAAGATACCTGTTCTAGTAAGAGTAACGGAAAAGATACCTGTTCTAATAAGAGTAAAAGAGTATCAGAAAAGATACCTGTTCTAGCAAGAGTAACGGAAGAGATACCTGTTCTAGCAAGAGTAACAGAAAAGATACCTGTTCTAGCAAGAATAACGGAAAAGATACCTGTTCTAGTAAGAGTAACGGAAAAGATACCTGTTCTAGCAATAGTAATGGAACAGATACCTGTTCTAGCAAGAGTAACGGAAAAGATACCTGTTCTAGCAAGAGTAATGGAAAAGATACCTGTTCTAGTAAGAGTAATGGAAAATATACCTGTTCTAGTAAGAGTAACGGAAAAGATACCTGTTCTACCAAGAGTAACGGAAAAGATACCTGTTCTAGTAAGAGTAACGGAAAAGATACCTGTTCTAGCAAGAGTAACGGAAAAGATACCTGTTCTAGTAAGAGTAATGGAAAAGATACCTGTTCTAGTAAGAGTAATGGAAAAGATACCTGTTCTAGCAAGAGTAACGGAAAAGATACCTGTTCTAGTAAGAGTAACGGAAAAGATACCTGTTCTAGTAAGAGTAAAAGAGTATCAGAAAAGATACCTGTTCTAGCAAGAGTAACGGAAGAGATACCTGTTCTAGCAAGAGTAACAGAAAAGATACCTGTTCTAGCAAGAGTAACGGAAAAGATACCTGTTCTAGTAAGAGTAACGGAAAAGATACCTGTTCTAGCAATAGTAATGGAACAGATACCTGTTCTAGCAAGAGTAACGGAAAAGATACCTGTTCTAGCAAGAGTAATGGAAAAGATACCTGTTCTAGTAAGAGTAATGGAAAATATACCTGTTCTAGTAAGAGTAACGGAAAAGATACCTGTTCTAGTAAGAGTAACGGAAAAGATACCTGTTCTAGTAAGAGTAACGGAAAAGATACCTGTTCTAGTAAGAGTAACGGAAAAGATACCTGTTCTACCAAGAGTAACGGAAAAGATACCTGTTCTACCAAGAGTAACGGAAAAGATACCTGTTCTAGTAAGAATAACGGAAAAGATACCTGTTCTAGTCAGAGTAACGGAAAAAGATACCTGTTCTAGCAAGAATAACGGAAGAGATACCTGTTCTAGCAAGAGTAACGGAAAAGATACCTGTTCTAGCAAGAATAACAGACAAGATACCTGTTCTAGTAAGAGTAACGGAAAAGATACCTGTTCTAGCAAGAGTAACGGAAAAGATACCTGTTCTAGTAAGAGTAACGGAAAAGATACCTGTTCTAGCAAGAGTAACGGAAAAGATACCTGTTCTAGTAAGAGTAACGGAAAAGATACCTGTTCTAGCAAGAATAATAGAAAAGATACCTGTTCTAGTAAGAGTAACGGAAAAGATACCTGTTCTAGCAAGAGTAACGGAAAAGATACCTGTTCTAGCAAGAGTAACGGAAAAGATGCCTGTTCTAGTAAGAGTAACGGAAAAGATACCCATTCTAGCAAGAATAACGGAAGAGATACCCGTTCTAGTAAGAGTAACGGAAAAGATACCCGTTCTAGCAAGAGTAACGGAAAAGATACCCGTTCTAGCAAGAATAACAGAAAAGATACCTGTTCTAGTAAGAGTAACGGAAAAGATACCCGTTCTAGCAAGAGTAACGGAAAAGATACCCGTTCTAGCAAGAATAACAGAAAAGATACCTGTTCTAGTAAGAATAACAGAAAAGATACCCGTTCTAGTAAGAGTAACGGAAAAGATACCCGTTCTAGCAAGAATAACAGAAAAGATACCTGTTCTAGTAAGAGTAACGGAAAAGATACCTGTTCTAGTAAGAGTAACGGAAAAGATACCTGTTCTAGCAAGAGTAACGGAAAAGATACCTGTTCTAGTAAGAGTAATGGAAAAGATACCTGTTCTAGTAAGAGTAATGGAAAAGATACCTGTTCTAGCAAGAGTAACGGAAAAGATACCTGTTCTAGTAAGAGTAACGGAAAAGATACCTGTTCTAGTAAGAGTAAAAGAGTATCAGAAAAGATACCTGTTCTAGCAAGAGTAACGGAAGAGATACCTGTTCTAGCAAGAGTAACAGAAAAGATACCTGTTCTAGCAAGAATAACGGAAAAGATACCTGTTCTAGTAAGAGTAACGGAAAAGATACCTGTTCTAGCAATAGTAATGGAACAGATACCTGTTCTAGCAAGAGTAACGGAAAAGATACCTGTTCTAGCAAGAGTAATGGAAAAGATACCTGTTCTAGTAAGAGTAATGGAAAATATACCTGTTCTAGTAAGAGTAACGGAAAAGATACCTGTTCTACCAAGAGTAACGGAAAAGATACCTGTTCTAGCAAGAGTAACGGAAAAGATACCTGTTCTAGTAAGAGTAATGGAAAAGATACCTGTTCTAGTAAGAATAACGGAAAAGATACCTGTTCTAGTCAGAGTAACGGAAAAGATACCTGTTCTAGCAAGAGTAACGGAAAAGATACCTGTTCTAGCAAGAATAACAGACAAGATACCTGTTCTAGTAAGAGTAACGGAAAAGATACCTGTTCTAGCAAGAGTAACGGAAAAGATACCTGTTCTAGTAAGAGTAACGGAAAAGATACCTGTTCTAGCAAGAGTAACGGAAAAGATACCTGTTCTAGCAAGAATAACAAAAAAGATACCTGTTCTAGTAAGAGTAACGGAAAAGATACCTGTTCTAGTAAGAGTAAAAGAGTATCAGAAAAGATACCTGTTCTAGCAAGAGTAACGGAAGAGATACCTGTTCTAGCAAGAGTAACAGAAAAGATACCTGTTCTAGCAAGAATAACAGAAAAGATACCTGTTCTAGAAAGAGTAACGGAAAAGATACCTGTTCTAGCAAGAATAACAGAAAAGATACCTGTTCTAGAAAGAGTAACGGAAAAGATACCTGTTCTAGCAAGAATAACAAAAAAGATACCTGTTCTAGTAAGAGTAACGGAAAAGATACCTGTTCTAGTAAGAGTAAAAGAGTATCAGAAAAGATACCTGTTCTAGCAAGAGTAACGGAAGAGATACCTGTTCTAGCAAGAGTAACAGAAAAGATACCTGTTCTAGCAAGAATAACAGAAAAGATACCTGTTCTAGAAAGAGTAACGGAAAAGATACCTGTTCTAGTAAGAGTAACGGAAAAGATACCTGTTCTAGCAAGAATAACAAAAAAGATACCTGTTCTAGTAAGAGTAACGGAAAAGATACCTGTTCTAGTAAGAGTAAAAGAGTATCAGAAAAGATACCTGTTCTAGCAAGAGTAACGGAAGAGATACCTGTTCTAGCAAGAGTAACAGAAAAGATACCTGTTCTAGCAAGAATAACGGAAAAGATACCTGTTCTAGTAAGAGTAACGGAAAAGATACCTGTTCTAGCAATAGTAATGGAACAGATACCTGTTCTAGCAAGAGTAACGGAAAAGATACCTGTTCTAGCAAGAGTAATGGAAAAGATACCTGTTCTAGTAAGAGTAACGGAAAAGATACCTGTTCTAGTAAGAGTAACGGAAAAGATACCTGTTCTAGCAAGAGTAACGGAAAAGATACCTGTTCTAGCAAGAGTAACGGAAAAGATACCTGTTCTAGTAAGAATAACGGAAAAGATACCTGTTCTAGTCAGAGTAACGGAAAAGATACCTGTTCTAGCAAGAATAACGGAAGAGATACCTGTTCTAGCAAGAGTAACGGAAAAGATACCTGTTCTAGCAAGAATAACAGACAAGATACCTGTTCTAGTAAGAGTAACGGAAAAGATACCTGTTCTAGCAAGAGTAACGGAAAAGATACCTGTTCTAGTAAGAGTAACGGAAAAGATACCTGTTCTAGCAAGAGTAACGGAAAAGATACCTGTTCTAGTAAGAGTAACGGAAAAGACACCTGTTCTAGCAAGAATAATAGAAAAGATACCTGTTCTAGTAAGAGTAACGGAAAAGATACCTGTTCTAGCAAGAGTAACGGAAAAGATACCTGTTCTAGCAAGAGTAACGGAAAAGATGCCTGTTCTAGTAAGAGTAACGGAAAAGATACCCATTCTAGCAAGAATAACGGAAGAGATACCCGTTCTAGTAAGAGTAACGGAAAAGATACCCGTTCTAGCAAGAATAACGGAAAAGATACCTGTTCTAGTAAGAGTAACGGAAAAGATACCTGTTCTAGTAAGAATAACGGAAAAGATACCTGTTCTAGTAAGAGTAACGGAAAAGATACCTGTTCTAGTAAGAGTAACGGAAAAGATACCTGTTCTAGCAAGAGTAACGGAAAAGATACCTGTTCTAGTAAGAGTAACGGAAAAGATACCTGTTCTAGCAAGAATAACGGAAAAGATACCTGTTCTAGTAAGAGTAACGGAAAAGATACCTGTTCTAGTAAGAGTAACGGAAAAGATACCTGTTCTAGCAAGAGTAACGGAAAAGATACCTGTTCTAGTAAGAGTAACGGAAAAGATACCTGTTCTAGCAAGAATAACGGAAAAGATACCTGTTCTAGTAAGAGTAACGGAAAAGATACCTGTTCTAGCAAGAGTAACGGAAAAGATACCTGTTCTAGTAAGAGTAACGGAAAAGATACCTGTTCTAGTAAGAGTAATAGAAAAGATACCTGTTCTAGTAAGAGTAACGGAAAAGATACCTGTTCTAGTAAGAGTAACGGAAAAGATACCTGTTCTAGTAAGAGTAACGGAAAAGATACCTGTTCTAGCAAGAGTAACGGAAAAGATACCTGTTCTAGTAAGAGTAACGGAAAAGATACCTGTTCTAGTAAGAGTAATAGAAAAGATACCTGTTCTAGTAAGAGTAACAGAAAAGATACCTGTTCTAGTAAGAGTAACGGAAAAGATACCTGTTCTAGTAAGAGTAACGGAAAAGATACCTGTTCTAGCAAGAGTAACGGAAAAGATACCTGTTCTAGTAAGAGTAACGGAAAAGATACCTGTTCTAGCAAGAATAACGGAAAAGATACCTGTTCTAGTAAGAGTAACGGAAAAGATACCTGTTCTAGCAAGAGTAACGGAAAAGATACCTGTTCTAGTAAGAGTAATAGAAAAGATACCTGTTCTAGCAAGAATAATAGAAAAGATACCTGTTCTAGTAAGAGTAATGGAAAAGATACCTGTTCTAGCAAGAGTAACGGAAAAGATACCTGTTCTAGCAAGAGTAACGGAAAAGATACCTGTTCTAGCAAGAATAACAGAAAAGATACCTGTTCTAGTAAGAGTAACGGAAAAGATACCTGTTCTAGTAAGAGTAATAGAAAAGATACCTGTTCTAGCAAGAATAATAGAAAAGATACCTGTTCTAGTAAGAGTAACGGAAAAGATACCTGTTCTAGTAAGAGTAACGGAAAAGATACCTGTTCTAGCAAGAGTAACGGAAAAGATACCTGTTCTAGCAAGAGTAACGGAAAAGATACCTGTTCTAGTAAGAATAACGGAAGAGATACCTGTTCTAGTAAGAGTAACGGAAGAGATACCTGTTCTAGCAAGAGTAACGGAAAAGATACCTGTTCTAGTAAGAGTAACGGAAAAGATACCTGTTCTAGTAAGAATAACGGAAGAGATACCTGTTCTAGTAAGAATAACGGAAGAGATACCTGTTCTAGTAAGAATAACGGAAAAGACATTACAAAGAATTTGAATATAATTTTCTTATAAATTGTAGATATTTGAACCTTGTAAAATATCAGTGGATAATTTTATCACAACTAGAATATTTACAAGTTATTACAATATTAGAATTTTGTCCAGATTATGGAAAATCACACATGGTTCAAATATCCACTCACACAGGCAGAGAAAAATATATACCTGTAAGTCTTATGGGACTCCCAACATGTGCACTTACCTTAGCCTTCATATCAAGGTTAGTTATAACATGACACACTTCAGCCAGGAACTTTTTTATCTCTTCCTTTAAAAAGACAATAAGTATTTTGTTAAATATCAGGAAATACACATATTATTTTACTTCACTATAGAGATCTAAAGTTCCAGCATTAGAAGGTCAGGTCGTCATGGTTGTGTTCATATGGTAGTTGGATTTACAACTACCTATATATGCAATCAGTGCATATCACCACTAACGTTGTGAGTCTAAATTCCGCTCATTGTGAGATGTATTTGATACATCATTATGTGATAAGGTTTGTCAGTAACTTGCGGCAAGTCAGTGTTTTTGTCCGGGTACTTTCGTTTCCTCCACTAATGTAACTGATCGCCACGATATAACTGAAATATTGTTAAAAGTGGCAAACACCATAATACACACACACACACACACACACTATTAGAAGGTATTCATCATAACCACACAAACAGAATAGAATCAAAACAAATATTTTTTTTAAGATTGTAGAAAGTGTTTTTTTTTAATTTGTCTACTATATATGGTATATGAGAAGTTTAACAGTAACTTATAAGATTTCTTTTTTTCCCTGAAATCTTTATACATTTTTTTGCATAACTGGTATATTTCAATAAAAATGCAAGATTAAAAACCAGAGGCTCCCAGGAGCCTGTAATCGCTCACCTGGATCAAAGCTGCTTTCAATAACAACGCAACTGCACTGTGGCGGCCATCTTGGCGGGAGAGCGCAACTGCCGGACACCATTTTGGAAGAGGACCATCCAATGACTATTCCATCTAAGTTCGGTTTTAATTGAGCTACTGGTTCCAGACAAGATGGTTTTTATGTGAATTTCCCATAGGGTCCTATGTTATACTAAGAACAGCTGTGCAGCCATCTTGGTCAGAGGGCGGGACCACCAGACACAAATTTGGTTCAGCAGTTTCCGAGGAGAAGATTTAAATGTGATCTTTTATCAAAATATGCCTAATTTGCATAATCGGTATAAATTTGGCTGAAAGAAAAATTTCAAAAAAAAATACCCGAACATATGCTAAACTCCAAATTTGAGCTCATTTTGACTTGTACTAAAGCAGCAATGGACAATTGAAGAAATTTCTATTTTTAGTAACAGCAGCCATCTTGAATGGAGGGCGGGGCTGTCGAACACAATTTTGAAAGGGACCCACCCAGGGACCATCCCTGCCAGGTTTGGTTTAATTTGGTTCAGCGGTTTCAGAGGAGAAGATTTAAATGTGATCTTTTATCAAAATATGCCTAATTTACATAATCGGTATATCTCGGCGGAATATATGCTAAACTACTTCTTGCCATGTAGCTGCAGTTAAAATTTCAGCTCATTTTGACTTACACTAAAGCAGCAATGGACAATTAAAATTTCATCCCCCTTTTTTCTATTTTTTGCTTGGCGGCCATCTCGGTTGGAAGTCGGGATCAACGGACACAATTTTGGAAGGGGGCCATCCAAGAATCATTTCAGCAAAGTTTGGTTGATATTGGATCAGTAATTTCCGAGGAGAAGATTTTTTTAAAATTTCATCCCCCCTTTTTTCTAACTTGCATAATCGGTCAAAATCGGCAAAAGTTCACAGTTCATAAAAAATCCTGTAATATATGCTAAAAAGTTCATCACTATGCTTACACAGTTCAAATTTGGGCACATTCTGGCTTAAAATAGAGCAGTTTTGGCCATTTGAAGAAATTTCTATTTTTAGTAACAGCGGCCATCTTGAATGGAGGGCGGGGCTGTCGGACACAATTTTGAAAGGGAACCACCCAGGGACCATCCCTGCCAGGTTTGGTTTAATTTGGTTCAGCGGTTTCAGAGGAGAAGATTTAAATGTGATCTTTTATCAAAATATGCTTAATTTGCATAATCGGTATATATCGGCTGAAAGAAAAATTTCACAGAAAAACACGGAATATATGTTAAACTACTCCTTGCCATGTAGCTGCAGTTAAAATTTGAGTTCATTTTGACTTACACTAAAGCAGCAATGGACAATTAAAATTTCATCCCCCCTTTTTTCTATTTTTCGGGATCACCGGACACAATTTTGAAAGGGGGCCATCCAAGGACCATTCCACCAAAGTTTGGTTGCAATTGGTCCAGTGGTTTCTGAGGAGAAGATTAAAATGTGAAATGTTGACGGACGGACGACGGACGAAAAGTGATGACAATAGCTCACATGGCCTAAAGGCCAGGTGAGCTAAAAATTAATAATTATGTAAAAAAATCAACCCTGACATGAGATCACTATAACATTACATTAGAACATATCTGAGGGCATCAACCAATAGAAATAAAGCAAATCAAGGAATCATTTAATTTGATTGATTGATTATTTTATCACTATTTCAGCTATAACGTCGCGTCATCACTTAATAACATTATATATAACCTCAGTTCCATTCTTCTTTAACATTTCCCTAACTTCATCTAAACCAATCTTACACAGCTGACATTGCATAGTCTGAAATTAAATATCAAAATATTGTTCAGGAGTATTTGAGTAAGACTTTGTTATCAACATACTGTTCACGAGTATTTGAGTAAGACTTTGTTATTAACATACTGTTCAAGAGTATTTGAGTTATCAACATATTGTTCAGGAGTATTTGAGTAAGACTTTGTTATTAACATATTGTTCAGGAGTATTTGAGTAAGACTTTGTTATCAACATATTGTTCAGGAGTATTTGAGTAAGACTTTGTTATTAACATATTGTTCAAGAGTATTTGAGTAAGACTTTGTTATTAACATATTGTTCAGGAGTATTTGAGTAAGACTTTGTTATTAACATATTGTTCAGGAGTATTTGAGTAAGACTTTGTTATTAACATATTGTTCAGGAGTATTTGAGTTATCAACATATTGTTCAGGAGTATTTGAGTAAGACTTTGTTATTAACATATTGTTCAGGAGTATTTGAGTAAGACTTTGTTATCAACATATTGTTCAGGAGTATTTGAGTAAGACTTTGTTATCAACATATTGTTCAGGAGTATTTGAGTAAGACTTTGTTATTAACATATTGTTCAGGAGTATTTGAGTAAGACTTTGTTATTAACATATTGTTCAGGAGTATTTGAGTAAGACTTTGTTATCAACATATTGTTCAGGAGTATTTGAGTAAGACTTTGTTATCAACATATTGTTCAGGAGTATTTGAGTAAGACTTTGTTATCAACATATTGTTCAGGAGTATTTGAGTAAGACTTTGTTATCAACATATTGTTCAGGAGTATTTGAGTAAGACTTTGTTATCAACATATTGTTCAGGAGTATTTGAGTAAGACTTTGTTATTAACATATTGTTCACGAGTATTTGAGTAAGACTTTGTTATTAACATACTGTTCAGGAGTATTTGAGTAAGACTTTGTTATTAACATATTGTTCAGGAGTATTTGAGTAAGACTTTGTTATTAACATATTGTTCAGGAGTATTTGAGTAAGACTTTGTTATTAACATATTGTTCAGGAGTATTTGAGTAAGACTTTGTTATTAACATATTGTTCAGGAGTATTTGAGTAAGACTTTGTTATTAACATATTGTTCACGAGTATTTGAGTAAGACTTTGTTATTAACATATTGTTCAGGAGTATTTGAGTAAGACTTTGTTATTAACATATTGTTCACGAGTATTTGAGTAAGACTTTGTTATTAACATACTGTTCACGAGTATTTGAGTAAGACTTTGTTATTAACATATTGTTCAGGAGTATTTGAGTAAGACTTTGTTATTAACATATTGTTCAGGAGTATTTGAGTAAGACTTTGTTATTAACATATTGTTCAGGAGTATTTGAGTAAGACTTTGTTATTAACATATTGTTCAGGAGTATTTGAGTAAGACTTTGTTATCAACATATTGTTCACGAGTATTTGAGTAAGACTTTGTTATTAACATATTGTTCAGGAGTATTTGAGTAAGACTTTGTTATTAACATACTGTTCACGAGTATTTGAGTAAGACTTTGTTATTAACATATTGTTCAGGAGTATTTGAGTAAGACTTTGTTATCAACATATTGTTCACGAGTATTTGAGTAAGACTTTGTTATTAACATATTGTTCAGGAGTATTTGAGTAAGACTTTGTTATTAACATACTGTTCACGAGTATTTGAGTAAGACTTTGTTATTAACATATTGTTCAGGAGTATTTGAGTAAGACTTTGTTATCAACATATTGTTCAGGAGTATTTGAGTAAGACTTTGTTATTAACATACTGTTCACGAGTATTTGAGTAAGACTTTGTTATTAACATACTGTTCACGAGTATTTGAGTAAGACTTTGTTATCAACATATTGTTCAGGAGTATTTGAGTAAGACTTTGTTATTAACATACTGTTCACGAGTATTTGAGTAAGACTTTGTTATCAACATATTGTTCAGGAGTATTTGAGTAAGACTTTGTTATCAACATATTGTTCAGGAGTATTTGAGTAAGACTTTGTTATTAACATATTGTTCAGGAGTATTTGAGTAAGACTTTGTTATCAACATATTGTTCAGGAGTATTTGAGTAAGACTTTGTTATTAACATATTGTTCAGGAGTATTTGAGTAAGACTTTGTTATCAACATATTGTTCAGGAGTATTTGAGTAAGACTTTGTTATTAACATATTGTTCACGAGTATTTGAGTAAGACTTTGTTATCAACATATTGTTCAGGAGTATTTGAGTAAGACTTTGTTATCAACATACTGTTCACGAGTATCTGAGTAAGACTTTGTTATCAACATATTGTTCAGGAGTATTTGAGTAAGACTTTGTTATTAACATATTGTTCACGAGTATTTGAGTAAGACTTTGTTATTAACATATTGTTCAGGAGTATTTGAGTAAGACTTTGTTATTAACATATTGTTCAGGAGTATTTGAGTAAGACTTTGTTATCAACATATTGTTCAGGAGTATTTGAGTAAGACTTTGTTATTAACATATTGTTCAGGAGTATTTGAGTAAGACTTTGTTATCAACATATTGTTCAGGAGTATTTGAGTAAGACTTTGTTATTAACATATTGTTCAGGAGTATTTGAGTAAGACTTTGTTATTAACATATTGTTCAGGAGTATTTGAGTAAGACTTTGTTATTAACATATTGTTCAGGAGTATTTGAGTAAGACTTTGTTATCAACATATTGTTCAGGAGTATTTGAGTAAGACTTTGTTATCAACATATTGTTCAGGAGTATTTGAGTAAGACTTTGTTATTAACATATTGTTCAGGAGTATTTGAGTAAGACTTTGTTATTAACATATTGTTCAGGAGTATTTGAGTAAGACTTTGTTATTAACATATTGTTCACGAGTATTTGAGTAAGACTTTGTTATTAACATATTGTTCACGAGTATTTGAGTAAGACTTTGTTATTAACATATTGTTCAGGAGTATTTGAGTAAGACTTTGTTATCAACATATTGTTCAGGAGTATTTGAGTAAGACTTTGTTATCAACATATTGTTCAGGAGTATTTGAGTAAGACTTTGTTATTAACATATTGTTCAGGAGTATTTGAGTAAGACTTTGTTATCAACATATTGTTCAGGAGTATTTGAGTAAGACTTTGTTATTAACATATTGTTCACGAGTATTTGAGTAAGACTTTGTTATTAACATATTGTTCAAGAGTATTTGAGTTATCAACATATTGTTCAGGAGTATTTGAGTAAGATTTTGTTATCAAAAGTCATAGGTCACAGTCAATGAGATCAAACCTAATTGTGTATTTCTTGGATAACTCAAAATGAAGTTATCTATGGTCCATTTATAGTAATCATATGATTAATACCGGTATACCTCAGAAAACTTGAAAACACAATAAATTATAAACATAATCACTAGTCAATTTGACCTTAGCATAAGGTTCAATTGTAGAATTATTATAGTTAATCGTATATAAAACAATAGTTGCTTTGACCTTGACATTAGGCTTTACTGTAGAATTATTACACAGTTAACTATAAACATAATTACTAGTCACCTTGACCTTGACATTAGGCTTAAATGTAGAATTATTACATAGTTAATTATAAACATAATCACTAGTCACTTTGACCTTGACATTAGGCTTAACTGTAGAATTATTAGTTAATTATACACACAATCACTAGTCACCTTGACCTTGACATTAGGTTTAACTGTAGAATTATTACAGTTATCTATAAACATAATCACTAGTTCCTTTGACCTTGACATTAGGCTTAACTGTAGAATTATTACAGTTCATTATAAACATAATCACTAGTCACCTTGACCTTGACATTAGGCTTAACTGTATAATTATTACACAGTTCATTATAAACATAATCACTTGTCACCTTGACCTTGACATTAGGCTTAACTGTAGAATTATTACACAGTAAGGAGTTAACTATAAACATAATCACTAGTCACCTTGACATTAGGCTTAACCGTAGAATTATTACACAGTTAATTATAAACATAATCACTAGTCACCTTGACCTTGACATTAGGCTTAACCGTAGAATTATTACACAGTTAACTATAAACATAATCACTAGTCACCTTGACCTTGACCTTAGGCTTAACTGTAGAATTATTACACAGTTAACTATAAACATAATCACTAGTCACCTTGACCTTAGGCTTAACTGTAGAATTATTACACAGTTAATTATAAACATAATCACTAGTCACCTTGACCTTGACATTAGGCTTAACTGTAGAATTATTACAGGTAATTATAAACATAATTGCTAGTCACCTTGACCTTGACATTAGGCTTAACTGTAGAATTATTACAAAGTTTACCATAAATAAAATCACTAGTTGCTTTGACCTAAAAGGTTCAACTGTAGAATTATTCATAAATAGGCATAAATACACAAAATCAACATTTTATATAAAAAAAAACTTACATCTTTAGGCTTGATAATCTGGTTTTTCCACACTGTTTGCATACAATGTTGAACAGCGCCACATTTCTTGGCCTTTGAGATCTGACTACACCAGTATGATGGTCCATAAGTACATTCATCTTGAGCTGCAAGAGCTGAAATCCCAAAAAAATTAAATTTTGAAATTCCAACAATTTACACAATTAAACATTTAAACACCTTTATGATATTCTACCATTATAGTTAACCAACCTATTTTTTTAATAGCTGTAAAGATGCTATAATTATACATCATGTTTACCACAATCATGCCATTTATCTGTATGGAGATGTTCAAAATAAATATACCCTTACTATGATTGAATATTGTTAGTTTTTGTTTACTCTTTACATGTACATTTTATGTATTCTTTAGTATTACATCCAGTATTTGTTTATGTTTTAAGTGTTGGAGGACAAGTTCTTGCATATTTTATTTCATTCAATTTATTTGTCAGGATGGATAGAATGTACATTGTATATAACCAGAGTCTAAGATGGCTGAGCCTGCATAATTCACCTGTCGTAAACACTTCCAGGTTCTTTCCTCATTCATGACTTATCACCTGGTTTGTAACTAGATTAACACAACGAGTGTCACTAGTGGAGCAGGAACTGCTTACCCTAGGGAACACCTGAGTTCACCCCCGGTTTTTAGTGGGGTTCGGGTTACTCGATCTTTAGTTTTATATGTATGTTTTGTAGATCGTTGTTTGTCCTTTTGTCCTTTTTCTTTTGGCCATTGTGTTGTCTGTTCTTCTTCGATATACAGATTCTGATTGCCCCTTTGGTATCTTCAAACTCTTCTTACTGATACATATGGAATTAATCAGCAGAATTATAAAAATTCAAAGAGAAACCTATACAATACTACATGTAAACTACTCATTGTAGTACAGCTTATGTTGAAATTCTAGTTCATTTTTGATTATGACTTTAACATGCTAAAGCAAAAACAGGATTGACCATTTCAAGAAACTTCTATTTTAGGGTTATGGTTTATGGTGTTTAACACCACTTTCATCACTATTTAAGTTATATCGGGGCAGTCAGTTTTATTGCTGGAGAAAACCAGAGTACCCAGAAATAACCACTGACCTGCTGCAAGTCACTGACAAACTTTATCACATAATGTTGTATGCTTTGTGATAATGACTTTTATTCTTTTCTTTTTTTAACGTGATTTTTCTTAAAAAACAAATAAGCCATATTCATTGCAAGATTTGCATTAAAAATCTGTATAAATCAGTGGAATATTTTAAAAAATGTCACAGAAAAACCGATAATATATGAATTCTCTTTTCCGAGGTGACGTCACTTCCCCTAACAACAACGAGTCGGCCATCTTAGGCAGTGAAGCGATCACGTGGATACGCATGGCTTCAGTGGAGAATATGTGTGTTATCTATAAATTGAGTGGTAATTAACACCTTATCATTACTTTACAATAGACAAACTGAAATATATATGTGTACTAGTGATAATCATGTCCTACAGCTATCAAGAGACATTAAATGGTGAACGTTATCTGATATAAATCAAATTTAAGTGTGCCCTTACAAGTTACTAGCAGGTGTTTGGAAAATAATACGTGCAAGTGGCCTGATCTTCAGTATGGGGATGTGTATTCATACCTGATAGAAAGTCTTTGTACATTATCTTTTTTTTTTTTTTAACAAATAATGTATGACTCGATATCTTTATCATAAATGATTATTAATAAATAAGTAATGTATATATCACTCAGAATAAGAAATGTACCTACAAATGTCACTATATCCAAGGATTTATATACTAGGAAGGATAAGGATTAATGTCTCAAATATATATATTAATGAAAAGATATAAATTATTACATATCATGAAACTTAGAATAATTTTTCTATTGGAAACAAACTCCTTCCATAAACTAGGAAAAACTGTTTTAGATACCTAAAACTTATGTCTCCCCTTAATGCGGCCATCTGTACAACAACCTATCTCGAAAGACAAAAATGTTATGGCCGGGCAAGAAAATACTATTTAAAAAACAATCATTTGACCTTGAGGTCAAAGGTCAAGGTCACACAAAGGTCATTACGGTATGCGACACCACTTTATGGTCATGCACCCACATACCAAATATCATTGACCTATCTCGAAAGACAAAAATGTTATGGCCCAGACAAGAAAATACTATTTAATTTTTTTTTATTTGACCGAGGTCAAAGGTCAAGGTCCCACGAAGGTCATTACGGCATGCAACACACCGCCTTATGGTCATGCACCCACATACCAAATAAATACTATTTAAAAAGCAGTTATTTGACCTTGAGGTCAAAAGTCAAGGTCCCATGAAGGTCATTATGGTACACGACACACCGCCTTATGGTCATGCACCCACATACCAAATATCATTGACCTATCTCGAAAGACAAAAATGTTATGGCCCAGGCAAGAAAATACTATTTAAACCAGAGGCTCTCAAGAGCCTGTATCGTTCACCTGGTAATAAAAAAAAACCAATTGGTCCTATGTAAAAACTATGTCCTGCAGTGGTAGTCATCTTGGAATTACGATCAACATAAAAAACACAAAGTTTGTAAAGGACCTTTCAATGATTGATGCACAGTTTAGGTTCAATCAGTGCAATAGCTTCAGAGAAGAATATATTTCTGTATTTTCCCCATATGGTTCTGTGTTAATACTATGACCTGTGGTGGCAGCCATCTTGGATTTCCGATCGGCATAAAAAACAGAGGACCTTCCAATGATCATTCCTGGGCAGTTTGGTTTCAACTGTCCAAGTGGTTTCAGAGAAGAAGCATTTTGAAACATTTTTCCCATAGGGTCCAATGTTAAACTAAGTCCTGCCGTAGCCGCCATTTTGAATTTCATACCGGAACAAAAAACGTAAAGTTTGTAGAGGACCATCTAATGAACATTCATGTACAGTTTGGCTTTAATCATATTTGTAGTTTCTGAGAAGGCATTTGAATATTTTCCCATAGGGTCCAATGTTAATCTATGTCCTGCGGTGGTGGCCATCTTGGATTTCCGATCGGCATAAAAAACAGAAACTTTGTAGAGGACCTTCCAATGATCATTCCTGGTCAGTTTGGTTTCAACTGTCCAAGTGGCTTCAGAGAAGAAGCATTTTGAAACATTTTTCCCATAGGGTCCAATGTTAAACTAAGTCCTGCCGTAGCCGCCATTTTGAATTTCATATCGGAACAAAAAACCTTAAGATTGTAGAGGACCATCCAATGAACATTCATGTACAGTTTGGCTTTAATCATATTTGTAGTTTCTGAGAAGAAGGCATTTGAACATTTTCCCATAGGGTCCAATGTTAATCTATGTCCTGCGATGGCGGCCATCTTGGATTTCCTATCGGCATAAAAAACAGTAACTTGGTAAAGGACATTCCAATGATCATTCCTTTACAGTTTGGGTTCAGTCAGTTCATTAGTTTCAGAGAAGAAGATCTTTGAAATTTCAGCCAATCAGAGCATATTATTGGCCCTGGCAGCCATATTGAATATTCGACTGGAACAAAAAACAGTAACTTTGTAGAGGACCATCCAAGGAACATTCCTGCTAAGTTCGGTCCAGGTGAACTAAAAAGTTACGGCCCTGCTGAGAAGAAGCGGAAGAAAAAATCAGACTAAAACAATGACTCCCTTCGTTCGAAGGGGAGACATAATTATTATGAACAATAGTCAACTATCTGAGACCATCATGGCATGAATATAAACATGGAATCGTGTAGAAAAACAAAGTTATCATAATTATTAAATATTAAAATATTAAATCAGATCATTGATGAAATAAAACTTAAATGAACAAGATATGACTATAATCTAACGATTATGAAGTCTCAAGTCTCCCAAACCGGACACTGACAACAGACTTAAAAAATAAATCAAAAGCTACCTTTGAAATCGAACAATGTTGAATTTTTGCGGTATTGTACACACCCTTGTGTAACCTGCCTACACAGTGTGTACCACATTTTTGAGTTTATTTCTTCATGAACAGAAACAAAATTGAGATCAATCCTTAAATGTTGAATTTTTACCGCCCATTTTTTATGCCGTGCTTTGGCAGCCATTTTGAAAATGGCAGACATCTCGAAAATTTTGAAAATGCAGAATTGCTCCTCTAATGGTGACCTATCACTATGTCAAATTTTATGTCTCTATCATTATCCATTTAGAAGTTATCGACATTAATGTACGAAATTTCAACTTTCCCATAGGATTCTATAGTAACCCCCACCTCCTTTGAACCCCTCAAAATATGACTTTGACCCCCTTTACCACAAAGCTGAAAACTTTAGGACCAACTAGAAACATATATCTATAACTCCACCAAGTATTCTAATTTTGGTCTTACAAGGCTGGTATATGCTCTATCTTTTACACTAGATGGACAGTGTTTAAGATTTCTTTTAAGGAAACCAAGTACTTTTGATGCCTTCTTGCAAGTTTGGTCGATGTGCAAGTTGTACTTGAGGTTGTTACCGAGTTCTACTCCAAGGTATGGTTGATGGTCAACTTTTTTTCTAATGAGCTTTTAAATCCGGCATACATTGCCCTTGTTAGCAGCAACCATAGAACAAGGAAATCTTGTATGAACTATGTAGCACTATGAGCATGTGAACATGAACTAGAAGTCTAGATGAAGTCATGCTAAATGTTATCCTTAAGATTGATGATTGTAATGGTTGTTGGTTTACTACTGATTAGTGCAACTATAGTCTATATATCGATATATTCAAATTCAAATTCTTTATTAATAAAGAAAGCTCCATAAGGAACATGCATATATGAAAGAATGCACAAATGACTAGAACAAACAAAAGAATAAAACAAGGAAATACAAGGAAAATAAAAAAAATAATAACAATACTACAATTGTACCAGAGGGAGTCATACCCAAATATTTGTAGACTATATATAAACAATACACTGATATACATATATATATATAAACATGTATCAGCACTGTTGGTGTTGGTTATAGAACATAAATATATTCAGTTACTTATCTGATAAATCTCTTATTGAAATGAAAGGCAAGTTGCTATAAAATTTGCAAGATTTTTACAGATGTCTCTGTCTTCATTACTTATTCATTATATTTTTCATCACAATTATGATTTTTTAGATGAAAAAAAATGTGCACCATTGGTAAGTGTTTGTGATATCTTAGACCTTACAAACCTGGTAAAAAGGCCAACATGTTTCACAAAGATAGCAGATCCTACTTTAAATGATGTTATATTAACTAATTCACCCAATAATTGTATGAATGTCTTAAATTTCAATTGTGGTATTAGTGATGTCCACAACTTAATTTCTGTGCAAATAAAGGGTAATATAAATCCTGCTAAAAAGAGCTTTAAGACATACAGGAGTTTTAAAAACTTTTCTGAAGAAAATTTTGTAAATGATCTAATGAAATCTGATTTGGATAAAATTACTGAAATTGAAGATGTAGACGAAGCTTATAATAAATTTGAAGAAGTTATGGTCAATACTATTGATGAACATGCTCCTATGAAAAAAAGGAAATCAATATCACAGCCAGCCCCTTTTATGAATAAAACCCTGAGAAGTGCTGTTTATAAAAAACGGACGACACATAATAAATTTTTAAAAGATAAAAGTAACAAAAATTGGGAGGCATATCGAAAGCAAAGAAATTTAGTAACAAAATTAAAAAAGCAATCAATTAGAACATATTTCTATGAAAGATGTGTTGGCGGACCAAAATCTACTGACTTTTATCCAACAATTAAACCATTTTTAACTAATAAGGGTAGTAATATAACTAAAGATATTATCTTAGAAGACAATAATAAGATCATAAATGACCAACTTCAAGTAGCAAATAATTTTAATAATTTTTTCATAAATGTGGCAAAGGATATTGGTAATGATAATAATTTATCTGCCGAAGAACATCCAAGTATTAAAATTATAAAAGAAAATAAGAAAGAAATTCCTGAATTAATATTTCATGAAATTGAAAATGATTTTGTATCAAAGCAAATTCAAAAAAAGCAACCGGATGTGATGGCATTTCGGCAAAACTTCTAAAATTTGCAAAACCAGCTATTGTTAAACCAATTACAAATTTAATAAATAAATCAATAAATAATTCCATTTTTCCAGAAAAATTAAAAGAAGCCCAAGTTGTACCACTATTCAAGAAAAATAACTCTTTAGATAAATGCAATTATAGACCTGTAAGTATCTTACCTACTATTTCAAAATTTTATGAAAGAGCAATATATGAGCAGACTGTGACCTTCTTTGACAAGGTGTTTCATCCTTCTCTGTCAGCATTCCGATCGGGTTATGGTTGCCAAATAGCTCTTCTAAAAATAATAGAAGATTGGAAAAAGGCCCTGGATGAAAATAAATTTGTAGCGGCCATCCTCATGGATTTGTCAAAAGCTTTTGACTGCCTTCCCCATAAACTGTTAATAAATAAACTAGATGCATACGGAGTAAGTGAATCTGCATTGAAACTGATAAAAAATTATCTCTCTAACAGAAAACAGTGTGTCAAAATCGGCAATATAATGAGCAAATGGGAAGACATATATAAAGGTGTACCTCAAGGTTCTATTTTAGCCCCTGTACTTTTTAATATATTTATAAATGATATATTTTATTTTATACAAGAAAGTTCCCTCTATAATTATGCAGATGATAACACTTTGTCATATGAAGGCCACAATCTGGATCAATTAATCACAGTACTTGAAAGAGACAGCCTAACTTTAATAGACTGGTTTACTGAAAACCAAATGAAAGCAAATCCAGACAAATTTCAAGCGATAGCAATTGGAAAAAAAACTAAAAATGAAAATATCTCTTTTAATCTTAATGGTAATATAATAAAATGCGAAGATGAGGTAAAACTTTTGGGAGTCACAATAGATTTTGAACTAAATTTTAATACTCATATAGCAAATATCTGTAAAAAAGCCTCAAGACAACTGAACATTTTAAAAAGAATTGGTAAATACTTAACAAAACTTGGTAGACTTACAATATACTACTCTTATATTTTCTCGAACTTTAATTATTGCCCTGTAACATGGCACTTTTGCAGTGAACAAAATACAAATAAAATGGAAAAAATACAATTTAGAGCTCTGAAATTTATCTATGATGATACTGACAGCACATATGAAGAACTTTTAACAAAATTCAAATTACCCACTTTAAAAATCAGGCGAATTAGAACTATAGCCATTGAAACATTCAAAATTGTCAATAAAACCAGTCCTTTGTACTTACACGATTTAATTACAATTAAACAAAGTAAATATTCTTTCAGATATCAAAATACTGCTAGTATACCATCGACCAGAACAACTAGGTATGGTATTAAAACTTTTAAATATTTTGCTGCCAAAACATGGAATGAGCTACCAAATCACTTTATAGACTGGAAAATTCTTTTAAACAATTCAAAAACTTGATTAATTCATGGAATGGTAGCTCATGCCACTGTAATGCTTGTAGATAGCTTTAAAGCATAATTTTATTTATTTATTTGTTTTGCTTATCTGTGATGCTTTTGAAATCTGTGCTTTGTCTTTAATTATAGCACAGGGACTTGTCACTATCCAGGTAAATATACTATCAATGTATAAACATATACAAGGGCGGACATCTTTTTTACCCCCGCTCGCTTCAAGTCGTGTTTGTTTTTTAAATTCCTTCTAATATATTCAAAACCCTGTTTGGTTCAACTCCCAAGACCTTATTCTTTTCAAAAAATATCATGACCTCTCCTCGACTACCTCTTGTGAAGGCGCAGCGGTCGTTTTTGTCAGGAATTCGCCGGAGTAGAGAACACCGTGGACCCAAAGTGAAAGTAACAGCGCCACCTATAAAAAATGGAAGTTCGGAACTCTCGGGGTTTTAGCTTTGAGGTAAGGAAAATACCGTTAAGATTCAAACATCATTAAAATAGCGGGACGATTTGAAGTGAAAACTGACATTTTTTTACTTGTACATACAATGAATGATAATTTCAGTGTTTCTTGGTAAGATTGATTACAAGAATTGTAAATTCAATGCATGTAGATCTCAATATACATATTTTGAGGTGGACAAACGAGAAAATTCAATACAAAAATGAAAATGACACACATTGACACAATTTAAAATGCACATAATAAATTGGACAAATGTCTTATAAAACGATACAACTACCTTTAGTTTGTATCATTATCCTCTGTGTGGGGGGGGGGGAGGGGTTAAAAAAAATTATGTGCCTAGACCTGTACTATTATTTGGGGATCAAAATTTTCAAAATCACTATTTTTTTGAGACCATCATCTTTCAAATTCACAATTCCTTTGGGGGGGGGGGGGGGGGGGGGCATTACAAATATTTGGTTCTATTTCAAAATTTGTTCAGGTTGATCGAAACCTTGTTTTTTTATGGGGCAATTCATAAAAAAAAAAACACATTATGTTTTGCTTATTTTAAACCAAAATTGGGCATTAGTAATTTTATGTGGAAGTATGTTTTTTTTTGGGGGGGGGGGGGGTTCATTTGTTCAACATGTATTTTTTGGGGCGTGTTTGGAAATTCTGGTATTTTTTTGGGTGAAAGTCATTTTCTGTGACGAGCCTAGGTACAGAAAATGTTGGCAGGTCATCCCCTCCCTTGGCATTATGAGGCTGGGAACAGACTTGGGGTCAATTACTTTCAAATGTAATCGATTACATTACTGATTACATTTGATGTCATGACAACCAATGTATATTCAAGTTTGCTATGTTACTTCTTTTTGTTTCAAATTTCTGTTTCTTTGTATGCTTGTTGGTATGTGTACAGTAATATATATAATTGGTGCTTTGATTTCTTTTTGTTTCATTGCCTTGATATAGCTAAAAAATTGCTCATTTTGGTGTTTTAAACCAATAATCACTCACTTTATATATTGATATAATTTCTTTTTTTTCTTATACGTTCCTCCATATAACTGAAATATTATTGAAAATGGACTAAACCCAAAAACCTCTTATATGTTCCAAGTCATGATGCAATATCATTCAATCTTTTACATGAATTGAAGTGGATTTTGTTTTTGCTCAGATTACTGGTCAGGCTACCTCATATCATAAATATATAGAATAAGATAGTTATTATATTTTTATTTTTTTCCTTTTCCCAATTTAGATCAATAACAAAACAATACATTTTATAATTTACCATGTACTAGCAATTAAACATGAAAAAACTATGACATGTTTTTAAAATACATTCATATTGACTGACAAAATAGATGTACTAAGTCAAAAAGGACAATGCAGTCTAAAACATAATTCACATACTAATATCATTTACTATTATTTGTTTTGATATCAACTCTTTGAAGCCATAATTAATGCTTAATATTTTGTTTGTAGCTGTGATAGTTTTGATTGCAATTTAACACAGAATAATATCTTTTGATCACCTTATTCAATAGATATTTTTGTGGAGTCTTTAACAATTGAATTTCATAACATATGTTTTTATTTAGATGTCAATAAACTTTATATTTTTTCTAGTAAACCATTCTACATTATTTGTTTAAAAAATTTCATGAAGAAAATTCACTTACATAAATCATACATTAAATATCTAAGGAGATACATGCTTCAATTAAGGCAAAATGATGAAAAGTAATTTAAATGTAATCAGAAAGTAATCATGATTACAGGGTCAAAATGAAAGTAATCGATTACATTACGATTACATGTAATAAAAAAAAGTCATATTACAGATTACATCCGAATACATGTTACGATTATCCCATGTCTGGCTGGGAATCAATGCACAGATCATTTTCTTCAGTTATTTCTCCACTGAAAAAGGAATAAATAAATAACAGGTCAAAACTTTTGAATTGAACTTGTCACAGTAACAGTATCATTATTCAGGGGAGGGTGATATTTAACAAAATTTTGGTTACTTATATATTTTGTGTAACTTTCCTGGAGGGGTGATGGGGGGTGTACTCACCAAATTTTCCTCTACCTAGGCTCTTACTAATTTTTGGGAGTCAAAATTATCAAATTTACTTCATTTTTTTAAGGGTACAAAATTTTGAAGGTACTTTGTCCAAACATTGGCAAGTTAAGAAAAAAAATTATATATTTTTACATATATTAAACCAAAATCTGGCAGCAGTAAATAATTGTACGGTATTCGGATGGGTGAGTGTGGGAATTGCTTTTGTGGGGGGGGGGGGGGGGGGGGGGGGGGGGGGGAATTGGTAAAAAAAATATTTGTTTGAGTGTATCATGAACCCCCCCTCCCCCTTTTCATAAATATAATTGTGATTGTTAGCAATTCTTTAAAGTCATTGTATGTCATTATTGCCACAATAGATTAAATATTCAATTTACATCCCTGTCTGACCCTATTTTTTAGCATTTTATTTTGATTTTGGCTAAAAATGAACCGGTCCACACAATTTTTAAAGAATAAATGGATGTGAACCTAGTGATTAATTAAAGTGGCCTGTAATAATTACCATGTATTATTTTATATAACAGTTCTGCATATAAATGTCAAGCATATTGATTTGTTGTTTGTGTTTTTTCAAGATTTGATTAATTTTGATTTTTGGTGTATTAATGCCACTTTCAACAATATTTTAGCTATATCATGGCGACCAGTTTTAGTGGTGGAGGAAGCCGGAGTACCCGGAGAGATCCACCAACCATGGGCAAGCAACTGGTAAAATTTATCACTTACAGCTGCGAGTCGAGTGCACCCTTTTTTTAATTTACAAAGCCGGGTGCGAACCTTCGCCATATTGGTGATAGGCTTGTACGAGTTGTTAGATCCAACGACCTAACTCATTGAGCCACCTGGGTCCCTGTGTTTTTCAAGAAAAAAACAATACATTACCTATACTATTTCAACAGAAGGAAACCAAATTTTGTAAGTCCACACTATTTGATTTGAGTATGGATGACATAGATAGGAGTGAGTCAGGGACTTTTCTATGTAATTCTCCCAAACCCTAGTTTTAATGAAGTTGCAAAGAAAAAGCTTCATTGGCTCTTAATCATTTTAAGTCATTACCCAGCAATCTGGTGAATGGCTGCTATAAAATCTGGTTCAGCTTGGCGATGAATGGTACTCAGTTGTACATGGTGAAAACAATTTCTCACAAAAGTAGATTGCACACAGTAGTAACCATCATCATTGTAACTTTGGTTTGCTATGGGAGGCAACTGTAGGAAGTCGCCACATAAAATCATCTGGACATCTCCAAATGGGTGGTCACTCTGTCTAATTTTGCTAAGAACATGTTGAACTTGTTCAATCATTTTAAGGCTCAACATGGAAATTTCATCTATAATTAGGCAGTCCATTGCACAGACATTTCTTTTCAGTTTTTCATGCGATTCCTCCGAGGACAAGAGTTCAACCAATTCATCATTGGTATATCTGCCATCCTTTAACCCTAAACATTTATGAATAGTTGTTACCACTTTGTATAGACATTTGGGCAATTTTTCTTGTAAAGTTTGAGCAGCCTTTCCAGTTATTGCTGTTAAAACAACATTTTTGGCTTGTTTTTGCAATTGTTCTGCAATACGGGCCACCGTGAAAGATTTACCAGTCCCAGGATATCCAGTTATTAATAAATTGTGCCCACTTAAGGCCATTTTCAAGGCTTTTTCTTGAATGCTGTCCATTTTCTTTAATTTATTATTTCGTCTGTTATTTCCCACGGTATCTTATACTTAGAAACACGATAACTAGCGAGAAAACCAAATATCGAATGGTAAAACCCCGAGAGTTCCGAACTTCCGTTTTTTTATAGGTGGCGCTGTTACTTTCACTTTGGGTCCACGGTGTTCTCTACTCCGGCGAATTCCTGACAAAAACGACCGCTGCGCCTTCACAAGAGGTAGTCGAGGAGAGGTCATGATATTTTTTGAAAAGAATAAGGTCTTGGGAGTTGAACCAAACAGGGTTTTGAATATATTAGAAGGAATTTAAAAAACAAACACGACTTGAAGCGAGCGGGGGTAAAAAAGATGTCCGCCCTTGTATATGTTTATACATTGATAGTATATTTACCTGGATAGTGACAAGTCCCTGTGATTATAGTTACTTTTTAGGCTGCTTATTTTAATTTATTTACTTAGTGCTTGAAATTTTAAATTAATTAGTTTAAATTATTTTTTAATATAGATGTTTTAATTTTTGCTAGTATTTTTATGTACCTTGTATGTATGCATGTATGTTGTTTTTGTTATATGTATAGTCGATTTGAAAAGCTCTGTAGAGCTTGTGTTTTTTTTTTATGTATGTTGTGATATGTATCGACTCTAAATAAAACTTTATTTATATTTATTTATTATTTTATTATTTATATATGATGTTGATTTCAAGAATACTCACCAAATTTAAACAAAATAACCGAAAATATCACTGCCAAATATTTCATTTTGCCGTTCGATAAACAAGTTGTTTAACAACTGCTTTTAGAAAATCATGTGATTGATTAGTCAGATGATCTATACTGGTTCGTCGACCTTTATAGGTGTATTACCACTAAACATGGGTACCAGTCGAAAAGAACGTATGGGGAAGTAGTACGTACACAGAAAATGGATTCCTACATTGTTGGATAAAAGATAAACCCTATTAGATACTGCAAAATACTGAATGTCAGCAGAAACCTACATATTTTAGGATAATTTTAAGCCCATATTTGATGTCCTTGTGGTTTTTAATAAAAAAATTGATTGCATTGGAAAGAAACCACCTGAATTTGTGTTAAATCGAAAGTGAAAGTAGGATTGTTGACGGTAGACATCTTCAGACTGTCTGTTTTTTCTTATATGCCATTAAATGTATGTTGATTTTCGGAGTTAAGCTTCCAATTAGGTACCCCTTCCATGAGATATGAGTGTCACTTAGATTAAACTTAAGATGAATCCTGTATAAAAGCTCAATTTTTTTTAATTTAACATAGAAGGCTATGGAGAATTCTTTAGTGGTATTACACCTCAAGTACGAGTTAATTTCGGAATGTAACACCAATGTTTTTCATCAGCTATTAATTTACATAAGCATAGACCTTCTTCTCTCGTGAAAGAAATCTCCCCTTTTCAGTCAACAAGCTGTGGTCACCAATTATTAGTTAACTTAACTTATCTAAGAAAACCTTGCGACTGGAATTATTTATTGGGTGATTTGGCAATGTGTGTTTTTTTTAAATTTGATTACCGGAAATCATGATTGGAACTTTCTGATACTTTCCAGAATTTATGTTCGGAACTGGCTTTATACACTGTTTTATATGATCAAAATCCGTTGCTCGACCTCGGCAGGAACCAGATTTGTGTCATATGAACGCTGCATTGAAGTAATGTGATGTCGAATGGCGTGTTGGACAAGACTGGTGAAAAAAAAACCTACCTACCGACCCATTAGAGAGATGGGGCGGGAAACAAACATATTATTTTTAAGGGTTGCCCAGTTCTAAATCTGCAAAATATTATCCTATCTCTGGTAATAAATTAAATATTTTTCAAATTCAATGAGTGGTTGGTTGGTTTTATGGTGTTTAACGCCACTTTCAACAATATTTCAGTTATATCGTGGCGGTCAGTTTTATTGGTGGAGGAAACCGGATTACTCGGAGAAAACCACCGACCTACCGTAAGTCACTGACAAAGTTTATAACATAATGCTGTGTCTTCGCCCTGAGCGAAATTCGAACTCACAACATCAGTGGTGATAGGCACCTATTGCATAGGTAGATGTAAATTCAACTACCATACGATCATGGCCACGGCGGTCCCTCAAATTCAAATTTTATATATTTCAAAATATATATTCAATTTTTTTTTAAATTAAACCATGAAGAGAAACTGACAAAAATACTTAACCCGTCAACACCCGAACAAATTAGGACTGTTACGTCTTTCATTAGACAGTTATTAGAACTGAGAGAAGGGAGACTCATCACAGTCATAATTGCAGTTCATGTTATTGTATTTTTTTTTATGTAATCATTTGTCTTGTCTGTACATGTATATTATGTATGTGTAATGCTAAAACCCAAATGGGTTACTTGTGTGCATTAATAAAATAAAATATATAAATTATATGATAAGCCTTATGACGAATTATATTTATATTTGACCGCCAGTTTTGTTGAAATTGATCAAATAACTTTTGTTTCAAACTACTAATACCTAACCATTTTGTGCTAGTTAATTTTGTGACAACCATAAATTACAATAACCACAAATATCGAGAGTATGTTTACCCATTCGGACATATGACTGTTCTGTGAATATTTTAAAAACACAAATTTATACAAAATGTGAGATATTATATTTTCTTTTAAACATGTGCATGTGTGGCAAAATCAGCTGATCGCTACTGTTTACAAAAAATATTCATGGCAGGTAAAATCCATTTGTCACAATATATATTTAAACTACTAAGTACAGAATCAACTCTCGGGATTACTAGCTTTACTGCTAGTAAATATGTATTAAAATACCTGGTAATTAAGTATGGAAAAAAACAGCGTGTACAATATCACTTTTAATTATCAAATTGTTGAATTTCCGTAGTGTACATGCTATTATTTGACGGTTTAAAACTGCAGTCATGTGACCAATTTTATTTTATTTTTTAAAGAATTGAAAAGAAGAAGGAATGTATGTTTGCATATATCAACATTATTTTTATTATTATTATTATTATTATTATTATTATTATTATTATTATTATTAAATAATTATTTCTTTACTGTGACCTTCTCTCTCTGGAATTTCAACTACGACTGACAATTGTTCTTGTTTATATAGATCGAACACGAACGTATTAGAAGACACCCATAAAAAGAGGTAAAATCCATACGTGACGTCGGTAAAGTAATTGTGTGCTTCTTGAAAGATTTATTTGATGATTTTCTCTACAATTCTGTAAAAAACTAATTACAGATGGCATACCAAAATGACCATTACACATTGACATCTCAGAAGAATTTATAAGTGTATTGTATTGTCGTTCCAGTCAAATTATATCGACACTTAAAGTTGACTCGACCCAATTGTCATTCAGCTATCCAGATATACTTTAAAAAAAAAAAAATTCTTGTGTGCGAGATTGCATCGGTGTAGAAAGATATATTTGTAGTAAAATCATTCATTTGTAGACTTTCAATCCCACGAGATCGATGGAAGCAAATGTTTCATGAGGAAAACACTAAAGTTCAATCACAGTATCTTGACGTTTTATCTGGCGAAATAGAGAAAAATCTGTATAAAATCCATTATACAGATATTTCTCTATTTCGCCAGATATACAGATTTTTCTCTATTTCGCCAGATAAAACGTCAAGATACTGTGATTCAATCGCCATTGTTTTGTAACGTCGTCGATTAAATTATCAAAATTTATCCCTTTCAACTCCCTCGAAATGCTACTTTAAAAATCTGTTTTGACAAATTTTAATCAAATTAATTATCAAATCTTTAATATTAATTACTTCTTGATGTTTTCATTTAATTAAAAAACAAACAAACAACATAACAACTGCTTAGAAATGAAGAGTTTAAAATGACACGATCAGTTATACATGTATATATAAATAACGATGCTGGGCACAGTTCTATGTTTATAGTCCAGTCAATCTATCAATAAAATGGTTAAACATCAACAAAATTGCAACAGGAAGTATTGCACATGTTTTAACACCAAAGAACCGATATAAAGCATATACTAAAAGTCTATCACGATTGCATTGGTGCAAAATGATGAATTTTGATCAAATCTGTGGTTTTCACATAAAATCGCTGAAAACAGGAAAAAAATATTTTATGTTTAATACCACTATACCACAATGATGACAATTAGAATAGATGACCATATATGTTGTTAATAAGTCATGTTAATTAACTATAATTGAAAAAAAAATTCTGTTAAAGTCAAGTTTATATTGGAGCAAAATCTATATTTTTTTTATTGAAAAAGTTAGGCCGGAAAACTGGAAAAGTATTCATTTTCCAAAGTGGAAAGATATTTGCTAAAAGTTATTTGAAATAATTAAAGTGAATATAATCACATTTTCATATATAACAATTGAAGACATTTTGAGATAAATATTGTAGATTTTATGATAAATCGCAAAGAAATGGAGTTTTTGTTCTTGTCTGGAGTGAGTGATTGTTGTTTAACGCCAACTCAGCAATTTTCAGCTATATCATGACGAGAACAAGTCAATTTTCAATGAAATGATGAGGTCCGCTTTGTACTAGACCAACACGCTTAGTTGGATTTTTATAGTGCTAGCGCACTGAAACAACAGTCCGGGGATAGACATGTCGCCACACTCGGACATACTATCCTGATTCTGAGTCAACCAGTCTTTGATATTTCTCCTTAATGATGTGTGCTTAGCGGAGAACCAACAAATACCAATTTTATAGTATTTGGTTTGACCAGATAAGGGCTCGAACCCACGATCTACCACAAACTAGGCGAGAACGCTAACCATTACACCACCGATGCGGTTTTATTGTCTTGATGGGAAGCATATTGAGTAAGTGAAATGTTCAAATAAATAAACTATTTGAAATAATTAGATGATAAAACACGTTTTATTAAATAATGGCATATATTTTGTGCCAAAAACTATATTTTTGTGGGGAAAAACTGAAAACTGTGATAATATTTTATTCTCAACTTGAGATAATTTCAGGCCTCACAATGTTTCCATTATCACGCCTGTTTAATTGAAATCAAAGTTCTCTAGATGAATCGAATTTTATTTGACTCCTTTATTAGTACTCAAAATCACTCAAATGCGGGATAAAACACAACATACATCTACCAAACCCCAACACACCAAGTACATGAGCAACACGAACTCTTGATAAAAAAGGAGGTACCCAATGATCCTGAAAGGTCAGCATAATTATCTTGATGACGAATTCAAATTGATTGTCAAAAATCCCTATTTCTCTAGTCTTTCGGAGCAACAAAAGCTTGTCAATAAAATTAAGATAAGAAACGTAATCTTTACAAGCCATCATTAATTTAGACCTCGGACGGTAACTGTGGTATAGAAATAGGTCTTGTATAGTCGCCTCCTTTCTGAGTGGTAAGATACCACTTAAAGTGAGCATCTAATAGATTGTACAGGCAGAATAGCATCATAACAAACGTCTGTCATATGGGGACGCTTTAAACAGAGGTCCGCTTTTGGCCAAATACAAAGTTTTCAAACTTTTCTAATTTATCATCATCAAAAAGTCAATTCCATATCTTCAATATGTCCCTAACAATTGTGTATTGGTTTGAAATCATTTGGTTGTAATAATTGTGCAATGAGTTGATTACATTAACAATGTATCCCTTTTCCTCAACCCACTCGCCATTTCACCATAATATAACACTATTTGCACTACGTGCAAACCGGTTGAAAATCATTTGTTAAAGAAAAAATCCACTTTTTATTCTAGAAAAAGTCAATTACGCTTATTAAAGGACAAGAACTACTGAATGATACTGATATGAAGGTGCAAAACAGTGATAAAAGAGTTTCTGGTAAATACTGAAAGATCCAGGAAACTGAACATTACGTTTGTCTGAACAAGGATGCAATATATATATAATGTATGAAATGTGTACAAAGTAGTATCATTGAAATAATAAATTGGTAACTTTTTCTCAGAGTAATGACCAACTTTTTTTTAGGAATGTAGAATTAATCTATTGTCTGGAGATATACATTTTTCTTTAAAGGCGAGGCGACACAAATCTACCGAAAGTCATGCACTTCTATCAATTAAAATTATTTCAATATCTGCAGATATTATTAGATTTACACATATATTGATGAAACATTTGTCACACGCACCAGGTTATCCTATATTGGTTACATAATACCAAACGACCAATAATTTATTTCTTAGAGAAAAAGTTACGAAAATAAAAACAGAAACGTGGCGAACACCGAAAAAATCACTAAAGTTGGATGAAAATAGTTACATGATTTTCGTATTGGTAAATGTCTAAAGTTATATACCATCTGTAGTGAATATTCTTGAACTATTTGAAGATATCAATTTGGAATAGTTCTGGACAATGTGGACAACATAGATTCAAAGAAAGATTTGTTTTCTATGGAAGAAGATCAACAGATGTGAACCGCCCTGCTCTCTTCCAAATAGAAAAAAAGAAAAAAAGAAGAAAAAATCGGAGACACTGACAACATTGGGTACACTAGACTAGAAAATCGAAAAGATGAAAAACGCGGACCCAACCAAAAACCGGAGGTAAACACTGGTGCTGGTGAAGGTTTGATAGGTTTTCCTCTTGTCTTAATCCAATATCTCAAGGAAAATCGCTGAAGATTGACTGTTATATACAACTCCACCTTTATAAGGTACCAGTATACATATTAAATATAACATTATACATATTAAACATAACATTATACATTTTACCATTAATATCGTTTCTTAGTAATTTCTTATGCAAATTATGTCTCCACACAGAGTCAAAAGCCTTAAAAAGTCATAAAACTGCAATATTTACTGTATTGTTTATCAATCATATCTACAAGTTGAGCTAATATTTTCTTCTTAGTCCTTACTATGCCTCATGGCACATAGGGCCAGGACAAGTTTCCTCCACTCTTCTCTGTTGTTAGCTTTTCTTTCTATTGTGCCCCAGATGTATCTTCTTTCCTTTATTTCATTTTCGATGGTGCGCCTCCATGTTGTTTTTGGTCTTCCTCTTTTTCTTTTCCCTTCTGGTGTCCATCTTAGGGCTACCTTTGTCATGTCTTCAGATGGTTGACGTAGAACATTACCAAGCCATCTCCATCTCTTTTGAATCAACAAAATCTCCATGTCCTTGGTGTTTGTGATGACACCTGCATGAGCTAATATTTCATGAACTCTTTCTCCGTCTATGTTTTGAATACAATCTACAGTTTTATCACTTTACCTCTGTTTATAACTTTTTCGTGGGACATTTCATCGGTAATTACGTCATTTTGCTTTATTTCGGCTTTAAGATTCAATGATAGGGGATTATGTAATCATGTATGTATCAGACAACACATTGCTTGTTTCTAATACCAACAAAATGTTGGACAAGTTTAAGAAAACATGGAGAACCGATGTTATAGTCCACAGGCACCACGCTGTCATTTTTACAAGTAAATCAAGTTGTACAGTGATACGATCGTCACCAATTCTACCATTAAGTATAAGCATATTATTATATTTACAAAAATCTAGTGAATAATTATGAAAATTAGCCGAAAGCCTGATACTGTTGATATAGACTATGATGAGTTATCAGGGATGTTAGATATTGAAAATACTTGTATAAATTACATTAATTAATTTAGGTTTATCAATTCAGAGACAAAGAGTAGATTAAAGAAACTAAATAAACATAACATGAGAGTAACAACCAAAGCTGAATCAAAATGTAAACTAAACCACAGACAGGATCTATCAGAGGGGGGTTCACCTGGTACATTGGTTCGGGTCCCGGAGAGCCAAGAAGGCCCCCGTGAATTTCTGAAGGACCCCATAGCTGTAGCCATTTACGTTTATTTTGATGTTTTCATTTTTTTTTTTTTATTTGTATTTTCAACTCAAATCCTCAATCTTGAGAAAAGTTCAGTCTGTTCCCTGGGTCCCAAAGCAGTCTTGTTCCGCCTTGCAAAATTTCTCTTGGAGGCCCTGACCACAGATCCAATCACTTTAACATATACTTAGTTGTTTCATTGTCTGTTTGTCATGTTCAGATTAAACATCTCTAATAGTTTTGTTCATTCCAAACGTGTTAGTGCACGCTATGTTGTCTTATTTTGTAATGTGTTGGATATATGAAGTCAACCATATATAGGCTTATCTATCTTCACACACTCTTATTTACTTAAGAAATACAGTATATATGCCCCCCCCCCCCCCCCCCCCCCCCTCGTTTTCTGTACTTACAAGCAAAGTGATTTTGAAATAATATTGTTTCGTGTTTGCTCTAGTTAATCTAGCTGTATTTAATTTGAATTAAGATTATAATTTTGATCTTGCTGTCTTTGTCGATACCTTTGTATCTTTGATGTTACTATTAAGTCTCTGATGTTACTGTCTATAAATACATCTAGATAGATAAAAGATGACCATTATTCAAGATTGTCTATAAGCATCTGGAAAGGTTCATATTTAATAATAACATCAAGCCGCACTAATTTTGCAATTATTTTCTTGTTATGATACAAATCAGTATTGACAATAGTTATGCAGAGGACATTTGAAATATTTTCAATTTTTAATTCTAAAACGAAATAACTGAAATATTGTTGGAAGTGGCGTTAAACACCATAACTCTAACCCCTTAATTCTAAAGTTTATGCTCAAACATAATGCGAATATCAAAATGCTTGATCATAATGAAACAATTGTTTGGTAGATGTGCAATTTAAAAACAAAATGTTTACTTTTATATCGGTAACACCAATGAACTGATAGTGTTAGGTGGTGACCTATATTTGTTGATTCAGATAGTGTTAGGTGGTGACCTATATTTGTTGATTCAGATAGTGTTAGGTGGTGACCTATATTTGTTGATTCAGATAGTGTTAGGATGTCTTGAAAAAATGCTAAACTAGAATTTTCGAAATACTGTTTCTAAATAAGGGCAGTAATTATTTTATTAATTGGTAAACATGTACATGTACTTTTTTTCTGTGCTGTAGGGCATGTATACAGTTAGGTTATTTGTACTCACTTTGAAATAACATAAATTCAATGCTAATTTTCTTGCGGTATAAATATACCGATATTGTAAACATTTCTGAAATAAGTGATTTCATGGATTACTATTCTTTTCTTGAATGAAGCACGAAAATGATACACGTACGTTTATCTTTAATTTCATACTTATTTAGCAGAAATTCACGAAATAAATAGAAAAAGGGTACACATTGCTGGTTAAAAACAAATGATACCGAGAGGTAAGCTTTAGTGTTAATTAATAATGACAATGTCCAGAAGCACAATCAGCTGATGATATAAATGAGGTCAGATTTCTGTCACTCTGTAGAGAATTAAAATAAGATTTTTAGGGCTAGAACTTTTTCTCTTTTATACCAACACTTACGTGATCTTTTTTAGAGACCAAGATGTTTGATTCGCAGTATCCATTACTATACACAAAGAAAACAGTTAAGCATCCCCATGTTTTTTTGGAATGACAAATGATACGACAAGTATCACGAGATTACTGACCAGATAATCTCAAGAACGCAATGGTGACATATTAGAACATTAAATTGGCTGTAAGAAACCACAAAAACAAATCAAGAAAAATGTTAATTTAATGAATATTTAATCACAATATCACAAGGCCAGTTTTTGCAGTAAAACATGTCCATTTTAAATATTGACCTTCACAGTTCAAAAAGCACGATAAGATTGTCATTTCACTTTCAAAACTTATGAATCACTTGACGACATCTATTGTTCAAAATTCAGTACCGGGTGTAACCCCCACGTGCTTGGATGACGGCCTCAACCCTGCGTCTCATCCCTCCAGTTAGACATCGGATGTCCTGTTGTGATAGCTGCTGCCATTCCCGATGCAATGCTGCTTCCAACTGACAAATGTTGTGCAGAGGAGGTTCCCAAGCATGAATACGACGGCCTAACATGTCCCAAATATGCTCTATGGGATTCAAATCCGGGCACATGGCTGGCTAAGGAACAGAAGTCACGGCTTCACTTTGGAGGTAGGCGGTTACTGCTCTTGAACGATGAGGCCTGGCGTTGTCATCCATATACACAGACCTTGTAGCTAGTGGGTGGTTGTCGAAATGGGCCCGGACAACAACTGGTTGCAAGTCGGAGTTCGGTAATTTTGTTATTACCCTTATGTACTTGATCACCAGTTAGGTTGCCTTGTATGGCGACTAAATCCAGCTTGCAGTCATGAGAGATACACCCCCCAAATCATTACTGAGCCTCCACCATAAGGGACAGTTGGCTGGATGTTCCTTGAGGTATAGGCTATATTTTTGTGTCTCCAAACCCTCATCCGGCCGTCGGTTACATGAAGCAGAAACCGGCTCTCGTCTGACCAATGGATCTTGCGCCATGTCCTTAAATTCCAACCACGTCGTGCTAAACACCATGCCAAACGTGATCGTCGATGTCCGTCTGCCAACAGTGGACGTTTAATGACTCTCTTTGACTTAATTCCGCTGATTTCAGACGGTTTCTAACTGTTCTTGTTGACAGACGTCTATTGGGCAGCCAGTGTTGTTTGAGTACGGGACTGGTTGCGAATGGCATCCGTCTAACCAAACGCTGCAATGCCCTGTCGTCACGATCAGATGTTACCCGTGGTCTGTTGGATCTTGTCAAGTCTTTCACATTGTTGGTTTGTGTGCGTTTTCTCACCAGTCGGCTGACTACAGTATAGTGATAGCCCATCTGTCGTCCAATTAGCTTTGAAGGACATCCCTGTTGTATGTATGCCGATTATTTGCCATCTTTGTGCTTCTGATATTCGCCTTCGTGCCATGCTTACTGAGAATGAATACATTTTTTAAAACACCGGACTTAAATACCCAAATTTGAAGCGTGAACATACTGAATTTTGAGTAATGCGTGAGAGACATGGTTCACATGCATGACTAGTCGATATTAGACATAGTGGTCACATCTTTTTAATGGAACATTGTTCTTGCTATAATCAATATAAATATTAGAATCTAAACTTAGTGTAATATATCAGGGGGTGCTTAACTTTTTTCTTTGTGTAGAGTATTTTGTCGTAAGTGAATCAATCACCCTTTTTCATGCAAATTAATATTGAAAGGAAAATAATCAATTAACTGACTAAAAAGATGAAAACAATTTAAAAAAAAACCAGTTTGGTGCATTATAAAAGTGTATGCAAATGGGTAAGTGATCTTATTTATTTTTAGAATTCACAACAATGTCATGTCATTTGTTTTCTTTACAAGTAAACACAGTGTTTCGGTGCAAATACAATAAGTTCTGTTTTGTCTTGGTTTAATTTGAGCATAGTTGAGCTCATCCACACACTAACGTCTGATAAACAAGTCTCCAGGCGTCTGGATATATTTTCCAGTTATCAAGTGGTTTAATTACAAGGTACAATTTGGTGTAATCGGCATAACTGTGATAACTAAAATTATGGCGTCGACAAATTTCACTGATTGGTTTTGGAAAAATACAGTACAATCTGCGCCCTAAAACAGAACTTTGCAACACACCACATTAAAGATGCATTGCATTTGACACTACTGAACCAATAGCTACACGTTGAGTTCGGCCATTCAAATAGGACTTCATCCACACCAGAGCTGTGCAGGGCCGTCTTAACAGCATTATAAACCCCCAGGAAAGCAGTGCACTGGGACCCTACCTACACAACCACTCACAGGAATAAAAATGTAAAGGGTCGATAGAATTAGACATATATTTATTGTATTGGTACTTCCAATAAACTCAGTGTTTAAACATTCAATAACATGCCATACACAACATACCTAGATTAGCATGGGGCCCCTATGCTGTGGACCCACGGGCAACTGCCCATCGTGCCCATGCTCTAAGACGACACGGTATAGCTACCCCTTAAGTGATACTGCGAACTTCGCGGAGAAGCAGCATGTACCATTGTTTTGTCTTTGGTTTTACCTGGCCGAGGCCCCAACCCCCCACGATCTACCACACACCTGGCCGAGGCCCCAACCCCCCACGATCTACCACACACCTGGCCGAGGCCCCAACCCCCCACGATCTACCACACACCTGGCCGAGGCCCCAACCCCCCACGATCTACCACACACCTGGCTGAGGCCCCAACCCCCCACGATCTACCACACAACTGGCCGAGGCCCCCTACGATCTACCACACTCGTGGCGAGCAGCTAAACATTACACCACCGAAGAGGTTTATTTAAATTTGATCACAATACATGATCTGCTTACAAAATATGGATACATTTATTATAAAAATCGGACGTTGTCGATCACGTTATATATCTATACCTTGTTCGAGGGGTGGGGCACATGTCGAGTCGTCAACTAATTAGAAATTTTATTTTCCGTAAATGAACCCTTAATTTGGACATTTCAGTATATTCAAATTTTCATTTTTATCTCTAGTTAATTTGTCCTACAAATGTACCAGATAAATTCACATGTTCTCTTAGGTCAAAAGTCAGAAAATATTCACAGTGCAGTGGCGTAGCTTACGTTAGGCAGTATAGGCAGTTACCTACATATCACTTCGTCAAACAAACAAAAAAGACTTGCCCATCCCATTGAAATATTGTTTTGTAATAGTTGTTTTTCATCATCATTTTAAATAAAATAACGTTAAAGTGCCAGACCTCTTTTAGAAGACGTCCGTTAACTCATATTACGTTCCACTTGAATAAACAACGGTAAATCCGGTGCCAACATTCGATCCGGATTTCAACTCTTTACTTAGACCGTGTTCACATTAGATCGATTGCGATCGGTTTAGGTTAGTTCGATTCAGTTTGAAACCGCTTTGTGTTCAGATTGGATCGATTTCGAACCGATTGCAATCGTTTCCGGTAATAACCACTGTTCACACTGCTCATCTGATTCGATCTCGAATCGATTCAATTTTCTGTTGTCTTCCGATCGATCTTTCTTTGGTGTGAACATTGAAATTGATCTCGAAGCGATCGCGATCGATCTAAATACGCTTAGTGTGAACAGGGTCTTATTCGTTACATTGTATATCCGCCAAAAACAAATGCCAAAATACAAAGAAATCTAGACTCTTTCTTCAAACCAAAGAAGAGAAGCTCACCCGTGCCTGATCATAACCCTCCACTGAGTCAGACACAAGGATCAGATAGTAGCCTACAAAATGAAAGTCAAATGGATAGTGCAGCTACTAGTGTAACAGAAAGCACCGAGTATGTCAGTTTGTCCAAGAGTCAAGACCAAGTCTCGACAGTGTGGTCCTCCGTATTCTGATATAGCAAAGTGTATGAATGATGGCAGTTTACACAGTGACATCGTTAAAAAGAGTCTTCTTACAGAGAAATGGAATAGTGCCTTTGGATTCAAATTTCCAACAAGGTCTCTATTTAAAAAATCCTAAACAGAGAACTTCAAATAACGTTGTGTAACCAAAAATAAAGATAATAAGTACTTTGCCGTACTTTGAAGATATATGTGTTACTCCTCTCCCTATCAACGTATGATTTTTTTTTCAAATGTTGTTATTAGGGGGTAATTTATTATGAAAATATGAAGAAAAGTAATTAAAAAAAAATCTCTTACAACTTAAAAATGTAATTAAAAAATAAATCAGTAGGCCTTATTTATCGTTGGTTTATAGGGAGTTGGAGAATCTAAAATTTCAATGAAAGCCCAATATTTAAATTTGTTAAGCTTTAAATTCACTGACGTGTAGCTGTGTTACTGTAGCTTTTGTGGACCCGTTTTACAATTGCTATGTTTACTGATTTTTGCACGGTCCGCCAAATTGAAATAAACTTCAATTAGGACCTATAAGAGCTATGGTCAAACAGCTAACTGACATCAAGACCTTTTTAGTATTTTTTGTTAGTAAAATAAATAGAGCATGCATCATATATGGCATATAGAAACTAAATCTAGTTACTTTGACTACCAATCCCAGTGTGGTTCTGTTACAAAGCTGATGACTACCAATCCCAGTGTGGTTCTGTTACAAAGCTGATGACTACCAATCCCAGTGTGGTTCTGTTACAAAGCTGATGACTACCAATCCCAGTGTGGTTTTGTTACAAAGCTGATGACTACCAATCCCAGTGTGGTTCTGTTACAAAGCTGATGACTACCAATCCCAGTGTGGTTCTGTTACAAAGCTGATGACTACCAATCACAGCGTGGTTCTGTTACAAAGCTGAGGACTACCAATCCCAGTGTGGTTCTGTTACAAAGCTGATGACTACCAATCCCAGTGCGGTTCTGTTACAAAGCTGATGACTACCAATCCCAGTGCGGTTCTGTTACAAAGCCGATGACTACCAATCCCAGTGTGGTTCTGTTACAAAGCTGATGACTACCAATCCCAGTACGGTTCTGTTACAAAGCTGATGACTACCAATCCCAGTGTGGTTCTGTTACAAAGCTGATGACTACCAATCCCAGTGTGGTTCTGTTACAAAGCTGATGACTACCAATCCCAGTGTGGTTCTGTTACAAAGCTGATGACTACCAATCCCAGTGTGGTTCTGTTACAAAGCTGATGACTACCAATCCCAGTGTGGTTCTGTTACAAAGCTGATGACTACCAATCCCAGTGCGGTTCTGTTACAAAGCTGATGACTACCAATCCCAGTGTGGTTCTGTTACAAAGCTGATGACTACCAATCCCAGTACGGTTCTGTTACAAAGCAGATGACTACCAATCCCAGTGTGGTTCTGTTACAAAGCTGATGACTACCAATCCCAGTGTGGTTCTGTTACAAAGCTGATGACTACCAATCCCAGTGTGGTTCTGTTACAAAGCTGATGACTACCAATCCCAGTGCGGTTCTGTTACAAAGCTGATGACTACCAATCCCAGTGTGGTTCTGTTACAAAGCTGATGACTACCAATCCCAGTGCGGTTCTGTTACAAAGCTGATGACTACCAATCCCAGTGTGGTTCTGTTACAAAGCTGATGACTACCAATCCCAGTGTGGTTCTGTTACAAAGCTGAAACGCTATGACCTTCTTTCGACAGCTCGTTTTCTAATCTTTATATACATTTTCTATAAAATTGTTTTGTGGGTTTATTATGCAACTTCTTAGAAATATTCAACACTATATATATAATTTATTTCGGGTGTTTACATGAGATCGAAATCAATGTGGAACGCGTCATCGAACTGTTCGCAAGTCTAAAGAATAGAAAACTTGCGTTCTTTTGAAAGTAAAACGGTATGTCAACACTGCTAATGCTAAACTCAAAAGCACTAGTCTGCAATAAAGCTATGCAACTATTTTTTTTACATCTTTTTTAATTTAACTTAGACCAACAACAATTGCCTATTAACTTGTTTTTATTTAGTAGCAAGTCAATTGTACAGTGAAATCTCACCGAAACAGAGGTCGACATAGGTTTTTCTCTGATATTAGAAGAGTAGTATTCAGATACTGTAAGTAAGTGAGAAAACCATCTTACATGCTGATATGTCGTCAGCTTAAGGGGGCTTTTCCCTCCTGTGCCCCCTACAAGGGCCCTGCCCTTGATCCACTGGAGCCCCTCGCTTACATATCATCTAGTACCTAGCTACGCCACTGACTTCAACAGTTTGAAGATTATGTCAAGGGAATTGCGTTGCGAAAATGGAAAAAAAGTAATAAAAAGAAAATAAGCTTAAAAATATGTACAAAAAAGGGGAGTGAATTTAGAGATAAGATGATCAGGTAATGGCAGCCCTGAAGGACTCGACTGAGTCACTCAGCTCTTCAGTCGGGGATAGGCTGTTCCAGTTAATCTTTTTTTTGACAAATCTGCAGTCATGTGATCAAAAATATAACTTAAAAGGAAAAATATCATCAATTTCTGGTTATGATTTATTATAAAATATAGGAGCGAAACGATCCGAGGAGTAAGTGGATATGACAGAAACGACTCTTGGGACGAACGGCATTCGGGGCGAAACGACCGGAATTCTCACGGCTGACGGCAATATTTCATTTTCTTTTATTTTTTAAAGAATCGAAAAGAAGAAGGAATGGGTGTTTGCATATATCAACATTATTATTATTATTATTATTATAAATAATAATAATAATAAAAATGATAATAACCAAATTTTCTAACCTGCGACCTTCTCTCTACCGAATTTCGTTGTGTATCAATCATAATTGTTATTTGTATATGCCCTCCTGGGGCCCTGATTTGGTTAATAAACTTATTTCTATTTCTATTTCTATACAGATCGAATGCGGACGTATTAGAAGACACCCATAAAAAAGAGGGTAAAATCCATTACGCGACGTCGGTAAAGTAATTGTGTTTCTTGAAAGATTCATTCGGTGATTTTCTCTACAATTCTGTAAAAACTAATTACAAATGGCATACCAAAATCACAGGCACTTGACCGATGGACCTTAATTTCCCCGTGTTTGGCACGGGGGTACGTATTTTCAGGGCTAGTAACGATGTAGGGCCTCTATTTCTGGGTCCTGGGTCCACACGAATACTAGAAATAAACACAAGGTAAGCAACAAAATGGCGGGGTACGGCTAAATTTCTTATAATTGTCGATTTCCCTGATTTCTGAAAAATAAACGGATGGAATGCACTAACCTTGTGGAACCCCATCAGCTGTTGTGCCCCTGGTTTACTGTCGTATTCGTACTATTTTGCATATATACCCCCGACAACCTGTTCCCAAGACCGATTGTCAATTTAGTCGGAGGTCTATTTTGGATTCTCTCTGACTCCAACGTGTCTTTAGAAGAACAAATCTGGCTTACCGAATGCATTTATTTGGCGGACTATTTCAAACTTAGAAAAAACCCCCAAAAAAACCAGAATGAAATGTCTTTTTTAATCACATGGTAGGTATGAAAACAACAGGTGAACAAATATCAATCCTTTGTCACAATGGAGCCATATTTGACAAACCCCGGGATAAAAACTGGACTGGCCATCAAAAGACACGTTGGAGTCCGAGAGAATCCAAAATAGACCTCCGACTAAGTTGACAATCGGTCTTGGGGAACAGCTTGTCGGGGGTATATATGCAAAATAGTACGAATACGACAGTAATTTCGAAAGTGTAGTCTGTTAAACTTTGGATCCCATATTCACAACGACTTCCACTGTGCAAGGTTGAATCGCTTTCACAAGGAAATTTCATGTAAAATCTAACTGGACCTTGAGAACCTATGTGGAACTTCAGACCTCATACACTTTGTTTATACAAATCAAAATCTTCTTCATATCACAATGATGCTGCACAAAAATATTGCAGTTTTCTGAGAAGAGGTGTTATGGGTTTTATGCCACTTTCAACAATATTTCATTTATATCGTGGCGGTCAGTGTTATTGATGGAGGAAACCAGAGTACCCACAGAAAAAACCAATCGACCTGACAAACTTTATCACATAATGTTGTATTGAGTTCACCTCGCGATTCGAACTAACAGTTTTAGTGGTGATGGTCACTGATTGCATATATAAGTAGTTGTAAATCTAACTACCATATGATCATGACCGCGACGGTCCCCCGAGGAGATTTTTAAAACCGGTTTACTTAATTTTAGCTTTTTATGCCACTTCCCATGAAAGATCAACTTCCTTTGTACGATTCTGTATCTACTCTTCCTAATGATGGTCCACTCCACGTTTGGTTTCATTTGGTTCAGCAGCAATGCCAGAGAAGATTAACATTTCAAAATGTCAACAATGAGATTGGTTGCCAAGTGATACAAACAGCTAACTTGGCTTATGGTCAGGAGAGATAAAAAAATTTTTTTAAAATGTATTCATTTGTTTTCAAAAACACCTGTAATTATCATGGTGTAGATGTTAATGAAGCAACACATTTAAAAAAAAAGAACACCATAAACGGGTCAATCTGCTTCAAATAGCACACTTTCAAATATGTTAGAGTGAGCGATTGTTGTTTGATGCCAAATGAGCATTCTCAGCTATATCATGGCGAGAACAAGTTACATTCGATCAATGATGATATCTTCTTTGTACTAGACCAACAGCTTAGTTGGATCTGTATCGCACAAGCTCACTAAAACAACAATCCTCGGGTAGAAAAGTTGTTCAACTGAGTGATTGTTGTTTAATGCCAAATTAGCAATTTTTTTCAGCTATTTCAAGGTGAGAACAAATTACACTCGATGCAATGATGATGATGTCAATTTTGTACAAGACCAACACACTTAATTGGATCTTTATAGTGCTGTGTCACTGAAAAAACAGTCCACTGGTTGACATGTTCCACTCGGACACATTATGCTGATTCCGAGTCAAATTAGTATTCACTCTTACTCCATAATGCTTAGCGGAGAAGCAGCAAATACCAATTTTATAGTCTTTGATTTGACTCGACAGAGGCTTGAACCCATGATCTATCGCGCTGGAGGTGAGCACGTCATTACACCACTGATGAAGATGATAACAGGAGGTTGATGGTAGTGTATCCCTATAATGTCTCCTCCGTACCGCCCTTCATCAACATTATAGTGTAGAAGATGTGCAGTTTGGATACTTAAAACAAGTCTTGAGAAAGGAATGTTTATTAAAAATATTCAGTAGTACAAAAATGAAATATAGATGTATTATCAACAAAGAAAAGTGAAGCAGAGTAGTATTACCTACAAATTTTGAAAATAATCTTTTTTTATTTTTCTTCTAATCACAATTAAACTGTTCATTAGTCACCAGCTAATCACACACAATACCAGCATATGTTGAAAATTTGCTTACTACGAATAATGTTTCCCAGAATGTACAATGTATATACAATGTATCAAAGAGAGAAATCTTAAATTTGAGAAAAGGTAGATTTTCTAATATTGCATATGAACAATTTTAAAAATCAATAAATATCAACAAAATATACAAACTACATATGGAGTAACAATATATGTTGCATACAATTTTGTATCATTGTTTAAACTTTCTACTTTCATTTCATACCTGTCCTCATTGATGATATAAAAAATCTAAAATTTTCAGAATTTTGGAAGTGTAAATACATACCCATTACATACATAGTGTGTTGGTACAAGACTTTGTATCAGGTCGAGCCTGTTGTGTGAACCAGTATCACTACGAGTCACGATTGCAACGAGTTGTGATGCGGTTAGTTCATGCAACAGGCAAGACCTGATATTTATCTACCATTTCAATAAAAACAAATAACAAGGGTTGAATTAAAATTTGTACAATACTCTCAGGGAGACTACGTTTTGTGCATGACGTCACATTATTTTTTCCGTTCATTCATCAATGTCAGGTTACTGATATGACGTCATGTCAAAGTAGTTCAGCAGAGAACGTCTTTTGCAACATTGTGCCATTCTTTTATCACCACAGTGTGGTGATACAACATCTTGTATCAGACAGATGACTTTCGTTAATTTCAAAGGAAAACGTACATAATGTTAGATAAAGGTAAATCATTTAAGCGTATTACACAACTTTGACTTTGAATTATTTTGATACATGTTGTATTAAAATTTGATACCCAGGTAAAGTATCACCTACAGGTCTAGTGGTAAAATCAGGTTAGTTGACAGGTATGACATTTGACAACGGCAAACAATGAAGGTGTGTACTGTTTGAAGAAAATAATTCTATCTACTGAAAGTCATGTCTTAATGACTGATAATGTGCTGTTTTAGAACTATTACAACCTTCACTCACCAAGTAATAATTACGATTTCAAATCCATAATAGAGCAATTAGATCCAATAGTAGTTTTTCAAGATTAATGTACAAAATAATTGTAACCATGAAAATGCAATATTATCATCATTGTAAAAATATGAAATATCAGTACAACTTAAATTGAGACTCAAATCCACACTGAACTTAACAATATTTTACAAAATATGTTTATCATATATTCAAACAAATCTACAAACTACTGTGAATTTACTTTTATTTTGAATCTCAGTTTTTTAGGATTTTAGGATTGTGCTGGTTCAATCAAATCACGAATTTAAGTGCACAACGGAAGGCGTAAATAACCAAAGAAGTTATTTGCAAGTATCAAAACCATGAATGTTAAACACCCACAAACCAATCAATCAAAAACCATGAAAATCAATCAATATCTGCTTCTGCCTGCCAAGCCAAGAAATGTGCATTTTTGAATATACAACAAACCAAATACAATTGAATTTATTGGGAGATTTGTTTTTTTTTGTAGAAAACACATTTTTTAGATTTGTCAAAAAGTTAATTTTGGGATATTATTCAAACAGACCACAACTAAATTGATTTTTGCAGTTCATAAAATATTCATGGCAGGTCATATAATTTATGACCTATCTATATCAATATAAGTATATACAAAGAATACAAGGATTTATTTACAAAAAAATATAGCTCCACTATTAATATTATATGTAGTGAATTCTGTGATTTTAGCTCCAAAATATTATTATCTGTGATATTTTCTTTTCAAGATTTACAAAATATATGAAAATTTCAGCAGTATGTGCACAGAAAAAATTCAAATTAGACTAAAAATGAAATTTCTTAATGAAATAAAATAAAATTTTAATTAGGACCAGTCCAAGCCCAGTCTGTTGGTTATTTTATAATTCATATACTGGTACAATAAACTGCAAGTATATTTTTATTTCAAACAATTCTTGGGAGTTTCATGAAAAAAAATGCATATAAATAATTCTATTAAAAGTTCTTTATTTAAGGTCTGAACAACAATTGTCTTTTGTCTTTTCCTTATGTAAATCAAACACTAAATGAGTTAAGAGTTGCTATGTATTAGTCTGTCTCAGATTTTAAGTTAGTCTGTCTCAGATCTTAAGTTAGTCTGTCTCAGATCTTAAGCTTTATTCTTTCCCCATTCATGTGCCTTGCAGTGTTCAACCATCTGAAAAATAACAGAAAAATAATTAATAAATAATTCATGGAAGCCATAATGTGTTGTGAGTTTTAACATAGGTTGGCAGGATATTAGTAAATGTATAACTTGCTATATTCTGAGGAGAAAAGAGCATGATAGATGATGTTAATATATATTGATTAATTGCATATGCTTAAACGGTTTGAGATCTATGAACCAGATGGTTTATTTCACTTTTCCATCAAGCTTTTTTGTTTTTCCATGTCTGGGTTTCTGATCAATGACAAAAGAAAACTAAAAACAGACTTAGTAGAGTGTCATATACATGTAAGGAAGGTTTCTAACAAGAAAGAATCCTGTCACAGATGCTCCTTCTCAAAAGAAAATTGATATTTAAAATTTAAAATAGCATGTTAGTCTCTATTTTTGAATAGAACGAAAACAACATTCAATGTTATGGACCATCCAAGTAACATTTCAGCCAAATTTTGTCAATGTCATTTAATTCTGTATACCGGTATACAAATACAGCAGAACAACCCTCTGCCAGTTGATTTTGAAAAACAAGGTGGGAAGATGTCTCCTTTATTAAGTCAATATTAAAATTATTCTCACAAAAGAAAGTCTGAGGTAATAAATTCATCTCATTAAGCATGCACCAATATTCTTTTCAGGAGCAGAAATAAAAACAAAGAACTTACTCCACATTCCTTGGCATTTTTCATACTATCACACCAATAGGACGGTCCATAGCTACATTTCTTCTGACCTAGTTTGTTCATCGCTGGTCTGAAGTAGAGTTTACTGTCTAAGATTTGTTGACGTTCCGATAAGACATTCTTGATTTCATCCTTGATCTTGTGCTGTTTTCTGTTGATTTTTGCAGATTTACAAATACCAAGTTCCTGGTGACATAAAGGATATATTTAAATGATTAATATTTACCTTGACCTAAAGAATATCTAAATGTATCTTTCATTTTGGAATGTGATTGTCCATTTATCTATGCATTCAGTGCCTATCACCACTAAAGCTATGAGTTCGAATACCGCTTCATGACGAGGTGTACTCAATACAACATTATGTGATAAAGTTTATCAGTGACTTGTAGCAGGTCTGTGGTTTTCTCGGGTACTATGGTTTCCTCCACCAATAAAACTGACCGCCACGACATAACTGAAATATTGAGTGTTGTAAAACACCATAACAAAAAACCATCCCCACACAAAATTATTGACACAATATTAAAAGTTGTGAATACATTTAACAAGAGTTATCTCCCACTTCATATATTTTTGATACATGTTCTTTCAACTGGCAGTAATAGAAATATTTAAATTCATATATATTTATTCATCATGGTTTGTCAAATTATTTTCTCAGCATAAAAAAGATAGATATGTATATATATATAAACGTCTAAAATGTAGCACAACAACATCAAAAAAGATGTTAAAATATAACAAAAATAACTATAAGTCTACAAAAAGACTACAATTATAATCAAATTGATGGATATTTCGCTTGACCGACAAGTTTCATCAACGTCTGTAATCTGATCTGAAAAATTGTCACGTGACCATCAGTTATCGTGACGTAAAAATCATAATCTTGAACTTTATACTTTATATTATTAAAATATATATGTACACTAATTTATAAAGAATATGAAAACAATGAGAAAATGTATGATGAAATTTACCAACTAGCTAAGGACCAGGTAATGGTTAAAAAGTTAAAAAACAACAAAAGATTTAGGCCTTTTTGTTTATGCCCTCCAGATGTAATGTTTGTAACTCGTGGATCCAAAAACTCTCTCTTTCTTGTCTTTGATTCTCTTTCCAATTTGGATTGTGGTCAATGATATAAATTTTGGATCTACCAAAGACATCCAATGAGTGCCCCCGCGAAACAAAGTGTTGACTCACGGGCAAGAGCGTCTTTTTCATAAGGTTGGGCACTTTCTCCTACATATTGCGACCCGCAGACGTGACAGTCAAGGAGGTGAACCACATTAGGTGTTTTGCAATTGATATTGCAAAAGATCTTATACTCCTTTCCTGTCGTCTTACTATGGAACACTTTTTTCAATTTCTTTCCAATGACGGACGATGCCTGAAATTTTCTCTAAAGAGGGATGGTATGTGAAAACAATGAGAACCCGTTTGTTGATCTTTTTTTCTTTGTACTACAGGTTATTTCTGTTAATTTCACTAGAATTTGAATACCCACTCTCTATAACTTTGTCATTATATCCCCGTCTCTTCAAATGATGGTGTAAATCTCCTAGTCTTTGCTTGGTGGTTTCAACAGTGGAGCATATTCATTTTATCCTAATGGCTTGGCTGAATGGGATACTCTTAAAACAATGCTTAGGATTGCAACTACTGGGTGAAAGGTATTGATGTTTGTCTGTGGGTTTAGAGTACAGTTGTCATGTTGCTTTCCTTGACCGTGGTGGTAGTATCAAGGAAGGATATTTTGGTTTTCGACATTTCGTGTGTGTCGACATCCCGTAGGTGCATACGTTGGCTACTTTTTCGGACGTTTATATATATACATACATCTAAGCAGGTGAGAACCATACAATATATCTGTCCCACTGGATCTCAAAGTTACTTGTGATACTAGGTTTACTAAATATTATATAGGTCTGAAAATTAAACCAAACAAAGTTAGAAGTAGATTTTTGAGCTGTCAAATATTTTGTTATATTATTGACAATCAAGAGTTTTTTTGCTTTGTTTATGGACTTACCGTACAAACTTGTTTTGGGTCTATATCTTGTTGTAACATCTTAACAATCTCTGGTCCAAAGGCAATAAGTAATCCCTGACACTGAAAAACAAGTCATATAAATCATTACTAATTGTTAACTAGGTATATACCCCAATAAACAAGTCATATAAATCATTACTAATTGTTAACTAGGTATAACCCAATAAACAAGTCATATAAATCATTACTAATTGTTAACTAGGTATATAACCCAATAAACAAGTCATATAAATCATTACTAATTGTTAACTAGGTATATAACCCAATAAACAAGTCATATAAATCATTACTAATTGTTAACTAGGTATATAACCCAATAAACAAGTCATATAAATCATTACTAATTGTTAACTAGGTATATTACGAATTTAGTTTGTTACACATATTTTCATTGGTTCTTCAGCCCTGAATGTCAGCATATATTCGGAAAACAGACGGGGTATATATTTCAGTCCCCAAAAACGATTAAAACATGGACGACAAAACATTAGGCTTCACTGAATCAATGGTATAACACGGGATAATAAATGTATTTTTACCAAATTAAATGCTGTTTTTATACTCAAAACGGCTGCATGAAGAAAAAAATACTACAACGCTTAATTCCGTCACAAATACCTGATCGATTCAGCAAACTCCTATGTTCCACGGCTGTACCATAACAAATAAACAAAACGTTGAGCCTTGAAAACTTTCGACGTCATGGGGCCACACCAAGGTTTTATTTACATGTAGTTAACATTTAAATTATTGAAACTGTTTTGCAAACCCGTTGTTTTGTTATGTGATATATTAATGTTATATTTATAAAGTTTATCAAATATTTACTACATATGAAACTGTATTGATTTAGAAATTTAGTACAGTATTTTCCTTCATGAGACACCCTATACATGAAATATGACGTGACACATATTTTGACGTCATTGAAGAATGACGTCAAAGGTACGGACATCTTGAGATACGAAAAATGAAAATAAAAGAGGCAAATTTATTTAATACAGTTGGATGTTGTATTTAAAAAAAAAAGGTTAAATCCGTAATATATCTGTTATTCAGCTATCAGACAGGGTATATAATGTGACATTCCCGGCTTATGATATATATTCCCTTCGGCTGCGCCTCAGGGAATACAGATCCTAAGCCGGGAATGTCACAGTATATACCCTGTCTGATAGCTGAATAACATATAATATACCCCAATAAACAAGTCATATAAATCATTACTAATTGTTAACTAGGTATATAACCCAATAAACAAGTCATATAAATCATTACTAATTGTTAACTAGGTATAACCCAATAAACAAGTCATATAAATCATTACTAATTGTTAACTAGGTATAACCCAATAAACAAGTCATATAAATCATTACTAATTGTTAACTAGGTATATACCCCAATAAACAAGTCATATAACTCATTACTAATTGTTTCTGTTTTCTGCTTTTCTGTTTCTGTTTCTGCCTTTTAAAGGCCACCATCAACTAGTTGATTAATCTGCCATTGGAGTGCGCATGTAAATTTATAGTGTTAAAATACTGACGGGTCAGTAGTATGTACATTTAAAACTATGTACAGTTCCATTTTCTAATGTGGAAGTTGGCTAACTTGTGCTTTGAAAGCAACAAGTGTTGTGACAGCTGCTGTGTTTGTAGGTAGTGAATTCCAATCTTGGATAGTTCGTGGGAAGAAGGAATACTTTCTATAGTCGCTGCTGCTGGATGGTACTTGGAAAGATAACAGAGGCATGTTTCTGGTGGTTCTTTTTGGTGGTATAAGTCTTTCCTCTTTGCTAATAGTGACATCTTCGTGGTGTGTTTTATATAGCATGTGTAACTGAGCATCACATCTTCTGTGTTGTAGTGATTTCCATTTAAGTGTGTCAAGCATGGAATCGACACTTGATCTGTTGCCTTGTCAGTTACAAACGTATCTGGCACCTCTATGCTGGACCATTTCTAGAGTATGAATATCTTTTTGTGTGTAAGGATCCAATACAGTTGAGGCGTATTCCACCATTGGTCTTACTAGTGAGTTGCAGCAGTACGCATTTTGTTTTACAGTTGTTGATCCGATGTTAAGGTTACGTCGTTATTTGCTTTGCCGAATATTGAGTTGATGTGTTTGGTCCAACGAAGTTCTGATGAAATTAGACAGCCCAGATATTTGGTGCTTTGAACGGATTCTAAGGTGTGTCCATGTAGACTGTAGTTGTATTTGATCAGATTTGGTTTCCTGCTTATTGTTAGGACATTACATTTGCCAGGGAGGAATTCCATTTTCCATTTCTTCTCCCAAATGCCTAGCTTGTTAAGGTCTGTCTGGAGTGCTAGGGCATCATTCTCTGATGTTATGGTTAGGTATGCTATGGCATCATCTGTGAAGAGCCTAACTGTTGATGTTAGACCTTGTGGCATATCGTTGATATAGAATAGGAACAGGCTAGGTCCTAACACTGATCCTTGTGGTACACCTGAGTCAACGCTGATGTAATCTGATGTTACTACCGTCTGTGATCTATCGTGTAGGAAGTTTTTTTATCCAGTTGTTAGTTTTACCACAGATTCCATAGTTAACTAGGTATATAACCCAATAAATTTATTTTAGAGTCACATGTCATTCTATACATGTTTTGATTGGTTTAAAAAGTTGAGGTTATTTGTCAATGAATGGAATCTAAAAATAGACGTCGTTCTCAAGGCATCACGTGCCGTTGTCATCAGGTGATTTTCTTTAAATGAGGCACCTTTGGGGTTATTTAAATTTATTTCCGATTGAATCGAATAAATATATTTTTCAATATCATAACAAAAAAAGTTTGAATTAATTAATAAGGATTGATCGAAATTATTTGTTCGGTTCATTCGTTTGTACACACCCTTGCATAACCCGTTATGCGGGTTACATGGTGTGTACAACCTGATTGAGGTTATTTCTTCATGAACCGAACAAAAATTGCGATCAATCCTTAAATAAACAAGGTAATTAGAGTATAGAATCCATCAGGCTTTAAATGAATATTTTTAATTGCAAATTAAGTTTATGTATATGACCAAATAAACATAACAAATAAAGTGCTGAATACACCAAGCTTCTTTGTTAAATGCTTCAATTTAAATTTTAAATGTAAGAATATGGTTGCAAAAGTCTAAACAAAAAATATCTTAATAAAAACCTAAATAAACAATCCTTTTCATGGATAATTCTGCTTTAGTAAGTTCATAATTAGTTAACTAATTTTAGTTACGATTGATATCTAGATTGTATGTGTGATACATGGTAGTTTTGTCAGTGTAATGTTTTGTAGATCGTTGTTTGTTCTTTTCTCCGTTTTCTTTTGGTCATTGTGTTGTCTGCCCTTCTTCGATTTACAGCTTCTGATTTCCCCTTTGGTATCTTCAAACTTTTCTTGACATAAGGCAATAACTAATGATATAGCCACTGTAAGTGATTGTTGTCAATCACCCTACAGTAACATTCTTCAGCAACCTTTTACGGAAGCACCAAAAAATTGAGGCATTTTTTTTAGATTGTTTATCCTATGCTGTTTGTTGAGTATACAATCAGAATGTAGAATGAAAACTTGCAAAACTAGAATCTTTCTGATGAAGCACCAAACTTAAAACTAGATGATATCAGTTACATACTTCATCTGACATTGATGAAGGCAATTCTTTACAGGCTTTCTTTAGTAAAGACATAATAGCTACTTCTGTTTTGTTCTCCTTTAGAGCCTCAGCGACAAAGTCCAACACAGTTTCACATACTAAACAGGTTTCTGGACTTTTGACTGGTTTTCCTGAAATAAAGAAGATAATCTATTAACTCAATAACCTGTAATAGCTCTACCGGTAAACACTTATCTTGATACATTATTGTGTTTAACGCCACTTTCAACAATATTTCAGTTATATCGTGGCGGTCAGTTTTATCACATAATGTTGTATCGAATACACCTCGCCATGAACGGGATTCGAACTCACAACTTTAGTGGTGATAGGCACTGATTGCATAGGTAGTTGTAAATACAACTATCATACGATCACGACGCCACCCCCCTCCCCCTAAATATTATTGAACTAAAGAATATTTACTAATACAGTATCCATTTAAAATTGATAAATTAAATACTTAAAAAATTCCCCCATAAAAAAATCTAAATATTACATTCGACTCCTAGAAAACTATAAATATGAAAAGGAATATATTATCTTTATGCTTTAAATTACAGAAAGTAATTTTGAAAAGGAACCATCCAAGGACCATACAAAGTTTGGCTTCAATTGTCAAGCAAGATGGTAGACTTCTGCAATTTCCTAAAAGATGTCAGACAGAAAGGCCAGTACCACTTACAACACATACGCAACATGAATAAAATTCCAATGTATATTGATCTGGGCCCGAATAAAACATTAAACAGAGTTGGCGACAAGACAGTTAGCATACGGATAACAGGAGCAGAAAAATGCCATCTTACAATTGTATTGTCCTGTACAGCCAATGGTGACATACATCTACCCATGATCATCTTTAAAAGAAAGACAGAACCCAAAGTAAAGACACCTACTGGTTTTGTGGTAACTGCCAATGGTAAGGGGTGGAGATATGAGCTCCTAATGAAGATATTCATTACAGACATATGGATGAAAAAAGTTGGTGAACTCCCTCCTCATCATGGACTCCTTCCATTTTACTATACAGATATGGTTATGAGGGCTTTACAGCAGAGAAAAATCATGCCTGCCATCATCCCAGATGGTTGTATATCAATACTGCAGCCACTAGATGTATCCATCAACAAACCCTTCAAGCTGATGCTGAGAAAGTACTGGACCAGTTGGATATGTGACCAGGCAAACAATAAAGCCACCCAAATGATTAAACCACCAACTGCACAACTTGTCAAGACGTCATAGATTGGGTGGAAGTGGCCTACACAGAACCAAAGCAGAGACCATCATCAATTCAGAAAGTCTTCTTAGTGTGTGGCATCAGTAACAACATAGATGGTTCCGAGGACCACATTCCTGACATCAATGTAGATGACCTGTTTGGTGAGGAAGAAGAACAGATCGAGTTGGAAGGGTTTAACACTAACAGACAAGAGTAAACACGAAAACGGCATGCTGTCACATATTATTTCAACAGCCCTTTTAAGGACTACCCAAATATTTAACAAAGAATGTAAATTGTTGTTGCATTAATATAGCTTTGTCTAATATGCCCATTTCCTTCCTCATTTATTATTCTTCTCTCTTTTAAATATTATTTTCTCTTTCATTTATAGTTATTTTAATATTAAAATAGCATTCAAAATAAATTAAATTCCTTACCGTACCCATTTAATTATATTCATATATAGAACAGAAGTTGAGTAATAAAAACGTAGATATACAGTCAAACCTGTCTATAGTGGTCACCTGGGGGAGAATGACAAAATGACCACTATATACAGGTGACCTTTATATGGAGGGTGTGAATTTCCGACAAGATATTATACATTTGTTGTGAATAAACATTTTTTAATTACCTGTTATGTTTGCTTGTTATTTTGTTCTTGTGGTCATGTTACTGAACTTACTCTTGTTTACATATGTTGTAGCTGCAATAATGTAGCTCCTGTGACAAACTTGTGTCTCGGCAGAGTAAGCGAGCATTTAGGGTTTTATTATTAGAACTACATTTATTGTTGATGAAGTTATCTCAAAGTGATATTAAATAAACCAGTTTCATCCATATTATTAATATCTCTTGGATGATAATCCTTTATCAGATTTGGTAATTTTGATTTCCACTCAGATACAACTGTGACATTTACATCACCACTTTTATCTGACATTGTACGAAAAACGATGTTATGTCTCTTTAAAAAAGATTGTAGCCAGCCATTTGAAGCTTTGAATTAATCTACTCCAAGGTCCTTAGCAAACTTGAGAGCTTGTTCCTGTATTAATGGGCCGCTAATATTTATTCTTCTGCCAGTTGCTTCTTGAAACCAATCCCAGCATAATTGGTTAATGTCTTCATTTCCTGTCGCACGACGTTGACGTTTTCTTGAACCGGGCATATCGTTTTTAAAATCGTCAAGTATCTCACTTTTTCTTTTTAGAATGTTCATGATCTGGGTGCGACCAACACCCATCTCCTCGGCCACAGCCCGACAACTTTTCCCACCATCACACAGATTTATAGCCTCCATTTTATCGTCTAAATTTAAAGCTTTCCTAGTTACGGATGTTGACATGATGCACTAGATACGTAATACAATCTTTCCAATGCAAAATATTTTTGATGAGTGAATTTCTACTCTCATTGTAGTGAATAAAAATCTCAAATAACCCCTGGGTATTACCTGTTCTTCAAGTAATTTATTATTCACAAAATGTAAAATAGAGTTTGTTTATTTAGTTAATTAAATTAATCAATATGTTTTGTTACACTTGTAACACCTCGGCATTTTTAGTACATTAGAGAAAAATACCGATCTTCCGAAATCACTTCCGGTATTATTTAAAAAAAACAATTACCGTTATACAAAGGTTTTATGCTGAAAATTACCAATAAATGGTGGCCGCTGACCACATTGAACAGGTGACCGCTATATCGAATTAAAATATATAGTAAAACGCACTGGGAGAGCACGAAAGTGACCGTTATGACCAGGTGACTTCAACTTCAACTTCAATCAGGTTACTTAGTAACATCCGCAAGCAGACATCTCACTAAGGACTATATTTACACGTGCGCACAGCAGAGCCTCAAAGTTTAAAAGAAAAACATATTTACACTGTACAAGTATGTGGAAGTTTAGAATACTCCCTTGACTGCCACCTTGAATGCGTCCAAGTCCGGGACGGCTATCACAGGCGGTGGTAGTTGGTTCCACAGGATGATCGTTCGTGGAAAGAATGAATATTTATATATATTTATGTTTGTCCTTATTGTCAGGTTTTTTGTAGTCATGCGGCTTGTTCAGGACAAATCTTGCTGCATTCTTTTGGACAGATTCTAATTTGCTGATGTTGCTCGTTGTATGAGGGTTCCAAATCGTTGAGCAGTATTCTAATTTTGGTCTTACAAGGCTGGTATATGCTCTATCTTTTACACTAGATGGACAGTGTTTAAGATTTCTTTTAAGGAAACCAAGTACTTTTGATGCCTTCTTGCAGGTTTGGTCGATGTGCAAGTTGTACTTGAGGTTGTTACTGAGTTCTACTCCAAGGTATGGTTGATGGTCAACTTTTTGTAGAGTCTCTCCTTTCATTTTATAAGGGAAATCGGTCTTTGATCTTTTGTTTGTCGTTTGCATTATTGCACATTTGGAAACATTAAATTCCATTTGCCATGTGTCTGACCAGCCTACGAGTGTGTCCAGGTCTTCTTGCATTAGTTGATGATCTTTTTCTGTAATATATAGACCTATACGGTCTATATATTACACAGTCATCTGCAAATACTCTGGCGGTGGAATGGAGATTGTCTGCGATGTCATTGATGAACACCAGGAATAATGTAGGGCCGAGTACTGTTCCCTGGGGAACCCCTGATGTTACATGGGAACACATGGAAGCTTCCCCCTCTACGACTACTCTTTGGATCCTTTTACTGAGGAATGCATCAATCCATATTCTGGTGGTTCCATCAATGCCATAGTATTGGAGTTTCTCTGATAGTCTTTTATGAGCAACTTTATCGAAAGCTTTTGCAAAGTCAAGGATTGCTATGTCGACTTGTATGTTGTTGTTCATCCATTTGGTGATGTCGTTGGTTGTCATCAGGAGTTGGCTTTCGCATGATCTTTTTGCTCTGAACCCATGTTGATTTTCATTGAGGATATTTTGGTTGTCTTAAGTGTTCCATAATTTGTGATACAATGATATGTTCTAAGATTTTTGATGCCACTGATGTTAATGACACTGGTCTGTAATTAGATGGTTTTGAGCAATCCCCTTTTTTAAATATTGGAACTATGTTGGCATTTTTCCAATCCTCTGGTATTTGGCCTGTGTTGATTGACTGTTGATAAATTTTTGTAAGAATATGTGTGATGATATTGGCTGTCTCTTTAAGTATTCTTACTGGAACTTTGTCGGGGCCGGTTGCTTTACACAGGTTTAATCTGTTTAATTCTTTTTCTACACCTTTTTCGCTGATTTTGATGTCCTTCATTGGCTTAAATGGCGAGTTTCCTTTCGATGGCATATTTGTGGTGTTTTCAGTTGTGAATACTGATGTAAACTGAATGTTTAGCATTTCAGCTTTCTGTTCTGCAGTCTCGGCTAATACACCGTTGTTCTTAAGAGTGCCAATCCCCATTGTGTCTTGTTTCCTTGATTTTATATATTTCCAAAATTTCTTACTGTTATTGTCTTTTTCAGGGTCTAACATGTTGTTTAGGTAATCCCAGTAGTTCTTGTGTAGTTTGTTTCTAATTAAGCTTCTGATGTCTTTGAAAGCTTTTTTGTGAGATGGTTTCTTGCTTTTCTTGCTTTTGTTGTATAAGCGTTGTTTTTTCCTACTAAGTCTTTTGATATCTGTTGTCATCCAAGGTACGTCATGGTGTTTCCCTATTTTCTTTTTGGAATATGTTTTTCAATGCAGGTTTCAATGGCCTCTTTAAATTGTTTCCAGTTTTCTTCTATTGTGTCCATGTTTGTTCCTGATTCAAATTTGGCAATCAATTTGTCTCTGGATGATATGAGATCCTGTTTGATTCCTTCCCAATTTGCTTTTTTATAGTTGGGCACTGATCTACTTTGCTGTTTGCTAATTCTTGGTGTTATATTTGTTGATACTGATAATATATCATGGTCGCTTTTTCCAATAGGTGGACATGTGGTGGTTCTTGTAACAAGTGTTGGATGTGACGTTATCATGAGGTCTAATATTCCGTCGTTTCGTGTCGGTAGTTCATTGATTTGTTCCAAGTAGAAATTATTTAGTACGTTTATCAAGATGTTACTTTGAGATATGTTCCTCCCGCCTGGAATTGTTCCTCCTGTCGCCCAGTTTATGTCACCAAGGTTGAAGTCTCCTCCCAAGAATATTTTAGCATTTCTATATCTTTTGTCACTTTTGATTTTTGAAAGTGATTTTTCTAATTCTTGTATTGCCTTTTCATCTGAGTCAGGTGGTCTGTAAAAGGATCCTATAAGTATTTGGTCTTTATCATTTGGTATAATTTCAATCCATTTGATTTCACATTCTGTGTCTAAATCTGGGCACTCATCTGATTTTATGTCTGCTCTTACCATAATGAGTACACCTCCATCGTTTTTGTCAATGAGTTCTTTCCGGTCTTTCCTATTTATTTTATACTGGTAGCTACTTGGTATGTCATACGGTAATATTTCGGCATTGCTATATGTTGGGTCCAGGTGTGTTTCCGTGCCAATTATTATTTCAGGTGATGAACTTGATATGATGTTGTATAGTTCAGTGCCTTTATTTGTAATGCTTTGAAAGTTGATTGTCAAGATGGTTAAATTGTCAAGTCTTTGTTGTAGTTTCTGACTGGTTGGTGGTGTTACTATTAGTTCTACTATAATGTACTGTAGATCTGGAGTTATCTCTATTTTTTTTTTGGGGATGATGTAGCTATCGGTTCTAATTTTCCTGATGTAAGTTCATCTATTGTGGTGTTTAGGTGGTGTTTCGGTAGTGATCTAGTACTATTTCTTGATGTTTCCGCGGTGATCTCAATGGATGCTTCTTGGAAGTTTCTCATACTGACAGCGTGGTTGTCAGGCAGTGGGTTAGAGATGTTAATCGGTATGACAGCAGGGCTGTCATTTAAAGTGTTAATCGGCATGACAGCAGGGCTGTCATTAAAGGTGTTAAATCTGTTCGATATTTCAATACGTTCTTCGGTATCGAAAAATGTAGTTGAGAAGTTTGGTAGACCGCATTGAACGCATATCCAGCTTAAGTTGTTACCTTGAAGTGCTTTGTAAATATGTGGTGGTACGTTTGAACATTTTGTATGGTACCAGATATCACAGCCGTCACATTGTAGGGCTTTAGCATTCCAGTTGACATTTTTGCTACATATTCCACACGGATACTTTATATATGTTGGGCCTGGCTGAATTTGTATGTCCCCGGCCTGTAGAATTAACATATACAGGTAGATGGCGGATTTACAAGTAATGTTTATGTGTAATCTCTTTTTTAGAAGTTTTGACTGACTTACAGTTACCATGAAATGTTGAAGGTTGTTTTCTTCATTCCTGACCAAACCTTGTTTTGAACAGAATCGATCATTTTGCTTCATATGTTCTTCTGGTTTGCACGATATCAATGTTATTAATATAAAACAAAAACAAATGTTTACTTCCGGTCTCATCATTTTCGATTGCGCAATACTATTGCCTGGAGCAGTCAAAGGATTTGAAGTCTGGAGTTTTGCAAAGTTGTGTTTTTGCCAAATTGTAGGTTTTTACACATTTCACATTGACTACAAAGGATACTGAACAGATTTCCTGAATATTTGTGATCAGATTGTTGAATAACATGGATCTTCATGCAGATTTTGTAGCTCCGCATTTTATTGAGGCTCTACTATACAAAGGTGACCGTTAGGGCAGGTTTGACTGTATACAAACTGTGCTTCTCCATTTTTGTAATTGCAATTGAAGTGAAAATGTTGCATTTCACAAAGTCATAAAACGTTCTAATTAAAATCAATCAAAGCTTAGGTAATATTTGAACAACATTAAAGGATCTTCAGCTTGTCACTTGTCAAAGGCAAGCAATTGACCATGTAATCACTTTAACCCAATTTTATTTTCACCAAATATTTTTCAAACTGTAATTTTTGGTCACTTTTGTAAAAATTAGGACATGTAGGTGTTTTGAGTGACCAATAATTGCAGTAATTACAGGGTACTATAGAATCAACGTACTCTTGTTAAAGATGGGTTCTCCTCTCAGTAGTATACCAGATACTGCAGGTCTTGGTAAGGTTTTCTTTACAGTAGAAGTACACAAGTTAATCAGAGTACACACTGTTTTAGGATCAACTTCATTAAGCAAAAGTTTGATAATCTCAGGACCATATTGTTGAACGAAACTAGTACAGTCTGCGCTAATGGTTGATGGCATTAAATCACATACTTTGTCCAGGGCTTGTTCTATGGCTGCCTGTAATAAGAATTTATAAGCTTATTCAAATTGTCCAGGACTTGTTCTACAGCAGCCTGTAATAAGATTTTATAAGGTTATCAATCAAATTGTCCAGGGCTTGTTCTACAGTGGACTATAATAAGATTTTATAAGGTTATCAATCAAATTGTCAAGGGCTTGTTCTACAGTGACCTATAATAAGATTTTATAAGGTTATCAATCAAATTGTCCAGGGCTTGTTCTACAGCGGCCTGTAATAAGATTTTATAAGGTTATCAATCAAATTGTCCAGGGCATGTTCTATGGCTGCTGTAATAAGAATTTATAAGCTTATTCAAATTGTCCAGGACTTGTTATACAGCAGCCTGTAATAAATGTTATAAGGTTATCAATCAAATTGTCCAGGGCTTGTTCTACAGTGGCCTGTAATAAGATTTCATAAGGTTATCAATCAAATTGTCCAGGACTTGTTCTACAGTGGCCTGTAATAAGATTTCATAAGGTTATCAATCAAATTGTCCAGGACTTGTTCTACAAAGGCCTATAATAAGATTTTATAAGGTTATCAATCAAATTGTCCAGGACTTGTTATACAGCAGCCTGTAATAAATTTTATAAGGTTATCAATCAAATTGTCCAGGGCTTGTTCTACAGTGGCCTGTAATAAGATTTCATAAGGTTATCAATCAAATTGTCCAGGACTTGTTCTACAGCAGCCTATAATAAGATTTTATAAGGTTATCAATCAAATTGTCCAAGATTTGTTCTACAGTGGCCTGTAATAAGATTTCACAAGGTTATCAATCAAATTGTCCAGGACTTGTTCTACAGCAGCCTGTAATAAGATTTCATAAGGTTATCAATCAAATTGTCCAGGACTTGTTCTACAAAGGCCTATAATAAGATTTTATAAGGTTATCAATCAAATTGTCCAGGGTTTGTTCTACAGCAGCCTGTAATAAGATTTTATAAGGTTATCAATCAAATTGTCCAGGGCTTGTTCTACAGCAGCCTGTAATACTATTTTATAAAGTTATCAATCAAATTGTTCAGGGCTTGTTCTACAGTGGCCTGTAATAAGATTTTATAAGGTTATCAAATTGTCCAGGGCTTGTTCTACAGTGGCCTGTAATAAGATTTTATAAGGTTATCAATCAAATTGTCCAGGGCTTGTTCTACAGTGGCCTGTAATAAGATTGTATAAGGTTATCAATCAAATTGTCCAGGGCTTGTTCTACAGCAGCCTGTAATAAGATTTTATAAGGTTATCAATCAAATTGTCCAGGGCTTGTTCTACAGTGGCCTGTAATAAAATTTTATAAGGTTATCAATCAAATTGTCCAGGGCTTGTTCTACAGTGGCCTGTAATAAGATTTTATAAGGTTATCAATCAAATTGTCCAGGGCTTGTTCTACAGTGGCCTGTAATAAGATTTTACAAGGTTATCAATCAAATTGTCCAGGGCTTGTTCTACAGTGACCTATAATAAGATTTTATAAGGTTATCAATCAAATTGTCCAGGGCTTGTTCTACAGTGACCTATAATAAGATTTTATAAGGTTATCAATCAAATTGTCCAGGGCTTGTTCTACAGCAGCCTGTAATAAGATTTTATAAGGTTATCAATCAAATTGTCCAGGGCATGTTCTATGGCTGCCTGTAATAAGAATTTATAAGCTTATTCAAATTGTCCAGGACTTGTTCTACTGTCGCCTGTAATCAGATTTTATAAGGTTATCAATCAAATTGTCCAGGGCTTGTTCTACAGTGGGTTGTAATAAGATTTTATAAGGTTATCAATCAAATTGTCCAGGGCTTGTTCTACAGCAGCCTGCAATAAGATTTTATAAGGTTATCAATCAAATTGTCCAGGGCTTGTTCTACTGTGGCCTGTAATCAGATTTTATAAGGTTATCAATCAAATCTGACATGACACGAGAACAAACACTACCATACATCAATCAACACACTTCTATCTTCCTACTGTTGTGAGGGTGGGGGTTAGGATTGGAATAGCCTAGTGCCTCTCTTTATCTAAATTCGGCACTGCAAATATGGAAATATAACAAGGGTTTAATGTATTCTAACTTACTTTGGATTTATTCTGTGAAATCAGACTATCTATCTCACGCATGACATATTCACAAAGGGCACATCTTGGACTTGACTTTGCTCCACTTTCTGAAATGAAATAAAACTATGTAAATTAACCAACATCACAGATGGACAAAACAAATCTATGTAGAAAACATAACTGCAGTACTTTGTATTGTATAGAAGACTGGGATAAAATTGTACACAATATAGAAAACCTAACTGTAGCTCTATGTATCAAGGACTAGACTCTCAGATATTTTATTTGAATAGGACTTCTTAATGACCATCCCAAACCAAAATTACAAGTGATCACCATTCAGGTTGAGCAGGTATACAGGTATCTTACTTTTCCTCTCCTGTGTCCCTATATGATTTTTTGTAAAAGTTTAAAAGTCTCAAGTACTTTACTTTGAATTCAACAGAAATAGTCATTAAAAATATTATTAAAGGAGCTGTATTTTAATAATTTAATTGACTTCCTATGTTAGACAGAGAACATTATATATTATACAGTGAATACCCTCTAAACCAAACTATTTTGAGTTTTGACCCTTTTGTTTGCAACTACTGGCATTTTGATTAGATGGGCAAAATTTGCAACGTTTTCATGTTCACTTTAGACAAGTTAGGATGTACAATATACAGTGAAACTTGTGTAAACCGAACCCTGAATAACTCGGATCCTCCATAAACCTAAATCTAGATCCAAAAACAAAAGTTGGTTCCTAGGAGATTATATTTAGACAGGTTTAACTGTACAAGTCATGATTATAACAAGTGATAGAGTCAGAAATGTTACATTTGGTACAAGTCATCAACAGTCAAGACTGGAACTTACAACCAGATAATATTAGAGAAAGTCCATCCATTCAAGCCTTGAAGTATTCTCTAAAATCAAATATATCTTCAAAACCATTTTATTATTATACTGGTAGTCGTCTTGGGCAAATTCTCCATTCCAGATTACAAATGCAGTGTTCCTCTTTAAACCAACATTTATACTGTAAGAACATTGTCGACTCGCCTAACTGTATTTGTGGTTTAACTGAATCTACTACCCATTACTTATTTCACTGTCCAAGATACACTGCACAAAGGCAAATGTACATCAATTCTATTAATGTACCCATAAACTCTTTGTTAATTTAACATGCATAAACAGAACACCTGTCTATTCCAAAAAACAAAAGTTGGTTCCAAGGAGATTATATTTAGACAGGTTTAATTGTACAAGTCATGATTATAACAAGTGATAGAGTCAGAAATGTTACATTTGGTACAAGTCATCAACAGTCAAGTGTAACAAGCTGATTCAAGAGAAGTCTAGTCAAACATGTGGCAAATACTTTATATTGGGTGTATTCTCTGTTAGTTGAAACAGCAATTGTAATTTTTATTTGTAATACCTCTATATAGAGATGTAACCTTAGACTCCTCCCATGGGTCAAATCAAAATGACAAAAATGATCCTTGATAAGTTATTAATGTACAAGTAAATATAAAATCAACATACTCTCGTTAAAGATGGGTTCTCCTCTCAATAGTATACCAGATACTGCAGGTCTTGGTAAGGTTTTCTTTGCAGTAGAAGTACACAAGTTAATCAGAGTACACACTGTTTTAGGATCAACTTCATTAAGCAAAAGTTTGATAATCTCAGGACCATATTGTTGAACGAAACTAGTACATTCTGCGCTAATGGTTGATGGCATTAAATCACATACTTTGTCCAGGGCTTGTTCTATGGCTTCCTGTAATAAGAATTTATAAGGTTATCAATCAAATTGTCCAGGGCTTGTTCTACAGTGGCCTGCAATAAGATTTTATAAAGTTATCAATCAAATTGTCCAGGGCTTGTTCTACAGCAACCTGTAATAAGATTTCACAAGGTTATCAATCAAATTGTCCAGGGCTTGTTCTACAGCAGCCTGTAATAAGATTTTATAAGGTTATCAATCAAATTGTCCAGGGCTTGTTCTACAGCAACCTGTAATAAGATTTCACAAGGTTATCAATCAAATTGTCCAGGGCTTGTTCTACAGCAGCCTGTAATAAGATTTTATAAGGTTATCAATCAAATTGTCCAGGACTTGTTCTACAGTGGCCTGTAATAAGATTTTATAAGGTTATCAATCAAATTGTCCAGGGCTTGTTCTACAGCAGCCTGTAATAAGATTTTATAAGGTTATCAATCAAATTGTCCAGGGCTTGTTCTACAGCGGCTTGCAATAAGATTTTATAAGGTTATCAATCAAATTGTCCAGGGCTTGTTCTACAGCAGCCTGTAATAAGATTTTATAAGGTTATCAATCAAATTGTCCAGGGCTTGTGAAATCAGTGGCCTATAATAAGATTTTATAAGTTTATCAATCAAATTGTCCAGGACTTGTTCTACAGTGGCCTGTAATAAGATTTTATAAGGTTATCAATCAAATTGTCCAGGACTTGTTCCACAGCAGCCTGTAATAAGATTTTATAAGGTTATCAATCAAATTTTCCAGGACTTGTTCTACAGCAGCCTGTAATAAGATTTTATAAGGTTATCAATCAAATTGTCCAGGGCTTGTTCTACTGTGGCCTGTAATAAGATTTTATAAGGTTATCAATCAAATTGTCCAGGGCTTGTTCTACAGCGGCCTGTAATAATATTTTATAAGGTTATCAATCAAATTGTCCAGGGCTTGTTCTACAGTGGCTTGTAATAAGATTTTATAAGGTTATCAATCAAATTGTCCAGGACTTGTTCTACAGTGGCCTGTAATAAGATTTCATAAGGTTATCAATCTAATTGTCCGGGGCTTGTTCTACAGCGGCCTGTAATAATATTTTATAAGGTTATCAATCAAATTGTCCAGGGCTTGTTCTACAGCAGTCTGTAATAAGATTTTATAAGGTTATCAATCAAATTGTCCAGGGCTTGTTCTACAGTGGCCTGTAATAATATTTTATAAGGTTATCAATCAAATTGTCCAGGGCTTGTTCTACAGCAGCCTGTAATAAGATTTCACAAGGTTATCAATCAAATTGTCCAGGACTTGTTCTACAGTGGCCTGTAATAAGATTTTATAAGGCTATCAATCAAATTGTCCAGGACTTGTTCTACAGCAGCCTGTAATAAGATTTTATAAGGTTTTCAATCAAATTTGAAATGAAACGAGAACAAAAATTACCATACAGACGGACGATCATGATGACAACAGACCCATAACAATACGACCAGACGTATAAAAAAATTTGGTTGGAAATCAAAACAACCATTAAATACATTTATTATATACCTAAACGTGAAATTTCAAAACACAATGACAACGATAAAAGTTATCTAAGGTAATGATGTATGAGAGAAACAAAGACTAGAACAGTTAAACTGCTTATTAGGTTTCTAAATCTCCCTTCATCAAATTTACTATAAGCATTGTCTATCTATAAGAATTTCCTTCTTCTAAAAATTCTTGCGATACCTCAATTTTACCACTCATTTATGTAGAAACTCTTCAAGATTTTCTTACAACATTTATCACACACCTCTGTAATATTTAAATGATCTTGTATACTCACACATAAATATCATAATTTTTTCCCCCTTTAGCAATAATAAAGGGATATGGTGCACAGCATGATATAAGTCGACAAGGATTTCCTCTTACACAAATATTACTGCAATCAATTTTAATTCGAAAACCACAATTGAATGAGAAAATCTGTTAAAATACTAGTTGAAGCCTTTTCACAATCAATTAAAAGAGGTAAAAAATCAATCAAAATTAGGTGAAAAATATAAATGGTATATAGGTATTGATGTCCTTCAAACACTTTGAGTTCAAATTAAACCTGTTGTAAAAATCATATTTATCTATAATTTAATTTAATTTGAATATTTCAATCTGATTGGCTAATCCGCCTGGAGAAAATTTTGGTTATGCTTGATAACCTGGGTTGGTATTGTGACGCCAATGACAAATTCAAATAGTCACATGCAATAATCGTAATTAAAATCAAGGAATCATTAAATTTTGTTGTTAAAAATTAAATTATAAGGAATATTTGAAATTGTTGAACAAGTTATACTTGCATAATCTGGTTTGGGTCAGTTTACGCTTTTCATAAACCGCTTCTCGTTTTATTAAGCGTAAACTGACCCAAACCAGGTTATATCGTATAACCTGTTCAACAATTTCAAATATTCCTTAAATGACCGATTGCACCATAGATAGATGTGGTCTGTGCTTGTAAAGTGACTGTTCCATGACAATCTTTTGTAAAAGATGCCCAATGATGCAATAATCAAAATAAATAAACATGCAGGAATTGGAAATCGGCTTAAGAGGATATAGAAAACGTTGACGACTTTGGCACATAAACAACAGGACGTCATATGAAGACTTCCAGTATAAAACGTAAAGATCAGACTTTTTTGGCTTCGTTTACGCTTCCTTGTCAAAGTGGAATTTGCAGTATTTTCCCTTTCTTTTGAATTGATGTTCATGAATGAAAACATCAAAACATATTTACCATCGGCATTGAAACCCCTTTTCGGTTGTCATTTCAAAATCTTTGGAAAAAAACAGAATATTATTATAACATTTCAGTTGGGTCAATTAACGCAACAGCCAAAAACACTGGATGACCTAGACCGCTTTGATTTGTAATTTTACCTTAATTGTCCTATTAGAACTGAAATAATTACCGGTAGCCATATATTTATATCGTTTTTACCACAGGTTGGCACTTTATGCCTTCATTTTATCACTCGCTACCGCACAGGGTAAAATACTCAGCATAACATGCCAACCCGTGGTAAAAATAATATAAATATATGGCTACCGGTAATTATTTCTTAAATTTTCTTTATTGACCAACCCATAACTCATTAAGCTGAGCATTTTGCAAAAACCGGCATTAAAATTGGATGAAACATAACAAAGTTCAAATTTAGAAATTTGGCACTAGTTGATGCTGTTCTGTCAAATATATCTCTGAAACTTTATGATTTAAAATTCTGTATACTTTCCAAATATGGAGACATAACAAGGGTTTAATGTAATCTAACTTACTCTGGATTTATTCTCTGAAATCAGCTTTTCTATCTCGGACATGACATATTCACATAAGACACATTCTACACTTGCCTTTATTCCACTTTCTGTAATAAAATAAAACTATGTAAATTAACCAACATCACAGATGGACAAAACAAATGTATATCGAGTTACACACCAATCAGATGTGTACAATCTGAGTTACACCACAATCAGAGTTACGCGACAATGAGATGTGTACAATCCGACTTACACCAAAATCAGATGTGTACAATATGAGTTACACCCCAATCAGATGTGTACAATCTGAGTTACACCACAATCAGATGTGTACAATCTGAGTTACACCACAATCAGATGTGTACCATCTGAGTTACACCACAATCAGATGTGTACAATCTGAGTTACACCACAATCAGATGTGTACAATCTGAGTTACACCACAATCAGATGTGTACAATCTGAGTTATACCACAATCAGATGTGTACAATCTGAGTTACACCACAATCAGATGTGTACAATCTGAGTTACACCACAATCAGATGTGTACAATCTGAGTTACACCACAATCAGATGTGTACAATCTGAGTTACACCCTAATCAGATGTGTACAATCTGAGGTACACCCCAATCAGATGTGTACAATCTGAGTTACACCACAATCAGATGTGCACAATCTGAGTTACACCACAATCAGATGTGCACAATCTGAGAAACCCCAATCAGATGTGTACAATCTGAGTTACACCACAATCAGATGTGTACAATCTGAGTTACACCACAATCAGATGTGTACAATCTGAGTTACACCACAATCAGATGTGCACAATCTGAGTTACACCACAATCAGATGTGTACAATCTGAGAAACCCCAATCAGATGTGTACAATCTGAGTTACACCACAATCAGATGTGTACAATCTGAGTTACACCACAATCAGATGTGTACAATCTGAGTTACACCACAATCAGATGTGTACAATCTGAGAAACCCCAATCAGATGTGTACAATCTGAGTTACACCACAATCAGATGTGTACAATCTGAGTTACACCACAATCAGATGTGTACAATCTGAGTTACACCACAATCAGATGTGTACAATCTGAGTTACACCACAATCAGATGTGTACAATCTGAGTTACACCACAATCAGATGTGTACAATCTGAGAAACTCCAATCAGATGTGTACAATCTGAGTTACACCACAATCAGATGTGTACAATCTGAGTTACACCACAATCAGATGTGTACAATCTGAGTTGCACCACAATCAGATGTGTACAATATGAGTTACACCCCAATCAGATGTGCACAATCTGAGTTACACCTCAATCAGATGTGTACAATCTGAGTTACACCACAATCAGATGTGTACAATCTGAGTTACACCACAATCATATGTGTACAATCTGAGTTACACCACAATCAGATGTGTACAATCTGAGTTACACCCAATCAGATGTGTACATTCTGAGTTACACCACAATCAGATGTGTACAATCTGAGTTACAGTAATTTTGAGTGAAAAGTGAAAAATAAATAATACCATTTAGATAATTATCAAAAGTCAACATGTATTTTGTCACTGTTTAAGTGATCTATTTTGTTGACAGAAAGTACAAAGTTGGATATCAACAGTTGTATCTATATCAGTATAAAGTTTGATAATCTGGATATTTTAAAGACAAATTTTCATAATTTAACACATGATCAAATGTAAAAAAAAAAAAAAAGAAAAAAAAAAAGGGAGTTAGATGCTATTGATTGTACAGTGACGTTTTCCAAAACAGAACTTTCTTGGGACCAGCTTTTGCATTCAGAATAGAGAGGTGTTCAGATTATACAGGTTAAATTAACAAAGACTTCCTATATAGCAAAAACCGTAGATAATATGGAAAATATTACTGTAGTACTTTAGAAGACTAGGATAAAACCATACTCAATACTGAAAATCTAACCGCAGCTCTATGTATCAAGGACTAGGCTGTCAGATATATATAATTTGAATAGAACATCTTTATAACCGATATAACTGAAATATTGTTGAAAGTGGTGTTCAGCACTATACCCTCTTTATAACCATCCCAAACTAAAATTAAAAGTGATCACAATTCATGTAGAACAGGTATCTTACTTTTATGTAATTTGAGAGGTGTACATAATCCTAGTTTGTCACAGATAACAGTTGGGTCCAGTTCTTGTTCTAACAGAGCTAGGATTGCAGAAGCATACTGGTTAATGAATGCTGTACATTCTGATGACAATTTTCCAGGCAATCTAGAACATACTTCATCTAAAGCAGCTTCTATTTGTTGCTGTAAAACAAACATAAAGATTTTTTTATAATGTTAATAACAATATAAACATACCACATTTGGATGGTTAATACCATCATTTGTTGTAACTAATACACACTTTCTTTCTAACTTGGGAGACAATTTACCGAGGGGTGTGGATTTTATAATTTTATACACCTGAACAAGACCAGTGACATTTGTTTTAGATTCTGAGACAAAATTGAAACATTTTAAATACTGTATAGCACATTATATTTGCAGTGTTAAAATTTGACAGTTTTATAACTCTGATTTATTGGCGGATATTTATTTTTGCGGTTTTATGAAAAGTTAAAAACATTACTATTTTGTTGTTTTTAAATTTTTTTTTTTTATTTATTGTGGACAGATTCCAGTAAGCTAATTATTTTAAAAGGAAATAATTTATTTCATTCATATTTAATTATCATTTAATTAACTGGGATTCCTAATTAATCCGTCTTTGTTCAGATTGTAATATTATTCAGATGATCATTCAATGTCAATTTGAATGCCGATACATGTAGTTTTTAATCAAAGTTTACTTTAACATTAAAACAAATGACTGTTTATTGCTGACTTTAATACTGTAAATGTGTTGATTGGTTTGTAATAAAACGCTATAGTTGAGTAACTTCACCTATAAATACTAGTAGATACTAGGTTATGTTATCTCCTAACTTGTGAATATTGGAAGTGTTTATATTTGGCACTTTTTGTCAAATCCGCCAATAGCGCCAAAATAAAACCACCTCCAAAAATAGGCGCTATACAGTAATTTGTGATGTACTATTATCAAAAATTGGTGTTATTATTGATGGTTGATAAAAAAAAAAAAAATGGAAACTCAACTGACTATAGATCATTTTGTCATTTACCCATAGAGTTATATGTTAAATTATGTCCTGCGGTAGCAACCACCCTGGATTTTCAATCAACACGATAAACATACATTTTGAATAGGACTATGCAAAGAACATCCCAGCCAAATTTGTTTTAAAATTGCACAGTGATTCAAAGAATAATTCTAAATATTTTCCCATAGGAGGGTCCTATGTTAATAAGACAATATGATGGCAGCCATCTTGAATCTCCGTTCATCACAAAATAATGACATTTGTAATGTACCATCGAATGATTATTCATGTACAGTTTCGTTTCATTCAAGCTTCTATTTCCGAGAAAAATTATCATTGTGATGTATTATATATAACACTTTTGAAAAGTAATTTTTGTCTACATAATTTGTTGTGCTAACCTTTGTGGCATTCTTTATCAACATTTTGTCTAAATATGCCATGGCAAGTTTACACACTTCACAGAATGCTCCAGATGTCTTCACAGGCTTGACAGCTTCGATGGGTGTGGCAGGTACTAGGGATATGACTTCTACTGACTGTTTCCTTGTCTTACCAAGAGAGGTTCTACAGAAACCAACGAAGCTGCAGACTGTCTCAGGGTCCTTAAATAATTGAGATATTATTCAGGATAGGTTAAAATTAATTTAACTAATTTGGTTAAAATGAACAGCTGTTCAATTGTATAACTGTCAAATAAATAATTTATTAAAATCAAAAGTTTCCTAAAACAATTAGGATCATCTGTAGAGATATGAGTGAGTGAGTGATTGTTGTTTAATACCAATTCAGCAATTTTTCCGCTATATCACGACTAGAACAAGTTAATTATCAATGAAATGATGATGAGGTCCACTTTGTACTAGACCAACACCCTTAACTGGTTTTTTTTTAATAGAGCAAGCTTACTGAAACAACAGTTCACGGATAGACATGTCGCCCCACTCGGACACATTATCCTGATTCCCAACCAACCAGTCTTTGCTCTTTCTCCTTAATGATGCATGCTTAACGGAGAAGCAAAAAATACCAATTTTATAGTCGTTGGTCCGACTCGACTTTGGGCTTAAATCCAGGATCTATCGCAATTGAGATAAGCAGATATGAAGTATCTTTTTTTTACATTGTAAATTTCATCATACAATTTATCATTTTTATGTGAAATGAGATATAATTAGCCAATACAATACATAAAGTATATCATAAGTTATAGATCATATCTATAGAGATGTGGAACCCCTTTACCTGGCCTTGTCACAAATTTCTTTGAACAAACAAATTATTTCTCTAGGACAATTATATTCTGTGGTAGTGTATCAAGTTCATACCAGAACTATTATTTTTAAGGAAAGTAGATTTTTGAATTCTACTTATAATACTTGATAAGTGTAAATTTATATTTTTAACCTCAAAGCTGTTCTCAATATGAAAGAACCTCATTAAACCAATGGAATAACATATGATTTATTGATTGATTGGAGTTAAACACCAATTTCAGCAGTATTTCAGCTGTATCATGACATGACCAAATTTAAGAATAACTTGGGAGGTGGAGGAACTTATTAGCAAGATCAATCATAAGATATACTGGAATGTAATGGACAAGATTACAGGTTCTTTCAAGTTCTTATAAACATGTTATGTACATATAACTACAGACTACTTTTAAAATAAAACATACCAATTGATTGGCCAAAAACTCAAAGAAAATTGGAGCATATTCGTCAACAAAGTTAGTACACTGAAAAAGAAAAGAAAGATCAACACTGAAGCATATTGATCAACCCTGAAATTAAAAAGGGAAATACAGTATACCAGGAGAATCATTTTATAATTTAATCTTTACAGTATTTATTGATGGATATCTGACAAAGGGTGCTCATTTAAATCTGTTTGACATTTTACTTCACTACCTTTGACCAAGAGTTCAAAATTGTCAAAAGGGAAATCTGGGACAAATTTTTACTCATTCAATGTAGAGTCAAATCTAGTTATGTCTAAGAGAAATGGACTAAGGATTTAAGTTTGAAATATCTGAGTATACAAGTTATCTGGGGTGAATTAAGCTAACAACAGTATCAATGAACCAAACATTTACTTAAGAGTAATCCAATATCCCTACTGTTTAATATTTAAATATTAAAACTGGCACAGAGATATGTCATTCTATCAACATTTCACTTGTTCAGGTAAACAAATACAGGTAATGTATCAAACTTGAAATAATAACATACATCATTCTGTAATTCTGTCAGTCTCGTACATAACTCTTTCTTTACAAAATCTTTAATTTTATCCTGAAATAACAATAAATGTTAGACAAAACGTAAGGGGCAATCAAGAATGGACAAACCAGATACACAGACAACATATCCATTTACATGGAGATATCACAAGGCAGAGAACACAATACTTAAACATTCTTGTATCTTCATTAAATTCTTTTTCACATTTAACTATTCTATATCAAGTCAGCTTGAATGTATTTTAATTAAATTCTTTTTCATATTCAATTATTTAATATCAAGTTAGTTTAGATGTAAGTTTCAATTCATGATGACTGAACCATGATAGTCAAATTCAAATATAACGAACATGGTTACAACGAATTTACGCTTGTAGTGAATAATTCTGATTTCCCCTGCAAAAGTTTTAACAAACCAATATAGACAAGTGTGATTACAGCTAATTCAGTTAGTACGAATTTAGGGATATAACGAATAATTCTTGATTCCCCCGAGATGCAATCCTACTATAATTATAACAGTTACAACAATCTTCCTAGGACAGATTATTTGTAAGTCAATATGCTATCAGTATTTTTGCTTTAATCTGTACATGTCACCTTCAAATATAAATTAATATACAGGTGAGTATCAATCAAATTGTGTTAATTAAATGGGGACATTTGTTGTTTGTTAATTGAAATATCAGTATGGCTTCTCTCTACAGTCTGAAAAGAAATGCCATTTCTTTTACACTAAATATAGGTTAGGGTTATGGTGTTTAACACCACTTTCAACAATATTTCAATTATTCCGTGGCAGCCAGTTTTATTGGTGGAGGAAACCAGAGTACACAGAGAAAACCACCTACCTGCTTCAAGTTATGACAAATTTTATCACATAACATGTCAAGCACACCTCACCATGAGTGGGATTAGAACTCGCAACATTAGTGGTGATAGGCACTGATTGCATAGGTAGTTGTAAATCCAACTACCATACATTCACGACAATGATGGCCACGATCTGTATTGGACATGGTTCCATCACTGGATAAATCTTATTGGTCTGCTCTTAAAGGAAATGGCATTAAAATTTGCCACCGATTGGAGGATTAGCAACATTTAGAAATATTACATCTTCCAATAGCTTTTACATTATGATAAAATTGCATTGGCTGACATTCCTCATGAAAAAATCTTGAACCTTGAATTAAAGGTCACCTCTAATAATCAGCCACTTTTCGATTTCCTTTTGAGTGACTGCTTAAATTATATTTTGTCTAATAATTGAAGAAATTTGTATGTTAGGGGAGATAACTCTAACCTGTGTGGTAGCATCCCGATCTAAAGCCTGTACATCTGCTATTACAATCTTACAGGCATCACATGTTTGTTGTCCTCCAATTGATTTCTATAATTAAAAAAACTTAAACTAATCATACAATACAATAATAGCATGCCTTAGATAAAATCAAAATTATAATTGCTACAAAAAAATTTCCTGACAGTTTACTAACAACATATTAGTGAGTGAGTGGTTGTTGTTAAATGCAAAGTGAACAATTTGTCAGCTACATCATGGTGAGAACAAATAACATTTCTATGCGATGATGCCGGCATTGTATTAGACCAACACGCTAAGTTGGATTGTTGCCCCACTTACATACATTAGCCTTATTCAGAGCAAATAAATATTTGCTCTTAATCCTTTTTACTGTGTGCTCTGTGGAGAAGAAGCAAAAACCAAGTCTTTGGTTTGACCTGACCAGAGTTCAATCCCACGATCTGCCACCCTCAAGCCAAGCACTCTTACCATTACATTACCAATGAGGTTGACAACATTTTTATATCAGATCAAGTCAGAGGTCAGAGTTCAATTGAACAATCAGTACAGAGTTTACAAATTCTTCACTAATAGAATAGTATAACAGTTTGAAGAGTATTATGAAGAGTTTGTTAATACCTGGTTGAATTGTTTTAAGAGTTTTATTAACTTCATCCTAATCCTGATGGCTGTGAAGATGTCTCCTTTGGTACAAAATCCTATGATTCTACATGTTGTTTGTGGATCCTGATAATAACAAAACAAAATATCAAATACAACAAGTTCTAGGCTGATACACTTTTTTACAACTTCTCTAAATCTCAGACTGTAATGAGTCATTTTTTTTTAATTTTGGACAAACAATGAAACAAACTTATATGTTAAGTTGAAACTTTAGGTTAGAAAAAGAATGACTTTCATCCAGATTAAAGAATTCTAAAAGTTTCCAACATATAAAGCTATTATGAATCAGGAAATAGTTGGTATCTCCGGGGAAATTAACTTGTTACTGTCCTTATAGATAGGTGTACATAAATTAAATTGATCAAAGAAATATCATAAAGCATGTCAAAATAAACTTTGTTGATAACTTATGTCCCATCGGGGATGAAGAGGATAAGTAAGTAAGTAAGTTTATTTTAATAAACTGTAAACTCTTGGCAAGAAATTAATTAAATTAATTTTTTTGTTTTGTATCCAAGTTCAATTTTTTTGCATTTTAATACAAGAACTAGAGGTGTTCCAGTGTCTTTGTCTTACATTTACTTTGTTATTTGTTTTAACACTGTCAGATTCCATTTCTTGAAAACCAAAGTATTTCCGATCACTCTAGGTTGCATGAAGTCGGTGGTGACAAGTTTAGTCTGTTTATAATACTTTAAGTACCTCACTTGTGGAGAGCTCATATTTTGGCATGCTTTTTAAAAGACAAATCAGTATCAGACCAGAACAATGATTTATTCATGAATCGCAAACGAAAAATTTGTGATACATCAGTGCACAGGTAGATAGATCGTTACACCCTTAATTGCCCACCAAAGGAATTACACAGTAAACTAAGTTACATCTGTCTATTAAATAGTAATAACTTACAACTGTCTGACCCATGAACTGAAGGATCTGTGGAATGTATTCATCTACTACAAAATCACACTACAAAAAATATATATTATATAGTTAATAAAAAAAAGTCAAATTCATAATGGCAAATAAAGGCAGTTATTGAAACAGCTATCAGTAACATTACATTTAAACATACACCTCAATATATTTTTTTTAGAAAACAGAAAATAAAAAGTGATTCATATACAGTGCTCCCTCGGTCTATCGCCCCCAGTTGTATCGCCAACCTCGCCTATCGCCAAAATTCTCGTCTGTCCCGATTTCCCCCATTAAAAATACCCTGTTATACTGCCAAACTCAGCTACTGCCATCCGCCACAGGTTTTCAGACACAAAAGTCGTAAAACCAATTTAAATTCCCCCGTTAGTACCGCCCACAACTATCTTTTGACAGCTGTGTATTAATCGGTAATTATGGAATGTCAAGACTGGTCATCGGACACTGTCATTGATCTCATAGTTGAGGGTCGGAACAGGTGAGTTGTTTTGATTAGAATAATTACCTGTGCAATGTATTTACTTTTCTAGTGATTACTTTTAATCCTGAGTAAAAATTGTAATTTAATTAGTTGTCATAAAAATGTTGTCCTTGAAGAGAAAGCGTAATTTATTAGACGACAAACAGAAACGTAAAATTATAAGTTATGTAAAGGAAAATCCAAAATTAACACAACAAATTGCCGATAATTTGACAATTAAATGGGATCTATTTATACTTGTGTCTTTGTACAAGTGCAAAATGTATGTCAGTCGAGTTGAAACAATTTGAGAAAGTTTATCTTTTCATTTGATCACATGACTTCCGGTTTTCAATGTCCCTCAGTTTATCGCCAAACTACCAATTGCACAGAAGGTGGCGGTTTAACGAGGGAGCACTGTATAAGGCTTACATATTCTTATGCATTTATACAAAATTTCAGCATTTTTATGAATATATTAATTACATTTGTACTTCTATTATATAATTGTTAAAATAGTCATAACACTAACAAATAATGGCTACATGTCATCAGGTAAGACATACTGGTAACACTGGTCATGTTTGGAATTCCACCAAACTCATCCTGGGGTCACTAGTGTCAAATTAAAATATAAACTTATGATTATATGTTCGACTATGGGTACCCATGGTCTGTTTACAAGATGTTTCATTCCCTGTACAGATGCATGCTGTGAACACAGACTATTTACTAGACGTTCCATTCCCTGTACAGAACCAACTGTGAACACAGACTATTTACTAGACGTTCCATTCCCTGTACAGATGCATGCTGTGAACACAGACTATTTACTAGATGTTCCATTCCCTGTACAGATGCATGCTGTGAACACAAGGTCTGTTTACAAGACTTACCATTCCTTGTACAGGTCCAAGCTGTGAACACACGGTCTGTTTACAATACATTGTACTTACCATTCCCTGTACAGGTCCAAGCTGTGAACACAAGATCTGTTTACAATACATTGTACTTACCATTCCCTGTACAGGTCCAAGCTGTGAACACAAGGTCTGTTTACAATACATTGTACTTACCATTCCCTGTACAGGTCCAAGCTGTGAACACAAGGTCTGTTTACAATACATTGTACTTACCATTCCCTGTACAGGTCCAAGCTGTGAACACAAGGTCTGTTTATAATACATTGTACTTACCATTCCCTGTACAGGTCCAAGCTGTGAACACAAGGTCTGTTTACAATACATTGTACTTACCATTCCTTGTACAGGTCCAAGCTGTGAACACACGGTCTGTTTACAATACATTGTACTTACCATTCCCTGTACAGGTCCAAGCTGTGAACACAAGGTCTGTTTACAATACATTGTACTTACCATTCCTTGTACAGGTCCAAGCTGTGAACACAAGGTCTGTTTACAATACATTGTACTTACCATTCCCTGTACAGGTCCAAGCTGTGAACAGACGGTCTGTTTACAATACATTGTACTTACCATTCCCTGTACAGGTCCAAGCTGTGAACACACGGTCTGTTTACAATACATTGTACTTACCATTCCCTGTACAGGTCCAAGCTGTGAACACAAGGTCTGTTTCAGCAAGTCTTCAATCTGCTTCTGTAAATATTAAATAATCACATATACAGTGAAGCCTGTCTAAACCCTGAATATACAGAGCATTAAATCAAGTCCCAAATGTAGGAAACCATTTAAATTTGACATCCAATACCTGTCTATTCCAAACACAAAAGCTGGGCCCAATGTTGTTCGGTTTAGACAGGTATTACTGTATAGGGAAGAGGTGGTAGGTGGGGATGGAAATTCTCAAAAATACTCTAAACCAATGACTTTTCTTTTAGTAACCACTTATTAACAGTTATTATACATTGTATATAATAATATAAAGAACTTTTTTTTTCAACTTCTGTAGACAATCAACTTGTTCAACCTTTGCTATGATGATAGAAAATGTTAGCTTTCATCACTAGATTATCTTAAATGTCTCTACTTCTCATAATGTTAATTACTCAAAAACATAATATCAAATAAAGTATTTTAACTCAATAACTCTAAAATTTCTTCTGGTCATTTTTTTGCCATACATTATACTGTACATCATGTCAATATTTGGGTGATTTTCAAAAAAATGAAGACTTTGTGTGACATAGAGGGTGAAATTTCAAATTGGACAAATTGACATAAGTTTGGTCATAAAATAATGTCAATATGATATATTTTTCAGATTCAGTTGCTCAGTGCTATACATAAAGACAAAAAAAAAATTTCAACTTTTATTAGCAACAAAGTGTTAAAATGATAACAAATACAGACTTACTTCCTCAGAGGTATCATTTTCTTTTGGGTATGGTAAAAGACCTAAATGTATTTCCATTTGATAATGATATGAAATAGGCACATTTTGGTACCAAACTTTGTATATATCATGAGAAAACAGTTTCAGTATATCAAAGAAACACTATTTTTACTGTACATTTTAAAAAATCTGGTAATTAAAGTTTTCATACAAGCATAAAAAATATGATCTAATGAGGCTTAATAGTTGTAAATCAATTATTTATATATGCCTAATAAATATAACAAAAGTTAAGTTAAGTTGATCATTGGTGGTATAAACTAGAGGTAACCAAATGAAAATACTGTCCATTTTTTTATGTTTTGTCACACTCCTGACACATTTTTCTAAAAGATAAATACACCAAATATCAAGCTAAATGCAATCATTGTTGGTCACAATAACTTTTTTAAGTAGTAGTACATAATCTATTTTGACTGAAAAAAGGTTTCCCTTGAATTTATTTCATTTTTGCATTGTTATGATGTTATTTCAATCATATTTTATCATATTCTAAGTAATACTATCATAATTATAAAAAATGACAACTCAATTTTCAACCATTTATACATCTTTTCAAGAGTATAGTGCTTATTGAGAATTAAATAATTCCCCGAGACAATTACAAGCCGTTTTATGGAGGCTATATGCTTACAAAATAATCTATTTCTTAAATAAAATTGTCACACTCCTGACTCCCTCTCGAAAATAAACCTGTCGAGCTGAAAATAATATAACCAACTTATTCTTTCCAAACTAAAAGTTATATTTCTTACAGTTAACAGTAAATATTAAAAGAAGATTCAAAATTATGTTTTGGCTTTTTCTAATGATTAGTGTGCTAATTATTTGCCCTTTAGGAATTTATCTCATCAAAAATGGTTAAAATGGATTTGAAATTTATTAAAACTAGTAATAGATTATCTTTTCTTAGTATAAAATTACTTTTTAGTGGTTTTCAAATTAGTTTCCCCATGTTTCTCAATAATTTACTCTACAAAAAAACTTCCTACTGCAATTGCAATCGACATTTAATGTTTTTATGTCAGGAGTGTGACATATTACTGTTGAATGAAAAATTATTGATAAATTTTCAAAAATGCTATATCAAAAGAATGAAAATGTTTTATGAAAGGCAAGATATATTAAAGTAAGTATTCTGTTTATCTAAAGCAACATACATCAATTTTTCATTTAGAAAAAAATCCATATTTTGACATGTTTTAAGAAAATATAACCCTTTATCGTCACTTATTATGAGAAAGGTGTCTTGCAATATACAAAAATACTATAATTATTACTTATTGTTTATATGTAATTAAATTGAAAACATTGTGGAAGTTTGTAGAAGCATGGTTTATTTTTTATTTTATTTAAAAGATATGCCTATTAAAAGTGTCACACTTCTGACATTAGTTATTTTGATTTCCTAGCTATGATATGTCATATATCAGAGCTATTTCCAACTTTTTTCTTTGATTGGGTCTGGAGCTTTTGGAAAATAAAGAAAATTGTGAACTATTAAAGCATACAACATAGTACAATACAACTAAGATACAATGTCACACTCCTGACATTTTTTGTGTCTCTCCTTATGCAAGCCCAATTTTACAACTAGCATATTCATCCAGTCTAATACTACTAAATTATTATAACTACTGTTTTTTTACAACATATTTTGACTTTTCTGAACTAATTAGTCTCAACAATGAAAAACTATTAAGATTTAATTTGACATTTGTACAATTTTCCAAGTTAAATTTATTCATGTACACTAATTTAAAAAATGGAATAATTTTTTGCCGCAAAATCATACGGTCACAAAACATCTAGATATTTGAAGTAAAATGGTACGAAATTATAGAATACCATCTTTCTTTAATATATTTTTTATTTTATTTTTTTTATCATCAAGGTAAGTTAAGGCAATTTAAAGTTTGTCACACTAAAACGTCACACTCCTGACAAATTTGACCAGTTTTTAAAGGATAACTTTTTAACCGGAAGAGCAATCTCCATGACACTTTGTATGAAGATAACTGTTACCATTGTGCTTGTTTTAAGATATTTACCTTTCTTTCATATCATTTAATATTCAAATTATTCTCTGAAAATGAAAAGTCTTCATTTTTTTGAAAATCGCCCATTTACTTTTTTTTAAAGTTCTTGACATACATTTTCATTATTACTGGTATCACTGCTAATCCTTTCAGACTTGCTACTATACTAGTATTAGCATTGTCCAGATATATATATATATATATTTGCTATTTGGTTAAACCGCATTAATGGTGTAATGGTTAGCGTGCTCACATCGAGTACAGTAGATCGTGGGTTTGAGTCTAATATTAAAGGAATCTTTAGCGAAAAACTTGAGAGTGGATGGTATTGAGGAGGAATATCTGATTGAGCATGGTGATACAAGCCAAGCTGAGGATTCTCAACCCTATAACAGATCTGTACTATCACCTCAATGTAACACAATCCTGTCAAAATCCATTACAAAAGACATAGAGGAAAAAGTCATAAAAAAGTAAAAATCATTGAAAATGATCCATCAGATAATGTGTACGAGTGGGACGACAAGTCTATCCACAGATTGTCTGGGAATCAGGATAATATGTACGAGTGGGACGACAATTCTATCTGCAGATTGTCTGGGAATCAGGATAATGTGTACGAGTGGGACGACAAGTCTATCAGCAGATTGTCTGGGAATCAGGATAATGTGTACTAGTGGGACGACAAGTCTATCCACAGATTGTCTGGGAATCAGGATAATGTGTACTAGTGGGACGACAAGTCTATCAGCAGATTGTCTGGGAATCGGGATAATGTGTACGAGTGGGACGACAAGTCTATCAGCAGATTGTCTGGGAATCAGGATAATGTGTACGAGTGGGACGACAAGTCTATCCACAGATTGTCTGGGAATCAGGATAATGTGTACGAGTGGGACGACAAGTCTATCCGCAGATTGTCTGGGAATCATGATAATATGTACGAGTGGGACGACAAGTCTATCCGCAGATTGTCTGGGAATCAGGATAATGTGTACGAGTGGGACGACAAGTCTATCCGCAGATTGTCTGGGAATCAGGATAATGTGTACGAGTGGGACGACAAGTCTATCAGCAGATTGTCTGGGAATCAGGATAATGTGTACTAGTGGGACGACAAGTCTATCCACAGATTGTCTGGGAATCAGGATAATGTGTACGAGTGGGACGACAAGTCTATCAGCAGATTGTCTGGGAATCAGGATAATGTGTACTAGTGGGACGACAAGTCTATCCGCAGATTGTCTGGGAATCATGATAATATGTACGAGTGGGACGACAAGTCTATCCGCAGATTGTCTGGGAATCAGGATAATGTGTACGAGTGGGACGACAAGTCTATCCGCAGATTGTCTGGGAATCAGGATAATGTGTACGAGTGGGACGACAAGTCTATCAGCAGATTGTCTGGGAATCAGGATAATGTGTACGAGTGGGACGACAAGTCTATCCGCAGATTGTCTGGGAATCAGGATAATGTGTACTAGTGGGACGACAAGTCTATCCGCAGATTGTCTGGGAATCAGGATAATGTGTACTAGTGGGACGACAAGTCTATCAGCAGATTGTCTGGGAATCAGGATAATGTGTACGAGTGAGACGACAACTCTATCCGCAGATTGTCTGGGAATCAGGATAATGTGTACGAGTGGGACGACAAGTCTATCCACAGATTGTCTGGGAATCAGGATAATGTGTACTAGTGGGACGACAAGTCTATCAGCAGATTGTCTGGGAATCAGGATAATGTGTACTAGTGGGACGACAAGTCTATCAGCAGATTGTCTGGGAATCAGGATAATGTGTACGAGTGGGACGACAAGTCTATCAGCAGATTGTCTGGGAATCAGGATAATGTGTACTAGTGGGACGACAAGTCTATCCACAGATTGTCTGGGAATCAGGATAATGTGTACGAGTGGGACGACAAGTCTATCCGCAGATTGTCTGGGAATCATGATAATATGTACGAGTGGGATGACAATTCTATCTGCAGATTGTCTGGGAATCAGGATAATGTGTACGAGTGGGACGACAAGTCTATCAGCAGATTGTCTGGGAATCAGGATAATGTGTACTAGTGGGACGACAAGTCTATCAGCAGATTGTCTGGGAATCAGGATAATGTGTACGAGTGGGATGACAATTCTATCTGCAGATTGTCTGGGAATCAGGATAATGTGTACGAGTGGGACGACAAGTCTATCCGCAGATTGTCTGGGAATCAGGATAATGTGTACTAGTGGGACGACAAGTCTATCAGCAGATTGTCTGGGAATCAGGATAATGTGTACGAGTGAGACGACAAGTCTATCCGCAGATTGTCTGGGAATCAGGATAATGTGTACTAGTGAGACGACAAGTCTATCTGCAGATTGTCTGGGAATCAGGATAATGTGTACTAGTGGGACGACAAGTCTATCAGCAGATTGTCTGGGAATCAGGATAATGTGTACGAGTGAGACGACAAGTCTATCCACAGATTGTCTGGGAACCAGGATAATGTGTACTAGTGAGACGACAAGTCTATCTGCAGATTGTCTGGGAATCAGGATAATGTGTACGAGTGGGACAACAAGTCTATCAGCAGATTGTCTGGGAATCAGGATAATGTGTACTAGTGGGACGACAAGTCTTATCAGCAGAATGTCTGGGAATCAGGATAATGTGTACGAGTGGGACGACAAGTCTATCAGCAGATTGTCTGGGAATCAGGATAATGTGTACGAGTGAGACAACAAGTCTATCTGCAGATTGTCTGGGAATCAGGATAATGTGTACTAGTGGGACGACAAGTCTATCCACAGATTGTCTGGGAATCAGGATAATGTGTACTAGTGGGACGACAAGTCTATCAGCAGATTGTCTGGGAATCAGGATAATGTGTAAGAGTGAGACGACAAGTCTATCTGCAGATTGTCTGGGAATCAGGATAATGTGTACGAGTGGGACGACAAGTCTATCCACAGATTGTCTGGGAATCAGGATAATGTGTACGAGTGGGACGACGAGTCTATCAGCAGATTGTCTGGGAATCAGGATAATGTGTACGAGTGGGACGACAAGTCTATCTGCAGATTGTCTGGGAATCAGGATAATGTGTACTAGTGGGACGACAATTCTATCTGCAGATTGTCTGGGAATCAGGATAATGTGTACGAGTGGGACGACAAGTCTATCCACAGATTGTCTGGGAATCAGGATAATGTGTACTAGTGGGACGACAAGTCTATCCACAGATTGTCTGGGAATCAGGATAATGTGTACTAGTGGGACGACAAGTCTATCAGCAGATTGTCTGGGAATCAGGATAATGTGTACGAGTGGGACGACAAGTCTATCAGCAGATTGTCTGGGAATCAGGATAATGTGTACTAGTGGGACGACAAGTCTATCAGCAGATTGTCTGGGAATCAGGATAATGTGTACGAGTGGGACGACAAGTCTATCAGCAGATTGTCTGGGAATCAGGATAATGTGTACGAGTGAGACGACAAGTCTATCAGCAGATTGTCTGGGAATCAGGATAATGTGTACGAGTGAGACGACAAGTCTATCAGCAGATTGTCTGGGAATCAGGATAATGTGTACGAGTGGGACGACAAGTCTATCCACAGATTGTCTGGGAATCAGGATAATTTGTACGAGTGGGACGACAAGTCTATCCGCAGATTGTCTGGGAATCAGGATAATATGTACGAGTGGGACGACAAGTCTATCCACAGATTGTCTGGGAATCAGGATAATGTGTACGAGTGGGACGACAAGTCTATCCGCAGACACTCTGGGAATCAGGATAATGTGTACGAGTGGGACGACGAGTCTATCTGCAGATTGCTATTTCAGTGAGCAAGATACATAAAAATCCAATTAAGCATGTTGGACTAGTACAAAGAGGACCTCATTATCATCTCATTGAGGCATGATATAGCTCAAAAATTGCTGAGTTGGCATTAAAAAACAATCACTCATTCACTCAAACAGGCCTAGTGCTATTGAAAGGATTCCGCCAACTCCTACTGAGAACTTACATGATAAACAAGAAAGCAATAAAGGTCGAAAGAAGCTAAAACCAGGCATCTTTTAGGGTGTTATTTGAAATATGTTTTTTGTTTTTATCTTATATCAATTTTTTTTTATTTAAAATACAAAACTATTAATGTTTTTTAAGCTCCAACAAAGAGTAAAATATTGCATAATATAAAAAAAATCCTAATTAAACGTTAAATGATGTTTAATGAAGTAAACAAGAAATGTGTGCATCACAAAATACACCCGTCTATATAAATTATCAAACGGTATAATGGTAATGACCCCAAAATAAATAGGGTTCTTCTCCTTCCACAGGAGAATCATGTGCCCAAGTTTGGTAAAGACCCAATATACAGAACTAAAGTTATCGTGCGGAAACGATCCTGTTGTCAAAAATTATATTTATAGTAAAGGTGACCTTGACCTTTGACTTAATAACCCCAAAATACATAGGGTTCTTCCCCTTCCACAGGGGAATCATGTGGCCAAGTTTGTTAAAGATCCAATATACAGAACTAAAGTTATCGTACGGAAACGACCCTGTTGTCAAAAATTATACTTATAGTAAGTGACCTTGACCTTTGACCTAATGACCCCAAAATAAATAGGATTCTTCCCCTTCCACAGGGCAATCATATGGTCAAGTTTGGTAAAGATCCAATATAGAGAACTGAAGTTATCATGTGGAAACCACCCCGTTTTCAAAAATTCTATTTATAGTAATGGTGATCTTGATCTTTGACCCCAAAATAAATAGGGTACTTCCCCTTCCACATGGGAATCACGTGGCCAAGTTTGGTAAAGATCCCATATACAGAACTAAAGTTATTGTACGGAAACCTGTGTGGACGCCCGCCCGCCCGCCATATCCAATCACATAATACGGCCCCGTCTCGTGACGGTCGTATAAAAATCATTACAACATAAGAAGTAATGAAGTATACTATTAATAGATGTATCTTTATATTGATGTTGTTTATGATTGATTTTGATTTTTGGTGTTTTAATGCCACTTTCAGATATATCATGGCAACCAGTTTTAGTGGTGGAAGAAACCGGAGTACCCAGAGAGAACCACCGACCATGGGTAAGCAACTGGTAAACTTTATCACTTGTGGCTGCGAATCGAATAATTTATAAAGCCGTATGGTGATAGGCTTATATGAGTTGTTAGGTAATCCAACTACCTAACTCATTGAGCCACCCGGGCCCATATGTTGTTTATGATAAATGTGACAATAGCTTTATCTTATTATAATGACTATGTTAAGATGTATTTAGTGTATACATATAATATGGCTCGTTATTATTTTCATATTGTTACAAAGCAGCATGTATTTTTTTTTACAAAGCAACACATATTTATTCTAATGCAATTAGTTATGTAACAAGCAATTTCATTGGTCAATTGCATTTATGCATCGGAGTAAATTTTATGTTTTCTCTTGTTGGAAAAAGGTTTGTAATTACAGAACTATTTGGCAGATATGCTATGTGAAAGGACTCCATGAAACTGATTAATAACAGCTGATAACGTAAACAAATGTTTTTATTAGGAAAATTTCATTAGAATGGGAATAACTGTAGCGCATTTGAAAGGTTGCTGAGGTAAATTGTCCGTTTTACTTTCGTAAATATCTGTTTACCTGGCTCTGCCACGCTTCGCCAGGTAAACTCAATTTGCGATAGCAAAACAGACGATTTACATTGGCAACACTCCAAATACAATACGGTTATTCCCTAATTTGTCCCACACAATTACACTTTAGATTTCCACCTAATCTATTTTTAGCCATCCTTTATACACCACATGTAGAGATGCGTCACACCAATTATAGCAAGTGGTTATATAAAGAGAAGCACTTTTAAAACAAAGTGGCTATAGCCAAGTGTCATGTAAAATATATAGAAAAAAATACTTACCACAGATACTTCCTTTAAGTGAATTATTTGTATTCATGATCACTACATTCAAAATATTTTCAAACTTCGCAATGATTGTACTAATTTTGCACTATGAACCAGATTAATATGGGAAGAATGTTATTCACATGCTTAATATAATCCTGTCTCTATTCAATCGGATAAATGTACTTTTAAACGTCAGTCTGGATTAAATTTAGGTCAAGTGAGAGAGCAAGCGATTGTCATTTAATGTCAAATGAGCAATATTTTTTTTCCAGATATATCATGGATAGAACAAGTTACATTTGATGAAATGAGGATGAAGTCCGTTTTGTACTTGATCAACACGTTACGCTGGATTTTTATAGTGCTATCACGCTCAAACAACAAGTATTTTTTTAGTTTTATAGTCTTTGGTTTAACCCAACCTTAATTTACCACATTTGAGGAAACTATTACACCACTGATGCAGGTTAATGAATTTGAGTGAGTCTCACTAACGGTTATTGACTTTTTGGGGAGGTTGGTGGTTTCCTCCATGTACTCCGATTTTGTCCACCAATACATTGACCACAATGTTAAAATTGAAATATTGTTGAGAGTGGTGTTACACATCGTGTTCCAATCAAATTGACAAGTTTTTGTTTTTTTTGTGTTTTTTTTGGGAGTGTTTTAACGCAATATTTCAACTATATCATGGCAACCAGTTTTAGTGGTGGAAGAAGCCGGAGTACCCGGAGAGAACCACCGACCATGGACAAGCAACTGATAAACTTCATCATTTGCGGCTGCGATTCGAGTGCACCCTTTTTTGTAATTAACAAAGTCGGGCGCGAACCTACTCATTGAGGCACCCAGGCTCTTTAAATTGACAAGAGATATATATTTAAGTAGAATACAAATTGACAAAAACAGATACATATTTAAGTAGACTACAAACCTGAGTTTCATTATTGATAATCATGTTCTGTACATCAGTAAAGAATCTAGTACAATCTCCACAGACATCAGCAGTATTAACCTTCACATCCTTCAAAATAAACACATACAGTTCAATCTTGTTTAATATCCTTCAAAAGAAACACATACTGTTCAATCTTGTTCAAAATAAACACATACAGTTCAATCTTGTTCAAAATAAACACACACAGTTCAATCTTGTTTAACATCCTTCAAAATAAACACACAGTTCAATCTTGTTTAACATACCTCAAAATAAACACATACAGTTCAATCTTGTTTAAAATAAACACATACAGTTCAATCTTGTTCAAAATAAACACACACAGCTCAATTTTGTTTAACATCCCTCAAAATAAACACATACAGTTCAATCTTGTTTATATTAAACACATACAGTTCAATCTTTTTCAAAATAAACATATGAGCAAGAATATGGTATTTGAACCGTTTCTGATAACGATAGAAAACTGATAAAATTGGATATTTCTTTGATATAAGTTGTAATTCTATGGCCAACTGGTTGGTTGGTGTTAGATGAATGGTGACCATTGATATATTGTAAATATTTTATGAATAAAAATTATTTTTAATGTCCATCTTCGTACTTTTATGTGTCGTTTCTGATCGTTATTTTCGTCTCCGAACTGCGTAACGGAGTTGGATTTCCACACAACTGTGACATACACAAATGTAAGCTAGCCGTTAAAATATTGACAAACATTGATAATGAAGAATGGAGAGAAGAAAATTTTGAGCAGAGTAAGTATTTCTGTTACAGGTGTCATATATTGCGCGTTACATTGGTTTCCGATTTCGTAGTGCTATTTTAAGTTGTGTTATCTCCTTTTTGTAACAGTCGCCATAACAACGATTAGCATAAATAAACTCTCGTGAGATGCTTAAATAGATTAATCATGGATGTTTACATTTAAGCTTTTCATTTTCTATTTTTTTATTCAATCATCCACCTGTTCCGTTATGCGTTACATGTCATCCAAAAAGAAATGTTAATTTAAAGATTAAATAAATTGATCTGATTTACAATTTCCGCCCAATTGAACTTCTGGTCACTCCGATACAGTGCTTGTGGTATCCTGTCGCGCTAAAAAATATAAAAAAAATATACTACTTTAATATTTAAAATGGTATATAAATGCATTAAATAACCAAGAAAAAACCCAAAAGGTCTTAGATGGTGCCGTTTATTACATTTTTATTGTGACAGGAAACCAAATGTTTATTACCATAACTTGCAATAAACATTTGGTTTCCTGTCACGATAAAAATGTTTAAAAAGATGGGTAAATATTTTTTCCTTGATATCACTTTGTTTCTCTTGTACAGTGTTGATATAATTAAGCTTTAGTATTTAACCATTTGGATACCAAAAGAAACCAAAAGTTCAAATACCATATTCTTGCTCATATACAGTTCAATCTTGTTTAACATCCCTCAAAATAAACACATGCAGTTCAATCTTGTTTAAAACAAGATATGATTATAATCTAACGATTATGAAGTCTCCCAAACCGGCCACTGACAACCGGTTTAAAAAATAAATTAAAAGCTACCTTTGAAATCGAACAATGTTGAATTTTTGCAGTATTGTGGCGACCATTTTGAAAATGGAGACTGGTAGAAAATTTTCAATGTCGGGGATCAATTCAGGTCATCATAATCTACCTACATATGAAATTTCGTCGAAATCGAACAATGTTGAATTTGTACGGTATTGTGGTGGCCATTTTGAAAATGGCGACCGGTAGAAATTTTTCAATGTTGGGAATCAATTCGGGACATCATTCTCTACCCACATATCAAATTTTGATGATATCGGACAATGCTTAATTTTTGCGGCCATTTTGTAAATGGCGACTGCTAGAAATTTTTCAATGTCGGGAATAAATTCGGGACATCATAATCTACCCACATATCAAATTTTGATGATATCGGACAATGCTTACTTTTTGCGGCCATTTTGTAAATGGCGACCGCTGGAAATTTTTCAATGTTGGGAATAAATTCGGGACATCATAATCTACCCACATATGAAATGTCGTTGTAATCGGACAATGTTGAATTTGTGCGGTATTGTGGTGGCCATTTTGAAAATGGCGACCGGTAGAAATTTTTTGATGTCAGGAATCAATTCGGGACATCATAATCTACCCACATATGAAATGTAGTTGTAATCGGACAATGTTGAATTTGTGTGGTATTGTGGCAGCCATTTTGAAAATGGCGACCGCTAGAAATTTTCCAATGTCGGGAATAAATTTGGGACGTTATTATCTACCCACATATCAAATTTTGATGATATCGGACAATGTTGAATTTTTACTGCCCATTTTTTATGCCGTGTTTTTGCAGCCATTTTGAAAATGGCAAACATCTCGAAAATTTTGAAAATGCAGAATTGCTCCTCTAATGGTGACCTATCACTATGTCAAATTTTATGTCTCTATCATTATCCATATAGAAGTTATCAACATTAATGTATGAAATTTCAATTTTCCCATAGGATTCTATAGTAACCCCCACCCCCTTTGAACCCCTCAAAATATGACTTTGACCCCCTTTACCACAAAGCTGAAAACTTTAAGACCAACTAGAAACATATATCTATCACTCCACCAAGTTTCATGAAATTCTGTCCAGTAGTTCCTGAGATCTGCCATGGACAAGTTCATGGTCCGTGGAAAGAAAGGAGAAAGAGAAGAAGAAGAATAACAATAATAAGAAGAAGAAATGGAGCAAAAACAATAATTCTTCCGTAAATGGCCGTTTTCGGGTTGAGACGACCGAGTTAAGACGAGTGCATGTGCACTCGTCTTTACTCGTTGTGACATCCAATCAGAACGCCTCTAACAAGAAAAAAATCGTTTAAATATATATCTTAAGCAGGGAATGTCACATTATATACCATGTCTGATAGCTGAATAACAGATATATTACGGATTTAACCATTGTTGGGTTTTTTTCAAATGCAGACTCCAACCGTATTAAACATATTTGTGTCTTTTATTTTCATTTTTTCGTATTTCGTGTTCTAAATGTCCTTTTCCGTACCTTTGACGTCATTCTTCAATGACGTCAAAATATGTGTCACGTCATATTTCATGTATGGGGTTTCTCATGAAGGAAAATACTGTACTTTCAACAAAATATTAGTGAGAAAAGCTCAAATATCAGTAGAAAGCTACTTAGTTTATCAATTGGTGTCACAAAAGTCAATTTTATGTAATGTGTATTTCATAACGCTCAATTTTATGATATTGATCTGATAATTTATGCAAATTAGTAACTGATCAATGGCGGGGGTCTCTAGGAGTTCGTGATAGTGAAAGTTGTTGGTTTACGGAAGAAATAGGTACTTACATGCGTTGTTGGGAAAGCCCGGGTGATCTTCCACTCGTGATAGAAATTGTTGTTTCTTTTCGCTCGTTTTGCTGTGCTCCACTCGCGAAAAGACATAAAATTTCTATCACTTGTGGAAGATCACCCGGTCTTTCCCAAGAACGTATGTAAGAACCTATTAGTCTCCCAAACATTGTTTGGGAGACTTAATAAACACACACATTTCAATCTTGTTTAACATCCTTCAAAATAAACACATACTGTTCAATCTTGTTTAAAATAAACACATACAGCTCAATCTTGTTTAAAATAAACACATACAGCTCAATCTTGTTCAAAATAAACACACACCATTCAATCTTGCTTAACATACCTCAAAATAAACACATACAGTTCAATCTTGTTTAAAATAAACACATACAGTTCAATCTTGTTTAACATCCTTCAAAATAAACACACAGTTCAATTTTGTTTAGCATCCCTCAAAATAAGCACATACAGTTCAATCTTGTTCAAGATAAACACACACAGTTCAATCTTGTTTAACATCCTTCAAAATAAACACATACTGTTCAATCTTGTTTAAAATAAACACATACAGCTCAATCTTGTTCAAAATAAACATATACAGTAGAGTTCGCTTATAGCGAACAGGCTTGTAACGAAATCAGGCTTATAGCGAAGTAAAGATAAATCCCCAGTCCCATCGCTATTTAAACAATGTATTTGTGAAGGCCTATTACGATTTTTTTATAATGACATCAGGCTTATAACGAAGAGAATTTTAAACCCAAACAACATTTTATTACTCAAAATTGACATGATATAACAAAGAAAATTACTGAACAAACAAATCGTTTACCTGTCTTCCGTTACGCACAGACGATCACATATCAGAATGGTCAAGTGGCTTGACACTTCCGTTATTGATAATTGAAAAATCAATAATCTCACCTTTGATGTTGTTAATGATGTCAATCAAAAATATTCAAACAATAAAATGGGTATTAATGATGTGATCAACAAGTTGTCAATTAATAACACACGTGCTAATTTATTGCATTAAAAATTAATAAAACGTAATCTAAATTTTAATGAATGGATGCACAAGCTAAAGAAATTAAAAACAAAGTCATTTTTTGAGATTAATTCATTCGCTATTGTTTTTTTTTTCTTTGATGATAGACTCTTTAATTAAACAACAAACTGTATGGTCTCAAGGTTCATCTAAATACAAAAAACAAAAGAAATGTACTCGTTCTGAAATTTCGATTAACCTGAGTTTTTATGTGTATATAATACCAAAAAGAAACAATTATTCTTCAAATTCAAATAAAACAAAAGGAAAATGGCTACAATCTTAAAATTGGCCATTAAAAATATATATCCGAATTATCAGCATTATACCGATATCGATACAAGTGTTACTACCCGACCTCATATTTCCTGTTTATAAAATAGATCGTGAACAAAGTTGAAAAAATGTTTCTAAGGAACATTTGAAGATACCAAAGAAGCCGTAGTCTTTGAGAACTGTCTATAAAGGATTAAATATTTTTATACGATAAAGGCCCACTTTACTGTGCATCAGTTATCATAGCGTAATGAAACTGCCCGGGTCAGAACCAGATTTTTCTCTCTCTAAAATTACGCAACCTCGGGGGCTCGAACTACCGATAGCTAGAACAGATTTTGACAGTCCCTTCGAGTTCGAGCCAGCGAAGTTCTATTGTACGATTTTCAAAAGGGGAGGTAATTCTACATTGTTTCTCTTATAACGAACAATGCCTATAACGAACTAAGATCGAGAGTCCCCTGGACTTTGTTATAAACGAACTCTACTGTACAGTTCAATCTTGTTTAACATCCCTCAAAATAAACACATACAGTTCAATCTTGTTCATAATAAACACATACAGTTCAATCTTGTTCAAAATAAACACACACAGTTCAATCTTGTTTAACATCCTTCAAAATAAACACATACTGTTCAATCTTGTTTAAAATAAACACATACTGTTCAATCTTGTTTAAAATAAACACATACAGCTCAATCTTGTTCAAAATAAACATATACAGTTCAATCTTGTTTAACATTCTTCAAAATAAACACACAGTTCAATTTTGTTTAACATTCCTCAAAATAAACACATACAGTTCAATCTTGTTCAAAATAAACACACACAGTTCAATCTTGTTTAACATCCCTCAAAATAAACACATACAGTTCAATCTTGTTTAATATCCTTCAAAATAAACACATACAGTTCAATCTTGTTTAACATCCTTCAAAATAAACAAACACATACAGTTCAATCTTGTTCAAAATAAACACATACAGTTCAATCTTCTTATGTCAAAATCTTTTCACTCGAATTATTGATTGATTTCAAATTTGTTTAAAGTTCCATTTAAGGGTATAGGCCTTGGGTATGGGAGATAACTCTATTTTCATTGTCTTCTCAAATATATGGTCACCTGTGCATTTGAAAATCCACCCTCAATTCCAAGCTTCTTGGCAACACAGATTGTTTACATTGGATATATATGGGCAGTTTAATTTTTTTTTAAATGACTCCTTTTCCTTTTACCTTTCCATAGATCTGCTCCTTGTCTTTTTATATCTTATTGCTGCTAATAACAGAGTGTTATTATTATATGCTTGTGCCCACAAAATATCACTGAAATATCTCTTTCCAGAAAAAATTCCCAGCGAAATATGTTGTCAAAAATGCCAGGAGTGTAACACATTTTGTGTGACAAACTTTTTTCCATTTAATTTCAAGAGTTTGTCAAATAAAAAATATTAAATATATAAACCAGAATCTTAGATATTATGAAACTATTGTACAATTGATTATTTGTAATGAATTAATCAAGTAAAGTCACCCTCAAACCACCCCTCCCCTCCTTACCCAATAGATCTGAAAATATAAAAAAAAAGACAAATTTGGTAATTTGGACATCCACTATGTCAAATATAAGAATTCAAAAGCTTTTTGTTATTGGTAACTAGTTTTTTTTTATCTCATAAATAAAGAAACAGCAAAGGCTGAGTGTGTAATAACTTTCCTTCACAATTTCATTTTTTCTGGGTGCCATCCATGAAAAACATAATTTTAAATATTTAAAAAAATCTGACAGTAAAAATTTGTAAAATTTGGTGCAATTATGTCTATATGTATATTCTTTACTGTAACATTTTTTGGTGGAAATTAATTGACAGGATTTTTTTTAATGAGATTTTTAATACCAGGGTGGTATCTCAGGACATCCCCCCTTTTTCTCAATTTCAACTGTTTTGCACGTGATTATCTCCAAACATGATATTCATATATGCTAGATATTTTATAATTATTCAACAATAACACTCCCAAGTGTATTACCGGTAAAGCCAAAATATTCCCTTTCAACCAGAAATAAATGTGTATGTCTATTAGAAGCTTCAGAAACTAGTATTACCATCTGGCATCAAGTATACTCCCAAAATTGCTATATTTAGGATGTGCTATGGAGAAAACGGCACGGTGAAATTTCTTGAAACTTTGGCAGATAATATATTTAGACATAACTATTCAATGATGCAAATCTAAAAAAAAAAAAAAAAGAACTATGGGAAAATTTTAGGGTTACCTTTAAATCTCTGTGCTTTTCAACTTATTTACTCCTCTTTTAGAAAAAATCAAAGTGTTGAAAGTTTGGATGTTTTGCAGTAATTTTTCAGTTCCTAGTATACAAATTCATTCAAATTATGCTAATTATGTCAAAATTATAAATTAAATCAATTAACAAACAAGGTGTCAATAGCATGACCTCTGATGTTCATTTTACATTTTGTAGCTATGTAGATAAAAGAAATAGATTGATCTGATATAATACCACATTAATATTTCAGTTTCACATTTAAAATTAGTTTCTATTTTGTTGATGTTATTTAATGATAACATTTAATTGAAGCTTTGTCTTACTAATTAAAATAGTTTGCAGAGCATTTAATTTGATCTTAAAAATCTTTTTTCCTGAACAAGGTAATTTCATTATCACCACAATCAAACAGGCTTATAATTCTGTCTAATATAAAATCAAATCAATTATCATCTAATATTGAACCAATGATTGTCTAATATAAAATCAAATAAATCATCATCTAATATTGAACCAATGACAATAGTTCTGTCTAATTTTGAACCAATGACAATAGTTCTGTCTAATATTGAACCATTGACAATAGTTCTGTTCAATACTGAACCAATGACAGAACTGTAATTGTACTTAGTTAAATAACATACATGTGACACAGCTTTATGTTGAACAGTGTCTTCAAATCCTGTACACAAACCCATGGTGGCACAAATCTGTTCTGTTGTCTGAAATTTACAGATATAAATTGAACACTTAACCATGGATTCCATATAAAGAGACTAATTAAATGATATTATCAAACATTTGACAGATATTTTCAGATTAAAAAAATATATTTTAAATAGCACACAAACTATTATCAACCTGAAACTTAAAAGAAAACTTAAAAGAAAACCTGGTAAAAAATGACCACATTTATATATAATTTGTGATCAATCACTTTCATACTTTCTAAGATTTGTAAGCTTTTTCCTTTAATTTCCTATGTTAAATTTTGTCCTTCTTGGATTTCAAATGAAAATACAAAATGTTTCAGTTATTTAAGAGTTAGGGTTATGGTGTTTAATGCCACTTTCAATAATATTTCAGTTTTATTGGTGGAGGAAACCGGTGTACCCCAAAAACTTTATCACATAATGTTGCATAGAGTACACCTCACCCGAGTGGGATTCGAACTCACAACGTTAGTAGTGATGGGCACTGATTGCATAGGTAGTTTTAAATCCAACTACCATATGATCACGACCACGACTGCCCCCTTCAGTTATTTATAAGAAGAAGCCTATTAAAACATTTTCCCATTGAAATGGTTCAGTCATTTCAGAGAATAATATTGAAGTGTGTACAATATCTGACTTTAACCAGCGGTCACAACTCACATTTATGAGTCACGTGGTTGAGACATTCATGCCTGTTTCCTCTATCAAATTTTAACTAGAGGCTTAGCCCACTGAGCCTGTATCGCTCACCTGACAATAGAATGATACTGAAGCAAATTTCAAAGGGAGATAATCATTACCTTAAATAACAGCAGCCATCTTGAATGGAGGGTGGGGCTGTCGGACACAATTTTGAAAGGGACACATCCAGGGACCATCTATGCCAAGTTTGGCTCTATTTGGCCAAGCTGTTTCAGAGGAGAAGATTTTTTTAACATTAGCCAATCAGAAAAAAGAATTAATCTTGGCGGCCATGTTTGTAGGCCAAATGGAACGAAATGGAGAAACTTTATAGAGGACCTTATATAGATGCTTACTGCCAAGTTTGGTTCCATTTGGCCAAGTTGTTTCAGAGGAGAAGATTAAAATATGAAAAAGTTAACGGACGAACGACAAGTGATGGCAATACCTCACATGGCCCTTTGGGTCAGGTGAGCTAAAAAATTATGAAAAAAGGGCAATAACTCCTAGATGGGTAATCAGATTTACTTCAAAATTGCAGGGCATGTAGATCTTGACAAGCTGAACATGTTTTCAGTTTACACTCAACATCTATCTCTTATAGTTTTTGAAATAAAGGAGGAAAAGTATTAACATTTTAAAAATTTGATGAAAAAAGGGCAATAACTTCCAGATGGGTAATCAGATTTACTTTAAAATTGCAGGCTAGGTTGATCTTGACATGCTGAACATGTTTGCTGTTTAAACTTAACATCTATCTTTTATAGTTTTTGAAATAAAGGACAAAAGGTATTAACATTTTGAAAATTTGATGAAATAAAGGGCAATAACTCCAAATTGGGTACTCAGATTAACTTCAAAATTACAGGGTAGGTAGGTCTTAATATGCTGCACATGTTTGCAATTTAAACTTAACCTTTATCTCTAATAGTTTTTGTAATATCAGAAAAAAATGTTTAAATTAAAAAAATAAAAAATAAAAAAGGGCAAGAACTCCTAGACGGGTAATCACATTTATTTCAAAATTGCAGGGCATGTAGATCTTGACATGCTGCACATGTTTGCTGTTTAAACTTAACGTCTATCTCTTATCGTTTTTGAAATAAAAACCGAAAAGTATTAAAATTTTGAAAATTTGATGAAAAAAGGGCAACAACTCCAAGATAGGTAATCAGATTTTCTTCAAAATTTCAGGGTAGTTAGATCTTCCTGTGCTGATCATATTTACCCATGTCAGATTTCTGATATTATTAACGGTTTTTGAGTTGTTACCAAAAACATGCAATTTTACCATATGTTCTATTTTTAGTAATAGCAGCCATGTTTGTTGGCCGAATGGAACTAAATGAAGAAATTTTATAGAGGATCTTACATAGATGCTTCCTGCCAAGTTTGGCTCCATTTGGCCAAGCAGTTTCAGAGGAGAAGATTTTTTTTAACATTAGCCAATCAGAAACAAGAATTGCCCTTGGCGGCCATATTTGTTGGCGGAATGGGACGAAATGAAGAACCTTTATAGAGGACCTTATATAGATACTTTCTGCCAAGTTTGGTTCCATTTGGTCCAGTTGTTTCAGAGGAGTAGATTAAAATATGAAAAGTTAACGGACGGACGACGGACGCCAAGTGATGGCAATACCTCACATGACCCTTTGGGTCAGGTGAGCTAAAAAGGTGATACTTCTTTACCTTCTAATTACCGCCCAATATCACTGATTAGCTGTGTCGGAAAAGTAATGGAAAGGATTATATACAAACACGTATATAACCATTTAATACAAAACAAGCTTATCTACCAGTACCAATCTGGTTTTTTGCCTAAGCATTCCTCAGTCCACTAATTAATAGAACTATATAATACTATCTTAAACTCTCTTGAAAAAAAAGAACTATGTTGCTTCGTTTTCTGTGATTTCTCAAAGGCTTTCGATAAAGTTTGGCACAAAGGTTTGATACATAAAATGAATTGTTATGGAATAAAAGGGAATTTACTAAAATGGTTTGAAAATTATTTATATTGTAGACACCAAAAAGTAGTAAACAGAGATTCGTGGTCCTCATATGTGTCTGTGTCTGCTGGGGTCCCCCAAGGGTCTGTTCTGGTTTACATCAATTATATTGGTGATAAGCTTCTTTCCTTAAGCCGTTTGTTTGCTGATGACACTTCCCTTGGCTATGCAAGCCAAGATGAAGATCAAATAAAATATGTCATAAATCATGATCTACATGAACTTGGTGACTGGTCAAAGAGATGGTTGATGTCTTTCAACCCAGACAAAACTGAAATCATGCTTTTTAAAAATGTAGAAAACTCAACAAATTTTGATTTCTATTTTGATGGAAAATTAATTCCACTTGCATCAGACCATAAACATTTGGGGATAACATTTACCGAGGAAGCAAAATGGAATAAACATGTAGAAAATTTAATAAAAAGTGTCTCTAAACACATATGTGTTTTGCGTAAATTGAAATATAAATTAAATAGAAAAAATTTAGAGAAATTATACTAAACTTACATTCGACCAATATTTGAGTATGCATGTGAGGTCTGGGACAACTGTGGTGTCTCTAATTCTTGCAAATTGGAGAGGCTACAGTTGGAGGCAGCTAGAATTATCATCGGACTTCCAATCTTTACCAACACAGAATATCTATATAGAGAAACTGGCTGGGAGAGATTGGAAGAAAGAAGAACTAGGAGAAAGCTACAATTATTATATAATAGGTATGCCAGAAGCCACCATTTTGTTTTCTGATTCACAACTTCAGAGATGTGGACTACGATTTTAAAATCATTTTTTAAGAAATTCATTTTGAATTTTTGTTGATTGTGTCAGTTTGCTTGAAAATCGGATTGGTTTTTATTATCAGTAACAAATAAAAAACCAGCCCAACTCCACTGTTATTGTTTTCCAAGTTGGTTATTTAACGCCCCTGACGTTACCTTGCATATTTCATCGTGAATGGTGTCAGAAAATTAATAAACGTATGAACGGCGTTCTACTTTCTAAGCAAAATCCGCGAATGTTTTGAATTTGATGACAGTCGAACGTAGGATCCATTTTGAAGAGAAAGTTTCGGATTTTATAAATATTGGTCTGAATTCCGGTATTTTTCTCTACAAAGTCGTCAAAATTAAGTTTTTTTTCCGTCTTTCGTGAATTTTAAACAGTTTAAATACTCTAAGACCGACTTCCAGGGTATCATTATCATCGTTGAACCTTCATCTTTCATTTGGTTTAAAAATAAAACAGGGTCTATATTAGGAACATTAACGGAAATCCCCTTGATGTGGGGTTCACAAACATTTTTTCAGCAGCGCAACGTTGCTTCCGTTATTCGGGACGATAGACGTTGATCATCTTTTTCATTCCTCAGGATGGGAAAACGATGTCCCACACAAAATATTAAATGGACAATGGAACAATGGTAATGTATTGATGATTAAATTATAAAATACAACCAGAGGCTTGAGAGCCTGTATCGTTCACCTGGTAATAAAAAGAACCAATTGGTCCTATGTAAAAACTATGTCCTGCAGTGGTAGTCATCTTGGAATTATGATCAACATAAAAAACACAAAGTTTGTAAAGAACCTTCCAATGATTGATGCACAGTTTAGGTTCAATCAGTGCAATAGCTTCAGAGAAGAATATATTTCTGTATTTTCCCCATATGGTCATGTGTTAATACTATGACCTGTGGTGGCAGCCATCTTGGATTTCCGATCGGCATAAAAAACAGAGGACCTTCCAATGATCATTCCTGGGCAGTTTGGTTTCAACTGTCCAAGTGGTTTCAGAGAAGAAGCGTTTTGAAACATTTTTCCCATAGGGTCCAATATTAAACTAAGTCCTGCCGTAGCCGCCATTTTGAATTTCATATCAGAACAAAAAACGTAAAGTTTGTAGAGGACCATCCAATGAACATTCATGTACAGTTTGGCTTTAATCATATTTGTAGTTTCTGAGAAGAAGGCATTTGAACATTTCCCCATAGGGTTCAATGTTAATCTATGTCCTGCGGTGGTGGCCATCTTGGATTTTCGATCGGCATAAAAAACACACACTTTGTAGAGGACCTTCCAATGATCATTCCTGGGCAGTTTGGTTTCAATTATCCAAGTGGTTTCAGAGAAAAAGCGTTTTGAAATATTTTTCCCATAGGGTCCAATGTTAAACTAAGTCCTGCCGTAGCCGCCATTTTGAATTTCATATCGGAACAAAAAACGTAAAGTTTGTAGAGAACCATCCAATGAACATTCATGTACAGTTTGGCTTTAATCATATTTGTAGTTTCTGAGAAGAAGGCATTTGAACATTTTCCCATAGGGTCCAATGTTAATCTATGTATTGCAGTGGCGGCCATCTTGGATTTCCGATCGGCATAAAAAACACAAATTTTGTAGAGGACCTTCCAATGATCATTCCTGGGCAGTTCGGTTTCAACTGTCCAAGTGGTTTCAGAGAAGAAGCATTTTGAAACATTTTTCCCATAGGGTCCAATGTTAAACTAAGTCCTGCCGTAGCCGCCATTTTGAATTTCATACCGGAACAAAAAACGTTAAGTTTGTAGAGGACCATCTAATGAACATTCATGTACAGTTTGGCTTTAATCATATTTGTAGTTTCTGAGAAGAAGGCATTTGAATATTTTCCCATAGGGTCCAATGTTAATCTATGTCCTGCAGTGGTGGCCATCTTGGATTTCTGATCGGCATAAAAAAACAGAAACTTTGTAGAGGACCTTCCAATGATCATTCCTGGGCAGTTTGGTTTCAACTGTCCAAGTGGTTTCAGAGAAGAAGCATTTTGAAACATTTTTCCCATAGGGTCCAATGTTAAACTAAATCCTGCCGTAGCCGCCATTTTGAATTTCATATCGGAACAAAAAACGTAAGTTTGTAGAGGACCATCCAATGAACATTCATGTACAGTTTGGCTTTAATCATATTTGTAGTTTCTGAGAAGAAGACATTTGAACATTTTCCCATAGGGTCCAATGTTAATCTATGTATTGCGGTGGCGGCCATCTTGGATTTCCGATCGGCATAAAAAACATAAAATTTGTAGAGGACCTTCCAATAATCATTCCTGGGCAGTTCGGTTTCAACTGTCCAAGTGGTTTCAGAGAAGAAGTATTTTGAAACATTTTTCCCATAGGGTCCAATGTTAAACTAAGTCCTGCCGTAGCCGCCATTTTGAATTTCATACCCGAACAAAAAACGTAAAGTTTGTAGAGAACCATCTAATGAACATTCATGTACAGTTTGGCTTTAATCATATTTGTAGTTTCTGAGAAGAAGGCATTTGAATATTTTCCCATAGGGTCCAATGTTAATCTATGTCCTGCGGTGGCGGCCATCTTGAATTTTCGATCGGCATAAAAAAACAGAAACTTTGTAGAGGACCTTCCAATGATCATTTCTGGGCAGTTTGGTTTCAATTATCCAAGTGGTTTCAGAGAAGAAGCGTTTTGAAACATTTTTCCCATAGGGTCCAATGTTAAACTAAGTCCTGCCGTAGCCGCCATTTTGAATTTCATATCGGAACAAAAAACGTTAAGTTTGTAGAGGACCATCTAATGAACATTCATGTACAGTTTGGCTTTAATCATATTTGTAGTTTCTGAGAAGAAGGCATTTGAATATTTTCCCATAGGGTCCAACGTTAATCTATGTCCTGCGGTGGTGGCCATCTTGGATTTCCGATCGGCATAAAAAACAGAAACTTTGTAGAGGACCTTCCAATGATCATTCCTGGGCAGTTTGGTTTCAACTGTCCAAGTGGTTTCAGAGAAGAAGCATTTTGAAACATTTTTCCCATAGGGTCCAATGTTAAACTAAGTCCTGCCGTAGCCGCCATTTTGAATTTCCTATCGGAACAAAAAACCTTAAGATTGTAGAGGACCATCCAATGAACATTCATGTACACTTTGGCTTTAATCATATTTGTAGTTTCTGAGAAGAAGGCATTTGAACATTTTCCCATAGGGTCCAATGTTAATCTATGTCCTGCGATGGCGGCCATCTTGGATTTCCGATTCCAATGATCATTCTTTACAGTTTGGGTTCAGTCAGTTCATTAGTTTCAGAGAAGAAGATCTTTGAAATTTCAGCCAATCAGAGCATATTATTGGCCCTGGCAGCCATATTGAATATCCGACTGGAACGAAAAACAGTAACTTTGTAGAGGACCATCCAAGGAACATTCCTGCTAAGTTCGGTTCCAATCGGCCAAGTGGTTTCGGAGAAGAAGCTTGAAATGTGAAAAGTTTACAGACGACGGACGCCAAGTGATGGCAATAGTTCACATGGACCTTTGGTCCAGGTGAACTAACAAGGGCACTAATAAATACAGTAAAACTCACATGTTTAGAAGTCTGTTTAACTATAAAACAAAAACATGCATGTGCAACATGAATTCCTACAGCAAGACCAAGTGCTACAAATGGGTTTCTTGTCCCAAACACCCACTGTGAAGTTATGACTTTCAAAATCTCAAAATATCACTTTTTATGAATTTGACAAATTAAAAACAAACTAGAATTTTACCATTGAACTCTTGAGCAATGCCAATATAACTGGGAGATCTTTTGCAACAGCTGACTCACACTGAAAAGTATAAAACATCTATATTAGGCAATACCATAAAACTTATGTCTATATATATATATATATATATATATATATATATATATATATATATATATAATTCTAACACTGTTTGGTTTAATTTTCAGACGTATATAATATTTAGTATTAACCTAGTATCCGTTAAAGTAACTTTGAGATCCAGTGGGACAGATATATTGTATGGTTGTCACTTGCTTTTAGACGTTTGTATAATATACTTTATTTCCTGTGACTGTATAATGAATTCTTCATTATCCTATACAATATATTAAAAATTGCTGAGTTAGATAGCTGTCAAATTATAATATTAAGTATATATGTACCATCTACACACGCTTATACACATGTCTTACATCTATCCCTAGATTTTCCTTACGAGACAAGGTAACACTACGACTATTGAAGCTCCTTTTTTTGGGAGTCGATGTGGTCGAGTGGTCTAGGGCCCTGGACATAAGGCTAAGCGAATGGTGCTGCAGTGTATCAATGGTGTGGGTTCAAATCCCGTCGAGGGAAGAACAAAATTTGACAGCTCTAAAATCTAATTCTAACACTGTTTGGTTTAATTTTCAGACGTATATATATTATATATAATAATATACTTAAACAATCTGAATATTCTAAAATGTTCAATAGAATAGCCTTTGTGCACATTCCTGATTTGATTCTAAAATTATGTTTCCAATTTTTTTTAAATAGGAGTTATTTCCCTTAAGACTGGCAAAAAGATACCTGTTCTAGCAAACGTAATGGAAAAGATACCTGTTCTAGTAAGAGTAACAGAAAAGATACCTGTTCTAGCAATAGTAATGGAACAGATACCTGTTCTAGTAAGAGTAACGGAAAAGATACCTGTTCTAGTAAGAGTAACGGAAAAGATACCTGTTCTAGTAAGAGTAACGGAAAAGATACCTGTTCTAGCAAGAGTAACGGAAGAGATACCTGTTCTAGCAAGAGTAACGGAAAAGATACCTGTTCTAGCAAGAGCAATGGAAAAGATACCTGTTCTAGTAAGAGTAACGGAAAAGATACCTGTTCTAGTAAGAGTAAAAGAGTATCAGAAAAGATACCTGTTCTAGCAAGAGTAACGGAAGAGATACCTGTTCTAGCAAGAGTAACAGAAAAGATACCTGTTCTAGCAAGAATAACAGAAAAGATACCTGTTCTAGTAAGAGTAACGGAAAAGATACCTGTTCTAGTAAGAGTAACGGAAAAGATACCTGTTCTAGCAAGAATAACAAAAAAGATACCTGTTCTAGTAAGAGTAACGGAAAAGATACCTGTTCTAGTAAGAGTAAAAGAGTATCAGAAAAGATACCTGTTCTAGCAAGAGTAATGGAAGATATACCTGTTCTAGCAAGAGTAACAGAAAAGATACCTGTTCTAGCAAGAATAACGGAAAAGATACCTGTTCTAGTAAGAGTAACGGAAAAGATACCTGTTCTAGCAATAGTAATGGAACAGATACCTGTTCTAGCAAGAGTAACGGAAAAGATACCTGTTCTAGCAAGAGTAATGGAAAAGATACCTGTTCTAGTAAGAGTAATGGAAAATATACCTGTTCTAGTAAGAGTAACGGAAAAGATACCTGTTCTACCAAGAGTAACGGAAAAGATACCTGTTCTAGCAAGAGTAACGGAAAAGATACCTGTTCTAGTAAGAATAACGGAAAAGATACCTGTTCTAGTCAGAGTAACGGAAAAGATACCTGTTCTAGCAAGAATAACGGAAGAGATACCTGTTCTAGCAAGAGTAACGGAAAAGATACCTGTTCTAGCAAGAATAACAGACAAGATACCTGTTCTAGTAAGAGTAACGGAAAAGATACCTGTTCTAGCAAGAGTAACGGAAAAGATACCTGTTCTAGTAAGAGTAACGGAAAAGATACCTGTTCTAGCAAGAGTAACGGAAAAGATACCTGTTCTAGTAAGAGTAACGGAAAAGATACCTGTTCTAGCAAGAATAATAGAAAAGATACCTGTTCTAGTAAGAGTAACGGAAAAGATACCTGTTCTAGCAAGAGTAACGGAAAAGATACCTGTTCTAGCAAGAGTAACGGAAAAGATGCCTGTTCTAGTAAGAGTAACGGAAAAGATACCCATTCTAGCAAGAATAACGGAAGAGATACCCGTTCTAGTAAGAGTAACGGAAAAGATACCCGTTCTAGCAAGAATAACAGAAAAGATACCTGCTCTAGTAAGAGTAACGGAAAAGATACCTGTTCTAGTAAGAGTAACGGAAAAGATACCTGTTCTAGTAAGGGTAACGGAAAAGATACCTGTTCTAGTAAGAGTAACGGAAAAGATACCTGTTCTAGTAAGAATAACGGAAAAGATACCCGTTCTAGCAAGAATAACAGAAAAGATACCTGTTCTAGTAAAAGTAACGGAAGAGATACCTGTTCTAGTAAGGGTAACGGAAAAGATACCTGTTCTAGTAAGAATAACGGAAAAGATACCTGTTCTAGTAAGGGTAACGGAAAAGATACCTGTTCTAGCAAGAGTAACGGAAAAGATACCTGTTCTAGTAAGAGTAACGGAAAAGATACCTGTTCTAGCAAGAGTAACGGAAAAGATACCTGTTCTAGTAAGAGTAATGGAAAAGATACCTGTTCTAGCAAGAGTAACGGAAAAGATACCTGTTCTAGTAAGTGTAAAAGAGTATCAGAAAAGATACCTGTTCTAGCAAGAGTAACGGAAGAGATACCTGTTCTAGTAAGGGTAACGGAAAAGATACCTGTTCTAGTAAGAATAACGGAAAAGATACCTGTTCTAGTAAGGGTAACGGAAAAGATACCTGTTCTAGTAAGAATAACGGAAGAGATACCTGTTCTAGTAAGAATAACGGAAAAGATACCTGTTCTAGTAAGAATAACGGAAAAGATACCCGTTCTAGTAAGAGTAACGGAAAAGATACCCGTTCTAGTAAGAGTAACGGAAAAGATACCCGTTCTAGTAAGAGTAACGGAAAAGATACCTGTTCTAGTAAGGGTAACAGAAAAGATACCTGTTCTAGTAAGAGTAACAGAAAAGATACCTGTTCTAGTAAGAATAACGGAAGAGATACCTGTTCTAGTAAGAATAACGGAAAAGATACCTGTTCTAGTAAGAATAACGGAAAAGATACCCGTTCTAGTAAGAGTAACGGAAAAGATACCCGTTCTAGTAAGAGTAACGGAAAAGATACCCGTTCTAGTAAGAGTAACGGAAAAGATACCTGTTCTAGTAAGGGTAACAGAAAAGATACCTGTTCTAGTAAGAGTAATGGAAAAGATACCTGTTCTAGTAAGAGTAACGGAAAAGATACCCGTTCTAGTAAGAGTAACGGAAGAGATACCTGTTCTAGCAAGAATAACGGAAGAGATACCTGTTCTAGTAAGAGTAACAGAAAAGATACCTGTTCTAGTAAGGGTAACAGAAAAGATACCTGTTCTAGTAAGAGTAATGGAAAAGATGCCTGTTCTAGTAAGAGTAACAGAAAAGATACCTGTTCTAGTAAGAGTAATGGAAAAGATGCCTGTTCTAGTAAGAGTAACAGAAAAGATACCTGTTCTAGTAAGAGTAATGGAAAAGATGCCTGTTCTAGTAAGAGTAATGGAAAAGATGCCTGTTCTAGTAAGAGTAATGGAAAAGATGCCTGTTCTAGTAAGAGTAATGGAAAAGATACCTGTTCTAGTAAGAGTAACAGAAAAGATACCTGTTCTAGTAAGAGTAATGGAAAAGATGCCTGTTCTAGTAAGAGTAATGGAAAAGATGCCTGTTCTAGTAAAAGTAACGGAAAAGATACCTGTTCTAGTAAGAGTAACAGAAAAGATACCTGTTCTAGTAAGAGTAACAGAAAAGATACCTGTTCTAGTAAGAGTAACGGAAAAGATACCTGTTCTAGTAAGAGTAATGGAAAAGATGCCTGTTCTAGTAAGAGTAACAGAAAAGATACCTGTTCTAGTAAGGGTAACAGAAAAGATACCTGTTCTAGTAAGAGTAACAGAAAAGATACCTGTTCTAGTAAGAGTAACAGAAAAGATACCTGTTCTAGTAAGAGTAACGGAAAAGATACCTGTTCTAGTAAGAGTAATGGAAAAGATGCCTGTTCTAGTAAGAGTAACAGAAAAGATACCTGTTCTAGTAAGGGTAACAGAAAAGATACCTGTTCTAGTAAGAGTAACAGAAAAGATACCTGTTCTAGTAAGAGTAATGGAAAAGATACCTGTTCTAGTAAGAGTAACGGAAAAGATACCTGTTCTAGTAAGAGTAACGGAAAAGATACCTGTTCTAGTAAGAGTAATGGAAAAGATACCTGTTCTAGTAAGAGTAACGGAAAAGATACCTGTTCTAGCAAGAGTAACAGAAAAGATACCTGTTCTAGTAAGGGTAACAGAAAAGATACCTGTTCTAGTAAGAGTAATGGAAAAGATACCTGTTCTAGTAAGAGTAACGGAAAAGATACCTGTTCTAGTAAGAGTAACGGAAAAGATACCTGTTCTAGTAAGAGTAACGGAAAAGATACCTGTTCTAGCAAGAGTAAAAGAGTATCAGAAAAGATACCTGTTCTAGCAAGAGTAACGGAAGAGATACCTGTTCTAGTAAGAGTAATGGAAAAGATACCTGTTCTAGTAAGAGTAATGGAAAAGATACCTGTTCTAGCAAGAGTAACGGAAAAGATACCTGTTCTAGTAAGAGTAACGGAAAAGATACCTGTTCTAGTAAGAGTAAAAGAGTATCAGAAAAGATACCTGTTCTAGCAAGAGTAACGGAAGAGATACCTGTTCTAGTAAGAGTAATGGAAAAGATACCTGTTCTAGTAAGAGTAATGGAAAAGATACCTGTTCTAGCAAGAGTAACGGAAAAGATACCTGTTCTAGTAAGAGTAACGGAAAAGATACCTGTTCTAGCAAGAATAACGGAAGAGATACCCGTTCTAGCAAGAGTAACGGAAAAGATACCTGTTCTAGCAAGAGTAACGGAAAAGATACCTGTTCTAGTAAGAGTAATGGAAAAGATACCTGTTCTAGCAAGAGTAACGGAAAAGATACCTGTTCTAGTAAGAGTAACGGAAAAGATACCTGTTCTAGTAAGAGTAACGGAAAAGATACCTGTTCTAGTAAGAGTAAAAGAGTATCAGAAAAGATACCTGTTCTAGCAAGAGTAACGGAAGAGATACCTGTTCTAGCAAGAGTAACAGAAAAGATACCTGTTCTAGCAAGAGTAACAGAAAAGATACCTGTTCTAGCAAGAATAACGGAAAAGATACCTGTTCTAGTAAGAGTAACGGAAAAGATACCTGTTCTAGCAATAGTAATGGAACAGATACCTGTTCTAGCAAGAGTAACGGAAAAGATACCTGTTCTAGCAAGAGTAATGGAAAAGATACCTGTTCTAGTAAGAGTAATGGAAAATATACCTGTTCTAGTAAGAGTAACAGAAAAGATACCTGTTCTAGTAAGAATAACGGAAAAGATACCTGTTCTACCAAGAGTAACGGAAAAGATGCCTGTTCTAGTAAGAGTAACGGAAAAGATACCTGTTCTAGCAAGAGTAACGGAAAAGATACCTGTTCTAGTAAGAGTAATGGAAAATATACCTGTTCTAGTAAGAGTAACAGAAAAGATACCTGTTCTAGTAAGAGTAACGGAAAAGATACCTGTTCTACCAAGAGTAACGGAAAAGATACCTGTTCTAGTAAGAGTAACGGAAAAGATACCTGTTCTAGCAAGAGTAACGGAAAAGATACCTGTTCTAGTAAGAGTAATGGAAAAGATACCTGTTCTAGTAAGAGTAATGGAAAAGATACCTGTTCTAGCAAGAGTAACGGAAAAGATACCTGTTCTAGTAAGAGTAACGGAAAAGATATCTGTTCTAGTAAGAGTAAAAGAGTATCAGAAAAGATACCTGTTCTAGCAAGAGTAACGGAAGAGATACCTGTTCTAGCAAGAGTAACAGAAAAGATACCTGTTCTAGCAAGAATAACGGAAAAGATACCTGTTCTATTAAGAGTAACGGAAAAGATACCTGTTCTAGCAATAGTAATGGAACAGATACCTGTTCTAGCAAGAGTAACGGAAAAGATACCTGTTCTAGCAAGAGTAATGGAAAAGATACCTGTTCTAGTAAGAGTAATGGAAAATATACCTGTTCTAGTAAGAGTAACGGAAAAGATACCTGTTCTACCAAGAGTAACGGAAAAGATACATGTTCTAGCAAGAGTAACGGAAAAGATACCTGTTCTAGTAAGAATAACGGAAAAGATACCTGTTCTAGTAAGAGTAACGGAAAAGATACCTGTTCTAGCAAGAATAACGGAAGAGATACCTGTTCTAGCAAGAGTAACGGAAAAGATACCTGTTCTAGCAAGAATAACAGACAAGATACCTGTTCTAGTAAGAGTAACGGAAAAGATACCTGTTCTAGCAAGAGTAACGGAAAAGATACCTGTTCTAGTAAGAGTAACGGAAAAGATACCTGTTCTAGCAAGAGTAACGGAAAAGATACCTGTTCTAGTAAGAGTAACGGAAAAGATACCTGTTCTAGCAAGAGTAATGGAACAGATACCTGTTCTAGTAAGAGTAACGGAAAAGATACCTGTTCTAGCAAGAATAATAGAAAAGATACCTGTTCTAGTAAGAGTAACGGAAAAGATACCTGTTCTAGCAAGAGTAACGGAAAAGATACCTGTTCTAGCAAGAGTAACGGAAAAGATGCCGGTTCTAGTAAGAGTAACGGAAAAGATACCCATTCTAGCAAGAGTAATAGAAAAGATACCTGTTCTAGCAAGAGTAACGGAAAAGATACCTGTTCTAGTAAGAGTAACGGAAGAGATACCTGTTCTAGCAAGAGTAACGGAAAAGATGCCGGTTCTAGTAAGAGTAATGGAAAAGATACCTGTTCTAGTAAGAGTAACGGAAAAGATACCCATTCTAGTAAGAGTAACGGAAGAGATACCTGTTCTAGTAAGAGTAACGGAAAAGATACCTGTTCTAGCAAGAGTAATGGAAAAGATGCCGGTTCTAGTAAGAGTAACGGAAAAGATACCCATTCTAGTAAGAGTAACGGAAAAGATACCTGTTCTAGTAAGAGTAACGGAAGAGATACCTGTTCTAGCAAGAATAACAGAAAAGATACCTGTTCTAGTAAGAGTAATGGAAAAGATACCTGTTCTAGTAAGAGTAACGGAAAAGATACCTGTTCTAGTAAGAGTAACGGAAAAGATACCTGTTCTAGTAAGAGTAACAGAAAAGATACCTGTTCTAGTAAGAGTAACGGAAAAGATACCTGTTCTAGTGAGAGTAACGGAAAAGATACCTGTTCTAGTAAGAGTAACAGAAAAGATACCTGTTCTAGTAAGAGTAACGGAAAAGATACCTGTTCTAGTAAGAGTAACGGAAAAGATACCTGTTCTAGCAAGAGTAACGGAAAAGATACCTGTTCTAGTAAGAGTAACGGAAGAGATACCTGTTCTAGTAAGAGTAACGGAAAAGATACCTGTTCTAGTAAGAGTAACGGAAAAGATACCTGTTCTAGTAAGAGTAACAGAAAAGATACCTGTTCTAGCAAGAGTAACGGAAAAGATACCTGTTCTAGTAAGAGTAACGGAAAAGATACCTGTTCTAGTAAGAGTAACAGAAAAGATACCTGTTCTAGTAAGAGTAACGGAAAAGATACCTGTTCTAGCAAGAGTAACGGAAAAGATACCTGTTCTAGTAAGAGTAACGGAAAAGATACCTGTTCTAGTAAGAGTAACAGAAAAGATACCTGTTCTAGCAAGAGTAACAGAAAAGATACCTGTTCTAGTAAGAGTAACGGAAAAGATACCTGTTCTAGCAAGAGTAATGGAACAGATACCTGTTCTAGTAAGAGTAACGGAAGAGATACCTGTTCTAGCAAGAATAACAGAAAAGATACCTGTTCTAGTAAGAGTAACGGAAAAGATACCTGTTCTAGTAAGAGTAACGGAAGAGATACCTGTTCTAGCAAGAATAACAGAAAAGATACCTGTTCTAGTAAGAGTAACGGAAAAGATACCTGTTCTAGTAAGAGTAACGGAAAAGATACCTGTTCTAGTAAGAGTAATGGAAAAGATACCTGTTCTAGCAAGAGTAACGGAAAAGATACCTGTTCTAGTAAGAGTAACGGAAAAGATACCTGTTCTAGTAAGAGTAACGGAAGAGATACCTGTTCTAGTAAGAGTAACGGAAGAGATACCTGTTCTAGCAAGAATAACAGAAAAGATACCTGTTCTAGTAAGAGTAACGGAAAAGATACCTGTTCTAGTAAGAGTAATGGAAAAGATACCTGTTCTAGTAAGAGTAATGGAAAAGATACCTGTTCTAGCAAGAGTAACGGAAAAGATACCCGTTCTAGTAAGAGTAACGGAAAAGATACCTGTTCTAGTAAGAGTAACGGAAGAGGTACCTGTTCTAGCAAGAATAACAGAAAAGATACCTGTTCTAGTAAGAGTAACGGAAAAGATACCTGTTCTAGTAAGAGTAATGGAAAAGATACCTGTTCTAGTAAGAGTAATGGAAAAGATACCTGTTCTAGCAAGAGTAACGGAAAAGATACCCGTTCTAGTAAGAGTAACGGAAAAGATACCTGTTCTAGTAAGAGTAACGGAAGAGATACCTGTTCTAGCAAGAATAACAGAAAAGATACCTGTTCTAGTAAGAGTAACGGAAAAGATACCTGTTCTAGTAAGAGTAATGGAAAAGATACCTGTTCTAGTAAGAGTAATGGAAAAGATACCTGTTCTAGTAAGGGTAACAGAAAAGATACCTGTTCTAGTAAGAGTAACGGAAAAGATACCTGTTCTAGTAAGAGTAACAGAAAAGATACCTGTTCTAGTAAGAGTAACGGAAAAGATACCTGTTCTAGTAAGAGTAACGGAAGAGATACCTGTTCTAGCAAGAATAACAGAAAAGATACCTGTTCTAGTAAGAGTAACGGAAAAGATACCTGTTCTAGTAAGAGTAATGGAAAAGATACCTGTTCTAGTAAGAGTAATGGAAAAGATACCTGTTCTAGTAAGAGTAACAGAAAAGATACCTGTTCTAGTAAGAGTAACGGAAAAGATACCTGTTCTAGCAAGAGTAACGGAAAAGATACCTGTTCTAGTAAGAGTAATGGAAAAGATACCTGTTCTAGTAAGAGTAATGGAAAAGATACCTGTTCTAGCAAGAGTAACGGAAAAGATACCTGTTCTAGTAAGAGTAACGGAAAAGATACCTGTTCTAGTAAGAGTAAAAGAGTATCAGAAAAGATACCTGTTCTAGCAAGAGTAACGGAAGAGATACCTGTTCTAGCAAGAGTAACAGAAAAGATACCTGTTCTAGCAAGAATAACGGAAAAGATACCTGTTCTAGTAAGAGTAACGGAAAAGATACCTGTTCTAGCAATAGTAACGGAACAGATACCTGTTCTAGCAAGAGTAACGGAAAAGATACCTGTTCTAGCAAGAGTAATGGAAAAGATACCTGTTCTAGTATGAGTAATGGAAAATATACCTGTTCTAGTAAGAGTAACGGAAAAGATACCTGTTCTACCAAGAGTAACGGAAAAGATACCTGTTCTAGCAAGAGTAACGGAAAAGATACCTGTTCTAGTAAGAGTAATGGAAAAGATACCTGTTCTAGTAAGAATAACGGAAAAGATACCTGTTCTAGTCAGAGTAACGGAAAAGATACCTGTTCTAGCAAGAATAACGGAAGAGATACCTGTTCTAGCAAGAGTAACGGAAAAGATACCTGTTCTAGCAAGAATAACAGACAAGATACCTGTTCTAGTAAGAGTAATGGAAAAGATACCTGTTCTAGCAAGAGTAACGGAAAAGATACCTGTTCTAGTAAGAGTAACGGAAAAGATACCTGTTCTAGCAAGAGTAACGGAAAAGATACCTGTTCTAGTAAGAGTAACGGAAAAGATACCCGTTCTAGCAAGAATAACGGAAAAGATACCTGTTCTAGTAAGAGTAACGGAAAAGATACCTGTTCTAGTAAGAGTAACGGAAAAGATACCTGTTCTAGTAAGAGTAACGGAAAAGATACCTGTTCTAGTAAGAGTAACGGAAAAGATACCTGTTCTAGTAAGAGTAACGGAAAAGATACCTGTTCTAGTAAGAATAATAGAAAAGATACCTGTTCTAGTAAGAGTAACGGAAAAGATACCTGTTCTAGTAAGAGTAACGGAAAAGATACCTGTTCTAGTAAGAGTAACGGAAAAGATACCTGTTCTAGTAAGAGTAACGGAAAAGATACCTGTTCTAGTAAGAGTAACGGAAAAGATACCTGTTCTAGTAAGAATAATAGAAAAGATACCTGTTCTAGTAAGAGTAACGGAAAAGATACCTGTTCTAGTAAGAGTAACAGAAAAGATACCTGTTCTAGTAAGAGTAACGGAAAAGATACCTGTTCTAGTAAGAGTAACGGAAAAGATACCTGTTCTAGTAAGAGTAACAGAAAAGATACCTGTTCTAGTAAGAGTAACGGAAAAGATACCTGTTCTAGTAAGAGTAACGGAAAAGATACCTGTTCTAGTAAGAGTAACAGAAAAGATACCTGTTCTAGTAAGAGTAACGGAAAAGATACCTGTTCTAGTAAGAGTAATGGAAAAGATACCTGTTCTAGTAAGAGTAACGGAAAAGATACCTGTTCTAGTAAGAGTAACAGAAAAGATACCTGTTCTAGTAAGAGTAACGGAAAAGATACCTGTTCTAGTAAGAGTAACGGAAGAGATACCTGTTCTAGTAAGAGTAACGGAAAAGATACCTGTTCTACCAAGAGTAACGGAAAAGATACCTGTTCTAGTAAGAGTAACGGAAAAGATACCTGTTCTAGTAAGAGTAACGGAAAAGATACCTGTTCTAGTAAGAGTAACGGAAAAGATACCTGTTCTACCAAGAGTAACGGAAAAGATACCTGTTCTAGTAAGAGTAACGGAAAAGATACCTGTTCTAGCAAGAGTAACGGAAAAGATACCTGTTCTAGTAAGAGTAACGGAAAAGATACCCGTTCTAGCAAGAATAACGGAAAAGATACCTGTTCTAGTAAGAGTAACGGAAAAGATACCTGTTCTAGTAAGAGTAACGGAAAAGATACCTGTTCTAGTAAGAGTAACGGAAAAGATACCTGTTCTAGTAAGAGTAACGGAAAAGATACCTGTTCTAGTAAGAGTAACAGAAAAGATACCTGTTCTAGTAAGAGTAACGGAAAAGATACCTGTTCTAGTAAGAGTAACGGAAAAGATACCTGTTCTAGTAAGAGTAACAGAAAAGATACCTGTTCTAGTAAGAGTAACGGAAAAGATACCTGTTCTAGTAAGAGTAACGGAAAAGATACCTGTTCTAGTAAGAGTAACGGAAAAGATACCTGTTCTAGTAAGAGTAACGGAAAAGATACCTGTTCTAGTAAGAGTAACGGAAAAGATACCTGTTCTAGCAAGAGTAACGGAAAAGATACCTGTTCTAGTAAGAGTAATGGAAAAGATACCTGTTCTAGTAAGAGTAATGGAAAAGATACCTGTTCTAGCAAGAGTAATGGAAAAGATACCTGTTCTAGTAAGAGTAACGGAAAAGATACCTGTTCTAGCAAGAATAACGGAAGAGATACCTGTTCTAGTAAGAGTAACGGAAAAGATACCTGTTCTAGCAAGAATAACGGAAAAGATACCTGTTCTAGTAAGAGTAACGGAAAAGATACCTGTTCTAGTAAGAGTAACGGAAAAGATACCTGTTCTAGCAAGAGTAACGGAAAAGATACCTGTTCTAGTAAGAGTAATAGAAAAGATACCTGTTCTAGCAAGAATAATAGAAAAGATACCTGTTCTAGTAAGAGTAATGGAAAAGATACCTGTTCTAGCAAGAGTAACGGAAAAGATACCTGTTCTAGCAAGAGTAACGGAAAAGATACCTGTTCTAGCAAGAATAACAGAAAAGATACCTGTTCTAGTAAGAGTAACAGAAAAGATTACTGTTCTAGTAAGAGTAACGGAAAAGATACCTGTTCTAGCAAGAGTAACGGAAAAGATACCTGTTCTAGCAAGAGTAACGGAAAAGATACCTGTTCTAGTAAGAGTAACGGAAAAGATACCTGTTCTAGCAAGAGTAACGGAAAAGATACCTGTTCTAGCAAGAGTAACGGAAAAGATACCTGTTCTAGTAAGAATAACGGAAAAGAGACCTGTTCTAGTAAGAGTAACGGAAAAGATACCTGTTCTAGCAAGAATAACGGAAAAGATACCTGTTCTAGTAAGAGTAACGGAAAAGATACCTGTTCTAGCAAGAGTAACGGAAAAGATACCTGTTCTAGCAAGAATAACAGAAAAGATACCTGTTCTAGCAAGAGTAACGGAAAAGATACCTGTTCTAGTAAGAGTAACGGAAAAGATACCTGTTCTAGCAAGAGTAACGGAAAAGATACCTGTTCTAGCAAGAGTAACGGAAAAGATACCTGTTCTAGTAAGAATAACGGAAAAGAGACCTGTTCTAGTAAGAGTAACGGAAAAGATACCTGTTCTAGCAAGAATAACGGAAAAGATACCTGTTCTAGTAAGAGTAACGGAAAAGATACCTGTTCTAGCAAGAATAACGGAAAAGATACCTGTTCTAGTAAGAGTAACGGAAAAGATACCTGTTCTAGTAAGAGTAACGGAAAAGATACCTGTTCTAGTAAGAATAACGGAAGAGATACCTGTTCTAGTAAGAGTAACGGAAAAGATACCTGTTGTAGTAAGAATAACGGAAGAGATACCTGTTCTAGTAAGAGTAACGGAAGAGTAACGGAAAAGATACCTGTTCTAGTAAGAGTAACGGAAGAGATACCTGTTCTAGTAAGAGTAACGGAAAAGATACCTGTTGTAGTAAGAATAACGGAAGAGATACCTGTTCTAGTAAGAGTAACGGAAGAGTAACGGAAAAGATACCTGTTCTAGCAAGAATAACGGAAAAGATACCTGTTCTAGTAAGAGTAACGGAAAAGATACCTGTTCTAGTAAGAGTAACAGAAAAGATACCTGTTCTAGTAAGAATAACGGAAGAGATACCTGTTCTAGTAAGAATAACGGAAGAGATACCTGTTCTAGTAAGAATAACGGAAGAGATACCTGTTCTAGTAAGAGTAACGGAAGAGATACCTGTTCTAGTAAGAGTAACGGAAGAGATACCTGTTCTAGTAAGAATAACGGAAGAGATACCTGTTCTAGTAAGAGTAACGGAAAAGACATTACAAAGAATTTGAATATAATTTTCTTATAAATTGTAGATATTTGAACCTTGTAAAATATCAGTGGATAATTTTATCACAACTAGAATATTTACAAGTTATTACAATATTAGAATTTTGTCCAGATTATGGAAAATCACACATGGTTCAAATATCCACTCACACAGGCAGAGAAAAATATATACCTGTAAGTCTTATGGGACTCCCAACATGTGCACTTACCTTAGCCTTCATATCAAGGTTAGTTATAACATGACACACTTCAGCCAGGAACTTTTTTATCTCTTCCTTTAAAAAGACAATAAGTATTTTGTTAAATATCAGGAAATACACATATTATTTTACTTCACTATAGAGATCTAAAGTTCCAGCATTAGAAGGTCAGGTCGTCATGGTTGTGTTCATATGGTAGTTGGATTTACAACTACCTATATATGCAATCAGTGCATATCACCACTAACGTTGTGAGTCTAAATTCCGCTCATTGTGAGATGTATTTGATACATCATTATGTGATAAGGTTTGTCAGTAACTTGCGGCAAGTCAGTGTTTTTGTCCGGGTACTTTCGTTTCCTCCACTAATGTAACTGATCGCCACGATATAACTGAAATATTGTTAAAAGTGGCAAACACCATAATACACACACACACACACACACACTATTAGAAGGTATTCATCATAACCACACAAACAGAATAGAATCAAAACAAATATTTTTTTTAAGATTGTAGAAAGTGTTTTTTTTTAAATTTGTCTACTATATATGGTATATGAGAAGTTTAACAGTAACTTATAAGATTTCTTTTTTTCCCTGAAATCTTTATACATTTTTTTGCATAACTGGTATATTTCAATAAAAATGCAAGATTAAAAACCAGAGGCTCCCAGGAGCCTGTAATCGCTCACCTGGATCAAAGCTGCTTTCAATAACAACGCAACTGCACTGTGGCGGCCATCTTGGCGGGAGAGCGCAACTGCCGGACACCATTTTGGAAGAGGACCATCCAATGACTATTCCATCTAAGTTCGGTTTTAATTGAGCTACTGGTTCCAGACAAGATGGTTTTTATGTGAATTTCCCATAGGGTCCTATGTTAAACTAAGAACAGCTGTGCAGCCATCTTGGTCAGAGGGCGGGACCACCAGACACAAATTTGGTTCAGCAGTTTCCGAGGAGAAGATTTAAATGTGATCTTTTATCAAAATATGCCTAATTTGCATAATCGGTATAAATTTGGCTGAAAGAAAAATTTCAAAAAAAAATACCCGAACATATGCTAAACTCCAAATTTGAGCTCATTTTGACTTGTACTAAAGCAGCAATGGACAATTGAAGAAATTTCTATTTTTAGTAACAGCAGCCATCTTGAATGGAGGGCGGGGCTGTCGAACACAATTTTGAAAGGGACCCACCCAGGGACCATCCCTGCCAGGTTTGGTTTAATTTGGTTCAGCGGTTTCAGAGGAGAAGATTTAAATGTGATCTTTTATCAAAATATGCCTAATTTACATAATCGGTATATCTCGGCGGAATATATGCTAAACTACTTCTTGCCATGTAGCTGCAGTTAAAATTTCAGCTCATTTTGACTTACACTAAAGCAGCAATGGACAATTAAAATTTCATCCCCCTTTTTTCTATTTTTTGCTTGGCGGCCATCTCGGTTGGAAGTCGGGATCAACGGACACAATTTTGGAAGGGGGCCATCCAAGAATCATTTCAGCAAAGTTTGGTTGATATTGGATCAGTAATTTCCGAGGAGAAGATTTTTTTTAAATTTCATCCCCCCTTTTTTCTAACTTGCATAATCGGTCAAAATCGGCAAAAGTTCACAGTTCATAAAAAATCCTGTAATATATGCTAAAAAGTTCATCACTATGCTTACACAGTTCAAATTTGGGCACATTCTGGCTTAAAATAGAGCAGTTTTGGCCATTTGAAGAAATTTCTATTTTTAGTAACAGCGGCCATCTTGAATGGAGGGCGGGGCTGTCGGACACAATTTTGAAAGGGAACCACCCAGGGACCATCCCTGCCAGGTTTGGTTTAATTTGGTTCAGCGGTTTCAGAGGAGAAGATTTAAATGTGATCTTTTATCAAAATATGCTTAATTTGCATAATCGGTATATATCGGCTGAAAGAAAATTTCACAGAAAAACACGGAATATATGTTAAACTACTCCTTGCCATGTAGCTGCAGTTAAAATTTGAGTTCATTTTGACTTACACTAAAGCAGCAATGGACAATTAAAATTTCATCCCCCCTTTTTTCTATTTTTCGGGATCACCGGACACAATTTTGAAAGGGGGCCATCCAAGGACCATTCCACCAAAGTTTGGTTGCAATTGGTCCAGTGGTTTCTGAGGAGAAGATTAAAATGTGAAATGTTGACGGACGGACGACGGACGAAAAGTGATGACAATAGCTCACATGGCCTAAAGGCCAGGTGAGCTAAAAATTAATAATTATGTAAAAAAATCAACCCTGACATGAGATCACTATAACATTACATTAGAACATATCTGAGGGCATCAACCAATAGAAATAAAGCAAATCAAGGAATCATTTAATTTGATTGATTGATTATTTTATCACTATTTCAGCTATAACGTCGCGTCATCACTTAATAACATTATATATAACCTCAGTTCCATTCTTCTTTAACATTTCCCTAACTTCATCTAAACCAATCTTACACAGCTGACATTGCATAGTCTGAAATTAAATATCAAAATATTGTTCAGGAGTATTTGAGTAAGACTTTGTTATCAACATACTGTTCACGAGTATTTGAGTAAGACTTTGTTATTAACATACTGTTCAAGAGTATTTGAGTTATCAACATATTGTTCAGGAGTATTTGAGTAAGATTTTGTTATTAACATATTGTTCAAGAGTATTTGAGTTATCAACATATTGTTCAGGAGTATTTGAGTAAGATTTTGTTATTAACATATTGTTCAGGAGTATTTGAGTAAGACCTTGTTATTAACATATTGTTCAAGAGTATTTGAGTTATAAACATATTGTTCAGGAGTATTTGAGTAAGATTTTGTTATTAACATATTGTTCAAGAGTATTTGAGTTATCAACATATTGTTCAAGAGTATTTGAGTAAGACTTTGTTATTAACATACTGTTCACGAGTATTTGAGTAAGACTTTGTTATTAACATACTGTTCACGAGTATTTGAATAAGACTTTGTTATTAACATATTGTTCAGGAGTATTTGAGTAAGACTTTGTTATTAACATACTGTTCACGAGTATTTGAGTAAGACTTTGTTATTAACATATTGTTCAGGAGTATTTGAGTAAGACTTTGTTATTAACATATTGTTCAGGAGTATTTGAGTAAGACTTTGTTATTAACATACTGTTCAGGAGTATTTGAGTAAGACTTTGTTATCAACATATTGTTCAGGAGTATTTGAGTAAGACTTTGTTATTAACATATTGTTCAAGAGTATTTGAGTAAGACTTTGTTATTAACATATTGTTCAGGAGTATTTGAGTAAGACTTTGTTATTAACATATTGTTCAGGAGTATTTGAGTAAGACTTTGTTATTAACATATTGTTCAGGAGTATTTGAGTAAGACTTTGTTATTAACATACTGTTCAGGAGTATTTGAGTAAGACTTTGTTATTAACATATTGTTCAGGAGTATTTGAGTAAGACTTTGTTATTAACATATTGTTCAGGAGTATTTGAGTAAGACTTTGTTATTAACATATTGTTCAGGAGTATTTGAGTTATCAACATATTGTTCAGGAGTATTTGAGTAAGACTTTGTTATTAACATATTGTTCAGGAGTATTTGAGTTATCAACATATTGTTCAGGAGTATTTGAGTAAGACTTTGTTATTAACATATTGTTCAGGAGTATTTGAGTAAGACTTTGTTATTAACATATTGTTCAGGAGTATTTGAGTAAGACTTTGTTATTAACATATTGTTCAGGAGTATTTGAGTTATCAACATATTGTTCAGGAGTATTTGAGTAAGACTTTGTTATTAACATATTGTTCAGGAGTATTTGAGTAAGACTTTGTTATTAACATATTGTTCAGGAGTATTTGAGTAAGACTTTGTTATTAACATATTGTTCAGGAGTATTTGAGTAAGACTTTGTTATTAACATATTGTTCAGGAGTATTTGAGTAAGACTTTGTTATTAACATACTGTTCAGGAGTATTTGAGTAAGACTTTGTTATCAACATACTGTTCAGGAGTATTTGAGTAAGACTTTGTTATTAACATATTGTTCAGGAGTATTTGAGTAAGACTTTGTTATTAACATATTGTTCAGGAGTATTTGAGTAAGACTTTGTTATTAACATACTGTTCAGGAGTATTTGAGTAAGACTTTGTTATTAACATATTGTTCAGGAGTATTTGAGTAAGACTTTGTTATTAACATATTGTTCAGGAGTATTTGAGTAAGACTTTGTTATTAACATACTGTTCAGGAGTATTTGAGTAAGACTTTGTTATTAACATACTGTTCAGGAGTATTTGAGTAAGACTTTGTTATTAACATATTGTTCAGGAGTATTTGAGTAAGACTTTGTTATTAACATATTGTTCAAGAGTATTTGAGTAAGACTTTGTTATTAACATATTGTTCAGGAGTATTTGAGTAAGACTTTGTTATTAACATATTGTTCAGGAGTATTTGAGTAAGACTTTGTTATTAACATACTGTTCACGAGTATTTGAGTAAGACTTTGTTATTAACATATTGTTCAGGAGTATTTGAGTAAGACTTTGTTATTAACATATTGTTCAGGAGTATTTGAGTAAGACTTTGTTATTAACATATTGTTCAGGAGTATTTGAGTAAGACTTTGTTATCAACATACTGTTCACGAGTATTTGAGTAAGACTTTGTTATTAACATACTGTTCAGGAGTATTTGAGTAAGACTTTGTTATCAACATACTGTTCAGGAGTATTTGAGTAAGACTTTGTTATCAACATATTGTTCAGGAGTATTTGAGTAAGACTTTGTTATTAACATATTGTTCAAGAGTATTTGAGTTATCAACATATTGTTCAGGAGTATTTGAGTAAGATTTTGTTATCAAAAGTCATAGGTCACAGTCAATGAGATCAAACCTAATTGTGTATTTCTTGGATAACTCAAAATGAAGTTATCTATGGTCCATTTATAGTAATCATATGATTAATACCGGTATACCTCAGAAAACTTGAAAACACAATAAATTATAAACATAATCACTAGTCAATTTGACCTTAGCATAAGGTTCAATTGTAGAATTATTATAGTTAATCGTATATAAAACAATAGTTGCTTTGACCTTGACATTAGGCTTTACTGTAGAATTATTACACAGTTAACTATAAACATAATTACTAGTCACCTTGACCTTGACATTAGGCTTAAATGTAGAATTATTGCATAGTTAATTATAAACATAATCACTAGTCACTTTGACCTTGACATTAGGCTTAACTGTAGAATTATTAGTTAATTATACACACAATCACTAGTCACCTTGACCTTGACATTAGGCTTAACTGTAGAATTATTACAGTTATCTATAAACATAATCACTAGTTCCTTTGACCTTGACATTAGGCTTAACTGTAGAATTATTACAGTTCATTATAAACATAATCACTAGTCACCTTGACCTTGACATTAGGCTTAACTGTATAATTATTACACAGTTCATTATAAACATAATCACTTGTCACCTTGACCTTGACATTAGGCTTAACTGTAGAATTATTACACAGTAAGGAGTTAACTATAAACATAATCACTAGTCACCTTGACATTAGGCTTAACTGTAGAATTATTACACAGTTAACTATAAACATAATCACTAGTCACCTTGACCTTGACCTTAGGCTTAACTGTAGAATTATTACACAGTTAATTATAAACATAATCACTAGTCACCTTGACCTTGACATTAAGCTTAACTGTATAATTATTACACAGTTCATTATAAACATAATCACTTGTCACCTTGACCTTGACATTAGGCTTAACTGTAGAATTATTACACAGTAAGGAGTTAACTATAAACATAATCACTAGTCACCTTGACCTTAGGCTTAACTGTAGAATTATTACACAGTTAATTATAAACATAATCACTAGTCACCTTGACCTTAGGCTTAACTGTATAATTATTACACAGTTCATTATAAACATAATCACTTGTCACCTTGACCTTGACATTAGGCTTAACTGTAGAATTATTACACAGTAAGGAGTTAACTATAAACATAATCACTAGTCACCTTGACATTAGGCTTAACTGTAGAATTATTACACAGTTAACTATAAACATAATCACTAGTCACCTTGACATTAGGCTTAACCGTAGAATTATTACACAGTTAACTATAAACATAATCACTAGTCACCTTGACCTTAGGCTTAACTGTAGAATTATTACACAGTTAATTATAAACATAATCACTAGTCACCTTGACCTTAGGCTTAACTGTAGAATTATTACACAGTTAATTATAAACATAATCACTAGTCACCTTGACCTTGACATTAGGCTTAACTGTAGAATTATTACAGGTAATTATAAACATAATTGCTAGTCACCTTGACCTTGACATTAGGCTTAACTGTAGAATTATTACAAAGTTTACCATAAATAAAATCACTAGTTGCTTTGACCTAAAAGGTTCAACTGTAGAATTATTCATAAATAGGCATAAATACACAAAATCAACATTTTATATAAAAAAAAACTTACATCTTTAGGCTTGATAATCTGGTTTTTCCACACTGTTTGCATACAATGTTGAACAGCGCCACATTTCTTGGCCTTTGAGATCTGACTACACCAGTATGATGGTCCATAAGTACATTCATCTTGAGCTGCAAGAGCTGAAATCCCCAAAAAATTAAATTTTGAAATTCCAACAATTTACACAATTAAACATTTAAACACCTTTATGATATTCTACCATTATAGTTAACCAACCTATTTTTTTAATAGCTGTAAAGATGCTATAATTATACATCATGTTTACCACAATCATGCCATTTATCTGTATGGAGATGTTCAAAATAAATATACCCTTACTATGATTGAATATTGTTAGTTTTTGTTTACTCTTTACATGTACATTTTATGTATTCTTTAGTATTACATCCAGTATTTGTTTATGTTTTAAGTGTTGGAGGACAAGTTCTTGCATATTTTATTTCATTCAATTTATTTGTCAGGATGGATAGAATGTACATTGTATATAACCAGAGTCTAAGATGGCTGAGCCTGCATAATTCACCTGTCGTAAACACTTCCAGGTTCTTTCCTCATTCATGACTTATCACCTGGTTTGTAACTAGATTAACACAACGAGTGTCACTAGTGGAGCAGGAACTGCTTACCCTAGGGAACACCTGAGTTCACCCCCGGTTTTTAGTGGGGTTCGGGTTACTCGATCTTTAGTTTTATATGTATGTTTTGTAGATCGTTGTTTGTCCTTTTGTCCTTTTTCTTTTGGCCATTGTGTTGTCTGTTCTTCTTCGATATACAGATTCTGATTGCCCCTTTGGTATCTTCAAACTCTTCTTACTGATACATATGGAATTAATCAGCAGAATTATAAAAATTCAAAGAGAAACCTATACAATACTACATGTAAACTACTCATTGTAGTACAGCTTATGTTGAAATTCTAGTTCATTTTTGATTATGACTTTAACATGCTAAAGCAAAAACAGGATTGACCATTTCAAGAAACTTCTATTTTAGGGTTATGGTTTATGGTGTTTAACACCACTTTCATCACTATTTAAGTTATATCGGGGCAGTCAGTTTTATTGCTGGAGAAAACCAGAGTACCCAGAAATAACCACTGACCTGCTGCAAGTCACTGACAAACTTTATCACATAATGTTGTATGCTTTGTGATAATGACTTTTATTCTTTTCTTTTTTTAACGTGATTTTTCTTAAAAAACAAATAAGCCATATTCATTGCAAGATTTGCATTAAAAATCTGTATAAATCAGTGGAATATTTTAAAAAATGTCACAGAAAAACCGATAATATATGAATTCTCTTTTCCGAGGTGACGTCACTTCCCCTAACAACAACGAGTCGGCCATCTTAGGCAGTGAAGCGATCACGTGGATACGCATGGCTTCAGTGGAGAATATGTGTGTTATCTATAAATTGAGTGGTAATTAACACCTTATCATTACTTTACAATAGACAAACTGAAATATATATGTGTACTAGTGATAATCATGTCCTACAGCTATCAAGAGACATTAAATGGTGAACGTTATCTGATATAAATCAAATTTAAGTGTGCCCTTACAAGTTACTAGCAGGTGTTTGGAAAATAATACGTGCAAGTGGCCTGATCTTCAGTATGGGGATGTGTATTCATACCTGATAGAAAGTCTTTGTACATTATCTTTTTTTTTTTTTTAACAAATAATGTATGACTCGATATCTTTATCATAAATGATTATTAATAAATAAGTAATGTATATATCACTCAGAATAAGAAATGTACCTACAAATGTCACTATATCCAAGGATTTATATACTAGGAAGGATAAGGATTAATGTCTCAAATATATATATTAATGAAAAGATATAAATTATTACATATCATGAAACTTAGAATAATTTTTCTATTGGAAACAAACTCCTTCCATAAACTAGGAAAAACTGTTTTAGATACCTAAAACTTATGTCTCCCCTTAATGCGGCCATCTGTACAACAACCTATCTCGAAAGACAAAAATGTTATGGCCGGGCAAGAAAATACTATTTAAAAAACAATCATTTGACCTTGAGGTCAAAGGTCAAGGTCACACAAAGGTCATTACGGTATGCGACACCACTTTATGGTCATGCACCCACATACCAAATATCATTGACCTATCTCGAAAGACAAAAATGTTATGGCCCAGACAAGAAAATACTATTTAATTTTTTTTTATTTGACCGAGGTCAAAGGTCAAGGTCCCACGAAGGTCATTACGGCATGCAACACACCGCCTTATGGTCATGCACCCACATACCAAATAAATACTATTTAAAAAGCAGTTATTTGACCTTGAGGTCAAAAGTCAAGGTCCCATGAAGGTCATTATGGTACACGACACACCGCCTTATGGTCATGCACCCACATACCAAATATCATTGACCTATCTCGAAAGACAAAAATGTTATGGCCCAGGCAAGAAAATACTATTTAAACCAGAGGCTCTCAAGAGCCTGTATCGTTCACCTGGTAATAAAAAAAAACCAATTGGTCCTATGTAAAAACTATGTCCTGCAGTGGTAGTCATCTTGGAATTACGATCAACATAAAAAACACAAAGTTTGTAAAGGACCTTTCAATGATTGATGCACAGTTTAGGTTCAATCAGTGCAATAGCTTCAGAGAAGAATATATTTCTGTATTTTCCCCATATGGTTCTGTGTTAATACTATGACCTGTGGTGGCAGCCATCTTGGATTTCCGATCGGCATAAAAAACAGAGGACCTTCCAATGATCATTCCTGGGCAGTTTGGTTTCAACTGTCCAAGTGGTTTCAGAGAAGAAGCATTTTGAAACATTTTTCCCATAGGGTCCAATGTTAAACTAAGTCCTGCCGTAGCCGCCATTTTGAATTTCATACCGGAACAAAAAACGTAAAGTTTGTAGAGGACCATCTAATGAACATTCATGTACAGTTTGGCTTTAATCATATTTGTAGTTTCTGAGAAGGCATTTGAATATTTTCCCATAGGGTCCAATGTTAATCTATGTCCTGCGGTGGTGGCCATCTTGGATTTCCGATCGGCATAAAAAACAGAAACTTTGTAGAGGACCTTCCAATGATCATTCCTGGTCAGTTTGGTTTCAACTGTCCAAGTGGCTTCAGAGAAGAAGCATTTTGAAACATTTTTCCCATAGGGTCCAATGTTAAACTAAGTCCTGCCGTAGCCGCCATTTTGAATTTCATATCGGAACAAAAAACCTTAAGATTGTAGAGGACCATCCAATGAACATTCATGTACAGTTTGGCTTTAATCATATTTGTAGTTTCTGAGAAGAAGGCATTTGAACATTTTCCCATAGGGTCCAATGTTAATCTATGTCCTGCGATGGCGGCCATCTTGGATTTCCTATCGGCATAAAAAACAGTAACTTGGTAAAGGACATTCCAATGATCATTCCTTTACAGTTTGGGTTCAGTCAGTTCATTAGTTTCAGAGAAGAAGATCTTTGAAATTTCAGCCAATCAGAGCATATTATTGGCCCTGGCAGCCATATTGAATATTCGACTGGAACAAAAAACAGTAACTTTGTAGAGGACCATCCAAGGAACATTCCTGCTAAGTTCGGTCCAGGTGAACTAAAAAGTTACGGCCCTGCTGAGAAGAAGCGGAAGAAAAAATCAGACTAAAACAATGACTCCCTTCGTTCGAAGGGGAGACATAATTATTATGAACAATAGTCAACTATCTGAGACCATCATGGCATGAATATAAACATGGAATCGTGTAGAAAAACAAAGTTATCATAATTATTAAATATTAAAATATTAAATCAGATCATTGATGAAATAAAACTTAAATGAACAAGATATGACTATAATCTAACGATTATGAAGTCTCAAGTCTCCCAAACCGGACACTGACAACAGACTTAAAAAATAAATCAAAAGCTACCTTTGAAATCGAACAATGTTGAATTTTTGCGGTATTGTACACACCCTTGTGTAACCTGCCTACACAGTGTGTACCACATTTTTGAGTTTATTTCTTCATGAACAGAAACAAAATTGAGATCAATCCTTAAATGTTGAATTTTTACCGCCCATTTTTTATGCCGTGCTTTGGCAGCCATTTTGAAAATGGCAGACATCTCGAAAATTTTGAAAATGCAGAATTGCTCCTCTAATGGTGACCTATCACTATGTCAAATTTTATGTCTCTATCATTATCCATTTAGAAGTTATCGACATTAATGTACGAAATTTCAACTTTCCCATAGGATTCTATAGTAACCCCCACCTCCTTTGAACCCCTCAAAATATGACTTTGACCCCCTTTACCACAAAGCTGAAAACTTTAGGACCAACTAGAAACATATATCTATAACTCCACCAAGTATTCTAATTTTGGTCTTACAAGGCTGGTATATGCTCTATCTTTTACACTAGATGGACAGTGTTTAAGATTTCTTTTAAGGAAACCAAGTACTTTTGATGCCTTCTTGCAAGTTTGGTCGATGTGCAAGTTGTACTTGAGGTTGTTACCGAGTTCTACTCCAAGGTATGGTTGATGGTCAACTTTTTTTCTAATGAGCTTTTAAATCCGGCATACATTGCCCTTGTTAGCAGCAACCATAGAACAAGGAAATCTTGTATGAACTATGTAGCACTATGAGCATGTGAACATGAACTAGAAGTCTAGATGAAGTCATGCTAAATGTTATCCTTAAGATTGATGATTGTAATGGTTGTTGGTTTACTACTGATTAGTGCAACTATAGTCTATATATCGATATATTCAAATTCAAATTCTTTATTAATAAAGAAAGCTCCATAAGGAACATGCATATATGAAAGAATGCACAAATGACTAGAACAAACAAAAGAATAAAACAAGGAAATACAAGGAAAATAAAAAAAATAATAACAATACTACAATTGTACCAGAGGGAGTCATACCCAAATATTTGTAGACTATATATAAACAATACACTGATATACATATATATATATAAACATGTATCAGCACTGTTGGTGTTGGTTATAGAACATAAATATATTCAGTTACTTATCTGATAAATCTCTTATTGAAATGAAAGGCAAGTTGCTATAAAATTTGCAAGATTTTTACAGATGTCTCTGTCTTCATTACTTATTCATTATATTTTTCATCACAATTATGATTTTTTAGATGAAAAAAAATGTGCACCATTGGTAAGTGTTTGTGATATCTTAGACCTTACAAACCTGGTAAAAAGGCCAACATGTTTCACAAAGATAGCAGATCCTACTTTAAATGATGTTATATTAACTAATTCACCCAATAATTGTATGAATGTCTTAAATTTCAATTGTGGTATTAGTGATGTCCACAACTTAATTTCTGTGCAAATAAAGGGTAATATAAATCCTGCTAAAAAGAGCTTTAAGACATACAGGAGTTTTAAAAACTTTTCTGAAGAAAATTTTGTAAATGATCTAATGAAATCTGATTTGGATAAAATTACTGAAATTGAAGATGTAGACGAAGCTTATAATAAATTTGAAGAAGTTATGGTCAATACTATTGATGAACATGCTCCTATGAAAAAAAGGAAATCAATATCACAGCCAGCCCCTTTTATGAATAAAACCCTGAGAAGTGCTGTTTATAAAAAACGGACGACACATAATAAATTTTTAAAAGATAAAAGTAACAAAAATTGGGAGGCATATCGAAAGCAAAGAAATTTAGTAACAAAATTAAAAAAGCAATCAATTAGAACATATTTCTATGAAAGATGTGTTGGCGGACCAAAATCTACTGACTTTTATCCAACAATTAAACCATTTTTAACTAATAAGGGTAGTAATATAACTAAAGATATTATCTTAGAAGACAATAATAAGATCATAAATGACCAACTTCAAGTAGCAAATAATTTTAATAATTTTTTCATAAATGTGGCAAAGGATATTGGTAATGATAATAATTTATCTGCCGAAGAACATCCAAGTATTAAAATTATAAAAGAAAATAAGAAAGAAATTCCTGAATTAATATTTCATGAAATTGAAAATGATTTTGTATCAAAGCAAATTCAAAAAAAGCAACCGGATGTGATGGCATTTCGGCAAAACTTCTAAAATTTGCAAAACCAGCTATTGTTAAACCAATTACAAATTTAATAAATAAATCAATAAATAATTCCATTTTTCCAGAAAAATTAAAAGAAGCCCAAGTTGTACCACTATTCAAGAAAAATAACTCTTTAGATAAATGCAATTATAGACCTGTAAGTATCTTACCTACTATTTCAAAATTTTATGAAAGAGCAATATATGAGCAGACTGTGACCTTCTTTGACAAGGTGTTTCATCCTTCTCTGTCAGCATTCCGATCGGGTTATGGTTGCCAAATAGCTCTTCTAAAAATAATAGAAGATTGGAAAAAGGCCCTGGATGAAAATAAATTTGTAGCGGCCATCCTCATGGATTTGTCAAAAGCTTTTGACTGCCTTCCCCATAAACTGTTAATAAATAAACTAGATGCATACGGAGTAAGTGAATCTGCATTGAAACTGATAAAAAATTATCTCTCTAACAGAAAACAGTGTGTCAAAATCGGCAATATAATGAGCAAATGGGAAGACATATATAAAGGTGTACCTCAAGGTTCTATTTTAGCCCCTGTACTTTTTAATATATTTATAAATGATATATTTTATTTTATACAAGAAAGTTCCCTCTATAATTATGCAGATGATAACACTTTGTCATATGAAGGCCACAATCTGGATCAATTAATCACAGTACTTGAAAGAGACAGCCTAACTTTAATAGACTGGTTTACTGAAAACCAAATGAAAGCAAATCCAGACAAATTTCAAGCGATAGCAATTGGAAAAAAAACTAAAAATGAAAATATCTCTTTTAATCTTAATGGTAATATAATAAAATGCGAAGATGAGGTAAAACTTTTGGGAGTCACAATAGATTTTGAACTAAATTTTAATACTCATATAGCAAATATCTGTAAAAAAGCCTCAAGACAACTGAACATTTTAAAAAGAATTGGTAAATACTTAACAAAACTTGGTAGACTTACAATATACTACTCTTATATTTTCTCGAACTTTAATTATTGCCCTGTAACATGGCACTTTTGCAGTGAACAAAATACAAATAAAATGGAAAAAATACAATTTAGAGCTCTGAAATTTATCTATGATGATACTGACAGCACATATGAAGAACTTTTAACAAAATTCAAATTACCCACTTTAAAAATCAGGCGAATTAGAACTATAGCCATTGAAACATTCAAAATTGTCAATAAAACCAGTCCTTTGTACTTACACGATTTAATTACAATTAAACAAAGTAAATATTCTTTCAGATATCAAAATACTGCTAGTATACCATCGACCAGAACAACTAGGTATGGTATTAAAACTTTTAAATATTTTGCTGCCAAAACATGGAATGAGCTACCAAATCACTTTATAGACTGGAAAATTCTTTTAAACAATTCAAAAACTTGATTAATTCATGGAATGGTAGCTCATGCCACTGTAATGCTTGTAGATAGCTTTAAAGCATAATTTTATTTATTTATTTGTTTTGCTTATCTGTGATGCTTTTGAAATCTGTGCTTTGTCTTTAATTATAGCACAGGGACTTGTCACTATCCAGGTAAATATACTATCAATGTATAAACATATACAAGGGCGGACATCTTTTTTACCCCCGCTCGCTTCAAGTCGTGTTTGTTTTTTAAATTCCTTCTAATATATTCAAAACCCTGTTTGGTTCAACTCCCAAGACCTTATTCTTTTCAAAAAATATCATGACCTCTCCTCGACTACCTCTTGTGAAGGCGCAGCGGTCGTTTTTGTCAGGAATTCGCCGGAGTAGAGAACACCGTGGACCCAAAGTGAAAGTAACAGCGCCACCTATAAAAAATGGAAGTTCGGAACTCTCGGGGTTTTAGCTTTGAGGTAAGGAAAATACCGTTAAGATTCAAACATCATTAAAATAGCGGGACGATTTGAAGTGAAAACTGACATTTTTTTACTTGTACATACAATGAATGATAATTTCAGTGTTTCTTGGTAAGATTGATTACAAGAATTGTAAATTCAATGCATGTAGATCTCAATATACATATTTTGAGGTGGACAAACGAGAAAATTCAATACAAAAATGAAAATGACACACATTGACACAATTTAAAATGCACATAATAAATTGGACAAATGTCTTATAAAACGATACAACTACCTTTAGTTTGTATCATTATCCTCTGTGTGGGGGGGGGGGAGGGGTTAAAAAAAATTATGTGCCTAGACCTGTACTATTATTTGGGGATCAAAATTTTCAAAATCACTATTTTTTTGAGACCATCATCTTTCAAATTCACAATTCCTTTGGGGGGGGGGGGGGGGGGGGGCATTACAAATATTTGGTTCTATTTCAAAATTTGTTCAGGTTGATCGAAACCTTGTTTTTTTATGGGGCAATTCATAAAAAAAAAAACACATTATGTTTTGCTTATTTTAAACCAAAATTGGGCATTAGTAATTTTATGTGGAAGTATGTTTTTTTTTGGGGGGGGGGGGGGTTCATTTGTTCAACATGTATTTTTTGGGGCGTGTTTGGAAATTCTGGTATTTTTTTGGGTGAAAGTCATTTTCTGTGACGAGCCTAGGTACAGAAAATGTTGGCAGGTCATCCCCTCCCTTGGCATTATGAGGCTGGGAACAGACTTGGGGTCAATTACTTTCAAATGTAATCGATTACATTACTGATTACATTTGATGTCATGACAACCAATGTATATTCAAGTTTGCTATGTTACTTCTTTTTGTTTCAAATTTCTGTTTCTTTGTATGCTTGTTGGTATGTGTACAGTAATATATATAATTGGTGCTTTGATTTCTTTTTGTTTCATTGCCTTGATATAGCTAAAAAATTGCTCATTTTGGTGTTTTAAACCAATAATCACTCACTTTATATATTGATATAATTTCTTTTTTTTCTTATACGTTCCTCCATATAACTGAAATATTATTGAAAATGGACTAAACCCAAAAACCTCTTATATGTTCCAAGTCATGATGCAATATCATTCAATCTTTTACATGAATTGAAGTGGATTTTGTTTTTGCTCAGATTACTGGTCAGGCTACCTCATATCATAAATATATAGAATAAGATAGTTATTATATTTTTATTTTTTTCCTTTTCCCAATTTAGATCAATAACAAAACAATACATTTTATAATTTACCATGTACTAGCAATTAAACATGAAAAAACTATGACATGTTTTTAAAATACATTCATATTGACTGACAAAATAGATGTACTAAGTCAAAAAGGACAATGCAGTCTAAAACATAATTCACATACTAATATCATTTACTATTATTTGTTTTGATATCAACTCTTTGAAGCCATAATTAATGCTTAATATTTTGTTTGTAGCTGTGATAGTTTTGATTGCAATTTAACACAGAATAATATCTTTTGATCACCTTATTCAATAGATATTTTTGTGGAGTCTTTAACAATTGAATTTCATAACATATGTTTTTATTTAGATGTCAATAAACTTTATATTTTTTCTAGTAAACCATTCTACATTATTTGTTTAAAAAATTTCATGAAGAAAATTCACTTACATAAATCATACATTAAATATCTAAGGAGATACATGCTTCAATTAAGGCAAAATGATGAAAAGTAATTTAAATGTAATCAGAAAGTAATCATGATTACAGGGTCAAAATGAAAGTAATCGATTACATTACGATTACATGTAATAAAAAAAAGTCATATTACAGATTACATCCGAATACATGTTACGATTATCCCATGTCTGGCTGGGAATCAATGCACAGATCATTTTCTTCAGTTATTTCTCCACTGAAAAAGGAATAAATAAATAACAGGTCAAAACTTTTGAATTGAACTTGTCACAGTAACAGTATCATTATTCAGGGGAGGGTGATATTTAACAAAATTTTGGTTACTTATATATTTTGTGTAACTTTCCTGGAGGGGTGATGGGGGGTGTACTCACCAAATTTTCCTCTACCTAGGCTCTTACTAATTTTTGGGAGTCAAAATTATCAAATTTACTTCATTTTTTTAAGGGTACAAAATTTTGAAGGTACTTTGTCCAAACATTGGCAAGTTAAGAAAAAAAATTATATATTTTTACATATATTAAACCAAAATCTGGCAGCAGTAAATAATTGTACGGTATTCGGATGGGTGAGTGTGGGAATTGCTTTTGTGGGGGGGGGGGGGGGGGGGGGGGGGGGGGGGAATTGGTAAAAAAAATATTTGTTTGAGTGTATCATGAACCCCCCCTCCCCCTTTTCATAAATATAATTGTGATTGTTAGCAATTCTTTAAAGTCATTGTATGTCATTATTGCCACAATAGATTAAATATTCAATTTACATCCCTGTCTGACCCTATTTTTTAGCATTTTATTTTGATTTTGGCTAAAAATGAACCGGTCCACACAATTTTTAAAGAATAAATGGATGTGAACCTAGTGATTAATTAAAGTGGCCTGTAATAATTACCATGTATTATTTTATATAACAGTTCTGCATATAAATGTCAAGCATATTGATTTGTTGTTTGTGTTTTTTCAAGATTTGATTAATTTTGATTTTTGGTGTATTAATGCCACTTTCAACAATATTTTAGCTATATCATGGCGACCAGTTTTAGTGGTGGAGGAAGCCGGAGTACCCGGAGAGATCCACCAACCATGGGCAAGCAACTGGTAAAATTTATCACTTACAGCTGCGAGTCGAGTGCACCCTTTTTTTAATTTACAAAGCCGGGTGCGAACCTTCGCCATATTGGTGATAGGCTTGTACGAGTTGTTAGATCCAACGACCTAACTCATTGAGCCACCTGGGTCCCTGTGTTTTTCAAGAAAAAAACAATACATTACCTATACTATTTCAACAGAAGGAAACCAAATTTTGTAAGTCCACACTATTTGATTTGAGTATGGATGACATAGATAGGAGTGAGTCAGGGACTTTTCTATGTAATTCTCCCAAACCCTAGTTTTAATGAAGTTGCAAAGAAAAAGCTTCATTGGCTCTTAATCATTTTAAGTCATTACCCAGCAATCTGGTGAATGGCTGCTATAAAATCTGGTTCAGCTTGGCGATGAATGGTACTCAGTTGTACATGGTGAAAACAATTTCTCACAAAAGTAGATTGCACACAGTAGTAACCATCATCATTGTAACTTTGGTTTGCTATGGGAGGCAACTGTAGGAAGTCGCCACATAAAATCATCTGGACATCTCCAAATGGGTGGTCACTCTGTCTAATTTTGCTAAGAACATGTTGAACTTGTTCAATCATTTTAAGGCTCAACATGGAAATTTCATCTATAATTAGGCAGTCCATTGCACAGACATTTCTTTTCAGTTTTTCATGCGATTCCTCCGAGGACAAGAGTTCAACCAATTCATCATTGGTATATCTGCCATCCTTTAACCCTAAACATTTATGAATAGTTGTTACCACTTTGTATAGACATTTGGGCAATTTTTCTTGTAAAGTTTGAGCAGCCTTTCCAGTTATTGCTGTTAAAACAACATTTTTGGCTTGTTTTTGCAATTGTTCTGCAATACGGGCCACCGTGAAAGATTTACCAGTCCCAGGATATCCAGTTATTAATAAATTGTGCCCACTTAAGGCCATTTTCAAGGCTTTTTCTTGAATGCTGTCCATTTTCTTTAATTTATTATTTCGTCTGTTATTTCCCACGGTATCTTATACTTAGAAACACGATAACTAGCGAGAAAACCAAATATCGAATGGTAAAACCCCGAGAGTTCCGAACTTCCGTTTTTTTATAGGTGGCGCTGTTACTTTCACTTTGGGTCCACGGTGTTCTCTACTCCGGCGAATTCCTGACAAAAACGACCGCTGCGCCTTCACAAGAGGTAGTCGAGGAGAGGTCATGATATTTTTTGAAAAGAATAAGGTCTTGGGAGTTGAACCAAACAGGGTTTTGAATATATTAGAAGGAATTTAAAAAACAAACACGACTTGAAGCGAGCGGGGGTAAAAAAGATGTCCGCCCTTGTATATGTTTATACATTGATAGTATATTTACCTGGATAGTGACAAGTCCCTGTGATTATAGTTACTTTTTAGGCTGCTTATTTTAATTTATTTACTTAGTGCTTGAAATTTTAAATTAATTAGTTTAAATTATTTTTTAATATAGATGTTTTAATTTTTGCTAGTATTTTTATGTACCTTGTATGTATGCATGTATGTTGTTTTTGTTATATGTATAGTCGATTTGAAAAGCTCTGTAGAGCTTGTGGTTTTTTTTTATGTATGTTGTGATATGTATCGACTCTAAATAAAACTTTATTTATATTTATTTATTATTTTATTATTTATATATGATGTTGATTTCAAGAATACTCACCAAATTTAAACAAAATAACCGAAAATATCACTGCCAAATATTTCATTTTGCCGTTCGATAAACAAGTTGTTTAACAACTGCTTTTAGAAAATCATGTGATTGATTAGTCAGATGATCTATACTGGTTCGTCGACCTTTATAGGTGTATTACCACTAAACATGGGTACCAGTCGAAAAGAACGTATGGGGAAGTAGTACGTACACAGAAAATGGATTCCTACATTGTTGGATAAAAGATAAACCCTATTAGATACTGCAAAATACTGAATGTCAGCAGAAACCTACATATTTTAGGATAATTTTAAGCCCATATTTGATGTCCTTGTGGTTTTTAATAAAAAAATTGATTGCATTGGAAAGAAACCACCTGAATTTGTGTTAAATCGAAAGTGAAAGTAGGATTGTTGACGGTAGACATCTTCAGACTGTCTGTTTTTTCTTATATGCCATTAAATGTATGTTGATTTTCGGAGTTAAGCTTCCAATTAGGTACCCCTTCCATGAGATATGAGTGTCACTTAGATTAAACTTAAGATGAATCCTGTATAAAAGCTCAATTTTTTTTAATTTAACATAGAAGGCTATGGAGAATTCTTTAGTGGTATTACACCTCAAGTACGAGTTAATTTCGGAATGTAACACCAATGTTTTTCATCAGCTATTAATTTACATAAGCATAGACCTTCTTCTCTCGTGAAAGAAATCTCCCCTTTTCAGTCAACAAGCTGTGGTCACCAATTATTAGTTAACTTAACTTATCTAAGAAAACCTTGCGACTGGAATTATTTATTGGGTGATTTGGCAATGTGTGTTTTTTTTAAATTTGATTACCGGAAATCATGATTGGAACTTTCTGATACTTTCCAGAATTTATGTTCGGAACTGGCTTTATACACTGTTTTATATGATCAAAATCCGTTGCTCGACCTCGGCAGGAACCAGATTTGTGTCATATGAACGCTGCATTGAAGTAATGTGATGTCGAATGGCGTGTTGGACAAGACTGGTGAAAAAAAAACCTACCTACCGACCCATTAGAGAGATGGGGCGGGAAACAAACATATTATTTTTAAGGGTTGCCCAGTTCTAAATCTGCAAAATATTATCCTATCTCTGGTAATAAATTAAATATTTTTCAAATTCAATGAGTGGTTGGTTGGTTTTATGGTGTTTAACGCCACTTTCAACAATATTTCAGTTATATCGTGGCGGTCAGTTTTATTGGTGGAGGAAACCGGATTACTCGGAGAAAACCACCGACCTACCGTAAGTCACTGACAAAGTTTATAACATAATGCTGTGTCTTCGCCCTGAGCGAAATTCGAACTCACAACATCAGTGGTGATAGGCACCTATTGCATAGGTAGATGTAAATTCAACTACCATACGATCATGGCCACGGCGGTCCCTCAAATTCAAATTTTATATATTTCAAAATATATATTCAATTTTTTTTTAAATTAAACCATGAAGAGAAACTGACAAAAATACTTAACCCGTCAACACCCGAACAAATTAGGACTGTTACGTCTTTCATTAGACAGTTATTAGAACTGAGAGAAGGGAGACTCATCACAGTCATAATTGCAGTTCATGTTATTGTATTTTTTTTTATGTAATCATTTGTCTTGTCTGTACATGTATATTATGTATGTGTAATGCTAAAACCCAAATGGGTTACTTGTGTGCATTAATAAAATAAAATATATAAATTATATGATAAGCCTTATGACGAATTATATTTATATTTGACCGCCAGTTTTGTTGAAATTGATCAAATAACTTTTGTTTCAAACTACTAATACCTAACCATTTTGTGCTAGTTAATTTTGTGACAACCATAAATTACAATAACCACAAATATCGAGAGTATGTTTACCCATTCGGACATATGACTGTTCTGTGAATATTTTAAAAACACAAATTTATACAAAATGTGAGATATTATATTTTCTTTTAAACATGTGCATGTGTGGCAAAATCAGCTGATCGCTACTGTTTACAAAAAATATTCATGGCAGGTAAAATCCATTTGTCACAATATATATTTAAACTACTAAGTACAGAATCAACTCTCGGGATTACTAGCTTTACTGCTAGTAAATATGTATTAAAATACCTGGTAATTAAGTATGGAAAAAAACAGCGTGTACAATATCACTTTTAATTATCAAATTGTTGAATTTCCGTAGTGTACATGCTATTATTTGACGGTTTAAAACTGCAGTCATGTGACCAATTTTATTTTATTTTTTAAAGAATTGAAAAGAAGAAGGAATGTATGTTTGCATATATCAACATTATTTTTATTATTATTATTATTATTATTATTATTATTATTATTATTATTATTAAATAATTATTTCTTTACTGTGACCTTCTCTCTCTGGAATTTCAACTACGACTGACAATTGTTCTTGTTTATATAGATCGAACACGAACGTATTAGAAGACACCCATAAAAAGAGGTAAAATCCATACGTGACGTCGGTAAAGTAATTGTGTGCTTCTTGAAAGATTTATTTGATGATTTTCTCTACAATTCTGTAAAAAACTAATTACAGATGGCATACCAAAATGACCATTACACATTGACATCTCAGAAGAATTTATAAGTGTATTGTATTGTCGTTCCAGTCAAATTATATCGACACTTAAAGTTGACTCGACCCAATTGTCATTCAGCTATCCAGATATACTTTAAAAAAAAAAAAATTCTTGTGTGCGAGATTGCATCGGTGTAGAAAGATATATTTGTAGTAAAATCATTCATTTGTAGACTTTCAATCCCACGAGATCGATGGAAGCAAATGTTTCATGAGGAAAACACTAAAGTTCAATCACAGTATCTTGACGTTTTATCTGGCGAAATAGAGAAAAATCTGTATAAAATCCATTATACAGATATTTCTCTATTTCGCCAGATATACAGATTTTTCTCTATTTCGCCAGATAAAACGTCAAGATACTGTGATTCAATCGCCATTGTTTTGTAACGTCGTCGATTAAATTATCAAAATTTATCCCTTTCAACTCCCTCGAAATGCTACTTTAAAAATCTGTTTTGACAAATTTTAATCAAATTAATTATCAAATCTTTAATATTAATTACTTCTTGATGTTTTCATTTAATTAAAAAACAAACAAACAACATAACAACTGCTTAGAAATGAAGAGTTTAAAATGACACGATCAGTTATACATGTATATATAAATAACGATGCTGGGCACAGTTCTATGTTTATAGTCCAGTCAATCTATCAATAAAATGGTTAAACATCAACAAAATTGCAACAGGAAGTATTGCACATGTTTTAACACCAAAGAACCGATATAAAGCATATACTAAAAGTCTATCACGATTGCATTGGTGCAAAATGATGAATTTTGATCAAATCTGTGGTTTTCACATAAAATCGCTGAAAACAGGAAAAAAATATTTTATGTTTAATACCACTATACCACAATGATGACAATTAGAATAGATGACCATATATGTTGTTAATAAGTCATGTTAATTAACTATAATTGAAAAAAAAATTCTGTTAAAGTCAAGTTTATATTGGAGCAAAATCTATATTTTTTTTATTGAAAAAGTTAGGCCGGAAAACTGGAAAAGTATTCATTTTCCAAAGTGGAAAGATATTTGCTAAAAGTTATTTGAAATAATTAAAGTGAATATAATCACATTTTCATATATAACAATTGAAGACATTTTGAGATAAATATTGTAGATTTTATGATAAATCGCAAAGAAATGGAGTTTTTGTTCTTGTCTGGAGTGAGTGATTGTTGTTTAACGCCAACTCAGCAATTTTCAGCTATATCATGACGAGAACAAGTCAATTTTCAATGAAATGATGAGGTCCGCTTTGTACTAGACCAACACGCTTAGTTGGATTTTTATAGTGCTAGCGCACTGAAACAACAGTCCGGGGATAGACATGTCGCCACACTCGGACATACTATCCTGATTCTGAGTCAACCAGTCTTTGATATTTCTCCTTAATGATGTGTGCTTAGCGGAGAACCAACAAATACCAATTTTATAGTATTTGGTTTGACCAGATAAGGGCTCGAACCCACGATCTACCACAAACTAGGCGAGAACGCTAACCATTACACCACCGATGCGGTTTTATTGTCTTGATGGGAAGCATATTGAGTAAGTGAAATGTTCAAATAAATAAACTATTTGAAATAATTAGATGATAAAACACGTTTTATTAAATAATGGCATATATTTTGTGCCAAAAACTATATTTTTGTGGGGAAAAACTGAAAACTGTGATAATATTTTATTCTCAACTTGAGATAATTTCAGGCCTCACAATGTTTCCATTATCACGCCTGTTTAATTGAAATCAAAGTTCTCTAGATGAATCGAATTTTATTTGACTCCTTTATTAGTACTCAAAATCACTCAAATGCGGGATAAAACACAACATACATCTACCAAACCCCAACACACCAAGTACATGAGCAACACGAACTCTTGATAAAAAAGGAGGTACCCAATGATCCTGAAAGGTCAGCATAATTATCTTGATGACGAATTCAAATTGATTGTCAAAAATCCCTATTTCTCTAGTCTTTCGGAGCAACAAAAGCTTGTCAATAAAATTAAGATAAGAAACGTAATCTTTACAAGCCATCATTAATTTAGACCTCGGACGGTAACTGTGGTATAGAAATAGGTCTTGTATAGTCGCCTCCTTTCTGAGTGGTAAGATACCACTTAAAGTGAGCATCTAATAGATTGTACAGGCAGAATAGCATCATAACAAACGTCTGTCATATGGGGACGCTTTAAACAGAGGTCCGCTTTTGGCCAAATACAAAGTTTTCAAACTTTTCTAATTTATCATCATCAAAAAGTCAATTCCATATCTTCAATATGTCCCTAACAATTGTGTATTGGTTTGAAATCATTTGGTTGTAATAATTGTGCAATGAGTTGATTACATTAACAATGTATCCCTTTTCCTCAACCCACTCGCCATTTCACCATAATATAACACTATTTGCACTACGTGCAAACCGGTTGAAAATCATTTGTTAAAGAAAAAATCCACTTTTTATTCTAGAAAAAGTCAATTACGCTTATTAAAGGACAAGAACTACTGAATGATACTGATATGAAGGTGCAAAACAGTGATAAAAGAGTTTCTGGTAAATACTGAAAGATCCAGGAAACTGAACATTACGTTTGTCTGAACAAGGATGCAATATATATATAATGTATGAAATGTGTACAAAGTAGTATCATTGAAATAATAAATTGGTAACTTTTTCTCAGAGTAATGACCAACTTTTTTTTAGGAATGTAGAATTAATCTATTGTCTGGAGATATACATTTTTCTTTAAAGGCGAGGCGACACAAATCTACCGAAAGTCATGCACTTCTATCAATTAAAATTATTTCAATATCTGCAGATATTATTAGATTTACACATATATTGATGAAACATTTGTCACACGCACCAGGTTATCCTATATTGGTTACATAATACCAAACGACCAATAATTTATTTCTTAGAGAAAAAGTTACGAAAATAAAAACAGAAACGTGGCGAACACCGAAAAAATCACTAAAGTTGGATGAAAATAGTTACATGATTTTCGTATTGGTAAATGTCTAAAGTTATATACCATCTGTAGTGAATATTCTTGAACTATTTGAAGATATCAATTTGGAATAGTTCTGGACAATGTGGACAACATAGATTCAAAGAAAGATTTGTTTTCTATGGAAGAAGATCAACAGATGTGAACCGCCCTGCTCTCTTCCAAATAGAAAAAAAGAAAAAAAGAAGAAAAAATCGGAGACACTGACAACATTGGGTACACTAGACTAGAAAATCGAAAAGATGAAAAACGCGGACCCAACCAAAAACCGGAGGTAAACACTGGTGCTGGTGAAGGTTTGATAGGTTTTCCTCTTGTCTTAATCCAATATCTCAAGGAAAATCGCTGAAGATTGACTGTTATATACAACTCCACCTTTATAAGGTACCAGTATACATATTAAATATAACATTATACATATTAAACATAACATTATACATTTTACCATTAATATCGTTTCTTAGTAATTTCTTATGCAAATTATGTCTCCACACAGAGTCAAAAGCCTTAAAAAGTCATAAAACTGCAATATTTACTGTATTGTTTATCAATCATATCTACAAGTTGAGCTAATATTTTCTTCTTAGTCCTTACTATGCCTCATGGCACATAGGGCCAGGACAAGTTTCCTCCACTCTTCTCTGTTGTTAGCTTTTCTTTCTATTGTGCCCCAGATGTATCTTCTTTCCTTTATTTCATTTTCGATGGTGCGCCTCCATGTTGTTTTTGGTCTTCCTCTTTTTCTTTTCCCTTCTGGTGTCCATCTTAGGGCTACCTTTGTCATGTCTTCAGATGGTTGACGTAGAACATTACCAAGCCATCTCCATCTCTTTTGAATCAACAAAATCTCCATGTCCTTGGTGTTTGTGATGACACCTGCATGAGCTAATATTTCATGAACTCTTTCTCCGTCTATGTTTTGAATACAATCTACAGTTTTATCACTTTACCTCTGTTTATAACTTTTTCGTGGGACATTTCATCGGTAATTACGTCATTTTGCTTTATTTCGGCTTTAAGATTCAATGATAGGGGATTATGTAATCATGTATGTATCAGACAACACATTGCTTGTTTCTAATACCAACAAAATGTTGGACAAGTTTAAGAAAACATGGAGAACCGATGTTATAGTCCACAGGCACCACGCTGTCATTTTTACAAGTAAATCAAGTTGTACAGTGATACGATCGTCACCAATTCTACCATTAAGTATAAGCATATTATTATATTTACAAAAATCTAGTGAATAATTATGAAAATTAGCCGAAAGCCTGATACTGTTGATATAGACTATGATGAGTTATCAGGGATGTTAGATATTGAAAATACTTGTATAAATTACATTAATTAATTTAGGTTTATCAATTCAGAGACAAAGAGTAGATTAAAGAAACTAAATAAACATAACATGAGAGTAACAACCAAAGCTGAATCAAAATGTAAACTAAACCACAGACAGGATCTATCAGAGGGGGGTTCACCTGGTACATTGGTTCGGGTCCCGGAGAGCCAAGAAGGCCCCCGTGAATTTCTGAAGGACCCCATAGCTGTAGCCATTTACGTTTATTTTGATGTTTTCATTTTTTTTTTTTTATTTGTATTTTCAACTCAAATCCTCAATCTTGAGAAAAGTTCAGTCTGTTCCCTGGGTCCCAAAGCAGTCTTGTTCCGCCTTGCAAAATTTCTCTTGGAGGCCCTGACCACAGATCCAATCACTTTAACATATACTTAGTTGTTTCATTGTCTGTTTGTCATGTTCAGATTAAACATCTCTAATAGTTTTGTTCATTCCAAACGTGTTAGTGCACGCTATGTTGTCTTATTTTGTAATGTGTTGGATATATGAAGTCAACCATATATAGGCTTATCTATCTTCACACACTCTTATTTACTTAAGAAATACAGTATATATGCCCCCCCCCCCCCCCCCCCCCCCCCCCTCGTTTTCTGTACTTACAAGCAAAGTGATTTTGAAATAATATTGTTTCGTGTTTGCTCTAGTTAATCTAGCTGTATTTAATTTGAATTAAGATTATAATTTTGATCTTGCTGTCTTTGTCGATACCTTTGTATCTTTGATGTTACTATTAAGTCTCTGATGTTACTGTCTATAAATACATCTAGATAGATAAAAGATGACCATTATTCAAGATTGTCTATAAGCATCTGGAAAGGTTCATATTTAATAATAACATCAAGCCGCACTAATTTTGCAATTATTTTCTTGTTATGATACAAATCAGTATTGACAATAGTTATGCAGAGGACATTTGAAATATTTTCAATTTTTAATTCTAAAACGAAATAACTGAAATATTGTTGGAAGTGGCGTTAAACACCATAACTCTAACCCCTTAATTCTAAAGTTTATGCTCAAACATAATGCGAATATCAAAATGCTTGATCATAATGAAACAATTGTTTGGTAGATGTGCAATTTAAAAACAAAATGTTTACTTTTATATCGGTAACACCAATGAACTGATAGTGTTAGGTGGTGACCTATATTTGTTGATTCAGATAGTGTTAGGTGGTGACCTATATTTGTTGATTCAGATAGTGTTAGGTGGTGACCTATATTTGTTGATTCAGATAGTGTTAGGATGTCTTGAAAAAATGCTAAACTAGAATTTTCGAAATACTGTTTCTAAATAAGGGCAGTAATTATTTTATTAATTGGTAAACATGTACATGTACTTTTTTTCTGTGCTGTAGGGCATGTATACAGTTAGGTTATTTGTACTCACTTTGAAATAACATAAATTCAATGCTAATTTTCTTGCGGTATAAATATACCGATATTGTAAACATTTCTGAAATAAGTGATTTCATGGATTACTATTCTTTTCTTGAATGAAGCACGAAAATGATACACGTACGTTTATCTTTAATTTCATACTTATTTAGCAGAAATTCACGAAATAAATAGAAAAAGGGTACACATTGCTGGTTAAAAACAAATGATATCGAGAGGTAAGCTTTAGTGTTAATTAATAATGACAATGTCCAGAAGCACAATCAGCTGATGATATAAATGAGGTCAGATTTCTGTCACTTTTTTAGAGACCAAGATGTTTGATTCGCAGTATCCATTACTATACACAAAGAAAACAGTTAAGCATCCCCATGTTTTTTTGGAATGACAAATGATACGACAAGTATCACGAGATTACTGACCAGATAATCTCAAGAACGCAATGGTGACATATTAGAACATTAAATTGGCTGTAAGAAACCACAAAAACAAATCAAGAAAAATGTTAATTTAATGAATATTTAATCACAATATCACAAGGCCAGTTTTTGCAGTAAAACATGTCCATTTTAAATATTGACCTTCACAGTTCAAAAAGCACGATAAGATTGTCATTTCACTTTCAAAACTTATGAATCACTTGACGACATCTATTGTTCAAAATTCAGTACCGGGTGTAACCCCCACGTGCTTGGATGACGGCCTCAACCCTGCGTCTCATCCCTCCAGTTAGACATCGGATGTCCTGTTGTGATAGCTGCTGCCATTCCCGATGCAATGCTGCTTCCAACTGACAAATGTTGTGCAGAGGAGGTTCCCAAGCATGAATACGACGGCCTAACATGTCCCAAATATGCTCTATGGGATTAAAATCCGGGCTCATGGCTGGCTAAGGAACAGAAGTCACGGCTTCACTTTGGAGGTAGGCGGTTACTGCTCTTGAACGATGAGGCCTGGCGTTGTCATCCATATACACAGACCTTGTAGCTAGTGGGTGGTTGTCGAAATGGGCCCGGACAACAACTGGTTGCAAGTCGGAGTTCGGTAATTTTGTTATTACCCTTATGTACTTGATCACCAGTTAGGTTGCCTTGTATGGCGACTAAATCCAGCTTGCAGTCATGAGAGATACACCCCCCAAATCATTACTGAGCCTCCACCATAAGGGACAGTTGGCGGGATGTTCCTTGAGGTATAGGCTATATTTTTGTGTCTCCAAATCCTCATCCGGCCGTCGGTTACATGAAGCAGAAACCGGCTCTCGTCTGACCAATGGATCTTGCGCCATGTCCTTAAATTCCAACCACGTCGTGCTAAACACCATGCCAAACGTGATCGTCGATGTCGGTCTGCCAACAGTGGACGTTTAATGACTCTCTTTGACTTAATTCCGCTGATTTCAGACGGTTTCTAACTGTTCTTGTTGACAGACGTCTATTGGGCAGCCAGTGTTGTTTGAGTACGGGACTGGTTGCGAATGGCATCCGTCTAACCAAACGCTGCAATGCCCTGTCGTCACGATCAGATATTACCCGTGGTCTGTTGGATCTTGTCAAGTCTTTCACATTGTTGGTTTGTGTGCGTTTTCTCACCAGTCGGCTGACTACAGTATAGTGATAGCCCATCTGTCGTCCAATTAGCTTTGAAGGACATCCCTGTTGTATGTATGCCGATTATTTGCCATCTTTGTGCTTCTGATATTCGCCTTCGTGCCATGCTTACTGAGAATGAATACATTTTTTAAAACACCGGACTTAAATACCCAAATTTGAAGCGTGAACATACTGAATTTTGAGTAATGCGTGAGAGACATGGTTCACATGCATGACTAGTCGATATTAGACATAGTGGTCACATCTTTTTAATGGAACATTGTTCTTGCTATAATCAATATAAATATTAGAATCTAAACTTAGTGTAATATATCAGGGGGTGCTTAACTTTTTTCTTTGTGTAGAGTATTTTGTCGTAAGTGAATCAATCACCCTTTTTCATGCAAATTAATATTGAAAGGAAAATAATCAATTAACTGACTAAAAAGATGAAAACAATTTAAAAAAAAACAGTTTGGTGCATTATAAAAGTGTGTGCAAATGGGTAAGTGATCTTATTTATTTTTAGAATTCACAACAATGTCATGTCATTTGTTTTCTTTACAAGTAAACACAGTGTTTCGGTGCAAATACAATAAGTTCTGTTTTGTCTTGGTTTAATTTGAGCATAGTTGAGCTCATCCACACACTAACGTCTGATAAACAAGTCTCCAGGCGTCTGGATATATTTTCCAGTTATCAAGTGGTTTAATTACAAGGTACAATTTGGTGTAATCGGCATAACTGTGATAACTAAAATTATGGCGTCGACAAATTTCACTGATTGGTTTTGGAAAAATACAGTACAATCTGCGCCCTAAAACAGAACTTTGCAACACACCACATTAAAGATGCATTGCATTTGACACTACTGAACCAATAGCTACACGTTGAGTTCGGCCATTCAAATAGGACTTCATCCACACCAGAGCTGTGCAGGGCCGTCTTAACAGCATTATAAACCCCCAGGAAAGCAGTGCACTGGGACCCTACCTACACAACCACTCACAGGAATAAAAATGTAAAGGGTCGATAGAATTAGACATATATTTATTGTATTGGTACTTCCAATAAACTCAGTGTTTAAACATTCAATAACATGCCATACACAACATACCTAGATTAGCATGGGGCCCCTATGCTGTGGACCCACGGGCAACTGCCCATCGTGCCCATGCTCTAAGACGACACGGTATAGCTACCCCTTAAGTGATACTGCGAACTTCGCGGAGAAGCAGCATGTACCATTGTTTTGTCTTTGGTTTTACCTGGCCGAGGCCCCAACCCCCCACGATCTACCACACACCTGGCCGAGGCCCCAACCCCCCACGATCTACCACACACCTGGCCGAGGCCCCAACCCCCCACGATCTACCACACACCTGGCCGAGGCCCCAACCCCCCACGATCTACCACACACCTGGCCGAGGCCCCAACCCCCCACGATCTACCACACAACTGGCCGAGGCCCCCTACGATCTACCACACTCGTGGCGAGCAGCTAAACATTACACCACCGAAGAGGTTTATTTAAATTTGATCACAATACATGATCTGCTTACAAAATATGGATACATTTATTATAAAAATCGGACGTTGTCGATCACGTTATATATCTATACCTTGTTCGAGGGGTGGGGCACATGTCGAGTCGTCAACTAATTAGAAATTTTATTTTCCGTAAATGAACCCTTAATTTGGACATTTCAGTATATTCAAATTTTCATTTTTATCTCTAGTTAATTTGTCCTACAAATGTACCAGATAAATTCACATGTTCTCTTAGGTCAAAAGTCAGAAAATATTCACAGTGCAGTGGCGTAGCTTACGTTAGGCAGTATAGGCAGTTACCTACATATCACTTCGTCAAACAAACAAAAAAGACTTGCCCATCCCATTGAAATATTGTTTTGTAATAGTTGTTTTTCATCATCATTTTAAATAAAATAACGTTAAAGTGCCAGACCTCTTTTAGAAGACGTCCGTTAACTCATATTACGTTCCACTTGAATAAACAACGGTAAATCCGGTGCCAACATTCGATCCGGATTTCAACTCTTTACTTAGACCGTGTTCACATTAGATCGATTGCGATCGGTTTAGGTTAGTTCGATTCAGTTTGAAACCGCTTTGTGTTCAGATTGGATCGATTTCGAACCGATTGCAATCGTTTCCGGTAATAACCACTGTTCACACTGCTCATCTGATTCGATCTCGAATCGATTCAATTTTCTGTTGTCTTCCGATCGATCTTTCTTTGGTGTGAACATTGAAATTGATCTCGAAGCGATCGCGATCGATCTAAATACGCTTAGTGTGAACAGGGTCTTATTCGTTACATTGTATATCCGCCAAAAACAAATGCCAAAATACAAAGAAATCTAGACTCTTTCTTCAAACCAAAGAAGAGAAGCTCACCCGTGCCTGATCATAACCCTCCACTGAGTCAGACACAAGGATCAGATAGTAGCCTACAAAATGAGAGTCAAATGGATAGTGCAGCTACTAGTGTAACAGAAAGCACCGAGTATATCAGTTTCTCCAAGAGTCAAGACCAAGTCTCGACAGTGTGGTCCTCCATACCCTGATATAGCAAAGTGTATGAATGATGGCAGTTTACACAGTGACATCGTTAAAAAGAGTCTTCTTACAGAGAAATGGAATAGTGCCTTTGGATTCAAATTTCCAACAAGGTCTTTATTTAAAAAATCCTAAACAGAGAACTTCAAATAACGTTGTGTAACCAAAAATAAAGATAATAAGTACTTTGCCGTACTTTGAAGATATATGTGTTACTCCTCTCCCTATCAACGTATGATTTTTTTTTCAAATGTTGTTATTAGGGGGTAATTTATTATGAAAATATGAAGAAAAGTAATTAAAAAAAAATCTCTTACAACTTAAAAATGTAATTAAAAAATAAATCAGTAGGCCTTATTTATCGTTGGTTTATAGGGAGTTGGAGAATCTAAAATTTCAATGAAAGCCCAATATTTAAATTTGTTAAGCTTTAAATTCACTGACGTGTAGCTGTGTTACTGTAGCTTTTGTGGACCCGTTTTACAATTGCTATGTTTACTGATTTTTGCACGGTCCGCCAAATTGAAATAAACTTCAATTAGGACCTATAAGAGCTATGGTCAAACAGCTAACTGACATCAAGACCTTTTTAGTATTTTTTGTTAGTAAAATAAATAGAGCATGCATCATATATGGCATATAGAAACTAAATCTAGTTACTTTGACTACCAATCCCAGTGTGGTTCTGTTACAAAGCTGATGACTACCAATCCCAGTGTGGTTCTGTTACAAAGCTGATGACTACCAATCCCAGTGTGGTTCTGTTACAAAGCTGATGACTACCAATCCCAGTGTGGTTTTGTTACAAAGCTGATGACTACCAATCCCAGTGTGGTTCTGTTACAAAGCTGATGACTACCAATCCCAGTGTGGTTCTGTTACAAAGCTGATGACTACCAATCACAGCGTGGTTCTGTTACAAAGCTGAGGACTACCAATCCCAGTGTGGTTCTGTTACAAAGCTGATGACTACCAATCCCAGTGCGGTTCTGTTACAAAGCTGATGACTACCAATCCCAGTGCGGTTCTGTTACAAAGCCGATGACTACCAATCCCAGTGTGGTTCTGTTACAAAGCTGATGACTACCAATCCCAGTACGGTTCTGTTACAAAGCTGATGACTACCAATCCCAGTGTGGTTCTGTTACAAAGCTGATGACTACCAATCCCAGTGTGGTTCTGTTACAAAGCTGATGACTACCAATCCCAGTGTGGTTCTGTTACAAAGCTGATGACTACCAATCCCAGTGTGGTTCTGTTACAAAGCTGATGACTACCAATCCCAGTGTGGTTCTGTTACAAAGCTGATGACTACCAATCCCAGTGCGGTTCTGTTACAAAGCTGATGACTACCAATCCCAGTGTGGTTCTGTTACAAAGCTGATGACTACCAATCCCAGTACGGTTCTGTTACAAAGCAGATGACTACCAATCCCAGTGTGGTTCTGTTACAAAGCTGATGACTACCAATCCCAGTGTGGTTCTGTTACAAAGCTGATGACTACCAATCCCAGTGTGGTTCTGTTACAAAGCTGATGACTACCAATCCCAGTGCGGTTCTGTTACAAAGCTGATGACTACCAATCCCAGTGTGGTTCTGTTACAAAGCTGATGACTACCAATCCCAGTGCGGTTCTGTTACAAAGCTGATGACTACCAATCCCAGTGTGGTTCTGTTACAAAGCTGATGACTACCAATCCCAGTGTGGTTCTGTTACAAAGCTGAAACGCTATGACCTTCTTTCGACAGCTCGTTTTCTAATCTTTATATACATTTTCTATAAAATTGTTTTGTGGGTTTATTATGCAACTTCTTAGAAATATTCAACACTATATATATAATTTATTTCGGGTGTTTACATGAGATCGAAATCAATGTGGAACGCGTCATCGAACTGTTCGCAAGTCTAAAGAATAGAAAACTTGCGTTCTTTTGAAAGTAAAACGGTATGTCAACACTGCTAATGCTAAACTCAAAAGCACTAGTCTGCAATAAAGCTATGCAACTATTTTTTTTACATCTTTTTTAATTTAACTTAGACCAACAACAATTGCCTATTAACTTGTTTTTATTTAGTAGCAAGTCAATTGTACAGTGAAATCTCACCGAAACAGAGGTCGACATAGGTTTTTCTCTGATATTAGAAGAGTAGTATTCAGATACTGTAAGTAAGTGAGAAAACCATCTTACATGCTGATATGTCGTCAGCTTAAGGGGGCTTTTCCCTCCTGTGCCCCCTACAAGGGCCCTGCCCTTGATCCACTGGAGCCCCTCGCTTACATATCATCTAGTACCTAGCTACGCCACTGACTTCAACAGTTTGAAGATTATGTCAAGGGAATTGCGTTGCGAAAATGGAAAAAAAGTAATAAAAAGAAAATAAGCTTAAAAATATGTACAAAAAAGGGGAGTGAATTTAGAGATAAGATGATCAGGTAATGGCAGCCCTGAAGGACTCGACTGAGTCACTCAGCTCTTCAGTCGGGGATAGGCTGTTCCAGTTAATCTTTTTTTTGACAAATCTGCAGTCATGTGATCAAAAATATAACTTAAAAGGAAAAATATCATCAATTTCTGGTTATGATTTATTATAAAATATAGGAGCGAAACGATCCGAGGAGTAAGTGGATATGACAGAAACGACTCTTGGGACGAACGGCATTCGGGGCGAAACGACCGGAATTCTCACGGCTGACGGCAATATTTCATTTTCTTTTATTTTTTAAAGAATCGAAAAGAAGAAGGAATGGGTGTTTGCATATATCAACATTATTATTATTATTATTATTATAAATAATAATAATAATAAAAATGATAATAACCAAATTTTCTAACCTGCGACCTTCTCTCTACCGAATTTCGTTGTGTATCAATCATAATTGTTATTTGTATATGCCCTCCTGGGGCCCTGATTTGGTTAATAAACTTATTTCTATTTCTATTTCTATACAGATCGAATGCGGACGTATTAGAAGACACCCATAAAAAAGAGGGTAAAATCCATTACGCGACGTCGGTAAAGTAATTGTGTTTCTTGAAAGATTCATTCGGTGATTTTCTCTACAATTCTGTAAAAACTAATTACAAATGGCATACCAAAATCACAGGCACTTGACCGATGGACCTTAATTTCCCCGTGTTTGGCACGGGGGTACGTATTTTCAGGGCTAGTAACGATGTAGGGCCTCTATTTCTGGGTCCTGGGTCCACACGAATACTAGAAATAAACACAAGGTAAGCAACAAAATGGCGGGGTACGGCTAAATTTCTTATAATTGTCGATTTCCCTGATTTCTGAAAAATAAACGGATGGAATGCACTAACCTTGTGGAACCCCATCAGCTGTTGTGCCCCTGGTTTACTGTCGTATTCGTACTATTTTGCATATATACCCCCGACAACCTGTTCCCAAGACCGATTGTCAATTTAGTCGGAGGTCTATTTTGGATTCTCTCTGACTCCAACGTGTCTTTAGAAGAACAAATCTGGCTTACCGAATGCATTTATTTGGCGGACTATTTCAAACTTAGAAAAAACCCCCAAAAAAACCAGAATGAAATGTCTTTTTTAATCACATGGTAGGTATGAAAACAACAGGTGAACAAATATCAATCCTTTGTCACAATGGAGCCATATTTGACAAACCCCGGGATAAAAACTGGACTGGCCATCAAAAGACACGTTGGAGTCCGAGAGAATCCAAAATAGACCTCCGACTAAGTTGACAATCGGTCTTGGGGAACAGCTTGTCGGGGGTATATATGCAAAATAGTACGAATACGACAGTAATTTCGAAAGTGTAGTCTGTTAAACTTTGGATCCCATATTCACAACGACTTCCACTGTGCAAGGTTGAATCGCTTTCACAAGGAAATTTCATGTAAAATCTAACTGGACCTTGAGAACCTATGTGGAACTTCAGACCTCATACACTTTGTTTATACAAATCAAAATCTTCTTCATATCACAATGATGCTGCACAAAAATATTGCAGTTTTCTGAGAAGAGGTGTTATGGGTTTTATGCCACTTTCAACAATATTTCATTTATATCGTGGCGGTCAGTGTTATTGATGGAGGAAACCAGAGTACCCACAGAAAAAACCAATCGACCTGACAAACTTTATCACATAATGTTGTATTGAGTTCACCTCGCGATTCGAACTAACAGTTTTAGTGGTGATGGTCACTGATTGCATATATAAGTAGTTGTAAATCTAACTACCATATGATCATGACCGCGACGGTCCCCCGAGGAGATTTTTAAAACCGGTTTACTTAATTTTAGCTTTTTATGCCACTTCCCATGAAAGATCAACTTCCTTTGTACGATTCTGTATCTACTCTTCCTAATGATGGTCCACTCCACGTTTGGTTTCATTTGGTTCAGCAGCAATGCCAGAGAAGATTAACATTTCAAAATGTCAACAATGAGATTGGTTGCCAAGTGATACAAACAGCTAACTTGGCTTATGGTCAGGAGAGATAAAAAAATTTTTTTAAAATGTATTCATTTGTTTTCAAAAACACCTGTAATTATCATGGTGTAGATGTTAATGAAGCAACACATTTAAAAAAAAAGAACACCATAAACGGGTCAATCTGCTTCAAATAGCACACTTTCAAATATGTTAGAGTGAGCGATTGTTGTTTGATGCCAAATGAGCATTCTCAGCTATATCATGGCGAGAACAAGTTACATTCGATCAATGATGATATCTTCTTTGTACTAGACCAACAGCTTAGTTGGATCTGTATCGCACAAGCTCACTAAAACAACAATCCTCGGGTAGAAAAGTTGTTCAACTGAGTGATTGTTGTTTAATGCCAAATTAGCAATTTTTTTCAGCTATTTCAAGGTGAGAACAAATTACACTCGATGCAATGATGATGATGTCAATTTTGTACAAGACCAACACACTTAATTGGATCTTTATAGTGCTGTGTCACTGAAAAAACAGTCCACTGGTTGACATGTTCCACTCGGACACATTATGCTGATTCCGAGTCAAATTAGTATTCACTCTTACTCCATAATGCTTAGCGGAGAAGCAGCAAATACCAATTTTATAGTCTTTGATTTGACTCGACAGAGGCTTGAACCCATGATCTATCGCGCTGGAGGTGAGCACGTCATTACACCACTGATGAAGATGATAACAGGAGGTTGATGGTAGTGTATCCCTATAATGTCTCCTCCGTACCGCCCTTCATCAACATTATAGTGTAGAAGATGTGCAGTTTGGATACTTAAAACAAGTCTTGAGAAAGGAATGTTTATTAAAAATATTCAGTAGTACAAAAATGAAATATAGATGTATTATCAACAAAGAAAAGTGAAGCAGAGTAGTATTACCTACAAATTTTGAAAATAATCTTTTTTTATTTTTCTTCTAATCACAATTAAACTGTTCATTAGTCACCAGCTAATCACACACAATACCAGCATATGTTGAAAATTTGCTTACTACGAATAATGTTTCCCAGAATGTACAATGTATATACAATGTATCAAAGAGAGAAATCTTAAATTTGAGAAAAGGTAGATTTTCTAATATTGCATATGAACAATTTTAAAAATCAATAAATATCAACAAAATATACAAACTACATATGGAGTAACAATATATGTTGCATACAATTTTGTATCATTGTTTAAACTTTCTACTTTCATTTCATACCTGTCCTCATTGATGATATAAAAAATCTAAAATTTTCAGAATTTTGGAAGTGTAAATACATACCCATTACATACATAGTGTGTTGGTACAAGACTTTGTATCAGGTCGAGCCTGTTGTGTGAACCAGTATCACTACGAGTCACGATTGCAACGAGTTGTGATGCGGTTAGTTCATGCAACAGGCAAGACCTGATATTTATCTACCATTTCAATAAAAACAAATAACAAGGGTTGAATTAAAATTTGTACAATACTCTCAGGGAGACTACGTTTTGTGCATGACGTCACATTATTTTTTCCGTTCATTCATCAATGTCAGGTTACTGATATGACGTCATGTCAAAGTAGTTCAGCAGAGAACGTCTTTTGCAACATTGTGCCATTCTTTTATCACCACAGTGTGGTGATACAACATCTTGTATCAGACAGATGACTTTCGTTAATTTCAAAGGAAAACGTACATAATGTTAGATAAAGGTAAATCATTTAAGCGTATTACACAACTTTGACTTTGAATTATTTTGATACATGTTGTATTAAAATTTGATACCCAGGTAAAGTATCACCTACAGGTCTAGTGGTAAAATCAGGTTAGTTGACAGGTATGACATTTGACAACGGCAAACAATGAAGGTGTGTACTGTTTGAAGAAAATAATTCTATCTACTGAAAGTCATGTCTTAATGACTGATAATGTGCTGTTTTAGAACTATTACAACCTTCACTCACCAAGTAATAATTACGATTTCAAATCCATAATAGAGCAATTAGATCCAATAGTAGTTTTTCAAGATTAATGTACAAAATAATTGTAACCATGAAAATGCAATATTATCATCATTGTAAAAATATGAAATATCAGTACAACTTAAATTGAGACTCAAATCCACACTGAACTTAACAATATTTTACAAAATATGTTTATCATATATTCAAACAAATCTACAAACTACTGTGAATTTACTTTTATTTTGAATCTCAGTTTTTTAGGATTTTAGGATTGTGCTGGTTCAATCAAATCACGAATTTAAGTGCACAACGGAAGGCGTAAATAACCAAAGAAGTTATTTGCAAGTATCAAAACCATGAATGTTAAACACCCACAAACCAATCAATCAAAAACCATGAAAATCAATCAATATCTGCTTCTGCCTGCCAAGCCAAGAAATGTGCATTTTTGAATATACAACAAACCAAATACAATTGAATTTATTGGGAGATTTGTTTTTTTTTGTAGAAAACACATTTTTTAGATTTGTCAAAAAGTTAATTTTGGGATATTATTCAAACAGACCACAACTAAATTGATTTTTGCAGTTCATAAAATATTCATGGCAGGTCATATAATTTATGACCTATCTATATCAATATAAGTATATACAAAGAATACAAGGATTTATTTACAAAAAAATATAGCTCCACTATTAATATTATATGTAGTGAATTCTGTGATTTTAGCTCCAAAATATTATTATCTGTGATATTTTCTTTTCAAGATTTACAAAATATATGAAAATTTCAGCAGTATGTGCACAGAAAAAATTCAAATTAGACTAAAAATGAAATTTCTTAATGAAATAAAATAAAATTTTAATTAGGACCAGTCCAAGCCCAGTCTGTTGGTTATTTTATAATTCATATACTGGTACAATAAACTGCAAGTATATTTTTATTTCAAACAATTCTTGGGAGTTTCATGAAAAAAAATGCATATAAATAATTCTATTAAAAGTTCTTTATTTAAGGTCTGAACAACAATTGTCTTTTGTCTTTTCCTTATGTAAATCAAACACTAAATGAGTTAAGAGTTGCTATGTATTAGTCTGTCTCAGATTTTAAGTTAGTCTGTCTCAGATCTTAAGTTAGTCTGTCTCAGATCTTAAGCTTTATTCTTTCCCCATTCATGTGCCTTGCAGTGTTCAACCATCTGAAAAATAACAGAAAAATAATTAATAAATAATTCATGGAAGCCATAATGTGTTGTGAGTTTTAACATAGGTTGGCAGGATATTAGTAAATGTATAACTTGCTATATTCTGAGGAGAAAAGAGCATGATAGATGATGTTAATATATATTGATTAATTGCATATGCTTAAACGGTTTGAGATCTATGAACCAGATGGTTTATTTCACTTTTCCATCAAGCTTTTTTGTTTTTCCATGTCTGGGTTTCTGATCAATGACAAAAGAAAACTAAAAACAGACTTAGTAGAGTGTCATATACATGTAAGGAAGGTTTCTAACAAGAAAGAATCCTGTCACAGATGCTCCTTCTCAAAAGAAAATTGATATTTAAAATTTAAAATAGCATGTTAGTCTCTATTTTTGAATAGAACGAAAACAACATTCAATGTTATGGACCATCCAAGTAACATTTCAGCCAAATTTTGTCAATGTCATTTAATTCTGTATACCGGTATACAAATACAGCAGAACAACCCTCTGCCAGTTGATTTTGAAAAACAAGGTGGGAAGATGTCTCCTTTATTAAGTCAATATTAAAATTATTCTCACAAAAGAAAGTCTGAGGTAATAAATTCATCTCATTAAGCATGCACCAATATTCTTTTCAGGAGCAGAAATAAAAACAAAGAACTTACTCCACATTCCTTGGCATTTTTCATACTATCACACCAATAGGACGGTCCATAGCTACATTTCTTCTGACCTAGTTTGTTCATCGCTGGTCTGAAGTAGAGTTTACTGTCTAAGATTTGTTGACGTTCCGATAAGACATTCTTGATTTCATCCTTGATCTTGTGCTGTTTTCTGTTGATTTTTGCAGATTTACAAATACCAAGTTCCTGGTGACATAAAGGATATATTTAAATGATTAATATTTACCTTGACCTAAAGAATATCTAAATGTATCTTTCATTTTGGAATGTGATTGTCCATTTATCTATGCATTCAGTGCCTATCACCACTAAAGCTATGAGTTCGAATACCGCTTCATGACGAGGTGTACTCAATACAACATTATGTGATAAAGTTTATCAGTGACTTGTAGCAGGTCTGTGGTTTTCTCGGGTACTATGGTTTCCTCCACCAATAAAACTGACCGCCACGACATAACTGAAATATTGAGTGTTGTAAAACACCATAACAAAAAACCATCCCCACACAAAATTATTGACACAATATTAAAAGTTGTGAATACATTTAACAAGAGTTATCTCCCACTTCATATATTTTTGATACATGTTCTTTCAACTGGCAGTAATAGAAATATTTAAATTCATATATATTTATTCATCATGGTTTGTCAAATTATTTTCTCAGCATAAAAAAGATAGATATGTATATATATATAAACGTCTAAAATGTAGCACAACAACATCAAAAAAGATGTTAAAATATAACAAAAATAACTATAAGTCTACAAAAAGACTACAATTATAATCAAATTGATGGATATTTCGCTTGACCGACAAGTTTCATCAACGTCTGTAATCTGATCTGAAAAATTGTCACGTGACCATCAGTTATCGTGACGTAAAAATCATAATCTTGAACTTTATACTTTATATTATTAAAATATATATGTACACTAATTTATAAAGAATATGAAAACAATGAGAAAATGTATGATGAAATTTACCAACTAGCTAAGGACCAGGTAATGGTTAAAAAGTTAAAAAACAACAAAAGATTTAGGCCTTTTTGTTTATGCCCTCCAGATGTAATGTTTGTAACTCGTGGATCCAAAAACTCTCTCTTTCTTGTCTTTGATTCTCTTTCCAATTTGGATTGTGGTCAATGATATAAATTTTGGATCTACCAAAGACATCCAATGAGTGCCCCCGCGAAACAAAGTGTTGACTCACGGGCAAGAGCGTCTTTTTCATAAGGTTGGGCACTTTCTCCTACATATTGCGACCCGCAGACGTGACAGTCAAGGAGGTGAACCACATTAGGTGTTTTGCAATTGATATTGCAAAAGATCTTATACTCCTTTCCTGTCGTCTTACTATGGAACACTTTTTTCAATTTCTTTCCAATGACGGACGATGCCTGAAATTTTCTCTAAAGAGGGATGGTATGTGAAAACAATGAGAACCCGTTTGTTGATCTTTTTTTCTTTGTACTACAGGTTATTTCTGTTAATTTCACTAGAATTTGAATACCCACTCTCTATAACTTTGTCATTATATCCCCGTCTCTTCAAATGATGGTGTAAATCTCCTAGTCTTTGCTTGGTGGTTTCAACAGTGGAGCATATTCATTTTATCCTAATGGCTTGGCTGAATGGGATACTCTTAAAACAATGCTTAGGATTGCAACTACTGGGTGAAAGGTATTGATGTTTGTCTGTGGGTTTAGAGTACAGTTGTCATGTTGCTTTCCTTGACCGTGGTGGTAGTATCAAGGAAGGATATTTTGGTTTTCGACATTTCGTGTGTGTCGACATCCCGTAGGTGCATACGTTGGCTACTTTTTCGGACGTTTATATATATACATACATCTAAGCAGGTGAGAACCATACAATATATCTGTCCCACTGGATCTCAAAGTTACTTGTGATACTAGGTTTACTAAATATTATATAGGTCTGAAAATTAAACCAAACAAAGTTAGAAGTAGATTTTTGAGCTGTCAAATATTTTGTTATATTATTGACAATCAAGAGTTTTTTTGCTTTGTTTATGGACTTACCGTACAAACTTGTTTTGGGTCTATATCTTGTTGTAACATCTTAACAATCTCTGGTCCAAAGGCAATAAGTAATCCCTGACACTGAAAAACAAGTCATATAAATCATTACTAATTGTTAACTAGGTATATACCCCAATAAACAAGTCATATAAATCATTACTAATTGTTAACTAGGTATAACCCAATAAACAAGTCATATAAATCATTACTAATTGTTAACTAGGTATATAACCCAATAAACAAGTCATATAAATCATTACTAATTGTTAACTAGGTATATAACCCAATAAACAAGTCATATAAATCATTACTAATTGTTAACTAGGTATATAACCCAATAAACAAGTCATATAAATCATTACTAATTGTTAACTAGGTATATTACGAATTTAGTTTGTTACACATATTTTCATTGGTTCTTCAGCCCTGAATGTCAGCATATATTCGGAAAACAGACGGGGTATATATTTCAGTCCCCAAAAACGATTAAAACATGGACGACAAAACATTAGGCTTCACTGAATCAATGGTATAACACGGGATAATAAATGTATTTTTACCAAATTAAATGCTGTTTTTATACTCAAAACGGCTGCATGAAGAAAAAAATACTACAACGCTTAATTCCGTCACAAATACCTGATCGATTCAGCAAACTCCTATGTTCCACGGCTGTACCATAACAAATAAACAAAACGTTGAGCCTTGAAAACTTTCGACGTCATGGGGCCACACCAAGGTTTTATTTACATGTAGTTAACATTTAAATTATTGAAACTGTTTTGCAAACCCGTTGTTTTGTTATGTGATATATTAATGTTATATTTATAAAGTTTATCAAATATTTACTACATATGAAACTGTATTGATTTAGAAATTTAGTACAGTATTTTCCTTCATGAGACACCCTATACATGAAATATGACGTGACACATATTTTGACGTCATTGAAGAATGACGTCAAAGGTACGGACATCTTGAGATACGAAAAATGAAAATAAAAGAGGCAAATTTATTTAATACAGTTGGATGTTGTATTTAAAAAAAAAAGGTTAAATCCGTAATATATCTGTTATTCAGCTATCAGACAGGGTATATAATGTGACATTCCCGGCTTATGATATATATTCCCTTCGGCTGCGCCTCAGGGAATATAGATCCTAAGCCGGGAATGTCACAGTATATACCCTGTCTGATAGCTGAATAACATATAATATACCCCAATAAACAAGTCATATAAATCATTACTAATTGTTAACTAGGTATATAACCCAATAAACAAGTCATATAAATCATTACTAATTGTTAACTAGGTATAACCCAATAAACAAGTCATATAAATCATTACTAATTGTTAACTAGGTATAACCCAATAAACAAGTCATATAAATCATTACTAATTGTTAACTAGGTATATACCCCAATAAACAAGTCATATAACTCATTACTAATTGTTTCTGTTTTCTGCTTTTCTGTTTCTGTTTCTGCCTTTTAAAGGCCACCATCAACTAGTTGATTAATCTGCCATTGGAGTGCGCATGTAAATTTATAGTGTTAAAATACTGACGGGTCAGTAGTATGTACATTTAAAACTATGTACAGTTCCATTTTCTAATGTGGAAGTTGGCTAACTTGTGCTTTGAAAGCAACAAGTGTTGTGACAGCTGCTGTGTTTGTAGGTAGTGAATTCCAATCTTGGATAGTTCGTGGGAAGAAGGAATACTTTCTATAGTCGCTGCTGCTGGATGGTACTTGGAAAGATAACAGAGGCATGTTTCTGGTGGTTCTTTTTGGTGGTATAAGTCTTTCCTCTTTGCTAATAGTGACATCTTCGTGGTGTGTTTTATATAGCATGTGTAACTGAGCATCACATCTTCTGTGTTGTAGTGATTTCCATTTAAGTGTGTCAAGCATGGAATCGACACTTGATCTGTTGCCTTGTCAGTTACAAACGTATCTGGCACCTCTATGCTGGACCATTTCTAGAGTATGAATATCTTTTTGTGTGTAAGGATCCAATACAGTTGAGGCGTATTCCACCATTGGTCTTACTAGTGAGTTGCAGCAGTACGCATTTTGTTTTACAGTTGTTGATCCGATGTTAAGGTTACGTCGTTATTTGCTTTGCCGAATATTGAGTTGATGTGTTTGGTCCAACGAAGTTCTGATGAAATTAGACAGCCCAGATATTTGGTGCTTTGAACGGATTCTAAGGTGTGTCCATGTAGACTGTAGTTGTATTTGATCAGATTTGGTTTCCTGCTTATTGTTAGGACATTACATTTGCCAGGGAGGAATTCCATTTTCCATTTCTTCTCCCAAATGCCTAGCTTGTTAAGGTCTGTCTGGAGTGCTAGGGCATCATTCTCTGATGTTATGGTTAGGTATGCTATGGCATCATCTGTGAAGAGCCTAACTGTTGATGTTAGACCTTGTGGCATATCGTTGATATAGAATAGGAACAGGCTAGGTCCTAACACTGATCCTTGTGGTACACCTGAGTCAACGCTGATGTAATCTGATGTTACTACCGTCTGTGATCTATCGTGTAGGAAGTTTTTTTATCCAGTTGTTAGTTTTACCACAGATTCCATAGTTAACTAGGTATATAACCCAATAAATTTATTTTAGAGTCACATGTCATTCTATACATGTTTTGATTGGTTTAAAAAGTTGAGGTTATTTGTCAATGAATGGAATCTAAAAATAGACGTCGTTCTCAAGGCATCACGTGCCGTTGTCATCAGGTGATTTTCTTTAAATGAGGCACCTTTGGGGTTATTTAAATTTATTTCCGATTGAATCGAATAAATATATTTTTCAATATCATAACAAAAAAAGTTTGAATTAATTAATAAGGATTGATCGAAATTATTTGTTCGGTTCATTCGTTTGTACACACCCTTGCATAACCCGTTATGCGGGTTACATGGTGTGTACAACCTGATTGAGGTTATTTCTTCATGAACCGAACAAAAATTGCGATCAATCCTTAAATAAACAAGGTAATTAGAGTATAGAATCCATCAGGCTTTAAATGAATATTTTTAATTGCAAATTAAGTTTATGTATATGACCAAATAAACATAACAAATAAAGTGCTGAATACACCAAGCTTCTTTGTTAAATGCTTCAATTTAAATTTTAAATGTAAGAATATGGTTGCAAAAGTCTAAACAAAAAATATCTTAATAAAAACCTAAATAAACAATCCTTTTCATGGATAATTCTGCTTTAGTAAGTTCATAATTAGTTAACTAATTTTAGTTACGATTGATATCTAGATTGTATGTGTGATACATGGTAGTTTTGTCAGTGTAATGTTTTGTAGATCGTTGTTTGTTCTTTTCTCCGTTTTCTTTTGGTCATTGTGTTGTCTGCCCTTCTTCGATTTACAGCTTCTGATTTCCCCTTTGGTATCTTCAAACTTTTCTTGACATAAGGCAATAACTAATGATATAGCCACTGTAAGTGATTGTTGTCAATCACCCTACAGTAACATTCTTCAGCAACCTTTTACGGAAGCACCAAAAAATTGAGGCATTTTTTTTAGATTGTTTATCCTATGCTGTTTGTTGAGTATACAATCAGAATGTAGAATGAAAACTTGCAAAACTAGAATCTTTCTGATGAAGCACCAAACTTAAAACTAGATGATATCAGTTACATACTTCATCTGACATTGATGAAGGCAATTCTTTACAGGCTTTCTTTAGTAAAGACATAATAGCTACTTCTGTTTTGTTCTCCTTTAGAGCCTCAGCGACAAAGTCCAACACAGTTTCACATACTAAACAGGTTTCTGGACTTTTGACTGGTTTTCCTGAAATAAAGAAGATAATCTATTAACTCAATAACCTGTAATAGCTCTACCGGTAAACACTTATCTTGATACATTATTGTGTTTAACGCCACTTTCAACAATATTTCAGTTATATCGTGGCGGTCAGTTTTATCACATAATGTTGTATCGAATACACCTCGCCATGAACGGGATTCGAACTCACAACTTTAGTGGTGATAGGCACTGATTGCATAGGTAGTTGTAAATACAACTATCATACGATCACGACGCCACCCCCCTCCCCCTAAATATTATTGAACTAAAGAATATTTACTAATACAGTATCCATTTAAAATTGATAAATTAAATACTTAAAAAATTCCCCCATAAAAAAATCTAAATATTACATTCGACTCCTAGAAAACTATAAATATGAAAAGGAATATATTATCTTTATGCTTTAAATTACAGAAAGTAATTTTGAAAAGGAACCATCCAAGGACCATACAAAGTTTGGCTTCAATTGTCAAGCAAGATGATAGACTTCTGCAATTTCCTAAAAGATGTCAGACAGAAAGGCCAGTACCACTTACAACACATACGCAACATGAATAAAATTCCAATGTATATTGATCTGGGCCCGAATAAAACATTAAACAGAGTCGGCGACAAGACAGTTAGCATACGGATAACAGGAGCAGAAAAATGCCATCTTACAATTGTATTGTCCTGTACAGCCAATGGTGACATACATCTACCCATGATCATCTTTAAAAGAAAGACAGAACCCAAAGTAAAGACACCTACTGGTTTTGTGGTAACTGCCAATGGTAAGGGGTGGAGATATGAGCTCCTAATGAAGATATTCATTACAGACATATGGATGAAAAAAGTTGGTGAACTCCCTCCTCATCATGGACTCCTTCCATTTTACTATACAGATATGGTTATGAGGGCTTTACAGCAGAGAAAAATCATGCCTGCCATCATCCCAGATGGTTGTATATCAATACTGCAGCCACTAGATGTATCCATCAACAAACCCTTCAAGCTGATGCTGAGAAAGTACTGGACCAGTTGGATATGTGACCAGGCAAACAATAAAGCCACCCAAATGATTAAACCACCAACTGCACAACTTGTCAAGACGTCATAGATTGGGTGGAAGTGGCCTACACAGAACCAAAGCAGAGACCATCATCAATTCAGAAAGTCTTCTTAGTGTGTGGCATCAGTAACAACATAGATGGTTCCGAGGACCACATTCCTGACATCAATGTAGATGACCTGTTTGGTGAGGAAGAAGAACAGATCGAGTTGGAAGGGTTTAACACTAACAGACAAGAGTAAACACGAAAACGGCATGCTGTCACATATTATTTCAACAGCCCTTTTAAGGACTACCCAAATATTTAACAAAGAATGTAAATTGTTGTTGCATTAATATAGCTTTGTCTAATATGCCCATTTCCTTCCTCATTTATTATTCTTCTCTCTTTTAAATATTATTTTCTCTTTCATTTATAGTTATTTTAATATTAAAATAGCATTCAAAATAAATTAAATTCCTTACCGTACCCATTTAATTATATTCATATATAGAACAGAAGTTGAGTAATAAAAACGTAGATATACAGTCAAACCTGTCTATAGTGGTCACCTGGGGGAGAATGACAAAATGACCACTATATACAGGTGACCTTTATATGGAGGGTGTGAATTTCCGACAAGATATTATACATTTGTTGTGAATAAACATTTTTTAATTACCTGTTATGTTTGCTTGTTATTTTGTTCTTGTGGTCATGTTACTGAACTTACTCTTGTTTACATATGTTGTAGCTGCAATAATGTAGCTCCTGTGACAAACTTGTGTCTCGGCAGAGTAAGCGAGCATTTAGGGTTTTATTATTAGAACTACATTTATTGTTGATGAAGTTATCTCAAAGTGATATTAAATAAACCAGTTTCATCCATATTATTAATATCTCTTGGATGATAATCCTTTATCAGATTTGGTAATTTTGATTTCCACTCAGATACAACTGTGACATTTACATCACCACTTTTATCTGACATTGTACGAAAAACGATGTTATGTCTCTTTAAAAAAGATTGTAGCCAGCCATTTGAAGCTTTGAATTAATCTACTCCAAGGTCCTTAGCAAACTTGAGAGCTTGTTCCTGTATTAATGGGCCGCTAATATTTATTCTTCTGCCAGTTGCTTCTTGAAACCAATCCCAGCATAATTGGTTAATGTCTTCATTTCCTGTCGCACGACGTTGACGTTTTCTTGAACCGGGCATATCGTTTTTAAAATCGTCAAGTATCTCACTTTTTCTTTTTAGAATGTTCATGATCTGGGTGCGACCAACACCCATCTCCTCGGCCACAGCCCGACAACTTTTCCCACCATCACACAGATTTATAGCCTCCATTTTATCGTCTAAATTTAAAGCTTTCCTAGTTACGGATGTTGACATGATGCACTAGATACGTAATACAATCTTTCCAATGCAAAATATTTTTGATGAGTGAATTTCTACTCTCATTGTAGTGAATAAAAATCTCAAATAACCCCTGGGTATTACCTGTTCTTCAAGTAATTTATTATTCACAAAATGTAAAATAGAGTTTGTTTATTTAGTTAATTAAATTAATCAATATGTTTTGTTACACTTGTAACACCTCGGCATTTTTAGTACATTAGAGAAAAATACCGATCTTCCGAAATCACTTCCGGTATTATTTAAAAAAAACAATTACCGTTATACAAAGGTTTTATGCTGAAAATTACCAATAAATGGTGGCCGCTGACCACATTGAACAGGTGACCGCTATATCGAATTAAAATATATAGTAAAACGCACTGGGAGAGCACGAAAGTGACCGTTATGACCAGGTGACTTCAACTTCAACTTCAATCAGGTTACTTAGTAACATCCGCAAGCAGACATCTCACTAAGGACTATATTTACACGTGCGCACAGCAGAGCCTCAAAGTTTAAAAGAAAAACATATTTACACTGTACAAGTATGTGGAAGTTTAGAATACTCCCTTGACTGCCACCTTGAATGCGTCCAAGTCCGGGACGGCTATCACAGGCGGTGGTAGTTGGTTCCACAGGATGATCGTTCGTGGAAAGAATGAATATTTATATATATTTATGTTTGTCCTTATTGTCAGGTTTTTTGTAGTCATGCGGCTTGTTCAGGACAAATCTTGCTGCATTCTTTTGGACAGATTCTAATTTGCTGATGTTGCTCGTTGTATGAGGGTTCCAAATCGTTGAGCAGTATTCTAATTTTGGTCTTACAAGGCTGGTATATGCTCTATCTTTTACACTAGATGGACAGTGTTTAAGATTTCTTTTAAGGAAACCAAGTACTTTTGATGCCTTCTTGCAGGTTTGGTCGATGTGCAAGTTGTACTTGAGGTTGTTACTGAGTTCTACTCCAAGGTATGGTTGATGGTCAACTTTTTGTAGAGTCTCTCCTTTCATTTTATAAGGGAAATCGGTCTTTGATCTTTTGTTTGTCGTTTGCATTATTGCACATTTGGAAACATTAAATTCCATTTGCCATGTGTCTGACCAGCCTACGAGTGTGTCCAGGTCTTCTTGCATTAGTTGATGATCTTTTTCTGTAATATATAGACCTATACGGTCTATATATTACACAGTCATCTGCAAATACTCTGGCGGTGGAATGGAGATTGTCTGCGATGTCATTGATGAACACCAGGAATAATGTAGGGCCGAGTACTGTTCCCTGGGGAACCCCTGATGTTACATGGGAACACATGGAAGCTTCCCCCTCTACGACTACTCTTTGGATCCTTTTACTGAGGAATGCATCAATCCATATTCTGGTGGTTCCATCAATGCCATAGTATTGGAGTTTCTCTGATAGTCTTTTATGAGCAACTTTATCGAAAGCTTTTGCAAAGTCAAGGATTGCTATGTCGACTTGTATGTTGTTGTTCATCCATTTGGTGATGTCGTTGGTTGTCATCAGGAGTTGGCTTTCGCATGATCTTTTTGCTCTGAACCCATGTTGATTTTCATTGAGGATATTTTGGTTGTCTTAAGTGTTCCATAATTTGTGATACAATGATATGTTCTAAGATTTTTGATGCCACTGATGTTAATGACACTGGTCTGTAATTAGATGGTTTTGAGCAATCCCCTTTTTTAAATATTGGAACTATGTTGGCATTTTTCCAATCCTCTGGTATTTGGCCTGTGTTGATTGACTGTGGATAAATTTTTGTAAGAATATGTGTGATGATATTGGCTGTCTCTTTAAGTATTCTTACTGGAACTTTGTCGGGGCCGGTTGCTTTACACAGGTTTAATCTGTTTAATTCTTTTTCTACACCTTTTTCGCTGATTTTGATGTCCTTCATTGGCTTAAATGGCGAGTTTCCTTTCGATGGCATATTTGTGGTGTTTTCAGTTGTGAATACTGATGTAAACTGAATGTTTAGCATTTCAGCTTTCTGTTCTGCAGTCTCGGCTAATACACCGTTGTTCTTAAGAGTGCCAATCCCCATTGTGTCTTGTTTCCTTGATTTTATATATTTCCAAAATTTCTTACTGTTATTGTCTTTTTCAGGGTCTAACATGTTGTTTAGGTAATCCCAGTAGTTCTTGTGTAGTTTGTTTCTAATTAAGCTTCTGATGTCTTTGAAAGCTTTTTTGTGAGATGGTTTCTTGCTTTTCTTGCTTTTGTTGTATAAGCGTTGTTTTTTCCTACTAAGTCTTTTGATATCTGTTGTCATCCAAGGTACGTCATGGTGTTTCCCTATTTTCTTTTTGGAATATGTTTTTCAATGCAGGTTTCAATGGCCTCTTTAAATTGTTTCCAGTTTTCTTCTATTGTGTCCATGTTTGTTCCTGATTCAAATTTGGCAATCAATTTGTCTCTGGATGATATGAGATCCTGTTTGATTCCTTCCCAATTTGCTTTTTTATAGTTGGGCACTGATCTACTTTGCTGTTTGCTAATTCTTGGTGTTATATTTGTTGATACTGATAATATATCATGGTCGCTTTTTCCAATAGGTGGACATGTGGTGGTTCTTGTAACAAGTGTTGGATGTGACGTTATCATGAGGTCTAATATTCCGTCGTTTCGTGTCGGTAGTTCATTGATTTGTTCCAAGTAGAAATTATTTAGTACGTTTATCAAGATGTTACTTTGAGATATGTTCCTCCCGCCTGGAATTGTTCCTCCTGTCGCCCAGTTTATGTCACCAAGGTTGAAGTCTCCTCCCAAGAATATTTTAGCATTTCTATATCTTTTGTCACTTTTGATTTTTGAAAGTGATTTTTCTAATTCTTGTATTGCCTTTTCATCTGAGTCAGGTGGTCTGTAAAAGGATCCTATAAGTATTTGGTCTTTATCATTTGGTATAATTTCAATCCATTTGATTTCACATTCTGTGTCTAAATCTGGGCACTCATCTGATTTTATGTCTGCTCTTACCATAATGAGTACACCTCCATCGTTTTTGTCAATGAGTTCTTTCCGGTCTTTCCTATTTATTTTATACTGGTAGCTACTTGGTATGTCATACGGTAATATTTCGGCATTGCTATATGTTGGGTCCAGGTGTGTTTCCGTGCCAATTATTATTTCAGGTGATGAACTTGATATGATGTTGTATAGTTCAGTGCCTTTATTTGTAATGCTTTGAAAGTTGATTGTCAAGATGGTTAAATTGTCAAGTCTTTGTTGTAGTTTCTGACTGGTTGGTGGTGTTACTATTAGTTCTACTATAATGTACTGTAGATCTGGAGTTATCTCTATTTTTTTTTTGGGGATGATGTAGCTATCGGTTCTAATTTTCCTGATGTAAGTTCATCTATTGTGGTGTTTAGGTGGTGTTTCGGTAGTGATCTAGTACTATTTCTTGATGTTTCCGCGGTGATCTCAATGGATGCTTCTTGGAAGTTTCTCATACTGACAGCGTGGTTGTCAGGCAGTGGGTTAGAGATGTTAATCGGTATGACAGCAGGGCTGTCATTTAAAGTGTTAATCGGCATGACAGCAGGGCTGTCATTAAAGGTGTTAAATCTGTTCGATATTTCAATACGTTCTTCGGTATCGAAAAATGTAGTTGAGAAGTTTGGTAGACCGCATTGAACGCATATCCAGCTTAAGTTGTTACCTTGAAGTGCTTTGTAAATATGTGGTGGTACGTTTGAACATTTTGTATGGTACCAGATATCACAGCCGTCACATTGTAGGGCTTTAGCATTCCAGTTGACATTTTTGCTACATATTCCACACGGATACTTTATATATGTTGGGCCTGGCTGAATTTGTATGTCCCCGGCCTGTAGAATTAACATATACAGGTAGATGGCGGATTTACAAGTAATGTTTATGTGTAATCTCTTTTTTAGAAGTTTTGACTGACTTACAGTTACCATGAAATGTTGAAGGTTGTTTTCTTCATTCCTGACCAAACCTTGTTTTGAACAGAATCGATCATTTTGCTTCATATGTTCTTCTGGTTTGCACGATATCAATGTTATTAATATAAAACAAAAACAAATGTTTACTTCCGGTCTCATCATTTTCGATTGCGCAATACTATTGCCTGGAGCAGTCAAAGGATTTGAAGTCTGGAGTTTTGCAAAGTTGTGTTTTTGCCAAATTGTAGGTTTTTACACATTTCACATTGACTACAAAGGATACTGAACAGATTTCCTGAATATTTGTGATCAGATTGTTGAATAACATGGATCTTCATGCAGATTTTGTAGCTCCGCATTTTATTGAGGCTCTACTATACAAAGGTGACCGTTAGGGCAGGTTTGACTGTATACAAACTGTGCTTCTCCATTTTTGTAATTGCAATTGAAGTGAAAATGTTGCATTTCACAAAGTCATAAAACGTTCTAATTAAAATCAATCAAAGCTTAGGTAATATTTGAACAACATTAAAGGATCTTCAGCTTGTCACTTGTCAAAGGCAAGCAATTGACCATGTAATCACTTTAACCCAATTTTATTTTCACCAAATATTTTTCAAACTGTAATTTTTGGTCACTTTTGTAAAAATTAGGACATGTAGGTGTTTTGAGTGACCAATAATTGCAGTAATTACAGGGTACTATAGAATCAACGTACTCTTGTTAAAGATGGGTTCTCCTCTCAGTAGTATACCAGATACTGCAGGTCTTGGTAAGGTTTTCTTTACAGTAGAAGTACACAAGTTAATCAGAGTACACACTGTTTTAGGATCAACTTCATTAAGCAAAAGTTTGATAATCTCAGGACCATATTGTTGAACGAAACTAGTACAGTCTGCGCTAATGGTTGATGGCATTAAATCACATACTTTGTCCAGGGCTTGTTCTATGGCTGCCTGTAATAAGAATTTATAAGCTTATTCAAATTGTCCAGGACTTGTTCTACAGCAGCCTGTAATAAGATTTTATAAGGTTATCAATCAAATTGTCCAGGGCTTGTTCTACAGTGGACTATAATAAGATTTTATAAGGTTATCAATCAAATTGTCAAGGGCTTGTTCTACAGTGACCTATAATAAGATTTTATAAGGTTATCAATCAAATTGTCCAGGGCTTGTTCTACAGCGGCCTGTAATAAGATTTTATAAGGTTATCAATCAAATTGTCCAGGGCATGTTCTATGGCTGCTGTAATAAGAATTTATAAGCTTATTCAAATTGTCCAGGACTTGTTATACAGCAGCCTGTAATAAATGTTATAAGGTTATCAATCAAATTGTCCAGGGCTTGTTCTACAGTGGCCTGTAATAAGATTTCATAAGGTTATCAATCAAATTGTCCAGGACTTGTTCTACAGTGGCCTGTAATAAGATTTCATAAGGTTATCAATCAAATTGTCCAGGACTTGTTCTACAAAGGCCTATAATAAGATTTTATAAGGTTATCAATCAAATTGTCCAGGACTTGTTATACAGCAGCCTGTAATAAATTTTATAAGGTTATCAATCAAATTGTCCAGGGCTTGTTCTACAGTGGCCTGTAATAAGATTTCATAAGGTTATCAATCAAATTGTCCAGGACTTGTTCTACAGCAGCCTATAATAAGATTTTATAAGGTTATCAATCAAATTGTCCAAGATTTGTTCTACAGTGGCCTGTAATAAGATTTCACAAGGTTATCAATCAAATTGTCCAGGACTTGTTCTACAGCAGCCTGTAATAAGATTTCATAAGGTTATCAATCAAATTGTCCAGGACTTGTTCTACAAAGGCCTATAATAAGATTTTATAAGGTTATCAATCAAATTGTCCAGGGTTTGTTCTACAGCAGCCTGTAATAAGATTTTATAAGGTTATCAATCAAATTGTCCAGGGCTTGTTCTACAGCAGCCTGTAATACTATTTTATAAAGTTATCAATCAAATTGTTCAGGGCTTGTTCTACAGTGGCCTGTAATAAGATTTTATAAGGTTATCAAATTGTCCAGGGCTTGTTCTACAGTGGCCTGTAATAAGATTTTATAAGGTTATCAATCAAATTGTCCAGGGCTTGTTCTACAGTGGCCTGTAATAAGATTGTATAAGGTTATCAATCAAATTGTCCAGGGCTTGTTCTACAGCAGCCTGTAATAAGATTTTATAAGGTTATCAATCAAATTGTCCAGGGCTTGTTCTACAGTGGCCTGTAATAAAATTTTATAAGGTTATCAATCAAATTGTCCAGGGCTTGTTCTACAGTGGCCTGTAATAAGATTTTATAAGGTTATCAATCAAATTGTCCAGGGCTTGTTCTACAGTGGCCTGTAATAAGATTTTACAAGGTTATCAATCAAATTGTCCAGGGCTTGTTCTACAGTGACCTATAATAAGATTTTATAAGGTTATCAATCAAATTGTCCAGGGCTTGTTCTACAGTGACCTATAATAAGATTTTATAAGGTTATCAATCAAATTGTCCAGGGCTTGTTCTACAGCAGCCTGTAATAAGATTTTATAAGGTTATCAATCAAATTGTCCAGGGCATGTTCTATGGCTGCCTGTAATAAGAATTTATAAGCTTATTCAAATTGTCCAGGACTTGTTCTACTGTCGCCTGTAATCAGATTTTATAAGGTTATCAATCAAATTGTCCAGGGCTTGTTCTACAGTGGGTTGTAATAAGATTTTATAAGGTTATCAATCAAATTGTCCAGGGCTTGTTCTACAGCAGCCTGCAATAAGATTTTATAAGGTTATCAATCAAATTGTCCAGGGCTTGTTCTACTGTGGCCTGTAATCAGATTTTATAAGGTTATCAATCAAATCTGACATGACACGAGAACAAACACTACCATACATCAATCAACACACTTCTATCTTCCTACTGTTGTGAGGGTGGGGGTTAGGATTGGAATAGCCTAGTGCCTCTCTTTATCTAAATTCGGCACTGCAAATATGGAAATATAACAAGGGTTTAATGTATTCTAACTTACTTTGGATTTATTCTGTGAAATCAGACTATCTATCTCACGCATGACATATTCACAAAGGGCACATCTTGGACTTGACTTTGCTCCACTTTCTGAAATGAAATAAAACTATGTAAATTAACCAACATCACAGATGGACAAAACAAATCTATGTAGAAAACATAACTGCAGTACTTTGTATTGTATAGAAGACTGGGATAAAATTGTACACAATATAGAAAACCTAACTGTAGCTCTATGTATCAAGGACTAGACTCTCAGATATTTTATTTGAATAGGACTTCTTAATGACCATCCCAAACCAAAATTACAAGTGATCACCATTCAGGTTGAGCAGGTATACAGGTATCTTACTTTTCCTCTCCTGTGTCCCTATATGATTTTTTGTAAAAGTTTAAAAGTCTCAAGTACTTTACTTTGAATTCAACAGAAATAGTCATTAAAAATATTATTAAAGGAGCTGTATTTTAATAATTTAATTGACTTCCTATGTTAGACAGAGAACATTATATATTATACAGTGAATACCCTCTAAACCAAACTATTTTGAGTTTTGACCCTTTTGTTTGCAACTACTGGTATTTTGATTAGATGGGCAAAATTTGCAACGTTTTCATGTTCACTTTAGACAAGTTAGGATGTACAATATACAGTGAAACTTGTGTAAACCGAACCCTGAATAACTCGGATCCTCCATAAACCTAAATCTAGATCCAAAAACAAAAGTTGGTTCCAAGGAGATTATATTTAGACAGGTTTAACTGTACAAGTCATGATTATAACAAGTGATAGAGTCAGAAATGTTACATTTGGTACAAGTCATCAACAGTCAAGACTGGAACTTACAACCAGATAATATTAGAGAAAGTCCATCCATTCAAGCCTTGAAGTATTCTCTAAAATCAAATATATCTTCAAAACCATTTTATTATTATACTGGTAGTCGTCTTGGGCAAATTCTCCATTCCAGATTACAAATGCAGTGTTCCTCTTTAAACCAACATTTATACTGTAAGAACATTGTCGACTCGCCTAACTGTATTTGTGGTTTAACTGAATCTACTACCCATTACTTATTTCACTGTCCAAGATACACTGCACAAAGGCAAATGTACATCAATTCTATTAATGTACCCATAAACTCTTTGTTAATTTAACATGCATAAACAGAACACCTGTCTATTCCAAAAAACAAAAGTTGGTTCCAAGGAGATTATATTTAGACAGGTTTAATTGTACAAGTCATGATTATAACAAGTGATAGAGTCAGAAATGTTACATTTGGTACAAGTCATCAACAGTCAAGTGTAACAAGCTGATTCAAGAGAAGTCTAGTCAAACATGTGGCAAATACTTTATATTGGGTGTATTCTCTGTTAGTTGAAACAGCAATTGTAATTTTTATTTGTAATACCTCTATATAGAGATGTAACCTTAGACTCCTCCCATGGGTCAAATCAAAATGACAAAAATGATCCTTGATAAGTTATTAATGTACAAGTAAATATAAAATCAACATACTCTCGTTAAAGATGGGTTCTCCTCTCAATAGTATACCAGATACTGCAGGTCTTGGTAAGGTTTTCTTTGCAGTAGAAGTACACAAGTTAATCAGAGTACACACTGTTTTAGGATCAACTTCATTAAGCAAAAGTTTGATAATCTCAGGACCATATTGTTGAACGAAACTAGTACATTCTGCGCTAATGGTTGATGGCATTAAATCACATACTTTGTCCAGGGCTTGTTCTATGGCTTCCTGTAATAAGAATTTATAAGGTTATCAATCAAATTGTCCAGGGCTTGTTCTACAGTGGCCTGCAATAAGATTTTATAAAGTTATCAATCAAATTGTCCAGGGCTTGTTCTACAGCAACCTGTAATAAGATTTCACAAGGTTATCAATCAAATTGTCCAGGGCTTGTTCTACAGCAGCCTGTAATAAGATTTTATAAGGTTATCAATCAAATTGTCCAGGGCTTGTTCTACAGCAACCTGTAATAAGATTTCACAAGGTTATCAATCAAATTGTCCAGGGCTTGTTCTACAGCAGCCTGTAATAAGATTTTATAAGGTTATCAATCAAATTGTCCAGGACTTGTTCTACAGTGGCCTGTAATAAGATTTTATAAGGTTATCAATCAAATTGTCCAGGGCTTGTTCTACAGCAGCCTGTAATAAGATTTTATAAGGTTATCAATCAAATTGTCCAGGGCTTGTTCTACAGCGGCTTGCAATAAGATTTTATAAGGTTATCAATCAAATTGTCCAGGGCTTGTTCTACAGCAGCCTGTAATAAGATTTTATAAGGTTATCAATCAAATTGTCCAGGGCTTGTGAAATCAGTGGCCTATAATAAGATTTTATAAGTTTATCAATCAAATTGTCCAGGACTTGTTCTACAGTGGCCTGTAATAAGATTTTATAAGGTTATCAATCAAATTGTCCAGGACTTGTTCCACAGCAGCCTGTAATAAGATTTTATAAGGTTATCAATCAAATTTTCCAGGACTTGTTCTACAGCAGCCTGTAATAAGATTTTATAAGGTTATCAATCAAATTGTCCAGGGCTTGTTCTACTGTGGCCTGTAATAAGATTTTATAAGGTTATCAATCAAATTGTCCAGGGCTTGTTCTACAGCGGCCTGTAATAATATTTTATAAGGTTATCAATCAAATTGTCCAGGGCTTGTTCTACAGTGGCTTGTAATAAGATTTTATAAGGTTATCAATCAAATTGTCCAGGACTTGTTCTACAGTGGCCTGTAATAAGATTTCATAAGGTTATCAATCTAATTGTCCGGGGCTTGTTCTACAGCGGCCTGTAATAATATTTTATAAGGTTATCAATCAAATTGTCCAGGGCTTGTTCTACAGCAGTCTGTAATAAGATTTTATAAGGTTATCAATCAAATTGTCCAGGGCTTGTTCTACAGTGGCCTGTAATAATATTTTATAAGGTTATCAATCAAATTGTCCAGGGCTTGTTCTACAGCAGCCTGTAATAAGATTTCACAAGGTTATCAATCAAATTGTCCAGGACTTGTTCTACAGTGGCCTGTAATAAGATTTTATAAGGCTATCAATCAAATTGTCCAGGACTTGTTCTACAGCAGCCTGTAATAAGATTTTATAAGGTTTTCAATCAAATTTGAAATGAAACGAGAACAAAAATTACCATACAGACGGACGATCATGATGACAACAGACCCATAACAATACGACCAGACGTATAAAAAAATTTGGTTGGAAATCAAAACAACCATTAAATACATTTATTATATACCTAAACGTGAAATTTCAAAACACAAAGATAACGATAAAAGTTATCTAAGGTAATGATGTATGAGAGAAACAAAGACTAGAACAGTTAAACTGCTTATTAGGTTTCTAAATCTCCCTTCATCAAATTTACTATAAGCATTGTCTATCTATAAGAATTTCCTTCTTCTAAAAATTCTTGTGATACCTCAATTTTACCACTCATTTATGTAGAAACTCTTCAAGACTTTTCTTACAACATTTATCACACACCTCTGTAATATTTAAATGATCTTGTATACTCACACAAAAATATCATAATTTTTTCCCCCTTTAGCAATAATAAAGGGATATGGTGCACAGCATGATATAAGTCGACAAGGATTTCCTCTTACACAAATATTACTGCAATCAATTTTAATTCGAAAACCACAATTGAATGAGAAAATCTGTTAAAATACTAGTTGAAGCCTTTTCACAATCAATTAAAAGAGGTAAAAAATCAATCAAAATTAGGTGAAAAATATAAATGGTATATAGGTATTGATGTCCTTCAAACACTTTGAGTTCAAATTAAACCTGTTGTAAAAATCATATTTATCTATAATTTAATTTAATTTGAATATTTCAATCTGATTGGCTAATCCGCCTGGAGAAAATTTTGGTTATGCTTGATAACCTGGGTTGGTATTGTGACGCCAATGACAAATTCAACTAGTCACATGCAATAATCGTAATTAAAATCGAGGAATCATTAAATTTTGTTGTTAAAAATTAAATTATAAGGAATATTTGAAATTGTTGAACAAGTTATACTTGCATAACCTGGTTTGGGTCAGTTTACGCTTTTCATAAACCGCTTCTCGTTTTATTAAGCGTAAACTGACCCAAACCAGGTTATATCGTATAACCTGTTCAACAATTTCAAATATTCCTTAAATGACCGATTGCACCATAGATAGATGTGGTCTGTGCTTGTAAAGTGACTGTTCCATGACAATCTTTTGTAAAAGATGCCCAATGATGCAATACACAAAATAAATAAACATGCAGGAATTGGAAATCGGCTTAGAGGATATAGAAAACGTTGACGACTTTGGCACATAAACAACAGGACGTCATATGAAGACTTCCAGTATAAAACGTAAAGATCAGACTTTTTTGGCTTCGTTTACGCTTCCTTGTCAAAGTGGAATTTGCAGTATTTTCCCTTTCTTTTGAATTGATGTTCATGAATGAAAACATCAAAACATATTTACCATCGGCATTGAAACCCCTTTTCGGTTGTCATTTCAAAATCTTTGGAAAAAACAGAATATTATTATAACATTTCAGTTGGGTCAATTAACGCAACAGCCAAAAACACTGGATGACCTAGACCGCTTTGATTTGTAATTTTACCTTAATTGTCCTATTAGAACTGAAATAATTACCGGTAGCCATATATTTATATCGTTTTTACCACAAGTTGGCACTTTATGCCTTCATTTTATCACTCGCTACCGCACAGGGTAAAATACTCAGCATAACATGCCAACCCGTGGTAAAAATAATATAAATATATGGCTACCGGTAATTATTTCTTAAATTTTCTTTATTGACCAACCCATAACTCATTAAGCTGAGCATTTTGCAAAAACCGGCATTAAAATTGGATGAAACATAACAAAGTTCAAATTTAGAAATTTGGCACTAGTTGATGCTGTTCTGTCAAATATATCTCTGAAACTTTATGATTTAAAATTCTGTATACTTTCCAAATATGGAGACATAACAAGGGTTTAATGTAATCTAACTTACTCTGGATTTATTCTCTGAAATCAGCTTTTCTATCTCGGACATGACATATTCACATAAGACACATTCTACACTTGCCTTTATTCCACTTTCTGTAATAAAATAAAACTATGTAAATTAACCAACATCACAGATGGACAAAACAAATGTATATCGAGTTACACACCAATCAGATGTGTACAATCTGAGTTACACCACAATCAGAGTTACGCGACAATCAGATGTGTACAATCCGACTTACACCAAAATCAGATGTGTACAATATGAGTTACACCCCAATCAGATGTGTACAATCTGAGTTACACCCCAATCAGATGTGTACAATCTGAGTTACACCACAATCAGATGTGTACCATCTGAGTTACACCACAATCAGATGTGTACAATCTGAGTTACACCCCAATCAGATGTGTACAATCTGAGTTACACCACAATCAGATGTGCACAATCTGAGTTACACCACAATCAGATGTGTACAATCTGAGTTACACCCCAATCAGATGTGTACAATCTGAGTTACACCACAATCAGATGTGTACAATCTGAGTTACACCACAATCAGATGTGTACAATCTGAGTTATACCCCAATCAGATGTGTACAATCTGAGTTACACCACAATCAGATGTGTACAATCTGAGTTACACCACAATCAGATGTGTACAATCTGAGTTACACCACAATCAGATGTGTACAATCTGAGTTACACCCTAATCAGATGTGTACAATCTGAGGTACACCCCAATCAGATGTGTACAATCTGAGTTACACCACAATCAGATGTGCACAATCTGAGTTACACCACAATCAGATGTGTACAATCTGAGAAACCCCAATCAGATGTGTACAATCTGAGTTACACCACAATCAGATGTGTACAATCTGAGTTACACCACAATCAGATGTGTACAATCTGAGTTACACCACAATCAGATGTGCACAATCTGAGTTACACCACAATCAGATGTGTACAATCTGAGAAACCCCAATCAGATGTGTACAATCTGAGTTACACCACAATCAGATGTGTACAATCTGAGTTACACCACAATCAGATGTGTACAATCTGAGTTACACCACAATCAGATGTGTACAATCTGAGTTACACCACAATCAGATGTGTACATTCTGAGTTACACCACAATCAGATGTGTACAATCTGAGAAACCCCAATCAGATGTGTACAATCTGAGTTACACCACAATCAGATGTGTACAATCTGAGTTACACCACAATCAGATGTGTACAATCTGAGTTACACCACAATCAGATGTGCACAATCTGAGTTACACCACAATCAGATGTGTACAATCTGAGAAACCCCAATCAGATGTGTACAATCTGAGTTACACCACAATCAGATGTGTACAATCTGAGTTACACCACAATCAGATGTGTACAATCTGAGTTACACCACAATCAGATGTGTACAATCTGAGTTACACCACAATCAGATGTGTACAATCTGAGTTACACCACGATCAGATGTGTACAATCTGAGTTACACCACAATCAGATGTGTACAATCTGAGTTGCACCACAATCAGATGTGTACAATCTGAGTTACACCACAATCAGATGTGTACAATATGAGTTACACCACAATCAGATGTGTACAATCTGAGAAACTCCAATCAGATGTGTACAATCTGAGTTACACCACAATCAGATGTGTACAATCTGAGTTACACCACAATCAGATGTGTACAATCTGAGTTGCACCACAATCAGATGTGTACAATATGAGTTACACCCCAATCAGATGTGCACAATCTGAGTTACACCTCAATCAGATATGTACAATCTGAGTTACACCACAATCAGATGTGCACAATCTGAGTTACACCACAATCAGATGTGTACAATCTGAGAAACCCCAATCAGATGTGTACAATCTGAGTTACACCACAATCAGATGTGTACAATCTGAGTTACACCACAATCAGATGTGTACAATCTGAGTTACACCACAATCAGATGTGTACAATCTGAGTTACACCACAATCAGATGTGTACAATCTGAGTTACACCACAATCAGATGTGTACAATCTGAGTTACACCACAATCAGATGTGTACAATCTGAGTTACACCACAATCAGATGTGTACAATCTGAGAAACTCCAATCAGATGTGTACAATCTGAGTTACACCACAATCAGATGTGTACAATCTGAGTTACACCCCAATCAGATGTGCACAATCTGAGTTACACCTCAATCAGATATGTACAATCTGAGTTACACCACAATCAGATGTGCACAATCTGAGTTACACCACAATCAGATGTGTACAATCTGAGAAACCCCAATCAGATGTGTACAATCTGAGTTACACCACAATCAGATGTGTACAATCTGAGTTACACCACAATCAGATGTGTACAATCTGAGTTACACCACAATCAGATGTGTACAATCTGAGTTACACCACAATCAGATGTGTACAATCTGAGTTGCACCACAATCAGATGTGTACAATATGAGTTACACCCCAATCAGATGTGCACAATCTGAGTTACACCTCAATCAGATGTGTACAATCTGAGTTACACCACAATCAGATGTGTACAATCTGAGTTACACCACAATCATATGTGAACAATCTGAGTTACACCACAATCAGATGTGTACAATCTGAGTTACACCCAATCAGATGTGTACATTCTGAGTTACACCACAATCAGATGTGTACAATCTGAGTTACAGTAATTTTGAGTGAAAAGAGAAAAATAAATAATACCATTTAGATAATTATCAAAAGTCAACATGTATTTTGTCACTGTTTAAGTGATCTATTTTGTTGACAGAAAGTACAAAGTTGGATATCAACAGTTGTATCTATATCAGTATAAAGTTTGATAATCTGGATATTTTAAAGACAAATTTTCATAATTTAACACATGATCAAATGTAAAAAAAAAAAAAAAAAAAAAAAAAGGGAGTTAGAAGCTATTGATTGTACAGTGACGTTTTCCAAAACAGAACTTTCTTGGGACCAGCTTTTGCATTCAGAATAGAGAGGTGTTCAGATTATACAGGTTAAATTAACAGACTTCCTATATAGCAAAAACCGTAGATAATATGGAAAATATTACTGTAGTACTTTAGAAGACTAGGATAAAACCATACTCAATACTGAAAATCTAACCACAGCTCTATGTATCAAGGACTAGGCTGTCAGATATATATAATTTGAATAGAACATCTTTATAACCGATATAACTGAAATATTGTTGAAAGTGGTGTTCAGCACTATACCCTCTTTATAACCATCCCAAACTAAAATTAAAAGTGATCACAATTCATGTAGAACAGGTATCTTACTTTTATGTAATTTGAGAGGTGTACATAATCCTAGTTTGTCACAGATAACAGTTGGGTCCAGTTCTTGTTCTAACAGAGCTAGGATTGCAGAAGCATACTGGTTAATGAATGCTGTACATTCTGATGACAATTTTCCAGGCAATCTAGAACATACTTCATCTAAAGCAGCTTCTATTTGTTGCTGTAAAACAAACATAAAGATTTTTTTATAATGTTAATAACAATATAAACATACCACATTTGGATGGTTAATACCATCATTTGTTGTAACTAATACACACTTTCTTTCTAACTTGGGAGACAATTTACCGAGGGGTGTGGATTTTATAATTTTATACACCTGAACAAGACCAGTGACATTTGTTTTAGATTCTGAGACAAAATTGAAACATTTTAAATACTGTATAGCACATTATATTTGCAGTGTTAAAATTTGACAGTTTTATAACTCTGATTTATTGGCGGATATTTATTTTTGCGGTTTTATGAAAAGTTAAAAACATTACTATTTTGTTGTTTTTAAATTTTTTTTTTTTATTTATTGTGGACAGATTCCAGTAAGCTAATTATTTTACCTAAAAGGAAATAATTTATTTCATTCATATTTAATTATCATTTAATTAACTGGGATTCCTAATTAATCCGTCTTAATAAAACACTATAGTTGAGTAACTTCACCTATAAATACTAGTAGATACTAGGTTATGTTATCTACTAACTTGTGAATATTGGAAGTGTTTATATTTGGCACTTTTTGTCAAATCCGCCAATAGCGCCAAAATAAAACCACCTCCAAAAATAGGTGCTATACAGTAATTTGTGATGTACTATTATCAAAAATTGGTGTTATTATTGATGGTTGATAAAAAAAAAAAAAAAATGGAAACTCAACTGACTATAGATCATTTTGTCATTTACCCATAGAGTTATATGTTAAATTATGTCCTGCGGTAGCAACCACCCTGGATTTTCAATCAACACGATAAACATACATTTTGAATAGGACTATGCAAAGAACATCCCAGCCAAATTTGTTTTAAAATTGCACAGTGATTCAAAGAATAATTCTAAATATTTTCCCATAGGAGGGTCCTATGTTAATAAGACAATATGATGGCAGCCATCTAGAATCTCCGTTCATCACAAAATAATGACATTTGTAATGTACCATCGAATGATTATTCATGTACAGTTTCGTTTCATTCAAGCTTCTATTTCCGAGAAAAATTATCATTGTGATGTATTATATATAACACTTTGAAAAGTAATTTTTGTCTACATAATTTGTTGTGCTAACCTTTGTGGCATTCTTTATCAACATTTTGTCTAAATATGCCATGGCAAGTTTACACACTTCACAGAATGCTCCAGATGTCTTCACAGGCTTGACAGCTTCGATGGGTGTGGCAGGTACTAGGGATATAACTTCTACTGACTGTTTCCTTGTCTTACCAAGAGAGGTTCTACAGTAACCAAAGAAGTTGCAGAATGTCTCAGGGTCCTTAAATAATTGAGATATTATTCAGGATAGGTTAAAATCAATTTAACTAATTTGGTTAAAATGAACAGCTGTTCAATTGTATAACTGTCAAATAAATAATTTATTAAAATCAAAAGTTTCCTAAAACAATTAGGTTCATCTGTAGAGATATGAGTGAGTGAGTGATTGTTGTTTAATGCCAATTCAGCAATTTTTTCGCTATATCACGACTAGAACAAGTTAATTATCAATGAAATGATGATGAGGTCCACTTTGTACTAGACCAACACCCTTAGCTGGGTTTTTTTTAATAGAGCAAGCTTACTGAAACAACAGTTCACGGATAGACATGTCGCCCCACTCGGACACATTATCCTGATTCCCAACCAACCAGTCTTTGCTCTTTCTCCTTAATGATGCATGCTTAGCGGAGAAGCAAAAAATACCAATTTTATAGTCGTTGGTCTGACTCGACTTTGGGCTTAAATCCAGGATCTATCGCAATTGAGATAAGCAGATATGAAGTATCTTTTTTTTACATTGTAAATTTCATCATACAATTTATCATTTTTATGTGAAATGAGATATAATTAGCCAATACAATACATAAAGTATATCATAAGTTATAGATCATATCTATAGAGATGTGGAACCCCTTTACCTGGCCTTGTCACAAATTGCTTTGAACAAACAAATTATTTCTCTAGGACAATTATATTCTGTGGTAGTGTATCAAGTTCATACCAGAACTATTATTTTTACGGAAAGTAGATTTTTGAATTCTACTTATAATACTTGATAAGTGTAAATTTATATTTTTAATCTCAAAGCTGTTCTCAATATGAAAGAACCTTATTAAACCAATAGAATAACATATGATTTATTGATTGATTGGAGTTAAACACCAATTTCAGCAGTATTTCAGCTATATCATGACATGACCAAATTTAAGAATAACTTGGGAGGTGGAGGAACTTATTAGCAAGATCAATCATAAGATATACTGGAATGTAATGGACAAGATTACAGGTTCTTTCAAGTTCTTATAAACATGTTATGTACATATAACTACAGACTACTTTTAAAATAAAACATACCAATTGATTGGCCAAAAACTCAAAGAAAATTGGAGCATATTCGTCAACAAAGTTAGTACACTGAAAAAGAAAAGAAAGATCAACACTGGAGCATATTGATCAACACTGAAATTAAAAAGGGAAATACAGTATACCAGGAGAATCATTTTATAATTTAATCTTTACAGTATTTATTGATGGATATCTGACAAAGGGTGCTCATTTAAATCTGTTTGACATTTTACTTCACTACCTTTGACCAAGAGTTCAAAAATGTCAAAAGGGAAATCTGGGACAAATTTTTACTCATTCAATGTAGAGTCAAATCTAGTTATGTCTAAGAGAAATGGACTAAGGATTTAAGTTTGAAATATCTGAGTATACAAGTTATCTGGGGTGAATTAAGCTAACAACAGTATCAATGAACCAAACATTTACTTAAGAGTAATCCAATATCCCTACTGTTTAATATTTAAATATTAAAACTGGCACAGAGATATGTCATTCTATCAACATTTCACTTGTTCAGGTAAACAAATACAGGTAATGTATCAAACTTGAAATAATAACATACATCATTCTGTAATTCTGTCAGTCTCGTACATAACTCTTTCTTTACAAAATCTTTAATTTTATCCTGAAATAACAATAAATGTTAGACAAAACGTAAGGGGCAATCAAGAATGGACAAACAGATACACAGACAACATATCCATTTACATGGAGATATCACAAGGCAGAGAACACAATACTTAAACATTCTTGTATCTTCATTAAATTCTTTTTCACATTTAACTATTCTATATCAAGTCAGCTTGAATGTATTTTAATTAAATTCTTTTTCATATTCAATTATTTAATATCAAGTTAGTTTAGATGTAAGTTTTAATTCATGATGACTGAACCATGATACAGTCAAATTCAAATATAACGAACATGGTTACAACGAATTTACGCTTGTAGTGAATAATTCTGATTTCCCCTGCAAAAGTTTTAACAAACCAATATAGACAAGTGTGATTACAGCTAATTCAGTTAGTACGAATTTAGGGATATAACGAATAATTCTTGATTCCCCCGAGATGCAATCCTACTATAATTATAACAGTTACAACAATCTTCCTAGGACAGATTATTTGTAAGTCAATATGCTATCAGTATTTTTGCTTTAATCTGTACATGTCACCTTCAAATATAAATTAATATACAGGTGAGTATCAATCAAATTGTGTTAATTAAATGGGGACATTTGTTGTTTGTTAATTGAAATATCAGTATGGCTTCTCTCTACAGTCTGAAAAGAAATGCCATTTCTTTTACACTAAATATAGGTTAGGGTTATGGTGTTTAACACCACTTTCAACAATATTTCAATTATTCCGTGGCAGCCAGTTTTATTGGTGGAGGAAACCAGAGTACACAGAGAAAACCACCTACCTGCTTCAAGTTATGACAAATTTTATCACATAACATGTCAAGCACACCTCACCATGAGTGGGATTAGAACTCGCAACATTAGTGGTGATAGGCACTGATTGCATATGTAGTTGTAAATCCAACTACCATACATTCACGAAAATGATGGCCACGATCTGTATTGGACATGGTTCCATCACTGGATAAATCTTATTGGTCTGCTCTTAAAGGAAATGGCATTAAAATTTGCCACCGATTGGAGGATTAGCAACATTTAGAAATATTACATCTTCCAATAGCTTTTACATTATGATAAAATTGCATTGGCTGACATTCCTCATGAAAAAATCTTGAACCTTGAATTAAAGGTCACCTCTAATAATCAGCCACTTTTCGATTTCCTTTTGAGTGACTGCTTAAATTATATTTTGTCTAATAATTGAAGAAATTTGTATGTTAGGGGAGATAACTCTAACCTGTGTGGTAGTATCCCGATCTAAAGTCTGTACATCTGCAATTACAATCTTACAGGCATCACATGTTTGTGATCCTCCAATTGATTTCTATAATTAAAAAACTTAAACTAATCATACAATACAATAATAGCATGCCTTAGATAAAATCAAAATTATAATTGCTACAAAAAAAATTCCTGACAGTTTACTAACAACATATTAGTGAGTGAGTGGTTGTTGTTAAATGCAAAGTGAACAATTTGTCAGCTACATCATGGTGAGAACAAATAACATTTCTATGCGATGATGCCGGCATTGTATTAGACCAACACGCTAAGTTGGATTGTTGCCCCACTTACATACATTAGCCTTATTCAGAGCAAATAAATATTTGCTCTTAATCCTTTTTACTGTGTGCTCTGTGGAGAAGAAGCAAAAACCAAGTCTTTGGTTTGACCTGACCAGAGTTCAATCCCACGATCTGCCACCCTCAAGCCAAGCACTCTTACCATTACATTACCAATGAGGTTGACAACATTTTTATATCAGATCAAGTCAGAGGTCAGAGTTCAATTGAACAATCAGTACAGAGTTTACAAATTCTTCACTAATAGAATAGTATAACAGTTTGAAGAGTATTATGAAGAGTTTGTTAATACCTGGTTGAATTGTTTTAAGAGTTTTATTAACTTCATCCTAATCCTGATGGCTGTGAAGATGTCTCCTTTGGTACAAAATCCTATGATTCTACATGTTGTTTGTGGATCCTGATAATAACAAAACAAAATATCAAATACAACAAGTTCTAGGCTGATACACTTTTTTACAACTTCTCTAAATCTCAGACTGTAACGAGTCATTTTTTTTTTATTTTGGACAAACAATGAAACAAACTTATATGTTAAGTTGAAACTTTAGGTTAGAAAAAGAATGACTTTCATCCAGATTAAAGAATTCAAAAAGTTTCCAACATATAAAGCTATTATGAATCAGGAAATAGTTGGTATCTCCAGGGAAATTAACTTGTTACTGTCCTTATAGATAGGTGTACATAAATTAAATTGATCAAAGAAATATCATAAAGCATGTCAAAATAAACTTTGTTGATAACTTATGTCCCATCGGGGATGAAGAGGATAAGTAAGTAAGTAAGTTTATTTTAATAAACTGTAAACTCTTGGCAAGAAATTAATTAAATAAATTTTTTTGTTTTGTATCCAAGTTCAATTTTTTTGCATTTTAATACAAGAACTAGAGGTGTTCCAGTGTCTTTGTCTTACATTTACTTTGTTATTTGTTTTAACACTGTCAGATTCCATTTCTTGAAAACCAAAGTATTTCCGATCACTCTAGGTTGCATGAAGTCGGTGGTGACAAGTTTAGTCTGTTTATAATACTTTAAGTACCTCACTTGTGGAGAGCTCATATTTTGGCATGCTTTTTAAAAGACAAATCAGTATCAGACCAGAACAATGATTTATTCATGAATCGCAAACGAAAAATTTGTGATACATCAGTGCACAGGTAGATAGATCGTTACACCCTTAATTGCCCACCAAAGGAATTACACAGTAAACTAAGTTACATCTGTCTATTAAATAGTAATAACTTACAACTGTCTGACCCATGAACTGAAGGATCTGTGGAATGTATTCATCTACTACAAAATCACACTACAAAAAATATATATTATATAGTTAATAAAAAAAAAGTCAAATTCATAATGGCAAATAAAGGCAGTTATTGAAACAGCTATCAGTAACATTACATTTAAACATACACCTCAATATATTTTTTTTAGAAAACAGAAAATAAAAAGTGATTCATATACAGTGCTCCCTCGGTATATCGCCCCCAGTTTTATCGCCAACCTCGCCTATCGCCAAAATTCTCGTCTGTCCCGATTTCCCCCATTAAAAATACCCCGTTATACTGCCAAACTCAGCTACTGCCATCCGCCACAGGTTTTCAGACACAAAAGTCGTAAAACCAATTTAAATTCCCCGTTAGTACCGCCCACAACTATCTTTTGACAGCTGTGTATTAATCGGTAATTATGGAATGTCAAGACTGGTCATCGGACACTGTCATTGATCTCATAGTTGAGGGTCGGAACAGGTGAGTTGTTTTGATTAGAATAATTACCTGTGCAATGTATTTACTTTTCTAGTGATTACTTTTAATCCTGAGTAAAAATTGTAATTTAATTAGTTGTCATAAAAATGTTGTCCTTGAAGAGAAAGCGTAATTTATTAGACGACAAACAGAAACGTAAAATTATAAGTTATGTAAAGGAAAATCCAAAATTAACACAACAAATTGCCGATAATTTGACAATTAAATGGGATCTATTTATACTTGTGTCTTTGTACAAGTGCAAAATGTATGTCAGTCGAGTTGAAACAATTTGAGAAAGTTTATCTTTTCATTTGATCACATGACTTCCGGTTTTCAATGTCCCTCAGTTTATCGCCAAACTACCAATTGCACAGAAGGTGGCGGTTTAACGAGGGAGCACTGTATAAGGCTTACATATTCTTATGCATTTATACAAAATTTCAGCATTTTTATGAATATATTAATTACATTTGTACTTCTATTATATAATTGTTAAAATAGTCATAACACTAACAAATAATGGCTACATGTCATCAGGTAAGACATACTGGTAACACTGGTCATGTTTGGAATTCCACCAAACTCATCCTGGGGTCACTAGTGTCAAATTAAAATATAAACTTATGATTATATGTTCGACTATGGGTACCCATGGTCTGTTTACAAGATGTTTCATTCCCTGTACAGATGCATGCTGTGAACACAGACTATTTACTAGACGTTCCATTCCCTGTACAGACCCAACTGTGAACACAGACTATTTACAAGACGTTCCATTCCCTGTACAGACCCAACTGTGAACACAAGGTCTGTTTACAAGACTTACCATTCCTTGTACAGGTCCAAGCTGTGAACACACGGTCTGTTTACAATACATTGTACTTACCATTCCCTGTACAGGTTCAAGCTGTGAACACAAGGTCTGTTTACAATACATTGTACTTACCATTCCCTGTACAGGTCCAAGCTGTGAACACACGGTCTGTTTACAATACATTGTACTTACCATTCCCTGTACAGGTCCAAGCTGTGAACACAAGGTCTGTTTACAATACATTGTACTTACCATTCCCTGTACAGGTCCAAGCTGTGAACACAAGGTCTGTTTACAATACATTGTACTTACCATTCCCTGTACAGGTCCAAGCTGTGAACACAAGGTCTGTTTACAATACATTGTACTTACCATTCCTTGTACAGGTCCAAGCTGTGAACACACGGTCTGTTTACAATACATTGTACTTACCATTCCCTGTACAGGTCCAAGCTGTGAACACAAGGTCTGTTTACAATACATTGTACTTACCATTCCTTGTACAGGTCCAAGCTGTGAACACAAGGTCTGTTTACAATACATTGTACTTACCATTCCCTGTACAGGTCCAAGCTGTGAACAGACAGTCTGTTTACAATACATTGTACTTACCATTCCCTGTACAGGTCCAAGCTGTGAACACACGGTCTGTTTACAATACATTGTACTTACCATTCCCTGTACAGGTCCAAGCTGTGAACACAAGGTCTGTTTCAGCAAGTCTTCAATCTGCTTCTGTAAATATTAAATAATCACATATACAGTGAAGCATGTCTAAACCCTGAATATACAGAGCATTAAATCAAGTCCCAAATGTAGGAAACCATTTAAATTTGACATCCAATACCTGTCTATTCCAAACACAAAAGCTGGGCCCAATGTTGTTCGGTTTAGACAGGTATTACTGTATAGGGAAGAGGTGGTAGATGGGGATGGAAATTCTCAAAAATACTCTAAACCAATGACTTTTCTTTTAGTAACCACTTATTAACAGTTATTATACATTGTATATAATAATATAAAGAACTTTTTTTTTCAACTTCTGTAGACAATCAACTTGTTCAACCTTTGCTATGATGATAGAAAATGTTAGCTTTCATCACTAGATTATCTTAAATGTCTCTACTTCTCATAATGTTAATTACTCAAAAACATAATATCAAATAAAGTATTTTAACTCAATAACTCTAAAATTTCTTCTGGTCATTTTTTTGCCATACATTATACTGTACATCATGTCAATATTTGGGTGATTTTCAAAAAAATGAAGACTTTGTGTGACATAGAGGGTGAAATTTCAAATTGGACAAATTGACATAAGTTTGGTCATAAAATAATGTCAATATGATATATTTTTCAGATTCAGTTGCTCAGTGCTATACATAAAGACAAAAAAAAAAAAAAAAATTCAACTTTTATTAGCAACAAAGTGTTAAAATGATAACAAATACAGACTTACTTCCTCAGAGGTATCATTTTCTTTTGGGTATGGTAAAAGACCTAAATGTATTTCCATTTGATAATGATATGAAATAGGCACATTTTGGTACCAAACTTTGTATATATCATGAGAAAACAGTTTCAGTATATCAAAGAAACACTATTTTTACTGTACATTTTAAAAAATCTGGTAATTAAAGTTTTCATACAAGCATAAAAAATATGATCTAATGAGGCTTAATAGTTGTAAATCAATTATTTATATATGCCTAATAAATATAACAAAAGTTAAGTTAAGTTGATCATTGGTGGTATAAACTAGAGGTAACCAAATGAAAATACTGTCCATTTTTTTATGTTTTGTCACACTCCTGACACATTTTTCTAAAAGATAAATACACCAAATATCAAGCTAAATGCAATCATTGTTGGTCACAATAACTTTTTTAAGTAGTAGTACATAATCTATTTTGACTGAAAAAAGGTTTCCCTTGAATTTATTTCATTTTTGCATTGTTATGATGTTATTTCAATCATATTTTATCATATTCTAAGTAATACTATCATAATTATAAAAAATGACAACTCAATTTTCAACCATTTATACATCTTTTCAAGAGTATAGTGCTTATTGAGAATTAAATAATTCCCCGAGACAATTACAAGCCGTTTTATGGAGGCTATATGCTTACAAAATAATCTATTTCTTAAATAAAATTGTCACACTCCTGACTCCCTCTCGAAAATAAACCTGTCGAGCTGAAAATAATATAACCAACTTATTCTTTCCAAACTAAAAGTTATATTTCTTACAGTTAACAGTAAATATTAAAAGAAGATTCAAAATTATATTTTGGCTTTTTCTAATGATTAGTGTGCTAATTATTTGCCCTTTAGGAATTTATCTCATCAAAAATGGTTAAAATGGATTTGAAATTTATTAAAACTAGTAATAGATTATCTTTTCTTAGTATAAAATTACTTTTTAGTGGTTTTCAAATTAGTTTCCCCATGTTTCTCAATAATTTACTCTACAAAAAATCTTCCTACTGCAATTGCAATCGACATTTAATGTTTTTATGTCAGGAGTGTGACATATTACTGTTGAATGAAAAATTATTGATAAATTTTCAAAAATGTTATATCAAAAGAATGAAAATGTTTTATGAAAGGCAAGATATATTAAAGTAAGTATTCTGTTTATCTAAAGCAACATACATCAATTTTTCATTTAGAAAAAAATCCATATTTTGACATGTTTTAAGAAAATATAACCCTTTATCGTCACTTATTATGAGAAAGGTGTCTTGCAATATACAAAAATACTATAATTATTACTTATTGTTTATATGTAATTAAATTGAAAACATTGTGGAAGTTTGTAGAAGCATGGTTTTTTTTTTTTTTTTATTTAAAAGATATGCCTATTAAAAGTGTCACACTTCTGACATTAGTTATTTTGATTTCCTAGCTATGATATGTCATATATCAGAGCTATTTCCAACTTTTTTCTTTGATTGGGTCTGGAGCTTTTGGAAAATAAAGAAAATTGTGAACTATTAAAGCATACAACATAGTACAATACAACTAAGATACAATGTCACACTCCTGACATTTTTTGTGTCTCTCCTTATGCAAGCCCAATTTTACAACTAGCATATTCATCCAGTCTAATACTACTAAATTATTATAACTACTGTTTTTTTACAACATATTTTGACTTTTCTGAACTAATTAGTCTCAACAATGAAAAACTATTAAGATTTAATTTGACATTTGTACAATTTTCCAAGTTAAATTTATTCATGTACACTAATTTAAAAAATGGAATAATTTTTTGCCGCAAAATCATATGGTCACAAAACATCTAGATATTTGAAGTAAAATGGTACGAAATTATAGAATACCATCTTTCTTTAATATATTTTTTATTTTATTTTTTTTATCATCAAGGTAAGTTAAGGCAATTTAAAGTTTGTCACGCTAAAACGTCACACTCCTGACAAATTTGACCAGTTTTTAAAGGATAACTTTTTAACCGGAAGAGCAATCTCCATGACACTTTGCATGAAGATAACTGTTACCATTGTGCTTGTTTTAAGATATTTACCTTTCTTTCATATCATTTAATATTCAAATTATTCTCTGAAAATGAAAAGTCTTCATTTTTTTGAAAATCGCCCATTTACTTTTTTTTAAAGTTCTTGACATACATTTTCATTATTACTGGTATCACTGCTAATCCTTTCAGACTTGCTACTATACTAGTATTAGCATTGTCCAGATATATATATATATATATATTTGCTATTTGGTTAAACCGCATTAATGGTGTAATGGTTAGCGTGCTCACATCGAGTACAGTAGATCGTGGGTTTGAGTCTAATATTAAAGGAATCTTTAGCGAAAAACTTGAGAGTGGATGGTATTGAGGAGGAATATCTGATTGAGCATGGTGATACAAGCCAAGCTGAGGATTCTCAACCTTATAACAGATCTGTACTATCACCTCAATGTAACACAATCCTGTCAAAATCCATTACAAAAGACATAGAGGAAAAAGTCATAAAAAAGTAAAAATCATTGAAAATGATCCATCAGAAAAAAAGCTGGTATAAAAAAACTATGGATAACTTCATGAAATCATCAAACAGGCCTACCCGCATCGGTGGTGTAATGGTTAGCGTGCTCACCTCGATTGCGGTAGATCATGGATTCAAGCCAAAGACTATAAATTGGCATTTGTTGCTTCTCCACTAAGCAAGCAGCATTCAGTAGAAAGAGCAAAGACTGGTTGTCTGGGAATCAGGATAATGTGTACGAGTGGGACGACAAGTCTATCAGCAGATTGTCTGGGAATCAGGATAATGTGTACGAGTGGGACGACAAGTCTATCAGCAGATTGTCTGGGAATCAGGATAATGTGTACGAGTGGGACGACAAGTCTATCAGCAGATTGTCTGGGAATCATGATAATATGTACGAGTGGGACGACAAGTCTATCCACAGATTGTCTGGGAATCAGGATAATGTGTACGAGTGGGACGACAAGTCTATCCACAGATTGTCTGGGAATCAGGATAATATGTACGAGTGGGACGACAAGTCTATCCACAGATTGTCTGGGAATCAGGATAATGTGTACGAGTGGGACGACAAGTCTATCAGCAGATTGTCTGGGAATCAGGATAATATGTATGAGTGGGACGACAAATCTATCTGCAGATTGTCTGGGAATCAGGATAATATGTATGAGTGGGACGACAATTCTATCTGCAGATTGTCTGGGAATCAGGATAATGTGTACCAGTGGGACGACAAGTCTATCAGCAGATTGTCTGGGAATCAGGATAATGTGTACGAGTGGGACGACAAGTCTATCAGCAGATTGTCTGGGAATCAGGATAATGTGTACGAGTGGGACGACAAGTCTATCAGCAGATTGTCTGGGAATCAGGATAATGTGTACGAGTGGGACGACAAGTCTATCAGCAGATTGTCTGGGAATCATGATAATATGTACGAGTGGGACGACAAGTCTATCCACAGATTGTCTGGGAATCAGGATAATGTGTACGAGTGGGACGACAAGTCTATCCACAGATTGTCTGGGAATCAGGATAATATGTACGAGTGGGACGACAAGTCTATCCACAGATTGTCTGGGAATCAGGATAATGTGTACGAGTGGGACGACAAGTCTATCAGCAGATTGTCTGGGAATCAGGATAATATGTATGAGTGGGACGACAAATCTATCTGCAGATTGTCTGGGAATCAGGATAATATGTATGAGTGGGACGACAATTCTATCTGCAGATTGTCTGGGAATCAGGATAATGTGTACCAGTGGGACGACAAGTCTATCAGCAGATTGTCTGGGAATCAGGATAATGTGTACGAGTGGGACGACAAGTCTATCAGCAGATTGTCTGGGAATCAGGATAATGTGTACGAGTGGGACGACAAGTCTATCAGCAGATTGTCTGGGAATCAGGATAATGTGTACTAGTGAGACGACAAGTCTATCAGCAGATTGTCTGGGAATCATGATAATATGTACGAGTGGGACGACAAGTCTATCCACAGATTGTCTGGGAATCAGGATAATATGTATGAGTGGGACGACAAATCTATCTGCAGATTGTCTGGGAATCAGGATAATATGTATGAGTGGGACGACAATTCTATCTGCAGATTGTCTGGGAATCAGGATAATGTGTACCAGTGGGACGACAAGTCTATCAGCAGATTGTCTGGGAATCAGGATAATGTGTACGAGTGGGACGACAAGTCTATCAGCAGATTGTCTGGGAATCAGGATAATGTGTACGAGTGGGACGACAAGTCTATCAGCAGATTGTCTGGGAATCAGGATAATGTGTACTAGTGGGACGACAAGTCTATCAGCAGATTGTCTGGGAATCAGGATAATATGTATGAGTGGGACGACAAGTCTATCAGCAGATTGTCTGGGAATCAGGATAATGTGTACGAGTGGGACGACAAGTCTATCCACAGATTGTATGGGAATCAGGATAATATGTACTAGTGGGACGACAAGTCTATCCACAGAATGTTTGGGAATCAGGATAATATGTATGAGTGGGACGACAAATCTATCTGCAGATTGTCTGGGAATCAGGATAATGTGTACGAGTGGGACGACAAGTCTATCCACAGAATGTTTGGGAATCAGGATAATATGTATGAGTGGGACGACAAATCTATCTGCAGATTGTCTGGGAATCAGGATAATGTGTACTAGTGGGACGACAAGTCTATCAGCAGATTGTATGGGAATCAGGATAATGTGTACGAGTGGGACGACAAGTCTATCAGCAGATTGTCTGGGAATCAGGATAATGTGTACGAGTGGGACGACAAGTCTATCCACAAATTGTCTGGGAATCAGGATAATATGTACGAGTGGGACGACAAGTCTATCCGCAGATTGTCTGGGAATCAGGATAATGTGTACGAGTGGCACGACAAGTCTATCCACAGATTGTCTGGGAATCAGGATAATGTGTATGAGTGGGACGACAAGTCTATCCGCAGATTGTCTGGGAATCAGGATAATGTGTACGAGTGGGACGACAAGTCTATCCACAGATTGTCTGGGAATCAGGATAATGTGTACTAGTGGGACGACAAGTCTATCAGCAGATTGTCTGGGAATCAGGATAATGTGTACGAGTGGGACGACAAGTCTATCAGCAGATTGTCTGGGAATCAGGATAATGTGTACGAGTGGGACGACAAGTCTATCAGCAGATTGTCTGGGAATCAGGATAATATGTATGAGTGGGACGACAAGTCTATCAGCAGATTGTCTGGGAATCAGGATAATATGTACGAGTGGGACGACAAGTCTATCAGCAGATTGTCTGGGAATCAGGATAATATGTATGAGTGGGACGACAAGTCTATCAGCAGATTGTCTGGGAATCAGGATAATGTGTACGAGTGGGACGACAAGTCTATCAGCAGATTGTCTGGGAATCAGGATAATATGTATGAGTGGGACGACAAGTCTATCCACAGATTGTCTGGGAATCAGGATAATATGTACGAGTGGGACGACAAGTCTATCAGCAGATTGTCTGGGAATCAGGATAATATGTATGAGTGGGACGACAAGTCTATCAGCAGATTGTCTGGGAATCAGGATAATGTGTACTAGTGGGACGACAAGTCTATCCACAGATTGTCTGGGAATCAGGATAATGTGTACTAGTGGGACGACAAGTCTATCAGCAGATTGTCTGGGAATCGGGATAATGTGTACGAGTGGGACGACAAGTCTATCCGCAGATTGTCTGGGAATCAGGATAATGTGTACTAGTGAGACGACAAGTCTATCAGCAGATTGTCTGGGAATCAGGATAATGTGTACTAGTGAGACGACAAGTCTATCCGCAGATTGTCTGGGAATCAGGATAATGTGTACTAGTGAGACGACAAGTCTATCAGCAGATTGTCTGGGAATCAGGATAATATGTACGAGTGGGACGACAATTCTATCTGCAGATTGTCTGGGAATCAGGATAATGTGTACGAGTGGGACGACAAGTCTATCAGCAGATTGTCTGGGAATCAGGATAATGTGTACTAGTGGGACGACAAGTCTATCCGCAGATTGTCTGGGAATCATGATAATATGTATGAGTGGGACGACAATCCTATCTGCAGATTGTCTGGGAATCAGGATAATGTGTACGAGTGGGACGACAAGTCTATCAGCAGATTGTCTGGGAATCAGGATAATGTGTACTAGTGGGACGACAAGTCTATCAGCAGATTGTCTGGGAATCAGGATAATATGTACGAGTGGGACGACAATTCTATCTGCAGATTGTCTGGGAATCAGGATAATGTGTACGAGTGGGACGACAAGTCTATCAGCAGATTGTCTGGGAATCAGGATAATGTGTACTAGTGGGACGACAAGTCTATCCACAGATTGTCTGGGAATCAGGATAATGTGTACTAGTGGGACGACAAGTCTATCAGCAGATTGTCTGGGAATCGGGATAATGTGTACGAGTGGGACGACAAGTCTATCCGCAGATTGTCTGGGAATCATGATAATATGTACGAGTGGGACGACAATTCTATCTGCAGATTGTCTGGGAATCAGGATAATGTGTACGAGTGGGACGACAAGTCTATCAGCAGATTGTCTGGGAATCAGGATAATGTGTACTAGTGGGACGACAAGTCTATCCGCAGATTGTCTGGGAATCATGATAATATGTACGAGTGGGATGACAATTCTATCTGCAGATTGTCTGGGAATCAGGATAATGTGTACGAGTGAGACGACAAGTCTATCAGCAGATTGTCTGGGAATCAGGATAATGTGTACTAGTGAGACGACAAGTCTATCTGCAGATTGTCTGGGAATCAGGATAATGTGTACTAGTGGGACGACAAGTCTATCAGCAGATTGTCTGGGAATCAGGATAATGTGTACGAGTGAGACGACAAGTCTATCCGCAGATTGTCTGGGAACCAGGATAATGTGTACTAGTGAGACGACAAGTCTATCTGCAGATTGTCTGGGAATCAGGATAATGTGTACGAGTGGGACGACAAGTCTATCAGCAGATTGTCTGGGAATCAGGATAATGTGTACTAGTGGGACGACAAGTCTTATCAGCAGAATGTCTGGGAATCAGGATAATGTGTATGAGTGGGACGACAAGTCTATCAGCAGATTGTCTGGGAATCAGGATAATGTGTACGAGTGAGACAACAAGTCTATCTGCAGATTGTCTGGGAATCAGGATAATGTGTACTAGTGGGACGACAAGTCTATCCACAGATTGTCTGGGAATCAGGATAATGTGTACTAGTGGGACGACAAGTCTATCAGCAGATTGTCTGGGAATCAGGATAATGTGTAAGAGTGAGACGACAAGTCTATCTGCAGATTGTCTGGGAATCAGGATAATGTGTACGAGTGGGACGACAAGTCTATCCACAGATTGTCTGGGAATCAGGATAATGTGTACTAGTGGGACGACAAGTCTATCAGCAGATTGTCTGGGAATCAGGATAATGTGTACGAGTGGGACGACAAGTCTATCTGCAGATTGTCTGGGAATCAGGATAATGTGTACTAGTGGGACGACAATTCTATCTGCAGATTGTCTGGGAATCAGGATAATGTGTACGAGTGGGACGACAAGTCTATCCACAGATTGTCTGGGAATCAGGATAATGTGTACTAGTGGGACGACAAGTCTATCCACAGATTGTCTGGGAATCAGGATAATGTGTACTAGTGGGACGACAAGTCTATCAGCAGATTGTCTGGGAATCAGGATAATGTGTATGAGTGGGACGACAAGTCTATCCGCAGATTGTCTGGGAATCAGGATAATGTGTACTAGTGGGACGACAAGTCTATCAGCAGATTGTCTGGGAATCAGGATAATGTGTAAGAGTGAGACGACAAGTCTATCAGCAGATTGTCTGGGAATCAGGATAATGTGTACGAGTGGGACGACAAGTCTATCCACAGATTGTCTGGGAATCAGGATAATGTGTACTAGTGGGACGACAAGTCTATCTGCAGATTGTCTGGGAATCAGGATAATGTGTACGAGTGGGACGACAAGTCTATCCGCAGATTGTCTGGGAATCAGGATAATGTGTACTAGTGGGACGACAAGTCTATCAGCAGATTGTCTGGGAATCAGGATAATGTGTACGAGTGGGACGACAAGTCTATCCGCAGATTGTCTGGGAATCAGGATAATGTGTACTAGTGGGACGACAAGTCTATCTGCAGATTGTCTGGGAATCAGGATAATGTGTACGAGTGGGACGACAAGTCTATCCGCAGACACTCTGGGAATCAGGATAATGTGTACGAGTGGGACGACGAGTCTATCTGCAGATTGCTATTTCAGTGAGCAAGATACATAAAAATCCAATTAAGCATGTTGGACTAGTACAAAGCGGACCTCATTATCATCTCATTGAGGCATGATATAGCTCAAAAATTGCTGAGTTGGCATTAAAAAACAATCACTCACTCACTCAAACAGGCCTAGTGCTATTGAAAGGATTCCGCCAACTCCTACTGAGAACTTACATGATAAACAAGAAAGCAATAAAGGTCGAAAGAAGCTAAAACCAGGCATCTTTTAGGGTGTTATTTGAAATATGTTTTTTGTTTTTATCTTATATCAATTTTTTTTTATTTAAAATACAAAACTATTAATGTTCTTTAAGCTCCAACAAAGAGTAAAATATTGCATAATATAAAAAAAATCCTAATTAAACGTTAAATGATGTTTAATGAAGTAAACAAGAAATGTGTGCATCACAAAATACGCCCGTCTATATAAATTATCAAACGGTACAATGGTAATGACCCCAAAATAAATAGGGTTCTTCTCCTTCCACAGGAGAATCATGTGCCCAAGTTTGGTAAAGACCCAATATACAGAACTAAAGTTATCGTGCGGAAACGATCCTGTTGTCAAAAATTATATTTATAGTAAAGGTGACCTTGACCTTTGACTTAATAACCCCAAAATACATAGGGTTCTTCCCCTTCCACAGGGGAATCATGTGGCCAAGTTTGTTAAAGATCCAATATACAGAACTAAAGTTATCGTACGGAAACGACCCTGTTGTCAAAAATTATACTTATAGTAAGTGACCTTGACCTTTGACCTAATGACCCCAAAATAAATAGGATTCTTCCCCTTCCACAGGGCAATCATATGGTCAAGTTTGGTATAAAAATCATTACAACATAAGAAGTAATGAAGTATACTATTAATAGATGTATCTTTATATTGATGTTGTTTATGATTGATTTTGATTTTTGGTGTTTTAATGCCACTTTCAGATATATCATGGCAACCAGTTTTAGTGGTGGAAGAAACCGGAGTACACAGAGAGAACCACCGACCATGGGTAAGCAACTGGTAAACTTTATCACTTGTGGCTGCGAATCGAATAATTTATAAAGCCGTATGGTGATAGGCTTATATGAGTTGTTAGGTAATCCAACTACCTAACTCATTGAGCCACCCGGGCCCATATGCTGTTTATGATAAATGTGACAATAGCTTTATCTTATTATAATGACTATGTTAAGATGTATTTAGTGTATACATATAATATGGCTCGTTATTATTTTCATATTGTTACAAAGCAGCATGTATTTTTTTTTACAAAGCAACACATATTTATTCTAATGCAATTAGTTATGTAACAAGCAATTTCATTGGTCAATTGCATTTATGCATCGGAGTAAATTTTATGTTTTCTCTTGTTGGAAAAAGGTTTGTAATTACAGAACTATTTGGCAGATATGCTATGTGAAAGGACTCCATGAAACTGATTAATAACAGCTGATAACGTAAACAAATGTTTTTATTAGGAAAATTTCATTAGAATGGGAATAACTGTAGCGCATTTGAAAGGTTGCTGAGGTAAATTGTCCGTTTTACTTTCGTAAATATCTGTTTACCTGGCTCTGCCACGCTTCGCCAGGTAAACTCAATTTGCGATAGCAAAACAGACGATTTACATTGGCAACACTCCAAATACAATACGGTTATTCCCTAATTTGTCCCACACAATTACACTTTAGATTTCCACCTAATCTATTTTTAGCCATCCTTTATAAACCACATGTAGAGATGCGTCACACCAATTATAGCAAGTGGTTATATAAAGAGAAGCACTTTTAAAACAAAGTGGCTATAGCCAAGTGTCATGTAAAATATATAGAAAAAAATACTTACCACAGATACTTCCTTTAAGTGAATTATTTGTATTCATGATCACTACATTCAAAATATTTTCAAACTTCGCAATGATTGTACTAATTTTGCACTATGAACCAGATTAATATGGGAAGAATGTTATTCACATGCTTAATATAATCCTGTCTCTATTCAATCGGATAAATGTACTTTTAAACGTCAGTCTGGATTAAATTTAGGTCAAGTGAGAGAGCAAGCGATTGTCATTTAATGTCAAATGAGCAATATTTTTTTTCCAGATATATCATGGATAGAACAAGTTACATTTGATGAAATGAGGATGAAGTCCGTTTTGTACTTGATCAACACGTTACGCTGGATTTTTATAGTGCTATCACGCTCAAACAACAAGTATTTTTTTAGTTTTATAGTCTTTGGTTTAACCCAACCTTAATTTACCACATTTGAGGAAACTATTACACCACTGATGCAGGTTAATGAATTTGAGTGAGTCTCACTAACGGTTATTGACTTTTTGGGGAGGTTGGTGGTTTCCTCCATGTACTCCGATTTTGTCCACCAATACATTGACCACAATGTTAAAATTGAAATATTGTTGAGAGTGGTGTTACACATCGTGTTCCAATCAAATTGACAAGTTTTTGTTTTTTTTGTGTTTTTTTTGGGAGTGTTTTAACGCAATATTTCAGCTATATCATGGCAACCAGTTTTAGTGGTGGAAGAAGCCGGAGTACCCGGAGAGAACCACCGACCATGGACAAGCAACTGATAAACTTCATCATTTGCGGCTGCGATTCGAGTGCACCCTTTTTTGTAATTAACAAAGTCGGGCGCGAACCTACTCATTGAGGCACCCAGGCTCTTTAAATTGACAAGAGATATATATTTAAGTAGAATACAAATTGACAAAAACAGATACATATTTAAGTAGACTACAAACCTGAGTTTCATTATTGATAATCATGTTCTGTACATCAGTAAAGAATCTAGTACAATCTCCACAGACATCAGCAGTATTAACCTTCACATCCTTCAAAATAAACACATACAGTTCAATCTTGTTTAATATCCTTCAAAAGAAACACATACTGTTCAATCTTGTTCAAAATAAACACATACAGTTCAATCTTGTTCAAAATAAACACACACAGTTCAATCTTGTTTAACATCCTTCAAAATAAACACACAGTTCAATCTTGTTTAACATACCTCAAAATAAACACATACAGTTCAATCTTGTTTAAAATAAACACATACAGTTCAATCTTGTTCAAAATAAACACACACAGCTCAATTTTGTTTAACATCCCTCAAAATAAACACATACAGTTCAATCTTGTTTATATTAAACACATACAGTTCAATCTTTTTCAAAATAAACATATGAGCAAGAATATGGTATTTGAACCGTTTCTGATAACGATAGAAAACTGATAAAATTGGATATTTCTTTGATATAAGTTGTAATTCTATGGCCAACTGGTTGGTTGGTGTTAGATGAATGGTGACCATTGATATATTGTAAATATTTTATGAATAAAAATTATTTTTAATGTCCATCTTCGTACTTTTATGTGTCGTTTCTGATCGTTATTTTCGTCTCCGAACTGCGTAACGGAGTTGGATTTCCACACAACTGTGATATACACAAATGTAAGCTAGCCGTTAAAATATTGACAAACATTGATAATGAAGAATGGAGAGAAGAAAATTTTGAGCAGAGTAAGTATTTCTGTTACAGGTGTCATATATTGCGCGTTACATTGGTTTCCGATTTCGTAGTGCTATTTTAAGTTGTGTTATCTCCTTTTTGTAACAGTCGCCATAACAACGATTAGCATAAATAAACTCTCGTGAGATGCTTAAATAGATTAATCATGGATGTTTACATTTAAGCTTTTCATTTTCTATTTTTTTATTCAATCATCCACCTGTTCCGTTATGCGTTACATGTCATCCAAAAAGAAATAACTTGCAATAAACATTTGGTTTCCTGTCACGATAAAAGTGTTTAAAAAGATGGGTAAATGTTTTTTCCTTGATATCGTGTTGATATAATTAAGCTTTAGTATTTAACCATTTGGATACCAAAAGAAACCAAAAGTTCAAATACCATATTCTTGCTCATATACAGTTCAATCTTGTTTAACATCCCTCAAAATAAACACATGCAGTTCAATCTTGTTTAAAACAAGATATGATTATAATCTAACGATTATGAAGTCTCCCAAACCGGCCACTGACAACCGGTTTAAAAAATAAATTAAAAGCTACCTTTGAAATCGAACAATGTTGAATTTTTGCAGTATTGTGGCGACCATTTTGAAAATGGAGACCGGTAGAAAATTTTCAATGTCGGGGATCAATTCAGGTCATCATAATCTACCTACATATGAAATTTCGTCGAAATCGAACAATGTTGAATTTGTACGGTATTGTGGTGGCCATTTTGAAAATGGCGACCGGTAGAAATTTTTTGATGTCAGGAATCAATTCGGGACATCATAATCTACCTACATATGAAATGTTGTTGAAATCGGACAATGTTGAATTTGTGCGGTATTGTGGCGGCCATTTTGAAAATGGCGACCGGTAGAAATTTTTCAATGTTGGGAATCAATTCGGGACATCATTATCTACCCACATATCAAATTTTGATGATATCGGACAATGCTTAATTTTTGCGGCCATTTTGTAAATGGCGACTGCTAGAAATTTTTCAATGTCGGGAATAAATTCGGGACATCATAATCTACCCACATATCAAATTTTGATGATATCGGACAATGCTTACTTTTTGCGGCCATTTTGTAAATGGCGACCGCTGGAAATTTTTCAATGTCGGGAATAAATTCGGGACATCATAATCTACCCACATATGAAATGTCGTTGTAATCGGACAATGTTGAATTTGTGCGGTATTGTGGTGGCCATTTTGAAAATGGCGACTGCTAGAAATTTTTCAATGTCGGGAATCTATCCGGGACATCATAATCTACCCACATATGAAATGTAGTTGTAATCGGACAATGTTGAATTTGTGTGGTATTGTGGCAGCCATTTTGAAAATGGCGACCGCTAGAAATTTTCCAATGTCGGGAATAAATTTGGGACGTTATTATCTACCCACATATCAAATTTTGATGATATCGGACAATGTTGAATTTTTACAGCCCATTTTTTATGCCGTGTTTTTGCAGCCATTTTGAAAATGGCAAACATCTCGAAAATTTTGAAAATGCAGAATTGCTCCTCTAATGGTGACCTATCACTATGTCAAATTTTATGTCTCTATCATTATCCATATAGAATTTATCAACATTAATGTATGAAATTTCAATTTTCCCATAGGATTCTATAGTAACCCCCACCCCCTTTGAACCCCTCAAAATATGACTTTGACCCCCTTTACCACAAAGCTGAAAACTTTAAGACCAACTAGAAACATATATCTATCACTCCACCAAGTTTCATGAAATTCTGTCCAGTAGTTCCTGAGATCTGCCGTGGACAAGTTCATGGTCCGTGGAAAGAAAGGAGAAAGAGAAGAAGAAGAATAACAATAATAAGAAGAAGAAATGGAGCAAAAACAATAATTCTTCCGTAAATGGCCGTTTTCGGGTTGAGACGACCGAGTTAAGACGAGTGCATGTGCACTCGTCTTTACTCGTTGTGACATCCAATCAGAACGCCTCTAACAAGAAAAAAATCGTTTAAATATATATCTTAAGCAGGGAATGTCACATTATATACCATGTCTGATAGCTGAATAACAGATATATTACGGATTTAACCATTGTTGGGTTTTTTTCAAATGCAGACTCCAACCGTATTAAATATATTTGTGTCTTTTATTTTCATTTTTTCGTATTTCGTGTTCTAAATGTCCTTTTCCGTACCTTTGACGTCATTCTTCAATGACGTCAAAATATGTGTCACGTCATATTTCATGTATGGGGTTTCTCATGAAGGAAAATACTGTACTTTCAACAAAATATTAGTGAGAAAAGCTCAAATATCAGTAGAAAGCTACTTAGTTTATCAATTGGTGTCACAAAAGTCAATTTTATGTAATGTGTATTTCATAACGCTCAATTTTATGATATTGATCTGATAATTTATGCAAATTAGTAACTGATCAATGGCGGGGGTCTCTAGGAGTTCGTGATAGTGAAAGTTGTTGGTTTACGGAAGAAATAGGTACTTACATGCGTTGTTGGGAAAGCCCGGGTGATCTTCCACTCGTGATAGAAATTGTTGTTTCTTTTCGCTCGTTTTGCTGTGCTCCACTCGCGAAAAGACATAAAATTTCTATCACTCGTGGAAGATCACCGGTCTTTCCCAAGAACATATGTAAGAACCTATTAGTCTCCCAAACATTGTTTGGGAGACTTAATAAACACACACATTTCAATCTTGTTTAACATCCTTCAAAATAAACACATACTGTTCAATCTTGTTTAAAATAAACACATACAGCTCAATCTTGTTTAAAATAAACACATACAGCTCAATCTTGTTCAAAATAAACACACACCATTCAATCTTGCTTAACATACCTCAAAATAAACACATACAGTTCAATCTTGTTTAAAATAAACACATACAGTTCAATCTTGTTTAACATCCTTCAAAATAAACACACAGTTCAATTTTGTTTAGCATCCCTCAAAATAAGCACATACAGTTCAATCTTGTTCAAGATAAACACACACAGTTCAATCTTGTTTAACATCCTTCAAAATAAACACATACTGTTCAATCTTGTTTAAAATAAACACATACAGCTCAATCTTGTTCAAAATAAACATATACAGTAGAGTTCGCTTATAGCGAACAGGCTTGTAACGAAATCAGGCTTATAGCGAAGTAAAGATAAATCCCCAGTCCCATCGCTATTTAAACAATGTATTTGTGAAGGCCTATTACGATTTTTTTATAATGACATCAGGCTTATAACGAAGAGAATTTTAAACCCAAACAACATTTTATTACTCAAAATTGACATGATATAACAAAGATAATTACTGAACAAACAAATCGTTTACCTGTCTTCCGTTACGCACAGACGATCACATATCAGAATGGTCAAGTGGCTTGACACTTCCGTTATTGATAATTGAAAAATCAATAATCTCACCTTTGATGTTGTTAATGATGTCAATCAAAAATATTCAAACAATAAAATGGGTATTAATGATGTGATCAACAAGTTGTCAATTAATAACACACGTGCTAATTTATTGCATTAAAAATTAATAAAACGTAATCTAAATTTTAATGAATGGATGCACAAGCTAAAGAAATTAAAAACAAAGTCATTTTTTGAGATTAATTCATTCGCTATTGTTTTTTTTTTCTTTGATGATAGACTCTTTAATTAAACAACAAACTGTATGGTCTCAAGGTTCATCTAAATACAAAAAACAAAAGAAATGTACTCGTTCTGAAATTTCGATTAACCTGAGTTTTTATGTGTATATAATACCAAAAAGAAACAATTATTCTTCAAATTCAAATAAAACAAAAGGAAAATGGCTACAATCTTAAAATTGGCCATTAAAAATATATATCCGAATTATCAGCATTATACCGATATCGATACAAGTGTTACTACCCGACCTCATATTTCCTGTTTATAAAATAGATCGTGAACAAAGTTGAAAAAATGTTTCTAAGGAACATTTGAAGATACCAAAGAAGCCGTAGTCTTTGAGAACTGTCTATAAAGGATTAAATATTTTTATACGATAAAGGCCCACTTTACTGTGCATCAGTTATCATAGCGTAATGAAACTGCCCGGGTCAGAACCAGATTTTTCTCTCTCTAAAATTACGCAACCTCGGGGGCTCGAACTACCGATAGCTAGAACAGATTTTGACAGTCCCTTCGAGTTCGAGCCAGCGAAGTTCTATTGTACGATTTTCAAAAGGGGAGGTAATTCTACATTGTTTCTCTTATAACGAACAATGCCTATAACGAACTAAGATCGAGAGTCCCCTGGACTTTGTTATAAACGAACTCTACTGTACAGTTCAATCTTGTTTAACATCCCTCAAAATAAACACATACAGTTCAATCTTGTTCATAATAAACACATACAGTTCAATCTTGTTCAAAATAAACACACACAGTTCAATCTTGTTTAACATCCTTCAAAATAAACACATACTGTTCAATCTTGTTTAAAATAAACACATACTGTTCAATCTTGTTTAAAATAAACACATACAGCTCAATCTTGTTCAAAATAAACATATACAGTTCAATCTTGTTTAACATTCTTCAAAATAAACACACAGTTCAATTTTGTTTAACATTCCTCAAAATAAACACATACAGTTCAATCTTGTTCAAAATAAACACACACAGTTCAATCTTGTTTAACATCCCTCAAAATAAACACATACAGTTCAATCTTGTTTAATATCCTTCAAAATAAACACATACAGTTCAATCTTGTTTAACATCCTTCAAAATAAACAAACACATACAGTTCAATCTTGTTCAAAATAAACACATACAGTTCAATCTTCTTATGTCAAAATCTTTTCACTCGAATTATTGATTGATTTCAAATTTGTTTAAAGTTCCATTTAAGGGTATAGGCCTTGGGTATGGGAGATAACTCTATTTTCATTGTCTTCTCAAATATATGGTCACCTGTGCATTTGAAAATCCACCCTCAATTCCAAGCTTCTTGGCAACACAGATTGTTTACATTGGATATATATGGGCAGTTTAATTTTTTTTTAAATGACTCCTTTTCCTTTTACCTTTCCATAGATCTGCTCCTTGTCTTTTTATATCTTATTGCTGCTAATAACAGAGTGTTATTATTATATGCTTGTGCCCACAAAATATCACTGAAATATCTCTTTCCAGAAAAAATTCCCAGCGAAATATGTTGTCAAAAATGCCAGGAGTGTAACACATTTTGTGTGACAAACTTTTTTCCATTTAATTTCAAGAGTTTGTCAAATAAAAAATATTAAATATATAAACCAGAATCTTACATATTATGAAACTATTGTACAATTGATTATTTGTAATGAATTAATCAAGTAAAGTCACCCTCAAACCACCCCTCCCCCCCTTACCCAATAGATCTGAAAATATAAAAAAAAAGACAAATTTGGTAATTTGGACATCCACTATGTCAAATATAAGAATTCAAAAGCTTTTTGTTATTGGTAACTAGTTTTTTTTTATCTCATAAATAAAGAAACAGCAAAGGCTGAGTGTGTAATAACTTTCCTTCACAATTTCATTTTTTCTGGGTGCCATCCATGAAAAACATAATTTTAAATATTTTAAAAAATCTGACGGTAAAAATTTGTAAAATTTGGTGCAATTATGTCTATATGTATATTCTTTACTGTAACATTTTTTGGTGGAAATTAATTGACAGGATTTTTTTTAATGAGATTTTTATTACCAGGGTGGTATCTCAGGACATCCCCCCTTTTTCTCAATTTCAACTGTTTTGCACGTGATTATCTCCAAACATGATATTCATATATGCTAGATATTTTATAATTATTCAACAATAACACTCCCAAGTGTATTACCGGTAAAGCCAAAATATTCCCTTTCAACCAGAAATAAATGTGTATGTCTATTAGAAGCTTCAGAAACTAGTATTACCATCTGGCATCAAGTATACTCCCAAAATTGCTATATTTAGGATGTGCTATGGAGAAAACGGCACGGTGAAATTTCTTGAAACTTTGGCAGATAATATATTTAGACATAACTATTCAATGATGCAAATCTAAAAAAAAAAAGAACTATGGGAAAATTTTAGGGTTACCTTTAAATCTCTGTGCTTTTCAACTTATTTACTCCTCTTTTAGTAAAAATCAAAGTGTTGAAAGTTTGGATGTTTTGCAGTAATTTTTCAGTTCCTAGTATACAAATTCATTCAAATTATGCTAATTATGTCAAAATTATAAATTAAATCAATTAACAAACAAGGTGTCAATAGCATGACCTCTGATGTTCATTTTACATTTTGTAGATATGTAGATAAAAGAAATAGATTGATCTGATATAATACCACATTAATATTTCAGTTTCACATTTAAAATTAGTTTCTATTTTGTTGATGTTATTTAATGATAACATTTAATTGAAGCTTTGTCTTACTAATTAAAATAGTTTGCAGAGCATTTAATTTGATCTTAAAAATCTTTTTTCCTGAACAAGGTAATTTCATTATCACCACAATCAAACAGGCTTATAATTCTGTCTAATATAAAATCAAATCAATTATCATCTAATATTGAACCAATGATTGTCTAATATAAAATCAAATAAATCATCATCTAATATTGAACCAATGACAATAGTTCTGTCTAATTTTGAACCAATGACAATAGTTCTGTCTAATATTGAACCATTGACAATAGTTCTGTTCAATACTGAACCAATGACAGAACTGTAATTGTACTTAGTTAAATAACATACATGTGACACAGCTTTATGTTGAACAGTGTCTTCAAATCCTGTACACAAACCCATGGTGGCACAAATCTGTTCTGTTGTCTGAAATACACAGATATAAATTTAACACTTAACCATGGATTCCATATAAAGAGACTAATTAAATGATATTATCAAACATTTGACAGATATTTTCAGATTAAAAAAATATATTTTAAATAGCACACAAACTATTATCAACCTGAAACTTAAAAGAAAACTTAAAAGAAAACCTGGTAAAAAATGACCACATTTATATATAATTTGTGATCAATCACTTTCATACTTTCTAAGATTTGTAAGCTTTTTCCTTTAATTTCCTATGTTAAATTTTGTCCTTCTTGGATTTCAAATGAAAATACAAAATGTTTCAGTTATTTAAGAGTTAGGGTTATGGTGTTTAATGCCACTTTCAATAATATTTCAGTTTTATTGGTGGAGGAAACCGGTGTACCCCAAAAACTTTATCACATAATGTTGCATAGAGTACACCTCACCCGAGTGGGATTCGAACTCACAACGTTAGTAGTGATGGGCACTGATTGCATAGGTAGTTTTAAATCCAACTACCATATGATCACGACCACGACTGCCCCCTTCAGTTATTTATAAGAAGAAGCCTATTAAAACATTTTCCCATTGAAATGGTTCAGTCATTTCAGAGAATAATATTGAAGTGTGTACAATATCTGACTTTAACCAGCGGTCACAACTCACATTTATGAGTCACGTGGTTGAGACATTCATGCCTGTTTCCTCTATCAAATTTTAACTAGAGGCTTAGCCCACTGAGCCTGTATCGCTCACCTGACAATAGAATGATACTGAAGCAAATTTCAAAGGGAGATAATCATTACCTTAAAAAACAGCAGCCATCTTGAATGGAGGGTGGGGCTGTCGGACACAATTTTGAAAGGGACACATCCAGGGACCATCTATGCCAAGTTTGGCTCTATTTGGCCAAGCTGTTTCAGAGGAGAAGATTTTTTTAACATTAGCCAATCAGAAAAAAGAATTAATCTTGGCGGCCATGTTTGTAGGCCAAATGGAACGAAATGGAGAAACTTTATAGAGGACCTTATATAGATGCTTACTGCCAAGTTTGGTTCCATTTGGCCAAGTTGTTTCAGAGGAGAAGATTAAAATATGAAAAAGTTAACGGACGAACGACGGACGCCAAGTGATGGCAATACCTCACATGGCCCTTTGGGTCAGGTGAGCTAAAAAATTATGAAAAAAGGGCAATAACTCCTAGATGGGTAATCAGATTTACTTCAAAATTGCAGGGCATGTAGATCTTGACAAGCTGAACATGTTTTCAGTTTACACTCAACATCTATCTCTTATAGTTTTTGAAATAAAGGAGGAAAAGTATTAACATTTTTAAAATTTGATGAAAAAAGGGCAATAACTTCAAGATGGGTAATCAGATTTACTTTAAAATTGCAGGCTAGGTTGATCTTGACATGCTGAACATGTTTGCTGTTTAAACTTAACATCTATCTCTTATAGTTATTGAAATAAAGGACAAAAGGTATTAACATTTTGAAAATTTGATGAAATAAAGGGCAATAACTCCAAATTGGGTACTCAGATTAACTTCAAAATTACAGGGTAGGTAGGTCTTAATATGCTGCACATGTTTGCAATTTAAACTTAACCTTTATCTCTAATAGTTTTTGTAATATCAGAAAAAAAGGTTTAAATTAAAAAAATAAAAAATAAAAAAGGGCAAGAACTCCTAGACGGGTAATCACATTTACTTCAAAATTGCAGGGCATGTAGATTTTGACATGCTGCACATGTTTGCTGTTTAAACTTAACGTCTATCTCTTATCGTTTTTGAAATAAAAACCGAAAAGTATTAAAATTTTGAAAATTTGATGAAAAAAGGGCAACAACTCCAAGATAGGTAATCAGATTTTCTTCAAAATTTCAGGGTAGTTAGATCTTCCTGTGCTGATCATATTTACCCATGTCAGATTTCTGATATTATTAACGGTTTTTGAGTTGTTACCAAAAACATGCAATTTTACCATATGTTCTATTTTTAGTAATAGCAGCCATGTTTGTTGGCCAAATGGAACTAAATGAAGAAGTTTTATAGAGGATCTTACATAGATGCTTCCTGCCAAGTTTGGCTCCATTTGGCCAAGCAGTTTCAGAGGAGAAGATTTTTTTTAACATTAGCCAATCAGAAACAAGAATTGCCCTTGGCGGCCATATTTGTTGGCGGAATGGGACGAAATGAAGAACCTTTATAGAGGACCTTATATAGATGCTTTCTGCCAAGTTTGGTTCCATTTGGTCCAGTTGTTTCAGAGGAGTAGATTAAAATATGAAAAGTTAACGGACAGACGACGGACGCCAAGTGATGGCAATACCTCACATGACCCTTTGGGTCAGGTGAGCTAAAAAGGTGATACTTCTTTACCTTCTAATTACCGCCCAATATCACTGATTAGCTGTGTCGGAAAAGTAATGGAAAGGATTATATACAAACACGTATATAACCATTTAATACAAAACAAGCTTATCTACCAGTACCAATCTGGTTTTTTGCCTAAGCATTCCTCAGTCCACTAATTAATAGAACTATATAATACTATCTTAAACTCTCTTGAAAAAAAAGAACTATGTTGCTTCGTTTTCTGTGATTTCTCAAAGGCTTTCGATAAAGTTTGGCACAAAGGTTTGATACATAAAATGAATTGTTATGGAATAAAAGGGAATTTACTAAAATGGTTTGAAAATTATTTATATTGTAGACACCAAAAAGTAGTAAACAGAGATTCGTCGTCCTCATATGTGTCTGTGTCTGCTGGGGACCCCCAAGGGTCTGTTCTGGTTTACATCAATTATATTGGTGATAAGCTTCTTTCCTTAAGCCGTTTGTTTGCTGATGACACTTCCCTTGGCTATGCAAGCCAAGATGAAGATCAAATAAAATATGTCATAAATCATGATCTACATGAACTTGGTGACTGGTCAAAGAGATGGTTGATGTCTTTCAACCCAGACAAAACTGAAATCATGCTTTTTAAAAATGTAGAAAACTCAACAAATTTTGATTTCTATTTTGATGGAAAATTAATTCCACTTGCATCAGACCATAAACATTTGGGGATAACATTTACCAAGGAAGCAAAATGGAATAAACATGTAGAAAATTTAATAAAAAGTGTCTCTAAACACATATGTGTTTTGCGTAAATTGAAATATAAATTAAATAGAAAAAATTTAGAGAAATTATACTAAACTTACATTCGACCAATATTTGAGTATGCATGTGAGGTCTGGGACAACTGTGGTGTCTCTAATTCGTGCAAATTGGAGAGGCTACAGTTGGAGGCAGCTAGAATTATCATCGGACTTCCAATCTTTACCAACACAGAATATCTATATAGAGAAACTGGCTGTGAGAGATTGGAAGAAAGAAGAACTAGGAGAAAGCTACAATTATTATATAATAGGTATGCCAGAAGCCACCATTTTGTTTTCTGATTCACAACTTCAGAGATGTGGACTACGATTTTAAAATCATTTTTTAAGAAATTCATTTTGAATTTTTGTTGATTGTGTCAGTTTGCTTGAAAATCGGATTGGTTTTTATTATCAGTAACAAACAAAAAACCAGCCTAACTCCACTGTTATTGTTTTCCAAGTTGGTTATTTAACGCCCCTGACGTTACCTTGCATATTTCATCGTGAATGGTGTCAGAAAATTAATAAACGTATGAACGGCGTTCTACTTTCTAAGCAAAATCCGCGAATGTTTTGAATTTGATGACAGTCGAACGTAGGATCCATTTTGAAGAGAAAGTTTCGGATTTTATAAATATTGGTCTGAATTCCGGTATTTTTCTCTACAAAGTCGTCAAAATTAAGTTTTTTTTCCGTCTTTCGTGAATTTTAAACAGTTTAAATACTCTAAGACCGACTTCCAGGGTATCATTATCATCGTTGAACCTTCATCTTTCATTTGGTTTAAAAATAAAACAGGGTCTATATTAGGAACATTAACGGAAATCCCCTTGATGTGGGGTTCACAAACATTTTTTCAGCAGCGCAACGTTGCTTCCGTTATTCGGGACGCTAGACGTTGATCATCTTTTTCATTCCTCAGGATGGGAAAACGATGTCCCACACAAAATATTAAATGGACAATGGAACAATGGTAATGTATTGATGATTAAATTATAAAATACAACCAGAGGCTTGAGAGCCTGTATCGTTCACCTGGTAATAAAAAGAACCAATTGGTCCTATGTAAAAACTATGTCCTGCAGTGGTAGTCATCTTGGAATTATGATCAACATAAAAAACACAAAGTTTGTAAAGAACCTTCCAATGATTGATGCACAGTTTAGGTTCAATCAGTCCAATAGCTTCAGAGAAGAATATATTTCTGTATTTTCCCCATATGGTCATGTGTTAATACTATGACTTGTGGTGGCAGCCATCTTGGATTTCCGATCGGCATAAAAAACAGAGGACCTTCCAATGATCATTCCTGGGCAGTTTGGTTTCAACTGTCCAAGTGGTTTCAGAGAAGAAGCGTTTTGAAACATTTTTCCCATAGGGTCCAATATTAAACTAAGTCCTGCCGTAGCCGCCATTTTGAATTTCATATCAGAACAAAAAACGTAAAGTTTGTAGAGGACCATCCAATGAACATTCATGTACAGTTTGGCTTTAATCATATTTGTAGTTTCTGAGAAGAAGGCATTTGAACATTTCCCCATAGGGTTCAATGTTAATCTATGTCCTGCGGTGGTGGCCATCTTGGATTTTCGATCGGCATAAAAAACACACACTTTGTAGAGGACCTTCCAATGATCATTCCTGGGCAGTTTGGTTTCAATTATCCAAGTGGTTTCAGAGAAAAAGCGTTTTGAAATATTTTTCCCATAGGGTCCAATGTTAAACTAAGTCCTGCCGTAGCCGCCATTTTGAATTTCATATCGGAACAAAAAACGTAAAGTTTGTAGAGGACCATCCAATGAACATTCATGTACAGTTTGGCTTTAATCATATTTGTAGTTTCTGAGAAGAAGGCATTTGAACATTTTCCCATAGGGTCCAATGTTAATCTATGTATTGCGGTGGCGGCCATCTTGGATTTCCGATCGGCATAAAAAACATAAATTTTGTAGAGGACCTTCCAATGATCATTCCTGGGCAGTTCGGTTTCAACTGTCCAAGTGGTTTCAGAGAAGAAGCATTTTGAAACATTTTTCCCATAGGGTTCAATGTTAAACTAAGTCCTGCCGTAGCCGCCATTTTGAATTTCATACCGGAACAAAAAACGTAAAGTTTGTAGAGAACCATCTAATGAACATTCATGTACAGTTTGGCTTTAATCATATTTGTAGTTTCTGAGAAGAAGGCATTTGAATATTTTCCCATAGGGTCCAATGTTAATCTATGTCCTGCGGTGGTGGCCATCTTGAATTTTCGATCGGCATAAAAAAACAGAAACTTTGTAGAGGACCTTCCAATGATCATTTCTGGGCAGTTTGGTTTCAATTATCCAACTGGTTTCAGAGAAGAAGCGTTTTGAAACATTTTTCCCATAGGGTCCAATGTTAAACGAAGTCCTGCCGTAGCCGCCATTTTGAATTTCATACCGGAACAAAAAACGTTAAGTTTGTAGAGGACCATCTAATGAACATTCATGTACAGTTTGGCTTTAATCATATTTGTAGTTTCTGAGAAGAAGGCATTTGAATATTTTCCCATAGGGTCCTGCGGTGGTGGCCATCTTGGATTTCCGATCGGCATAAAAAACAGAAACTTTGTAGAGGACCTTCCAATGATCATTCCTGGGCAGTTTGGTTTCAACTGTCCAAGTGGTTTCAGAGAAGAAGCATTTTGAAACATTTTTCCCATAGGGTCCAATGTTAAACTAAGTCCTGCCGTAGCCGCCATTTTGAATTTCATATCGGAACAAAAAACCTTAAGATTGTAGAGGACCATCCAATGAACATTCATGTACAGTTTGGCTTTAATCATATTTGTAGTTTCTGAGAAGAAGGCATTTGAACATTTTCCCATAGGGTCCAATGTTAATCTATGTCCTGCGATGGCGGCCATCTTGGATTTCCGATTCCAATGATCATTCTTTACAGTTTGGGTTCAGTCAGTTCATTAGTTTCAGAGAAGAAGATCTTTGAAATTTCAGCCAATCAGAGCATATTATTGGCCCTGGCAGCCATATTGAATATCCGACTGGAACGAAAAACAGTAACTTTGTAGAGGACCATCCAAGGAACATTCCTGCTAAGTTCGGTTCCAATCGGCCAAGTGGTTTCGGAGAAGAAGCTTGAAATGTGAAAAGTTTACAGACGACGGACGCCAAGTGATGGCAATAGTTCACATGGACCTTTGGTCCAGGTGAACTAACAAGGGCACTAATAAATACAGTAAAACTCACATGTTTAGAAGTCTGTTTAACTATAAAACAAAAACATGCATGTGCAACATGAATTCCTACAGCAAGACCAAGTGCTACAAATGGGTTTCTTGTCCCAAACACCCACTGTGAAGTTATGACTTTCAAAATCTCAAAATATCACTTTTTATGAATTTGACAAATTAAAAACAAACTAGAATTTTACCATTGAACTCTTGAGCAATGCCAATATAACTGGGAGATCTTTTGCAACAGCTGACTCACACTGAAAAGTATAAAACATCTATATTAGGCAATACCATAAAACTTATGTCTATATATATATATATATATATATATATATATAATTCTAACACTGTTTGGTTTAATTTTCAGACGTATATAATATTTAGTATTAACCTAGTATCCGTTAAAGTAACTTTGAGATCCAGTGGGACAGATATATTGTATGGTTGTCACTTGCTTTTAGACGTTTGTATAATATACTTTATTTCCTGTGACTGTATAATGAATTCTTCATTATCCTATACAATATATTAAAAATTGCTGAGTTAGATAGCTGTCAAATTATAATATTAAGTATATATGTACCATCTACACACGCTTATACACATGTCTTACGTCTATCCCTAGATTTTCCTTACGAGACAAGGTAACACTACGACTATTGAAGCTCCTTTTTTTGGGAGTCGATGTGGTCGAGGGCGCTGGACATAAGGCTAAGCGAATGGTGCTGCAGTGTATCAATGGTGTGGGTTCAAATCCCGTCGAGGGAAGAACAAAATTTGACAGCTCTAAAATCTAATTCTAACACTGTTTGGTTTAATTTTCAGACGTATATATATTATATATAATAATATACTTAAACAATCTGAATATTCTAAAATGTTCAATAGAATAGCCTTTGTGCACATTCCTGATTTGATTCTAAAATTATGTTTCCAATTTTTTTTAAATAGGAGTTATTTCCCTTAAGACTGGCAAAAAGATACCTGTTCTAGCAAACGTAATGGAAAAGATACCTGTTCTAGTAAGAGTAACAGAAAAGATACCTGTTCTAGCAAGAATAACGGAAAAGATACCTGTTCTAGTAAGAGTAACGGAAAAGATACCTGTTCTAGTAAGAGTAAAAGAGTATCAGAAAAGATACCTGTTCTAGCAAGAGTAACGGAAGAGATACCTGTTCTAGCAAGAGTAACAGAAAAGATACCTGTTCTAGCAAGAATAACGGAAAAGATACCTGTTCTAGTAAGAGTAACGGAAAAGATACCTGTTCTAGCAATAGTAATGGAACAGATACCTGTTCTAGCAAGAGTAACGGAAAAGATACCTGTTCTAGCAAGAGTAATGGAAAAGATACCTGTTCTAGTAAGAGTAACGGAAAAGATACCTGTTCTAGCAAGAGTAACGGAAAAGATACCTGTTCTAGCAAGAGTAACGGAAAAGATACCTGTTCTAGTAAGAATAACGGAAAAGATACCTGTTCTAGTCAGAGTAACGGAAAAGATACCTGTTCTAGCAAGAATAACGGAAGAGATACCTGTTCTAGCAAGAGTAACGGAAAAGATACCTGTTCTAGCAAGAATAACAGACAAGATACCTGTTCTAGTAAGAGTAACGGAAAAGATACCTGTTCTAGCAAGAGTAACGGAAAAGATACCTGTTCTAGTAAGAGTAACGGAAAAGAGACCTGTTCTAGCAAGAGTAACGGAAAAGATACCTGTTCTAGTAAGAGTAACGGAAAAGACACCTGTTCTAGCAAGAATAATAGAAAAGATACCTGTTCTAGTAAGAGTAACGGAAAAGATACCTGTTCTAGCAAGAGTAACGGAAAAGATACCTGTTCTAGCAAGAGTAACGGAAAAGATGCCTGTTCTAGTAAGAGTAACGGAAAAGATACCCATTCTAGCAAGAATAACGGAAGAGATACCCGTTCTAGTAAGAATAACAGACAAGATACCTGTTCTAGTAAGAGTAACGGAAAAGATACCTGTTCTAGCAAGAGTAACAGAAAAGATACCTGTTCTAGTAAGAGTAACGGAAAAGATACCTGTTCTAGTAAGGGTAACAGAAAAGATACCTGTTCTAGTAAGAATAACAGACAAGATACCTGTTCTAGTAAGAGTAACGGAAAAGATACCTGTTCTAGCAAGAGTAACGGAAAAGATACCTGTTCTAGTAAGAGTAACGGAAAAGATACCTGTTCTAGCAAGAATAACGGAAGAGATACCTGTTCTAGTAAGAGTAACGGAAAAGATACCTGTTCTAGCAAGAGTAACGGAAAAGATACCTGTTCTAGTAAGAGTAATGGAAAAGATACCTGTTCTAGTAAGAGTAACGGAAAAGATACCTGTTCTAGCAAGAGTAACGGAAAAGATACCTGTTCTAGTAAGAGTAACGGAAAAGATACCTGTTCTAGCAAGAATAACGGAAGAGATACCTGTTCTAGTAAGAGTAACGGAAAAGATACCTGTTCTAGCAAGAATAACGGAAAAGATACCTGTTCTAGTAAGAGTAACGGAAAAGATACCTGTTCTAGTAAGAGTAATAGAAAAGATACCTGTTCTAGTAAGAGTAACGGAAAAGATACCTGTTCTAGCAAGAATAATAGAAAAGATACCTGTTCTAGTAAGAGTAATGGAAAAGATACCTGTTCTAGCAAGAGTAACGGAAAAGATACCTGTTCTAGCAAGAGTAACGGAAAAGATACCTGTTCTAGCAAGAATAACAGAAAAGATACCTGTTCTAGTAAGAGTAACAGAAAAGATTACTGTTCTAGTAAGAGTAACGGAAAAGATACCTGTTCTAGCAAGAGTAACGGAAAAGATACCTGTTCTAGTAAGAATAACGGAAAAGATACCTGTTCTAGTAAGAGTAACGGAAAAGATACCTGTTCTAGCAAGAATAACGGAAAAGATACCTGTTCTAGTAAGAGTAACGGAAAAGATACCTGTTCTAGCAAGAATAACGGAAAAGATACCTGTTCTAGTAAGAGTAACAGAAAAGATACCTGTTCTAGTAAGAGTAACGGAAAAGATACCTGTTCTAGCAAGAGTAACGGAAAAGATACCTGTTCTAGTAAGAGTAACAGAAAAGATACCTGTTCTAGTAAGAGTAACAGAAAAGATACCTGTTCTAGTAAGAGTAACGGAAAAGATACCTGTTCTAGCAAGAGTAACGGAAAAGATACCTGTTCTAGTAAGAGTAACGGAAAAGATACCTGTTCTAGCAAGAATAACGGAAAAGATACCTGTTCTAGTAAGAGTAACAGAAAAGATACCTGTTCTAGTAAGAGTAACGGAAAAGATACCTGTTCTAGCAAGAATAATAGAAAAGATACCTGTTCTAGTAAGAGTAACGGAAAAGATACCTGTTCTAGTAAGAGTAACGGAAAAGATACCTGTTCTAGCAAGAGTAACGGAAAAGATACCTGTTCTAGTAAGAATAACGGAAAAGATACCTGTTCTAGTAAGAGTAACGGAAAAGATACCTGTTCTAGCAAGAATAACGGAAAAGATACCTGTTCTAGTAAGAGTAACGGAAAAGATACCTGTTCTAGCAAGAATAACGGAAAAGATACCTGTTCTAGTAAGAGTAACGGAAAAGATACCTGTTCTAGTAAGAGTAACGGAAAAGATACCTGTTCTAGTAAGAATAACGGAAGAGATACCTGTTCTAGTAAGAGTAACGGAAGAGATACCTGTTCTAGCAAGAGTAACGGAAAAGATACCTGTTCTAGCAAGAGTAACGGAAAAGATACCTGTTCTAGCAAGAGTAACGGAAAAGATACCTGTTCTAGTAAGAGTAACGGAAAAGATACCTGTTCTAGTAAGAGTAATAGAAAAGATACCTGTTCTAGTAAGAGTAACGGAAAAGATACCTGTTCTAGCAAGAATAATAGAAAAGATACCTGTTCTAGTAAGAGTAATGGAAAAGATACCTGTTCTAGCAAGAGTAACGGAAAAGATACCTGTTCTAGTAAGAGTAACGGAAAAGATACCTGTTCTAGTAAGAATAACAGAAAAGATACCTGTTCTAGTAAGAGTAACGGAAAAGATACCTGTTCTAGCAATAGTAATAGAAAAGATACCTGTTCTAGTAAGAGTAACGGAAAAGATACCTGTTCTAGCAAGAGTAATAGAAAAGATACCTGTTCTAGCAAGAATAACAGAAAAGATACCTGTTCTAGTAAGAGTAACGGAAAAGATACCTGTTCTAGTAAGAGTAATAGAAAAGATACCTGTTCTAGCAAGAATAACAGAAAAGATACCTGTTCTAGTAAGAGTAACGGAAAAGATACCTGTTCTAGTAAGAGTAACGGAAAAGATACCTGTTCTAGTAAGAGTAACGGAAAAGATACCTGTTCTAGTAAGAGTAATAGAAAAGATACCTGTTCTAGTAAGAGTAACGGAAAAGATACCTGTTCTAGTAAGAGTAATGGAACAGATACCTGTTCTAGCAAGAATAACGGAAGAGATACCTGTTCTAGTAAGAGTAACAGAAAAGATACCTGTTCTAGTAAGAGTAACGGAAAAGATACCTGTTCTAGTAAGAGTAACGGAAAAGATACCTGTTCTAGTAAGAGTAATAGAAAAGATACCTGTTCTAGTAAGAGTAACGGAAAAGATACCTGTTCTAGTAAGAGTAATGGAACAGATACCTGTTCTAGCAAGAATAACGGAAGAGATACCTGTTCTAGTAAGAGTAACGGAAAAGATACCTGTTCTAGTAAGAGTAACGGAAAAGATACCTGTTCTAGTAAGAGTAACGGAAAAGATACCTGTTCTAGTAAGAGTAACGGAAAAGATACCTGTTCTAGTAAGAGTAACGGAAAAGATACCTGTTCTAGCAAGAATAACGGAAGAGATACCTGTTCTAGTAAGAGTAACGGAAAAGATACCTGTTCTAGCAAGAGTAACGGAAAAGATACCTGTTCTAGTAAGAGTAATGGAAAAGATACCTGTTCTAGTAAGAATAACGGAAAAGATACCTGTTCTAGTAAGAGTAATAGAAAAGATACCTGTTCTAGTAAGAGTAATAGAAAAGATACCTGTTCTAGTAAGAGTAACGGAAAAGATACCTGTTCTAGCAAGAATAATAGAAAAGATACCTGTTCTAGTAAGAGTAATGGAAAAGATACCTGTTCTAGCAAGAGTAACGGAAAAGATACCTGTTCTAGCAAGAGTAACGGAAAAGATACCTGTTCTAGCAAGAATAACAGAAAAGATACCTGTTCTAGTAAGAGTAACAGAAAAGATTACTGTTCTAGTAAGAGTAACGGAAAAGATACCTGTTCTAGCAAGAATAACGGAAAAGATACCTGTTCTAGCAAGAGTAACGGAAAAGATGCCTGTTCTAGCAAGAGTAACGGAAAAGATACCTGTTCTAGTAAGAATAACAGACAAGATACCTGTTCTAGTAAGAGTAACAGAAAAGATTACTGTTCTAGTAAGAGTAACGGAAAAGATACCTGTTCTAGCAAGAATAACGGAAAAGATACCTGTTCTAGTAAGAGTAACAGAAAAGATTACTGTTCTAGTAAGAGTAACGGAAAAGATACCTGTTCTAGCAAGAATAACGGAAGAGATACCTGTTCTAGTAAGAATAATAGAAAAGATACCTGTTCTAGTAAGAGTAACGGAAAAGATACCTGTTCTAGTAAGAGTAACGGAAAAGATACCTGTTCTAGCAAGAGTAACGGAAAAGATACCTGTTCTAGTAAGAATAACGGAAAAGATACCTGTTCTAGTAAGAGTAACGGAAAAGATACCTGTTCTAGCAAGAATAACGGAAAAGATACCCGTTCTAGTAAGAGTAACGGAAAAGATACCTGTTCTAGTAAGAGTAACGGAAAAGATACCTGTTCTAGTAAGAATAACGGAAGAGATACCTGTTCTAGTAAGAGTAACGGAAGAGATACCTGTTCTAGCAAGAGTAACGGAAAAGATACCTGTTCTAGCAAGAGTAACGGAAAAGATACCTGTTCTAGCAAGAGTAACGGAAAAGATACCTGTTCTAGCAAGAATAACAGAAAAGATACCTGTTCTAGTAAGAGTAACGGAAAAGATACCTGTTCTAGTAAGAATAACGGAAGAGATACCTGTTCTAGTAAGAGTAACGGAAGAGATACCTGTTCTAGCAAGAGTAACGGAAAAGATACCTGTTCTAGCAAGAGTAACGGAAAAGATACCTGTTCTAGCAAGAATAACAGAAAAGATACCTGTTCTAGTAAGAGTAACGGAAAAGATACCTGTTCTAGTAAGAATAACGGAAGAGATACCTGTTCTAGTAAGAGTAACGGAAGAGATACCTGTTCTAGCAAGAGTAACGGAAAAGATACCTGTTCTAGCAAGAGTAACGGAAAAGATACCTGTTCTAGCAAGAGTAACGGAAAAGATACCTGTTCTAGCAAGAATAACAGAAAAGATACCTGTTCTAGTAAGAGTAACGGAAAAGATACCTGTTCTAGTAAGAATAACGGAAGAGATACCTGTTCTAGTAAGAGTAACGGAAGAGATACCTGTTCTAGCAAGAGTAACGGAAAAGATACCTGTTCTAGCAAGAGTAACGGAAAAGATACCTGTTCTAGCAAGAGTAACGGAAAAGATACCTGTTCTAGCAAGAATAACAGAAAAGATACCTGTTCTAGTAAGAGTAACAGAAAAGATTACTGTTCTAGTAAGAGTAACGGAAAAGATACCTGTTCTAGCAAGAATAACGGAAAAGATACCTGTTCTAGTAAGAGTAACAGAAAAGATTACTGTTCTAGTAAGAATAACGGAAAAGATACCTGTTCTAGCAAGAATAATAGAAAAGATACCTGTTCTAGTAAGAGTAACGGAAAAGATACCTGTTCTAGTAAGAGTAACGGAAAAGATACCTGTTCTAGCAAGAATAACGGAAAAGATACCTGTTCTAGTAAGAGTAATAGAAAAGATACCTGTTCTAGCAAGAGTAACGGAAAAGATACCTGTTCTAGCAAGAATAACGGAAAAGATACCTGTTCTAGTAAGAGTAACAGAAAAGATACCTGTTCTAGTAAGAGTAACGGAAAAGATACCTGTTCTAGCAAGAATAATAGAAAAGATACCTGTTCTAGTAAGAGTAACGGAAAAGATACCTGTTCTAGTAAGAGTAACGGAAAAGATACCTGTTCTAGCAAGAGTAACGGAAAAGATACCTGTTCTAGTAAGAATAACGGAAAAGATACCTGTTCTAGTAAGAGTAACGGAAAAGATACCTGTTCTAGCAAGAATAACGGAAAAGATACCTGTTCTAGTAAGAGTAACGGAAAAGATACCTGTTCTAGCAAGAATAACGGAAAAGATACCTGTTCTAGTAAGAGTAACGGAAAAGATACCTGTTCTAGTAAGAGTAACGGAAAAGATACCTGTTCTAGTAAGAATAACGGAAGAGATACCTGTTCTAGTAAGAGTAACGGAAGAGATACCTGTTCTAGCAAGAGTAACGGAAAAGATACCTGTTCTAGTAAGAGTAACGGAAAAGATACCTGTTCTAGTAAGAATAACGGAAGAGATACCTGTTCTAGTAAGAGTAACGGAAAAGATACCTGTTCTAGCAAGAGTAACGGAAAAGATACCTGTTCTAGTAAGAGTAACGGAAAAGATACCTGTTCTAGTAAGAATAACGGAAGAGATACCTGTTCTAGTAAGAGTAACGGAAAAGATACCTGTTCTAGTAAGAATAACGGAAGAGATACCTGTTCTAGTAAGAATAACGGAAGAGATACCTGTTCTAGCAAGAGTAACGGAAAAGATACCTGTTCTAGTAAGAATAACGGAAGAGATACCTGTTCTAGTAAGAGTAACGGAAAAGATACCTGTTCTAGTAAGAATAACGGAAGAGATACCTGTTCTAGTAAGAATAACGGAAGAGATACCTGTTCTAGTAAGAATAACGGAAGAGATACCTGTTCTAGCAAGAGTAACGGAAAAGATACCTGTTCTAGTAAGAATAACGGAAGAGATACCTGTTCTAGTAAGAGTAACGGAAAAGATACCTGTTCTAGTAAGAATAACGGAAGAGATACCTGTTCTAGTAAGAATAACGGAAGAGATACCTGTTCTAGCAAGAGTAACGGAAAAGATACCTGTTCTAGTAAGAATAACGGAAGAGATACCTGTTCTAGTAAGAGTAACGGAAAAGATACCTGTTCTAGCAAGAGTAACGGAAAAGATACCTGTTCTAGTAAGAGTAACGGAAAAGATACCTGTTCTAGTAAGAATAACGGAAGAGATACCTGTTCTAGTAAGAGTAACGGAAAAGATACCTGTTCTAGTAAGAATAACGGAAGAGATACCTGTTCTAGTAAGAATAACGGAAGAGATACCTGTTCTAGCAAGAGTAACGGAAAAGATACCTGTTCTAGCAAGAATAACGGAAGAGATACCTGTTCTAGTAAGAGTAACGGAAAAGATACCTGTTCTAGCAAGAGTAACGGAAAAGATACCTGTTCTAGTAAGAGTAATGGAAAAGATACCTGTTCTAGTAAGAATAACGGAAAAGATACCTGTTCTAGTAAGAGTAATAGAAAAGATACCTGTTCTAGTAAGAGTAATAGAAAAGATACCTGTTCTAGTAAGAGTAACGGAAAAGATACCTGTTCTAGCAAGAATAATAGAAAAGATACCTGTTCTAGTAAGAGTAATGGAAAAGATACCTGTTCTAGCAAGAGTAACGGAAAAGATACCTGTTCTAGCAAGAGTAACGGAAAAGATACCTGTTCTAGCAAGAATAACAGAAAAGATACCTGTTCTAGTAAGAGTAACAGAAAAGATTACTGTTCTAGTAAGAGTAACGGAAAAGATACCTGTTCTAGCAAGAATAACGGAAAAGATACCTGTTCTAGCAAGAGTAACGGAAAAGATGCCTGTTCTAGCAAGAGTAACGGAAAAGATACCTGTTCTAGTAAGAATAACAGACAAGATACCTGTTCTAGTAAGAGTAACAGAAAAGATTACTGTTCTAGTAAGAGTAACGGAAAAGATACCTGTTCTAGCAAGAATAACGGAAAAGATACCTGTTCTAGTAAGAGTAACAGAAAAGATTACTGTTCTAGTAAGAGTAACGGAAAAGATACCTGTTCTAGCAAGAATAACGGAAGAGATACCTGTTCTAGTAAGAATAATAGAAAAGATACCTGTTCTAGTAAGAGTAACGGAAAAGATACCTGTTCTAGTAAGAGTAACGGAAAAGATACCTGTTCTAGCAAGAGTAACGGAAAAGATACCTGTTCTAGTAAGAATAACGGAAAAGATACCTGTTCTAGTAAGAGTAACGGAAAAGATACCTGTTCTAGCAAGAATAACGGAAAAGATACCCGTTCTAGTAAGAGTAACGGAAAAGATACCTGTTCTAGTAAGAGTAACGGAAAAGATACCTGTTCTAGTAAGAATAACGGAAGAGATACCTGTTCTAGTAAGAGTAACGGAAGAGATACCTGTTCTAGCAAGAGTAACGGAAAAGATACCTGTTCTAGCAAGAGTAACGGAAAAGATACCTGTTCTAGCAAGAGTAACGGAAAAGATACCTGTTCTAGCAAGAATAACAGAAAAGATACCTGTTCTAGTAAGAGTAACGGAAAAGATACCTGTTCTAGTAAGAATAACGGAAGAGATACCTGTTCTAGTAAGAGTAACGGAAGAGATACCTGTTCTAGCAAGAGTAACGGAAAAGATACCTGTTCTAGCAAGAGTAACGGAAAAGATACCTGTTCTAGCAAGAATAACAGAAAAGATACCTGTTCTAGTAAGAGTAACGGAAAAGATACCTGTTCTAGTAAGAATAACGGAAGAGATACCTGTTCTAGTAAGAGTAACGGAAGAGATACCTGTTCTAGCAAGAGTAACGGAAAAGATACCTGTTCTAGCAAGAGTAACGGAAAAGATACCTGTTCTAGCAAGAGTAACGGAAAAGATACCTGTTCTAGCAAGAATAACAGAAAAGATACCTGTTCTAGTAAGAGTAACGGAAAAGATACCTGTTCTAGTAAGAATAACGGAAGAGATACCTGTTCTAGTAAGAGTAACGGAAGAGATACCTGTTCTAGCAAGAGTAACGGAAAAGATACCTGTTCTAGCAAGAGTAACGGAAAAGATACCTGTTCTAGCAAGAGTAACGGAAAAGATACCTGTTCTAGCAAGAATAACAGAAAAGATACCTGTTCTAGTAAGAGTAACAGAAAAGATTACTGTTCTAGTAAGAGTAACGGAAAAGATACCTGTTCTAGCAAGAATAACGGAAAAGATACCTGTTCTAGTAAGAGTAACAGAAAAGATTACTGTTCTAGTAAGAATAACGGAAAAGATACCTGTTCTAGCAAGAATAATAGAAAAGATACCTGTTCTAGTAAGAGTAACGGAAAAGATACCTGTTCTAGTAAGAGTAACGGAAAAGATACCTGTTCTAGCAAGAATAACGGAAAAGATACCTGTTCTAGTAAGAGTAATAGAAAAGATACCTGTTCTAGCAAGAGTAACGGAAAAGATACCTGTTCTAGCAAGAATAACGGAAAAGATACCTGTTCTAGTAAGAGTAACAGAAAAGATACCTGTTCTAGTAAGAGTAACGGAAAAGATACCTGTTCTAGCAAGAATAATAGAAAAGATACCTGTTCTAGTAAGAGTAACGGAAAAGATACCTGTTCTAGTAAGAGTAACGGAAAAGATACCTGTTCTAGCAAGAGTAACGGAAAAGATACCTGTTCTAGTAAGAATAACGGAAAAGATACCTGTTCTAGTAAGAGTAACGGAAAAGATACCTGTTCTAGCAAGAATAACGGAAAAGATACCTGTTCTAGTAAGAGTAACGGAAAAGATACCTGTTCTAGCAAGAATAACGGAAAAGATACCTGTTCTAGTAAGAGTAACGGAAAAGATACCTGTTCTAGTAAGAGTAACGGAAAAGATACCTGTTCTAGTAAGAATAACGGAAGAGATACCTGTTCTAGTAAGAGTAACGGAAGAGATACCTGTTCTAGCAAGAGTAACGGAAAAGATACCTGTTCTAGTAAGAGTAACGGAAAAGATACCTGTTCTAGTAAGAATAACGGAAGAGATACCTGTTCTAGTAAGAGTAACGGAAAAGATACCTGTTCTAGCAAGAGTAACGGAAAAGATACCTGTTCTAGTAAGAGTAACGGAAAAGATACCTGTTCTAGTAAGAATAACGGAAGAGATACCTGTTCTAGTAAGAGTAACGGAAAAGATACCTGTTCTAGTAAGAATAACGGAAGAGATACCTGTTCTAGTAAGAATAACGGAAGAGATACCTGTTCTAGCAAGAGTAACGGAAAAGATACCTGTTCTAGTAAGAATAACGGAAGAGATACCTGTTCTAGTAAGAGTAACGGAAAAGATACCTGTTCTAGTAAGAATAACGGAAGAGATACCTGTTCTAGTAAGAATAACGGAAGAGATACCTGTTCTAGTAAGAATAACGGAAGAGATACCTGTTCTAGCAAGAGTAACGGAAAAGATACCTGTTCTAGTAAGAATAACGGAAGAGATACCTGTTCTAGTAAGAGTAACGGAAAAGATACCTGTTCTAGTAAGAATAACGGAAGAGATACCTGTTCTAGTAAGAATAACGGAAGAGATACCTGTTCTAGCAAGAGTAACGGAAAAGATACCTGTTCTAGTAAGAATAACGGAAGAGATACCTGTTCTAGTAAGAGTAACGGAAAAGATACCTGTTCTAGCAAGAGTAACGGAAAAGATACCTGTTCTAGTAAGAGTAACGGAAAAGATACCTGTTCTAGTAAGAATAACGGAAGAGATACCTGTTCTAGTAAGAGTAACGGAAAAGATACCTGTTCTAGTAAGAATAACGGAAGAGATACCTGTTCTAGTAAGAATAACGGAAGAGATACCTGTTCTAGCAAGAGTAACGGAAAAGATACCTGTTCTAGTAAGAATAACGGAAGAGATACCTGTTCTAGTAAGAGTAACGGAAAAGATACCTGTTCTAGTAAGAATAACGGAAGAGATACCTGTTCTAGTAAGAATAACGGAAGAGATACCTGTTCTAGTAAGAGTAACGGAAAAGATACCTGTTCTAGTAAGAATAACGGAAGAGATACCTGTTCTAGTAAGAATAACGGAAGAGATACCTGTTCTAGCAAGAGTAACGGAAAAGATACCTGTTCTAGTAAGAATAACGGAAGAGATACCTGTTCTAGTAAGAGTAACGGAAAAGATACCTGTTCTAGTAAGAATAACGGAAGAGATACCTGTTCTAGTAAGAATAACGGAAGAGATACCTGTTCTAGTAAGAATAACGGAAGAGATACCTGTTCTAGCAAGAGTAACGGAAAAGATACCTGTTCTAGTAAGAATAACGGAAGAGATACCTGTTCTAGTAAGAGTAACGGAAAAGATACCTGTTCTAGTAAGAATAACGGAAGAGATACCTGTTCTAGTAAGAATAACGGAAGAGATACCTGTTCTAGCAAGAGTAACGGAAAAGATACCTGTTCTAGTAAGAATAACGGAAGAGATACCTGTTCTAGTAAGAGTAACGGAAAAGATACCTGTTCTAGCAAGAGTAACGGAAAAGATACCTGTTCTAGTAAGAGTAACGGAAAAGATACCTGTTCTAGTAAGAATAACGGAAGAGATACCTGTTCTAGTAAGAGTAACGGAAAAGATACCTGTTCTAGTAAGAATAACGGAAGAGATACCTGTTCTAGTAAGAATAACGGAAGAGATACCTGTTCTAGCAAGAGTAACGGAAAAGATACCTGTTCTAGCAAGAATAACGGAAGAGATACCTGTTCTAGTAAGAGTAACGGAAAAGATACCTGTTCTAGCAAGAGTAACGGAAAAGATACCTGTTCTAGTAAGAGTAATGGAAAAGATACCTGTTCTAGTAAGAATAACGGAAAAGATACCTGTTCTAGTAAGAGTAATAGAAAAGATACCTGTTCTAGTAAGAGTAATAGAAAAGATACCTGTTCTAGTAAGAGTAACGGAAAAGATACCTGTTCTAGCAAGAATAATAGAAAAGATACCTGTTCTAGTAAGAGTAATGGAAAAGATACCTGTTCTAGCAAGAGTAACGGAAAAGATACCTGTTCTAGCAAGAGTAACGGAAAAGATACCTGTTCTAGCAAGAATAACAGAAAAGATACCTGTTCTAGTAAGAGTAACAGAAAAGATTACTGTTCTAGTAAGAGTAACGGAAAAGATACCTGTTCTAGCAAGAATAACGGAAAAGATACCTGTTCTAGCAAGAGTAACGGAAAAGATGCCTGTTCTAGCAAGAGTAACGGAAAAGATACCTGTTCTAGTAAGAATAACAGACAAGATACCTGTTCTAGTAAGAGTAACAGAAAAGATTACTGTTCTAGTAAGAGTAACGGAAAAGATACCTGTTCTAGCAAGAATAACGGAAAAGATACCTGTTCTAGTAAGAGTAACAGAAAAGATTACTGTTCTAGTAAGAGTAACGGAAAAGATACCTGTTCTAGCAAGAATAACGGAAGAGATACCTGTTCTAGTAAGAATAATAGAAAAGATACCTGTTCTAGTAAGAGTAACGGAAAAGATACCTGTTCTAGTAAGAGTAACGGAAAAGATACCTGTTCTAGCAAGAGTAACGGAAAAGATACCTGTTCTAGTAAGAATAACGGAAAAGATACCTGTTCTAGTAAGAGTAACGGAAAAGATACCTGTTCTAGCAAGAATAACGGAAAAGATACCCGTTCTAGTAAGAGTAACGGAAAAGATACCTGTTCTAGTAAGAGTAACGGAAAAGATACCTGTTCTAGTAAGAATAACGGAAGAGATACCTGTTCTAGTAAGAGTAACGGAAGAGATACCTGTTCTAGCAAGAGTAACGGAAAAGATACCTGTTCTAGCAAGAGTAACGGAAAAGATACCTGTTCTAGCAAGAGTAACGGAAAAGATACCTGTTCTAGCAAGAATAACAGAAAAGATACCTGTTCTAGTAAGAGTAACGGAAAAGATACCTGTTCTAGTAAGAATAACGGAAGAGATACCTGTTCTAGTAAGAGTAACGGAAGAGATACCTGTTCTAGCAAGAGTAACGGAAAAGATACCTGTTCTAGCAAGAGTAACGGAAAAGATACCTGTTCTAGCAAGAATAACAGAAAAGATACCTGTTCTAGTAAGAGTAACGGAAAAGATACCTGTTCTAGTAAGAATAACGGAAGAGATACCTGTTCTAGTAAGAGTAACGGAAGAGATACCTGTTCTAGCAAGAGTAACGGAAAAGATACCTGTTCTAGCAAGAGTAACGGAAAAGATACCTGTTCTAGCAAGAGTAACGGAAAAGATACCTGTTCTAGCAAGAATAACAGAAAAGATACCTGTTCTAGTAAGAGTAACGGAAAAGATACCTGTTCTAGTAAGAATAACGGAAGAGATACCTGTTCTAGTAAGAGTAACGGAAGAGATACCTGTTCTAGCAAGAGTAACGGAAAAGATACCTGTTCTAGCAAGAGTAACGGAAAAGATACCTGTTCTAGCAAGAGTAACGGAAAAGATACCTGTTCTAGCAAGAATAACAGAAAAGATACCTGTTCTAGTAAGAGTAACAGAAAAGATTACTGTTCTAGTAAGAGTAACGGAAAAGATACCTGTTCTAGCAAGAATAACGGAAAAGATACCTGTTCTAGTAAGAGTAACAGAAAAGATTACTGTTCTAGTAAGAATAACGGAAAAGATACCTGTTCTAGCAAGAATAATAGAAAAGATACCTGTTCTAGTAAGAGTAACGGAAAAGATACCTGTTCTAGTAAGAGTAACGGAAAAGATACCTGTTCTAGCAAGAATAACGGAAAAGATACCTGTTCTAGTAAGAGTAATAGAAAAGATACCTGTTCTAGCAAGAGTAACGGAAAAGATACCTGTTCTAGCAAGAATAACGGAAAAGATACCTGTTCTAGTAAGAGTAACAGAAAAGATACCTGTTCTAGTAAGAGTAACGGAAAAGATACCTGTTCTAGCAAGAATAATAGAAAAGATACCTGTTCTAGTAAGAGTAACGGAAAAGATACCTGTTCTAGTAAGAGTAACGGAAAAGATACCTGTTCTAGCAAGAGTAACGGAAAAGATACCTGTTCTAGTAAGAATAACGGAAAAGATACCTGTTCTAGTAAGAGTAACGGAAAAGATACCTGTTCTAGCAAGAATAACGGAAAAGATACCTGTTCTAGTAAGAGTAACGGAAAAGATACCTGTTCTAGCAAGAATAACGGAAAAGATACCTGTTCTAGTAAGAGTAACGGAAAAGATACCTGTTCTAGTAAGAGTAACGGAAAAGATACCTGTTCTAGTAAGAATAACGGAAGAGATACCTGTTCTAGTAAGAGTAACGGAAGAGATACCTGTTCTAGCAAGAGTAACGGAAAAGATACCTGTTCTAGTAAGAGTAACGGAAAAGATACCTGTTCTAGTAAGAATAACGGAAGAGATACCTGTTCTAGTAAGAGTAACGGAAAAGATACCTGTTCTAGCAAGAGTAACGGAAAAGATACCTGTTCTAGTAAGAGTAACGGAAAAGATACCTGTTCTAGTAAGAATAACGGAAGAGATACCTGTTCTAGTAAGAGTAACGGAAAAGATACCTGTTCTAGTAAGAATAACGGAAGAGATACCTGTTCTAGTAAGAATAACGGAAGAGATACCTGTTCTAGCAAGAGTAACGGAAAAGATACCTGTTCTAGTAAGAATAACGGAAGAGATACCTGTTCTAGTAAGAGTAACGGAAAAGATACCTGTTCTAGTAAGAATAACGGAAGAGATACCTGTTCTAGTAAGAATAACGGAAGAGATACCTGTTCTAGTAAGAATAACGGAAGAGATACCTGTTCTAGCAAGAGTAACGGAAAAGATACCTGTTCTAGTAAGAATAACGGAAGAGATACCTGTTCTAGTAAGAGTAACGGAAAAGATACCTGTTCTAGTAAGAATAACGGAAGAGATACCTGTTCTAGTAAGAATAACGGAAGAGATACCTGTTCTAGCAAGAGTAACGGAAAAGATACCTGTTCTAGTAAGAATAACGGAAGAGATACCTGTTCTAGTAAGAGTAACGGAAAAGATACCTGTTCTAGCAAGAGTAACGGAAAAGATACCTGTTCTAGTAAGAGTAACGGAAAAGATACCTGTTCTAGTAAGAATAACGGAAGAGATACCTGTTCTAGTAAGAGTAACGGAAAAGATACCTGTTCTAGTAAGAATAACGGAAGAGATACCTGTTCTAGTAAGAATAACGGAAGAGATACCTGTTCTAGCAAGAGTAACGGAAAAGATACCTGTTCTAGTAAGAATAACGGAAGAGATACCTGTTCTAGTAAGAGTAACGGAAAAGATACCTGTTCTAGTAAGAATAACGGAAGAGATACCTGTTCTAGTAAGAATAACGGAAGAGATACCTGTTCTAGTAAGAATAACGGAAGAGATACCTGTTCTAGCAAGAGTAACGGAAAAGATACCTGTTCTAGTAAGAATAACGGAAGAGATACCTGTTCTAGTAAGAGTAACGGAAAAGATACCTGTTCTAGTAAGAATAACGGAAGAGATACCTGTTCTAGTAAGAATAACGGAAGAGATACCTGTTCTAGCAAGAGTAACGGAAAAGATACCTGTTCTAGTAAGAATAACGGAAGAGATACCTGTTCTAGTAAGAGTAACGGAAAAGATACCTGTTCTAGTAAGAATAACGGAAGAGATACCTGTTCTAGTAAGAATAACGGAAGAGATACCTGTTCTAGTAAGAATAACGGAAGAGATACCTGTTCTAGTAAGAGTAACGGAAAAGACATTACAAAGAATTTGAATATAATTTTCTTATAAATTGTAGATATTTGAACCTTGTAAAATATCAGTGGATAATTTTATCACAACTAGAATATTTACAAGTTATTACAATATTAGAATTTTGTCCAGATTATGGAAAATCACACATGGTTCAAATATCCACTCACACAGGCAGAGAAAAATATATACCTGTAAGTCTTATGGGACTCCCAACATGTGCACTTACCTTAGCCTTCATATCAGGGTTAGTTATAACATGACACACTTCAGCCAGGTACTTTTTTATCTCTTCCTTTAAAAAGACAATAAGTATTTTGTTAAATATCAGGAAATACACATATTATTTTACTTCACTATAGAGATCTAAAGTTCCAGCATTAGAAGGTCAGGTCGTCATGGTTGTGTTCATATGGTAGTTGGATTTACAACTACCTATATATGCAATCAGTGCATATCACCACTAACGTTGTGAGTCTAAATTCCGCTCATTGTGAGATGTATTTGATACATCATTATGTGATAAGGTTTGTCAGTAACTTGCGGCAAGTCAGTGTTTTTGTCCGGGTACTTTCGTTTCCTCCACTAATGTAACTGATCGCCACGATATAACTGAAATATTGTTAAAAGTGGCAAACACCATAATACACACACACACACACACACATACACTATTAGAAGGTATTCATCATAACCACACAAACAGAATAGAATCAAAACAAATATTTTTTTTAAGATTGTAGAAAGTGGTTTTTTTAAATTTGTCTACTATATATGGTATATGAGAAGTTTAACAGTAACTTATAAGATTTCTTTTTTTCCCTGAAATCTTTATACATTTTTTTGCATAACTGGTATATTTCAATAAAAATGCAAGATTAAAAACCAGAGGCTCCCAGGAGCCTGTAATCGCTCACCTGGATCAAAGCTGCTTTCAATAACAACGCAACTGCACTGTGGCGGCCATCTTGGCGGGAGAGCGCAACTGCCGGACACCATTTTGGAAGAGGACCATCCAATGACTATTCCATCTAAGTTCGGTTTTAATTGAGCTACTGGTTCCAGACAAGATGGTTTTTATGTGAATTTCCCATAGGGTCCTATGTTAAACTAAGAACAGCTGTGCAGCCATCTTGGTCAGAGGGCGGGACCACCAGACACAAATTTGGTTCAGCAGTTTCCGAGGAGAAGATTTAAATGTGATCTTTTATCAAAATATGCCTAATTTGCATAATCGGTATAAATTTGGCTGAAAGAAAAATTTCAAAAAAAAATACCCGAACATATGCTAAACTCCAAATTTGAGCTCATTTTGACTTATACTAAAGCAGCAATGGACAATTGAAGAAATTTCTATTTTTAGTAACAGCAGCCATCTTGAATGGAGGGCGGGGCTGTCGAACACAATTTTGAAAGGGACCCACCCAGGGACCATCCCTGCCAGGTTTGGTTTAATTTGGTTCAGCGGTTTCAGAGGAGAAGATTTAAATGTGATCTTTTATCAAAATATGCCTAATTTACATAATCGGTATATCTCGGCGGAATATATGCTAAACTACTTCTTGCCATGTAGCTGCAGTTAAAATTTCAGCTCATTTTGACTTACACTAAAGCAGCAATGGACAATTAAAATTTCATCCCCCTTTTTTCTATTTTTTGCTTGGCGGCCATCTCGGTTGGAAGTCGGGATCAACGGACACAATTTTGGAAGGGGGCCATCCAAGAATCATTTCAGCAAAGTTTGGTTGATATTGGATCAGTAATTTCCGAGGAGAAGATTTTTTTTAAATTTCATCCCCCCTTTTTTCTAACTTGCATAATCGGTCAAAATCGGCAAAAGTTCACAGTTCATAAAAAATCCTGTAATATATGCTAAAAAGTTCATCACTATGCTTACACAGTTCAAATTTGGGCACATTCTGGCTTAAAATAGAGCAGTTTTGGCCATTTGAAGAAATTTCTATTTTTAGTAACAGCGGCCATCTTGAATGGAGGGCGGGGCTGTCGGACACAATTTTGAAAGGGAACCACCCAGGGACCATCCCTGCCAGGTTTGGTTTAATTTGGTTCAGCGGTTTCAGAGGAGAAGATTTAAATGTGATCTTTTATCAAAATATGCTTAATTTGCATAATCGGTATATATCGGCTGAAAGAAAAATTTCACAGAAAAACACGGAATATATGTTAAACTACTCCTTGCCATGTAGCTGCAGTTAAAATTTGAGTTCATTTTGACTTACACTAAAGCAGCAATGGACAATTAAAATTTCATCCCCCCTTTTTTCTATTTTTCGGGATCACCGGACACAATTTTGAAAGGGGGCCATCCAAGGACCATTCCACCAAAGTTTGGTTGCAATTGGTCGAGTGGTTTCTGAGGAGAAGATTAAAATGTGAAATGTTGACGGACGGACGACGGACGAAAAGTGATGACAATAGCTCACATGGCCTAAAGGCCAGGTGAGCTAAAAATTAATAATTATGTAAAAAAATCAACCCTGACATGAGATCACTATAACATTACATTAGAACATATCTGAGGGCATCAACCAATAGAAATAAAGCAAATCAAGGAATCATTTAATTTGATTGATTGATTATTTTATCACTATTTCAGCTATAACGTTGCGTCATCACTTAATAACATTATATATAACCTCAGTTCCATTCTTCTTTAACATTTCCCTAACTTCATCTAAACCAATCTTACACAGCTGACATTGCATAGTCTGAAATTAAATATCAAAATATTGTTCAGGAGTATTTGAGTAAGACTTTGTTATCAACATACTGTTCACGAGTATTTGAGTAAGACTTTGTTATTAACATACTGTTCAAGAGTATTTGAGTTATCAACATATTGTTCAGGAGTATTTGAGTAAGATTTTGTTATTAACATATTGTTCAAGAGTATTTGAGTTATCAACATATTGTTCAGGAGTATTTGAGTAAGATTTTGTTATTAACATATTGTTCAGGAGTATTTGAGTAAGACCTTGTTATTAACATATTGTTCAAGAGTATTTGAGTTATCAACATATTGTTCAGGAGTATTTGAGTAAGATTTTGTTATTAACATATTGTTCAAGAGTATTTGAGTTATCAACATATTGTTCAAGAGTATTTGAGTAAGACTTTGTTATTAACATACTGTTCACGAGTATTTGAGTAAGACTTTGTTATTAACATACTGTTCACGAGTATTTGAGTAAGACTTTGTTATTAACATATTGTTCAGGAGTATTTGAGTAAGACTTTGTTATTAACATACTGTTCACGAGTATTTGAGTAAGACTTTGTTATTAACATATTGTTCAGGAGTATTTGAGTAAGACTTTGTTATTAACATATTGTTCAGGAGTATTTGAGTTATCAACATATTGTTCAGGAGTATTTGAGTAAGACTTTGTTATTAACATATTGTTCAGGAGTATTTGAGTAAGACTTTGTTATTAACATATTGTTCAAGAGTATTTGAGTAAGACTTTGTTATTAACATATTGTTCAGGAGTATTTGAGTTATCAACATATTGTTCAGGAGTATTTGAGTAAGACTTTGTTATTAACATACTGTTCAGGAGTATTTGAGTAAGACTTTGCTATCAACATACTGTTCAGGAGTATTTGAGTAAGACTTTGTTATTAACATATTGTTCAGGAGTATTTGAGTAAGACTTTGTTATTAACATATTGTTCAGGAGTATTTGAGTAAGACTTTGTTATTAACATACTGTTCAGGAGTATTTGAGTAAGACTTTGTTATTAACATATTGTTCAGGAGTATTTGAGTAAGACTTTGTTATTAACATATTGTTCAGGAGTATTTGAGTAAGACTTTGTTATTAACATACTGTTCAGGAGTATTTGAGTAAGACTTTGTTATTAACATACTGTTCAGGAGTATTTGAGTAAGACTTTGTTATTAACATATTGTTCAGGAGTATTTGAGTAAGACTTTGTTATCAACATACTGTTCACGAGTATTTGAGTAAGACTTTGTTATTAACATACTGTTCAGGAGTATTTGAGTAAGACTTTGCTATCAACATACTGTTCAGGAGTATTTGAGTAAGACTTTGTTATCAACATATTGTTCAGGAGTATTTGAGTAAGACTGTTATTAACATATTGTTCAAGAGTATTTGAGTTATCAACATATTGTTCAGGAGTATTTGAGTAAGATTTTGTTATCAAAAGTCATAGGTCACAGTCAATGAGATCAAACCTAATTGTGTATTTCTTGGATAACTCAAAATGAAGTTATCTATGGTCCATTTATAGTAATCATATGATTAATACCGGTATACCTCAGAAAACTTGAAAACACAATAAATTATAAACATAATCACTAGTCAATTTGACCTTAGCATAAGGTTCAATTGTAGAATTATTATAGTTAATCGTATATAAAACAATAGTTGCTTTGACCTTGACATTAGGCTTTACTGTAGAATTATTACACAGTTAACTATAAACATAATTACTAGTCACCTTGACCTTGACATTAGGCTTAAATGTAGAATTATTACATAGTTAATTATAAACATAATCACTAGTCACTTTGACCTTGACATTAGGCTTAACTGTAGAATTATTAGTTAATTATACACACAATCACTAGTCACCTTGACCTTGACATTAGGCTTAACTGTAGAATTATTACAGTTATCTATAAACATAATCACTAGTTCCTTTGACCTTGACATTAGGCTTAACTGTAGAATTATTACAGTTCATTATAAACATAATCACTAGTCACCTTGACCTTGACATTAGGCTTAACTGTATAATTATTACACAGTTCATTATAAACATAATCACTTGTCACCTTGACCTTGACATTAGGCTTAACTGTAGAATTATTACACAGTAAGGAGTTAACTATAAACATAATCACTAGTTACCTTGACATTAGGCTTAACCGTAGAACTATTACACAGTTAACTATAAACATAATCACTAGTCACCTTGACCTTGACATTAGGCTTAACTGTAGAATTATTACACAGTTAACTATAAACATAATCACTAGTCACCTTGACCTTGACATTAGGCTTAACTGTAGAATTATTACACAGTTAATTATAAACATAATCACTAGTCACCTTGACCTTGACATTAGGCTTAACTGTAGAATTATTACAGGTAATTATAAACATAATTGCTAGTCACCTTGACCTTGACATTAGGCTTAACTGTAGAATTATTACAAAGTTTACCATAAATAAAATCACTAGTTGCTTTGACCTAAAAGGTTCAACTGTAGAATTATTCATAAATAGGCATAAATACACAAAATCAACATTTTATATAAAAAAAAACTTACATCTTTAGGCTTGATAATCTGGTTTTTCCACACTGTTTGCATACAATGTTGAACAGCGCCACATTTCTTGGCCTTTGAGATCTGACTACACCAGTATGATGGTCCATAAGTACATTCATCTTGAGCTGCAAGAGCTGAAATCCCCAAAAAATTAAATTTTGAAATTCCAACAATTTACACAATTAAACATTTAAACACCTTTATGATATTCTACCATTATAGTTAACCAACCTATTTTTTTAATAGCTGTAAAGATGCTATAATTATACATCATGTTTACCACAAGCATGCCATATATCTGTATGGAGATGTTCAAAATAAATATACCCTTACTATGATTGAATATTGTTTGTTTTTGTTTACTCTTTACATGTACATTTTATGTATTCTTTAGTATTACATCCAGTATTTGTTTATGTTTTAAGTGTTGGAGGACAAGTTCTTGCATATTTTATTTCATTCAATTTATTTGTCAGGATGGATAGAATGTACATTGTATATAACCAGAGTCTAAGATGGCTGAGCCTGCATAATTCACCTGTCGTAAACACTTCCAGGTTCTTTCCTCATTCATGACTTATCACCTGGTTTGTAACTAGATTAACACTACGAGTGTCACTAGTGGAGCAGGAACTGCTTACCCTAGGGAACACCTGAGTTCACCCCCGGTTTTTAGTGGGGTTCGGGTTACTCGATCTTTAGTTTTATATGTATGTTTTGTAGATCGTTGTTTGTCCTTTTGTCCTTTTTCTTTTGGCCATTGTGTTGTCTGTTCTTCTTCGATATACAGATTCTGATTGGCCCTTTGGTATCTTCAAACTCTTCTTACTGATACATATGGAATTAATCAGCAGAATTATAAAAATTCAAAGAGAAACCTATACAATACTACATGTAAACTACTCATTGTAGTACAGCTTATGTTGAAATTCTAGTTCATTTTTGATTATGACTTTAACAGGATTGACCATTTCAAGAAACTTCTATTTTAGGGTTATGGTTTATGGTGTTTAACACCACTTTCATCACTATTTAAGTTATATCGGGGCAGTCAGTTTTATTGCTGGAGAAAACCAGAGTACCCAGAAATAACCACTGACCTGCTGCAAGTCACTGACAAACTTTATCACATAATGTTGTATGCTTTGTGATAATGACTTTTATTCTTTTCTTTTTTTAACGTGATTTTTCTTAAAAACAAATAAGCCATATTCATTGCAAGATTTGCATTAAAAATCTGTATAAATCAGTGGAATATTTTAAAAAATGTCACAGAAAAACCGATAATATATGAATTCTCTTTTCCGAGGTGACGTCACTTCCCCTAACAACAACGAGTCGGCCATCTTAGGCAGTGAAGCGATCACGTGGATACGCATGGCTTCAGTGGAGAATATGTGTGTTATCTATAAATTGAGTGGTAATTAACACCTTATCATTACTTTACAATAGACAAACTGAAATATATATGTGTACTAGTGACAATCATGTCCTACAGCTATCAAGAGACATTAAATGGTGAACGTCATCTGATATAAATCAAAATTAAGTGTAATTAACTGTAAAGAGTGCCCTTACAAGTTACTAGCAGGTGTTTGGAAAATAATACGTGCAAGTGGCCTGATCTTCAGTATGGGGATGTGTATTCATACCTGATAGAAAGTCCTTGTACATTATCTTTTTTTTTTTTTTAACAAATAATGTATGACTCGATATCTTTATCATAAATGTTTATTAATAAATAAGTAATGTATATATCACTCAGAATAAGAAATGTACCTACAAATGTCACTATATCCAAGGATTTACATACTAGGAAGGATAAGGATTAATGTCTCAAATATATATATTAATGAAAAGATATAAATTATTACATATCATGAAACTTAGAATAATTTTTCTATTGGAAACAAACTCCTTCCATAAACTAGGAAGAACTGTTTTAGATACCTAAAACTTATGTCTCCCCTTAATGCGGCCATCTGTACAACAACCTATCTCGAAAGACAAAAATGTTATGGCCGGGCAAGAAAATACTATTTAAAAAACAATCATTTGACCTTGAGGTCAAAGGTCAAGGTCCCACAAAGATCATTACGGTATGCGACACCACTTTATGGTCATGCACCCACATACCAAATATCATTGACCTATCTCGAAAGACAAAAATGTTATGGCCCAGACAAGAAAATACTATTTAAATTTTTTTTATTTGACCTTGAGGTCAAAGGTCAAGGTCCCACGAAGGTCATTACGGCATGCAACACACCGCCTTATGGTCATGCACCCACATACCAAATAAATACTATTTAAAAAGCAGTTATTTGACCTTGAGGTCAAAAGTCAAGGTCCCATGAAGGTCATTATGGTACACGACACACCGCCTTATGGTCATGCACCCACATACCAAATATCATTGACCTATCTCGAAAGACAAAAATGTTATGGCCCAGGCAAGAAAATACTATTTAAACCAGAGGCTCTCAAGAGCCTGTATCGTTCACCTGGTAATAAAAAAAAAACAATTGGTCCTATGTAAAAACTATGTCCTGCAGTGGTAGTCATCTTGGAATTACGATCAACATAAAAAACACAAAGTTTGTAAAGGACCTTTCAATGATTGATGCACAGTTTAGGTTCAATCAGTGCAATAGCTTCAGAGAAGAATATATTTCTGTATTTTCCCCATATGGTTCTGTGTTAATACTATGACCTGTGGTGGCAGCCATCTTGGATTTCCGATCGGCATAAAAAACAGAGGACCTTCCAATGATCATTCCTGGGCAGTTTGGTTTCAACTGTCCAAGTGGTTTCAGAGAAGAAGCATTTTGAAACATTTTTCCCATAGGGTCCAATGTTAAACTAAGTCCTGCCGTAGCCGCCATTTTGAATTTCATACCGGAACAAAAAACGTAAAGTTTGTAGAGGACCATCTAATGAACATTCATGTACAGTTTGGCTTTAATCATATTTGTAGTTTCTGAGAAGAAGGCATTTGAATATTTTCTCATAGGGTCCAATGTTAATCTATGTCCTGCGGTGGCGGCCATCTTGGATTTCCGATCGGCATAAAAAACACAAATTTTGTAGAGGACCTTCCAATGATCATTCCTGGGCAGTTTGGTTTCAACTGTCCAAGTGGCTTCAAAGAAGAAGCATTTTGAAACACTTTTCCCATAGGGTCCAATGTTAAACTAAGTCCTGCCGTAGCCGCCATTTTGAATTTCATATCGGAACAAAAAACCTTAAGATTGTAGAGGACCATCCAATGAACATTCATGTACAGTTTGGCTTTAATCATATTTGTAGTTTCTGAGAAGAAGGCATTTGAACATTTTCCCAAAAGATCCAATGTTAATCTATGTCCTGCGGTGGCGGCCATCTTGAATTTTCGATCGGCATAAAAAACAGAAACTTTGTAGAGGACCTTCCAATGATCATTCCTGGGCAGTTTGGTTTCAATTATTCAAGTGGTTTCAGAGAAGAAGCGTTTTGAAACATTTTTCCCATAGGGTCCAATGTTAAACTAAGTCCTGCCGTAGCCGCCATTTTGAATTTCTTATCGGAACAAAAAACGTAAAGTTTGTAGAGGACCATCCAATGAACATTCATGTACAGTTTGGCTTTAATAATATTTGTAGTTTCTGAAAAGAAGGCATTTGAACATTTTCCCATAGGGTCCAATGTTAATCTATGTATTGCGGTGGTGGCCATCTTGGATTTCCGATCGGCATAAAAAACAAAAATTTGTAGAGGACCTTCCAATGATCATTCCTGGGCAGTTTGGTTTCAACTGTCCAAGTGGTTTCAGAGAAGAAGCGTTTTGAAACATTTTCCCCATAGGGTCCAATGTTAAACTAAGTCCTGCCGTAGCCGCCATTTTGAATTTCATATCGGAACAAAAAACGTACAGTTTGTAGAGGACCATCCAATGAACATTCATGTACAGTTTGGCTTTAATCATATTTGTAGTTTCTGAGAAGAAGGCATTTGAACATTTTCCCATAGGGTCCAATGTTAATCTATGTCCTGCGGTGGTGGCCATCTTGGATTTCCGATCGGCATATAAAACACACACCTTGTAGAGGACCTTCCAATGATCATTCTTGGGCAGTTTGGTTTCAATTATCCAAGTGGTTTCAGAGAAGAAGCGTTTTGAAACATTTTTCCCATAGGATCCAATGTTAAACTAAGTCCTGCCGTAGCCGCCATTTTGAATTTCATACCGGAACAAAAAACGTAAAGTTTGTAGAGGACCATCTAATGAACATTCATGTACAGTTTGGCTTTAATCATATTTGTAGTTTCTGAGAAGAAGGCATTTGAATATTTTCCCATAGGGTCCAATGTTAATCTATGTCCTGCGGTGGCGGCCATCTTGGATTTCCGATCGGCATAAAAAACAGAAACTTTGTAGAGGACCTTCCAATGATCATTCCTGGGCAGTTTGGTTTCAACTGTCCAAGTGGCTTCAGAGAAGAAGCATTTTGAAACATTTTTCCCATAGGGTCCAATGTTAAACTAAGTCCTGCCGTAGCCGCCATTTTGAATTTCATATCGGAACAAAAAACCTTAAGATTGTAGAGGACCATCCAATGAACATTCATGTACAGTTTGGCTTTAATCATATTTGTAGTTTCTGAGAAGAAGGCATTTGAACATTTTCCCATAGGGTCCAATGTTAATCTATGTCCTGCGATGGCGGCCATCTTGGATTTCCTATCGGCATAAAAAACAGTAACTTGGTAAAGGACATTCCAATGATCATTCCTTTACAGTTTGGGTTCAGTCAGTTCATTAGTTTCAGAGAAGAAGATCTTTGAAATTTCAGCCAATCAGAGCATATTATTGGCCCTGGCAGCCATATTGAATATTCGACTGGAACGAAAAACAGTAACTTTGTAGAGGACCATCCAAGGAACATTCCTGCTAAGTTCGGTTCCAATCGGCCAAGTGGTTTCGGAGAAGAAGCTTGAAATGTGAAAAGTTTACAGACGACAGACGCCAGACGCCAAGTGATGGCAATAGTTAACTAAAAAGTTACGGCCCTGCTGAGAAGAAGCGGAAGAAAAAATCAGACTAAAACAATGACTCGCTTCGTTCGAAGGGGAGACATAATTATTATGAACAATAGTCAACTATCTGAGACCATCATGGCATGAATATAAACATGGAATCGTGTAGAAAAACAAAGTTATCATAATTATTAAATATTAAAATATTAAATCAGATCATTGATGAAATAAAACTTAAATGAACAAGATATGACTATAATCTAACGATTATGAAGTCTCAAGTCTCCCAAACCGGACACTGACAACAGACTTAAATAATAAATCAAAAGCTACCTTTGAAATCGAACAATGTTGAATTTTTGCGGTATTGTACACATCCTTGTGTAACCTGCCTACACAGTGTGTACCACATTTTTGAGTTTATTTCTTCATGAACAGAAACAAAATTGAGATCAATCCTTAAATGTTGAATTTTTACCGCCCATTTTTTATGCCGTGCTTTGGCAGCCATTTTGAAAATGGCAGACATCTCGAAAATTTTGAAAATGCAGAATTGCTCCTCTAATGGTGACCTATCACTATGTCAAATTTTATGTCTCTATCATTATCCATTTAGAAGTTATCGACATTAATGTACGAAATTTCAACTTTCCCATAGGATTCTATAGTAACCCCCACCTCCTTTGAACCCCTCAAAATATGACTTTGACCCCCTTTACCACAAAGCTGAAAACTTTAGGACCAACTAGAAACATATATCTATAACTCCACCAAGTTTCATGAAATTCTGTCCAGTAGTTCCTGGGATTTGCCGTGGACAAGTTCATGTGCCACGGAAAGAAAGAAAGGAGAATAATAATAATAATAATAAGAAACGGAGCAAAAACAATAAGTCTCCAAACGTTGTTTGGGAGACTTAATAATTATTATTTCTTTTTAATATTAAAACATATTAATTTTTATATCAAAGTTGTAAAGTAAATAAAAGATAAAAGCTTGAATTGACTTCACTTTTATAATGAGTTTTTAATTAAGGATTGATCTCAAATTTTTTTCGGTTCATGAAGAAATAAACTCAAAAATGTGATACACATTTTATGCAAGGTTGTGTACCACATTTTTGAGTTTATTTCGAATGAACCGAACAAAAAATTGTGATCAATCCTTATAAATTAATTCCTAATTAATTTTTGTCTTGTCCTAAAAATATTTTGTCGAATAATAATTGCTTAAAAAGAATTAAAATTAAAAAATTTCCCAATCGAGACCCAACATGTGACTTCCTGTTAAACATTTTGTTTATGGAAAATAACATAAATTTTTATCACAAGTTCTGTGTACATATATGGTAATATAAGTCATGAATCGTGATACATATATGTACACAGAACATGTGATTCAGTCATGTGCGATCATATAATTCAAAGCATGTGATGATGACTTGACCAAATTTGCAATTTTTTTTTGTTCCTGTTATATAAAATCTGTGCCTATTATGTTCCTCATGTTGAGGAAGTAATTCTCTTTTCCGGACATCTGGGTATATCGGGTCAAATAATTATTTCCCTTGTTATTGTTGTAATGTGTGTACCATACAAATAATAACAATAGAGTACTGATGCATGACATTTAAACTTTACACGTTTATTTTCTTTACTGTTAAATTTTGAATATATTCGAATTCCCATTTAATTATCTACTTGATCATGTCAAAACACTAATTATCAAACCAAAATAAACCAACTTCACAAAAATTTCTCCACCACATGGCACAATCATATTAATTCAATATGGGAGGGTGTTGGTTATGCAGGACAAATCAAATACATTGTTTTGTTCATTACTCATCTTAATATAGATCATTGATTGACATATTACTCCTAGAATGAAGGGACAGGCACAAAATGATATGACTGCAGCAAGTCGACAAGGGCTTCATCCTGCATCAGTTTAACTAGTCAAGAGTAACTTGAAAACCGTAAAAGATACAGTGAAATCTGCTGTAATATATACCTGAAGCCCTTAACACAAAAATATAATAAAAATCAATATAAGATGAACAGCAAAAATTGTGTATAACTTGCAAATAAGCAAAATGTCAAAATTTGTGCTCCTTTATTGACTCATACACAACTGGTAAAGACTAGCATTTTGTAAAAGAACATGTAATAAATTAGATGAAAACTAAGAAAGTTAAATTTTTGTAAATTTTGGCTCCTTAAGGCTTATCAGTCAAGTTTATCTCGGAAGCACAATCAACTCAATTAAAGAAAAAAAACCCCATCAAAATTGGATGAAAAATAAAAATTCTATACTATATCTTCCATTCCAATTATGAGAAATTTTGAAATTTGGAATACTTTTACTACCGGTTTAAGTTTACCCTTTTCAAAATAAAATAAATAAAAATAACTACACATACATTAAAATTGGAGAAAAAAATAAAAGCTTAAGATTTTGAAATAACATCCTTTTTGGCCCCTTTCATGTCCGGAGTTTTAGGTGGTGTTATTTTTAAGCTTGGTATTTTGTAAACAGGAAGAAAAATGACTGTTCTTTGGGAGCGTTTCAGGTTGCACCTGCCTCATATTAAACTGACATGTCGTGAAAGAGGAAATTAAAGGAGAACATAACAGTGACAACAAATGGCAAATATCCAATGGTAAATCAAGACACCGGTATTTCGCTATGTTGACAAAATCATGTAATCTTGTTGAGATTTAACTTTCAAAGAAATTATAGGGCAGAAAATTTCTTTGGAAGTCAAATCACGACGACAACAGTTGGAATTTTTTTTGAAGTAATGACTTAAATTCAACCACTAGTCACGCAAGTATACTGGGTTTACCTCATTCCGATGGTCTTACGGAAACACACCTTGTATAATATCCGGTACATATCGTTTGAATGAATCTGTATTTATAGAAACATATGAACTAATAAAAAATAATAATATCCTTTTAAAACAGGAGTGTTTGTTTACCTTGTGTTCAAGTTATTGATTGTTGACAGTTCTCCGATGGCACCTTTTTTTTTTACCTTAACCTCGTTTCGATGTACTGGGAATTCCCTGTTATGGAGAGCCATTTGGGCTAATATGCTTGACTGCTATGGCGGGTTATTTATATCAGATATATTTGAACCAAATAAAAGAATTTTTTAATATTTTAATTCTGCATAACACACTTTAACAGATGGAAAAAACATATGATTACATAAAATCTAAAAAAAAATGCTTGGGGTGAAATTTTATGTAGTTTTTGGCAATTTTCATTTCACATTATAAGAGTTGGAAGAAACAGCTAAACCACACATATGGCATAGAATTAATGATCTTTACTTAAAGATGTCAACAGCTTTAATGTTGTTTACTCCGGTTGTATCATCGAAAAACAACAAAATTCTCATAATTATTAATCCATAGTTTTTTCCTACACACAACCGCAAGTGCAACTTTATTGTCATTGGTAACTAGGAAGCTGGATAGCAGACGAACACAAAACAGTTTTCACATGTTCAATAAATGATATCTAAGTTGGTTTTTAAGATTGATCAAATGAGATGGCATATAAGGGTGAAGGAGGAGTTGAGATTTATTATTACATATATAATAAAACGGCAAAAGCTTTCCTGAAATGCAAGCATTTCCAAAAAGTAGGTGATGTAAGCAAAGTTTGTCGTCAGTGGAACGTGACCTGCATTCTGACCGGCGACTGCGTAAATGGAAGTATGTGAAGCACAAAAAGAAAATACCTCAGTACGAGGTTAACACGAAATGAGGTGAAAACAGTATACTTGTTTCCATGTCTACAATAATACAATACAATAAGCTTTATTTAAAGTCGGAAAACATCAAACATTACAACACAAGCTCTTCAACTTCAATCAGGTTACTTAGTAACATCCGCAAGCAGACATCTCACTAAAGACTATATTTACACGCGTGCACAGCAGAGCCTCAAAGTTTAAAAGAAACAACATATTTACACTGTACAAGTATATGGAAGTTTAGAATACTCCCTTGACTGCCACCTTGAATGCGTCCAGCTCCAAGTCCGGCGATCACAGGCGGTGGTAGTTGGTTCCACAGGATGATCGTTCGTGGAAAGAATGAATATGTCCTTATTGTCTGAAATTTCCAAGCATGGCTGTGGCGAGTTGATGTTATTTCTGCCATAGTGGGGTGATCGTAAACCGGCACAGTGATGAGGTGGTGGACTACCTTATACATGAGTGTTACGTCTGATCTTTTTCGTCTCTGTTCTAATTTTTCCCAATTTAGATCTTTTACCATTTTCGTTGTGCTGTCAGGTTTTTTGTAGTCGTGCGGCTTGTTCAGAACAAATCTTGCTGCGTTCTTTTGGACAGATTCTAATTTGTTGATGTTGCTTGTTGTATGAGGGTTCCAAATCGTTGAGCAGTATTCTAATTTTGGTCTTACAAGGCTGGTATATGCTCTATCTTTTACACTAGATGGACAGTGTTTAAGATTTCTTTTCAGGAAACCAAGTACTTTTGATGCCTTCTTGCAAGTTTGGTCGATGTGCAAGTTGTACTTGAGGTTGTTACCGAGTTCTACTCCAAGGTATGGTTGATGGTCAACTTTTTTTCTAATGAGCTTTTAAATCTGGCATACATTGCCCTTGTTAGCAGCAACCATAGAACAAGGAAATCTTGTATGAACTATGTAGCACTATGAGCATGTGAACATGAACTAGAAGTCTAGATGAAGTCATGCTAAATGTTATCCTTAAGATTGATGATTGTAATGGTTGTTGGTTTACTACTGATTAGTGCAACTATAGTCTATATATCGATATATTCAAATTCAAATTCTTTATTAATAAAGAAAGCTCCATAAGGAACATGCATATATGAAAGAATGCACAAATGACTAGAACAAACAAAAGAATAAAACAAGGAAATACAAGGAAAATAAAAAAATAATAACAATACTAAAATTGTACCAGAGGGAGTCATACCCAAATATTTGTAGACTATATATAAACAATACACTGATATACATATATATATATAAACATGAATCAGCACTGTTGGTGTTGGTTATAGAACATAAATATATTCAGTTACTTATCTGATAAATCTCTTAATTTTTTGAAATGAAAGGCAAGTTGCTATAAAATTTGCAAGATTTTTACAGATGTCTCTGTCTTCATTACTTATTCATTATATATGATGTTGATTTCAAGAATACTCACCAAATTTAAACAAAATAACCGAAAATATCACTGCCAAACATTTCATTTTGCCGTTCGATAAACAAGTTGTTTAACAACTGCTTTTAGAAAATCATGTGATTGCTTAGTCAGATGATCTATACTGGTTCGTCGACCTTTATAAAAAAAAAACACGAACGGGAACTAGTTGTAGTTAAACAATGAGTTACTCCCCTTCCATTGTCAAGCAGGGTGGTCGGTAAAAAGTGTAACCCGAACCCGAACCGGAAATTGACGGAAATGTCCTGAACCGAAATCTTTTATTGTTGATATCGTCTTTAATTTTACGATGTTTTTCAAAAACTTTTTCATTTATTGTGTATTTTTATATACTTGAAACACATAGATTATAATAAGATGTCGAAATATATTCAAAAAGTTGAAGGGTGCAGTTTTCTGATTTCAAGGTGCAAGGTCGATAAAATAAGGGTAATAACAAAATTACCGAACTCCGAACAATCTTACAAAGGGAAAGTCAAAACTCATAATAATATAAACAGACAAAATCAGTCAACAACCGGAAAACTGTGAAAACCGTAATGACCCTGACTTGGTACAGGCATTTCTAAAGAAATGGTGGGTTGAATCAGATTTTAAGGCGCCAAACCTCCCGCTCTCATTACGGTTCAAAGGTTCCGGCTGTCACTGTAACAGTATTTAAATACAGGAACAAAATAGGTAAAATAGTTGTCAAAGCAGTACCATATTCGGTGACGTAAATGTCAAAAATATTTTTACGTCACACATTGACAAAAAAAATATCCTTGACATTTTTTACTTCTTTATCTTTATACATTTTCACTATATGAAAATGCATCGCTTATAATTTTTTCTGCAGAGACGGAATATATTTCGACAAGATATTGGTATCGGAATATAAACTTTTTAAGAGATCGAATAAGGCGAATCTTTTTATAGCCCTGGTCCAGTAGCCTGTTTCTCAGATGAAGATGACGTTTCAGGAAATCAGAACAATTGCTACTGGCCCTTGCATAGCGAATCAATGGCGAGATGTAAACACCATATGCAGGAGAAGCTGGTATATTGCTGCACATGTTTGGAAAATTTATGATTTTAAAATTGAAGTCGTCCCGCTTATCATAAATTTTAGTACTGAGTTGACCACTGTCGTCAAATTCGAGGTATAAGTCCATGTGTAACCCGAACCGGAAATCTTTTATTGTTGATATCTTCTTTAATTTTACGATGTTTTGCAAAAACTTTTTCATTTATTGTGTATTTTTATATACTTGAAACACATAGATTGTAATAAGATGTCGAAATATATTCAAAAAGTTGAAAGGTGCAGTTTTCTGATTTCAAGGTTGGTAAAATGTGCAACCCGAACCACAAAGGTAGATAACTCTGTTCTTCCCGAACCGAAATCTTTTCTTTTATTATGAGATTTTTATTGGAGAACCGTGTATTTTTTCACTTAAAACGTATAAATCATAATAATTTCTATTAATACATGTTTTGTTTTACCTTACTGGAATTTAATAAATATAAATGAACTTTTACCGACCTCGAAATCAGAAAACTGCATTTTTCAATTTTTTTAATATATTTCGACATCTTATTATAATCTATGTGTTTCAAGTATATAAAAATGCACAATAAATGAAAAACTTTTTGCAAAACATCGTAAGATTAAAGAAGATATCAACAATAAAATATTTCCGGTTCGGGTTACACATTTTACCGACCTTGAAATCAGAAAACTGCAACTTTCAACTTTTTGAATAAATTTCGACATCTTATTATAATCTATGTGTTTCAAGTATATAAATATACACAATAAATGAAATTTTTTTTTGAAAAACATCGTAAAATTAAAGAAGATATCAACTATAAAAGATTTCCGGTTCGGGACATTTCCGTCAATTTCTGGTTCGAGTTCGGGTTCCGGTTACACTTTTTACCAACCACCGTCATTCCATTAGGTGGAGAATAAAATGTGTAACCATACCTGTACCCGTACCAAGAATCCTCATACACAAAACATATTTTCGTTTATAAAAAAAACTATTGATACTCCATTATTTACTTATTTTGTATGAATATGGCTCTTAGCAAGTAAACATGAAAAATTTTCTTATGTCATCATAACAAAAGTTTGAATATACTAAAGTAAAATTGAAGGTGTAATGAGAAAAAGTAATTCAAATGCAGAGGCGCCGTAAGTGGTAACAAGGACTAAATGAAGTGTACGCACAAAGTAAACCAGCAACGAACGGCTGAATTAAGGTGTGGTTCTGTGAGCGAAGTCTCACGAATTTTAGCGATTAGAGATGATAATTTTTACATGCAAATTTGTAATAAAATGACATTTTGCTTGCATGATTGTACAGTAATCACATTTTAGCAATTACAAAAGGAACAAACTTACATATATCTAGAGCTATCATTAATTAAGTATTATTTATCATTCATTAACTATTTTATTAGTCGCAGGAAATTAGCATAAAAAAAACCCACCAAACATCAAATACTATATAAATCCTTGCAAACATTAATTGGTAAAATTTCAAGCTGTGAAATATTGTTTGATGTGGATCCATTTAATTTAGGAAAAACATGCTATCATTGCCAGGTTGGATGATCCCAAGCATATACAATGTACAACTATAATGCAATGTTAAGGAAACCAAACGAATAAAACTTTGATACAGATGAACTTCAAATGTAAGATTGATGGTATAAATAGGATATATGTTCTAACCGCATTAGGAGGAGTAATAGTTAGCATGATTGTTCGACTGTGGTAGATCGTGGGTTCGAACCCCTGTCAGGTCAAACCAACAACTATAACTGAATAGGTGCTTGCTGCTTTTTCGCTAAGCACGCATCATCAAGGCGCAATGACAAATTAAGACTGGTTAGTTCAGAATCATAATGTATCCGGATAGGGCTATATGTCTACTCGCGGACTGTTGTTTCAGTGAACTAGAACCATTAAAAATATGTGTTGGGCAGGAAAAAGCGATCATCATCTCATTTAAGCACAGCTTAAACTCCCCATGATATAGCTGAACAATTTCCCACTTGGCATTAAGCAACAACCACTCATTCAATCCTACGAATACATGTCAAAACGCCCCCTATCAAAACGCCCCCCGTTTGTTTTGTTTTTTTACCAAAACGCAATCATCATTAATTAAATTTATAATTTTAATAAATAGATTAAAATTTTGTGTTAATACATGTACCCATATATGCCAATATTTTTACAAGATCATATAAATTTTATTATTGCATAGCATACTTATTATTCCCCCGTCACACTCGGACAAAGACCACGCAGAATGCAGTACGTCCTAGAAGTTCAAATAAACGTAGCAGAAAGTTGCTTAAATTTGAAAATAAATCTCGCTTTCAAGTTCATACTACGACCAAGTTAAGTTTTCACCACGTTTACCACGTTCGTTGTAGGTTATTACTACGTGCTGGATCAATTTCTAAGTACAAAGTACGTGCACCAAGTTTTTGCTACTTCCTCAATACGACCATGCAATTCGCACTACGACCTTAGTACATTCCTATCACGTTTACATTGAGTCCGTTCCGCCTAAAAAGTATCTCACCAAATATTCTCACTTCTGTTGATATTTTCTCATTGAAGCATGCCACCCAGAGGTCTACTCTTCTAATTCTAGGTCCTACCCTGTTTGATAATGCATCGAACATTTCCGGTGGCATCCTAAGGAAATTGAAGAATGACTGTTGATCTTCCATCAATCTATCGTAATGTCCAAATTGCAGTCTTCTTTCCGCAGAAAGACAAGGCCGTACCCAACATGATCTTTGTTGTCTTCCAAGTCGCCTCCTTCGTCTCCTTAACCACAGGCACTCGACGTCTGGACCCCCCTTTTCCCGGTTGACCCTCCTTTTTCCACACAGTTGAATTTCACTAAATTATTTTTTTACAAAGCATGTATTCGATGTTAATAGTACATAAGTACTTATTATGAACTCTGTCCGCACCTTTATTTGTGGAGCCAAAAGACTTGACTATTAATATTAACATTTTTCAATTTGATTTTGTATTATTTGCTTTGAATCTTTTTTAATTTATTGCTTAAAATGTTTAAACAAATAATATTTGTGGGAGATTATATATATCTATATTTATGTGTACATGTGTATGTGTGCATATCAGAATATGCCTTCTTATGTGCATATATATACATGTACATATGTATCCTTAATATAGAGAAGAATATATTAATTACAAGTTAACTTATTCACACTCTAAATTGGCAAATTTCACAATTATAATGAATAAATGGACAGTTTTAAAATTATTACAAAATTTTGAATTTCTCCTAAGTAAAAATTTTTTGTACACTAATTACAATGTAAATTAATTAATTATTCTTATCATTATACTTAATGTCCTTAGTTATTGAGGGAGAGCACTTACATAGGCCATGCTTGATGTGCAATCCCATTGGATATTGTATTTATGCATTTATTCAATAAAATATTTGAATTGAATTGAATAGTACATAAGTACTGGGAACCTGTCGAAAACGTTGCATAAACGTATCAAGAACTTGGAGATCGTGATAGAGTCGTACTGCAGTCTTCTACAACGTACTACGAACTTATCACAGTCTTTGACAACGCAGTGTGAACTTACCACAGTCTTCGTAGAAACTTGGTATGGACGTAATGAAAACTTGATACACGTAGCACGAACGCAGTGGCAACATAATAAGAACGGCATAAAATCGTTTGCCATACCTGCCTGCACCACACATCATACCAGCCTTCCAAATGCTAATCCAAAGTGTAGGTGATCCAGTGCTGATGAAGCTGGTTGACTACGTCAGGAAGACATGAATCAACAGCACAGTGTATCAGATTACTTCATGATGTGTGATTGGTCAGCCAATACGCACCAACAATGACGTTGAGGGATGGCATCGTCGTCTCAACAAGAAGGCATGTGACCAGACACCACCATTTTATGATCTGGTAGCACTTCTACATGCTGAGACCACTCTCATGCCGATACAGATAAAGTTGGTGTCCGAGGGAAAGCTGTCTCGTCACCAGAGACAACAGTCCCGTACCAACTCAGCCAGCATTATGCAACTGTGGGACCAGTATTCCAACAAGGAGATCACTACAACTCAACTTCTAAAGAGATGTGGGCGTATCAACGGTCCAGTTTTAGACCACTAAACTTCAGAAACATTTTGTATTGCTTATATTGACATAAATATGTAATGTTTTTGTAGTGTTTATGTTGACACATATATGTATATTTTAATATTAGTGCTTATATCTTGCTAATAAATTATTATGAAGAGATGTGGCCGTATCCAGGATTTGGGATTAGGGGGGGCGTGAGTAGTAGAGGGGTCTGGGGACCGCTTAAGGTTCCCTAGCGGGTCCAGGACGGAGCCCTGGTAGGGGGCCCATGGGGGGCGAAACCCCCCATAAGCTCTGGGGGTTTGAGGAATTACATACATTTATTTGAACGACAATTTTGAATCAACCACATTTTTATCAGACCAAAAAAACTTTACTTTTAGTCTTAATTTTGTCGGATAATTGTTAACAGTATGCTTTTGTCAGATTATAAGAACCTGAAGTAAAACTTTTTTTTTGAACAACCGTAATGCGAATTGTTCAACTCATGACTGATCGATCACGATATTTTAACCCTTCAAAGAACTATTGGTTTAGTTTTAACGCATTTCTGGGGCCCGGATGGCTCAATGAGTTAGTTCGTTGGATCTAACAGCTTATTCAAGTCTATCACCAATACGGTGTAGATTCGCGCCCAGCTTTGTAAATTACAAAAAGGGTGCACTCGACTCGCAACCGCAAGTGATAAAGTTTACCAATTGCTTGCCCAGGGTCAGTATCAGGATTTAAGTTTACTAAATGTTTTGATCTGTAAAGATTTGTTTTTCTTATAGTTGTAAAATTGACTGAAGAAATAATGTTTAATTAGCGTGAGAAAATAGTTGATGTCTGGTACCTCGGAACCAATCAGAATGGAATAATCTTTGAACTACTGACGGCGAATACATATAGAAATAGAAATAGAAATAAGTTTATTAACCAAATCAGGGCCCCAGGAGGGCATATACAAATAACAATTATGATTGATACACAACAACAATACAAATAACAATTATGATTGATACATAACAACAATATGAATCAGCGAACACACCCAACGTGTATTTACAATGTGTAGTAATATTTCACTACAGGTCACGAGTTAACCATTCATGAAAAAGTTATTCATTGAACTGCTTAATTAACGTTGTATAACATATGGTTTGCGAATTTTAGGGGGGGGGGGGGGGGGGGGGGCGCACGCCCCCCTCAATGTCCGCCACTGCTTATCAACGGTCTAGTTTTAGACCATTGAAATTTTGTTTTGCTTATTGTTATATTGACATAAATATGTATTTATAACCTTTGATATATGATTGGGCTGCTAATTTCATAAGAAATATATGAGGTTTAAGTCTTTGATTATATAGTGATATGACATATGGGAGTTTTATTACTATCAGATGGTCACGATACATCTTCTGTCTCTGTTGATATACCAATATATGTGATGAACAACATTTTGAGAAACATTTTGTATTGCTTATATTGACATAAATATGTAATGTTTTTGTAGTGTATATGTATATTTTTATATTAGTGCTTATATCTTGCTAATAAATTGTTATGAATTGTCTATGTTTTGTTTCTTCTCCATCTCAACCTAACAAAAAAAAACACATTTATCTGACTGGTATTAGTATACTCCACAAATATCCGAACACAATAATTTAAACATATATTTTATTGTCACAAAAAAAAAGACATTGTGTTGATTTGAGTAAATAATTAATTAATCGCTTGTTGACAGCTTGGTATATCGACCTGAATTGTTTTTCTAATCATCAACTTCAATGGAAATGATTTCCGTCAATGTTATTACCAAAAATTACTAATTAAAAAATTGTTAAAATAATAACGATTTATTATAGCTTTTCATATTCAGTTACGAGTAAATTTTCCTTTGAGCAGAAAAAATGATTACACATGCCGTTTTTTCAACAACAACAAAAACGGGGGCGTTTTGGTAAAAAGTGGGGGCGTTTTGACCTTTTACCAATCCTACCAATAATTCTGTGGGTGTAATGGATAGTTTCACTCTGCTCTCCAGTGTGCACGAAAACAAGGTCCTCGCCATTCTCTGTGATTTTTCACTAAATGACCTTCTACCATTTATATATAGAGGCAGATGGGTATGATCACATTTGAACGAAACTCTTTACAACACCCATTTCAAAATAGAATTCTTGACTAATATTGTGTTTGCAAAGCCCCGTAACAAATTCGAATTCAAATCAATACAAGCTTAAAACAATCTTCTTAGATATTGCTCATTATAAACTATTTGTGTTGGCATTCAGAAAGATAACACTGATAAACGTTCCTTTCCGCATAAAAATGATGTTCGGTTCGTCTTCACCTCTAGTTGTTTGTAGGAGGACTCGTGTCTTGTTTGCGTTGTTTGTTTGATTGCGTGTGGTGTTGTCCGACACATTGTGTTGTGTTTTGTTTCTCTTCGTCTTGTGTGCTCGGTGTGGCCGGTTTCTACCAAGGATTTGCATAGCAATCTAACCTTAAATGGAACACTCACATCGACAATATCACTTCAAATGGAAATAAATCTCTCGGATACTTAAAAAGAAATTTACAGATATCAAACCCTGAAGTAAAATCTCGGGCATATCAAGCACTAGTGAGGCCAAAACTTGAATACAGCTGTAGTATCTGGGACCCTTATACACATGACAACATAAACAAACTAGAAATGGTTCAAAGACGAGCAGCTCGCTATGTTCAAAACAATTACCATAATACTAGCAGTGTCACTTCAATGATTGACACTCTAGGTTGGCCAACTTTAGCTGAGCGCCGTCTTAAAACCAGATTGATCATGTTGTTTAAAATAACACACGCTTTAATTGCTATCCCAAACATCATACTGATCCCAACTGACAGCAGAACTAGAAAATCACACAATCAGACATTTAGGCATATAACAACACAAAAAGATACATACAAATGGTCATTTTTTTCCACACACTATAGTACAATGGAACATCTTACCACAGACAAGTCCATCTATAGACTCTTTCAGAGAACAGCTAACACCCGCTGTTCTCTTAAACATTTAAATTTCAAATACAATTGTACATAGTTTTAATTTTTTTTTTTTTGTTTTATTCACACTTTTGATTTCACTTTATTTCACTTTATGAAATTTATGTAAATATTTTTGTAAATACCCACGCATGCAACAGTACGTAATCTTCAACGTCTTGAAGGAGTATTGTATACCAAAAGAAGAAGAAGCACCCACGTGTTGCATGATCTCACTACATTGACGACTTCAAATCCTTATATTGATAGGGTTCTTGGGACCAAATGAAGAGGAGACATGTATTTGAGTTCACTACAGTTGTATTAGGAATGAAACATATTTTTGAAATGCAGAGTTAGTCCATATGAATACCCAATGGTCTATGAGATACAGGACCTAGATTGACTGCAGTGGACAAAATGCTCATTGGCCCATTAAGGTTTTTCAATTATAATTTTAATTAACGACCTAACAACCTTAAACCAGTCAGAAAAAGAATAGATCTATTTCTTCTGTTTCACGTTTTGCAAATTGTCTGCCATAGTCTCGATGGAATTCATAAGAATTTTAAACTTGTGTTTCCAACTCATGGCAAATAATATCTAGGGCCTTTGGCTACCACATTCTGTAGAAATGTTGTTGATAACATTAAGGTCACCAAATACAACTGGAGAGCAAGATAATATATGAATGGAGAACTTGCACAGGTGCAAGCAGGAGATTAAGACTATCAAAAAAACAGCATAACCCATGAAATTGCCACAAATCTCACTGCAATTGAATAATTGAATCACACTCCAAATTTTTCAAATTTGGAATTTTAATATTTTCCATGTCACTGCTATTGTTCCATTAGTTCAAGAAATGTACAATTGATAGGTAATCTTTAAAAAAAAATGCTTTGTGGGTCTTCAAGGATATTATAACCAAATTGGTAATTTAAATATTTTGAAACCAAATTGTTGCATGTCATTGACATTGGTATTGTTCTTATATATGGATACAAAAATGTACAGACCATAGGCACTTTTCCAATAAATAATAGGTCCATATATACCATGATTGGAATTCTAATATTAATAAATATGATTGTTCCATGTCATATCCATTGTTCTTCTGGTTCTAAAAATGTACAGTTGTTAAGTCCAGAAATAATAAATCAGAGAGTATTCCAGGACATTTACCAAAGCTGGACGTAAAATATTTTGAAGTTCAATTGTTCCAAATCACAGATATAGTTCTTCTGGTTTACTAAATTAAGGTAGCTAGATATTTTCCAAAAGATAATAGGTGTCTGAGAGTCTTCAAGCGTATTTACTAAAGTTGGAATTCAAATATTTTGAAATCTTACATTGACTGTTCCATAAAAATGTAGATATCAAACTTAGTGCACATGACACGTTTCTGGAATAACCTTCATCAGGTATGCTCAAAATCAATAGATTGGAAAGCTGAATAATTTAAAGTTTTGGAAGCAATAAAACCAAAGGACCTAAACAGGATAGCCAAAATCAACTAAGGTCAACTATGCCTATAGTTCTTCTGGTTCTCGAAACGAATGGTTGCTAGATATTTTTTCCAAAAGATACAAGGGGCCTGAAAATCTTCCAGGATATAACTACTGCTATATTAACATCAATTTTGTTCGTTTTTTTTACAGTCACTTATGTCTTGGATCAATTTATGCAAAATTATGTCAATTTAGATGTAGAGGTCACCAATTTAGATGTAGAGGTCACCAATTGCAGATTGAGAAAGGAAGATGGTAAAACATATCTAGAATCGATAGAATTTGCTATCTTTGTGGCTCAAAGGAAATCGTTGATGAATATCATTATATCATGTCATGCGATGCTATAAAAGATGAAAGGAAGAAATTATTACCACACTACTGTACCTACAATCTAAATACATAGAAATGTTAACAATTATTGAATTCATGCAGTAATGTAATATTAGAAAAACTTTGTAGATTCATCAAAATTATAAATGTGAAAGTCACTCCTCCGGGTTAGCTAACTATTACACAATTGTTCACACATGCTTATTATTATTTATTATATATATGCTCTCTGAACTATGTTGTTAGTTTATGAGAATAAAGTTCATTCATTGATAATTTTCATTTGAATGTTTAGTTGTCAGATCGTCATGGGATGTTTGACAAACGGACAGTTGGAGCAAAGAGACTTATTACATTTGTTATTATCTATACCTATAGTAGTTATTGGTTTACTTATTTCACCATGGTGAGGTCAACTAGATGATTACTCATGCACTGTTTGGGTTTATGCAATTTGTAGTTTATGAGAAAAAAGTTTTTATTCAATATTATTCATCTCCCATAGTTATACAATGTCCTCTGGTGTTGGTCAACTTAGATCTCCAATACATACAAAAAGGAAAAAGTTTGTATGGGGCCATCGAAATACTATTCATGTACAGTTTGGATTCAATGAAGTTTCTAGTTTCTGAGAAAAAAATATTTGTTTTCCCCTAGTGTTCTATGATAAAACATGGTCCAGTCATGGCAGCAATCTTGGATTTCAAATTGACTCAAAAATAAAACCCCAGACATTTGCAAGACAAGAGCGCCATCCAAGGAAAATTCTAGCGAAGTTTGCTGTCGTATGGTTGAGTGGTTTATGATAACTATTAAATAATTGTTTAATATTTTTCCAATATAACAAAATGAGAAAAAAAAACATTTCAGAGGGTCAAATGCGGGACATTCCTACCATGTACTATGTGGTTTCTGAGAAGATTTTGAAATTTCTGCCATTTAGAAAGAATAATTGGACTTGCAGCCATGTTTAATTTCTGAATGATATGAAAATCACAAAATATCGAGGATCACCTAAATCACATTTCTGCCAGGTACAGTTTCCATTTTCTCCAGAGCTCTCTCAGGAAAAGATTGAAATGTGCAAAGTTAACTGACACAAACAATGAAGGATGCAAAGTGACTATACCTCATATGAACCCTTGGTCCTAGTGAACTAATAATAGTTGGTATACAAGATACAAGACCACAAAAAGAATTAAAATACCAGAGGCTCTCAAGAGCCTGTATCGTTCACCTGGTTATAAAAAGAACCAATTGGTCCTATGTAAAAACTATGTCCTGCAGTGGTAGTCATCTTGGAATTCCGATCAACATAAAAAACACAAAGTTTGTAAAGGACCTTCCAATGATTGATGCACGGTTTAGGTTCAATCAGTGCAATAGCTTCTGAGAAGAACATATTTCTGTATTTTCCCCATATGGTCCTGTGTTAATACTATGACCTGTGGTGGCAGCCATCTTGGATTTCCGATCGGCATAAAAAACAGAAAATTGTAGAGGACCTTCCAATGATCATTCCTGGGCAGTTTTGGTTTCAATTGTCCAAGTGGTTTCAGAGAAGAAGCGTTTTGAAACATTTTTCCCATAGGGTCCAATGTTAAACTAAGTCCTGCCGTAGCTGCCATTTTGAATTTCATATCAGAACAAAAAACCTGAAGTTTGTAGAGGACCATCCAATGCACATTGATGTACAGTTTGGCTTTAATCATATTTGTGGTTTCTGAGAAGAAGGCATTTGAACATTTTCTCATAGGGTCCAATGTTAATCTATGTCCTGCGGTGGTGGCCATCTTGGATTTTCGATCGGGATAAAAAACAGAAATTTGTAGAGGACCTTCCAATGATCATTCCTGGGCAGTTTGGTTTCAATTGTCCAAGTGGTTTCAGAGAAGAAGCGTTTTGAAACATTTTCCCCATAGGGTCTAATGTTAAACTAAGTCCTGCCATAGCCGCCATTTTGAATTTCATATTGAAACAAAAAACCTTAAGTTTGTAGAGGACCATCCAATGAACATTCATGTACAGTTTGGCTTTAATCATATTTGTAGTTTCTGAGAAGGCATTTGAACATTTTCCCATAGGGTCCAATGTTAATCTATGTCCTGCGGTGGTGGCCATCTTGGATTTCTGATCGGCATAAAAAACAGAAACTTTGTAGAGGACCTTCCAATGATCATTCCTGGGCAGTTTGGTTTCAATTGTTCATGTGGTTTCAGAGAAGAAGCATTTTGAAACATTTTCCCCATAGGGTCCAATGTTAAACTAAGTTCTGCCGTAGCCGCCATTTTGAATTTCATATCGGAACAAAAAACCTTAAGATTGTAGAGGACCATCCAATGAACATTCATGTACAGTTTGGCTTTAATCATATTTGTAGTTTCTGAGAAGGCATTTGAACATTTTCCCATAGGATCCAATGTTATTCTATGTCCTGCGGCCATCTTGGATTTCCGATCGGCATAAAAATCAGAAACTTGGTAAAGGACATTCCAATGATCATTCGTTTACAGTTTGGGTTCAGTCAGTTCATTACTTTCAGAGAAGAAGATCTCTGAAATTTCAGCCAATCAGAGCATATTATTGGCCCTGGCAGCCATGTTGAATATCCGACTGGAACGAAAAACAAAAATTTTGTAGAGGACCATCCAAGGAATATTCCTGCTAAGTTTGGTTCCAATTGGGCAAGTGGTTTTGGAGAAGAAGCTTGAAATGTGAAATGTTTACAGACGACAGATGCCAAGTGATGGCAATAGTTCACATGGACCTTTGGTCCAGGTGAACTAATAAAGGGATACACCAAGTGCAGCATGTCAACCAGGGAAACTTGAATAAGTTTATATTAAAAGCAAGTGTGGACAAAGTATTCAACTTGACACAATAATGTGTTGCATACAATTTTCGTAGGAGACCATACTGTAATTTGGGCATTTGTCACTGAAATTAATAACTGCCAAAATAAATTGGCTTACAGTTTGCCTGAGATAATAGAGTGAGTGAGTGAGTAATTGTTGTTTAATACTAACTCAGCAATTTTTCAGCTATATCATGGCAAGAACAAGTTAATTTTCAATGAAATGATGACGAGGTCCGCTTTGTACTAGACTAACATACTTAGTTGGATTTTTATAGTGCTAGTTCACTGAAACAACAGTCCGAGGACAGACATGTCGCCCCACTTGGACACATTACCCTGATTCTGAGCCAACCAGTCTTTGCTCTTTCTCCCTAAGGCTGCATGCTTAGCAGAGAAGCAACAAATAGTAATTTAATAGTCTTTGGTTCGACCTGATCAGGGTTCAAACTTGAGAAGAGCCTTGGACAGAAAGAAATCAATATGTCAAGGGTAGAAGATATTCAAAACAGAGAGAAAAAATTTAAAACTAGAATTCATAATAGTAAATAAAATATATTGACATTTTTTCTGAATAAGTTTGAACTGAAAAAAAAATTATTTCAGCAATTTGAACAGTTCATCCACTGAAGTTACTGGTAAAGAACAAGTATAATTTTCACACACATATGCTGTAGCCTTGCTATTAATTTTATTTAACGTTTGTAAAATTTCTAATTTTGATTTTAGATAACTGTCATTTTGTCCATCACTGACTATGAGAACTTTATTTGGAATAAACTGACTGTTGACACAATTTATAAGACATTTCAGATCTTCTGATTCAGGGTCACCCACCAACATTATCTGTAATAAAGAAACATATTACTATTATCTAAATCAGAATAAGATGACATTTTTTCACCATTGATACATGTTCTATAATTAAGTGGTTATTTCTAACTATTGTAACTTTCTAAAATTAGACATTAGTACCACAGGGTTTTGTTTGGTTGGTTTATGGTGTTAAATGCCACTTTCAACAATATTTCAGTTATATCGTGGTGGTCAGTTTTATTGGTGGAGGAAAACAGAGTACACAGAGAAAACCACTGACATGTCGCAAGTCACTAACAAACACACAATGTTGAATCAAGTACATCTTGCCATGATCGGGGTTCAAACTTTAGTGGTGAAAGGCACTGATTGCACAGATAGTTGTATATCCAACTATTACACGATCATGACCACGACGGACCCCCACCAGGGGAGATATCATTTAAATTTTGTAATTGTGAATTATAGAAGGAATATATTTAATCTGATCAACAAATTAAAAACAGATTAAAGATATTCCCTCTATGATGTTGAATTAGAATACATCCATCATGGTTTTATAAAAACGTATTTAGTAAATGACAGTTTCAAGAATCCGAGTCCTATTTTTTTTTACACACTGTATTTACAATATACATGTATACACAAGATGAAATAATAGTGAGTCAAAGGTGACGAACAGCAACTGAAGTCATATTTTTGTACTTTATTTGTAAGAAAGGTTATTGACGTAAATGAGCACGAAAGATTATCCAACTTTATACAAATTAAAATAAAGAAACATCACTTTTTTATTGCTGTTCTAAATTTCACTGTCACTTCAATAATGAGCATAACTCATACCCTAAAATCAGTGTGTAACTGACCCTAAGTCTGCACATCAGTGCTACTCATTACTTCTGTCGTTAAACACTTAATCTTGGTTTCTTTCTTGTTCTGATATTATTTGGTTTATAGAATTGTATTTCCCAGATACAGTTTACGTAATATTACAAATACTGTCATCATTATATACAACATCACATAACACATATATATGACAAGTAATTTACATTATATACAACATCACATAACACATATATATGACAAGTAATTTACATTATATACAATACAAACCTGTTTTGTAGTAGATTTTGAATACAACAGTCCACACACCATTTCAGGGACAGCCAGTGGAATTGTTATTAAACGTTCATTAAAGACACATAATATCTTGTTGGCTTTGTCTGCATAGTCTGGTTTATTAAGGAAGTTAGACAGTCTCAGTAAATTACTAACAGCTACAGAATTAGAACAGGGTTCTGCACCATCTTGGTCTGAAAAATGTAAGCGAAAAAAATATGATACAGTCTGACTACAGAATTATAACAAAGCTCTGGACATCCTTCTTGATCTGTGAATTAGGTGAAAAAATTATGATACAGTGTGACTTAATTATAAAACATGTTGGTATGTAAAATACAGTAGATTTCTAGTAAGACATTTCAATAAAAACATATATATATCAAAATTAAGTGTGCACGACAATTTTCTGGAATAACTTTGTTTACATACAATCATAGTAAAAAAATTGTAAAACCAAATAATTTAAGAGTTTTGGGAGAAAGAAAACTAAACAGTTTAAAACATGACAGCCAAAATCCAAGTACATAATTGTATGGTTCTTTTTTATGTGCGTAATTCAAAATTTATGTCGATTGATTGATTGATTGATTGATTGGTGTTTAATGCCAACTTAAGCAGCATTTCAGCTATATCGTGGGGTGAACAAATTTGAGTCGAAATTCAGTTTTTAACTTCAATAGCAATCATGTATTGAGCCATGTTTTATGTCGATACAAAATAATTTATATTTCAACAATGAAAATGTCAATCCTTTCTATCAATTATTGAAATATCACTGTCGCAACAATAAATATAGAAATTGAATTTTGAGTTGAATGTATCCATAAGAAGAAAGTTTAGGAATGGACCTAAACAATTTTTATTACAAGTAGTTGACTAATTGATCAACATTAAAACAAATTATAATAATTTGTCTTGTTTCTCAAGGTTTTATTTTTCAAATTAATAACCATTTATATTTTACATACATTGTGGAAAGAATGAACACATAAATGTTAGCTATAGGTATATCTTTCTCAGACAAATAGATAGCTAAGCCTAAGTGTCATTGAAGAAGTTAAATACAAATATTAACCACATAAACAAAATGATCAAAAAGATCCCATTTGGAGAAACAATGAAATGTAGGTGGGACATTCAGATATAACAGTGATTTAAACTTCCACTCAGACAGTTCAGAGGTTTTTTTTAATATACAATTTTTGTCAAAATAAACATAATTTGCATTATTCTTAAATACAATCAAATGACATTATTTCTATAAAAACAGCATATTTAAAAATTAAAATCAGAGAATTTGTTAGTCAAGTTCTCATGGTCACAAATCTTTTGAGTACTGGTTTCGTACTTTTACTCCAAAATCGTCCAATCAGAATGCTTTATTTATTGGATATGACATACTGATTGGATGGTTTTGGAGTATGAGAAAAAGATTTGTACTCGAAAGTTTTATGACCATGAAGCCTGAGCTGCACATTTTCTGTCCTAACCTTCTTTTAGTCTTAGTACAATGGTTGAATCGCCATGGTGACTGTTGAAATATCCACCATCCACATTATCCCAGAATAATTCATCTTGTTTCTCTTGTAACTTTTCTGCCCAAGCTATCCACTTGTCATTAAAAGTGGCTTCATATAGATCTAACAATCCCCTCGTCATAAATGTATAGTCATCTACAAATCCTTCTATTATTCTCTCTCTGAAAAAATATACAGTTTAGATTAACAAAGATTGATATTCAAAATGCAAGAAAGACGATATCAGCATGGTTAATTAAAAAGATTGTTTATTTGTAATTAAAAGGAGTTTGGAATGGCTATATAATTCTGATCATGTAAAGGAGGTATGGTGTTTAATGCCACTTCCAACAATATTTCAGTTATATCGTGGCAGTCAGTTTTATTGATGGAGAAAACCGGAGTACCCGCAGAAAACCACTGATCTGCCTCAAGTCACTGACAAACTTTATCACATAATGTTGTATCGAGTACACCTTGCCATGAGCGGAATTCGAACTCACAACGTTAATGGTGATAGGCACTGATTGCGTAGGTAGTAGTTAATCCAATTACCATACGATCACGACCATGATGGCCCTGATCCTGTAAGAATGTATACAGACAAAGAATGAATACAAATAACCAATGATATAACTACACATATCACCACAGGATATTAAATTTATTTTATAAAAGACCTAGATACAAAGAAGATATGCAAGGTTCAAAGAGCATGCTTTAAGTACAAAATAAATTGTTCATCTATGTTCAAAACAATGAAATATTCCATTATAAATTGGATTTAAACAGAAAAACACACAAGTGTATATTAAAGGGATATTGTCTACCACAATCGTAATTTGTTCATACCCAAAATTATTGTCGTTTTCCGTACTGACCTTCCTAAAATGAAGATTAAACACTGAATTATTGGCGAATACGCTACGAAACGTTGTTTTTTCGATATAAAAAAGCTGACCATCGTTACTGGAAGCTAATTAATTATTCACTGACCTGAGCGAGGCCAAATCTATTTTTATGCCAGTAGTCCGGATGCTGCAGCATGGATGTTAAAATTCGTGTTTGTTTACCTCGCTAATACGGCCGTTTTATGCTATTCATTGACAATAATTTGCTGTTGCCAGGTGTAAGATTACATATATTGAATAACATCTTCCAAAAATGATCATAGGCATCATCATAAATTCATAAAATATGAAAAACGATTGAGAAAAGAAGGAAAAAACATGTTCGGCTTACCTATCAAACAAAATATTTGCAAATTCAGCACGAGTTTGGACGCGTAGCACTTCCTTGAGTTCGTTCCAACGGTCCAACTGATCCCCTACATATATCCTGCATTTGTTCCATTTGGAAGATATTTCACTTCTATTCATCTTTCTCTCTGAATCCGTCAAAGTCCGCTTTCATCCACGCGTTGACAGTTTCTCTTTTGCTCAAGAACCACATGTTGTTTATTGTTTCTAAACAGTGCGCATGCTCAAGACGTGTTCACATAGAAGGCCATATGAATAGATTTGAATATTGTCATCCAGGACAATAATTCTAATAACGATAGTTTTGGGTCTTTTTTGTCAAAAAATCGTATCTTTTGCAGCATAACTCGGTGTTAATCTTCATTTTATGAAGGTCAGTATGGAAAACGACAATAATTTTGGGCATGAAAAAATTACGATTTTAGTAGACAATATCCCTTTAAGTCACAAATAAATACACCTCAGTAATGTCATAAGTAAACTACCAAAGATTGCACAGTGATATCACAGGGGAAGCCATATACAGTAAAAAACACAAATACACACCCTTTATACTGTCAATGGATTTCATTTTCATTCTCCTCGAAACCAGAAAGAAAAGTTCACGGGAGGATCACTTTTCTTCCTGTTTCTAAAGCTTGTACAAATAAATTTTATATTTGCCGACAATGTATGTATATTTTTTATTTATTAGTTTAATACAACATCAATTTTGTTAATTCATTTATCTATACATATTTACTAATTTCTGATGATTCAAAGATGGTGTAATAAATATTTCACACATTATTTCTAAATTCAAAGAAAGCTTGTGTTCAGAAAAAAAATTTCATTTAAAATCTTGTACAAATTTTCATATTTTATTAAAAACAATGTCTTTTGTGTTGTGTTGTTTGTATATTACAGTGGCACATGATATTTCCATTCTCTTACGTTGTCCTGTATCAAACTTGTATATTACAGTGGCACATGATATTTCCATTCTCTTACGTTGTCCTGTATCAAACTTGTATATTACAGTGGCACATGATATTTCCATTCTCTTACGTTGTCCTGTATCAAACTTGTATATTACAGTGGCACATGATATTTCCATTCTCTTACGTTGTCCTGTATCAAACTTGTATATTACAGTGGCACATGATATTTCCATTCTCTTACGTTGTCCTGTATCAAACTTGTATATTACAGTGGCACATGATATTTCCATTCTCTTACGTTGTCCTGTATCAAACTTGTATATTACAGTGGCACATGATATTTCCATTCTCTTATGTTGTCCTGTATCAAACTTGTATATTACAGTGGCACATGATATTTCCATTCTCTTACGTTGTCCTGTATCAAACTTGTATATTACAGTGGCACATGATATTTCCATTCTCTTACGTTGTCCTGTATCAAACTTGTATATTACAGTGGCACATGATATTTCCATTCTCTTACATTGTCCTGTATCAAACTTGTATATTACAGTGGCACATGATATTTCCATTCTCTTACGTTGTCCCGTATCAAACTTGTATATTACAGTGGCACATGATATTTCCATTCTCTTACGTTGTCCCGTATCAAACTTGTATATTACAGTGGCACATGATATTTCCATTCTCTTACGTTGTCCCGTATCAAACTTGTATATTACAGTGGCACATGATATTTCCATTCTCTTACGTTGTCCCGTATCAAACTTGTATATTACAGTGGCACATGATATTTCCATTCTCTTACGCTGTCCTGTATCAAACTTGTATATTACAGTGGCACATGATATTTCCATTCTCTTATGTTGTCCTGTATCAAACTTGTATATTACAGTGGCACATGATATTTTCATTCTCTTACGCTGTCCTGTATCAAACTTGTATATTACAGTGGCACATGATATTTCCATTCTCTTACGTTGTCCTGTATCAAACTTGTATATTACAGTGGCACATGATATTTCCATTCTCTTACGTTGTCCTGTATCAAACTTGTATATTACAGTGGCACATGATATTTCCATTCTCTTACGTTGTCCCGTATCAAACTTGTATATTACAGTGGCACATGATATTTCCATTCTCTTACGTTGTCCCGTATCAAACTTGTATATTACAGTGGCACATGATATTTCCATTCTCTTACGTTGTCCCGTATCAAACTTGTATATTACAGTGGCACATGATATTTCCATTCTCTTACGTTGTCCCGTATCAAACTTGTATATTACAGTGGCACATGATATTTCCATTCTCTTACGTTGTCCCGTATCAAACTTGTATATTACAGTGGCACATGATATTTCCATTCTCTTACGTTGTCCTGTATCAAACTTGTATATTACAGTGGCACATGATATTTCCATTCTCTTACGTTGTCCTGTATCAAACTTGTATATTACAGTGGCACATGATATTTCCATTCTCTTACGTTGTCCTGTATCAAACTTGTATATTACAGTGGCACATGATATTTCCATTCACTTACGCTGTCCTGTATCAAACTTGTATATTACAGTGGCACATGATATTTCCATTCACTTACGCTGTCCTGTATCAAACTTGTATATTACAGTGGCACATGATATTTCCATTCTCTTACGCTGTCCTGTATCAAACTTGTATATTACAGTGGCACATGATATTTTCATTCTCTTATGCTGTCCTGTATCAAACTTGTATATTACAGTGGCACATGATATTTCCATTCTCTTACGTTGTCCTGTATCAAACTTGTATATTACAGTGGCACATAATATTTCCATTCTCTTACGTTGTCCTGTATCAAACTTGTATATTACAGTGGCACATGCTATTTCCATTCTCTTATGTTGTCCTGTATCAAACTTGTATATTACAGTGGCACATGATATTTCCATTCTCTTACGTTGTCCTGTATCAAACTTGTATATTACAGTGGCACATGATATTTCCATTCTCTTACGTTGTCCTGTATCAAACTTGTATATTACAGTGGCACATGATATTTCCATTCTCTTATGTTGTCCTGTATCAAACTTGTATATTACAGTGGCACATGATATTTCCATTCTCTTACGTTGTCCTGTATCAAACTTGTATATTACAGTGGCACATGATATTTCCATTCTCTTACGTTGTCCTGTATCAAACTTGTATATTACAGTGGCACATGATATTTCCATTCTCTTACATTGTCCTGTATCAAACTTGTATATTACAGTGGCACATGATATTTCCATTCTCTTACGTTGTCCCGTATCAAACTTGTATATTACAGTGGCACATGATATTTCCATTCTCTTACGTTGTCCCGTATCAAACTTGTATATTACAGTGGCACATGATATTTCCATTCTCTTACGTTGTCCCGTATCAAACTTGTATATTACAGTGGCACATGATATTTCCATTCTCTTACGTTGTCCCGTATCAAACTTGTATATTACAGTGGCACATGATATTTCCATTCTCTTACGCTGTCCTGTATCAAACTTGTATATTACAGTGGCACATGATATTTCCATTCTCTTATGTTGTCCTGTATCAAGCTTGTATATTACAGTGGCACATGATATTTTCATTCTCTTACGCTGTCCTGTATCAAACTTGTATATTACAGTGGCACATGATATTTCCATTCTCTTACGTTGTCCTGTATCAAACTTGTATATTACAGTGGCACATGATATTTCCATTCTCTTACGTTGTCCTGTATCAAACTTGTATATTACAGTGGCACATGATATTTCCATTCTCTTACGTTGTCCCGTATCAAACTTGTATATTACAGTGGCACATGATATTTCCATTCTCTTACGTTGTCCCGTATCAAACTTGTATATTACAGTGGCACATGATATTTCCATTCTCTTACGTTGTCCCGTATCAAACTTGTATATTACAGTGGCACATGATATTTCCATTCTCTTACGTTGTCCCGTATCAAACTTGTATATTACAGTGGCACATGATATTTCCATTCTCTTACGTTGTCCCGTATCAAACTTGTATATTACAGTGGCACATGATATTTCCATTCTCTTACGTTGTCCTGTATCAAACTTGTATATTACAGTGGCACATGATATTTCCATTCTCTTACGTTGTCCTGTATCAAACTTGTATATTACAGTGGCACATGATATTTCCATTCTCTTACGTTGTCCTGTATCAAACTTGTATATTACAGTGGCACATGATATTTCCATTCACTTACGCTGTCCTGTATCAAACTTGTATATTACAGTGGCACATGATATTTCCATTCACTTACGCTGTCCTGTATCAAACTTGTATATTACAGTGGCACATGATATTTCCATTCTCTTACGCTGTCCTGTATCAAACTTGTATATTACAGTGGCACATGATATTTTCATTCTCTTATGCTGTCCTGTATCAAACTTGTATATTACAGTGGCACATGATATTTCCATTCTCTTACGTTGTCCTGTATCAAACTTGTATATTACAGTGGCACATAATATTTCCATTCTCTTATGTTGTCCTGTATCAAACTTGTATATTACAGTGGCACATGATATTTCCATTCTCTTACGTTGTCCTGTATCAAACTTGTATATTACAGTGGCACATGATATTTCCATTCTCTTACGTTGTCCTGTATCAAACTTGTATATTACAGTGGCACATGATATTTCCATTCTCTTATGTTGTCCTGTATCAAACTTGTATATTACAGTGGCACATGATATTTCCATTCTCTTACGTTGTCCTGTATCAAACTTGTATATTACAGTGGCACATGATATTTCCATTCTCTTACGCTGTCCTGTATCAAACTTGTATATTACAGTGGCACATGATATTTCCATTCTCTTACGCTGTTCTGTATCAAACTTGTATATTACAGTGGCACATGATATTTCCATTCTCTTACGCTGTCCTGTATCAAACTTGTATATTACAGTGGCACATGATATTTCCATTCTCTTACGTTATCCTGCATCAAACTTGTATATTACAGTGGCACATGATATTTCCATTCTCTTACGTTGTCCTGTATCAAACTTGTATATTACAGTGGCACATGATATTTCCATTCTCTTACGCTGTCCTGTATCAAACTTGTATATTACAGTGGCACATGATATTTCCATTCTCTTACGTTGTCCCGTATCAAACTTGTATATTACAGTGGCACATGATATTTCCATTCTCTTACGTTATCCTGCATCAAACTTGTATATTACAGTGGCACATGATATTTCCATTCTCTTACGTTGTCCTGTATCAAACTTGTATATTACAGTGGCACATGATATTTCCATTCTCTTACGCTGTCCTGTATCAAACTTGTATATTACAGTGGCACATGATATTTCCATTCTCTTATGTTGTCCTGTATCAAACTTGTATATTACAGTGGCACATGATATTTTCATTCTCTTACGCTGTCCTGTATCAAACTTGTATATTACAGTGGCACATGATATTTCCATTCTCTTACGTTGTCCTGTATCAAACTTGTATATTACAGTGGCACATGATATTTCCATTCTCTTACGTTGTCCTGTATCAAACTTGTATATTACAGTGGCACATGATATTTCCATTCTCTTACGTTGTCCCGTATCAAACTTGTATATTACAGTGGCACATGATATTTCCATTCTCTTACGTTGTCCCGTATCAAACTTGTATATTACAGTGGCACATGATATTTCCATTCTCTTACGTTGTCCCGTATCAAACTTGTATATTACAGTGGCACATGATATTTCCATTCTCTTACGTTGTCCCGTATCAAACTTGTATATTACAGTGGCACATGATATTTCCATTCTCTTACGTTGTCCCGTATCAAACTTGTATATTACAGTGGCACATGATATTTCCATTCTCTTACGTTGTCCTGTATCAAACTTGTATATTACAGTGGCACATGATATTTCCATTCTCTTACGTTGTCCTGTATCAAACTTGTATATTACAGTGGCACATGATATTTCCATTCTCTTACGTTGTCCTGTATCAAACTTGTATATTACAGTGGCACATGATATTTCCATTCACTTACGCTGTCCTGTATCAAACTTGTATATTACAGTGGCACATGATATTTCCATTCACTTACGCTGTCCTGTATCAAACTTGTATATTACAGTGGCACATGATATTTCCATTCTCTTACGCTGTCCTGTATCAAACTTGTATATTACAGTGGCACATGATATTTTCATTCTCTTATGCTGTCCTGTATCAAACTTGTATATTACAGTGGCACATGATATTTCCATTCTCTTACGTTGTCCTGTATCAAACTTGTATATTACAGTGGCACATAATATTTCCATTCTCTTATGTTGTCCTGTATCAAACTTGTATATTACAGTGGCACATGATATTTCCATTCTCTTACGTTGTCCTGTATCAAACTTGTATATTACAGTGGCACATGATATTTCCATTCTCTTACGTTGTCCTGTATCAAACTTGTATATTACAGTGGCACATGATATTTCCATTCTCTTATGTTGTCCTGTATCAAACTTGTATATTACAGTGGCACATGATATTTCCATTCTCTTACGTTGTCCTGTATCAAACTTGTATATTACAGTGGCACATGATATTTCCATTCTCTTACGCTGTCCTGTATCAAACTTGTATATTACAGTGGCACATGATATTTCCATTCTCTTACGCTGTTCTGTATCAAACTTGTATATTACAGTGGCACATGATATTTCCATTCTCTTACGCTGTCCTGTATCAAACTTGTATATTACAGTGGCACATGATATTTCCATTCTCTTACGTTATCCTGCATCAAACTTGTATATTACAGTGGCACATGATATTTCCATTCTCTTACGTTGTCCTGTATCAAACTTGTATATTACAGTGGCACATGATATTTCCATTCTCTTACGCTGTCCTGTATCAAACTTGTATATTACAGTGGCACATGATATTTCCATTCTCTTACGTTGTCCCGTATCAAACTTGTATATTACAGTGGCACATGATATTTCCATTCTCTTACGTTATCCTGCATCAAACTTGTATATTACAGTGGCACATGATATTTCCATTCTCTTACGTTGTCCTGTATCAAACTTGTATATTACAGTGGCACATGATATTTCCATTTTCTTACGTTGTCCTGTATCAAACTTGTATATTACAGTGGCACATGATATTTCCATTCTCTTACGCTGTCCTGTATCAAACTTGTATATTACAGTGGCACATGATATTTCCATTCTCTTACGCTGTCCTGTATCAAACTTGTATATTACAGTGGCACATGATATTTCCATTCTCTTACGCTGTCCTGTATCAAACTTGTATATTACAGTGGCACATGATATTTCCATTCTCTTACGTTGTCCTGTATCAAACTTGTATATTACAGTGGCACATGATATTTCCATTCTCTTACGTTGTCCCGTATCAAACTTGTATATTACAGTGGCACATGATATTTCCATTCTCTTACGTTGTCCTGTATCAAACTTGTATATTACAGTGCACATGATATTTCCATTCTCTTACGTTGTCCTGTATCAAACTTGTATATTACAGTGGCACATGATATTTCCATTCTCTTACGTTGTCCTGTATCAAACTTGTATATTACAGTGGCACATGATATTTCCATTCTCTTACGTTGTCCTGTATCAAACTTGTATATTTATTGCACATAACTTTATGAAGGCTACTCATTCTACAGATTAAATCATAGGAATGGAGATGGTCCAAATTTGTTCTGGATCGAGATACATTTTTCAAGCAATGTTGTGTCTAAGCTAATAATAAAATTTGTTCATACCACGATATAGCTGAAATATTGCATTAAAATAGTTGGCATTAAACATCAATCAATCAATCAATCAAGCAATGTTGTCATACTGACTCCCTGATAGAACAATTTCAACAGAACACCTAGTTTAAATCACATGACTTTCTGCTCTCATTTTGGTGTAATTGATTGCTACCACATGGAGATGTACATATCAAAATTGTTGCTGAATCTTGTTTCCATCATTTCACAGCCATTCATAATGAGGTTAGAAAAAGATAATGTCTTTGTGAAAGATCCATTTCTTAATTTGTCTATGTTACTTGTATTAACTTTATCAAAATTTTTCTACAAACTACTGAGTATACTGGTCTTTTTAAACACAGACAATAAAGAGTGAGTGAATGATTGTTGCTTAGCGACAATTCAGCATTTTTTCAGCTATATCATGGCGAGAACAAGTTAATTTTCAATGAGATGATGATGAGGTCTGCTTTGTTCTAGACCAACACGCTCAGTTGGATTTTTATAGTGCTAGTTCACTGAAGCAACAGTCCACGGGTAGACATGTCGCTCCACTTGGACACATTATTCTGACTCCAAGCCAACCAGTCTTTGCTCTTTCTCCTTAGTGCTGCGTGTTTAGCGGAGAAGCAACAAATACCAATTTTATAGTCTTTGGTTTGAGCATGTATACAGATATAATGTATTACTCCTAATGACCCATATTATCAAAATTCTATTTGTGTGCACAAAATTACATTTGATAAAAAAAAATGATGGTATCAAAGTCTGTATGAAACATATGTTTTCCATACTAACCCCTGTACAATACCTTCACCACTGTCAGAATAACAGCTTCGTAATAATCTATTAGAGTCAGTATTATACAGATGTTCTTGTACAAATGAAGCAGCTTGTTCTGCCTTGTTAATATAACCTTTATCTCCCATCACAGATCCTGCTTTAGACAGTCCAGAGATCATAAGTCCTAAAAATATATACAATACATGTATTTATACATTAGTGTTTCAACTCTCAATGTTTTTATTCCTTTTGTAAAATTTTCTAAAAAAAGATTCTATAACAATCAATAAGTCATGATGTCACAATCCAAACTGATAAAATGGTATGGATGGCAACAATACATAGTAAGAGACAATTTGTCATAATATTAGTAAACTTCAGTTATTTCCAGATTAGGTTCTAGTTCTCATCTCAGAATAATAATCATTTATTGTAGCTATGACATTTTAAAAATAAAAATAGGCATGGATGTAAATGAACATGAGAGAATATCTAACATTACACTAAGACTCAAATTAATGTAAAAGAACAGTTGTTTTTATTGCTTTTATTTTTGTTATTTCAGTACAGTCAAGCATTGTACTTGTGTTTGTGGTAACATGATTGATTGCTTTTTAACATCACCTCAGCAGCTATAATCATAGCAAGAACAAATTAACCAAAAAAAGGTAAATAAGTAGCACAGAGATGGGAGGCCAGATTGTCATTAAAAAAAAAAAAAAATAATGGATAGTATAAGAAAAATTTATTCGGCAAAGGGCCATCAACAACCACTCTTAAACTGTTGCCCATTAAGAGTATTAACATCCAAGGTGTGTGGTATTCTCCATACAGTAGGCACCCGTGGAATCCAATCCTGAGGGCGAGTTATGTATTTAATTGGTCCTGCACAACTAGCAGACATCTATTTCCGAGGGGTTGTAACTGCAGTGGAGAAATTAGGTCCTAATTCTGTCACCTGTCTGCCAACGTTGTATAAAAGTTAGAAAAGGCCATTACTTTAGATGGACATGTGCAAGTTTTTAAAAAATCAATCAATTTCAAGGGAGAAAATGATGCATAGTAGGTTATGGGAAGGAATGTTGTAAAGTTTGCTTAAATTCCATCATTTAGGAGTAACAATAGTATGAAAATGACAGAAGACACACATTCCTTTGTATGATTCATACTTTTGAGTTTCCTCAATTTTATAAAAATATAGAAATTCTACATGAGGTACTCTCAAAACCTGGCAGGACATGATGAAAAATTCCAACAAATATGCAATATGGTTTTATACTTGAGGTCATAAAAATTACTAGAACTGTATTGGAAAAACCTTTAAAAATGAGATATCGTCCAAATAAATTACATCTATTTTAGTGTCACCCAGAAATATTTTACTGCAATTTGTAGTTCCAGTAAATTCAATATTAATCCAGTAGCCAGAAAGGGCATAGGGTGTTGGTAATTCTAATATGACGTCTCTAATACGTCACACACGATAATATTCAACAACTCTATATTTAGTGCAAGTGCAGTACACAACAAATCTGGCTGTTCTGATGTGACTCCCGCTGTGAAATTACCGTGACGACCGAGTGTAAACAAACAAAACACCGGCATATAACGTATTTTTAAAGTCCTTAAAATAAAAATTTCCCCTCAGTTATAAATAAATATTCTGTAACTAAGTATTTTTTTATCATTTGTTTTGAAAATTTACATTTGGGGATCCCCAATACGCACACATACATTCCATTGATATGTGTCACTGTGAATAACCGGAAAATGCACTAACCTTCATGTTTTACTACGCATACATTGATAACTGGACGGTGATGTAATTAAGTTACTGATATTTTCCAATTTGATGGCATTTTGAATTTTGCTATCCAAACAAGTAAAATGCTCAGAAAATCGTAAAATAAATCAGTAACCAGCTTGTGTCAATCAGCGTCCCTTGTAAACAATGTCACAGGATGACGATATATTACAAAAGTCAAAGTCGATAGATGGTTGTCTTAAGTATTTATTCCGAAAAAATTTGTTATGTCAACAATACAAGCTTTTTTTTCCATTGGCATTTATTTTTTTTATTTCATATCTAACAATAATTGTCGATTATTAACAACTGTTCAAGTGTTCGATATTATGCTGGACAACTCTGCTCCGCCATCTTGTTAGCGCACGAAATGATGAACGAATGAACTCCGACCTTTTATTAAATATTTTTATGCAGGAATTGTTCAATCGAATCTATGTTAGAAAATACACAATAAATATGTTTTTCATGTTAACATCCATATCTTTGTTTTAAAATATCTCGTTCAAATACAAATAATTCAAAATTTTCGAAGGAGGTAAATGGAACAGTCACCAAATGCCGTGTGTATACAGTTCACGAATGGTTAAAAATTACCGTATTTGTCCTATTAGAATCAAAATAATTCATGGCAGGCATAGAGTTGTGCAAATTTACACATGGGCTGGGCCTTTATATTCTTAGATTTTACCCCTCGCTTTCGCTCAGGGTAAAATTCGAATATAAAGACCCAGCCCATGTGTAAATTTGCACAACTCTATGCCTGCCATGAATTATTTCTTAAGTATAAGGTAATATAATAAACTATGCATCAGCAAGAAGGGATGATGGTCTACAGATACAGTAGTCAAACTCATATGAGGCCACTCCTGCAATAAAAATGTGGCATTATAAAAGGGATGTCCTCTTATGAGGGGGACAATTTAGTAGTATTTTACTACCTTAGTACATCAGAAATCTGGCCTGATAATAGGGGTGGCCTTTCGTGGGAGTGGCTTTATAAGAGGGGGATTACTGTAATACAGACTGCCTTAGACTACTATTATCAACATATTCAATATTCAAAATGTCCAGTCAGACATGGTTCCTGTATTCATAGAGGACAGTTGTAAAGGCGTCTGATTCTTTTAGTAGTGTGTTCAAGACACGAAAACAAAATATCTTACCATTCCATGCAGACAATATTTTTGTATCCAAGTGAGGCTTTGGTCTTTGTTGTCTAACAGCATATAATATTTTATGGCATTCCTCGAGAATATGTTCAATTTTTTCCACGCTAAGTTTAAAATGATCAGCAGTGTTTTCTATCGATTCTGTTACAATCAACACATTCTTGTTTTTCAGTTCATCATGGGGATCCTACAACAATACACAAATATTAGATAAGATTTATGAGGTTTAAATAAAATCACCTTCAACAAATTAGTTATACTTGGATGTCCAGTGTGTTGATGGACAAAAATTAAGTGGAAAATATTACCCCCCCCCCCCCCCCCCCCCAAAAAAAAGAAGCTGTATCTAGTTAGCATTCACCATTGTCAAGCTCATATACTTTTAGTGTTGATAAAAACTGATTGACAAGTGGATGTTAGTTTACAATTCTTAACAGTCCCTTCACACACTAAACATAAGTGAGTCATGTAATCTAAACCAGAAAATATTATTGTTATGTAAATACAGTAAACTAAATAAAAAATCACATGAAAAGTATTGATCTGAGATGTTACACATGTAATATATTTAATTACAATGAGTAGTTATCAAAAACACAACATTTTATAAAGTTGCTGGACAATGAAAAATAAGGCAATAGTAAAATGATACTGTATAGTGCTTTTATTTGTAGGGGTTCTATTTTGGTGTTGTTGGATTTTTTCTTAATACAAAAACTGCAGATTCTAAACACTGTAAATAAACTTTTTTTGTTGTTGATTTTACATGTTTACCCCCATGACATATACAATACATGGTTGTTGAATTGGCCAATTGAATAAAGTTGCTGGACATGAAAAATCGGAACAAACTCAAATAACATGCACTGATTGGAAATGTACAGTAGACTCCACGACATTACTACATACCAAATATCATTCATATATGCAATGTGAGGTTGTCAAAAATAATTCCATGTATGGCTGTCAATAAAAGGTCAAATCATAACACTTAGCAATTGTTGACACTGATTCTGCATTAAGGCTGATGGCTGCTTAAATATATGATTTCATGTGTTAATCCTGCAAAACTTTTGTGCCTTTCTCCAGCCAGGACCTTGATTTCATGATTGTATTATACAACAATTTGGCAATAAAATGTGATGTGCTTATTTTGGCTTTTGAAATCATATCCACTTTTATTGCTTACTGTACCTGCATAGGGTCAACATTCCCATCCTTCTCCACACCATAATGATGAGAAAATATGGCAGCCATTTTGATTTCTGGTTTATCTTCTACTGGTTCTGACAGATGAGACTGAATCTCATCAAATGTCCACACACAGAATGCTCCTTCCTTCTTATCTGTAGCATCTTCTGTAGGTAAAGAATCTGCGTCTTCTGCACTGTAAAAACCTCCTTCCTGTAATAAATATCATATCTATAGTATACCTATTCTTGCATTCTGATTATCAAATAAATCAAAAGTAACAGAACAATGCAGTTGTTCATGAATGTCAGTGAATCATCATATTTTTTTTGGTTACAAGTCATTTATTTTTGATTTTTTGGAATGTAAGAAGTAGCTATACCATCTGTTACATATATTTTACACTTTTGTTTGAGTTAATTAGATATTTAAGAAAAATTGAACTTGTCTTTCATTTTCAGACACTTACTGATATTTTTTATTTTGACGACCATGGTACTGTGACGTCACAAAGTGAAATAAATGTTTAATTACACTTAGAAAGCTTGGTATTTCACATGCATCTACGTAATAAATAACATTTTTACACTGATATTGTTTAATACCATACTACCGTGAATGGCTGTATACAGTACGCATTTATGTATACTACACACCACTTGTTTTGACTTTAAATTAATAATTTGTAATGGAAATATATAACCTTTTTAATATCTTGTGTATAATAGTCACACAAGCTGGGAAAAACTTTTCTGAGCCAATTACATATAGTATTATATAAAACTAAAGATGTGATACTGAATTACACATTTGTTAAAGGACACTCATTTTGTCAAAAGTGTCATGTTCTAGTTTACAATACAGAAGATGACCTAGCTGACTCATTCTTAAGATTGCTCACTCACTTCTTTTAAGCTCACTCAGTCAATTTTATGCTGCTGTGGTTCTTGGCTAATATGTTAAAATATCTCTACAGAAAGTAGGATAATATATATACTACAGTTTCTATTGATTAAAAAATTTGAGGTGAAGAATAACTTTTAATATTATATAGATATTGACAAAACAAAGCCTTGGTTGTGATGCTATTGTTACATATATTGTCATAAGGGGGTTATGGTGTTTAACACCACTTTCAAAAATACTTCATTTATATCATAGCTGTCAGTTTTATTGGTGGAGGAAAACGGAGTGCCCGGAGAAATCCATTGACCTCCTGCAAGTCACTTACAAACTTTATCACATAATGTTGTATGAGTACACCTTGCCATGAGCAGAATTCAAACTGACAACGTTAGTGGTGATAGGCACTGATTGCATAGGTAGTGATAAATCCAACAACCATGACGGCCCCTAAATTGTCATATGATTAAACAATGATGGAATATTTTAAAGGAAATTCATTTTGAAATTTCAGGATACAATTAATATACATACCATTTATCAGGTCAGATTTCATATGCATCTAGATAGTAAAATACAAATAAATTGCCCCCCTCTCCTCTCTTATAAAAGCGTTTTTTAATTACAAAAGAGTTAGCCTCATAATAGGGGATTTACTATAGAAAAAACAGGAGAGTTCAATGATCGGAAAAAATTACAGGCAATAAATATATATATAGTGTGTTACCTAGATTGTTATTTACAGGACTCTGTAAATCTCTGGTTGTGTATTCTATATATATAAAGTGTGTTACCTAGATTGTTACTTACAGGACTCTGTAAATCTCTGGTTGTGTATTCTATATATATAAAGTGTGTTACCTAGATTGTTACTTACAGGACTCTGTAAATCTCTGGTTGTGTATTCTATATATATAAAGTGTGTTACCTAGATTGTTACTTACAGGACTCTGTAAATCTCTGGTTGTGTATTCTATATATATAAAGTGTGTTACCTAGATTGTTACTTACAGGACTCTGTAAATCTCTGGTTGTGTATTCTATATATATAAAGTGTGTTACCTAGATTGTTACTTACAGGACTCTGTAAATCTCTGGTTGTGTATTCTATATATATAAAGTGTGTTACCTAGATTGTTATTTACAGGACTCTGTAAATCTCTGGTTGTGTATTCTATATATATAAAGTGTGTTACCTAGATTGTTATTTACAGGACTCTGTAAATCTCTGGTTGTGTATTCTATATATATAAAGTGTGTTACCTAGATTGTTACTTACAGGACTCTGTAAATCTCTGGTTGTGTATTCTATATATATAAAGTGTGTTACCTAGATTGTTACTTACATGACTCTGTAAATCTCTGGTTGTGTATTCTATATATATAAAGTGTGTTACCTAGATTGTTATTTACAGGACTCTGTAAATCTCTGGTTGTGTATTCTATATATATAAAGTGTGTTACCTAGATTGTTACTTACAGGACTCTGTAAATCTCTGGTTGTGTATTCTATATATATAAAGTGTGTTACCTAGATTGTTACTTACAGGACTCTGTAAATCTCTGGTTGTGTATTCTATATATATAAAGTGTGTTACCTAGATTGTTACTTACAGGACTCTGTAAATCTCTGGTTGTGTATTCTATATATATAAAGTGTGTTACCTATGATTGTTACTTACAGGACTCTGTAAATCTCTGGTTGTGTATTCTATATATATAAAGTGTGTTACCTAGATTGTTACTTACAGGACTCTGTAAATCTCTGGTTGTGTATTCTATATATATAAAGTGTGTTACCTAGATTGTTACTTACATGACTCTGTAAATCTCTGGTTGTGTATTCTATATATATAAAGTGTGTTACCTAGATTGTTACTTACAGGACTCTGTAAATCTCTGGTTGTGTATTCTATATATATAAAGTGTGTTACCTAGATTGTTACTTACAGGACTCTGTAAATCTCTGGTTGTGTATTCTATATATATAAAGTGTGTTACCTAGATTGTTATTTACAGGACTCTGTAAATCTCTGGTTGTGTATTCTATATATATAAAGTGTGTTACCTAGATTGTTACTTACAGGACTCTGTAAATCTCTGGTTGTGTATTCTATATATATAAAGTGTGTTACCTAGATTGTTACTTACATGACTCTGTAAATCTCTGGTTGTGTATTCTATATATATAAAGTGTGTTATCTAGATTGTTATTTACAGGACTCTGTAAATCTCTGGTTGTGTATTCTATATATATAAAGTGTGTTACCTAGATTGTTACTTACATGACTCTGTAAATCTCTGGTTGTGTATTCTATATATATAAAGTGTGTTACCTAGATTGTTACTTACAGGACTCTGTAAATCTCTGGTTGTGTATTCTATATATATAAAGTGTGTTACCTAGATTGTTACTTACATGACTCTGTAAATCTCTGGTTGTGTATTCTATATATATAAAGTGTGTTACCTAGATTGTTACTTACAGGACTCTGTAAATCTCTGGTTGTGTATTCTATATATATAAAGTGTGTTACCTAGATTGTTACTTACAGGACTCTGTAAATCTCTGGTTGTGTATTCTATATATATAAAGTGTGTTACCTAGATTGTTATTTACAGGACTCTGTAAATCTCTGGTTGTGTATTCTATATATATAAAGTGTGTTACCTAGATTGTTACTTACAGGACTCTGTAAATCTCTGGTTGTGTATTCTATATATATAAAGTGTGTTACCTAGATTGTTATTTACAGGACTCTGTAAATCTCTGGTTGTGTATTCTATATATATAAAGTGTGTTACCTAGATTGTTACTTACAGGACTCTGTAAATCTCTGGTTGTGTATTCTATATATATAAAGTGTGTTACCTAGATTGTTATTTACAGGACTCTGTAAATCTCTGGTTGTGTATTCTATATATATAAAGTGTGTTACCTAGATTGTTACTTACAGGACTCTGTAAATCTCTGGTTGTGTATTCTATATATATAAAGTGTGTTACCTAGATTGTTACTTACAGGACTCTGTAAATCTCTGGTTGTGTATTCTATATATATAAAGTGTGTTACCTAGATTGTTATTTACAGGACTCTGTAAATCTCTGGTTGTGTATTCTATATATATAAAGTGTGTTACCTAGATTGTTACTTACAGGACTCTGTAAATCTCTGGTTGTGTATTCTATATATATAAAGTGTGTTACCTAGATTGTTACTTACAGGACTCTGTAAATCTCTGGTTGTGTATTCTATATAATATAAAGTGTGTTACCTAGATTGTTACTTACAGGACTCTGTAAATCTCTGGTTGTGTATTCTATATATATAAAGTGTGTTACCTAGATTGTTACTTACAGGACTCTGTAAATCTCTGGTTGTGTATTCTATATATATAAAGTGTGTTACCTAGATTGTTATTTACAGGACTCTGTAAATCTCTGGTTGTGTATTCTATATATATAAAGTGTGTTACCTATGATTGTTACTTACAGGACTCTGTAAATCTCTGGTTGTGTATTCTTATATATATAAAGTGTGTTACCTAGATTGTTACTTACAGGACTCTGTAAATCTCTGGTTGTGTATTCTATATATATAAAGTGTGTTACCTAGATTGTTACTTACAGGACTCTGTAAATCTCTGGTTGTGTATTCTATATATATAAAGTGTGTTACCTAGATTGTTACTTACAGGACTCTGTAAATCTCTGGTTGTGTATTCTATATATATAAAGTGTGTTACCTAGATTGTTACTTACAGACTCTGTAAATCTCTGGTTGTGTATTCTATATATATAAAGTGTGTTACCTAGATTGTTACTTACAGGACTCTGTAAATCTCTGGTTGTGTATTCTATATATATAAAGTGTGTTACCTAGATTGTTACTTACAGGACTCTGTAAATCTCTGGTTGTGTATTCTATATATATAAAGTGTGTTACCTAGATTGTTACTTACAGGACTCTGTAAATCTCTGGTTGTGTATTCTATATATATAAAGTGTGTTACCTAGATTGTTACTTACAGGACTCTGTAAATCTCTGGTTGTGTATTCTATATATATAAAGTGTGTTACCTAGATTGTTACTTACAGGACTCTGTAAATCTCTGGTTGTGTATTCTATATATATAAAGTGTGTTACCTAGATTGTTACTTACAGGACTCTGTAAATCTCTGGTTGTGTATTCTATATATATAAAGTGTGTTACCTAGATTGTTACTTACAGGACTCTGTAAATCTCTGGTTGTGTATTCTATATATATAAAGTGTGTTACCTAGATTGTTACTTACAGGACTCTGTAAATCTCTGGTTGTGTATTCTATATATATAAAGTGTGTGACCTAGATTGTTACTTACAGGACTCTGTAAATCTCTGGTTGTGTATTCTATATATATAAAGTGTGTTACCTAGATTGTTACTTACAGGACTCTGTAAATCTCTGGTTGTGTATTCTATATATATAAGTGTGTTACCTAGATTGTTACTTACAGGACTCTGTAAATCTCTGGTTGTGTATTCTATATATATAAAGTGTGTTACCTAGATTGTTACTTACAGGACTCTGTAAATCTCTGGTTGTGTATTCTATATATATAAAGTGTGTTACCTAGATTGTTACTTACAGGACTCTGTAAATCTTGGTTGTGTATTCTATATATATAAGTGTGTTACCTAGATTGTTACTTACAGACTCTGTAAATCTCTGGTTGTGTATTCTATATATATAAAGTGTGTTACCTAGATTGTTACTTACAGGACTCTGTAAATCTCTGGTTGTGTATTCTATATATATAAAGTGTGTTACCTAGATTGTTACTTACAGGACTCTGTAAATCTCTGGTTGTGTATTCTATATATATAAAGTGTGTTACCTAGATTGTTACTTACAGGACTCTGTAAATCTCTGGTTGTGTATTCTATATATATAAGTGTGTTGTACCTAGATTGTTACTTACAGGACTCTGTAAATCTCTGGTTGTGTATTCTATATATATAAAGTGTGTTACCTAGATTGTTACTTACAGGACTCTGTAAATCTCTGGTTGTGTATTCTATATATATAAAGTGTGTTACCTAGATTGTTACTTACAGGACTCTGTAAATCTCTGGTTGTGTATTCTATATATATAAAGTGTGTTACCTAGATTGTTACTTACAGGACTCTGTAAATCTCTGGTTGTGTATTCTATATATATAAAGTGTGTTACCTAGATTGTTACTTACAGGACTCTGTAAATCTCTGGTTGTGTATTCTATATATATAAAGTGTGTTACCTAGATTGTTACTTACAGGACTCTGTAAATCTCTGGTTGTGTATTCTATATATATAAAGTGTGTTACCTAGATTGTTATTTACAGGACTCTGTAAATCTCTGGTTGTGTATTCTATATATATAAAGTGTGTTACCTAGATTGTTACTTACAGGACTCTGTAAATCTCTGGTTGTGTATTCTATATATATAAAGTGTGTTACCTAGATTGTTACTTACAGGACTCTGTAAATCTCTGGTTGTGTATTCTATATATATAAAGTGTGTTACCTAGATTGTTACTTACAGGACTCTGTAAATCTCTGGTTGTGTATTCTATATATATAAAGTGTGTTACCTAGATTGTTACTTACAGGACTCTGTAAATCTCTGGTTGTGTATTCTATATATATAAAGTGTGTTACCTAGATTGTTACTTACAGGACTCTGTAAATCTCTGGTTGTGTATTCTATATATATAAAGTGTGTTACCTAGATTGTTACTTACAGGACTCTGTAAATCTCTGGTTGTGTATTCTATATATATAAAGTGTGTTACCTAGATTGTTACTTACAGGACTCTGTAAATCTCTGGTTGTGTATTCTATATATATAAAGTGTGTTACCTAGATTGTTACTTACAGGACTCTGTAAATCTCTGGTTGTGTATTCTATATATATAAAGTGTGTTACCTAGATTGTTACTTACAGGACTCTGTAAATCTCTGGTTGTGTATTCTATATATATAACTCTGGTTGTGTATTCTATATATATAAAGTGTGTTACCTAGATTGTTACTTACAGGACTCTGTAAATCTCTGGTTGTGTATTCTATATATATAAAGTGTGTTAATGTATTCTATATATATAAAGTGTGTTACCTAGATTGTTACTTACAGGACTCTGTAAATCTCTGGTTGTGTATTCTATATATATAAAGTGTGTTACCTAGATTGTTACTTACAGGACTCTGTAAATCTCTGGTTGTGTATTCTATATATATAAAGTGTGTTACCTAGATTGTTACTTACAGGACTCTGTAAATCTCTGGTTGTGTATTCTATATATATAAAGTGTGTTACCTAGATTGTTACTTACAGGACTCTGTAAATCTCTGGTTGTGTATTCTATATATATAAAGTGTGTTACCTAGATTGTTACTTACAGGACTCTGTAAATCTCTGGTTGTGTATTCTATATATATAAAGTGTGTTACCTAGATTGTTACTTACAGGACTCTGTAAATCTCTGGTTGTGTATTCTATATATATAAAGTGTGTTACCTAGATTGTTACTTACAGGACTCTGTAAATCTCTGGTTGTGTATTCTATATATATAAAGTGTGTTACCTAGATTGTTACTTACAGGACTCTGTAAATCTCTGGTTGTGTATTCTATATATATAAAGTGTGTTACCTAGATTGTTACTTACAGGACTCTGTAAATCTCTGGTTGTGTATTCTATAATATAAAGTGTGTTACCTATGATTGTTACTTACAGGACTCTGTAAATCTCTGGTTGTGTTGTTACTTACAGGACTCTGTAAATCTCTGGTTGTGTATTCTATATATATAAAGTGTGTTACCTAGATTGTTACTTACAGGACTCTGTAAATCTCTGGTTGTGTATTCTATATATATAAAGTGTGTTACCTAGATTGTTACTTACAGGACTCTGTAAATCTCTGGTTGTGTATTCTATATATATAAAGTGTGTTACCTAGATTGTTACTTACAGGACTCTGTAAATCTCTGGTTGTGTATTCTATATATATAAAGTGTGTTACCTATGATTGTTACTTACAGGACTCTGTAAATCTCTGGTTGTGTATTCTATATATAAAAGTGTGTTACCTAGATTGTTACTTACAGGGACTCTGTAAATCTCTGGTTGTGTATTCTATATATATAAAGTGTGTTACCTAGATTGTTACTTACAGGACTCTGTAAATCTCTGGTTGTGTATTCTATATATATAAAGTGTGTTACCTAGATTGTTACTTACAGGACTCTGTAAATCTCTGGTTGTGTATTCTATATATATAAAGTGTGTTACCTAGATTGTTACTTACAGGACTCTGTAAATCTCTGGTTGTGTATTCTATATATATAAAGTGTGTTACCTAGATTGTTACTTACAGGACTCTGTAAATCTCTGGTTTGTGTATTCTATATATATAAAGTGTGTTACCTAGATTGTTACTTACAG